>CM059444.1:58208017-59525936 GCA_030390025.1 Squalus acanthias
ACAGAGTCTGTCATTCACTATAATATATACAGAGTCTGTCATTGACTATAATATATACAGGGTCTGCTATTCACTATAATACAGACAGGGTCTGTCATTCAGTATAATATATACAGGGTCTGTCATTCACTATAATATATACAGAGTCTGTCATTCACAATAATGTATAGAGGGACTGTCATTCACTATAATATATACAGAGTCTGTCATTCACTATAATATATACAGAGTCTGTCATTCACTATAATATATACAGGGTCTGTTATTCCCTATAATATATACAGAGTTTGTCATTTACTTTAATATATACAGGGTCTGTTATTCACTATAATATATACAGGGTCTGTCATTCACTATAATATATACAGGGTCTGCTATTCACTATAATATATACAGGATCAGCTATTCACTATAATATATACAGAGTCTGTCATTCACTATAATATATACAGGGTCTGTCATTCAGTATAATATATACAGGGTCTGTCATTCACTATAATATATACAGGGTCTGTCATTCACTATAATATATACAGGGTCTGCCATTCACTATAATATATACAGGGTCTGTCATTCACTATAATATATACAGGGTCTGTCATTCACTATAATATATACAGGGTCTGTCATTCACTATAATATATACAGGGTCTGTCATTCACTATAATATATACAGGGTCTGTCATTCACTATAATATATACAGGGTCTGTCATTCACTATAATATATACAGGGTCTGTCATTCACTATAATATACAGGTCTGTCATTACTATAATATATACAGGGTCTGCTCATTCACTATAATATATACAGGGTCTGTCATTCACTATAATATTTACAGGTCTGTCATTCACTATAATATATACAGGGTCTGTCATTCACTATAATATATACAGGGTCTGCCATTCACTATAATATATACAGGGTCTGTCATTCACTATAATATATACAGAGTCTGTCATTCACTATAATATATACAGGGTCTGTCATTCACTATAATATATACAGGGTCTGTCATTCACTATAATATATACAGGGTCTGTCATTCACTATAATATATACAGGGTCTGCTCATTCACTATAATATATACAGGGTCTGCATTCACTATAATATATACAGGGTCTGCATTCACTATAATATATACAGGGTCTGTCATTCACTATAATATATACAGAGTCTGTCATTCACTATAATATATACAGGTCTGTCATTCACTATAATATATACAGGGTCTGTCATTCACTATAATATATACAGGGTCTGTCATTCACTATAATATATACAGGGTCTGTCATTCACTATAATATATACAGGGTCTGTCATTCACTATAATATATACAGGGTCTGTCATTCACTATAATATATACAGGGTCTGTCATTCACTATAATATATACAGGGTCTGTCATTCACTATAATATATACAGGGTCTGTCATTCACTATAATATATACAGGGTCTGTCATTCACTATAATATATACAGGGTCTGTCATTCACTATAATATATACAGGGTCTGTCATTCACTATAATATATACAGGGTCTGTCATTCACTATAATATATACAGGGTCTGTCATTCACTATAATATATACAGGGTCTGTCATTCACTATAATATATACAGGGTCTGTCATTCACTATAATATATACAGGGTCTGCTATTCACTATAATATATACAGGGTCTGTCATTCACTATAATATATACAGGGTCTGTCATTCACTTTAATATATACAGAGTCTGTCATTCACTATACTATATACAGGGTCTGTCATTCACTATAATATATACAAGGTCTGTCATTCACTATAATATATGCAGGGTCTGTGATTCACTATAATATATAGAGGGTCTGTAATTCACTATAATATATTCAGGGTCTGTCATTCGCTGCAATATATACAGGGTCTGCTATTCACTAAAATATATTCAGTCTCTGTCATTCACTATAATATATACAGGGTCTGTCATTTACTATCATATATACAGGGTCTGTCATTTACTATCATATATACAGGGTCTGCTATTCACTATAATATATACACGGCCTGTCATTCACTTTAATATATACAGGGTCTGTCATTAACTATAATATATACAGTGTCTGCTATTCACTATAATATATATAGGGTCTGTCGTTCACTATAATATATGCAGGGTCTGCTATTCACTATAATATATACAGCATGTGTCATTCACTATAATATATACAGGATCTGTCATGAATTATTATATATACAGGGTCTGTCATTCACTATAATATATACAGGGTCTGTCATTCACTATAATATATACAGGGTCTGTCATTCACTATAATATATACAGGGTCTGTCATTCACTATAATATATACAGGGTCTGTCATTCACTATAATATATACAGGGTCTGTCATTCACTATAATATATACAGGGTCTGTCATTCACTATAATATATACAGGGTCTGTCATTCACTATAATATATACAGGGTCTGTCATTCACTATAATATATACAGGTCCTGTCATTCACTATAATATATACAGGGTCTGTCATTCACTATAATATATACAGGTCTGTCATTCACTATAATATATACAGGGTCTGTCATTCACTATAATATATACAGGGTCTGTCATTCACTATAATATATACAGGGTCTGTCATTCACTATAATATATACAGGGTCTGTCATTCACTATAATATATACAGGGTCTGTCATTCACTATAATATATACAGGGTCTGTCATTCACTATAATATATACAGGGTCTGTCATTCACTATAATATATACAGGGTCTGCCATTCACTATAATATATACAGGGTCTGTCATTCACTATAATATATACAGGGTCTGTCATTCACTATAATATATACAGGGTCTGTCATTCACTATAATATATACAGGGTCTGTCATTCACTATAATATATACAGGGTCTGTCATTCACTATAATATATACAGGGTCTGTCATTCACTATAATATATACAGGGTCTGTCATTCACTATAATATATACAGGTCTGTCATTCACTATAATATATACAGGGTCTGTCATTCACTATAATATATACAGGGTCTGTCATTCACTATAATATATACAGGGTCTGTCATTCACTATAATATATACAGGGTCTGCTATTCACTATAATATATACAGGGTCTGCTATTCACTATAATATATACAGGGTCTGTCATTCACTATAATATATACAGGGTCTGCTATTCACTATAATATATTCAGTCTCTGTCATTCACTATAATACATACAGGGTCTGCAATTCACGATAATATATACAGGGTCTGTCATTCACTATAATATATACAGGGTCTGTCTTTCACTATAATATATATAGGGTCTGTGATTCACTATAATATGTACAGGGTCTGTCATTCACCATAATATATACAGAGTCTGTCATTCACTATAATATATACAGGGTCTGTTATTCACTATAATATATACAGAGTCTGTCATTTACTATAATATATACAGGGTCTGTCATTCACTATAATATATACAGAGTCTGTCATTCACTATTATTTATACAGGGACCGTTATTCGCTATAATATATACAGATTCTTTCGTTTACTATAATATATACAGGGTCTGTCATTCACTATAATATATACAGTGTCTGTCATTCACTATAATATATACAGGGTCTGCAATTCAGTATAATATATACAGGGTCTGTCATTCACTAAAATATATACACGGTCTGCAATTCACTATAATATATACAGTGTCAGCTATTCACTATAATATATACAGGTTCTGCTATTCACTATAATATATACAGGGTCTGTCATTAACTATAATATATACATGGTCAGCTATTCACTATAATATATACAGGGTCTGTCATTCACTATAATATATACAGGTCTGTCATTCATATAATATATAAAGGGTCTGCTCATTCACTTTAATATATACAGGGTCTGTCATTCACTATAATATATACAGAGTCTGTCATTCACTATAATATATACAGGGTCTGTCATTCACTATAATATATACAGGGTCTGTCATTCACTATAATATATACAGGGTCTGTTATTCACTATAATATATACAGAGTCTGTCATTTACTATAATATATACAGGGTCTGTCATTCACTATAATATATACAGAGTCTGTCATTCACTATTATTTATACAGGGACCGTTATTCACTATAATATATACAGATTCTTTCGTTTACTATAATATATACAGGGTCTGTCATTCACTATAATATATACAGTGTCTGTCATTCACTGTAATATATACAGGGTCTGTCATTAGCTATAATATATACAGGGTCTGTCATTAACTATAATATTTACATGGTCAGCTATTCACTATAATATATACAGGGTCTGTCATTCTCTATAATATAGACTCTGTCATTTAATGTAATATATAAAGGGCTTCTCATTCACTTTAATATATACAGAGTCTGTCATTCACTATAATATATACAGAGTCTGTCATTGACTATAATATATACAGGGTCTGCTATTCACTATAATACAGACAGGGTCTGTCATTCAGTATAATATATACAGGGACTGTCATTCACTATAATATATACAGAGTCTGTCATTCACTATAATATATACAGGGTCTGTTATTCCCTATAATATATACAGAGTTTGTCATTTACTTTAATATATACAGGGTCTGTTATTCACTATAATATATACAGGGTCTGTCATTCACTATAATATATACAGGGTCTGCTATTCACTATAATATATACAGGATCTGCTATTCACTATAATATATACAGAGTCTATCATTCACTATAATATATACAGGGTCTGTCATTCAGTATAATATATACAGGGACTATCATTCACTATAATATATACAGGGTCTGTCATTCACTATAATATAGTGGTTAGCACTGGTGCCTCACAGCGCCAGGGACCGCTGTTCGAATCTGGCCTCGGGTGACTGTCTGTGTGGAGTTTGCACATTCTCCCCGTGTCTGCGTGGGTTTCCTCCGGGTGCTCCGGTTTCCTCCCACAGTCCAAAAATGTGCGGGTTAGGTTGATTTGGCTATGATAAATTGACCCTCAGTGTTAGGGGGGGATTAAATATGTGGGGTTACGGGGATAGGATGGGATATGTTAGGGGGAATTAAATACGGGGATAGAGTGGGATATGTGTCGGTGCAGGCTCGATGGGGATTCTGTGTGAGAAAGCAGGACAGGGTACTGGATTTGGATGATCAGCCATGATCGTATTGAATGGTGGAGCAGGCTCGACGGGCCGAATGGCCTACTCCTGCTCCTAGTTTCTATGTTTCTATAAACAGGGTCTGCCATTCACTATAATATATACATGGTCTGCCATTCAGTATAATATATACAGGGTCTATCATTCACTATAATATATACAGGGTCTGTCATTCTCTATAATATATAGAGGGTCTGTCATTCACTATAATATATACAGGGTCTGTTATTAACTATAATATATACAGGGTCTGCTATTCACTAAAATATATTCAGTCTCTGTCATTCACTATAATATATACAGGGTCTGCAATTCACGATAATATATACAGGGTCTGTCATTCACTATAATATATAAACGGTCTGCAATTCACTGTAATATATACAGGGCCTGTCATTCACTATAATATATACAGAGTCTGCCATTCACTATATTATATACAGGGTTTGTGATTCACTATAATACATACAGGGTCTGTCATTCACTCTAGTATATACAGGGTCTGCCATTCACTGTAATATATACAGTGTATGCTATTCACTGTAGTATATACAGGGTCTGTCATTAACTATAATATATACAGGGTCTGCTATTCATTAAAATATATTCAGTCTCTGTCATTCACTATAATATATACAGGGTCTGCAATTCACTATAATATATACAGGGTCTGTCATTCACTATAATATATACAGGGTCAGCTATTCACTATAATATATACAGGTTCTGCTATTCACTATAATATATACAGGGTCTGTCATTCTCTATAATATATACAGGGTCTGTGATTCACTTTAATATATACAGGGTCTGTCATTCACTATAATATATGCAGGGTCTGCTATTCACTATAATATATACAGCATGTGTCATTCACTATAATATATACAGGATCTGTCATGAATTATTATATATACAGGGTCAGCTATTCACTATAATATATTCAGGGTCTTCCATTCACTGCAATATATACAGGGTCTGTCATTTACTATCATATATACAGGGTCTGCATTTCACTATAATATATACACGGTTTGTCATTTACTTTAATATATACAGGGTCTGTTATTCACGATAATATATACAGGGTCTGTCATTCACTATAATATATACAGGGTCTGCTATTCACTATAATATATACAGGATCTGCTGTTCACTATAATATGTACAGAGTCTATCATTCACTATAATATATACAGGGTCTGTCATTCAGTATAATATATACAGGGACTATCATTCACTATAATATATACAGGGTCTGTCATTCACTATAATATAACCAGGGTCTGCCATTCACTATAATATATACATGGTCTGCCATTCAGTATAATATATACAGGGTCTGTCATTCACTATAATATATACAGGGTCTGTCATTCACTATAATATATACAGGGTCTGTCATTCACTATAATATATACAGGGTCTGTCATTCACTATAATACATACAGGGTCTGTCATTCACTATAATATATACAGTGTATATTATTCACTATATATACAGGGTCTGTCATTAACTGTAATACATACAGGGTCTTTCATGCACTATAATATAGACAGGGTCTTTCATTCACTGCAATATATGCAGGGTCTGCTATTCACTATAATATATTCAGGGGATGCCATTCACTATAATATATGCAGGGTCCGCTATTCACTATAATATGTACAGCATGTGTCATTCAATATAATATATACAGGATCTGTCATTAACTATTATATATACAGGGTCAGTTATTCACTAGAACATATACAGGGTCTGCTATTCACTATAATATATAGAGGGTCTGTAATTGACTATAATATATTCAGGGTCTGTCATTCGCTGCAATATATACAGGGTCTGTCATTTAATATATATTCTGGGTCTGCTATTCAACATAATAGATACAGGGTCTGTCATAACTATAATATATACAGGGTCTGCAATTCACTATAATATATACAGGATCTGCTATTCACTATAATATATACAGAGTCTGCCATTCACTATAATATAGACAGGGTCTGTCATTCACTATAATATGTACAGGGTCTGTCATTCACTATAATATATACAGGGTCTGTCATTCACTATAATATATACACGGTCTGCAATTCACTATAATATATACAGGGTCTGTCATTCACTATAATATATACAGGGTCTGTCATTCACTATAATATATACAGGGTCTGTCATTCACTATAATATATACAGGGTCTGTCATTCACTATAATATATACAGGGTCTGTCATTCACTATAATATATACAGGGTCTGTCATTCACTATAATATATACAGGGTCTGTCATTCACTATAATATATACAGGGTCTGTCATTCACTATAATATATACAGGGTCTGTCATTCACTATAATATATACAGGGTCTGTCATTCACTATAATATATACAGGGTCTGTCATTCACTATAATATATACAGGGTCTGTCATTCACTATAATATATACAGGGTCTGTCATTCACTATAATATATACAGAGTCTGTCATTCACTATAATATATACAGGGTCTGTCATTCACTATAATATATACAGGGTCTGTCATTCACTATAATATATACAGGGTCTGTCATTCACTATAATATATAGAGGGTCTGTAATTCACTATAATATATACAGGGTCTGTCATTCGCTACAATATATACAGGGTCTGTCATTCACTATAATATATACAGAGTCTGTCATTCACTATAATATATACAGGGTCTGTCATTCACTATAATATATACAGGGTCTGTCATTCACTATAATATATACAGGGTCTGCTATTCACTATAATATATACAGGGTCTGTCATTCACTTTAATATATACAGGGTCTGTCATTCACTATAATATATACAGGGTCTGCTATTCACTATAATATATACAGGGTCTGTCATTCACTATAATATATGCAGGGTCTGCTATTCACTATAATATATACAGCATGTGTCATTCACTATAATATATACAGGATCTGTCATGAATTATTATATATACAGGGTCAGCTATTCACTATAATATATACAGGGTCTGCTATTCACTATAATATATAGAGGGTCTGTAATTCACTATAATATATTCAGGGTCTGTCATTCGCTATAATATATACAGGGTCTGCTATTCACTATAATATATACACGGTCTATCATTCACTATAATATATACAGGGTCTGTCATTCACTATAATATATACAGGGTCTGTCATTCACTATAATATATACAGGGTCTGTCATTCACTATAATATATACAGGGTCTGTCATTCACTATAATATATACAGGGTCTGTCATTCACTATAATATATACAGAGTCTGTCATTCACAATAATGTATAGAGGGACTGTCATTCACTATAATATATACAGAGTCTGTCATTCACTATAATATATACAGGGTCTGTTATTCCCTATAATATATACAGAGTTTGTCATTTACTTTAATATATACAGGGTCTGTCATTCACTATAATATATACAGGGTCTGTCATTCAGTATAATATATACAGGGTCTGTCATTCACTATAATATATACAGGGTCTGTCATTCACTATAATATATACAGGGTCTGTCATTCACTATAATATATACAGGGTCTGTCATTCACTATAATATAAACAGGGTCTGCCATTCACTATAATATATACATGGTCTGCCATTCAGTATAATATATACAGGGTCTATCATTCACTATAATATATACAGGGTCTGTCATTCTCTATAATATATACAGGGTCTGTCATTCACTATAATATATACAGGGTCTGTCATTCACTATAATATATACAGGGTCTGTCATTCACTATAATATATACAGGGTCTGTCATTCACTATAATATATACAGGGTCTGTCATTAATTATAATATATACAGGGTCTGCTATTCACTATAATATATACAGGGTCTGCTATTCACTATAATATATACAGGGTCTGTCATTCACTATAATATATACAGGGTCTGCTATTCACTATAATATATTCAGGCTCTGTCATTCACTATAATATATACAGGGTCTGCAATTCACTATAATATATACAGGGTCTGTCATTCACTATAATATATACAGGGTCTGTCATTCACTATAATATATACAGGGTCTGTCATTCACTATAATATATACAGGGTCTGTCATTCACTATAATATATACAGGGTCTGTCATTCACTATAATATATACAGGGTCTGTCATTCACTATAATATATACAGGGTCTGTCATTCACTATAATATATACAGGGTCTGTCATTCACTATAATATATACAGGGTCTGTCATTCACTATAATATATACAGGGTCTGTCATTCACTATAATATATACAGGGTCTGTCATTCACTATAATATATACAGGGTCTGTCATTCACTATAATATATACAGGGTCTGTCATTCACTATAATATATACAGGGTCTGTCATTCACTATAATATATACAGGGTCTGTCATTCACTATAATATATACAGGGTCTGTCATTCACTATAATATATACAGGGTCTGTCATTCACTATAATATATACAGGGTCTGTCATTCACTATAATATATACAGGGTCTGTCATTCACTATAATATATACAGGGTCAGCTATTCACTATAATATATACAGGGTCTGTCATTCTCTATAATATAGACGGTCTGTCATTAATGTAATATATACAGGGTCTGTCATTCACTTTAATATATACAGAGTCTGTCATTCACTATAATATATACAGGGTCTGTCATTCACTATAATATATACAGGGTCTGCTATTCACTATAATATATACAGGGTCTGTCATTCACTATAATATATACAGGGTCTGTTATTCACTATAATATATACAGAGTCTGTCATTTACTATAATATATACAGGGTCTGTCATTCACTATAATATATACAGGGTCTGTCATTCACTATAATATATACAAGGTCTGTCATTCACTATAATATATACAGGATTCTGTCATTCACTATAATATATACAGGGTCTGTCATTCACTATAATATATACAGGGTCTGTCATTCACTATAATATATACAGGGTCTGTCATTAGCTATAATATATACAGGGTCTGTCATTAACTATAATATATACAGGGTCTGCTATTCACTATAATATATACAGGGTCTGTCATTCACTATAATATATACAGGGTCTGTCATTCACTATAATATATACAGGGTCTGTCATTCACTATAATATATACAGGGTCTGTCATTCACTATAATATATACAGAGTCTGTCATTCACTATAATATATACAGGGTCTGTCATTCACTATAATATATACAGGGTCTGTCATTCACTATAATATATACAGGGTCTGTCATTCACTATAATATATACAGAGTCTGTCATTCACTATAATATATACAGGGTCTGTCATTCACTATAATATATACAGGGTCTGTCATTCACTATAATATATACAGGGTCTGTATTCACTATAATATATACAGGGTCTGTCATTCACTATAATATATACAGGGTCTGCTATTCACTATAATATATACAGGCTCTATCATTCACTATAATATATACAGGTCTGTCATTCACTATAATATATACAGGGTCTGTCATTCAGTATAATATATACAGGGACTATCATTCACTATAATATATACAGGGTCTGTCATTCACTATAATATAGTGGTTAGCACTGGTGCCTCACAGCGCCAGGGACCGCTGTTCGAATCTGGCCTCGGGTGACTGTCTGTGTGGAGTTTGCACATTCTCCCCGTGTCTGCGTGGGTTTCCTCCGGGTGCTCCGGTTTCCTCCCACAGTCCAAAAATGTGCGGGTTAGGTTGATTTGGCTATGATAAATTGACCCTCAGTGTTAGGGGGGGATTAAATATGTGGGGTTACGGGGATAGGATGGGATATGTTAGGGGGAATTAAATACGGGGATAGAGTGGGATATGTGTCGGTGCAGGCTCGATGGGGATTCTGTGTGAGAAAGCAGGGACAGGGTACTGGATTTGGATGATCAGCCATGATCGTATTGAATGGTGGAGCAGGCTCGACGGGCCGAATGGCCTACTCCTGCTCCTAGTTTCTATGTTTCTATAAACAGGGTCTGCCATTCACTATAATATATACATGGTCTGCCATTCAGTATAATATATACAGGGTCTATCATTCACTATAATATATACAGGGTCTGTCATTCTCTATAATATATAGAGGGTCTGTCATTCACTATAATATATACAGGGTCTGTCATTAACTATAATATATACAGGGTCTGCTATTCACTAAAATATATTCAGTCTCTGTCATTCACTATAATATATACAGGGTCTGCAATTCACGATAATATATACAGGGTCTGTCATTCACTATAATATATAAACGGTCTGCAATTCACTGTAATATATACAGGGCCTGTCATTCACTATAATATATTCAGAGTCTGCCATTCACTATATTATATACAGGGTCTGTGATTCACTATAATACATACAGGGTCTGTCATTCACTCTAGTATGTACAGGGTCTGCCATTCACTGTAATATATACAGTGTATGCTATTCATTAAAATATATTCAGTCTCTGTCATTCACTATAATATATACAGGGTCTGCAATTCACTATAATATATACAGGGTCTGTCATTCACTATAATATATACAGGGTCTGCTATTCACTATAATATATACAGGTTCTGTCATTCACTATAATATATACAGGGTCTGTCATTCACTATAATATAGACTCTGTCATTTACTGTAATATATACAGGGTCTATCATTCACTATAATATATACAGGGTCTGTGATTCACTTTAATATATACAGGGTCTGTCATTCACTATAATATATGCAGGGTCTGCTATTCACTATAATATATACAGCATGTGTCATTCACTATAATATATACAGGATCTGTCATGAATTATTATATATACAGGGTCAGCTATTCACTATAATATATTCAGGGTCTTCCATTCACTGCAATATATACAGGGTCTGTCATTTACTATCATATATACAGGGTCTGCATTTCACTATATTATATTCAGGGTCTTCCATTCACTGCAATATATACAGGGTCTGTCATTTACTATCATATATACAGGGTCTGCATTTCACTATAATATATACACGGTCTATCATTCAGTATAATATATACAGGGTCTGTCATTCACTTTAATATATACAGGGTCTGTCATTCACTATAATATATACAGGGTCTGTCATTCACTTTAATATATACAGGGTCTGTCATTCACTATAATATATACAGGGTCTGTTATTCACTATAATATATACAGAGTCTGTCATTCACTATAATATATACAGGGTCTGTCATTCACTATAATATATACAGGGTCTGTCATTCACTATAATATATACAGGGTCTGTCATTCACTATAATATATACAGGGTCTGTCATTCACTATAATATATACAGGGTCTGTCATTCACTATAATATATACAGAGTCTGTCATTCGTTACAATATATACAGGGTCTGTCATTCACTATAATATATACAGAGTCTGTCATTCGTTACAATATATAGAGGGTCCGTCATTCACTATAATAAATACAGGGTCTGTCATTCACTATAATATATACAGGGTTTGTCATTCACTATAATATATACAGAGTCTGTCATTCGTTACAATATATACAGGGTCTGTCATTCACTATAATATATACAGAGTCTGTCATTCGTTACAATATATATAGGGTCTGTCATTCACTATAATATATACAGAGTCTGTCATTCACTATAATATATACAGGGTTTGTCATTCACTATAATATATACAGGGTCTGTCATTCACTATAATATATACAGGGTTTGTCATTCACTATAATATATACAGGGTTTGTCATTCACTATAATATATACAGGGTTTGTCATTCACTATAATATTTTCAGGGTCTGTCATTCACTATAATATATACAGGGTCTGTCATTCTCTATAATATATACAGGGTTGTCATTCACTATAATATATACAGGGTCTGTCATTCTCTATAATATATACAGGGTCTGTCATTCACTATAATATATACAGGGCCTGCTATTCACTATAATATATACAGGGTCTGTCATTCACTATAATATATACAGACTCTGTCATTCACTATAATATATACAGGGTCTGCCATTCACTATAATATATACAGGGTCTGTCATTCTCTATAATATATACAGGGTCTTTCATTCACTATAATATATACAGGGTCTGCTATTCACTATAATATATACAGGGTCTGCTATTCACTATAATATATACAGGGTCTGTCATTCACTATAATATATACAGGGTCTGTCATTCACTATAATATATACAGACTCTGTCATTCACTATAATATATACAGGGTCTGTCATTCACTAATATATATAAAGAGGGTCTGTCATTCTCTATGATATATACAGGGTCTTTCATTCACTATAATATATACAGGGTCTGCTATTCACTATAATATATACAGGGTCTGCTATTCACTATAATATATACAGGGTCTGCTATTCACTATAATATATACAGGGTCTGTACTCCCTTATAATGTTTCTACAGTCTGCTAGTTCCCTGTAACGCGATGAAACAAAGTCTCTCTCTGCAATAGATTTCCAGTTTTACTGTTGCACTTCAGTTCACAGTATTTGAGTGGATTCTTGACAAGAGAGAAGAAATGTTTTTACACAGCAAGTTGTTGTGATCTGGAATGCACTGCCTGAAAGGGCGGTGGAAGCAGATTCAACCGTAAGTTTCAAAGGGGATAAATACTTGAAGGGGAGTAAAGTGAAGGGCTGTGGGGAAAGAGCGGTGGAGTGGGACCAATTGGATAGCTCTCTCAAAGAGCCGGCAGAGGTGCGATGGGCCAAATGACCTCCTCCTGTGTTGTATGATTCTAAGATTAAGCCAAGTGGAGAATTGTAAAAGTTGCACTCATGAGCACATGGTCATATCTGGTCATATCTGAAGCTGCATTCTTGCTGTGGCTGTGGTTGTGAAGGGAAAAGTGGGAGATTAGCATTGCCACGATGCCATGCAGCTCAGAAAACCAAACAAAAGCCAGGCCGCACACATGAGGGCCAGACCTTTTCTGTCTGATTTACATTTATTTCATAAAATGGGCAGCTGAACAAAGTTGATAGTCCAGCTAAAAAATGGAGGTGGAGCTGTCGCTGTCCATGGTAACATTGGAATGTTTTGGGCAAGAGAAGACCATTGGTCTGTCCAGCATACCTTTCCAAACCACCCATCATTTTTCTTTTTTGGGTCTGATCTTATAGCCCCTCTATTCCCTTTCCTTGCAAGAATTCCACCAGTCCATTTTTAAAAAACCTTTTGTGGTTTTCTGCTCCATCTCCCCTACTGCTAACCTCTTCCCACGGCACTATTTCGAAGAAGAGCAGTGGATTTCTCCCCCGGTGTCCTGGCCAACATTTATCCTTCAACCAACATCACTAAAACAGATTATCTGCTCTTTATCACATTGCTGTTTGTGGGATCTTGCTATGTGCAAATTGGCTGCCACGTTTCCTAAATGTTACAACAGTGACTACACTTCAAAAGTACTTAATTGGCTGTAAAGTGCTTTGGGACCACCTGATGCTTTGGGACCACCTGAGGTCGTGAAAGGCGCTGTAGAAATGCAAGTCTTTCTTTTCTTTCTTTCACAATTTTGTCACCCTCTTACTAAAAGAAAATCCTTTTTTTTGATCCCTTTAACTTCAAGCCATGTCCCATGGTCCTTGAAACCTGTGTCGGATAGAAGAGTTTTCCAGGATCCAAATTCCGTGGGTTGCTCCACGAGTCTCATGAGCCATGGCTGCACAATCTAGCCTTGGTCTCCTTGGTGCCAATCTCCTGTCCTCTTCAAATAAGGGTGACATAGATGACTACTTCAAGATGAAGGCACTGTGAAGGCCTCCAGGGAAGCAGGTATTGACCTGCATGATTAGCTGTTGGTGGCCACATACCATGTCAACTCTTTTGAGCAATAGAAACATAGAATCGAGGAGCAGGAGTAGGCCATTCGGCCCATCGAGCCTGCTCCACCATTCAATACGATCATGGCTGATCATCCAAATCCAGTACCCTGTCCCTGCTTTAATCCCCACAGTACACATATCCCACCCTACCCCCGTCACCCCACGTATTTAATTCCCCCTAACATATCCCATCCTATCCCCATAACCCCACATATTTAATCCCCCCCTAACACTAAGGGTCAATTTATCATAGCCAAATCAACCTAACCCACACATTTTTGGACTGTGGGAGGAAACCGGAGCACCCGGAGGAAACCCACGCAGACACGGGGAGAATGTGCAAACTCCACACAGACAGTCACCCGAGGTCAGATTCGAACCCGGGTCTCTGGCGCTGTGAGGCACCAGTGCTAACCACTATGCCACCGTGTTGCCCTCTTTTCTCTTTTCTCTAGAAAAGAGAAGACTGAGGGGTGACCTGATGGAGGTCTTTAAAATTCTGAAGGGATTCAATAGGTTAGACATAGAGATGATGTTTCTACTTGTGGGGAGCCCAAACCCAGGGACCATTATTATGAGATAGTCAATAATAAATCCAATAAGGAATTCAGGAGCAACTTCTTTACCCAGAGAGTGGTGAGAATGTGGAACTCGCTACCACAGGAGTGCATGAGGTGCGTAGCATAGAGTCATTTTAGGGGAAGCTAGTTAAGTACATGAGGGAGAAGGGAATAGAAGGATATGCTGATAGGGTGAGATGAAGTAAATAGAGTGGGAGGAGGCTCGTGTGGAGCATAAACACCGGCATAGACAGATTGGGGCGAATGGCCTGTTTTTATAATATCATTTTTATAATATGGCACCAGAATTGTACACTGTACTCCATGTGTGGTCTAACCAAGGTTCGATACAGGTTTAGCATAACTTCTCTACTTTTCAATTCTATGATACCAGAAATGCGAGGGTATACCTATCAAGAAAGGATGAACAGGCTGGGTCTCTTTTCTCTTGAAAAAAGAAGGCTGAGGGGTGACCAAATAGAGGTCTTTAAAAATTATGAAAAATGTTGATAGATTGGATACAGAGAGAATGTTTCCACTTGTGGGGAAGAGCATAACTAGAGGCCATCAATATAAGATAGACACCAAGAAATCCAGTGGGGAATTCAGAAGAAACTTCTTTACCCAGAGAGTGGTGAGAATGTGGAACTCGCTACCACAGGGAGTGGTTGAAGTAAAAAGTATAGATGTATTTAAGGGGAGGCTAGACAAGCATATAAGGGAGAAGGGAATAGAAGTATATGCTGATAGAGTTCATGATGTGGAGATGCCGGTGTTGGACTGGGGTCGACAAAAATGAGAAGTCGCACAACACCAGGTTATAGTCCAACAGTTTTATTTGAAATCACGAGCTTTCGGAGCGCTGCTCCTTCGTCAGGTAAAGTGAAGGAATACAAATCAGCAAAGCATATATAGACAGAGAACAATGCCTGTGTAGCGTACAATGTCAGACGACTACAGTTAATCTTTCTGACTGCCCTCCATCACACCTCGGCAGAGAGACAATCAGGCCAGTCAGGAAGGCATTACATCAGAGACACAGCAAAATACAGCTAAGACAATGAGGTGGGGTCACAGGGGGTCCAACGTGTCAAATGCTGCAGTCTGTATGGTTAAGCTTTTTACTTTTTTTTAAAACTGGAAATCACATCTGTGAACAAGCCAACGACGACTCGAGTCTGGATGACTCTACGTCATGTAGCGTGACATGAAACCAAGATCCCGGTTGAGGCGGGATCCCGGTTTATCCCCCACGATGACGGCATCGCTGCGACAGCCTCAGTACTCAACACCAACAACAGCCAATCTCCAGACGCCATCCTACAACTCATCCGTTTCATCCTTGACCACAATGTCTTCACCTTTGACAACCAGTTTTTTACCCAAACACACGGAACAGCCATGGGGACCAAATTCGCACCCCAATACGCCAACATCTTCATGCACAAGTTCGAGCAAGACTTCTTCGTTGCACAGGACATCCAACCAACGCTGTACACCAGATACATCGACGACATTTTCTTCCTTTGGACCCACGGCGAAGGATCACTGAAAGGACTACACGATAACATCAACAAGTTCCATCCCACCATCAAACTCACCATGGACTACTCCTCAGAATCGGTTTCATTCTTGGACACACGAATCTCCATCAAAGACGGACACCTCAGCACTTCACTCTACCGCAAGCCCACGGACAACCTCACGATGCTCCACTTCTCCAGCTTCCACCCTAACCACGTTAAAGAAGCCATCCCCTATGGACAAGCCCTGTGAATACACAGGATCTGCTCAGACAAGGAGGAACGCGATGGACACCTACAGATGCTGAAAGACGCCCTTGTAAGAACGGGATATGACGCTCGACTCGTCGATCGACAGTTCCGACGGGCCACAGCGAAAAATCGCATAGACCTCCTCAGAAGGCGAACACGGGACACAACCAACAGAGTACCCTACGTCGTCCAGTACTTCCCCGGAGCGGAGAAACTACGCCATGTTCTTCGCAGCCTTCAACATGTCATCGATGACGACGAACACCTCGCTAAGGCCATCCCCACGCCTCCACTACTCGCCTTCAAGCAGCCGCCTAACCTCAAAAGTACCATCGTTCGCAGCAAATTACCCAGCTGTCAGGAGAACAGCGACCACGACACCACACAACCCTGCCACGGCAACCTCTGCAAGACATGCCAGATCATCAACACAGATACCATCATCACACTTGAGGACACTACCCACCAGGTACATGGTACATACTCATGTGACTCGGCCAACGTTGTCTACCTCATACGTTGCAGGAAAGGATGTACCGCAGCATGGTACATCGGCGAGACCATGCAGACACTGCGACAACATATGAACGGACACCGCGCAACAATTGCCAGGCAGGATTGTTACCTCCCAGTCGGGGAACACTTCAGCAGTCAAGGACATTCAGCCTCGGATCTGCGGGTAAGCGTTCTCCAAGGCGGCCTTCGAGACACACGACAACGCAAAATCATCGAGCAGAAACTGATAGCCAAGTTTCGCACCCATGAGGACGGCCTCAACCGGGATCTTGGTTTCATGTCACGCTACATGACGTAGAGTCATCCAGACTCGAGTCGTCGTTGGCTTGTTCACAGATGTGATTTCCAGTTTTAAAAAAAAGTAAAAAGCTTAACCATACAGACTGCAGCATTTGACACGTTGGACCCCCTGTGACCCCACCTCATTGTCTTAGCTGTATTTTGCTGTGTCTTTGATGTAATGCCTTCCTGACTGGCCTGATTGTTTCTCTGCCGAGGTGTGAAGGAGGGCAGTCAGAAAGATTTACTGTAGTCGTCTGACATTGTACGCTACACATTGTTCTCTGTCTATATATGCTTTGCTGATTTGTATTCCTTCACTTTACCTGACGAAGGAGCAGCGCTCCGAAAGCTCGTGATTTCAAATAAAACTGTTGGACTATAACCTGGTGTTGTGCGACTTCTCGCTGATAGAGTTAGATGAGGAAAGACGGAGAGGCTCGAGTGGAGCATAAACACCGGCATGGACTGGTTGGGCCGAATGGCCTGTTTCTGTGCCCTATATCCTATGTAATCCTACGTAATCCCACTAGAAATAAACCCTAGTACTTGGTTTGCTAAAACCACTTTAAAAGTTGAGTTGGACAGGTACTTGAGGATGAGGAACTTACAGGGTTACGGACAAAAAGCGGGAATGTGGGACTGAGCACGACTGCTCTTTCAAAGAGCCGGCACAGGCAGCATGGGCCGAATGGCCTCCTTCTGTGCTGTTAAGCTTCTATGATTCTATGAACTGGTGCTGAAAGACATGTTGTGCAATGATCAGTCATTTCTGTTCTTCATTCACATTTCCTGCTTCTTTTCTTTTGATCACAATTGAAAGCACGTTGACTTGTGTTGCGTTGGAAGAGGCGTTGTGAGACGGAGACAGGCGACCTGAGCTCACTGACAATGGGCGGTGGAACCTACTTTTTGTTTTATTACGTGAAGGTAATGATCAACCCATTCGAACTGCGACCTGCCTGAGCGATCAAACAGACCAGTAATGTCCGCACAGGCCTGTCACCGCTAAAGAGCATTCATCTTCCTACAGCCAGTGCCGGTCCTTTATGGTTCTGGTTCCCCTGCTAAACTGAGGTTAATTTGCACGAAATGGTAAATTTGCTCATTCTTTACAACCTTAAGATTTACCCCTCCCCCCTCCCCACCCAATCCCTTAAAGGGGAAGTGCTGGTTATTTTTTTTTTGCTATCCTTGCATTTGTCAGAGTGTATAATGATGTGATGAAGTAATTGCAAATTAAATACATTTTTCGAGCTGTTACGATCTGGATTGCACTGCCTGAAAGGGTGGTGGAAGCAGTTTCAATAGTAAAGGGAATTGAATATATAACTTGAAAAGGAAAAATGTGCAAGGCAATGGGGGAGTGGGACTAATTGGATCGCTCTTCCAAAGAGCCGGCCCAGGCACGATGAGCCGAATGGCCTCTTTCTGTGCTGTATCATTCTATGGTTGTTCCACAAATTCTATTGAAACAATTTGCACCACACCAGCCAAAATCCTTGCCGAGAAGGGACTTTTCCCAAGTTTCCAACTTTAATCTTTACTTTTGCAACTGGCTATTCCAAGAATTGAGCTAGGCCCTGGTAAGTCAAGTTTGGTCCTTTCTAATTAGCGTGCATCCGTTACCCTGGAGACAGGGAGGAGAAAAATCAGCTGGCCCTCCCCTCCCTGATGACTCCTGCTGGAAAGTGCAGTTGACTGCAAGATCAAGCTCAGCTGTCATGCTAACCCACGCTGCCCCCCGCTCTGCTCCGACAGTGTAAGATTACACATGCAGAAAACCCACCACCACCTTCTCAAGGGTAACTAGGAACAGGGGAATTGCTCGACGAAGAAAGACCGAGGTTCGTCTAGTTCGCCTTCTACCATCCTGGGAGTCGCGTGATACAATGAGAATGGAGTTGTTGACTAATTATAGCAATCAATCTCTATCAATTAGTCCACAGCATGAGGCAAGGCAAGCCCTCAAGTGGTGGAGAGCTTTGGGAACCATAGGTCCAGGATAGGCAATAAATGTCAGCTTTTAAAAAAAGACTTGCATTTCTATAGCGCCTTTCATGACCTCAGGACGTCCCAAAGCCCTTTACAGCCAATGAAGTACTTTTTGAGTGTAGTCACTGTTGTGATGAAGGAAACGCAGCAGCTAATTTGCACACAGCAAGCTCCCGCAAACAGCAATGTGATAACGACCAGATCATCTGTTTTAGTGATGTTGATTGAGGGATAAATATTGGCCCAGGACACCAGGGAGAACTCCCCCTGCTCTTCTTTGAAATAGTGGCCATGGGATCTTTTACGTCCACCTGAGAGAGCAGACGGGGCCTCGGTTTAACGTCTCATCTGAAAGACGTTAAAATGCTTTTGTCAGCGATGCTCACATCCCGAAGAATGGTAAAACAAAACAGTGGCCATTTGGGTAAGGTATTGGCCGTCTCTGTAATATTACATAACTTACAGGAGAGGAGTAGGGGCATTCTGCTGCAGCTCACCATGAAACTGTGTGCAAACAGTAGTAACCTGTTCTGTTCCTCAGAGGTTAGCTTCTCACTGCTGGAATACTGAATATATTTACGTTTCCCACCGGTACTTTTATTCCCACTCTGCTTGCTGATTAAGTGTTGACCAGTAAATAGAGCTGGATCACAAATAGATGAAACGCATGATTTGATCGAGGACAGTCCACATCTATGCTGAATTAGCTGCTTCTCGCTGGCGCACCAGTAGAGGTCTACAGGTGGCCTCGGTTTGTCCTGCTGTACCTGGAAGTGCACGTCTTTGAACATCAACAACTTGCATTTATACAGCGCCCTTAATGTAGTAAAATGTCCCGAGGCGCTTCACAGGAGTATTATCAAACAAAATTTGATGCCGCAAGGAAATATTGGGAGAGGTGACCAAAAGCTTTGTCAGAGAGGTAGGTATTAAGGAGCGAGTTAAAGGAGGCGAGAGAGGTAGAGAGGCAGAGGGAATTCCAGAGCTTAGGGCCCAGGCAGCTGAAGGCACGGCCGCCAATGGCGGGGCGATGAAAATCAGGAATGCACAAGAGGCCAGAATTGGAGGAGCGCAGAGATCTCGGAGGGTTGTAGGGCTGGAGGAGGTTACAGAGATAGGGAGGGGTGGCGAGGCCATGGAGGGATTTGAACGCGAGGATGAAAATTTTTAATTTGAGGTGTTGCTGAACCGGGAGCCAATGTAAGTCAGCGAGTATAGGGGTGGTGGGTGAGCTGAAGTTTGCAGTGGGTGGAGTATTGAGGTGAGAACAGGGTAGGGTTTGGCTGCGGTTCCCTCCATGATCAAATGACCTGCTAACAATAATTGTCAGGACTCACAGACATGAAGAATGGCCACGCGAGCGTAGTGCCAGAGTGCGGGAGTTTATGGGACTGCCCACCAGCAAGACTCTGCCTTTTCAGGATAACAAAAAAAGACTTGCATTTCTATAGCGCCTTTCACGACCTCAGGACGTCTCAAAGTGTTTTACAGCCAATGAAGTACTTTGAAGTGTAGTCACTGTTGTAATGTAGGAAACGTGGCAACCAATTTGCGCACAGCAAGCTCCCACAAACAGTAATGTGATAATGACCAGATAATCTGCTTTTTAGCGATATTGGTTGAGGGATAAATATTGGCCAGGATACCAGGGAGAACTCCTCTGCTCTTCATCAAAATTGCACCATGGAATTTTTTACAACCACCTGAGAGGGCCTCGGTTTAACGTCTCATCCGAAAGACGGCACCTCCGACAGTGCAGCACTCCCTCAGTACTGCACTGGAGTGTCAGCCTAGATTTTGTGCTCAAATCTCTGGAGTGGGACTTGAACCCACAACCTACTAAATCAAAGGCGAGGGCGCTATGCACTGAGCCAGCAGCTGCCGCCTAAGAAGGGCAATGTTCAGTGGAGAGAAAGGACAATGTTTAGCAGCGTCCTTTCTTTACAAATATTTTAATCTTCGAAGGGAGTCAGTGGGGGAATGGCCAGCTGTGATGCCCACCTCTGATCAAACGACCTGCTGACACTCTCTCTGTGAAGGTTCACGCATGAAGAATGCGCGAGACTTAACAGTGGACAGTATGGGCAGAGATGGGACTGAGGGTGGGCAAGATAGTGGAGAGCACCTGTCAGCAGTGGAATTGCGCCTCAGCAGGGAAGCAATGCTTCCTGGGAAGGACTTGAGAAGTGCAAAACTGACCAGAGACAATCGATGAGAAAAAAGATGTAGATCAATTTACTATTGATCTGATTGTGAGGGGGATTGACAGGGTAGATGCTGAGAGGTTGTTTCCCCTGGCTGGAGAATCTAGAACTAGGGGTCACAGTCTCAGGATAAGGGTGTCGGCCATTTAAGACTGAGATGAGGAGGAATTTCTTCACTCAGAGGGTTGTGAGTCTTTGGAATTCTCTGCCCCAGAGGACTGTGGATGCTGAGTCGTTGAGTATATTCAAGGCTGAGATAGAGAGATTTTTGGACTCTAGGGGAATCAAGGGATACGGGGATCGGGTGGGAAAGTGGAGTTGAGGTCGAAGATCAGCCATGATCTTATTGAATGGCGGAGCAAGCTCGAGGGGCCGTATGGCCTACTCCTGCTCCTAATTCTCATCTTCTTATGTTCTATAGTACTGCACTATAGTCAAAGACTCACCCCAGAAGCCATAACGTACATCCAGTAATCGTCAGTTTAGGCTCTGTCACTGGATAATATAAACTTGTGGATGGAATCGCAGAGTCCGATCCCTCGGAATCCCAGAATGGCACG
Source organism: Squalus acanthias (assembly GCA_030390025.1). Classification (NCBI taxonomy): domain Eukaryota; kingdom Metazoa; phylum Chordata; class Chondrichthyes; order Squaliformes; family Squalidae; genus Squalus; species Squalus acanthias. The sequence continues at coordinate 58,231,026 of CM059444.1, forward strand.
CAATAAAAGTGTAACTTGATGAAAAGTGGGAGGATGAGCCGGATGGTAGCATTGCACGGCTCACAGTACGTCAGAGGTGGGGATGGGGATTCACGCCACGATTCCTCACACGGAGAGTTTCTTATCTCTGCCCAGTCCTCAGTCAGAGACCAGGGCAGTAACCGTGTACAACTCCTTCCTACCTCCTCGTGACTGACTATAGAAGGTCATTGACGGCGGCCCGATTAAAAACAGGGCCCGATCTTTTTGTACGGGCAGACAGTATGGCTCAGGGAGCCTATCGGGAAGGAAAAGAGAAATTAAGTGACACCAGAAAAGTTAGCAATAACAGTTATTTGTGAACCTTGACATTGCATTAGGCTGTCGGCCCTCAACATTCATTCATGTTCTCAGTCCTCGCTGGCCTACCCTAGGAGGGTAAATACAGAAGTGTTATAGAACGCAGGGCAGGAAATGATCCATTCTTCATCACTGCTAGTCCTTAGCCCTAAGGGGAATGAGGGGGAAAAAAAGCAATAAAAATTTGAAGACGTTGACCTTTTGAGCATGGACTAACTTTGACTAAATATTGGAGTCACAATGAATCAACACTAATGACTCCTAATTAATCAGTTTAACACGTTCAGTCATTGCCTCTTTCCTTAAAGGTTCCTCATTGATGCAACTAAAGCCATGCCCAGACTTGCGTAGACAGGTTATTTATCAATTCAACAACACAACAGGAACATTTATAATGTTCAAGGTACTAGAAAAACACACACAAACTGTGTACTTCAGAATGAGACATTGTGTGGGAAGGGGAAATTTGTGAGTGATCGGACAGTCTGATCTTGCTAGTATTGTAATGTGTCAGCTGGAGTTTTTTTTTCTCATTCTTGCAGTTTCTGAAGTGTGGCCTAGGTAGGCTTCTGGTCAAAGCTCTGTTTTCTTTCTTAAGAGGAAGTTAAATGCTTTCTGCCCTAAGTAGCAAAGGGACCTTCCTGCTCTCTGAGTCAGAAGGTTGTGGGTTCAAGTCCCACTCCAGGGACTTGAGCACCTAAAGCTAGGCTGACGCTCCAGTGCCAGTGCTGAGGGAGCGCTGCACTGTCGGAGGTGCCGTCTTTCGGATAAGACGTTAAACCGAGGCCCCATCTGTCCTCTCAGGTGGACGTAAAAGATCCTGCGGCACTATTTCGAAGAAGAGCAGGGGAGTTATCCCCAGTGGCCTGGGCCAATATTTATCCCTCACCCAACATAACAAAAACAGATTATCTGGTCATTATCACATTGCTGTTTGTGGGACCTTGCTGTGCGCAAATTGGCTGCCGCGTTTCCCACATTACAACAGTGACTCCACTTCAAAAAGTACTTCATTGGCTGTAAAGTGCTTTGAGGCGTCCGGTGGTCATGAAAGGCGCTTTATAAATGCAAGTCTTTCTTTCTTTTAGTAATCCATTTGCAAAGGTCCCTTTGCTACTTCTCCTGATGCCCGTGTTGGTATTAAAATGCTGAGCTGAAGCATGTCCTATATGAACTTTTCTTATGTTCTTATGAACTGAGTGCCAGTCTGTAAACATGTGTAGAGCAACAGAGGGACTGACGGGTTGACTTGTGGTCAAGTGACTTGAGACACCTAGGGTCAGCATTGTCCTTAGTGATGTGATGTCACGACAACCGTTTTTTCCTACCATAGCTAGAACTTTAGAAGATTGAAAATTGGTAGAAGGAAGAGCATTGGAAAAACTCTCTGTTGCTTTAGTTTTCACATCATCTGCAGCATGTCCTTTACCTCGCACCTAACATTCGGGTGGTGCCAAGAATGAACTGCTTCGGTCACTAAGTAGCTGAAATCATAGACATGTTCCTCTTGAAGACATTTAAAATGTCGCTAAGCGCCCACTGAAAATTGCCCAACCTCTGATTTCCGCTAAGCCTTCCCTCAGAATACAGTGCCACCAGCTTCAGATCACCCTTTGCCCTCATCAACCTCCACTGACTTCTTGTCCTCCAGTTTTTTGCCGTTAAAATCTTGGTTCTTGTTGTACATAAAAACATAAGAATCAGGAGCAGGAGTTGGCCACTTGGCCCCTCGAGCCTGCTCCGCCTTTCAATAAGATCATGGCTGACCTTCGACCTCAACTCCACTTTCCCGCCCGATCCCCATATCCCTTGATTCCCCGAGAGTCCAAAAATCTATCGATCTCAGCCTTGAATAGACTCAACGATTCAGCATTCACAGCCCTTTGGGGCAGAGAATTCCAAAGATTCACAACCCTCTGAGTGAAGACATTTCTCCTCATCTCAGTCTTAAATGGCCAACCCCTTATCCTGAGACTATGCCCCCTAGTTCTAGACTCTCCAGCCATGGGAAAAAACCTCTCAGCATCTACCCTGTCAATCCCCCTCAGAATCTTAGATGTTTCAATGAGATCACCTCTAAACTTCTAAACTCCAGAGAGTATAGGCCCAATCTGCTCAATCTCTCCCCCTAGGACAACCCTCTCATCCCACGGATCAATCTAGTGAACCTTCGTTGCACCACCTCTAAGGCATGCATAGAAACATAGAAAAATAGGAGTAGGAGTAGGCCATTCGGCCCTTCGAGCCTGCTCCGCCATTCAGTATGCCCATGGCTGATCCTCTATCTCAATACCATATTCCCGCTCTCTCCCCATACCCCTTGATGCCTTTTGTGTCTAGAAATCTATCTATCTCCTTCTTAAATATATTCAGTGACTTGGCCTCCACAGCCTTCTGTGGTAGAGAATTCCACAGGTTCACCACCCTCTGAGTGAAGAAATTTCTCCTCATCTCAGTCCTAAATGTCCTACCCCATATCCTGAGACTGCGACCCCTCGTTCTAGACCCCCCAGCCAGGGAAAACATCCTCCCTGCATCCAGTCTATCTAGCCCTGTCCGAATTTTATACGTTTCAATGAGATCCCCTCTCATTCTTCTAAACTCTAGTGAATACAGGCCTAGTCGACCCAATCTCTCCTCATACGACAGTCCTGCCATCCCAGGAATCAGTCTGGTGAACCTTCGCTGCACTCCTCTATGGCAAGTCTATCCTTTATTAGGTAAGGAGACCAAAACTGCACACAGTACTCCAGGTGTGGTCTCACCAAGGCCCTGTATAACTGTAGTAAAACATCCTTGCTCCTGTACTCAAATCCTCTTGCAATGAAGGCCAACATACCATTTGCCTTCCTAACTGCTTGCTGCACTTGCATGTTTGCTTTCAGTGACTGGTGTACAAGGACACCCAGGTCCCGTTGTACATCAGCATTTCCCAATTTATCACCATTTAAATAATACTCTGCCTTTCTGTTTTTCCTACCGAAGCGGATAGCTTCACATTTATCCACGTTATACTGCATCTGCCATGTATTTGCCCACTCACTCAACTTGTCTAAATCGCCTTGAAGCCTCTTTGCATCCTCCTCACAACTCACAATCCCACCTAGTTTCATGCCGAGATTCGGGATAAATGGGTCATTTTCCGGTTGGCAAACGGTAACTAGTGGGGTGCCACAGGGATCGGAGCTGGGGCCTCAACTATTTACAATCTACATTAATGACTTGGATGAAGGGACCGAGTGTAATGTAGCCAAGTTTGCTGATGACACAAAGATGGGTGGGAAAGCAAGTTGTGCAGAGGACTCAAAGAATCTGCAAATGGATATAGACAGGCTAAGTGAGTGGGCAAACATTTGGCAGATGCAGTATAATGTGGGAAAGTGCTAGGTTATCCACTTTGGCAGGAAAAATAAAAAAGCAAATTATTATTTAGATGGAGAGAGATTACAAAATGCTACAGTTCAGAGGGACCTAGGGGTCCTTGTGCATGAAACACAAAAAGTTAGCATGCAGGTACAGCAAGTAATCAAAAAGGCAAATGGAATGTTGGCCTTTATTTCAAGGGGGTTGGAGTATAAAAGCAGGGAAGTCCTGCTACAACTGTACAGGGTATTGGTGAGACCACACCTTGAGTGCTGCGTACAGTTTTGGTCTCCTTATTTAAGGAAGGATATACTTGCATTGGAGGCAGTTCAGAGACGATTCACTAGGTTAATTCCAGAGATGAGGAGGTTGACTTATGAAGAAAGGTTGAGCAGGCTGGGCCTATACTCATTGGAATTTAGAAAAATGAGAGGTAATCTTATTGAAACATATAAGATACTGAGGGGGCTCAACAAGGTAGATGCAGAGAGGATGTTTCCCCTCGTGGGGAAATCTAGAACTCGGGGGCATAGTTTCAGAATAAAGGGTCGCCCTTTTAGAACTGAGATGAGGAGGAATTTCTTCTCTCAGAGGATCGTAAATTTGTGGAATTCTCTGCCCCAGAGAGCCGTGGAGGCTGGGTCATTAAATACATTTAAAGTGGAGATAGACAGATTTTTGCAAGATAAGAGAGTGAAGGATTATGGGGAGCGGGCAGGGAAGTGGCTTTGAGCCCAAGATCAGCCATGACCTTATTGAATGGCGGAGCAGGCTCGAGGGGCCAAGTGGCCTATTCCTGCTCCTATTTCTTATGTTCTTATGTGTCGTCAGCAAACTTGGAAATATTACATTTGGTTCCCTCATCCAAATCATTGATATATATTGTGGATAGCTGGGGCCCAAGCACTGATCCCTGCGGTACCCCACTGGTCACCGCCTGCCACCCCGAAAAAGACCCATTTATTCCTACTCTGTTTCCTGTCTGTTAACCAATTTTCAATCCATGCCAGTATATTACCCCCAATCTCATGTGCTTTAATTTTGCACACTAACCTCTTATGTGGGACTTTATCAAAGGCCTTATGAAAATCCAAATGCACCACATCCACTGGTTCTCTCTTATCTATTCTACCAGTTACATCCTCAAAAAACTCCAGTAGGTTTGTCAAACATGATTTCCCTTTCATAAATCCATGTTGACTTTGTCTAATCCCGTTGATATTTTCTAAGTGTCCTGTTATCACATCCTTTATAATAGACTCTAGCATTTTCCCTACTACTGATGTTAGGCTAACCGGTCTGTAGTTCCCTGTTTTCTCTCTCCCTCCTTTTTTAAATAGTGGGGTTACATTTGCCACCCTCCAATCTGCAGGAACGATTCAATAATCTATAGCATTTTGGAAGATGACAACCAATGCATCCACTATTTCCATGGCGACTTCTTTTAGTACTCTGGGATGCAGATTATCAGGCCCTGGGGATTTATCAGCATTCAGTCCCATTAATTTCTCCAGCACTATTTTTTTACTTATACTAATTTCCTTTAATTCTTCCTTCTCACTAGACCCTTGGTTCCCTAGCATTTCTGGGAAGTTATTTGTGTCCTCTTCTGTGAAGACAGAACCAAAGTATTTGTTTAATTGCTCAACCATTTCCTTGTTCCCCATTATAAATTCTCCCATTTCTGACTGTAAGGGACCTACATTTGTCTTCACTAATCTTTTTCTTTTTACATACTTGTAGAAGCTTTTACAATCCACTTTTATGTTCCTTGCAAGTTTACTCTCATACTCTATTTTTCCCCTCTTAATCAATCTCTTGGCCCTTTTTTGCTGAATTCTAAACTGCTCCCAATCCTCAGGCTTGCTACTTTTTCTGGCAACTTTATATGACTCCTCTTTGGATCTAATACTATCCTTAATTTCTTTTGTTAGCCATGGTTGGGCTGCTTTTCCTTTTGTGTTTTTGCGCCAGAAAGGAATGTATAACTGTTGCAATTCATGCATTCGTTCCTTAAATGTTAGCCATTGCATATCCACCGTCATGCCTTTTAATGAAGCTCCCCAATCTATCATAGCCAGCTCACTCCTCATACCATCGTAGTTTCCTTTGTTTAGATTTAGGACCCTAGTTTCGGATTGGACTTCTTCACTTTCCATTTTAATGATGAATTCTATCATGTTATGGTCACTCTTCCCTAAAGGACCCCACACAACAAGATTATTAATTAACCCCTTCTCATTGCACAATACCCAATCTAGGATAGCCTGTTCCCTAGTTGGCTCCTCAACGTACTGCTCTAAAAAACCATCTCGTACACACTCCAGGAATTCATCCTCCACAATATTATTGCTAATTTGGTTTGGCCAGTCTATATGTAGATTAAAGTCACCCATGATTACTGTAGTACCCTTGTTACATGCATCTCTAATTTCCTGTTTTGATGCCATCCCCTACATTACCTTTATCAGATAAGGAGATCAAAACTGTGCACAGTACTCCAGGTGTGGTCTCACCAAAGCCCTGTACAATTGTAGTAAGACTTCCTTACTGTTGTACTCCAACCCCCTTGCAATAAAGGCCAACATGCCATTTGCCTTCCTAATTGCTTGCTGTGCCTACATGCTAACTCTCTGTGTTTCCTGTACGAGGACACCTAAATCTCTCTGAACACCCGGCCTACCGTTATAGGCTACTCCAGCCCTACATCCCAGCTTGCCTTCTTCACTCCTCTTGACTCTGGCCTACTGTGCGTCCCCAGCTTGCTCCACAGTGTCCCTGAACTCTGGCGCTCTCTTCCTCCGCCTTAGCACCTCTCTTTGCCCACCTTAACCTTCAAAGCTCTCTTCAAAAAACCTACCTTTTCAACTGTGCCTTGGATCACCTCTTGTAACTTCTGTCCAACATCCTGCTCAATGACTTCCAATTTCTCGTAAAGTGCCCGGGGAGGAAGTGGGCGGGGTGGTGGTGGTGGAGGGGGTGGGTGGCATTTGTTACGTGAAATCTATATAAATGTAAGCTGTTGATCAGAATTCAGGATCGACTTGTTTTTCTTTCTTTTTTGCTTCGCAGGTAACCTTTTTTTTTGCTGGATCGAAGAGTTGGCCTTTTGCTCGGGTGTGGGTTCCCAACTCTTGGGGAAACGGTGGTCACTGCAGAATCAGCTCCCGCCCTCTTTGTTCTGAAGATCTCAGGAAGTTTCACCCCCCCCTCCCCACCCTACCCCCATCCCCCCCACCCAGAAAAGAGCAATGAGCAACAGCGGGGCAAGAGAGGGACCAGCCAGGCAGGGCGCGGCAGCTCCCAAGGAGCCTGCTCCAGCCGAACCCGTCAGGAGAGGTCGCGGAAGACCCAAGAAGCAGCCTCAAGTAAGCCAACGTAACTTTTCTTTCCTTAGCAATTCAAGCAAGCGGGTAAGGTAGCACAGTGGTTATGTTGCTGGACTAGTGATCCAGAGGCCTGGACTAACGATCTGGAGAACGAGATCAGAATCCCACCATGGGAAATTTAAATTCAGATTAAATAAATGATTCTGGAATTAAAGAAAAGCTAGTATCAGTAATGGTGACCATGAAGCTATTGGGTTGTCCTGCAAAACCCATCTGGTTCACTAATGCCCATTAGGGAAGGAAATCTGCCAGTCTGACCCACAGCAATGTGGTTGACTCTTAATTTCCCTCTGAAATGTTGTATCCAAGAAGGCAACTCACCACTACCTTCTTGAGGGCTATAAATGCTGGCCTTGTCGGTGATGTCCACATCCAATGAATGAAGGTTCACCAGGCTGATACCTGGGATGGCAGGAATGACATATGAGGGGAGATTGGGTCGATTGGGCTTATACTCGCTGGAGTATAGAAGAATGAGAGGGGATCTCATCGAAACATATAAAATTCTGACAGGTCTGGACAAACTAGATGCAGGAAGAATGTTCCTGATGGTCGGAGAGTCCAGAACCAGGAGTCATAATCTAAGGATAAGGGGTAAGCCATTTAGGACAGAAATGAGGCAGAATTTCTTCACCCAGAGAGTGGTGAACCTGTGGAATTCTCTACCACAGAAGGTAGTTGAGGCCAAGTCATTAAATATATTCAAGAATGAGTTAGATATATTTCTTAAAGCTAAAGGTATCAAGGGATATGGGGAGAAGGCAGGGACAGGGTACTGAGTTTGGATGATCAGCCATGATCTCATCGAATGGCGGAGCAGGCTCGAGGGGCCGAATGGCCTACTCCTGCTCCTATCTTCTATGTTTCTATGAAAAAAAAGCAGTAGCTTCATGAGATAATTCTGAGTTGGGAGATAGCTACTGGGCCATGCTCAAAATGTGCCCATTCTTCATCAATCCTTGGGTTTTCCTTACCTTTGGGACATGTCTTTTCGACGTCTAGTGCCAGTTCACCCTAAGTGTGGTCAAAACAGAAAAGGCTGGTAAACACCCAGCAGATCGGGCAACATCTGTGGAGAGAGAAACAGAGTTAATGTCGATGACCTTACGTCAGATCTGGAGATTTACCAGTTTTTAAGCAAGTGCAGAGCCAGGGGAGAAAGGGTCGGGGAGGTGGAAAGAACATAGTGAAAGGGCAGTGATAGGGCGGAGGGAAGGAGTGATTTAAATGATAAAAGGGATGATGGTGGAAGGCAAAAGGAGATGGTAACGGGACAAGTAAAGAAAACCAAAAGATGGGCCCGGAGGAGGTGTAAATGGTTACAGTAGAACCATTACCAGCACCTGCTGCCCCGAGAAAATGGGAGCGGTGGTCATGACCTTAAGTTGTTGAACTCGATGTTGAGGCTGGAAAGCTGTAAAGTGCCTGATTGAAAGATGAGGTGCTCTTCCTTGAGCTTTACCCGTGTGTGTGTGTGTGTGTGTGTGTGTGTGTGTGTGTGTGTGTGTGTGTGTGTTGTGTGTGTGTGTGTGTTTGTGTGTGTGTGTGTGTGTGTGGGGGAGGTGGGCGCAGGGGCTGAGGGTGGGGAACATCATGAATAACAAAATGCATCTGTTGTTTTTACAATATGCCGAACCCGCCGTGAAGCACCCTCGCAGCCTGCTGCACGATCCCATGCGTGGGTGCAAATGTCCTGCTGCAGTTAGGTGGAAAGGTTCTTTGGAGGCACTGCGAGTCAAACCCACTCACTCCCTCACCACCCCAGAATAACAGGTTGGAGGCTGTGGACCATCTTTAAAGATCGATTGGGGGTAATTGTGACTTTGTGCAATCGTATGAAATGGGTGATCGCGAACCGGCCGCCCGTTTTATATCGCTCCCGATTTTTATTTCCATGGAAGTCAGTGGAAACGCGCTGGTCTCAACATGTAGCGACATTGTAAATGTGTTCAAGAGGAACACGTCTATGATTTTAGTTACACAGTGACCGGAGAAGTTTCTTTCCCCCTCCCCCCTACCATGCATTGTGCCAATTCTATTAGGGTAAATATTACAATTTTGCATGCTTGAAAAATCATATGGGTCGTGAACAATGTTCCCGCCATCTGCAAGTTCCCGTGCCGGACGCTCACTGGCTTTTCCGTTGTAGGTACCGCGCATGCGCAAAAATGTAAATGGGCCGCGCGGCTTACGGGGGACGTTGGTCATGAATTCCCGATAGGTGCACCCGTCACTCAAAGCTCCGGTCGAAATTGTAAAATTTGCCCTATTGTGTCATGAACGCTGGCAGTATTGTAGTGTGGTGACTGAATACTGGGAGAGGTTGAGGTTTATACTTGGCCCTCTCCTATTTCTCATCTACATGCTGCCCCTTGGCAACGTCATCTGAAAACGTAGTGTCCGTTTCCACATGCACACTGACGATTTTTTACAACAATCTGGTAGTTTAATGGTCACCATTGCTAGCTTTTTATTCCAGATTTATTCAATTAACTGAATTTAAATTCCCCAACTGCTGTGGTGGGATTTGAACTCATGTCCCTCAGATCATTCATTCATTCAGGCCTACATGGATTACTAGTGCAGTAACATAACCACTATGCTAGCATACCCCAACTAATGGTGCATGGTTTAAAGTAATGCATGAGGTGCTGCTGCCCGGGGACAGCAAGATGACTATTGGAGCCATGTGAGCAGTGGGGTCATGGGTGAAGCAAACATGACCTTTGCCTTCCCAATGATTGTGATGTCAGCTGAGGCTCAGTGGGTAGCACTCCAGCCTCTGAGTCAGATGGTTGTTGTTTCAAGTCCCTCTCCAGAGACTTGAGAGCACATAATCCAGGCTGACACTCCAGGAGAGTACTGAGGGAGTGCTGCACTGTCGGAGGTGCCGTCTTTCAGATGAGATGTTATACCCCGTCTGCCATCTCAGGTGGACGTAAAAGATCCAATGGCACTATTTCGAAGAAGAGCAGGGGAGTTCTACCCAGTGTCCTGGCCAATATTTATCACTGAAACAGAATATCTGGTCATTATCTCATTGCTGTCTGTGGGAGCTTGCTGTGCGCAAATTGACTATCGCGTTTCCTACATTACAACAGTGACTACACTTCAAAACAGTACTTCATTGGCTGTAAAGAGCTTTGGGCCGTCCTGAGGTAGTGAAAGGTGCGATAGAAATGCAAGTTCTTTCTTTATTTTGTTTCTGGCGACCCTATGAGAGTTGGAAAAACAGTGCGGAGATGTCACCTGGAGCGGGATGTCCCTTTAATCGCCCTGCCAGTTCACACACTCCTATTTCTCGAACGCAAAAATGTGGAAATAAATCAAATGCAGATCGAGTACAGTGCAACAATTTTCCATTCCCACAGTGGTGCGTTCTGGGTGAGATTGCCAATTCAATGGCAGTTAGTGCCAAATTAGGGGCAGTTTTGTGCTGTGGGTCCACTCGCAACAGTGGGCCTCTCATAATAAGGAGACAAATGAGTCTTTCATCCCTTCTGGTCTGAATTTGAACCCTATTTTAATATTTGCTCTCGGAATATGGGCAATACTGGAAAGGCCACATTTATTGCCCACCATTAGTTGCCCTGAGGGTATCGAGAGTAAACCATGTAGTGTGGGACTGGAGTCACATGTAGGCCAGACCAGGTAAGGATGGCAGGTTCACTTCTCTGAAGGCCATTAGTGAACCAGTTGGGTTTTTCCAGCAATTCAACAGCATTCATGGCTATTTGATCTCGTGCCAGCCCATAAATTACCGAATTTACCGAATTCAGTTTCCCAACTTGCTGTGGTAGAATTCAGTAAAAGGACGGTGTCCAACCCACTGCATCAGCATGTCGTCCCCCCCTCCCCCCCGCAACCCCCTTCTAGTTCCATTCCATTCAGTCTTAAATGAGGACATGCACCATCATTTACAGTGAGTGCAGTGAAACTCAAGAGGACCGACGTGCGTGTAAATCACATGTCTACGGCACAGCACAAAAGTACAAACATGCCTGCCCATGTGTGTCAGGTTTGGAAGAAGCAAGATTGCTCGGTGTGGGCACTTTAAAGAACGTAACCCCCGCGAGCTGAGGCTCGTAGCTCAAGCATAACCGCAGGAGTAGAAAGACAGAGAATGGAAACTGGTGTCATTAGAACAGTAGCACGCAGAAGCAGCACTTTAAGTGTATTGGGTCACTGATGGGCAATAGCACGCCTTTACCATTTGTGCTTATTTACGGACTTTGGGTACTTGTTCAGATCAAATGGTATTTATCATCTTAGACCTGAGAAACTCGTTGCACTTGAGGTTAGCCGGTTTTCAATACTGAGGCTCACAGCAACAACTAGCTATCTTGTAACGTATTAAAAATCTTACATCTGTCAACTTTTTCCATTGTAAATGACTATGTCCACATGTACAATGGAAACTGCCTGTGCAAACCTGTCTCGCTGTAATTACACCCTTCTGCCAATAGAGGCAGTGCAGCACCACCACTGGTGGGAGAGCGTAATTACAGTATGACCAGTTTACATAGGCAGTTACCATAATAAATCTGGACATAGGAATTTATCATGTAAACAGATAAAAATAAGGACAGAATGTATAACTTTCAACTGGGACTGAATTCCATCTGCATACCCTGGTCCAATTATCTCCCACCTTGTAACCCTACTTTGCCTGAAGATTACATGTGTCCTGGACTCTCCGAGATCAACTAGTAAAATGTTAAAAGTCTTATGTACAGCATGCGCTTTCTGCAAGGTGTCACAGGTACTTCCTGTAACATTTTTCCTGTCACGCTTTGTTGACAGCATCCCTATTGTTGTAAAACAGCATGTACTCTGCCTCGCGCACCGTGAGCAATGCCACGGAGGGAGCTCCAGCAGTGGTAACAGAAAGTGGGACCATACGACAGTATGGGGACCGGAATGCCCGCTTACCTGCCGCTCCCAGAGTATCATGTCCCGTACGCCAGGGAGAGTCGTCGAACTGTTATAAGCTCACCTCGTATTATGGGGAGAGGTCAGCTCACTCCTCCACAGGCAAGCTCAGTGCCCGAACAAGCGGTGTGTGGGGATCATGTTGTCAGGTGTCACCAGAACATTTTGTGAGTATTATTATAGTCACACAGCATCATCACTGACCTCTCCGGGCTGAACTCGTTCCTGAACCAACTTCAGCTTTGAGTCCTTGAAACCTAATGTTTGGAGTCTTGCGAATGGGACACGGGAGTCTTCGTGCATTCCCGGATTTAACACAGACGGGGATTGGCGTTAAACTGTGGGACATAAGGGCACGGATTGGCCATCTTACCACGTGTTTGCCTTCTCCGTGCAGGTTCCGATTGCATGCTCCCAATTTGCCTCACCTAACTTCGGAAACTTGCGACCTGTGCTTTTCAGCGTGCTATAGATGTAAAATTATGGGCTGTGTCCGTGTGGTTTTCCGATGCACGTTCCCAGCAGGCGAGGCTCTTTGCCGTTAGCGTGCGATCGGGAAAATTTACCCTCGGCGTGTTTACGGGATTTTTTTTTTTACAGATCTGTAACAAGTTTCACTCGGATTTCAGTTTCATGCCGCCGAGGAAAAAAGGATTTATTGCAAACTTTAAAAAAAAAAACACTTTCAGTTGAATTGTTGATGCTTATCAAGAGGAGAAGTGTTGGGAAATGGAATATTTTCCATATTTGAGTGGCGAGCGGAGCAGGCGGGTACGTTGGGGCTTGCAGGAGTTGGATATCATGCTGAATCTGGCAAGGATCCAGCCTTGGCGCCGAGCTCCAGAGTTAGCACTGCAAACATTTGCAACGTTTCTTCGGGCGGTGCAGAGCGAGCCCTCATTTTCCTTGCAAGTCCTATGCAAATATATGGCAACTAGTCCCATCTCGCCGTTTGCTGCAGGTTTCTCCCATTGTATCGCTTGCCCACATGCACTGGGCAAATGACTAAATAAATGGTAGGCCTGACCTTTTAAGACCAGGCTTCTTAAAGGTGAGCTGCACCTTTCGGCATTGGTTAAAAAGTGTGCGGGGTTTGTTTTCTTTGCCTTATTATCGAGTATTATCTGCATTTTTATTGGTGCATTATTTCTTTTATGTTGCTTCCTAGGCATGTTTGTTTATGGAATCATGGGATCAAAGGGATATGGGGCAAAGGCGGGTCACAGATCAGCCATGGTCTCATTGATTTGCGGAGCAGGCTCGAGGGGCTAAATGGCCTCCTCCTGTTGCTATGTTCCCATAAAGCACAGAAATAGCCCATTCGGCCCATCGTGCCTGTGCCGGCTCTTTGGTAGAGCTCTCCAATTAGCCCCACTCCCCCTGCTCTTTCCCCATAGCCCCGCAATCTTTTCCCTTCCAGTTATCCAATTCCCTTTTGAAAGTTACTCTTGAATCTGCTTCCACCGCCCTTTCAGGAAGTGCGTTCCCGATCATAATAGCTCACCGCGTAAAAATAATTCTGTGTTGCAAGTTTTTTTTTACAAGTCAATCAGTTTCCTGCAGCAGTCCTGCTTTTAGCTGCTAGTTCATTCACAGCAACAACAGTGGGCAGGATAGGAAACCCCTTAGGGGTTCTAGTAGCATTCCCAGATCAGGAGGAGGACGATCAGCTTGCGAGTCAACAAGAATGGCTGGTGCAAGCACAGCTCAGGCATTACACACACACCCTTATCCCAGGACCCATATGTGTGGCCCCAGACATGTGTAGCTGAGAATTTGCCTTCAGCTGCCTCGGCTCCAAGCTCGGGAATTCCCTCCCAAAATCTCTCTCCCTCTAACTCCCTCACCTCCTTTAAGACGCTCCTTAAAGTGCAACGAAGGTTCACGAGATTGATTCCTGGGATGGCGGGACTGTCGTATGAGAAGAGATTGATTAAATTAGGCCTGAATTCTCTTGAATTCAGAAGAATGAGAGGTGATCTCATTGAAGCATACAAAATTATTACAGGGCTTTGATAGGCTGGATGCTGGGAGAATGTTTCCCTTGGCTGGGGAGTCTAGAACCAGGGGCCACAGCCTCAGGATAAAGGGTAGGCCGTTCAGGACTGAGATGAGAAGAAATTTCTTCACACAGAGGGTGGTGAATCTTTGGAATTCTCTACCCCAGAGGGCTGTGGAGGCTCAGTCATTGGGTATATTGAAAACAGAAGTCGATAGATTTCTGACTAGTAAAGGCATCAAGGGATATGGCGATAGGGCCGGTGAATGGAATTGAGGCAGAAGATCAGCCATGATCTCATTGAATGGCGGAGCAGGCTCGAAGGGCCAAATGGCCTACTCCTGCTCCTATTTCTTATGTTCTTATGTTCTTAAAACCTACCTCTTTGACCAAGCATTTGGTCACCTGTCCCAGTATCTCCTTGTGTGGCTCGGTGTCAACTTTTGTCTGATTATTGCTCCTGTGAAGCGCCTTGGGATGTTTTACTACATTAAAGATGCTATATAAATGCAGGTTATTGTTGTTGGTCATGCTAAGAGGCTGCTTTTCCAGGCCTAGAATGAGAGAAAAGGGACAAGTGTTAGAATATTGGCCATCTGACACATCTTCTTGCATTGCAAGATACTATGTATGATGGTTGTGAGATTGTGCACAAGAACAGGGACAAGACATGAACGGAATGATACTGTGGCTGAGCTTGGTAGACCTCTAATATGCCAGGATGTTCAACGTGGCCTGCTCCAAGGGAGTCAAGGGCCTGGGATTTGTGAGCCTTGACTCCCTTGGGACCTGCTGACAGCTGGGATGGTGGTTGGCGTGCTACAATTGACTTCAGTGTCCCTGGGGAATAAAGGGAAAAACAACGGCCAGGGTTTCCACTCCTGATTGACATCCAGCAACACATGGTGGAAGTCCGCATTGAGTGAGGACAGGGATGAGTTTGGCCTCCCGTTGACGAATAGCTTGCCAGGGTTCACACAGACACTGAGCCTCGGGGGCCATCCAGAAAGAGGGCGATCCTGGAGCTGCAGGAACAAGTGCAGGAGGCTCTGACAGGTTTTGCGAGCACGATGACTGCAGTGTTCAGAGAATGGAGGAGTCCATCTCCAACATGAGCACCGCCGTGTCGCAGGCGATGGCGACTGCAGGCTCCTCAATGGATAGGATGGCCACCTACATGGAGCAGCTAATGTGCCAGTCGCAGGAGCACATGGTGTCTATGGAGAATCGATGGGTATCTATGGAGAATAGATGGGTATCTATGATGGATAGATGGCTATCTATGGAGAATAGATCCCAGGGGCTCATAGAGCTCCTCTCTAGGAGGGATGTCAGCGTAGACATGGGTCCTCATGGTCCCACTGATGTGCAGTAAGGTGCTCTCCAGCTCCTTGCTAGCAGGGAAGTGCGGGTGGCCCATGAGTGGGATTATGGTGAGAGGGGGCATGGAAGTGGGGGCTCCTCTCCAAGCGCTCACACTTCTATACCCTTGCCAACCCCTCAGTCAGAGCCCCAGATGCCTCCCTGGACAGCAATGGCCGAGTCTGTCCCTGCACAGTCGCAGGAGGAGCAGACTTTGGCAGGGCCCTCACAGGCTCCAAAACCCAGAGCATCACCGTCAAAGGTGTCTAAGCAGTCACAGCCTGGAAGTGAGGAGGCTGCCTCTACATCTGCTGAAGCCACAGGGATAGCACCACGTAGAAGCACCCGGAAGAGAAAGATGCCACACAAGTAGATTCACAAGTGTAGTCACTTGGATGTTTTGTTCAATGTTATTGTGAAGTTTCTGTTAATTTAATCTTTACCATAAATGTAATTATTTTCAAAACTTTACGGTCTTGGACAAATTTGTGTGCACAATGGGATGTGGCTTAGTTAGTTGGAGTGAAGGGTCAGACCTAACTTTACCTCCAGCAATGGTGGTGACTGTGAAAGAAATGATTGGTTATTTTAGGGATGCTGTGGGGTGTTGCCAACCTGGCGAGGCATGTGGCAGCCATATGGGTGTACTGTGTAAAGTTAAGTAAATCTGGCCATGATGAGGCCATCCCTGGCCCGACGGGCAGCAATGTGCTCGGGTGCTGGTGTGATCTGGACCGCAGATTCCTCCAGCTCCTGCTCCTCCTCGTCTTCCAGCTGATGCTCCTCCTCCTCCTCCTGCTCCTCTGAAGAGGCTGTGCGCTCAGTGCCTTGCTCCTCATGCAGCGCTAATCCTCGCTGCTGCGCTATGTTGTGCAGGGTACAGCAGACCACGTCGATTCTTGATATCTTGGCTGCTGCCTACTGAAGGGCTCCTCCAGATCTGTCAAGGCATCTGAAGCGCATTTTCAGCATGCCTATTGTCTGCTGTATGACACATCTGGTGGAGATGTGGCTTTCATTATATCTCTCCTCGGCCTCAGTATTTGGTCTCCTCAAGGGTGTCGTGAGCCACATCTTCAGTGGATAACCTTGTCTCCAAGCAGCCAGCTGGAAAGTCTGTTTGGAGAGCGAAGAGCTGAGGAAGGGTGGACTGGCGCAGGACGAAAGAGTCATGACAGCTGCCAGGGAATTTGGCACACACATGCATGATGATCTTCCTATGGTTGCAGACCAGCTGCACATTGAGGGAGTGGAAGCCCTTGCGGTTCACAAAGACTCCTGGATTATGATGGGGTGCCCTGATGGCCACATGTGTGCAGTCGATGACGCCCTGCACCCGTGGGAAGCCAGCCAGAGTGGCAAAGCCGAGCGCCCTGCTCAGTAACACTGGCTTCATCAGTGGCAAGGTTGATATAATTGGCTGACTTGTCAAAGAGGGCATCGTGACCTGTGTGGTGCATCTGTGGGCGGCCGACTGCGAGATGCCACAAATGTCTGCTGCAGATCCCTGGATGGAGCCTGAGGCGAAGAAGTTGAAGGCACTGGTGACTTTGACAGCCACTGGTAAGGCGGGTCCACCAGGTCCTCTGGGCTGCAGCTCTTGCTCCAGCAATGTGCAAATGTCTGCGAGGACCTGACACGATACCCTGAGCTTCCTTTGGCACTGCTGCTCAGTCATGTTGAGGAAGCTCATCCTCTGCCTGTATACCCTGTGTTGGGGGTATCGCCTCCGGCACAGTGCAGCCCTGCACTGATGCCCTCTGTCCTGTGGAGCATCAGGGTGTTGTTGAGGAGGAGGTTGGTGGCATTGTTGTTGGTTCATGTCCCACTCCAGGGACTTGAACACATAAAGCTAGGCTGACACTCCAGTGCAGTGCTGAGGGAGTGCTGCACTGTCAGAGGTGCCGTCTTTCGGATGAGGCGTTAAACCGAGACCCCATCTGCTCTCTCAGGTGGACGTAAAAGATCCCATGGCACTATTTCGAAGAAGAGCAGGGGAGTTATCCCCAATATCCTGGCCAATATTTATCCCTCAACCAACCTAACAAAAACAGATTATCTGGTCATTATCACATTGCTGTTTGTGGGACCTTGCTGTGCGCAATTTGGCTGCTGTGTTTCCTACATTACAACAGTGGCTACACTTCAAAAGTACTTCATTGGCTGTAAAGTGCTTTGACACATCCGGTGGTCGTGAAAGGCGCTATATAAATACAAGTCTTTCTTTCTTTTGGTGCTGCTGGTGTTGGGGCTGATTGTGGTCAGATTCTGAGGACCAAGGTGAGACAGTATAAATGGTACCCATGCTGATGGAATAGATGGCAGGTGAAGTAGAGATGACAGAAGCATTCTGTCAGTAGTAAGAGAGGTTCTTCCAATGAGGTGACAGTGGATGGAGACTTTGCTTGAAAGACCTGCAGCCTGCAGAAAACTCAATCTGTGTTGCAAATGCAGTAAGGAACAGCTTCTGCCTGAGGAAAGTGATCAGCTGTCAGTACATTTCATCCTGTCAACTAATCAGCTGGATCAATGGTCACTCAACTCCCGCCTCAGGTTTACAGACGTGGTCCCTGAGCAGCGTGGTCCCCGTGGGAATCCAGTGAAATTTAAAAGGCGTGTTTAAAAACACTCTTATGGGTCTGACAACGAGGTAATAATTGTTTAAATTGGGTCGCCCGTCACTGCCGGTCGGGTCGGCTTCGCGAAGAGGGAAAGGCGCGTGGGAGCGAGATGACAGGAAGTTCCCGACCCGCTGTCAAAAAATAACAACTTTCCCACCCGACCCGTCACCGATCTCGCCCGCTACCACCCCGGAATATCCCGGCCAATGTGTATAAAGGAACTACAGAATAACCCTCAGCAAGAGATCTGATTCGGATTTTTTTCTCCTGCAGTGTTGGCTGCTGCCATGGAGGCATTGCAGGCCAGGCAACCCATTTCGCTCCAGGTGAGTCAGACTGAGCGGAACCACCATTTTCTGGGACATTGTGGCCCATGGTGTACCCAGACACTCATTCCCCATGTTTCTTACAGTGAAGTTGGAGCGGTCTTGAGAAGCAAACTGTTTTTAACCTCTAGGTTTAGCTGTCAGCCATGGCTCAGTTGGCAGCACCCTCGATCTCTAACTCAGACTGGTTGTGGGTTCAAGTCCCACTCCAGAGACTGGAGCATAACAAATCTAGGCTGACACTCCCAGTGCAGTGCTGAGGGAGTGCTGCATCTGTCGGAGGTGCCGTCTTTCAGATGAGACATTAAACCGAGGTCCCGTCTGCTCTCTCAGGTGGATGTAAAAGATCCCATGGCACTATTTCAAAGAAGAGCTGGGGAGTTATCCCCGGTGTCCTGGGCCAATATTTATCACTCAATCAACATATAACAAAAACAGATGATCTGGTCATTATCACGTTGCTGTTTGTGGGAGCTTGCTGTGCGCAAATTGGCTGCCGCGTTTCCTACATTACAACAGTGACTCCACTTCAAAAGTACTTCATTGGCTGTAAAGCGCTTTGGGACGTCTGGTGGTCGTGAAAGGCGCTATATAAATGCAAGTCTTTCTTTTTTTTCTATTTCACTCATTCAGTAACACTTTGACCCATGTTGCGTAAAGTGCCTCCATCCTTCCCTGTACTCCTTAATTCCCCATGACTCGATCCCAGTTTTGTTGTTGGGACCAGGGTGACACTGGCAAGGCTACATTTATTGCCCATCCCTAGTTACCCTGGGAAGGTGGCTATGGGCCTTCTTGAACCGCTGCAGTCCTTGTGGAGAAGGTGCGCCCACCATGGCGTTACGTAGGGAATTCCCGGATATTGACCCAACGACGGTGAAGGAACGGGCGATATATGTCCCAAGTTGGGATGGTGTGCGACTTGGAAATGATGGCATTGCCACGGCAGTGTTGCTCGTGTCCTTCTCGGTGGTGGAGACCACAGGGGCGGGAGGAGCTTCAAAGTAACCTTGGTAGATTGCTCCAGTGCATCCTGCAGATCGCACTTGCTGCACAGTGCGTTGGTGACGGAGGGGGCTGGACATTGAGCCTAGTGCGAGATCTTTGCTGTATCGAGTGCATGTATTGTTTGAAGATTGTGGAGCGAGTCAGGTTTTGCAGAGATCTCATGTCCCTTTTTATATATGGGTTATTTTTTTTAAAAGGATACTCTTCTGGCAAGCTTCTTTACTTTATACCAACGTTAACTCTCGGGTGTACTTCTGTCCTTCAGGAACCTGTTGGGCCTCCTACTCCAAAGCGACCTCGAGGAAGACCGATAGGCAGTAAGAACAAGGAACCGCGAGCAGTGCAAAAGGTACCTGATAGGAAAGGAATGCTTTATTTTCTTCTCTTATTAGACACGTCCTCGTTTCTTTTTCACCCAGTGAGGGTTGCCAACTCTGGTTGGACCTATTCCTGGAGGTTTCATCACCTGACCTCCCGCCCGGTCAAACAGCATTTCTCTTCCATCTCCAATATTTTTTTATAACTAATAAACAAAGGTCTTCAAAGAAAATGAAAAAAAAAGAAACCACACCATTTTATTTTAAGCCTCCGTGATTTTTCTCCAGGTTGTTGCTCTCAGCAGTGTCTGGGAGATCAGTCTTCAATTCCTGGAGGCTCCTGGAGGGTTGGGAACTCTACATGATCTCACGTGGCGCAGATCAGGAGTAGTTTAAAGCTTCCTTCATACTCTAATGTCAAATTCAATAGGAAGACAAGGAGAATCTGCATATTGGCTAATCCCGCAGTATGCTCCCATAGTGTGAAACTGCACCAGGAGGACTGACTCAATAAAAACTTACGCGTCTCTTTCCGATTGATCTCAAGCCCACCCATCCGCTTCTCAATCCACGAACATATCTAATTGGCTCTTGAATTGATTTATACAATCCACTTCAAAGGCCCAGGCCTTGTAAAGTGTGGCACCAACTCTATTACCCTTCGCGTGTGTGTGTGCGTGTGTAAAAAAAAAAGTCGATCTGATTTCTCTTCGTCCTCCAAACCTCCTGATTTTATTTTTAACTTGTGTCCCCTGGTCTTTGAACTTTCTGCCGCTGTGAACAATTTGGCCCGGATTGACTTTTGCCAATCCTCTTCATAATCTTGGAAAAGTCAGTTTGGTCATCTCAAAGCCTCCTCGTTTCCAAAGGAAACAAGTCCCAACTTCCTTAACCTTTCCTTCTGAGTTAGAACAGGTTTCAACGGTAAAGTAATAACAGCGTTAAAGTATTAATAATAGTAAAACAGGGGTTTTACTACACAACTCTATGTTAAGTGTCGGGACTTGTCCTCCATCATCTACTGTCAGCTTCTGTTTGTTCAAAGAATTTTATTTTGCATTAGAAGAATTAACTGGCTATTTAAATTTACCAATGTAAATAAAATGACAACATAAAGAAATGTCTAAAATATAAATTGGATCATGCAGTAATTCAACAGAGCTGACTTCCAATTAAGAGTAATTGAATGTTGGATCTACTAGTTTAAAGATCGGTGACCGTGGACTCTTAAGGAGGAGCCCTTGGAACATAGGAACAGGAGGAGGCCATTCAGCCCCTCAAGCCTGTTCCGCCATTCGATGAGATCATGGCTGATCTGTGATCTAACTCCATGCACCCGCCTTTGGCCCATATCCCTTAATACCTTTGGTACAGGAGGTGATTGGGGGTAGGACTCCTCTATCACCTCTGCCCAGGCCGATGAGGTGAAAGTCTCCTCCTCTGTGAGATGGGGTTAGAGCTTCTGGCCACTTCTTAGAGGGCACGGGGTCAGAAACACAGAAACTGAGCCTAAATCACCGTGAACTGGCATTTGTAATCCCGCTCAGGAAGGTCACGGGGTGGATGATGTGGAGGGTCGAAAGCACCACACTGTTGCAGTGTGGGGGGCCGTTCTTCAGAAGTCGGTGCTGTGGTACATTACCAGCACAGAGTAGAGGCTGCATTTGCTGGCATCTAACTTATGCTGTACTTGATTTGGGAATGTTCAATTTTGGAAAGTGTTCAGTTTCCCAGTGCTAACGAGCCTCACCCTGACATAGGAACAGAAGTAGGCCATCCAGCCCATCAAGCCTGCTCCGCTATCTTCTCCTGAAGGTACTGTCCCTTTTTTCCTGAATTTACTGTCCCTTTTCTCCTGTTAGGAACACAGGAAGAACATAGGAACAGGAGTAGCCCATTCAGCCTCTTGAGACTGTTCTGCTATTCAGATAGATCAAGGCTGATTTGTACCTTAACTCCATCTACCCGCCTTGGTTCTATATCCCTTAATACCCTTGCCGAACAAAAATCGATCAATCTCAGTTTTTACGTTTTCAATGAATCCCCCGGCCTCAACAGCTTTTTGGTGGGAGAGAGCTCTAGATTTCCACCACCCTTTGTGTGAAGAAGTGATGAGTGTGAGTAAGAGAGAGAGCAAAAAAATAAATAACCTTCTCTGAAGCCAGTGGCTGTGGGACATGGCCAGTCCCACACAGGGAGTCATTACTTGAACATCTAATCGCAGTAGCGTGATTCATTAATTTGTGGTGTTCTTGGGACAAGTTATAAAGTCTGATATTGCGGCATTTTTGATATTGAGGCCGAGTCCTGTCCTGCCTTTGGAGTGGGTACGTAATGATTTCAATTGCATTCCTTGAGCGTGAAGTCTGGTACTTCAAACAGCATTTGAAAACTTCAAATGGAGTGATGTGGCCCATGTGTTTTTTCTCAGTTCCTGCAAGACCTCTCTCCCACAGGTTTTTTTTTTCAAATTGAGCGATTACAAAGAGTTCCGCATACCAGACCTTCCACTGAAAGGGGTCTGAACATTTGAGGGCTGGCACTGGGAAAATGACCAGGAAAGCTGTCCGATTGTTGCTGAAAACCCATCCGTTCACTGACGTCCTTCAGGAGAAGGGAACCTGCCACCCCTACCGGGCCTGCCCTACATGTGTCTCCAGTCCCACACCATGCGGTTCAATCTTAATGCCCTCTGGAGTGGCCTTGCGAGCCACTCTGTTGCTATTGACCACTGGTCCGAAAAGGCCCACCTGATTGCCCAAAAGGATGGGTAATCAATGTGTCCGTGCCACCTTTGGCCATATCCCTAAAGGAAATAATATGGTGGTGTCGTGGTTGTGTTACTGGGCTAGTAATCTGGAGGTACGGTAGTGTAGTGGTTATGTTACTGAGCTAGTAATCTGGAGGTACGGTAGTGTAGTGGTTTTGTTACTGAGCTAGTAATCTGGAGGTACGGTAGTGTAGTGGTTATGTTACTGAGCTAGTAATCTGGAGGTACGGTAGTGTAGTGGTTGTGTTACTGGGCTAGTAATCTGGAGGTACGGTAGTGTAGTGGTTGTGTTACTGGGCTAGTAATCTGGAGGTACGGTGGTGTAGTGGTTATGTTACTGAGCTAGTAATCTGGAGGTACGGTAGTGTAGTGGTTATATTACTGGGCTAGTAATCTGGAGGTACGGTAGTGTAGTGGTTGTGTTACAGAGCTAGTAATCTGGAGGTACGGTGGTGTAGTGGTTATGTTACTGAGCTAGTAATCTGGAGGTACGGTAGTGTAGTGGTTGTGTTACTGAGCTAGTAATCCGGAGTAACAACAGAAAATGCTGGAAACACTCAGCAGGTCAGGCAGCATCGAGGAGAGAGAAACAGAGTCAAAGTTTCGGGTCAAGGACCCGTCGTCAGAACTGGAAAAGGTTAGAGAAGAGAGATTTTTAAGCAGGGGCAGGGAGGAGGGGAGGAAAGAACAAAGGGAAGGTCTGTGATAGGATGGAAGGCAGGAGAGATTGACTGACAAAAGGGATGATGGTGCAAGGCACAAAGAGAGGTAATGGGACAAGTTAAGAAACAAAAGATGACTCTAGATGAGGTGTGAATGATGATGGCAGCATCATTAACAGCTACCATGTGAGAAAACAAGGGGGAAAAAAAATATAGGGGCCGAGGTTATGGTCTGAAATTGTTGAACTCGATGTTAAGTCCAGAAGGTTGTAAAGTGCCTAATCGAAAGATGAGGTGCTGTTCCTCGAGCTTACGTTGAGCTTCGTTGGAACAGTGTAAGAGGCTGAGGACAGAGAGATCAGAGTGGGAGTAGAGTGGAGAATTAAAGTGAGAGGCGACCGGAAGCTCGGGGTCACCCTTACGGACTGAACGGAGGTGTTCCGCAAAGCAGTCACCCAATCTGCATTTGATCTCCCCAATGTAGAGGAGACCGCATCATGAGCAGCGAATACAGTATACTAAATTGCAAGAAGTACAAGTAAATCGCTGTTTCACCTGGAAGGGGTGTTTGGGGCCCTGGACAGTGGGAAGGGTGGAGGTAAAAGGGCAGGTGTTGCATCTCCTGCGCTTGCACGGGAATGTGCCGGGCGAAGGGGAAGGGCTGTTGGGGGTGATAGAGGAGTGGACCAGGGTGTCGCGGAGGGAGCGGTCCCTTCGGAATGCTGAAGGGGGGGGGGTAATCCGGAGTAATCCAGAGGTACGGTAGTGTAGTGGTTATGTTACTGAGCTAGTAACCCGGAGGATGTGAGTTTGAGAATTTTGCTGTTTGAGAATTTTAATTCAATTTAAAAAGATCTGGCAATGAAAAGCTGGCATCGGTAAAAGTGACCGTGAAGCTGTCGGATTGTCGTAAAAACCCAACTGGTTCACTAATGTCCCTCAGGGAAGGAAACCTGTCGACCTTATCGGTCTGGCCTGTATGTGACTCCAGTCCCAGTTGACTCGTCACTGCCACCCTGAAGTGACCTAGCAAGCCACTCAGTTGAGAGGGATGGACAATAAGCGCCAACTGAAAATAAAAAGGTTAAAAATAACAGAAGGTGGTTGCTACTGAGCCGCTTGGCTGTGTGTTGTTAGGAGATATCTCAACAGCATGACCAGCTCTGGCCCAGCAGTTTTCTTCCCACCTCCTCAGAAAATGCCGTTGATTTTTATCCCGTCACAGCAGGTAGAAATCTCTTTTTCCTCGGATTTTAACCCAGCTCTTTAAAAACAAGGAATTTTGTGATTTCCTCTCTCCTCTTCTGAAGGCTCTTGGCTGGGACAGGGTTTCATAGGTGGCTTCTGGTACCTCACCCTGTTCTTTATGTGCGAGCCTGCAAGCTAGTTGACCTTACAGAGCAGTGCAGCTGAGCCCAATCCTGTTCGCACCCAAACACCCAAATGCGGACTTTTATCAAGAGTCACTGGATAGTGTTCAGGAAAGGGAATGCGAGACTACGGCATAGAGAGGGAGTGCAGAGGTGTTTGTACCACTCGTTCAGAACTGAGGTAGACCACGTTGTACAGTGGCCTTCTCAGAAGGCAGCAGATATAGGCATATTGCTACCTACTCAGGTTTGTTTGATTGTTCTTTATAACACAAGTTGCTGGATAGAGAATGTGCGCTGGTTTTTCTCCCCTCCCTGGTCCAGGGAGTCGTGAGACCAAGTGTAGCACCTGTCCCACTGCCCGCTGCTTGGATCAACAAACTCAAGACTGGGGCAAAAATATATCTTAAGATCTTCCTGCAAAGGATGACGATAAAGGATCATTTTCTACCTTTTGCCAATGAAACAAAATGGCATCAGTCACTGTTTGCAAGCTCATAGGACTCAATGACTGAGAGCAACCTAAATGAATAACCATAATGTTCCTGAATAATCGAACCCGTTGTTAATTTAGTTGTACTAACTTCCTATTGTCTGTATCTGCTATAACAGAAAGCAGAGCCACCGAGAGTGAAGCGGCCTAGAGGAAGACCGAGAAAATGGGTGAGTAACGGAAGGACGTGCAGTGTTTTTCTACAATATGGCTGCCCTGTTGTCATGGTGCTTTTATACTGATGCTGGGTCACTGGGAGACTGAAGACCCACAATATCTGTGCATCACTCTCCTCGTTTTCATTTACCAGTGTGCTGCCAATGATTGGAAGGCGGTGTATGTTTTCATAGAATCTTACAGCGCAGAGGGAGGTCATTCGGCCCATCGCGCCTGCGCCGGCAGTGGTTTCCTTCTGCCTCTGCAGGCTGCTTTGGCTACCTGAGTCCCTGATGCCGTCGGAGGCATGGAGTGCACCTGCTTTATACTGCTGGATGCGAGTGGGGAAAGGTGGGTAGAGCACCTCGCTCCTGAACCAACAGCATGTGACTGTGAAAGAGTCTTTAGCGAGGGCTTGGAATGATTTGACTTGTGCGTTGTAAAGTATCAGTTGTCACAGGGAGATCACAGTCACGTACCTGTAGGGATTTGACCAGCCATTAGACAACATCTGAAAGAGCTTTTACACATCTTGTTAAAATGGTTGGGCATCGTGTTCTCTCCCCCTTCTATAGCTGAGTCAGGTACCAGTCTCCGTAGCACTGCTAGGATCTGCTGTTTCGTGTAGAAACCCCATTGCTACCGAGTGCAAATGCAAGGGGCCTGCCCCCTGCCCTTACCTTTCAGGAATAGGCGGCCTTAACCTATTTTGTCACCGGAATGTTGATGGTGGGGGATCCGGCGATGGTAATGCCGTTGAATGTCAAGGGGCGGTGGTTAGACTCTCGCTTGTTGGAGATAGTCATTGCCTGGCACTTGTGTGGCGCGAATGTTACATGCCACCCATCAGCCCAAGCCTGAATGTCACCCAGGTCTTGCTACATGCGGGCATGGACTGCTTCATTATCTGAGGAGTTGCGAATGGCACTGAACATCAGCGAACATCCCCATTTCTGACCTTATGGTGGAGGGAAGGTCATTGATGAAGCAGCTGAAGATGGTTGGGCCTAGGACACTGCCCTGAGGAGCTCCTGCAGTGATGTCCTGGGGCTGTGACGATTGACCTCCAACCACCACAACTATCTTCCTTTGTGCTAGGAATGACTTCAGCCAGTGGAGAGTTTTCCCCCTGGTTCCCTCCTTGATGCCACACTCGGTCAAATGCTGCCTTGATGTCAAGGGCAGTCACTCGCACCTCACCTCTGTATATTCGGGACTGTGTTGGGTTAATTGGGACTGTGCAGGGTTAATCAGGACTCAGTTGGGTTAATCAGGACTGTGTTGGGTTATTCAGGACTGTGTTGGGTTAATGGGGACTGTGTTGGGTTAATGGGGACTGTGTTGGGTTAATCGGGACTGTGTTGGGTTATTCAGGACTGTGTTGGGTTAATCTGGACTGTGTTGGGTTAATCAGGACTGTGTTGGGTTAATTGGGACTGTGTTGGGTTAATCGGGACTGTGTTGGGTTAATGGGGACTGTGTTGGGTTAATGGGGACTGTGTTGGGTCAATGGGGACTGTGTTGGGTTAATCGGGACTGTGTTGGGTTAATCTGGACTGTGTTGGGTTAATCGGGACTGTGTTGGGTTAATTGGGACTCTGTTGGGTTAATCGGGACAGTGTTGGGTTAATCGGGACTGTGTTGGGTTAATCTGGACTGTGTTGGGTTAATCGGGACTGTGTTGGGTTAATTGGGACTCTGTTGGGTTAATGGGGACTGTGTTGGGTTAATCGGGACTGTGTTGGGTTATTCAGGACTGTGTTGGGTTAATCTGGACTGTGTTGGGTTAATCAGGGACTGTGTTGGGTTAATTGGGACTGTGTTGGGTTAATCGGGACTGTGTTGGGTTAATGGGGACTGTGTTGGGTTAATGGGGACTGTGTTGGGTCAATGGGGACTGTGTTGGGTTAATCGGGACTGTGTTGGGTTAATCTGGACTGTGTTGGGTTAATCGGGACTGTGTTGGGTTAATTGGGACTCTGTTGGGTTAATCGGGACTGTGTTGGGTTAATCGGGACTGTGTTGGGTCAATGGGGACTGTGTTGGGTCAATGGGGACTGTGTTGGGTTAATCGGGACTGTGTTGGGTTAATCTGGACTGTGTTGGGTCAATGGGGACTGTGTTGGGTTAATCGGGACTGTGTTGGGTTAATCTGGACTGTGTTGGGTAATCGGACTGTGTAGGGTTAATTGGGACTCTGTTGGTTAATCGGGACAGTGTTGGGTTAATCGGGACTGTGTTGGTTAATCGGGACTGTGTTGGGTTAATCTGGACTGTGTTGGGTCAATGGTGACTGTGTGGGTTAATCGGACTGTGTTGGGTTAATCGGGACTGTGTTGGGTTAATTGGGACTCTGTTGGGTTAATCGGGACAGTGTTGGGTTAATCGGGACTGTGTTGGGTTAATCAGTACTGCATTATCAGGAAAGCCTGGAAAACTTTGGGCTTTTTTGCCTTGAAAGGAGATAATAGGGGACTTCATAAATGGTCTATTAGATCGTAAAAAGTGCAGTGAAAATTAAATCCAGAACACTACTGCAAACAGAACCCTCACTGTGAGACAAGGTAGGATACGGGTTCAAACTAGCCAGTGGGAAATTTAGGACCAGTGTCTGGAAGTTCTTCAAGGAGTGATCAACACGTTGAATGGACCTTTAGGTAGAGCAGTGGAGGCCAAACCCTGGGTTCATTTACGAAGACCAAGGTCCATCTAGTTTGCTGTCTACCGTCCCGGTAGTCCCAAGATACCATGAGTTGGGTACAATGGTGGTGGGAGGAGCCTGTCGGTTCTTTCAGGATGTGATGTGACTCTGTGGGCCTGATGCCTCACCATTACAAAACTTTGTTAAAGCGCCGGATGAGGCGAAGGATGTCACAGATATTTCCGACCAGTCAGAACGGTATCTTGTTATTTGCTGGTTACCGACTGTGCATTTATCCACGGACAGTCCCGCAGTCACACCTGTGTAATTGTTAAACCTTCGGTGTGGGTGTCACCAGCTACACAGAGAATGCTGGTGGTCGGAACCCACCATTCCACTTAGTACCCCCGGTGGAATACAACCAACCCACAAATCCATGGGTACACATTATCGAAATAAGAGACACAAGGGGAAAGGATTCAAGGCAGTCATTGTATCGACACATTCAGATGATGCAATAAACTGCTTCACTCTTACAGTTTGTGATATCATTTGTTTCCCTTGATTACATTGTGGACTGTAACTCACTCCCAGGTATCCATTATTCTATATACAAACCATCTAATCCCCTCAATTAGATTGATCTCTTGTCACACATTCCCAGCTATCCATTATTATGTATATAAACCATCTGAACCTCTTTGTTAGATTCTAGCCTGTAACTCACTCCCAGGTATCCACTCTTCTAAATAAGAACATAAGAATTAGGAGCAGGAGTCGGCCAACGGCCCCTCGAGCCTGCTCCGCCATTCAATAAGATCATGGCTGATCTTCGACCTCAACTCCATTTTCCTGCCCGATCCCCATATCCCTTGATTCCCCTAGAGTCCAAAAATCGTTCAACTCAGCCTTGAACATATTCAACGATTCAGCATCCACAGCCCTCTGGGGCAGAGAATTCCAAAGATTCACAACCCGCTGAGTGAAGAAATTCCTCCTCATCTCAGTCTTAAAAAGGCCGACCCCTTATCCTGAGACTGTGACCCCCTAGTTCTAGACTCTCCAGCCAGGGGGGAAAACAGCCTCTCAGCATCTACCTGGTCAATTCCCCCTCAGAATCTTGTATGTTTCAATGAGATAATCTCTCATTCTACACGTAAACTATCAACCCTTCGATTAGGTTCGAACTCACTCCCAGGTATCTATTACTCCCATAGATAAACCATCTGATCCCCTGGATTAGATTGCAGCCTGTAACTCACTTTCAGGAGTCGGTCAAAATACTGCGCAATTTTAGAGTCTCATCGTGCACGTCTTGATATTACAGCCCGCGGGCATGACATTGCCACCTTTCCCAGCAGAAGCAGAATGGTCCAGAGGTCAAAGGTCCAGCGCGGAGAGAAAAACTAGGTTGAGGCTGCCTCTTTGAAGTGATTCTCTCCCCGCGGCCCAAACACCCAATTCTCTGAACAGATGGGAATAAGGGAAATTTATTGGGAATTTTTGATGTGTTTTTAATGAATTGTAAGAAGTGCACTGAATGCAATGTTGCGGATACTGAAGGCAGTAATTGGTGGGCATCGGAATGCAATTAAAACATCACAACAACTTCCCCCATAAACAACTGTAATTTATTTCCCATCTGGGGCTTTTACAGGCGGTGTTTGCTGACATTTATTGTGCTGCAACAGGCAGTGTGCTTTCAATTAGCCTCATTGAAGCTTTTAACAAGTTTGTGTGTATAGAACAGGAGCCCCATCATTTTAGCCAAGAGAGAGACCCAACCCAACGGTTGTGTTCGAACAAGAGTTTGGCATTGGTCAGAGCGGGAAGCGAACAAGAGACCTAGACTGAAACTTAGCTGAATTAGAATATTACAGCATAAAAAGAGGCCATTCGGCCCATCGTTCCTGTGCCAGCTCTTTGAAAGAGCGAGCCAATTAGTCCCACTCCCTCCTGCTCTTTCCCCATAGCCCTGCAAATTTTTCCTTTACAGGTATTTATCCAATTCCTTTTTGAAAGTTACTACTGAATCTGCTTCCACCGCCCTTTCAGGCAGCGCGTTCCAGATCACAACAACTCGCTGCGTAAAAAATGTTTCTCCTCATCTCGCCCTCTGGTTTCTTTGCCAATCTTCTTAAATCTGTGTCCTCTGGTTACTGACCCTTCCGCCAGTGGAAACAGTTTCTCCTTATTTACTCTATCAAAACTCTTTGTGATTTTGAACTCCTCTATTAAATCTCCCTTAACGTTCTCTGCTCTAAGTCTTCTTGGTCTCCCCACCAAATTAGCACGGAATGGATGCCCATCAGTTGCCCCACCATCTATATTGGCAGCAATGCCCATTCCTTGCCATCTCCTTTCACTGAGGGTAACCCTGGAAACTTTTTAAAATAAAAACAGAAAATGCTGGAAACACTCAGCAGGTCAGGCAGCATCTGTGGAGAGAGAAACAGAGTTAACGTTTCCGGTCGATGACCTTCGTCAGAACTGGAAAAAGCTGGAGATGGAACAGGTTTTTAAGCAAGTGTAGGGGCAGGGAAAGGGGGGAGGGGAGGAAAGAACAAAAGGGAAGGTCTGTGATAGGGTGGAAGGCAGGAGAGATTAAGAGACAAAAGGGATGATGGTGCGAGGCAAAAGGCGATGGTAATGGGACAAGTTAAGAAACAAAAGATGGCTCTAGATGAAGTGTAAATGGCACTGGCAGAATGAAAGACAGCTGCCATGTGGGAGAGAGAGAAAAAAAAATGTAAAAAAAATGATAGGGGCAGAGGTTATGGTCTGAAATTGTTGAACTCGATGTTGAGTCCAGAAGGCTGTAAAGTGCCTAATCGAAAGATGAGGTGCTGTTCCTCGAGCTTACGTTGAGCTTCGCTGGAACAGTGTAAGAGGCCGAGGACGGTGAGGTCAGAGTGGGAGTAGAGTGGAGAATTAAAGTGACAGGCGACCGGAAGCTCGGGGTCACCCTAACGGACTGAACGGAGGTGTTCCACAAAGCGGTCACCCAATCTGCGTTTGGTCTCCCCAATATAGAGGAGACCGCCTCGTGAGCAGCGAATACAGTATACTAAATTGCAAGAAGTACAAGTAAATCGCTGTTTCACCTGGAAGGAGTGTTTGGGGCCCTGGACAGTGGGAAGGGAGGAGGTAAAAGGGCATGACGAAGGGTCATAGACCTGAAACGTTGACTCTGTTTCTCGCTCCACAGATGCTGCCTGACCTGCTGAGTATTTCCAGCATTTTCTGTTTTTATTTCAGATTTCCAGCTTCCGCAGTATTTTGCTTTTGTATTAGCCTGAAAACTTTTTCTTTGACCAGCAGGGTATCTGACACATGCAGAAACACATCACCATGTTAAAGGGACTAAACAACTGAGAAAAGTATATATAGTATATGAAGAGTCTCTGTTTACTCAATAGGAAGTTAACACTTTATCCCCGTGGGACACGAGCCATTTACCTCAACTCAGGGAACCGAACAAAGAGAAGAGATATTTGCATTTATTTAATGCCTTGTCACGTGGCTGTTGGAATGTCTCAGAGTGCTTCGCTCAATGAATTACTTCTGTTCCAAAGTTCAGCGGCTGTCGTTGAAGATTTGAGAAGGACGTATTTATACAACACCTTAGCACATCTCTCGGGTGCAGCCCAAGTGCTACACGGTCATAGAATCATAGAAACTTACAGCACGGAAGGAGGCCATTCGGCCCATTGTGCCTGTGCCGGCTCTTTGAAAGAGCAGTCATGCTCAGTCCCACATTCCCGCTTTTTGTCCGTAACCCTGCAAGTTCCTCATCCTCCAGTACCTGTCCAACTCCCTTTTAAAATTATTAATGGAATCAGCTTCCAGGTAGAGCGTTCTAGAGCCTGACAACTCTTTGAGTGAAAACATTTCTCCTCATCTCCCCTCTAGATCTTTTTTCAATGATTTTGAATCTATGACCTCTGGTTATTGATCCACTCGCCAGAGGGAATATTTTTTCCCAAGTTACTCTATCAAAACCGCTCATCATCCTGAAAGGTCACCTCATAACCCTCTCTGTTCCAGGAAGAACAGTCCTAACTTTCCCAACCTCTCCTCATAACTGAAGTCCCTCATCCCTGGTCACACCCTGGTAAACCTCCTCTGCACCCTCTCCAAGGCCTTTACATCTTTCCTGAAGTGTGGTGCCCAGAATTGTCCACAATACTCCAGCTGAGGCCCAACCTGTGATTTATAACGTTCTAGTGCATGAATTGCCTTGGAATCTAGCAGCTGTTGTGATGTGAGTGAGTGGTTGAGTTCGGTGAGAGCTGAAGCTTAGTGTGTGCAAGGGTATGTCTGGAGTTTAACTGGTTAAAAACCGCGCAGCCTGCCAGCATGCAGAACTGGTAAACTTCCAGATGTTCGATGAAAGATTTTTTCTTTAAAAAATGGCTGCTGTGTTTGCCGGCATAACTACAACGACTGCGCATCAAAGGTAATCCATTGACAGCGGAGCATTTTGGAACGTGCCGCGGACATAATAGATACTAGATCAATGCAAATTCTTTCTTTTTTAATATAGGAAATGGATGCAAAAGTAAAGAGTATGGGAAGGATAAAGGGTAACCGGCTAAAAAAAATTCTTAAGATTGTACTGAGGTTCTTATGTGATTTGTACGGGTTCGTTGTAATAATGCCACTCCTGACATTTTGGGAATTGCACTATGGTAAGACTAGAGTCTGTTTCAACAACACCTTGCATTTATATAGCGCCTTTAGCGTAGTAAAACGGTTAATGGCAGAACGTTTCAATATTTCAGGATGTGAGGTGAGAACTAAAGGTTACTGGTTGACCCAGGTTAACATCCTGCATGTTCCTTCTGGTCACACAGGTCTCGGATCAGTTGGCAACAGCCTCATGCAATGTATTTATTGGCCGTTGTGCAGATACCACCTTCATAAAGTCATACAGCACAGAAGGAGGCCATTCGGCCCATCTTAACTCTTTGAAAGAGCTATCCAATTAGTCTCACCTCCCCCTGCTCTTCCCCCATAGCGCTGCAGAATTTTTTCCTGTAAGTATTTATCCAATCCCCTATTGAAAGTTACTATTGAATCTGCTTCCACCACCCTTGGAGGGGAACTTGGAGGTGGTGGTGTTCCCATGCGCCTGCTGCCCTTGTCCTTCTAGGTGGAAGAGGTCGCGGGTTTGGGAGGTGCTGTCGAAGGAGCCTTGGCGAGTTGCTGCAGTGCATCTTGTAGATGGTACACACTGCAGCCACGGTACGCCGGTGCTGGAGGGAGTGAATGTTTAAGGTGGTGGATGGGGTGCCAATCAAGCGGGCTGCTTTGTCCCATGTGCCTAGGATGCCACCCCTCATCCAGCCCTATTGACCACGCCCACCCAGCCCTAAGCCAGGGGGCCCAATCCAGCAATTGTTTTTTTTTTTAATTTTCGTTTATTTGGGGTTCCAGGTACCTTTGGCAGGCCTGGATTGGCATGTGGGATCCACCTGTGCCGCAGTGGAGGCCAATAGACCATACCTCTCTCGACTAATACATCCATGACCAGCACTGACTTGGGGAGTCACTGCCTCTTCCACAGATGTTCTGCCCTCAATAATCAATACAGGAAATGGCAGAGATCCAACATAATTGGGTTCTACTCTGTTTCCTTGGGGGTTCAACTGGTCTTACACCAAAGTTTTGGAGAGAGACCTGTAGAATCCATGTGGAGTTCTGGGTCCGTGGTCTTCTGGGGCCTTGTTTGGTTTTAATTTGAACATCAGTTCTCTCCATTTTTCTTCCCCATTCTCTGAAGACTAACTGAGCGGTGCTGGTCTGATCTAGTTCTAGTTCTGATCTGATCCGATCCGATCTAATTGCAAAGGGTACACGAGACTTGCACAAGGAGGGCTCACCCTACGCTCCCCATCCCTCCCCACTGGAATCATGTGGCCACTTCTTCCCTTTTGCATTTATACAGCGCCTTTAACATAGTAAAACATCCCAAGACGTTTCGCAGGTGCGTAATCAGACACAATTTGACACTGAGCCAGGTAAGGAGGTATTCGGACAGGTAACCAAAAGCTTGGTCAAAGAGGCAGGTTTTAAGAAGAGTCTTAAAGGAGGAAAGAGAGGCAGCGATGCAAAAACATTTAGGGAGGGAATTCCAGAGCTTCGGGCCAAGGCAGCTGAAGGCACGGCCGCCAATGTTGGAGCGATGAAAATCGGGGCTGTGCAATAGGCCAGAATTGGAGGAGCGCAGATATCTCGGGGGGGATTGTGGGGCTGAAGGAGGAGATTACAGCGATAGGGAGGGGCGAGGCCATGGAGGGATTTGAAAACAAGGATGAGAATTTTAAAATCGAGGTGTTGCCGGCCCGGGAGCCAATGAAGGTCAGCAGGTCCCAAGGCGCTTCACAGGAGTGTAATCAGACAAGAGAGACAGAGCGCTAGGGAAGGGGAGACCCACTCCCCCAGGACCTAGTTATATGGCTGAGGTCTGGAACTTAACCCTTCTCCCACCACTTCTGTGGCTCAGTTATGCTTCTTCAGGTCAAGAATATTGGGATGAATGACTGAGCAAGCAGGGTGGCCCGAAGGGTCTCCTTTTTTTATCATTCCTATCTCCTTATACTCCTTCTGTCTTATGTCTCACTTACTCGTGCTTTAATGAAGGATTGTCCACAACAGTGAGCATTAACATATCTCAGATTTGCTTCTTGGGGTGGGGGACTGTCTGGCGAGCGAGCGAGGGCTTCTTTCTCTCTGCAGTTTTAAAAACATTTTTATGTAAGCAATTGACCCCCCACCGCCTCCCACACAAATCTCCAACCAGGTTTTAACAGGAACAGACTTTTCACTGACTTCCTTAGTCTATCCGTCAACTTGGCCCCGAAAGGTCAAGCAAAAAGAAAGGATTAGCCAAACACACGTTTCCCGAAGAAGGTTGCCCCATCAGCTAATGGTAAAACCAACAGTAAACAAGGAGCGTTTTGTGGAATCCCCCTAGCTGAAGACTAAAAGGGGCTGTGTAGCAATCCTTCGGGTTATTAGAGTCGGCTGTGTGCTGGAAAAGCAGCGGGGAAGAGGAAATGTGTGCTATTAGTGGAGGAAGTGCTCAGCTGGAGCCTGGCATTCCATAGATACCACACATGGGGACAACAGCTGCCAACATTCCCTCTCACCTTTCAGCCATACCTTTTTACCCAGTGTGCGCATGTTACGTTCTCGGGAGAACAATAGACAATACCTTAAAGGTCAAAGGGACTTCGTTCAGTGCTTTCCCCGCTAGCAGTTTTTTTTTGCAAGGAAAGGTGTCCCTACCTCTTCGCAGCAAGCTCGACGGCTCTTTCATCTTAAAAGTTAATTGGAGCAGGCAGCGGACGTCTGCTCTGTAAAATGGAGGCCCGTTTGTTTCTGCGTCTCGTGGGGCAGAGTGAATTCCCCCTCCTAAGCGATCGCTCGGGCCTCGGGCGCACGGAGCATCACGCGCCCGTAAGGAAGCCAGTCCCATTCTGCTGTTCATTTTAAACGAATGGATGGCAAAACCCCTCCGTGTTCCGTTCCGGGCATGTGGTAACTCTGCCGGCGATTATACTTCATCCTCCGCTGTGCCCGGCTGCTTTCTTATACCCCACCTAATGAGAGGAAAATCAGGAGAAATTGAAGCCCACTTCGACTCACTGGCCTCTCCAAATGCAGCTCTTATAAAGAAGGACTCGCATTCATATCACGCCTCAGAACGTCCCAAATCGCTTTACAGCCAATGAAGTCTGCTGCCCATGTCCTAACTCGCACCAAGTCCCGTTCACCCATCGCCCCCTGTGCTCGCTGACCTACATTGGCTCCCGGTTAAGCAACGCCTCATTTTTTAAATTCTCATCCTCGTTTTCAAATCCTTCCATTGCCTCGCCCCTCCCTATCTCTGTAACCTCCTCCAGCCCCACAACCCTCCCCCCGAGATATCTGCGTTCTTCCAATTCTGGCCTCTTGAGAGAATCCCTGATTTTAATCGCTCCACCATTGGTGGCCATGCTTTCAGCTCTGGAATTCCCTCCCTAAACCTCTCTACTTCTGTCTCCTCCTTTAAGACACTCCTTAAAACCTACCTCTTTGACCAAACATTTGGTCCACTGTCCTGACATCTCCCTATGTGGCTCGGTGTCAAATTTTGTTTAATAACTTTCTTGTGACGCGCCTTGGGACGTTTTTTCTACGTTAAAGGCGCTATATAAATACAAGTTGTACTTTTGAAGTGTTAGTCACTGTTGTAATGTAGGAAATAGCGGCAGCCTATTTACGCACAGCAAGCTCCAACAAACAGCAATGAGATTACGCCCAGATAATTCTTTTAGTCATGTTGTTGGAGGGATAGATATTGGCCAGGAGTGAGTAAATTAGGAGTAGAAAACACAGCTGATTTTCCCCTTCCCGCCTAGAGGTAGCGAGGCCCAATTGCAGTGTCTCAAACGGGGTGCGTTCTTATGGTGAAGGGAATGAGGCACTCAGCAAAGAGGCAAAGAGTAATAAGGCGACTGCCGTGGATTCCTGAGGAGCTGGATTGAGGTGGTGGGTTTCTGCATGCGGCAGATATTCGGTTGGCCAATTAAATCGGTAGCCTGCCACCTTTCACCAGCATGGGAAATGCTTTGACCCACAAGGCCATCAAGGGAGCCAAAGGATGAATCCATCCTAGAATCTGACTACCTTCTGTTGCTATGTGACTCAGTGGGTAGCACTCTCGCATCTGAGTCGGAAGGTTGTGGGTTCAAGTCCCACTCCAGAGACTTGGGCCGTGATTTCCCCTACCTCGGCGGGCCCGTGGCTGGCTCCGCCCGCTGTCCAAAATGATTTCCCTCTGATTGGGCTTGTTAAGCCCGCCCAGTGCGTTTGCCAGCCAACTGAAGGAAGCGACTCTGAAGAGGTCACTTCTCTAGTCTCCTTAAAGGGACCATGCACAAATTGATTTTGACAGTTGTGCTGTCAGTGTTCTACAGCATTGAGGTGCTGCAAACACTGACAAGCACTGCACAGAGGTGCACGGCTGCACCCAGGCTCTCCCATGACTCCCTCCATATGCTTATGGAGGGAGTCACAGCACGCAGGGAAGTCCTCTTCCCTTCCCATGGGCGGAAGAGACCTCCCCAGGACACCAACGCAGCCTGGTTGCACATTGCACAGGAGGACACAAGCAGGGATGTCGTCAGGAGGACCTGGGTGCAGTGGCACAAACCTTTCAATGATCTCAGTAGATGACGAAACGTTACTGCAAAGCCACACTCAATCTCATCCTGCTGTGCCACTCATCACATCAAGCTGCCTTCCCTACCCTACGCCTGCACATCCTTACTCACACCAACTTACCTTACACCTCCACCCATCCCTCTCTCTCTATCTATATTATCACATCCCCATCTCACTAGTCACCCCTCACACTCACCCTCATCCTAGTCCAATCATACTAACTAACAACACACAAGGGTAGGCACTTGGGTCTTTTAGCCAATGTTCATGTAAAGTTTCTGTTAATGTGGTGTCAAACATTGAAAACTTTATTTTCAAAACTTTGCGTTCTTGGACAGATTTGTGTGCACCTTTGGAAGTGGCTTAGTGAGTTGCAGTGAATGGTGAGACATAACGGTATCCCCCCCCTCCCCCCCACAATGGTGATGAGTGTGAAAGGAATGGCTTGGGCATTGTAGGGATGCTTCATGGTGTTGGTGTGGGGTGGTGCCAACCTGGCGCATCATGTGGCAGCCAGGGTGTACAGCGTCAAATGAAGTAAATCTGGCCATGGTCAGGCCATCCCTGGCCTCCCGGGCAGCAATGTGGTCAGGTGCTGATGCCCTCTCTCCTGTGTAGCATCAGTTGATTGCGGAGAAGGTTGGTGTTGTTGTTGGTGCTGCTGGTGTGCCTGGTGCTGCTGTTGTTGGGGCTGATTGTGATGGAATTCTGAGGACCAAGGTGACATAGTTTCAAGGGCACCGATGATGATGTAATAGATGGCAGGTGAACTTGAGATGGTGAGAGAGGTTGTTCCAATGAGGTGACACTGGATAGAGAGTTTACTCCAAACACTTGCAACCTGCATAATGCTCAGTCTGTCTTCCAAATGCAGTAAGCAACAGCTTCTGAGCTTGGAAAGTGAACAGCTGTGAGATGGGAGCTTTTATAGCACACTTGCAGCTATCAAGTAAAGAGATGATTCCATGGTCATACAACTCCCAACCTCCTTACCTGATGTGATCCCCGAGCAGCGTGGACCCCGTGGGCGACCTCATGAAATGTAAAGGTGAGCTCAAAATACTTCTTAATGTTAACAAGGTCATAATGACCTGAACTGCCTCGCCCGCCGCTGCGACCCGCTGTCAAAATTTTTTTTTACCACCCAACCCGCCACCGAACCGCTGAAAAATTCCCCCCTTGAGCACAAAATCTCAGCTGAGGGAATGCTGCACTGTCGAGATGTCATCTTTCGTATGAGACGTTAAATCGAGGTCCCGTGGATACAAAAGATCCCGTGGCCCTATTTTGAAGAAGAGCAGGGGAGTTATCCCCGGTGTCCTGGCCAGTATTTATCCCTCAATCAACATCACTTTAAAAAAAACGCAGATTATCTGGTCATTATCACATTGTTGTTTGTGGGAGCTTGCTGTGAGCAAATTGGCTGCCGCGTTTCCTACATTACAACAGTGACTACGCTTCAAAAAGTACTTCATTGGCTGTAAAGCGCTTTGGGACGTCCTGAGGTCGTGAAAGGTGCTATTTAAATGCAAGTTCTTTCTTTCTATGCATGATGGGTCATTATACTAATCAGCACCCTGGCTAGGAGCCTCACCCACCCACCTATTCCCCTCCCTCCCCCCCCAATCCACCGCCCTGCCCCGTGAGATCATGCCTAGCAGGAACTAAGGGACAATAATCCGAGACAAAATTAATTGTCGCTTAGAAAAATATGGGTTAATAAATGACAGCCAGCACAGATTTGTTAAAGGCAAATGGTGTTTGACCAACTTGATTGAGTTCTTTGATGAGGTAACGGAGAAGGTTGATGAAGGTCGTGCAGTTGATGTTGTGTATATGAACTTTCAAAAGGCGTTTGATAAAGTACCACATAATAGACTTATTTGCAAAATTGAAGTCAAAGGGCAGTGGCAGCGTGGATACGAAATTGGCTATGGGAAAGTAAGCAGAGAGTAGTGGTGAACATTTCTTTTTCAAACTGGAGGGAAGTATACAATATGGGGAAAGAGCGGGGGAGTGGGACTAACTGGATAGCTCTTCAAAAGAGCCGGCGCAGACTCGATGGACCGAATGGCCTCCTTCTGTGCTGTACTGTTCAATAATTCTATGGTGTCATAGAATCATAGAAATTTACAGCACAGAAGGAGACCATTCGGCCCATCTTGTCCATGCTGGACGACAAAGAGCTATCCACCCTAATCCCACTTTCCAGCACTTGGTCCATAGCCCTGTAGGTTATGGCATTTCAAGTGCATATCCAAGTACTTTTTAAATGTGATGAGGGTTTCTGCCTCTACCACCCTTTCAGGCAGTGAGTTCCAGACTCCCACCACCCTCTGGGTTAAATAATTTCTCCTCAAATCCCCTCTAAACCCTGACCAATTACTTTAAATCTATGCCCCCTGGTTATTGACCCCTCTGCTCAGGGAAATAGGTTCTTCCTATCCACTCTATCTAGGCCTCTCATAATTTTATACACCTCAATTAGGTCTCCCCTCAGCCTCCTCTGTTCCAAATAAAACAACTCCAGCCTATCCAGTCTTTCCTCATAGCTAAAATTCCCCAGCCCAGGCAACATCCTCGTAAATCTCCTGTACACCCCCGCTAGTGCAATCACATCCTTCCTGTAATGTGGTGACCAGAACTGCAGCCTAACTTGTGTTTTATACAGTTCAAGCATAACCTCCCTGCGCTTATATTCTATGCCTCGGCTAATAAAGGCAAGTATCTTGTATGCCTTCTTAACCACCTTATCTACCTGTCCTGCTACTTTTAGGGATCTGTGGACATGCACTCCAAGGTCCCTCTGTTCTTCTACACTTCTCAGTGTCCTACCATTTGTAGTATATAGGTGTCCCCCAGGGGTCGGTATTGGGACCACTGCTCTTTTTGATATATATTAATGACCTGGACTTGGGTATACAGGGCACAATTTCAAAGTTTACAGATGACACTAAACTCGGAAATATAGTAAATACTGAGGAGGATAGTAATAGACTTCAGGAGGACATAGACAGGTGAAATGGGCAGACACATGGCAGATTAAATTTAACGCAGACAAGTGTGAAGTGATACATTTTTGCAGGAAGAATGAGGAGAGGCAATATAAACTAAATGGTACAATTTTAAAGAGGGAAAAGAGAGAACCGGGAGTGTACATACACAAATCTTTAAAGGTGGCAGGACATGTTGAGAAGGCTGTTAAAAAAGCATATGCGATCCTTGGTTATATAAACAGAGGTATCGGGCTGGATTTTGTCAATGGGAAGCTTTTGGAGGCGGGACTGCTGCTTGCCGGCTTTCAATCCCGCCTCCATCATCTTCTGGCCAACCAGCGGGATTTTCCCCTGATTGACCTTGTTAAGCCCGCGCAGCGGGCTCAGCAGGCCAATTAGGGGGAAGTCAGTGACAGAGCACGTCAACGTATGACGTGTCATCTGTCAAGATTTTTTGAAAGAAGAAATGTCAGCGTTTGACAGCTCTGTGAAGCTATCAAACACTGACATTCTGTGTAGTTTGATGAGTCCTTGTGTTCAGGACTCATCAAACCTTTCAACTTTGCAGAAATCAGATGACTGTTGGTTCGGAGGATCCAACAGCCAGTCTGTGAAATCTACAATGAAGATGTCGGGACTCCGGCTCCACAGCGGCTGAAGGCTGTAGGCAGAAACAAAGGTAAGTGTACATTTTCTAACACTTTACACTCACCTTACATACTTACCACTCCACACTTGCACCCATCACTCACCTCTACATTGCACTTTCAGACCCCTCTGACCCCCGCAGACCTCCTACTCGTCTCCTACACCCTGGCGGAGTTCCCCGAGGTTGGGAAAGCTGCACTTGGGAAGGAAAAATGGGGATAATCCTATTTTCTGCCTGTTAACTACCTGTTAACAGGCAGTTAATAGGCTTTAATCCCTTTCCCGCCTCGAGGAGACGGGACCTGGGGCACGATGGCTTCCCGCCTCCTGGCAAGAGGGCACGGAGGCGGGATGGGGGCGGGTTTGCCAGCCGCCCCCAAATTCTGCAACTTTACCGGCAGTCTCGCCTCCATACCCGCCTCCTCGGGGCTGGCAAAATCCAGCCCTACAAAAGCAAGGAAGTTATGCTAAACCTCTATAAATCACGGGTTAGG
This sequence comes from Squalus acanthias, assembly GCA_030390025.1. Lineage (NCBI taxonomy): Eukaryota > Metazoa > Chordata > Chondrichthyes > Squaliformes > Squalidae > Squalus > Squalus acanthias. Next base: position 58,272,125 of record CM059444.1, read on the forward strand.
CCTCAGCTGCAGTATTGTGTCTAATTCTGGGCACCACACTTTAGGAAGGATGTCAAGGCCTTAGAGAGGGTGCAGGGGAGATTGACTAGACTGGTACCAGGGATGAGGGACTTCAGTTACGTGGAGAGACTGGAGATGCTGGGGTTATTCTCCTGAGAGCAGAGAAGGTTAAGCGGAGATTTAATGGAGGTGTTCAAAATCATGAAGGGTTTTGACAGAGCAAATAAGAAGAAACTGTTTCCAGTGGCAGAAGGGTCGGTAGATTTAAGGTAATTGGCAAAAGAACCAGAGGCGAGATGAGGAGAATTCTTTTTACACTGTGTCGTAAGAATGAGCCTTACGCGTGGTGAACTTAAAGTAAGCTTTAATCAACTAAAAAGCTGCTACATACAAAAGAGGTCTTACTCTATGCCTCTCCAGGATCCAACTGATCAGTCCCGTATTTATCCTGGACTAATCACAGGAAGTGATGCAATAAAGTTCGAGTCACAGGAAGCTGTATTGTGTTACCACATTCTCCCTCCATTTCGTAGCCGCCGGACGAGGGAGAGCCGCACCCGTTTGGGTTCTCGTAGCGGTAGAGGGCCCCAAGCCCGTTTACCCGCCGCGGGCCGCGGACCAGAGTCCGAGTGATCCAGCCCGCTCTGTGAGGGGTCAGGACGATCCTGACTGTGTACTGGTGCCCGAACGGGTGTCGGGCAGGGATGTGGCAGATCCGTTTCCGAGCGTATGGTACGGGGTGGATCGTGGCTGCGCGTGCGAGCCCCGACGGGCTCATAGTCAGTCTGCCCCAGGTCGGCACGCTGGAGTGAGGTACCAGCCGGCGTCAGATCCAGATCGTGATGAGAGGCACCTGGCGAGCCCAGAGATGTGCCTGGTACAATATCATCCCCTGGTGTCCCTCTATGTTTCGGCGGGCAGGGAGCCAGATCTCGCAATGACACAGTAGATTCCCGACCGTCAGGATACCGAATATAGGCGTAGGTAGGGTTGACGTCAGTGAGCTCAACCTCATCTACCAGGGGGTCATTCTTAGACGCCCGGACATATCTTCGGAGTAGCACTGGTCCCGGTGCAGTCAGCCACGACGGGAGAGATATCCCATAGGATGAGCGACGCTGAAATCGGAAGAACCGTTCATGAGGCGTCGTATTTGTGGCGGTCGAAAGGAGGGACCGTGTGGAGTGTAATGCGTCTGGAAGTACTGCTTCCCATTGCTGGTTGGGTAGGCCCCGGGATCTCAAAGCCAGACGTACCGCATTCCAGATGATAGCGTTAAAACGCTCGACTTGCCCATTCCCGACCGGATGATAAGGCGTCGTTCTGCTGGCAGCAATACCCCGTTCCGAGAGATAGGCCTTGAGTTCTCCTGACATAAAAGAAGGGCCCCGATCCGAATGAACATAGGATGCCATGCCACAGAAAGCAAATACCTGCTCAAGGCAGCTGATAACCGTGGTCGTCAGCATATTGGGGCAGGGAAAGGCAAACGGAAAACGGGAATACTCATCGACCATGGTCAATAGATAAGTGTTGCGAGTTGAAGAGGGCAACGGCCCCTTAAAATCGATGCTAAGCCGTTGCATTGGTTGGGTCGCATGTATGAGTATACCACCCGAGGGGCGGAAAAACTGAGGTTTCAATTCCGCACAGACTCTGCAGTCCGAGCACATCTTCTTTACATCCCCGGTAGAGAATGGGAGATTTCGGGACCGCACGAAGTGTAGCATGCGAGTAACGCCCGGATGACACAACCCATCATGGATGTCTACGAGCGTAGAGGGTGCCATGGCGGAGCAGAATGCTCGTGTGAGGGTATCTGGAGCCACATTCTCCTTGCCAGGTCGATAGTGGATGGTGTAACCAAAAGAGGCCAATTCCAGCCGCCAAAGCTGGATTTTATTATTTTTAATTTTGGTCCGTTTTCGATTATCGAGCATGAAGGCGACCGATCGCTGGTCCGTGATTAAGGTAAAGTGCTGGCGAGCTAGGAGATGAGTCCACTTCCGTACTGCCTCTATGATGGCTGTAGCTTCTTTCTCGACTGGAGGATAATGTAGCTCAGCCCCTTGAAAAGTCCTGGACAAAAATGCCACCGGACGACCTTCCTGATTCAGAGTGGCCGAGATCGCCACCTCCGAGGCATCACACTCAACAACAAAAGGAAGACTCTCATCGATGGAGTGAAGAGCCGCTTTCTCCAACTGTTTTTTCAGGAGGTTAAAGGCTGCAACAGCCGCTGTGTCTAGTGGGAATGTGCTGGCCTTCAGTAGAGGTTGGATTCGGTCCGAGAAGTTAGGAATCCATTTAGCATAGTATGCAAACAGGCCGAGGGCCCGGCGCAAGGAGGCCGGATTCTTAGGTGGCGGGAGCTCTTGGAGTGGGCGAAGCCTTTCAGGGTCAGGTTTAATGATGCCATTGCCCACACAATAGCCAAGGATGTTGATGGTTGGTTGTGACTCAATGGATTTAGCCTCATTTAATGTCAAATTACGGTGCTGGAGTGCATCCCAAAATCGTTGGAGATTGGCGTCATGTTCCCGCTGATTGCGACCTGCGACAGTAATATTGTCCAGATAAGGAAACGTATCCTTCAAGTCTTCCTGTTTGACCAGGTCATCCATTGCTCGCTGGAAGACAGCCACTCCATTAGTGACCCCAAAGGGGAGGCGACGAAATTGATACAGCCGTCCATTGGCTTCAAAGGCCGTATACTGCTTGTCTGAGACCTTCAAGGGTACCTGATGATAGGCACTTTTCAGATCATATGTTGAGAACACCGTGTACTCAGCCAGTTTATTAACCATATCATCGATGCGCGGCAATGGGTATGCGTCCAAGTCCGTATATTGATTGATGGTCTGTGAATAGTCAATGCACAGCCGTTTCTTGTGAGGTTGTAGAGGGTTCTTAACAATAACGACCTGGGCGCGCCATGGCGACGAACAAGGCTCGATGATATCCTCTGCTAAAAGCCGAGAAATCTCAGCCGCAATAAAAGACTGGTCTTCCTGACTGAAACGTCGTGACTTTGTTATAATCGGTTTGCATCGAGGAGGGATACTGGTAAACAGTGAGGGTTCATCCAGTGAAGCTGCTGACAATGCACAGAACGGTAATCGAGGTCGTATATTAGAAATAGTGAGTTCAGGTTTGGATCCGCCGAACTCAATGGTGAGCTTCTTATGCTGCTTTTGAAAATCCAGTCCTAAGATAAGATCACTACATAAGTCCTTGAGCACCGAAAGCCGGGTGGAGGGATACCTGTGACCATTAAGTGTTATTTCAACCATACAAAAGCCAGAAATTCTGGTATTAAGTGATGACTGAGCCATCGCAATTGCCTGGTCCGATGGGAAAACATGTAGCTTTAACTCTGCAACAATCTGTTCCCTAATGAAACTATCAGTGCTACCTGAGTCAATTAAGGCATCTAAAGTATGTCCATTAATTGATGCTTTTGTAGCTGCATGGAATAGGTTCTGAGGACAAGCAGCTGTAATTGGTGTTGTTGCACAAAGAGTGGCTGAAACTCTAGGGGGTAGAAATTAGGTCGCGCCCCATTTGGGGCGCAAATATCGTCCGGACGCAAATATTAGCGCCTGGCACTAATTATCGGCACTGACAGGAAACTTCACTTTTACCGCCCCGGGAGGTGAGTGGAGCGCTAAAGCAGGCGCTGCACACCTCTCAAGGCGCAAAGGCCGAGCAGTGAGGCGCTAACTCGGAGCGCTGGCGAAGGTCATGTAATGTCAGTCAGCAATGGAACACACACACAATGGCACGGGCCAGTTCTTAAAGGGGATGGTTAATCTTGCTTTCCATCCACATCCTGTTCATTGCTGCCTTGAATCTCGGCCTGGAGAGACTTGCACATCAAATGTGCTGGAAAGAACAATGGAAAGTACCAGGCAAAGAGCTCAGAGTGCAGCTCCCACAGTCTCTGCTAAATCGATGCAAGGAATGGCAAATCAAAATGAACCTGCAAAGTGCTGCTCAGTACCCAAAACTCCTTCACACAACGTTGAATCTCTCCAGAAGTCTCTCCCTCTCTCTCTCAGAATGCGTAGTTCAAAAATGCCACCAACAATAAAAGACAGTGTGTTTCTTCGAGAGAAAACCCGAGAGGAAGCACGATAGATTTTAGCCGGAACATCTTGATAGGCCCTTACCGGGGCAGTTCGGTAGGACTTAGCTTGATAAGCCCTCGTAGAGGCTCTTGATAGGCAAACCTTTGCAAAATGACCCTTTTTGTTGCAATGACTGCAAAACGCATTGCGAGCAGGGCAGAATTTCCGAGGGTGAAACTCATCACCACAAAAGAAGCATTTCTTAGATTGCCAAGAGGCTGCCACAGTGGGGTCATCATCCTCTTCATCAGTGAAGTCATCAGATTGATCGTCAGGGATAAAGTCCTCCCTAATAGAGTTCACCTGTGGCCTCTTAAATTGCCTGACTGTAGTTAAGGCAGCAGACCGAGGTCTGGACACTGTATAAAGGTCTGCATTTCTTTTTGCCAGATCTAGAGAGCAAGCCATGTCATAAGCTCTCTGAAGCTCAAGTGTCTTACTTTCCAGTAGACGCTGGCGTATAAATGGGGAGGCAAGCCCGCAGATGAAAGCATCACGGATCATTTCTTCACGGTACAGCTCAGCTGAGGCCGCCTGAAAGTTACAGTCCATACTAAGTCTGCGAAGCTCTTGGAGGAATTTATCAATGGATTCCTCCGGCCCTTGTTGGGCTGTAGCTAGTAGATGTCTGGCATAGACCTCATTCGGTGTCTTAGTATATAGTCTTTTAAGCGTCCGAATTGCCTCCTCGTAACTGCCCCATTCCTCAACATACTGAAATACATTCGGAGTGACACAGTTGATGAGTATCCGCAACTTTGTGTCATCATCAGCCTTGCAATATTCGAGAAAATTGTCAAACGTGCGATACCAGTGATTCCACACCTTACCGGCTGCTGGGGTGTTTGGGTCCAAGTCAAGACGCGATGGTTTAAGGATGTTTTCCATGATGGGTGATTCCCTGGATCCTTAGTTCCGAGTTCGTCCAAAAAGTTTGAGTGCGAAGTTTTTCAAAGTTGATTAAATTGTCGTAAGAATGAGCCTTACGCGTGGTGAACTTAAAGTAAGCTTTAATCAACTAAAAAGGTGCTACATACAAAAGAGGTCTTACTCTATGCCTCTCCAGGATCCAACTGATCAGTCCCGTATTTATCCTGGACTAATCACAGGAAGTGATGCAATAAAGTTCGAGTCACAGGAAGCTGTATTGTGTTACCACACACTGTGAGCTGTGATGACCTGGAATGCGCTGCCTGAAAGGGGGGTGGAAGCAGATTCAATAGTGCCTTTCAAAAGGGAATTGGATAAATATTTGAAGGGAAAATATTTCCAGGTCTATGGGGAAAGAGCAGGGGGAGTGGGACTAATTGGAGAGCTCTACCAAAGAGCCGGCACAGGCACGATGGGCCGAATGGCCTCCTTCTGTGCTGTATCATTCCATGATTCTATGAAAAACGTGGTGATTTTTTGATAGGACCAATTTACATTGGGACTAATGCAGTTGCAGGACTTCTGCAGTCAAATTTGTACAGTTTCATCTCCCTCCTCACTTGCCATCTATACAACAATTGATATGTTCTTTTAGAACCTTTTAATCAGGCGTTCTGCAGTGATGGCTGTTCAGTGATAGCTTTAATTCGCTCCGGGACTGTTTAATTGAGTATGATTGCTGCTGTAACTGCACCTCCAGATGAAGGGGAGCATTCAATTCTAAGTGCGGCTCCAAAATGAACGGCTGTTAATGCGATCCTTCCGTTTCGTGCACGTGCACACTTTCAAGGATCGGGCGAAAAGGGGCCTACTCCTGTGTCCGGTTGCGCAATGGTAGGGTTGCCAACTCTGGTCGGACATATTCCTGGAGGTGTCGTCACATGACCTCTCGCCTGCCTCCACCCCGCCCGGTCAAACAGCTTTTTTGTTTTTGCATCTCCAATATTTTTATCACTAATAAGCGAAAATGTTCACAGAAGATGAAAACCATACCATTCTTTTCACGCCCTATGATTTATTTATTTTTTCTCCTGGGTTGCTCGCAGCAGTGTCCCAAGAGATTGATCCGTAATTCCTGGCGACTCCCGGTCGATCCTGGAGGGTTGGCGACCCTACGTAATGGCAAGCTGCCTGAAGAGATGGTGCCTGCTTTTCTGCTGGGCATTTTAATTTGCATTCCCGGTGATTGGTATCCAGCGGTTAGATCAGGGGGGCTCCCTTACCCGGGCAGCAGGCTCCTTGGCCCTGTTCTTTGTGGGTCCACAGTTGTGCCACCGAGATAAGAAGAAGAAGACTTGCATTTCTACAGCGCCTCTCACGACCCACCGGACGTCCCAAAGCGCTTTACAGCCAAGGAAGAACTTTTCGAAGTGTAGTCACTGTTGTAATGTAGGGAAACGCGGCAGCCAATTTGCGCACAGCAAGCTCCCACAAGCTGCAAGGAAGCCTGCTTTAGTGGTGTGAATACCAGAAACTGGCTCACAAGCACTGGTCCCTTGGAATCATAGGATGGTTACCGCACAGAAGGAGGCCATTCGGCCCGTCGAACCTGTGCCGGCAATCCGTATTATAATGGCACCGATATTAAAGGAGACCAAGTTAATGCCTAGTTTATTATTTCTTGTTAGAAACATATGAGAAGTCAAGGAGGACAAAAGGCCTCTCAGCCCACCAAACCTCATCCTTTGAGTGCTCTGCCTCTCCCCATCTGGCATCCCGCTGCATGTTGAAGGTCTCTAAAGCCAGCTGCCCTGAAATTCTACCAACAACAGCAACAACTCGCATTTACAGCGCCTTTAACGTCGTAAAATGTCCCAAGGCGCTTCACAGGAGTGTTCTCAAACAAAATTTGACACCGAGTCACATGAGGGGATAATAGGGCAGATGAGCGAAAGCTTGGTCAAAGAGGCAGGTTTTAAGGAGCGTCTTAGAAACATAGAAACATAGAATCTAGGAGCAGGAGTAGGCCATTCGGCCCGTCGAGCCTGCTCCGCCATTCAATACGATCATGGCTGATCATCCAAATCCAGTACCCTGTCCCTGCTTAATCCCCACAGTACACATATCCCACCCTACCCCCGTAACCCCACGTATTTAATTCCCCCTAACACTAAGGGTCAATTTATCATAGCCAAATCAACCTAACCCACACACATTTTTGGACTGTGGGAGGAAACCGGAGCACCCGGAGGAAACCCACGCAGACACGGGGAGAATGTGCAAACTCCACACAGACAGTCACCCGAGGTCAGATTCGAACCCGGGTCTCTGGCGCTGTGAGGCACCAGTGCTAACCACTATGCCACCGTGTTGCCCTTAAAGGAGGAAAAAGAGGAGGAGAGGTTTAGGGAGGGAATTCCAGAGCTTAGGGCCTCGGCAGCTGAAGGCACGGCCGCCAATGGTGGAGCGATTAAAATCGGGGATACGCAGGAGGCCAGAATTGGAGGAGCGCAGAGATCTCGGAGGGTTGTAGGGCTGGAGGAGGTTACAGAGATAGGGAGGGGCGAGGCTATGGAGGGATTTGAAAACAAGGGTGAGAATACCATGAAATACTAATGTATGAACCCTTAACATGATCATCTGAAATTCCTCTCTCTGCTATTTTACATTAACCCATTTAAAAACATAGGAACAGGAGGAGGCCATTCAGACCCTGGAGCCCATGCCACCATTCAATGAGATCATGACTGATCTGTATCTCAAATCCATTTACCCGCCTTTGCTCCATATCCCTTGATACCCATACCAAATGGAAATCTATCGATCTAAGGCTTAAAAAAATTCAAATTAGCCACAGAATCCACAGCCTCTTGCAGGACAGTTTCAGATTTCCACTACCCTTTGTGTGAAAGCATGCTTCCTGATTTCACTCCTAAATGGCCTGGCTCTAATTTTAAGATTATGCCCCCTTGTTCTGAATTTCCCCACAGAGGAAATAGAATCTACCCCATCGAATTCCATTACCATTTTCAAGGCCTCCTGCAGGTGCTGTCCCTTTTCTTCTGAAGATATGGTCCCTTTTCTCCTGAGAGTGCTGTCAATCTTCTCCTGAAGATGTTCTCTCTTTTCTCCTGAATATATTGTCCGTTTTCTCCTGAAGATTCTGCCCCTTTTCTCCTTAAGCTATTGTTTCTTTGCTCCTGAAGATATTGTCCCATTTCTCCTGAAAATGTTGACCCTTTTCACCTGAAGGATCTGTCCCTTTACCCTTGAAGATGGTCTCTTTTCTCCTGACTAAACTGAAACTTTAGTCCCTTTTCTCCTGAAGATACTGCCTTATTTGTCTTGAAGATGTCATTCTTGTTCTCCTGAGGTTGTTGTCCACTTTTCTCCTGAAGATATGTCCCTGTCCTGCTGAATATACTCTGCCTTTTCTCCTGAGTACTGTCCTTTTTCTCCTGAAGGTATAGTCGCTTTACCCCTGAAAGTACTGACCGTTTTCTCCTGAAGATATTGTCCCGCTTCTCCTGAAAGTACAGTCCCATTCATCCTGAAAACGCTTCCCCTTTTCTCCTGGGAGTACTGTCAATCTTCTCCTGAAGATATTGTCCCTTTTCTACTGAAGGTTCTGCCCATTTTGTCCAGAAGGATCTGTCCCTTTTTTCCTTAAGGTACTGCCCCTTTTCTCCTGATGATATTGCCCCTTTTCTCCTGACGATATTATCTCTTTTCTCCTGAAGATATTATCCCCTTTCCGCTGAAGATAGTGTCCCTTTTCTCCTGAATTTATTGTCCACTTTTTTCCTGAAGATATCGTCCTTGTTCTCCTGAAGATACTGTCCCTTGTCTCCTTAAGGTATTGTCCCTTTTATCCTAAAAGTGCTGTCCCGTTTCTCCTGAGGTTTCTGTCCCTTTTCTCTTGAAGGTTATTGTCCCTATTCTCCTGAAAGTTCTGTCCCTTTTCTCCTGAAGGTTCTTCCTCTTGCTGAGATATGGTTCTGTGGCGCTGGATACTGTCCTTATTCGATCTTCACGTATCCACACTTTCCAGCATGGAATGGAAATCTCCAACAGAAATCCTGTTTTAAGTCTTTCAGATGCCCAATTTGCCAGTTTGCATTGAATTTACATTTGGCCCAACATGGCCAGTTTTTATGCTCCACACGAGCTTCCTCCCACTATTTACCTCATCTCCCCCTATCAACATATCTTTCTGTTTCTTTCTCCCTCATGGGGAGCACCTTCACCCCACGGACTGCAGCGGTTCATGAAGGCCGCTCACCACCACCTGCTCAAGAGCAATTAGGGATACACAAGGCCCACAACCCATGAATGAATAAAAAAAAATTATCTAGCTATTCTTCTCTTAAAGATATAGGGGGAGAAATTGCGTATCGCCCCATTTGGGAGGGCGGTAACATCCGGGAGGCGGGACATTTTGCGCCAGGCGCAGAAGTTCCGCCCCGCTCGCTAAATTCGGGTTACCGCCCCTGGAGGGAAGTGGAGCGCTAAATCAAGCACTCCACTTCCTTCCTGGGGCGGGAGTGGGGCGCACAGCTCAGCAGCGCTATGCGTTGGGCCGCGTAGCGCTGCTGCGTACGAGGGGCTCTTCCCTCAATTAAAGGGAAGGGCCCAAGCTGCACATTCTGCCAAAAAAGAAGTCACCTACCTGGATCAGCGGGGAGCGGGAGTGCCGCGCGATCAGCCCGGCACTCAAGCAGAGTGCCGTGCCGAGCGATCGCGGCACCGAACCCGCCAACAAACCGCCACCTGAGCGGCAACGAAAACGGCACATCTTTTTTCACAGCAGCCGACCACCTCCCCTTTCATTTTTGCCCCGGTAGCGGCCGACCGCCCGGTTCGCGTCCCCTGAAGCTGTCGCTGTCATCGCCCGGCGCAGCTTCAGGGGGCGATACCCAATTTAGGGTCCGGGGCGATGTGCCCGGAGATGACGTCACGATCTCCGGGCGCAATGGCGTAGCACCGCTGCTAAACTCCCGCCGAATATGGCGGGTGTCGTTAGCGGCACCGCGCCCAGTCGCAAAGTAATTTGCGCCCCATTAGCGCTCCCCGGGGGCGCTAACGGGAGGCGCAAATGACCCGAATTTCTCCCCCATAGACTCCTGCTAAGGTACAGATTAATGGTGTCAGCAGGGTCTCCAGTATTTCATTTAAGAAGCATTTCTTTATGTTTCAACTGAAACAGTGGGGGTAAAGTTCAGTACCTTAGCGCCTCCCGTTAGTGCCAGGAGCTGGCGCTAACGGGACGCTGATGCAGTAGCGCCGGGGAGGCGAATCCAGCAGCACATGGCAAATCCAGACCCCCCGTTGCGCCGCCGGTACAAGGTACCACCGGGGACTTCCATACCAGGCAGATCGTGATGTCAGTGATCGTGCAACGCTCACTGAGTGCCCGATCTGCGAAATTGATTGTCGCCACCTACCTTAGCGCCTCGACCAAACAGCGACAGGGAGAGCTGGCAACAAGCAGGCGGAAGCCGGCTCCAGGGACGTTATTTAAAGGAATCATTGACTGCACCCACGTAGCTTTGCGGGCACCGCATAACAATCCTGAGATTTTCCGTAACTGCAAAGGCTATCACTCACTTAATGTGCAGTTGGTGTGCAACCTCACACAGCGAATCCTCAATGTCAATGCCCGCTATCCTGGTTGCAGCCATGATGCCTTCATCCTGCGCCAGACTGGTGTGCCAGCACTCTTCCAGCCACCACGTCAAGCTCGCAGCTGGCTGCTCGAAGACAAGGGCTATCCGCTCTCCACCTGGTTCATGACTCCCCTCCACAACCCCAACACTGCTGCCCAGCATTCATATAATGACAGCCATGCTGCCACCAGGAACATCATCGAGCAGACCATCAGGGTGCTCAAGCAACGGTTCCGCTGCCTTGTCCGTTCGGGAGGAGCCCTCCAGTACTCGGCTGAACGGGTGTCCCATTTCGTGGTGGTCTGCTGCATGCTCCACAACTTGGCCATCATGAGGGCCCGGCCCTTGCCACCAGGGATTGCAGGACCACCTTAGGAGGAAGAAGAGGGAGAGGAGGAGGACGAGGAGAAAGAGGAAGATGAGGAGGGCGAGGAGGAGGAGGAACAGGAGCGAGGGAGGAGGCCGTCCAGAAGGGCGGTCCGTGATCGCCTCTTCAGACTGCGGTTCGAATGAATTAAACCCCAGATCCCCGTTGCTCACCACATCCCCATCATTCCATCCCTGTCGCAGGCCATATCACAGCGCAAAGCTGAAATGAGACACACCACAAAAGAATCCAAAATCAATTAATAAATTTACAACAAAAATATTAACTATTCACCCTTGTGCAATCCCTCAGTGCCTCTCGTTACTGTGCCTTTGCCTACTCTAGTGCTCCTATATAGTGTTGGCCCAGTGGCTGCAGCAGGGCTGGTGGAAGGCTGCTGAGTGTCCATGCGGGAGACTTCAGATGGCCTTGCAGGACACCCTTGACCATCTCTGGGCCTGGAAGGCCCGGCTGTAGTCTGCACCACCTCAGCATGGGCGGCAACAGTCTGGGCTGGCCGGATGACAGGCAGTGACAAGGGCACTGGCAGAGTGGCAGCTGTGGGAGCAGGAATGTTGTCATTCCGAGAGAGGACAGCAGGTTCCTGCTCCACTGACCCACTGCCACTCCCCGGGGCAGCACCTCAGCATCACTAGCAATCTGTTGGAGCACAGATTGCTGGCCTGCTGCGACACCGTGAAAGCCCCGGTCGACGGTGGTAGGCCCAGCCACGATGGCAGCAGTCAGAGCTTGTGTGGCATCAAGCTGAGACTGCATGAGAGCAGTCTGAGATTGGATGGCACTAACCATAGACTGCATTACAGCACTAAGACATCGCTTCTGCCTGTGCTGCAATGGAAGTTGCCACATCGCCCATGACACGCGGCATCGGGTCTGGGTCGCCACGGTCTCTCTGGGAGTCTACTATTCTTTGCAGACTGGAAATGATGGGCTCCATGGTTTGCGCAGAGCCTTGTGCAATGTTGGAGGCGGACTCCTCCACGCTCCTTATCATTGCCGAGAGGCTCTCGGACACCCTTGCCATCGCACCTATCATCTCCGTGTGCATGCCCATCACCCTTCTTCTAAATGCCTCCCCATTGAGGTCCTCATTTGAGTCCTGTGCAGCAGAACTCGCGGGCGAGCTCGCCCTCCGGGGAGCTGGAACCCCCAGCTACCCTTTCCCCCTGGCCTTGCTGCAGCCCACTTGTCTCCGGTGCCTCACCCTTTGCAGATCCCGCTACTATACTAGCCTCTATAGAACGCTTAGTGCCAGTATCTGAGCAGGTGTCTGCGGGTTCTTCCTCGTCCTCTTCTCCCGCCTCGCTCGCTAGCATAAAGGCACAAGAGTTGGGTTAAGGTGAGGGGAGGGGGCAGGAAGGGAGAAATGCATGCATACAGCATGATTAGCTGGAAAGTGCGAAACACATGTAGGGCGAGGGGGAAGTGGGATGTGAGAAGAAGGGGGTCAACGTCACCAGTGGCCACAGCGCCCACCACCTGGTGCCCAATAGTCTGCAGCACTCTTTCCTCCAGCTCAGACAGTGGTTGGGTGTCAGCTTGTCCCCTGCCTGTGCGCTCCTGCTCCCTCCTATTGTGAGCCACCTTGGCCTGCATTGAAAAGAAAGTGTGTGAGTGAGTGTGGAGCAATGTGTTTGGGTGATGCGCCTGCCATAGTTGAATAGCTGTCAATGTGTGCAAGGTGTGAGATGTGGGTGTGAGTGTTGACAGGTAGAGATTGTTGGTGGGTGAGTGCTGGGGGTGTGGTGCTTTGGGCAGTGTGTGAAGACTGTGGTTCAGCTGGTGGTATGTAGCATTTGTTGAAGCATTGACTCACCCTGACCACCCAAGTGAGGTCATTAAATTTCTCCCTGCACTGTGTGTGGGTCTTGGGGACCACAGTGCTGCCCGAGACGTGCTGCGCTACCTCCCTCCACATGGTGCGGAAGACTTGCAGTGAAGGCTTCCTGCCACTTGCCGAATAGAGCACCACCCTCCATCTCTCCACAGCGAACACCAATGCCTCCAATGCTTGATCACAGAATCTGCGGGCTCTCTCCCTGAGGCGTGGATCTGCCATCAGTACAGCTGCTTCAGTCGTCCGGCTCCTTCTCCTTGACCTGCTGCTGCTTGCTGAGGCAGCTGCACAGCCAGCAATGCTGAGAATGAGGTTCTGCAGCATCAATGAACCTCCCCTTTAAGAACTGGAAAAAGCCTGTGGCAATGATAACTTGCGATTAGACTGCACCTGATATTGGTCCACCCTTTTAGTGTAACGCCAATGAGCTTGGGCTTTAAGGCTTGAATTAGCGCTCCAATCATTTCTTTGAGCAGTGAGAGCGAATTTTGCGTGCAGTCTAATGCATTAGCGCCTGGCGCTAATTCTCCAGCTTTTCTAATTTTACCGTCCATTCCTGGGCTACAATGAATTTCTAGCCCAGTGTGTGTTGGTTGACTATTTAACCATAGGGGGTCATCATAGCTCATCCTGATCCTGTCCTCATCCAGTGTCCGTACAACTCGTACCTTCCAGGATGGGTCATTGGATAATGATCAGAACCAGGAACACTGACTCAGTTCCCCCTCCTCCCCCTTTCCTTAGCCCAGCAGCGCTGAGGCAGATTGTAGCGCCCCACTGTCACCATCCAGCCTGAGATTGCCTACCTCGGTGCAGAGAAGGAATCAAACTGGGTCCTTCTAGTCTTAATGGCTCAGTGCAATAGTGAGCAGTGCCTTTGCGCACTTGGCCCTCAGGAGAAACTCGCTGCCCATTCTCAAGCCCCAGGCAATAGTGTGTGGTGTTGTGTGGGTGGTGCGGAGGGCGGAGGGGGCCATACAGAGAGAGGAACAAAATAAAACGCACTTTAAAAAAGGGGTAGGAAAAGAGATGCACCATCTGATAGAAATATTGGCAACACACAATCGTGCAGTGCTTTTGAAGTATTTATTTTGGTTACCAGCGAACGCACTTAAGCTTTTTATTTCTTTGTAGCTGTTTTTTTGTTGAGTTTCCTGATGATCTACGTGTTAAACAGCACAAAGCCTGATCTGCCTTGTGCCTTTAATGAGCACGGGCCGGTGGTGAACCAGGGGAAGAAATACGGACAGCACCGTTTCCATGGTTACCACAAGCACCGCTCTCCTGTTAAAGTGAACAACCCCCCGCCCGCCCTCGTTGGGTGTAAAATCATAATCTTTTCTCCTCAGGAAACCAAAGCAAAGCAAAATATTCACACATAAGTCTGAACAAATCTGTGGCCATCGCGTAAAAATGAAAGACTTTTCCAAAACTGGGAGCTATTTTTGCGTCCCGATGATGTTCTGTGGCGGGAGGATTACGTGGGTTGTGTGTGGTTACGGGTACTTATTTTAGCAAGGTCATTGCCCGTTTAAGAACTCACAATGTTCTGGGTTTGATTACTTTGGCCTGCTTTAAAGGGTATATAAACCCTGGACTCCTTTCAATGTTGACAGTCAGGACATCGGCAGCAACAGTTTGTTCTTGTCGAGCGATCCTTTCAAAAATTACAAATTAAACTTGAACACTTATGACTCGTTCCAATGTATTGCTCTTAATTGGTTTGTATTTTTATTTGATGAAATAGATGACTGAGTTCGATAATACCGGGTGTTTTTTTTTTCTTCTTTGCACCGTTTAACTTGCCGTCGAGCAGGAGGACACAGGAATAGTTGAAGTCCCTTTGCAACAGGCAGTACAAGAGGGGACTGTTTTCATTTAACTTGAGCTGTGGAGCTGGTCAGACAATTACCCCGGGTAGGAAAATGGCTGTTTAACACACGGGAACAGGCAGTCAGCACCCAGGAGTGGAGATGGATTTAGAATTTTTCCCTTTTCTGTTGGCCTCGAGTGCTTTAAAGAAAGAACGAGCTTGAATTTGTAAAGCGCCTGTCACATTCGCGGGACGCCCCAGCCCCCAGCCCCCGCCCCCCCACCGCCCCCCCCGCCGGCCAATGCAGCCACTGAAATGCTTTCTTGAAGTGCAGTCATCGCTGTGATGTAGGGAAATTCAGCAGCTGGCTGGCGCACCGCAAGGTCCCGTAAACAGCAAACGAGCTGAATGTTCAGTTGATCTGCTTCTGGCCGTGCTGGTGGCAGGATAACTGTCGGCTCGAGCACCGGGAGAATTTCCTGCTCTCCGGATAGTGTCACAGAAACCTCCCAACAAGGACAGGGTGTCGCTGCTGCTGCGTACAGCAGGCTATCGGTATAAAGCAGGAGAACTCTGCACCTCCAATAGCTTCTTTATTTTAAAAATTCATTCACGGAATGTGGGCGTCGCTGGCAAGGCCCAGCATTTATTGCCCATCCCTAATTGCCCCTTGAGAAGGTGGTGGTGAGCCACCTTCTTGAACCGCTGCAGTCCGTGCGGTGAAGGTACTCCCAAAGTGCTGTTAGGGAGGGAGTTCCAGGATTTTGACCCAGCGACGATGAAGGAACGGCCGATATATTTACAAGTCAGGATGGTGTGTGACTTGGAGGGGAACTTGGCAGTGGTGGTGTTCCCATGCGCCTGCTGCCCTTGTCCTTCTAGGCGGTAGAGGTCGCGGGTTCGGGGGGGGATGGGGCGGGCACGGCCGTTGTCCCCCTGTGGGTGTACCCCAGCAAGAGTCAGTAGTCCTCGGGACAGGGAGGGGAGAGAAAAATGATTGTATCGCTTGCTGAAGGGAGGGTTTTTGGGCCGTATCTGGCTGCTCACCTTAATGGCAAGACTGCGTGCGTGCGTGTGTGGGGGTGGTGAAACAGGCAAAATCCAGAGGCTGTTGCTCAGTGTCAGCGGGTTTTTGAGAGAGAGATGAAGGCTGCAGCTTTAAACCAAGGTTAGGCTATGCGTGTATGGGTGTGTGCGTGCTCGTGTATGTGCGCGTGTGCATGTGTGCTCGTACGTGTGTGCGTGTGCTCGTGTATATGCGTGTGTGTGTGTGTGTGTACGTGTGTGCGTGTGCTCGTGTATATGCGTGTGTGTGTGTGTGTGTATGTGCGAGCGCGTGCCCGCGTGCGTGGGGGTGTGTGTGTGGTGAAGTTACAGGCACGATCCAGGGGCCGTTGCTCAGTGACACTGTGGGTTTCTCGAGGGAGACGAATGCTGCGGCTTTAAACAAAAGGCGACGGGGACTTCGCCCCCCCCTCTCCCCCCGCCCCAACTGGACCGCCGCGGGTCTGCAGAGTCCCGACGGCGTGATCCGGAATGAGTAAAGATCTGCGGCTGGTAATTGGGAATGTCGACTCCCTGTGTCTCGGGGCCGAGCTCGGAAGTTGGGGAAACGAGGAGCGTGGCCGTTTGAAACTGATCACTCCAGGCCTCCAGATGCCAGCAACTTCCTGTCGGCCCATTTGGAAGCACTTTGAGGAAGATGTAAATAATGGGGGGACTCGTAGCGAGAGACGTGAGCGTTCTAACTGTCGGGGGGTGGGGGTGGTCAGATACCAAATCCTTTCACTGAGATGCTCAGGAAAGGGCTGTGGGGTGAGGGTGTGGGGCGGGGGGTGGGGAAGAGGAAGGAGGCGAGAGAGAGAGAGAGAGAGAGAGAGAGAAAGAGAGAGAAGCCCTTGTTGCCAGCAACTGAACAAAAACACAAAATGAAAGAGTGTCCTCAAGTGCTGTGATTAACAATTCTGAGCACTGCCGGTTCTTAATTTAAACAACCGCCTCTGTCTGACACTTTGACTCCGATTTTAACCGCCCCCCCGCCACAACCGCGCTCCCGGCGGGAATGGTGCGTGGGAGGGGTTACAATGCAAAAATTCTACTTTCCCGGCTGTTTCAATTTATACCGCCCTAAATCAGGCCATCGGCGAGCCCCCGCCAAAGGCAGGCGGAGGGGCCTTGTTAATATTCAAAAGTCGCAGCATAATGACATCGTCGGCGCTGCAGCGTAGAATAAACCGAGCATCGGGGGGGAATCCCGCGCTGTCGGTTGCCCGGCAACAGATCCGAGGCGGGAGACACCGACTGGCCACGGTAATTATTAGAGATCTGCTCCTTACAGAACTCCTCCTGGGCCACAGAGAGCAGGAGCTCTCCCCACCCCCACCAGGCCCCTTCAGGGGTCCTTTGGCCTCCCCACCGCCCCCCCCCCCGCTTCCCCCCCCCACCCGCCCCCTCCCCCGCCGCCACGCATCTCGCTGGAAATCGGGATCTCCTGCCGGGCCCTCCTTCCACTGACTGCCGAGGACTGTGCCCACGTCTGCGGCCTCCTACCACTAAATTCCTCCTCCCGCCCGTCGGCCAGGCCGTCCGTGTGGCCGGGTCTCGGGCGGGAGTTAGCAAGGAGCTATTTAAAGATCGGCCTTTAAGACCGGCAGCGCCTCCACATCCCCGGCCTTGCCTGGTTCATCGCCCGCTGTCGGGTTGCCCCGTCCCACCACCCTCCCGCCCCCCCCCCACGTCCCCGCCCCTCCACCTTTAATACCAAGGCCCACATTGTCTTGTTTCTGTGGTTTGTTTTTTTTTCTTCCCCCCCCCACCCCCTCCCTTCTACGATTTTGACTCTGTGTGTGTGTGTGTGCGTGTGTTTCTTTCACTCCAGCTGTGGCTCCCAGATGTGGTTACAGGTGGGCGGAGGGAGAGCGAATGGGGAAAGGTGGGCGGCAAGAAACAGGTTATATTTGGCGAACGTTCCATTTCGGCATTTTGCGACAGGTTTGTGGAGGAAATGTAAAAGCTGGCTGGGAAACAGAGGGCAGGAGATTCCTGGCCTGGCTACGAACATCAGGAACACACAGGATTTTTATTCTGTGCAGTGCCAGAATTCCTTTGCACTGAAGTCACTGGATTTTGAGGAGATTTACAGCGGTGCTTTGGCAGCGGGACGGCAAGCCGAGGGTGGCTGTCTGTTTGGAGTGGGCTTCAGCTTTCCGCGGTCAATTGATAAATGACTGCAGCTGGGGCAAGGGCCGTCTGTTTGGCCGTGTGGTGGGACAGCAATCATTTTTTTTTTCAGCTAACGGTGGAATCATTAGATTTTTTTTTTTTTTTGCCAAATATGTACGGCTGGAAAACGACTCCCGGAGATTAACCCTTTCTGTGCCCGGCCGACTGGCATCACTCACAACAATTTGCATTTATATAGCGCCTTTGACATAACAACAACAACAACTTGTATTCATATAGCGCCTTTAACGTAGTAAAACGTCCCAAGGCGCTGCACAGGAGTGTTATAAGACAAAAAACATTTTGACACCGAGCCACATTAGGAGAAAGCAGGGCAGGTGACCAAAAGCTTGGTCAAAGAGGTAAGTTTTAAGGAGCGTCTTAAAGGAGGAGAGAGAGGTAGCGAGGCGGAGAGGTTTAGGGAGGGAATTCCAGAGCTTAGGGCCGAGGCAACAGGAGGCACGGCCGCCAATGGTGGAGCGATTATAATCAGGGATGTGCAAGAGGCCAGAATTGGATCACCCTCTCGCATATCACTCCACATTGCTGTCATGATTTCCCCCCCTCTCCCCACAATTTATTTCTCTTCTCTCCTGAAGGGTCACTGATTTATAGCGTCCAAAGAAGTTGGATTCTGTTTATATCAGCTGGCGTTTTCCAGGGTTTGTACTGGTGTATTTGCGGATCACAGTCCACGATTCCGTCTGCTCTGCCACCAAATAAGGGCAAATCAGTGCTGTGGCGATGGCTCCTTGTCGGGATATGGCTCCTCGGTCGCTCTCTGACCCTCATGCCCCGCAGTACCCTGCCCGCCTGAGCGTGCTTCATGCGTGAGCGGGCTATTCCACCGTGACCAGACTGATCCCGCCATGGCCCCAACACCCACGTGCGCGCATGTCCCAGCATCGGGGCAGGGGGCGGGGGGGGGGGCCCGCTGGAGAGTGAGCAGGAGCAGGAAACCCTGCCCGGCCTTCTTTCCCCTCCTAGCCCAGGGGACGGTGAAGCCAATAGTCACACTGCCACCAGCGACCCAACGGAGATCAGCAAACTCGGGGCAAGCTCAATTCAAAGCGACTCCTACCAAGGCACCGTAGGGTTAGTTTCATCACCCTGTAGTAGAGCTACCATGCTCAAAGGGGAGCACAGGTCAGATAGAGCCCCAATTCCCCGACCACAGCTCCCCCTACAGAATCGTAAATTGTCCCTCCAATTGAAGCTAAGTATCTCATGCTATCTCATGGATGAGTGCAGCTCCAACAACACTCAAGCAGCTCGCCACCATCCAGGACAAAGCATCTGCTTGATTGGCACCCCATCCACAACCTTAAACATTCACTCCCTCCACCACCGGCATACCGTGGCTGCAGTGTGTACCATCTACAAGATGCACTGCAGCAACTCGCCAAGGCTTCTTCGGCAGCACCTCCCAAACCCGCAACGTCTTCCACCTAGAAGGACAAGGGCAGCAGGCGCATGGGAACACTACCACCTCCAAGTTCCCCTCCAAGTCACACACCATCCTGACTTGGAAGTATATCGCCGTTCCTTCATCGTCGCTGGGTCAAAATCCTGGAACTCACTCCCTAACAGCACAGTGGGAGTACCTTCACCACACGGACTGCAGCGGTTCAAGAAGGAGGCTCACCACCACCTTCGCAAGGGCAGTTAGGGATGGGCAATAAATGCTAGCCTTGCCAGCGACACCCACATGCCAGGAACAAATAATTTTTAAAATATGTAGACGTGAATCTTTAGCAGAAAGCTTAAGATTTGGTTTTGCTGAATAGCTAAAATAAACAAGAACAACAACAACAACTTAACGTAGTAAAACGTCCCAAGGCGCTTCACAGGAGCGATTATCAAACAAAATTTGACACCGAGCCACATATGGAGATATTAGGACAGGTGACCAAAGCTTGGTCAAAGAGGTAGGTTTTAAGGAGCCTCTTCAAGCAGGAAGGAGAGGCGGAGAGGTTTAGGGATGGAATTCCAGAGCCGAGGGCCCAGGCAGCTGAAAGCATGGCCGCCGATGATGGAACGAAGGGGGCCATGAGATACAGGAAGGCTGGGAACTGTGGGACAGGATTAACACGGGTACACGCACTCGCATGCGACACACACTCGCACACACACACACAGCACAATGAGAGGGAAGAATTAAGGAAGGAAAACAATATACAGACATGAGGGAGCTCGGAGACCCATCCCCACCTTCTCATCCTTCCCCGCCCAAACAGAGCAATTTTAGTATAGAACATAAATACTCACAGAGGCATCCAACAGGATGAGTAATAAAAACTGAAATGGAATGTTATATCCCATCTGTATCACAGAATTGTTTCCGTTTATCCTCCAGTTCACTGGAATATGCCTCTGAGTCGCAAGGTCGTGCCTTTCATTTGTCCCGCTGAATTTGAGCACATTATCCCGGCCAACACTCCCACTGCAGTTAATGAGGGAGTGCTGCACTGTCGGAGGTGCTATCTTTCGGCAGAGCCCCGTCTGCTCTCTCAGGTGGATGCAAAAGATCCCACAGCACTATTCCGAAGAAAAGCAGGGGAGTTATCCCCGGTGTCTGCACTGGAGTGTCAGCCTAGATTTTTGTGCTCAAATCTTTGAGAGTGGGACTTGAACCCACAACCTTCCCGACTCTTAGGTGAGAGTGCTACCAACTGAGCCACCTAAGCTCCGCTCTGGGAAGGTCCCCTCCGAACATCAGTATTGTCACAGCTCTTTCTGCTGTAGTTGGGTCCCTATAACTATCAAGTTTGAGCCCTGGAAATTGGTTTATCTCTTCGATCCCTCACCATTGTCACTTTTAGCTCATTTTTCCACCTCTGTTAAGGCCCCCTGCACCACACCTCGTCCAGTAGAGCAGCCAGACCAATCTGCTGTGCTGAAGTGTGATGCGTGTCGGAGCGGTTCAGGTAGAGTGACCACTCGTCTGGTTTGAACTGGACGGTTGAGTGACCAGGATGACTAGGACAGGTGGAGGGGACATGGCTACCTGGTAACCTTGCGAAATGCCCGGTGAACATCCCTTTAACCCATACTTACCTTGAAAAGGTGTGCATGAATTTGTGGGAAGCATTTTGTGAAATGTTCCTTGCGTGCGACAGACCGCTTTCATGATTCCTTGCGCACGAGTGGACCATTATGCGCGTGTGTGCGATCCAATCGGTTCCATCTTTCAACAATCAGACCCTGGCTCGCCGTGGACTGTCCAATAGATGGCCACCCAGGCTCAGGCCATCCTGCATGCCCTTTTCTTTATTTTTTTTCCCCCTTTCCCTCTTGACCTCCACATGCTGCCTTCCTTTGGGGATGTGACCAACATCGGCAAAGAGCCAACAACACAGTGCAGGATGATATTGAACTCACGCTGCAGTGATGCACAAGTTGTTGTTGCTGTTGTTGTTGTTGCTGCTGCTGCAGATGTTGTTGTTGTTGCTGCTGCTGTTGTTGTTGGTGTTGCAGTTGTTGTTGCTGTTCTTGTTGTTACATAAAAACATAAGAAATAGGAGCAGGAGTCGGCCATTTGGCCCCTCGAGCCTGCTCCGCCATTCAATAAGATCATGGTTGATCTTCGACCTCAACTCCACTTTCCTCAACTATCCCCATATCCCTTGAGCCCTTAATATTCAAAAATCTCTGTCTTGAATATACTCAACGACTGAGCCTCCACAGCCCTCTGGGGTAGAGAATTCCAAAGATTCACCGCCCTCTAAGTGAAGAAATTTCTCCTCATCTCAGTCCTAAATGGCCGACCCCCTTATTCTGAGACTGTGACCCCTGGTTCTAGACTCCCCAGCCAGGGGAAACATCCTCCCTGCATCTACCCTGTCAAGCCCTGTAAGAATTGTGTGTGTTTCAATGAGATCACACCTCATTCTTCTAAACTCTAGAGAATATAGGCTTAGTCTACTCAATCTGTCCTCAAAGGACAATCCCCCCATCCCAGGAACCAGTCTGGTTAACCTTCGTTGCACTCCCTCTATGGCAAGTATATCCTTCCTTAGGTTGCTGTTGTTGTTGTTGTTGTTATCTCACCCTTTCCAGTGCCAGCTGGGTTTGATTGATGTCGGGGAAGGCGACGCTCACGAAACGCATCCACGAAGTGTCACTAAGTCAGAATCTCTGAAGGCAGTGTGGGGGGAGGGTGTGGGGGGCGCCGTGCTCTGTTCCTTTACTGTGTCGACCTGCCTGGAAGAGAAAGCAGTGGAGGAACGCAGCATAGAATGAGCAGGAGAAAGCCAGCGAGAGTGTGTGCGGCACAGTCCATGATGTGAGATTGGTACTTTTCCAAAATACACGGCTGAGAACATACTCGGGAAACCCACTAAACTCTTTCATTCACTGCGTAATCTTTCGTTTGGGTGGATGAAAATATACAAAGGGGAACGAAAATCAGGGCAAGACGGGCAAAGTGCAGTGAAGATGTGGGAGTTTGTGGCAGTTTGAGTTTGTGGTGTCACTTTCAGGATCGCTTTGAATGGGCAGTTTCACTTGTAACTGACAACTCCCTCAGGTCCGCTGCTGCATGACTCGCATGTGTGTCAGTGTCAGTTCCGGTACATGTACAATACACGCTGGCCGAAGGCTGACAACTGACTCAGGTCCGGTACTGTGTGACTCATGTATGTCTCACTGTCGGGGCACTGTGTACACAGGAATTAAAGCTGCCAGTTCTCCCCCATCTGGTACTGTGTGATGCACGTGGGTCTCAGCGTCAGTTCCTGGAAAACGTGACTGTGTGTATGTGTGTGGGTGTGTGTGCGTGGGTGTGTGTGTGAGAGAGTGTGTGGGTGTGTGTGTGTGTGGGGGGGGGTGTGTGTGGGTGTGTGTGTGTGGGTGTGTGTGTGTGTGGTGTGTGTGAGAGAGTGTGTGGGTGTGTGTGTGGGGGGGTGTGTGTGGGTGTGTGTGTGGGTGTGTGGGAGTGTGTGTGGATGTGTGGGTGTGTGTGTGAGTGTGTGTGTGTGGGTGTGTGTGTGTGGGTCAATATTCATCCCTCAATCAACATAACAAAAGCGTCGTTATCACATTGCTGTTTGTGGGAGCTTGCTGTGCGTAAATTTGCTGTCTCGTTTCCTCCATTACAACAGTGGCTACACTTCAAAAAAGTACTTCATAGGCTGTAAAGCACTTTGGGACGTCCTGAGGTCATGGAAGGCGCTATAGAAATGCAAGTCTTTCTTTCGTCCTAGGAGCTAATGGGGGAAAAATTCAGCTGCTTGCGCCTCCCGTTAGCGCCTTAAGAGGGCGCTAATGGGGCGTAAAGCAGCTAACGCCCGGGCGCAGCGCCGCCCACGCCTCCTGAAAAATTTAGTGGGAGGTTAGCGGCGGCGGCAGCCGGTAGCGCCCTGTGGCGCTGCGCCGCCGGCGATGACGTCATCGCCGTGCGCAGCACCCCGCTCGCGCCCCGGCCGTGATCTTCAGTCGCGCCCCCTGATTTACCGCCAGACGCTATGTCCGACGGGTTCAGGGAGGCGTACGTGCGGCCGGGGCGGCGATATTTAAAGCGGAGGTGGCAGGCGGCCATTTTTGTTGCTGGCCGCCTGCCAGCACCTGCCCCCGGCCCCCGTGAAGCCCCCCCACCGTGAAGTGCCGGCTGCGCTCCATGAGCCCGGCACTTCTCTTGAGTGCCGGGCTCTTTTGCCGGCACTCCCGATCCCTGGGGGCCCAGCTGGGCCCCGGTTCGCGCTGCGCAGGGTCCCTCCCCTTTAAGAAGGGGAGGAAGGCCTGCAATACCACGGCGCGACGTGCCGCAGCGCATGGCGCTGCGGCACGTAGCGCCAGGATATTCACTCGCAGCGCCCCAAGAGGGATGCGGGCTGCTTCCAGTTGCGCCCCGCTTCCCTCTTGGGGCGCAACCACTGAAGTTCCGGCACGGGGCCGCTAATTTTTTCGGGGCGCTAAAAGTCGCGCCCCGGCGAGGTTAGCGCCCCAAATGGGGCACGACTCAATTTTTACCCCAATGTCTTTAAACAAATGAGGAAACAAAACCCATGCTGGTGAATGACCAGTGGTGTAAACTTACCATGTTGGACAACTCTCGTGTGTGCTCAGTAGCACAACCTAAAAAAACCTGGTTCCAGTGCTGCCATCTTGGTGACCGCTGAAGGTCTTTGCTACATCAATAACAACAACAACTTGTATCTATACTGCGCCTTTAACATAGTAAAACGTCCCAAGGCGCTGCACAGGAGTATTTTAAGACAAAAAATTTGACACCGAGCCACATAAGGAGAAATTAGGGCAGGTGACCAAAAGCTTGGTCAAAGAGGTAGGTTTTAAGGAGCGTCTTAAAGGAGGAGAGAGAGGTAGCGAGGCGGAGAGGTTTAGGCAGGGAATTCCAGAGCTTAGGGCCTAGGCAACAGGAGGCACAGCCACCAATGGTTGAGCGATTATAATCAGGGATGCTCAAGAGGGCAGAATTAGAGGAGCGCAGATATCTCGGGGGGGTTGTGGAGCTGAAGGAGATTAGAGAGATAGGGAGGGGCGAGGCCATGGAGGGATTTGAAAACAAGAATTTTGAAATCGAGCCATCACATGCACTACATAGTGAACTCTCTCCCCCAAAAAGCTGTTGAGGCTGGGGCTCAGTTAAAAATTTGTAAAGCTGAGATTGATAGATTTTCTTCAGGGAAGGGAATTAAGGGTTACGGAACCAAGGCGGGTAAATGGAGTTAAGATTCAGATCAGCCATGATCCAACTGAATGGTGAGCAGGCTCGAGGGGCTTTATGGCCGACTCCTATTCCTACGCTTCTTAAGGCTTTCATCCTTTTTGATTTTTGTTGTACTAATTTTAAATGGTCGTTTATTTGGGTAGATGTGATTTCTTTCCAACTGAAAATCCAAAGTGAAGGGGCGAGGCCCATTGTCCGGGACAGCGCTAAGGTTGGAAAATAAATTCACAGGAGAAAAGGAGGTAAATGAGGAAATGGCGATGAGGCCACAGCAAGCTTGGGGTGGAAAAGCCGGTGGCTTGTGGGAGGAAGTGACGTCTGAGGGAGGCCAGGAGTTTGTTGAAGGGGTGTGAAAGAATGAGGTGGAGTAGGAGACAGTGAGGGGAACCTCGATTGCCACGCAGCGAGGGCGGAGGAAGAGCTGGTAGAACGTTGCTTCAGGGCAACAATGGAGGAGAGTTCAGAGGAGCATGGACCGCAGTAGTATGGATAACATAGAGGGACAAACTAGGTTGCGACATGTCATTGGCCACCCGGAAATCAGCCCGTGACCAATCACAGCAAGGGTGACGGCTCCATCCCGTGACCAATTACATTGCAGACGACCTCTTCATCCCGTGACCAATCATGTTGAGGCTAACGTGCTCTCCTGTGACCAATCATGTTGAGGCTAACGTGCTCTCCTGTGACCAATCATGTGGAGGCTAACGTGCTCTCCTGTGACCAATCATGTGGAGGCTAACGTGCTCTCCTGTGACCAATCATGTTGAGGCTAACGTGCTCTCCTGTGACCAATCATGTGGAGGCTAACGTGCTCTCCTGTGACCAATCATGTTGAGGCTAACAGTGCTCTCCTGTGACCAATCATGTTGAGGCTAACGTGCTCTCCTGTGACCAATCATGTTGAGGCTAACGTGCTCTCCTGTGACCAATCATGTTGAGGCTAACGTGCTCTCCTGTGACCAATCACGTTGAGGCTGACGTCTCCGCTCACAAACACTGCGGAGGATCTTAAAAGCTGCCAACAGTTCTCATTCCTGGAGCAATTCCTGCAGCTCTTGCTCAGGCGACTGTCTGACTCATTCCACCCCCATCAAAAAAGGCGAGGAATTCCTGCACGGATCCAGGGATCTTGCGCATCACACGGCCTCTCGGATTCAGTTGACGTAGGGATGCAGCCAATCGGTCTGATGGCTCGAAAACAAAACTGCTTAAGAAGCATGGCCCTTAATGGCTGTGATGGCGACAGCTCTGTCCTCGCGAAAACCCACTGTGCAGACTCCAGAGTGCAAAGAAGGGAATAATCCAGAATAGGGGTGGTGGGGCGGGGAGGGGGGGGGATAACTGTGAGATATTGGTCACGGTTAATCACAAGAATCTCATCAAAGAAAAATGGTGCCCCGGTTCACTATTGAGAAATGGAATCACACCGAGTCTCACTATTGCACTGTATACAGTGCCATAAGCTGACAAAAGCTTTCATTCTCGGCACAGGAAGTTGTGTCTGTTATAGTGTCTGAGTACACAGTTCAAAGTATTGCCAACTCAAACATCCTCTCTGGAAAAGGCAAGGCCTGACTTATGTAAGATTTTCAGCTCTATTCTTTTTCCTTTCATTTAAAGGGACAGTGTCTTTTTTTCACCCCACCCCCTGACATTGGTCATTGTGTGAGGCGCAGTTAGTTACTCACCGGGTTTCACCTAGCATTCAATGTGTTCAGAGCTTTGTTCAGGAGGGAGGGGCAGGCATGTCTCGGGTCCAGTCGAGTCCGGAGAAGCATATACCCGAGCCAAGCCCAAGTCTAACCCAACCAAAGGTCCAAAATATCGCTCCAATCAGTGTTAAAGAGAGACTTGCATTTATACAGCGCCTTTCACAACCTCAAAGACGTCCCAAAGCGCTTTACAGCCAATGACATGCTTTTTGAAATGTAGTCCCTGGCTGGGGAGTCTAGAGCCAGGGGGTCACAGTCACAGAATAAGGGGTCGGCCATATAGGACTGAGATGAGGAGGAATTTCTTCACTCAGAGGATTGTGAATCTTTGGAATTCCCTGCCCCAGAGGGCTGTGGATGCTGAGTCTTTGAGTATATTCAAGACAGAGGTGGCTAAATTTTTGGGAACGAAGGGAATGAAGGGATATGGGGATAGTGCGGGAAGGTAGAGTTGAAGTAGAAGATCAGCCATGATCTTATTGAATGGCGGAGCAGGCTCGAGAGGCCGAATGGCCTACTCCTGCTCCTATTTCTTATGTTCTTAATGTAGAAAACGCGGCAGCCAATTTGCACGCAGCAAGCTCCCACAAACAGCAATGTGATAAATGACCAGATAATCTGTTTTTACTAATGTTGGTTGAGGGATTAATATTGGCCCAGGACTCCAGAGAGAGCTCCCTTGTTCTTCTCCCAATAGTACCATGGGATCTTTTATGTCCACCTGAGAGGTCGGATGGGGCCTCGGTTTGGCGTCTTCTCCGAAAGGCAAGACCTCCCGAGTGTGCAGCACTCCCTCAGCTATGATGCACCCCCTGCCCAAATAGCCATGCGGAATGCCTGGCCTCAGATGTAATGAGCAGCCACTTGGGTGAGCACAGCTGGTGGCCACAGAGGTGTACCCCAGCGGGGATCGGTGCCTTCAGGAGAAGATATGGAGGAAAGAAAAGATTCGAATCAGCTGACTCAGTGATTTGAGTGACCTAAGCTCTCCATTTAGATCAGCAGGCTTTTCACAAACCTATTGTAAGTCTAGACTGCCCTGTGGATAGGCCCAGTCCATCGTAAATAGAAAATGCACAGCCCAGAAGACTTCCACAACCTGGAATATGGAGAACAAACTGCCTCGCTCCACTTTCACTTTTACTCAACGGCCCTGCCACAGTCTGGGTTAGGTGTGCCTACTGGAGGCGTCTTAAAGCTGAAGGACTGTAGTCCAGGCTGTCAGCTCTGCTTGTTCTAAGCCCCCTTGTCTCAGTCAGTTGACTGTTTGGATCCAAGGCACTTTCCTATGTCTGCAGGGATTTGAAGCAAAGTCTTTTACATAGAAACATAGAAGATAGGAGCAGGAGTAGGCCATTCGGCCCCTCGAGCCTGCTCCGCCATTCGATGAGATCATGGCTGATCATCCAAACTCAGTACCCTGTACCTGCCTTCTCCCCATATCCCTTGATACCTTTAGCTTTAAGAAATATATCTAACTCATTCTTGAATATATTTAATGAGTTGGCCTCAACTACCTTCTGTGGTAGAGAATTCCACAGGTTCACCACCCTCTGGGTGAAGAAATTCTTCCTCATTTCTGTCCTAAATGGCTTACCCCTTATCCTTAAATTATGACCCCTGGTTCTGGACTCTCCGACCATCGGGAACATTCTTCCTGCATCTAGTTTGTCCAGACCTGTCAGAATTTTATATGTTTCGATGAGATCCCCTCTCATTCTTCTATACTCCAGCGAGTATAAGCCCAGTCGACCCAATCTCTCCTCATATGTCATGCATTTTGATGTTGTGCGTGATGGATTGTTTGTACTGTCAACGCAAAGTGCACCTTATCGTCAGAGCATGGCTGGAGGTGCAATGGAGAGGGGAGGCACCTGGGGCCCATCCGATAAGTGGTAGTCTTAGCTGGGCAAGTAGTGGAACGGTTAAAAGCCAAACTCCAGTGTTGCCCCGACAAGCACTTTGGAGGTCCCCCAAGCTTTGGATCTTGCTAAGCTGCATCTAAGTCCTCTGGACTTGTGAAAGTGGGGGGGGGTGCGTCCCTATGGGAAGAGAGTTTCCGCCTCATCAAGCAGTGTGGCTTGCTCAGTAGTTTAGTTTCAAGCAGATGGATCTCCGCCCGTGTCAGGTACATGGGCGGCCAGAAATCGAGGGGTTGAAGTGCAGAAAGACCAGCCATCGAGGGCATGGCTGAGGAACCAGAATAGGGGGGAAATTGCTAAAACGCTGGCCCCACTCCAGCCGGACCTTGAGGAGGGGGGAGGGGGTGGGGGTGGGGGTTGGGAATCCCCTGTCGGTCGAGGTGAATGCAAATGACCCCATGGTATTATTGGAATAAAAGCAGGCAGTTCTCCCGGTGTCCAGACCAATATTCCTCCCTCTGTCCCCATTGACTTCATTGCTTTTAGTGGGACCTTGCTGCGCACAAATTGGCTGCTTCGCTTCCCACTACAGCTCAAAAGAACTTTATAAGCTGGGAAGCACTTTGGGATGTCCTCAGGACGAGGAAGGCGCTATTTCAACGCGATGTCTTTCGTTTTTCAGTAGGGGAAGGGGGTGAAAACTGTAAAGCAAAATGGTCGTTTCCCAGTCGTAATGTCAAAACAGAAAGCACTAAAACCCGTGCGTTTTCGGGCATTCCCGCCGCAGCACGCCTTCCACGTCTGATTCGGCGCAAACGTCCCCCCCTCGGTGACCAAAATGGTGGCTGAGACGGTGGAGCGGTCTTGGGTTCGCTCTTTCAACGCACGCTGTGGCTGCCCAGAGACTCCCCCCTGCAGTGTTGAAAAATACTGCAGAAAATGCTGGAAATACTCAGCAGGTCAGGCAGCATCTGTGGAGAGAGAAACAGAGTTAACGTTTCAGGTCGATGACCCTTCGTCAGAATTCTGACGAAGGTGTCATCGACCTGAAACGTTAACTCTGTTTCTCTCTCCACAGATGCTGCCTGACCTGCTGAGTATTTCCAGCATTTTCTGTTTTTATTTCAGATTTCCAGCATCCGCAGTATTTTGCCTTTATTAAAAATACTGCAGTTTGATTGCGGTTAAAATGTTTCTGTTCAGCAATCACTCTGACAGGCTTAATCGGTTGGGTCTCAGTGTTCTGGCCCTGGAAAGTAGCATAACATTGGTTTTAGGCAGTAATCCAGGGATGATCTCTATGGGAGGGAACAGAAGAGAAAGAGGCAGGAAAACCACCAGCAACCTTCATACACTCGCTTAGTTATTACATGAATTTTCATTTTTCCTGCATGTCTTCCCTTTGAGTATTTTTTCCTGGCCTTATGAAGATTACACATAGATAGGATGCTGAGTTGGATTTCTGCCATTTTCCTGTCTTCAGTGCTCTAAGGAAATGCTTCAACTCACTGACTCAAGTCCTCTTTCAGTTCTCACTGGGTTCAATGAGCTGAAACATCTTGGGAGAATTTCCACACACTGCTAATCATTTAGAAAGTGCCCCTCACAATATTAGTAATAATGTCTTTCGTTATCTGTCTTTCTCTTTTCCTTGCTTCCTTCTCCCTTTCTTTGTCTCTCATTCTCTCTGTCTCAGGTCTGCCGTACTTTATTTTTCTTTCCCTCTGCCACTCCCTTCCTGTCCCAATCGGTTTCTCCCTCTCGCTCTCTTCTAGTCACAATCCCTACATGTGTCTTTCTGTATTTCTCCACATCTCTTTCTTAGTCTTTTTCTCTTCATTCCAGCTGTACCTATTTGTCTTTCTCTCTCTCTGTCCCTGCCTTTATCTTTCTCCCTCTCTCTTCCTCTGTTCCTGTCTCTATGTCCCTCTATCTCTTTTTGTCTCAGTCCCTCTCTGCATCTTTTTGTGTCTCTCTGTCTCAGTCCCTGTCTGTGGCTCTCTCAGTTTTTCTCTCTTTCTATCCTTCTCTCTCTATCGCTCTCTTTATTTGTCGCTATCTCTTTCTCTCTATATATTTCTTTCTCTCCCGTTCTCGCTCTCTTTGTCTCTATTTCTCTAACTCTCTTTCTATCTTTCTTTCTCTCTCACTATCTCTCTACCTCTGTCTCTCACTCTCTCCCTCTCTCTCACTCTCTTTCTTTCACTTTCTCTCTATCTTTCTCTCTCCATCTCTCTCTCACTCTCTCTTTCTCTTTCTCTCTGTCTTTCTCTATCTCTCTCTTTCTTTCTCTTTCTCTCTATCTTTCTCTCTCCATCTCTCTCTCACGCTCTCTTTCTCTCTCTCTATCTTTCTCCCTGTCTGTCTCTCTCTCTCTGTCTCTCTCTCTCTCTCTGTTTCTCACTCTTTCTCTCTCTCTCTCTCTCTCTCAGTCACTCTATACGCCCTTGTACATGTCTGTGTTGCTGAAGTTTAATTTCTCTCGGGAAGTTGTGATTTACTGTCAGGCTGCGTTGCAGCTGATGAGCTGAGATAGTTGAAATGGCCTGAGGCAATCAGCCTTCAACAGACACTGAAAACAGGAAGAACGTGGAAGTGCTGGTGAGGGAGGACATTCAGTGTGCCGTTACTGAATGTGGGACTCATCCCAAAACAGAGGAGCAGCCCCTACTCCGCAGGCACCCTGAGCAAGGATTAAATCCTGAACTGCCAAGGACATTCTTACCACAAGCATAGCAATTGTTTACTGAGCGAATGGCTGGGTTATTTCAAATGGCGTTAAGAGTCAACCAGGTGGGGTCGCCAACCCTCCAGGATTGCCCTGGAGTCTCCAGGGGTTAAAGGCTAATCTCCAGGACACCGCTGCCAGCAACAACCCGGGAGAACAATCATAGGGGTCTTAAAAATAATTGCGTTTTTACAACATTTTCTTTGAACACTTTTGTTCATTATCCCACCCCAGGGACTTGAGCACATAAATCTAGGCTGACACTCCAGTGGAGTGCTGCACTGTCGGAGGTGCCGTCTTTCGGATGAGACGTTAAACCGAGGCCCCCGTCTGCCCTCTCAGGTGGACGTAAAAGATCCCACGGCACTATTTCGAAGAAGAGCAGGGGAGTTCTCCCCGGTGTCCTGGACCAAAATTTATCCCTCAACCAACATCACTAAAAACAGATTATCTGGTCATTATCACAGTGCTGTTTGTGGGAGCTTGCTGTGCGCAAATTGGCTGCCGCGTATCCTACATTACAACAGTGACTACACTTCAAAAAGTACTTCATCGGCTGTAAAGCACTTTGGGACGTCTGGTGGTCATGAAAGGCGCTGTATAAATGCAAGTCTTTCTTTCTATTAGTTTAAAAGTATTGGAGGTGGGGAATAAAGGCTGTTTCACTGAGAGTCAAGAATCCAATCGGGTTTGAAGAGCCTATTCACTGTGCGATTGGCGTGGGAAGGCGGGCACCCTGAGGATGGACATGTCGGGCGAGCAATGGGGAGAGTGTGGGGGCGGGGGGCAAGGAGGCACCAGGTAAACCAGCGAGGGGGTTTTTTTTATTTATGACAAGCCGCGCTGCTGTACAGGAGCTCGAGGAGATGGCCCACCACCACCACCACCTTCTCAGGAAACTAATTTCGGGCCTTCTCACCGACGTTCCCTCTGAGCTGTGGGGCTCTGCCGGTCCCGCACCGCCCCGGGAACGGCTTTTCCGACGTTAAAGCGCGAAACTGTGAATGGGGGCTACGCACCCCCTTAAAGGGGCCACGCGCACCCCCCCCAAAAAAAACACATTGCTTCTCACCCACATCTCGAGAATAAATGAACGAAACTTCACCAATCGGGGCTCAACCCTGAGATGTGAATAAAGAAAGGAAAAACAGCGGCTCCTGAATAGCGGTTTGAAAATCCATCACAATCTGAACAGACTTTTGACTGTCTGTCAAACAGCTCTTTTCCCCCCACGTCCAATATTTCTTTTTATTACTAATACACTGTTTTTCTAATCCCCCTGTGATTTTTCTCCCAGGTATTTGCTGGCAGAGATGAATCTTTAATTCCTGGAGACTCCAGGATAATCCTGGGGGTGGTCGGCAGGCAAACACTATGTTGCATAAACTTGCCTTGTATTACCTTGGGCGTGGAAGGTGGAGGGTGTGGGTGATCTGCTCGAGGTGTTTAAACTCGGGCCGGGTCTCCCCGGTCGCCGTCGCCCGGTCAGGCTGCCCGCTCGCTCGGCCCGCCCGCGACTTAAAATCGACCCCTCGATTCCTGCCCCCTCAGAAAGTGGTGTTCAGCGGAGCCAAACAGGCGATTACCTCCATGCTAAAGGTTGGCGCCTCCTCTCGGAGTGGGAGCCTTGCTCGATTCTTTTGCCCAGGGTGCGGTTCGCCCGATTCCCCAGGAGACCCCAGCCGATATGAGCTCGGGCCTCAGTTTCCATCTTGCCGGCAAGCTCCATGTCCCAAAGGGGGCGTCCCGCTGGCTCTGGGCCCCTCGTGATGTCAGGGGTGTGTGGGGTGGGGGAGGGCGCGGATACACTAAGCGGGTAGGCCCTGGCTGGGTGGAGCGGGGGAGGCGAACGCTAAAGGATTTGATCGGGTCGATAGCAACTATTGCCTCTGGTTGCTGGGGGGTGGTGGAGTCCAGAACAAGGGGGCATAACCATGATCTCATTGAATGGCGGAGCAGGCTCGAAGGGCCGAAGGGCCTACTCCTGCTCCTATTTTTTTTCTCTAACCTTATAATTAGAGCTCAGCCGTTCAGGGGCGACGTCAGGAAGCACTTCTTCACACAAAGGGTAGTGGAAATCTGGAACTCTCTCCCCCAAAAAACTGCCGAGGCCGGGGGTCAGTTGAAAATTAAAAACTGAGACTGATAAGATTTTTATTGGGCAAGGGGACTGAGGGGTACGGAACCAAGGAGGGTAAATGGAGTTGAGCTACAGATCAGCCACGATCTAATTGAATGGCGGAACAGGCTCGAGGGGCTGAAAGGCCTCCTCCTGTCCCTATGTTCCTCTCAATTTAAACAAATTCTTGTATCTAATTCGGTTAACTCAGCGACTCAACGGAGAAGGATGCCCTTAATCAAGACAAAAATAACACTTTGTCAGAAACGATAGGCGTTTGGTGTGGGTATTCTCCAGCCCTCCCCCCCCCTTCCCCACTCCCCCACCACCCCCCACACCCGACCCCCCGCTTCAGTCTCCTCCCCCTCCGAAAGCAGGGGCACGACCGCTTGAGTTACAGCAGTGGGAGTCCGAGGGCACGGGACAGCTCGAATTCAGGCCCAACAAAGGGGAACTTTGTGCTCCTGTGGATTTTTGGAATTCCAGTTTGCAGCGGTTCTGCTGTTGTCTTAAATGAAAGGCTCCATGGGGAAAAGGGCTAGAGATTCAGGGGGAAGGTCCTGCAATTGATGAAGGTTTCACAGTCGTTTTCCCCCCCCCCCCCCCGGCTCCCCCACCGGCCCCACCAAATCTCCCCACACCCCCCCCCCCTCCCTCCTCCGACCCAGCTCCTGCATTCCTCTGACACATGAGCCACTTAATAATTCCTTTCTGGGTGATATTGTTGGGGCGGAGTGGGTGGAAGGAAAAGGTTAGGGGAGGGAGGGGCTTTCAAGGAAACTAGACTCCCCCCTCCGCCCACCCACCCCCACCCCCCCCACCGTGAAGTTCTCTTGTATTATTTCAAATTGTCGCCTTACATATAAAAAAAAAGCAAGGTGCCTCCCAAGAGTTGTGATGCAAACCCACCAGGGGCTATTGCTTACTGTACTTAATGGGATGGAGGCTGTGCACTTGCTTGTTTACGCTCCACACGTGACCCCGGAGTGCTGTGGTTTAGCGGTCGGACTGTTTGCGTAGGTTCAAATGAACCAGGCGCGCGGGTATTGACGCTCGGAGAGGATTAAAAATCACTGCGTGACT
The DNA here is from genome assembly GCA_030390025.1 of Squalus acanthias. Classification (NCBI taxonomy): domain Eukaryota; kingdom Metazoa; phylum Chordata; class Chondrichthyes; order Squaliformes; family Squalidae; genus Squalus; species Squalus acanthias. The sequence goes on from CM059444.1 coordinate 58,306,246, forward strand.
GAACCATACCAAAACTTCCCATAGGATATCCTCACTGCGAGGAAAAGCCCTGTGAACGGGTTGGGGGGGTGGGGGGTGTAGGGGGGGGGGGGAAGAAATGGGATTTTTTTTTTTTTAAAGGTGAAATGTTCGGGTCTGGATATAGGATTTCGGTTCTTTTCTCTTCTTGTTTACTCACTTAGTGTTCCGGAACTGTCGACATCTTCGTCACGTCCTGCGGAAACGACCCCCCCCCACCCCCCGACGCGCCGCGCCCGCAGCGAATCGAGGCGTCTGTTTTGCGCACAGCAAGATCCCACAAAGCAGCAAGCAGGTTGCAGGGGGGGGAAGCGCCCCGAGGGGTCATTTGGCGCAGGCCAGCTGCTCCTATCTTGGGTCAGCTGTTTCTTGCCGTGTAGAGATGCTGCTGTCACTTTACATGTGGAATAACAAATGTCTGTTTGTTGCTTTAATCCACACAAGGCAGAGGTTTTTTTTTTACCAAAATATAAATGTTACTTTCTAATCCATGAGTGGGCTGAATGCTTTCGCTGTTAATAGGAGAGCTGCTCACTGAGGAAGTTAGGTTGAGCAAAGCAACATGGTTTAAAATAAGAAACTGGATTCCTTGTTCATTATTAGATCCAACTCCTTTTTCCTGCCCCCCTTTCCTCTCCTTTTGCCCCCTTATTTCCACCCCCCCCCCCCCACTTCTCCTGAAAGCACTGACTTGTGTTGCAGTCAGGCACCAGTAGGCTCCCAGGACATCACCTCTGTGGGCAGTCTTCATATGAGCATCGGCCGGCTATTTGGCCATGGGAGGTGGCGTGGCTGGGCCTCAGTAGAGGGCAGGCCATTGGACAGGGATCAGGAGTGAAAGCCCTGGCCGGTTTTGCCCCTTCCCTAGCCCACGGAGCAGTGAGGCCAGTTGTAGCACCTTCATCGCCAACCGGATTAAGCTGTAGGTTTCAGCACGGGAAGGATGCTGCCTCTGCTCACGCAGAGCCGTGGCTTAGTGGGTACCACTCTCACCTCTGAGTCAGAAGGTTGTGCGTTCAACTCCCATTCCACAGACTTAGAGTACAAAAATATGGGCTGACACTCTAGGGAGGTGTTGTCTTTTGGATGAGACGTTAAACTGAGGCCCTACCTGCCCTCTCAGGTGGACGTAAAAGATCCCACCGCACTATTTCGAAGAAGAGCAAGGGGGTTATCCCCGGGGTCCTGGCCAATATTTATCCCTCAACCAGCGTCAGTAAAAAAAAAAATTATCTGGTCATTATCACATTGCTGTTTGTGGGATCTTGCTGTGTACAAATTGGCTGCCGCGTTCCCTACATTACAACAGTGACTACACCTCAAAAAAGTACTTCATTGGCTGTAAAGGGCTTTGGGACGTCCAGAGGTGGTGAAAGGCGCAAGTCTTTCTTTCTCTCTCCAAACTGAACATCTCTCTAAAGGTGGAGTGCGATCTCTCTTTTGAACCGGGCTAGGCTCCAGTCTCACCACTGGGACGTTTCCCTCTGCTGATTGCCGGCTAGCCGCACCCTTGACACAGCGGGAAGATTTCCTCACTCTGTTCTTTCAGAAAATTAATTTTTTACGCTTTCACTGGAAGTGGCAAAAATGCTCCGGCCTCTACTTCTCGAGAGAGGCGGCTGCAATCGGGTAGGGTAGCGTTCGTTAGTGGTTACAGAATGGGACCAGTAACTCAGAAACGACAAGTTCATAGTCCCACCGTGGTAAGTTATGAAGGGAAGTTCAATACTTTTGGTCTTTCTGGTTGGCACCAGATAGAAAGGGGGAGAAATTCGGTATCGCCCCCGTTTGGGGCGCGATTATCGGCCGGGCGCAAAGTTTAGCGCCTGCCGCTAATTATCGTTCCGACTGCAAACTTGGCTTTTATCGCCCCTGGAGGTGATTGGAGCGCTAAATCAGGTGCTACACACCTCTCTTGAGGCGCAAAGGCCGAGGAGCGAGGCGCTAACTCAGAGCGCTGGCGAAGCTCATGTGATATCAGTCAGCAATGGAACACAGACACACTGGCGCCGGCCAGTTCTTAAAGGGGAGGGTCGATCTTGCTCTCCATCCACACCCTGCTCATTGCAGCCTTGAATCCCGGCCTGGAGAGACCTGTACATCAAATCTGTTGGAAAGAACAGTGGAGAGGCCCAAGGAAAGAGCTCAGAGTGCAGCCCCCAAGTCTCTTCTAAATCGTTGCAAGGAAGATCAAATCAGAAAGAACTTGCAAAGTGCTGCTCAGCACCCAAAACTCCTCAACACAGCTTTGAATATCTCTTGCAGTCTCTCTCTGTCACTCAGAATGCGTGGTGCAAATATTTCGCCGACAAAAAAAGGGCAGGAAGCGGTCGCCTTTAAATAGCGCTCCCCCAGTCCCTTCCCGACTGCAAAACGCTCCCCTCAACCTGTCGTTGCTAGCGGCAGGCGGTAAGACAGGGGGCGTCACTCAATATCCGCTCAGGGGCGTTGCACGCTCGACTGACGTCACGATCTGCGGGTGCAGGAGATCGTGGCGGTATTGTTTAGTGCCGCCGCAAAATGTCTAGTCAATTTCGTGAGCGGCGCAAACATCGCCGCGCACGGGCACTAGTTGCTTTGCGCCCCATTAGCGCCCTCTTAAGGCGCTAACGGGAGGCGCAAACCAACCGAATTTTTCCCCCAAGGTGTCCATGAAAGCTGTCGGACTGTCATAAAAAACCTCCTCGCGGTTCACTAATGTCTTTGGAGGAAGGTGAACCTGCCACCCCTAATCAGTCTGGCCTACAAGTGACTCCTGTCCCACATTACGTGCTTTACTCTCAATGCCCTCAGATGTATGGGGAGGGAAGCCTAGGCTTTATTCAGTGACACAGTGCCACTACAGAAAGTGAGGGACTGAACAGAGGATCTGGTGGCAGAACCTGTTTTCGACCTTGCCCTGACGCGATTTTTAAAATTTATTTTTTTGGTAAGCAGCTTAATTTGACTTGGTTTAGTTTTTGTTAGATCTCTAATGATACTTCTGAAGCTGTATAAAGTTCCTCCAATTCTGCCCTCTTGCGCATCCCCGATTTTAATCGCTCCACCATTGGCGGCCGTGCCTTCAGCTGCCGAGGCCCTGAGCTTTGGAATTCCCTCCCTAAACCTCTCCGCCTCTCTCTCCTCCATTAAGACGCTCCTTAAAACCTATTTCTTTGACCAAGCCTTTGGTCGCCTGTCCTAATATCTCCTTGTGTGGCTTGGTGTCAAATTACTTCCCTTACAACAACAACAATCAGCTGTTTCGGAATGACCTCCTACTGTGCTGTATCATTCTACGATTCTATTAGGAGATATTAGGGCAGATGACCTTATGTGGCTCAGTGTCAAATTTTTTCTGATAACGCTCCAGGTGACGCGTCTTGGGGCATTTTAACTATGTTAAACGTGCTATATAAATGCAAGTTGTTGTTTTTGTGGTATGCTATCGCATTTCTGTGCAGATTTGTTCTTTGAATAGCCAGACCACCAAGCACTCAAATCTACACCGACCTCTAGACAATTGGGTACTCGCATGCCTCACTCCCACACTGGACCACCTAGGACACAGATCCAAACTAGCCTCTAAACACCCAGGGATTCAGATGCCTAATTCCCATGCTAGGCCACCAGGGACTCAGGTCCATACCGGCCACTAGACAACCGAGATCTCGGAGGCTTGTAGGGCTGGGAGGAGGCTTAAAGAGATAGAGAGGGGCGAAGCTAGGTTGACCTAGCGGGTGAACCACAGCCCCTTCCCTGCTCAGGCCCGTAGTTAAAATAGCAGTCCGGGCACCCCCCCCCCCGCCCCTGATGACATCATCGGAGGCAGATCTGCATCTTTAAAGAAGGACCCCGCTGGTTTCCAGCGGGCGTCCCTCTTGCCTGCTCCTAGCTGGCGGGATGGGCTCGGGAAGTCAGGGACCGACTCCTGCGGGCGATTCTAACTGCCCTCCCCGGTTCGCAGGATTAAAATCAACCCTTCTGTTACCGGTGCAGAAAAACCGGCAGTTCAGTGACCCCCCCCCCCTATTTGACCCCAGCAGCAGTCTGGATTCTCGGTGGGAGTAGTCAAGCCACGCGTCTCGTACTAACCGTGAGCAACGTCACGGGCCGTCCGCCAGTAACAAGACAGACGTGCTCTATGAACGGAGAAGGGTGCAGTAAGTGGTGCTGAGATGAGGGGGGCAGTGTTGAGGGAGTACTGCTGTGCATCCAGCTGCGCTGTACCCGACCCGACCCGGCAGTGTTGGATACTGGCAAACGGAGGGGGGGGTCCTTAAAACTGGGAAAGGGTCCCGTGCCACCCCCCCCCCCCATGGCGCTAGCGTCCCTCGTCTTAATGTGCCCCCACCCCCCGAGATTCAAAACAAACCAAATGAAACGGATGTTGAGGGGGGGGGATGGGAAAGGGGGAAATCCATTCCCTGCGCCAACCTCCTCTCCACTAGAAGCTCCTTCAGGATTCTCCGACACACAGTGGGCCTGTTTAAGGTTTTAATCCTTCATGTTGTGGGGGTTTGAAGCTAACCGTGACTTCTTGGTGACCGCGTCCAATTTGATTATGAAAGCAGCTGTCAGAATCTCGGAATCCCATTTAAAAAAAAAATGAATTCACTCTTTCTCTCTCTCTCTCTCTCTGTTAGCCAATTCCCACATAACATTGCAACCTTGCCACACATTACTTAAGAGACAGTCTATTTTCACAAAGCGTTGATCACTAAAGCATTGTAAAATTTTAGACGTTCCCAGGACTTAAAAATAAATTTTTATTTGAAAGCCTCCTCCCTCCCCCCTCCACTACCCCCCCCGCTCCTCCCCCCCCCCCCCCCCCCCCCCCCCCCCCCCGCACCAGTGTGCAATGCATGTCTGGTGAGGCAGCAGGAGGATAAACAGCTGCAGAAAATAAATGAATTATCCGTCACGTGTTCAAGGATTTCCCTTTGGGCGCAGAGTTGTGGCGCTCTCTGTGTGAGCTCTCGCCCTCGACGTTCCCACTAAACCGCGCCGCTCTCTGCCGTTCCCACCCGTGCAGCCCGGGACCGGCTTTTCTCGATGTTAAACTCTGAATGGGCCTCGCACCCAAAAAAAAAATTAGCATTGGATCATTGGTTGCGACCTCCTTTTTTTCCCCTCTGACCCGATGCCAACGGCAAAGTATACGAAAGAGTTCCAAAAAAAGGAGGCGAAAGAAAAATTATTAATTTCCAACTAGGATTTTTCACCAAATTAAGCTTGAAGCATACAATTTCTGCTCAAGGTTATCTAGCAGGTAATGGGACAGTACCAAGTTGAAAAGGAAAAGCTAGTATTTATTGATTTCACATCCCTCACAAACATCTCAAAGCACTTGACACAGGATCAGGAGGAGGCCATTCAGCCCCTTTCGAGCCTGTTCCGCCATTTAACTAGATCATGGCTGATCTGCACCTTAACTCCATCTACCCGCCTTGGTTCCGTAACCTTTAATTCCCCCCTCCTTGCCTAACAAAAATCTATCGACTAAAGCAAAATACTGCGGGTGCTGGAGATCTGAAATCAAAACAGAAACTGCTGGAAACACTCAGCAGGTCAGGCAGCATCTGTGGAGAGAGAGAAACAGGGTTAACGTTTCAGGTCGATGACCTTTCATCAGAAATCTTATCAATTCCAGTTTTTAGAAATTTTCAATTGACCCCCAGCTTTTTTGTGGGGAGAGTTCCAGATTTCCACTACCCTTTGTGTGAAGAAGTGCTTCCTGACATCACCCCTGAATTTTAAGGTCATGCCTCCTTGTTCTGAACTCCCCCACCAGAGAAAATAGTTTCTCTCTGTCTACCCTACCAAATCCTTTAATCGTCTTAAACACCTCGATTAGGTCACCCTTTAAGCTTCGATACTCCAGGGACTACAAGCCTATGAAAGCCACGTGCAAGGAATTACTTTGAAGTCCAGTGACTGTTGTTATGGAGGCACAGAGTAGCAGCCATTTTGCTCACAGTTTCACACCACAGGCAGCAACGAGAAGAGTGAATGTCCAGGTCATCTGCTTTGTTTAGGAGGTGCTGGCTGAGGGAGGAACGGTGACCTGGAGAGCTCTCCTGCTTTTCTTTGGATGGTCCCGTGAGATCTTACAGACCCACCCGAACAGGCAGACAGACAACTGAAGAAAAATGAAATAGTTTGAAAAAGAAAAAAAAACGGTTAGCCGTTATAAAATTGAAGGGAGCAGATAGCAAAAGGTTCTGGGCCGCAGTAAGGGCTGGTTTAATTTCAGGGACATGCCAGACAGACTAAATTGCATTTCTATTTTCTCTAGAAAAGAGAAGGCTGAGGTGGTTGACCCGATAGAGGTCTTTAAAATTATGAAAGGGTTCGATAGGGTAGCTGTTTCCACTTGTGGGTGAACCCAAAACTAGAGGTCATAAATTTAAGATAGTCACTAATAAATCCAATTCGGGAGAAACTTCTTCACCGAGAGAGTGGTGAGAATGTGGAACTCGCGACCACAGGGAGTGGTTGAGGCGAATAGCATCGATGCATTTAAAGGAAAGCTAGATAAGCACATGAGGGAGAAAGGAATAGGAGGTTATGCTGATCGGGGTTAGATGAAGAGGGGAGGGAGGAGGCTCGTGTGGAGCATAAACGCCAGCATAGACCAGTTGGGCTGAATGGCCCGTTTTGATGTAACTCTATTCTTGTATACATTGGCGCCAGTGATATTGCGAAACTTGGCTCCGTTGCCCACGTCACAAAAGTTGGTCTTTTCAGTGGCTTGAGGCGTGGGGTGTGTACACATACCCGCCCCCCCCCCCCCCCCCGCGATCGATATTCAGGAATGGCACGCTTCAGTTTTGACACGCCCAGAATTAGGCCTGTGCTCTAGGGAGGACTTTTTTTTTATTCGTCCACGAGATGCGGGCGTCGCCGGCAAGGCCAGCATTTATTGCCCAACCCTAATTGTCCCTTGGGAAGGTGGTGGTGAGCCGCTTTCTTGAACCGCTGCAGTCCGTGTGGTGAAGGTGCTCCCACAGTGCTGTTAGGGAGGGAGTGCTAGGATTTTGACCCTGGCCTCTCTTGGTGCAGGAAATGTTAGAGGGAGGCCATCTCCATTCTGGCCTTGGACCATGTTGTGATGGGGAGGGAGGAATTATTCAACCGGCCACTAAGGGCTTTCGCTTGATGTTGTTTGAACATGACTTTTACATTTATGAAGATTAAACCTGTAAGTCGGTCTTCTTGTTAGGAGGGCATGTTAACTCATCGATTGGCTCCGTAGTGAAGTCAGACCTGTGCTGGCCTTGGCTGCATAGAGTGGACCACTATTCCATGGCCAGCATGGGGATGATTGGGTAAATCCCCCGTCAATCACGTCTGGAGACCGCACTGCTGTGAGTGACTGGGATTGATTTTAGGCACACAATTTGTATTATGTAACTATCCTCCGCTTGGTGCATTTTGCTGGAGAAATAATCCTGCTTTTATCAGGAGACTTTGCTATAGTTTCGGTCACGAGTCTCCTATTTGCCGTCATTGGCAGAGACCCTTTTTAAATAGACTCTGTAGATAGTTTGCTGCAGTGCACTTTTTAAATAGACTCTGTAGACTGTTTGCTGCAGTGCACTTTTTAAATAGACTCTGTAGACTGTTTGCTGTAGTGCACTTTTTAAATAGACTCTGTAGACTGTTTGCTGTCGTGCGCTTTTTAAATAGACTCTGTAGACTGTTTGCTGTAGTGCGCTTTTTAAATAGACTCTTTGCTGAGTAAATAGACTTTGCTGTGAGTCCTGCTGTAAGTCCCGTCCCTGCCTCCAACTCGTTGGCTGACACAGAGGGATCAGCAGACATTCTGGCTGGACTTGGTGTCCATTTTAGATCCCTGTAACATGCCAAGATCAAGCATAGGATTTGTAGCAGCTCCCAGAGTCTGGGACAAATTGCTTTAAAGTCAGGAACTTCCAAAGCCCAAATCCGGTAAGGCCCGAAGGTTCCTCTCGCCCCTCTTCTCTCCCTCAAGGTAGTGGGATGTGGTTCTATGAACAGCAGCAGGCCTCATTCAACTGGCTATCTTCATGTGAGGCCCTAATAAGTGAGTGTTGGAGAGCTATTTAACCACGGGGTAGGTCCAAATATCTTATCCCACCCAACGCGCAGTTCCTAGTAAGCGCAGCACTGGCAATAAATTAGTCCCAACTGGCAGCAAGTTGGCAATCTGATTGAGAGAGTCTAAGAGGTCGGCTGGTGCAGGATATGCTACACTGACACTGCTGGCTTCCCAAAGGTAGCGGCTTGAAATACGTTGTTTTTAGTGGGGGGAAGGGAAAAATTACTGTACACAGGGCTTTACTCTGCCTCTAACCCACACTGGGAGAGCTGGCACTAGGTGCAAAATGTGAGAGAAGGTCCCAAACCTACAAATTGTGGGAGAGAAATGGCAAAAGTTAAATATATATGTCTTGTTGGAAGTGTACAATAACTAGGCCTTAGCCCTGCTGGGCTAGCGAGGGGCAACATCAGCCAGGGTCCCACTCCAGTCACTCCCGCTGGGAAGTGCATGTGCATCGACAAGGGGTTAGGGCAGGATCAGCCTTAGCTGAGATTCCCCCCCATGCTGAATAGCCTGACGGCCCTTAAAGCTTGGGCTGACAAATCGAGAACGGCTACGTTTTGACTGCCGATGCCTGCAGAACTGTATAACCCAGGAAAAATAAAAGGAAGAAAGACCTCCATTTATATAGTGCCTTTCACGACCACCGGACGTCCCAAAGCACTTTACAGCCAATGAAGTGCTTTTTGAAGTGTAGTCACTGTCTGTATGTAGGAAACAGGGCAGCCAATTTGCGCACAGCAAGCTCCCACAAACAGCAATGTGATAATGACCGGATAATCTGTTTTTAGTGATGTTGACTGAGGGATAAATATTGGCCAGGACACCGGGAGAAGCTCCCCTGCCCTTCTACGAAATAGTGCCGTGAGATCTTTTACATCCACCTGAGGGAGCAGTTTAACGTCTCATCCGAAAGACGGCACCTCCGACAGTGCAGCACTCCCTCAGTACTGGCACTGGAGCATCAGCCTAGATTTTTGTGCTCGAGTCTCTGGAGTGGGACTTGAACCCACAGCCTTCTGACTCTTGAGGTGAGAGTGCTGCCCACTGAGCCACGGCTGACACAGGAGGAGTCGATGACTTCAGGGAGAGGATTTTTGAACGATAAGGGAGTCAAGGGTTATGGGGAGCGGGCAGGGAAGTGGTGTTGAGGCCAAGATCAGATCAGCCATGACCTTATTGAATGGCGGAGCAGGCTCGAGGGGCCGAATGGCCGACTCCTGCTCCTGTTTCTTATGTTCTTATGGGGAGAGAATCGATGGGGTGAGATGATGGGGATGGGGTGGGGAGAGCGAGGGTGGGGGTGGGTGCGGTGAAAGGTGGGGGAAGGAACGGCAGGAAGCCTGGCTCCCTGTCAGCTGGGTAATATTTCCACTCAACAAGGAGAGAATCTAGTAAACAATAACAGGTGTTTGGGGCCTGGTGAGGAGGCTGATTTATGTCTGAGGAGGCTTTCATGTTTTTTTTTTCAAAAAAAAGAGTTTCAAATCTGTGGGCTGGAGGATTTCAAATCTATCGGTAACTAGCACTTCCCTGACACAGGCTGGCTTCAACCGCAGTTTGTTTGAAAAACTAAAGCTGGCTCTCGCTCGCTCGCTCTCTCTCTCTCTCTTTTTTTTATTTTGTTTTCGCTGTCAAGAGTTTTTTTTGGCCTATGAGGAAGCCTGGGAAAATCTGCTCCTCCCGATGAGTGGTGTTTGTAGATGGAAACGACCCAAGGCTGGGCCATTCATAAAAAAACGAAAACAGCCTGCCAAAAACAGCTTGTGCTTGTTTGTAACCTCTCCTGATAGTCGGGGGAGTGGAAGGAGTGGGAGGCAGCGGGGTGGGGGTGGGGGGGGGGGAGAGCGGGTGGGGGCAGTGGGCAGGTTGTTGTACATGAGACTAAAGGCCTGGACTGTTGCCAGCCCCTGGCCTGGAGCAGAATTCCATCTGGTAAACGTTTATTAGCTTAAGGAAAACAGCAACGCTGAAGTTACTGGCAGCAAATGAGCTGGAATTATACCTGAGCCTGTCCGAAATAAAAAAACATGGCTACGTCGAGGATCTCTCCATTACCTACCCCCTCTTTTCACCCCCCCCCCCCCCTTAAGGCGCTCGCTCTTGCTGGGTGATGGTCCCACGGATGCTAGCAACAACAACAACAGCTTGCATTTGTTTGGCACACCCTTTAATGTAACAACAACAAAAAAATCTCCCCAGGGCACTTTACAGAGCCACAGTAAAAAGACAGGAAAGCCAAGCCAGCGGAGTTGAGTTCAGCGAGGGTGACCAACATCGAGGGCAAAAAGACGGCTTTTCAGAAGGTTTAAGAAGCAGGATGGAGAACAGAAAGAACTTGCATTTATATAGCGCCTTCCACCACCTCAGGACGTCCCAAAGCGCTTTACAGCCAATGAAGTTCTTTTTGAAGCGTGGTCGCTGTTGCGATGTGGGAAACGCGGCAGCCAATCTGCACACAGCGAGCTCCCACAAACAGCAGTGAGATAAATGACCCAGATCATGTTTTTGTGATGTTGGTCGAGGGATTAACATTGGCCCCAGGACACCGGGGAGAACTCTCCCTGCTCTTCTTAAATAGTGCCGCGGGATCTTCCACCTCCACCTGACGAGGCCTCGGATTAACGTCTCATCCGAAAGACGGCACATCTGACAGTGCGGCACTCCCTCAGCACTGCACCGCACTAAATTTTGTGCTCAAGTCTCTGGAGTGGCTCCATGTTTGAATCTCTCCCGATCAGGTTTATACCTCTGGCACGGCCCTCGTCGAAGTCAGAAATGACATCCTCCATGTGTGTGACCATGGTGCATTATCCCCCCCTCGACCGCCTCAAACTTTCTGCAACCTTTGACACGGTCGACCACACCATCTTCCTTTCCTCCATTGTCCAGCTCACTGGGATCGCCCTCGCTTGGTTCCACTCTTACCTATCCAGTGATAGCCAGAGCATCTCCAGCAATGGCTTCCCTTCCCACACCCAGAGCCCTGCCAGGGCTCTGTATTTGGCCGTTCCTCTTCCCCTTCTACATGGTGCCCCCTTGGCAGGCATGGAGCCAGCTCCCACATGTACGCTAAAACAACACCCAGCTCTACTTCTCCACCACCTCGCTCGACCCCAGGCACTGCCTCTCTGTTGCCTGGCCGCTTGTTTGACATCCAGTCTTGGATGAGCCACAGTTTCCTCCATGTTAAACGTCAGGAAGACCGAAACCATCGTCATCAACCCTGGCTACAAACTCTGTACCCTCGCCACCGATGCCATCCCCCTCCTCCCCCGCCATTGTCTCCGGCTGAACCAGACGGCTGGCAATCTCAGCCTCTTATTCGACCCTGAGCTGAGCTTCTGACCTCATATCCTCTCCATCACAGCGACCACGTACTGACACCTCCCTGACATCGCCCGCCTCAGCCCGTCTGCTGCTGAATGCATTTGTCACCTCCGGAATCCACTCTTCCAATACACTCCTGGCCGGCCACCCATCCGCCACCCTCCGTAGACTTCAGATTATCTAAAGATCTGCGCCAGTGTCCTACTCTGCACCAAGTCCTGTACATTCATCACTTCATATCGTTGTTATGCGCTGCCTGAAAGGGCGGTGGAAGCAGATTCAATAGTAACTTTCAAAAGGGAATTGAATAAATACTTGAAGGGGAGAAATTTGCAGGGCTATGGAGAAAGAGCAGGGGGAGTGGGACTAATTGGACAGCTCTTTCAAAGAGCCGGCACAGGCCCGGCGGGCCGAATGGCCTCCTTCTGTGCTATCTGGTTCTATACGTGAATCTAGACAGAAAGTGTTAACAGGCTATTTGACTGTAAAGATTGTCCCGTCCTCCCCTGAGATCTGCACCTGAGGAGCTTATATCAGGGGTCCCTGGGTGGTAATCAGGGATAGGAACCCTGGCAGATTGATTTTTTCCTTCCCTAACGGAAGGCACTGAAGCCAGTTGCAGCACCAAGTGACTGTCCTCACTGAGAGCTCGGGAAACTCAACACAGACTGCAAGTGGAACTTGAGACCTTCCGAGTGACTGGCACCCCGTACAATGCGGAAGATATCGGGCGTGCACACTGTCGGTTCTGTAGAAGTCACTGAGACCTTACACCGAGGTCCCACCTGCTTGCTCTAGTGGCTCAGGAGGACGTTAACGATGCCGTTGGGCGCTTTAAAGAGGGGCCGGGAGGGTCTCCCAGTGTCCTGGGCCAACATTCCTCCCCTCCACTAACACCACCCGAAACAGATTAGCCGGTCATTCGTCTGATTACCGTTTGTGGGATCTTGCAGTGCGCAAAATGGCCACCGCATTCCTTTACATAAAAATGAACAGCTGCTGCACTTCAAAATGATTAGTTGTCGATGAAGCACTGTGAGCCGTAACTGAGAGACGTGATAAGGCAGTATATAAATACAGCTCTCTCTGTTCTTTCGATATTGGGGGTGCATTACATACGCGATTGAAGGAGCAATATATTCCTTAAATGGCAGTTTGTCGCAGCCCGATGGGCTTTACCTGTTGTTACTGCTCGCTGGCAGGATGTGCAAACTAACATCAATCAGAACAAGATGCAATTTCCTGAATAAGCAACCAGTGATACTTGTGACTTATTCCTCATTCCTCAGCTATGAGATGATGTCCACACGCTCAAGACAGTTTCGATTGTAAGATTCAGTGCTCTGAAACCGTTAACTACCCCCACAGGAAGGAACATGTTGATTCAAATCTGCTCTACTTTGAAATTCTTATAAGTTGACAGCCTTTAGATTCCCACCGCCGCCGCCCACCACCCCCCCCCCTACCCACCCCCCCCCCGCCCCACCCCCGACACCTCCTCATCCTCCCATGGCACGTTGGATAACTGGACTAGTCCGTGTAGCATCGAACCATTCCTGACCAGGAAGATGCCAGGGTCGATCCCCCCGCCCGATCGGCGTTGAGCTCCAGTGGAGCAGCAGCTGAGACGCTAACTGGGCCTCAATGCCCGGAGCGATGGATTCCCCGGGGGAATAAAAACCTGCCAGGGTTCCTGCTCCTGATCACTATGAGGGGTGCCTCCGGCCATCCTTTCAGCCAAGGGCAGTAGCAGGGAGACCCAGACAGGTGGAATCTTTTTCCAAGACCCAGAGGCCCATGGTGCTATTTGAGGGTGAGCATGGGGAGTTCTCCTGGTGTCCCAGCCAAGATTCCTCCCTCAATCAACACATTAAACTGGTCATTCGCCTCATTTGCTCTTTGCGGGATCATGCTGTGTGCAAGATGGCTGCCACGTTTGCCCACCTAACAACACTGGCTACGTTTCATAGTGATTCGTTGTATGTCAAGAGCCTGTGGGAAACCCTGAGGCATAAAGAAATGAAAGACTTGCATTTATATAATCGCCTTTCACAACCTCAGGATGTCCCAAAGCGCTTTACAGCCAATGAAGTACTTTTTGAAGTGTAGTCACTGTTGTAATGTAGGAAACGCGGCAGCCAATTTGTGCACAGCAAGCTCCCACAAACAGCAAAGTGATAATGACCAGATAATCTGTTTTAGGGATATTGGTTGAGGGATAAACATTGGCCAGGACATCGGGGATAACTCCCCTGCTCTTCTTCGAAATAGTGCCATGGGATCTTTTATGTTCACCTGAGAGCAAACAGGGCCTCAGGTTAGCATCTCATCTGAAAGACGGCACCTCCGACAGTGCAGCGCCCCCTCAGCACTGCACTGGGAGTGTCAGCCTGGATTTTTGTGCTCAAGTCTCTGGAGTGGGACTTGAACCCATGACCTTCTGACCCAGAGGAGAGAGTGCCACCCACTGAGCCACAGCTGACACATAATCGCTGGCTTGCGATAGGGCAATATAAAAATGCAAGATCTTTCTCAGACATATTATGGGATTCACCCCATCCTCTCAGCGCTGGGCAGAATTACAGGAATGACGGGTGGCAATGCAATGACCATGTTGTCCCGACCAATTCTTGACTGCAACTATTTTCTTTCAACAGCCTCAACGAGCACAGCAGGAAAAGGAAGAAACAGCTCAGGTAGGGCACTTATAGCGAGACCCTTTAAAGGTACTGTACCCTCTCGGCACTCCATATCTATGACACAGTGACGTACTTTGAGATTAATGCTAATTCCAGATTGTGTTTGCTTTTTCCCTTATCCCAGCACCATCATTATAAATTAAAGGGGTTTGGGATCATTAAGCATGTCACGGAAAACACTATTATAACTTTCTTAAAGGGGCAGGTTGCCATGAACAATGTTTGGCCAACCAATGACTGTGTGTATTGTTGTCTGTGACGCCACGAGTTCACTCATTTACAGCTGTGAGAAACACTTTGGAGGGGAGGGAGTGAAATTAAAATAGCCCCTCACAAAATATCGCAAACATTTGTGAAAGTATTCATTTAATGGTTGCCAACCAATGAGCCCTGTAATTTTTTTGGGGGGGCCGCGGGGTCCCTTTAACGGGCTGCATGGCCTGTTCAAAATTCCATGCACGCGCAGTTTTTTTCAGTTTCGAAGCCGGCTCACCGGCTGCCCGGGGCGCCGCGCGGCTGCGCAGCTTAAAGGGAACACCATTGCCAACACAATGGGAATGATTTTCCTCCATATATTACCCAAGGTGGAAAATCTAGGAAAACAAGATGGGGAAGGTTTGCCACCACACCCCCACCCTGGTCGCCTGAATTTCCTCCGTTCTGCGACTGCAGACGCCCATCTATTGCCCGTCCCGCTGCACGTTAATGAGGGCAGTGAGGCGAGGCCCTGATCACCGCCCCCGATTGGCGCCCAGCCCTCGGTAACAGTGCCAGAATCAAAGAGGCGTTCGGGGGCTGAGTGGCCGCGAGAGGCGGGCGGCAGCAGTGGGAGGGGGCCCGTCCCAAGGGAGTCGCCTTTTTGCACACGACGCCTGAGATGGAAAAGCGGGATGGTGGCACAGGCCAATCTGCTCTGTTCCCGGAACCGGGAAAGCAGTAATGAAATCGAGCCCTCCGCCGGGCCCCTGCTTCTGAGAGGCTGCTGCCCCCATAAGGAGCAAGGCACCTTGCCAGGCACTAGAGGATAAATGGTGAGGGGTGGGGCTTGCAGACCGGACGAAGTCTCCCCTCAGCCGGTGACAGGACCTGATTTGTGAAGAATGATTGGAATTTTTTTTTTGAAATCTCCAAACGTAAATCCAGAATTCCCCTTGCACATTGGAATGATGCAAATGGGCCAGGAGACAGGGCGAACTCCAGCCTCCACTCTGAAAATTCCCGCATCCCAGAGCATTCCATTTACACAGAGGGCCTAATTGAAGCAGAGGGTGCGGAGCAGCGGGATTAGTTTTGGAACGCTCGAGCAAAAAGCTGGCGCAAACACGATGGGCCGACTGGCCACCTCCCAGTGTGTGTAAACTGCGGTTCCAGATCTGGTTCGAAAAAAGCAATTTAAGAAAAAAAAACTCTCGTGGGCAAAGCGATGTTTCTGGGGGAAATCCAACCGTATGCGGCTTCTCATCTCGTCACACGCTACAAGGGGGGTCGATCCTGACCTTGGGCCACAGTGTAAAACGGGCGATAGCGATTCGGCCGCCCGTGTTGCACCACTCCCCATTTTTATTTCCGTTGAAGTCATTGTTTCCATGGGGAGAGATGCGAAGCGGGATGCCGACTCGCCTATCACCCGTTTGACACTAACTGCACCAAGTCCAGATCTACCCCGTTGTCCACGTTCCCTTTTCAAACTTGTGTGGCGGGTGGAATCCAGCGACGGTGGCAGCAAGCTCTGTTTCTGGCGTATTGTGTTACGCCGGTCCTACCCACTCCCTCCCTCCCTCCGCTCCTGAAAGAGCACAAATGGTTACAAAGTACAAGAAGGGAAGGGGGGGGGGGGGGGGTGGTAAAAGAAAATCCATGAAGACACTTTGAGAATCGAGCCCGTAGCCTTTAAAAACCACTTTGGTTTTCTGGATGACCTCTTTTTTTAATAAATCATTCTCGTGAAGGCTTCGTTGAACTCTGTATCTGTTTCATGTGGTCTTCATTTAGACTAATTCAACCCAGATGGGAAATACCATTGATTGCACAAAGAAAGGTGGGTGGGGGGGGGGGGGGTGGGGGGCTGGGGCGGTGGAGGAATCGCCACACAAACCCAGTGACCTCCCCCCAGATTATTTATGGATAGCAGTTGTCGGGAAACTGTTGGCAACCCTGGTGTCCTTCCAGGAGGGGGTGGTGGGTGAGGGGGGGTGGGCTTTGGTTCAGAGATTCAGAGACTCTCTTTCCTGACCCCGCCCTCCTGCCCCGAGCATAATTGTGGAGAATTTTTTCAAAATATGTGTGTACATGTATCTTTTATTATGTTGTCCAGGCTGATTCCCTCCCCCCACTCCCCGCCTAATTTACCGGTCAGGTAAGCTAACATTGAAGCTGATTGAGAGAATAGTTGGGTGGGTGGGCAGCCCCCTGGGGTGAACCTTGTCTGATGGTCTGAGCCTTGTCGCAGGAATGTTGTAAAACTTCCTTTGTGATTTTTGATGGTCGGTAAATGGTATGTGTAAAAGTCACTTTTTAGTCAGCAGGGACTCTGGAAAAGAGAAGGCTGAGGGGTGACCTGATCGAGGTCTTTAAGATTATGAAAGGGCTTGATAGGGTAGTCAGAGAGAAGATGTTTTCACTTGTGGGCGGGGGGGGGGGGGGAAGGAGACCAAAAGTAGGGGCCATAATTAGAAGATACTCATTAATAAATGCAATAGGGAATTCAGGCGGAACATCTTTACCCAGAGAGTGGTTAGAATGTGGAGCTCGCTACCACAAGGAGTAGTTGAGGAGAATAGCATAGATGCATTTAAGGGGAAGCTCGTTAAACACATGAGGGAGAAAGGAATAGAGGGATATGCTGATAGGGTGAGGTGAAGTAGGGTGGGCGGTTCAAGAAGGCGGCTCACCGCCACCTTCTCAAGGGCATTTAGGGATGGGCAATAAATATTGGTCTTGCCAGCGACGCCCACATCCCATAAACGAATTTTTAAAAAAGGAGGCTCGTGTGGAGCATAAACACCGCTATGGACCAGTTGGGCCGAATGGCCTGTTGCTGTGCTGTAAAATTTCAATGTAATCCTATGTAACTGTTTGCTAGCGTGTGAAAAAGCATTTGCTCCATTCCTATCGGGTACCATGTGGCTCATGTGTGTCGCGATGCCAGCTCCTGTACCTGTACAGTACACACTACATGAATGCTGACTGCGCACTGACAGGCCTGATACTTTGCATCACGTGTATGTCTCGCGGCCTGCTCCTCCTGTGTGGCTACAGTAAGGTCAAAGTTTACTCGGAGTTGGTGCTGGGCAGCTCGTGTGTGCCTCAGTGCCAACTCCAGTACATGTAAAGCACACGCTGGGTAGGTGGTAATAATTCACACGGGCTCATGTGTGTGTCTTTTACATGTTCAGTGGAAGGTAGTATTCCACCCTAGACATTGCCATCTCCTTTTGGCATTGGCACATAAGCTGTGCAATTTATGTGGCCCACCATAAAAGAAGAAGAGCTGATGTGTGTCAGTGATTGGACAAAGTATGGCTGCTCAATGTCTACCACATCTATACATCTCCAATGTCGTGGATAAAGCAGTCTTTATGTCTTGTTACTGTGCATCCATTAAGTAATTGTATTGCACCATCAGGAATACGAATGGCAATCTGCCTACATCAGTTTGCGTGTCTGAAGTTGATATCTGTATTTGTACACTTTGAATATGCCGGGTTTTTTTTTTATTCGTTCATGGGATGTGGGCGTCGCTGGCAAGGCCCAGCATTTATTGCCCATCCCTAATTGCCCTGGAGAAGGCGGTGGTGAGCAGCCTTCTTGAACCGCTGCAGTCCGTCTTCTCTGTAGCGGTTTGGTACGACTGAGGGGCTCACTAGAGGGCAGTCAAGAGCCAACCACATTGATGGGTTTTCATGACAATCCGGTAGTTTCATGGTCACCATTACTACTTTTTTTATTCCAGATTTTATTGAATTCCCCTGCTGCCGTGGTGGGTATTTGAACTTCATGTCGTTAGTCCAAGGCCTCTGGATAACTAGTCCAGTAATATAACCACTATGCTACAGTACCCAGAGCATTATCCACCATTTCTAAATTGATTACCAGTGATATCCTATTGATATCCGACAGTTGATAACCTTGACTCCCAGTAATATTCTACAGCTTGGCACTGACATTCCTTCACTTGCTTTATTCAATATTACATTTTAATAGAAAATTGGGTTTTTTTTACCAGAGAAAAGAGTCCAATCTCAAGCTGCACAGTACAGAACTGATAACACAATGGAAATGGAAGCAAAGCCATATTGCTGTTGCGGCTGGGGCTGAGAGACAATGGGGCCTAAATTTAACATTGTTACACGCATTTTACGGGCCTTGAATGGGTGCAAAGATGACCAATTTAGCAGGGCAGAGGCCTGCGCCTGATTTGCATGGGCCTTCGGGCCACTACTAAATTGGTCTGGCCCTTTTCTTAGGTGGCCCTGGCAGCCGCCTGAAATGAGCACAATTCTCATTTCAATATTGAAATGAGGCTCCTGCACCCAATTTCGACCAGGATGGCTAAATTCGTTTGCCCTGGTCAGACGTATAGACTCCTAATTCCTTCTGGTCCTGGGATGTGAATACACTCCCAACGCCTGATGCTCTTGGGACTCAAACGCGCCCAACCCAGGAGGTCCAGGGATATGTCCTCACCCTAAGGCTACAAGCAGTCATTGTGCAGCAGGATATCAGTCAGAGTAGCACCAACTGGTCAGGGGCTGATTTTAACAAGTGGCAAATCAGCAGTTGATCAACATTCTGTGGCCTTTAGATGTAAAGCAGGAATCTTCAAACACAGGGCTGGTCATGCCGTTCCCCTCCGACCATCCAGCACTCGCTTCCAGTTCAACCCAAACCCACTATTACTGTACCAGACCTCTGAGTCGAGCTCGACTAAAGGCAGTTACCAACCGAGGGTGCACTCTTGGAAGCGCAAACAGCGCAAGGAGCGCACGTCAACCCAAGCACCCCACCCGCCCACCCCTTCAACCACCGTCTGCCCCACCTGTGACAGAGACTGTAGGTCCCGTATTGGACTCATCAGTCACCTGAGAACTCATTTTTAGTGTGGAAGCAAGTCATCCTCGGTTCCCAGGGACTGCCTAAGAGAGACTCTTGGAGCAGACGGATTTCAGACCGTCCCCACCCCCCCTCCCCCCGATCTGCTACGACATCCTGAAAAAAGTAATGCTTTCATTATCTAAAGGCAGGGTTAGTTCTGCTCAGAATCTTACCCATTCCAGCAGTATTTCATGCCACACGGGTTTGCAGACAGCAGTTGCCTGTTTGACTGAATGATGTAATTATATATATATATATATGTGAACAAATATTCTATGGCTCGGTGTCAATTTTTCTTTGATTACACTCTTGTTAAAGGTGCTATTTAAATACAAATTGTTGTTGTAGATGATGATCAAAATATGACGGAGGTACTTAATAAGTACTTCGCATAAGGACACAGAATAAAAGTCATTGGCAAAAAGAACCAGATGAGAATTTTTTTTTACGCAGCGAGCTGTTGTGATCTGGAACGCGCTGCCTGAAAGGGCGGTGGAAGCGGATTCAATAATAAGTTTCAAAAGGGGAATTGGATAAATACTTGAAAAAGAAGAATTTGCAGGGCTGTGGGGAAAGAGCGGGGGGACGTGGGACTAATTGGAGATCTCTTTCAAAGAGCCGGCACAGGCACGATGGGCCAAACAGCCTCCCTCTGTGCTGTAGGATTCTATGTGCTGTCTCTGGTGGAGAGTTCCATGGCCAGCTACCAGTACGTGGTGTGCCTTTGCGGCCTTTTGATGTTTTTTGGCATGTTGTTAGGAATGCTGTCTAAAGGGGAACTACAAATATATTTCCCTTCTCACAAGCCAAAATGAATTGCGGTAGGATATTTTGGATTTGTGGTCAGCTGTTGCCTTAAAGAGACTATTTACCCCGAGTATTATGCCCATGGGGCAGCTGTGGTTCAGTGGGTAACACTCTCGCTTCTGAGTCAGAAGGTCGTGGGTTCAAGGCCCACTCCAAGGAGCCTTGAGCACATAATCCAGGCTAACGCTCCCAGCGCTGCCGATCAGACGGGCTGCTTTGTCCTGGATGGTGTTGAACTACTTGAGTGTTGTTGCAGCTGCACCTGTCCAGGCAAGTGGAGAGTATTTCACCACACTCCTGACTTGTGCCTTGTAGATGGCGGGGGGAGTCAGGAGGTGAGACACTTGCTGCAGAATACCCATCTTTTTGGAGATCGTCATTGCGGCACGAAGGTTACCCTGTGTCGCTTGTCAGCCCAAACCTGAGGTTGTCTAGGTCCCACTGTAGGTTGGGATCAGCTCCTTCGCTATGGGAATGGGGGGCTGAGCATTGCAGAATTGGCAGCGAACAGCTCCGCCACCTCACGCGACAAGTGGAAGGTCATGGTTGAAGCAGCTAAAGACTTTTTTTTGGCCAAGGACACAGCCTGAGTAACTCCAGCAGCAATGTCCTCGGGCTGTGATGATTGGCCACGGACAAGCTTGTTAGTCAACAGTTTCCGTGTTTGTGTGAACCCTGATCCCACCGCCAGATGTCATTTCATTTTCACTCCACTGTATTATATATAAAAAAAGAAAGTCTTGCATTTCTATAGCACCTTTCACGACCTCAGGACGTCCCAAAGCACTTTACAGTCAATGAAGTACTTTTTGAAGTGTAGTCACTGTTGTAATGTAGGAAACGCGGCAGCCAATTTGCGCACAGCAAGCTCCCACAAACAGCACTTTGATATTGACCAGATAATCTGTTTTTAGTCATGTTAGTTGAGGAGCCTGGGGATAACTCCCCAGTTCTTCTTCGAAATAGCGCCATGGGATCTTTTATGTCCACGTGAGAGGGCAAACGGGGCCTCGGTTTAATGTCTCATCTGAAAGACGGCACCTCCGACAGTGCAGCACTCCCTCAGCACTGCACTGGAGTGTCAGCCTTATCCCTGACTGGAGTATAGCTGTTGCTGTTTGAATTGAGGCAGCACCTCTAAGGTGTCACTTGCCTCCATGATTGAGAACTCCCAGCGGCTCATGTAACATACATAACCAGGGAAAATTGGAGTCCATGATAAAGTTGCACAACAGGTGGATGGTCCCCTGTGAACCATTCCCATCCTGCGAAGACTCTTTGCAACATTTCCACCCTCCTGTTCTCCATTGCAAATATTCCCAACAAGCCGTGGCTCAGTTGGTAGCATGTCTTGTCTCTGAGTCAGAAGGTTGTGGGTTTAAGTCCTATTCTAGGGTCGTGAGCATAAAATCCAGGCTGACACTCCCAGCGCAGTACTGCGGGAGTGCTGCACTGTCAGAGGTGCTGCCTTTCAGATGAAACACTAAACCAAGGCCTCGCCTCTCCTCTCAGATCAATATAAAATAACCCATGGCCACTATTTCGAAGAAGAGCAGGGGAATTCTCCCCAGTATCCTGGCCAATATTTATCCCTCAACTAACATCTAGTCATTATCACATTACTGTTTGTGGGAGCTTGCTGTGCGCAAATTGGCTTCCTGCATTACAACAGTGACTACACTTTAAAAAGTACTTAATTGGTTGTAAAGCGCTTTGGGACGTCCTGAGGTCGTGAACGGTGCTATATAAAAGCAAGGTCTTTCTTTCTACTCTTATGGATGAACACTACTCTTCAGAAAAAGAGAATACGACATATGAAGAAAAACCTACTTCCATCATAATCTACCCACCCCCTTCCCCCCGCCCCACAAATCCTGCCTGGGTTATTACATGTAATTAAGCACATATACAAAGATATCTGCAGCTCAGCAATAGTTCAATACAAATTTCTTTTCCATTTCGAAGCCCTTTTGAATTGCCGAAGATTGAGTATAGGGGAGTCTGAATGGACTCCTAGTTTCCCAGACTCACATCTGACAGTAGTACAGCTGCACAAACCAGAACTGCTATTGGAAACAAAACCTCTCTCAGAAAAGCAAGAGCAGTCCTTGTTGCTCCTGAGACGGTGAAGAAGAGTCCTCTTAGCTGAAGGAGACTGCTTGAGGCAGGAGCAACAGCTAGATAAGCACCAGTTTCTTGTAAGAGTCGTGAAGTCTGAAAAGGTTGTTTTTTGATCTATCTGCCTTCTCTTTCTCTCCTTCTTTTCCCTGACCCATTTGTCTCGTACTCCCTGCACAACTGTAATTGTGTATTTAGGTGTCACCCCTCCTCATCTCCCCTCTCCCCTCAAAAGGATGGAATTGCTTCAATGGTCGAAACTGTTGAAAGCATCCCATTTTGTCATTGCTTGTTTAACCAGGGCCCCCACTTATCCATAAGTAGGTTGTCTCCTGAACAGAGCCAATAAGGTGTTTCTTTATTCATTCTTGGGATTCACTCCCTCCACCGTGGCTGCAGTGTGTACCACCTACAAGATGCACTGCAGCAACTCGCCAAGGCTTCTTCGGCAGCACCTCCCAAACCCGCGACCTCTTCCACCTAGAAGGACAAGGGCAGCAGGCGCATGGGAACACCACCACCTCCAAGTTCCCCTCCAAGTCACACACCATCCTGACTTAGAAGTATATCGCTGCTCCATCATCGTCGCTGGGTCAAAATCCTGGAACTCCCTCCCTAACAGCACTGTGGGAGCACCTTCACCACACGGACTGCAGCGGTTCAAGAAGGCGGCTCACCACCACCTTCTCAAGGGTAACTAGGGATGGGCAATAAATGCTGGCCTTGCCAGCAATGCCCACATCACGTGAATGAATTTTAAAAATGTTTTAAATGAGACCGGCTGCCACTGTTTACTTGACAGGAACTGATGGCAGATTTGTACACCCACTTTTCCAAGGGCCAACAAGGCAGTCAGTCCCAGATTGTTTATACCAAGGATTGCAGCTGATGGAGAGAGAACAGAGGGATCCTGCCATCAACTGCACCGTTGTAATGCAAAAGTGTTGTAACTGTTTAAGCTGGCTATCAAAGCTTAAAACAACTAAGGGAAGTGATGGCAAGCTTTGTAAAAGAGATAACTTTCTTTTTTTTTTGC
This sequence comes from Squalus acanthias, assembly GCA_030390025.1. Classification (NCBI taxonomy): domain Eukaryota; kingdom Metazoa; phylum Chordata; class Chondrichthyes; order Squaliformes; family Squalidae; genus Squalus; species Squalus acanthias. Next base: position 58,329,413 of record CM059444.1, read on the forward strand.
TTCTTGACATTTCTTTGCCACTTTCTTCTATCAGCTCCCCCCCGGCCGCACTAAGGAAATCACTTAAAGGTTCCTGTACTCGAACTGCACTGGCTAGTTGGCAGATAGAATTCCTCACCAGAAGACCTCCAACTCCTAGATTAAACAAGTAATAACACTGTGGGGCCTCTGGTTTCAATCATTCTGCTATAAAATGAATACAATTTCCTCCAGGCTTCATTGCTTTGAATTGCTTCCCATACTGACAGGAAGTTAATTGTTTGGTGGGGTTAAGACAGAGAACAAGAGCCTCCTGTTACTAATAGACGACTTCAGTGTGTACAAGGGCATTTGCTCTTGCCTGTGGCTCTGCTTCATTGACGAAGCCAACACGGTGGGCTCTTTTAACAATTACTTTTTGATTTTCTTTTCATTGCCGTTGCTTGGGAAGAGGGAGGGGAGAGAGAGGGAGAAAAAAAAGCCAATGATTTGTAACCAGAAGTGTACCAATACTATTTATTTTTAGAAGTTGGGAAAGCTTAAAACGGCACGCCCACCTCCTCCACCTTAAGACCTCAGGTCAACTCTGGCCCAGACAGACTGTCAAAGACCATGGGGGAGAAATTCGGTATCGCCCCCGTTTGGGGCGCAATTATCGGCCGGGCGCAAAGTTTAGCGCCTGCCGCTAATTATCGCCTCCGACTGCAAACTTGGCTTCTATCGCCCCTGGAGGTGATTGGAGCACTAAATCAGGTGCAACACACTTCTCTTAAGGCGCTAACGCCGAGGAGCGATGCGCTACCTCAGAGTGCTGGCGAAGCTCATGTGATGTCAGTCAGCAATGGAACACAGACACACTGGCGCCAGCCAGTTCTTAAAGGGGAGAGTCGATCTTGCTCTCCATCCACACCCTGCTTATTGCAGCCTTGAATCTCAGCCTGGAGAGACCTGTACATCAATTCTGCTGGAAAGAACAATGGTCGGCCCAGGGAAAGAGCTCAGAGTGCAGCCCCCACAGTCTCTTCTAAATCGATGCAAGGAAGGTCAAATCAAAATGAACCTGCAAAGTGCTGCTCAGTACCCAAAACTCCTTCACACAGCATTGAATCTCTCCAGAAGTCTCTCTCTCTCTCTCTCTCTCAGAATGCGTGGTGCAAAAATGTCGCCAACAAAAAAAGGCAGGAAGCGGTCGCCTTTAAATAGCGCTCCCCCAGTCCCTTCCTGACTGCAAAACGCTCCCCTCAGCTAGCGGCAGCCGGTAAGGCAGGGGGCGCCACTCAATATCCGGTCCGGGGTGCTACCGGGGCGTTGCGCACTCGACTGACGTCACGATCTGCGGGCGCAGGAGATCGTGGCGGTAGTGTTTAGCACCGCCGCAAAATGTCTGGTCAATTTCACGAGCGGCACAAACATCGCCCGGACGCTAGTTGCTTTGCGCCCCGTTAGCACCCTCTAGGTGCTAACAGGAGGCGCAAAGCCGCTGAATTTGTCCCCCCCATTTTTGCAGGGGGTTTGGGGGGGGGGGACTCATCAACTTCTTGTCGTTTCATGATTCTTTTTTTCTACCCCTTCTCTTTCTCATCCCTGGTCTCAACATTTTTTTCTTTTAATATTGAAGTGACTTCCTTCAAGCAAGGCCTGAACTTTAAGGCTCCGTCAAGGCACCAAGACAAAATAAAACTATGTCGCCAAGTCCCAGCTCCTCCCTCCCATTAGTTTGGTGAATATAGCAGTGGGTCTCTCTGCCGCTAGGATTTGCTCTCCATCGCTCTGCTCATCCATCCTGACACCGACGCTGACTGTCAAGACGTAGGCTCCAAGGTTGTCCCTACACGCACCAAGTGTCGGTTGTCTCCTGACAATAGCAGCCCCATCCTGTGGCCTGGCAGAGAACACATGAGATTGACTCTGCAATGCTGCAGCTTAACCTGAGAGTGAAGCAGCTCAAACATAATAGAGTCAAACCTTCAGCTTGCTGTTGCTCCGTGAGTAACGGCACTGTGTGAAGCTACTGCAGAGTAGGAAGGTCCCCGCTCAAGGAGCACGGATATAGGACAAATGAGGGAAGCCATTCGGTCCATCCAGCTCATCCTTCCATTGAAACCTAGAGTCCCCGCTCTGTGCTGATAGCCACTCTCAGCCATGATGGCGTTTTGAGGGTGGAGGATGGGGATGAATGGAGCTATAGTCAACAAAGGGCCACTGGGCAAGGAAGGAGAAAATCCATTGGGATTTCTGCTCCTATCGCAGTCCAGTGACTGTGGTTGAAAGCATGTGGCCATGTGAGGATAGGATCAGTCTTGGCTGTGACAGGTCGATTGTCAACTAGTCCACTGGCACCTGCCCAGGGTGTCATGGCCACTTGGCCAAGGAAGCAGTGGTCTGGTGCCGCACATGGAACTATACCCCAACATAAGGAGAAGAAGGGTGAAGGGGAAAGAAATCAAAGGGACCAATTTGGGGAGAAAAAAAGAGAACCTAAAGCTAAAGGAAGGATATACTTGCCTTGGAGGCGGTGCAACGAAGGTTCACTAGATTGATTCCTGGGATGAGAGGGCTGTCCTATGATGAGAGATTGTGTAGAATGGGCCTATACTCTCTGGAGTTTAGAAGAATGAGAGGTGATCTCATTGAAACATACAAGATTCTGAGGGGGATTGACAGGGTAGATGCTGAGAGGTTGTTTCCCCCTGGCTGGAGTGTCTAGAACTAGGGGGCATAGTCTCAGGATAAGGGGTCGGCCATTTAAGACTGAGATGAGGAGGAATTTCTTCACTCAGAGGGTTGTGAATCTTTGGAATTCTTTGCCCCAGAGGGTTGTGAATGCCGAGTCTTTGAGTATATTCAAGGCTGAGGTCGATAGATTTTTGGACTCTAGGGGAATCAAGGGATATGGAGACCGGGCGGGAAAGTGGAGTTGAGGTCGATGATCAGCCATGATCTTATTGAATGGCGGAGCAGGCTCGAAGGGCCGTATGGCCAACTCCTGCTCTTATTTCTTATGTTCTTATGTAAACTCAAAGTATTTAATTGGGCAGCTAGTATTTGATCGGATAAGCAAGTCTAAGCTACCAGTTCTAAAGACTCTCATTGTAATGCTCCATAATGTGGTAAAGGATTACGGGGGAGCATTTTCCGTTTAAGTCCAGCCCGTGATTTTAATGAGAAAAATTCACAGGCCAGGGGTGCACAATATCCCGCTGCAAACGTGCAACGGGAAGAGCTGAGGCAGAAACTCTCCCCTTGAGCTGACAGCTGAAAACATTGCCTCTGGTTGTAATCATGCTGCGTGATACTTGTAATGAGCGTGTTTAGTGCTGGATATCAGCTGAGGCTCAGTGGGTAGCACTCTCACCTCTGAGTCAGATAGGGCGTGGGTTCAAGTCCCACTCCAGAGACCTAAGCACAAAATCGAAGCTGGCACTTCAGTGCAGTACCGAGGGAGCCCTACACTGTCGGAGGCGCTGCCTTTCAGGTGAGGTGTTAAACCGAGGCCCAGTCTGCCTTCTCAGGTGGACATAAATGATCCCATGGCACTCTTCTGAAGAAGAGCAGCGGAGTTCTCCCTGGTGTCCTGTCCAATATTTATCTCTCATCTCACCAACAGATTGTTTGATCATTATTTAATTGCCATTTGTGGGATCTTGCTGTGTTTCCTACATTACAACAGCGACTACACTTGAAAAGTACTTCATTGGCTGTAAAGCGCTTTGGGACGTCCTGAGGTTGCGAAAGGCGCTATAGAAATGCAAGTTTTTCTTTTTGGATGGCGTTTCTCTGGCTACTAATCCGCAGGTTAACACCTCCATCATAACAGCCACCAGAGGAATGTCGTATGAGCACGTTAACACTCTTGTGTGCTAACATCGCGTGGTGCGATTTCACCCTACCGATCCGTTATTGAGTCGAACAGAGGGGGTAAGCGTCAAATGTTAGTTCTGAATATTGCTCAGAAACCATTCAATCCGTAAAACCAGATCCTGATTCTAAGAAAGCAGTGAGGCATTTTAGAAACATGGGCACATTCACTATCCCCACCGTAAGGGAGCAGCGGGGATCAGATTAGTGTTTAACCACTGCACCCTAGACTGCCACAACAGCCAGAGATCGGGAGTGCAGACTGATAAAAAGCATGTTCGGACCTGCAGTGAGTTCAGGGGTAATGGCCAGTTATAGCTCCGTTGGCGTAGCTCTGTTGGCTTCACAAGCACCCGGGACTCACCATAGACTGGCACAAGGCCCACGTGTTTTGAATTCGTTGATTGGGTTTTGTGACATGCACTGGAAATGCTGGCAACATGCAAAGAATCTCACTGGCAAAAGAATTTATTCAAAAAATTAATGAAGGCGTTTCTTATTTATTTTCTCGCCCTTTTCTCATGGTCCTATCTATGCCACAATCCATCCCCAGTCAAGATGATAGGCAATCTGCTCCCTAAAGCCTCTAGCAGTTCTTCTGAAGGCCGGGAAACAGGGGACTGGGGTAATCCTACAAATAGCAGTGAGATACCTACCAGGTGACGTTGCCTCAAGGATAAATGTTAAAAGAAAGACTTGTATTTCTACAGCGTCTTTCGCAACCACCGGACGCCCCAAAGCGCTTTACAGCCAATGAAGTACTTTTTTTTGAAGTGTAGTCACTGTTGTAATGTAGGAAACGCGGCAGCCAATTAGCGCACAGCAAGCTCCCACAAACAGCAATGTGATAATGACCAGAAAATCTGTTTTAGGGATGTTGATTGAGGAATAAATATTGGCCCAGGACACCGGGGAGAACTCCCCAGACTCAACCATACCAATGCTCTCCTGGCCGGCCTCCCACCTTCCATCCTCTACTGCCCGTATCCTAACTCACACCAAGTCCTGTTCGCCCATTACCCCTGTGCTCACTGACCAACATTGGCTCCCAGTTAAGCAACACCTCAAATTTAAAATTCTCATCCTTATTTTCAAATCCCTCCATAGTCTCGCCCCTCCCTATCTCTGTAATCTCCTCCAGCCCTACAACCCTCCGAGATCTCTGCGCTCCTCCAATTCTGGCCTCTTGTGCCTCCCCGATTTTCATCGCCCCACCATTGGCGGCTGTGCCTTCAGCTTACCGGGCCCTAAACTCTGGAATTCGCTCCCTAAACTGCTCCGCCTCTCCCTCCTTCATTAAAATGCTCCTTACAACCTAACTCTTCGTCCTAATATCTCCTTACGTGGCTTGCTGTTGAATCTTGTCTGTTAACGCTCATGTGAAGTGCCTTGGGATGTTTTCCTATGTTAAGGGTGCTACATAAATGCAAGTTGTTGTTGTTGCTTATCCTGTGTGTAACACACTCTGCACCCTGTGCAGTATCCTGTGTGTAACATACTCTGCACCCTGTGCAGTATCCTGTGTGTAACACACTCTGCACCCTGTGCAGTATCCTGTGTGTAACACACTCTGCACCCTGTGCAGTATCCTGTGTGTAACACACTCTGCACCCTGTGCAGTATCCTGTGTGTAACATACTCTGCACCCTGTGCAGTATCCTGTGTGTAACACACTCTGCACCCTGTGCAGTATCCTGTGTGTAACACACTCTGCACCCTGTGCAGTATCCTGTGTGTAACACACTCTGCACCCTGTGCAGTATCCTGTGTGTAACACACTCTGCACCCTGTGCAGTATCCTGTGTGTAACACACTCTGCACCCTGTGCAGTATCCTGTGTGTAACACACTCTGCACCCTGTGCAGTATCCTGTGTGTAACACACTCTGCACCCTGTGCAGTATCCTGTGTGTAACATACTCTGCACCCTGTGCAGTATCCTGTGTGTGACACTCTCTGCACCCTGTGCAGTATCCTGTGTGTAACATACTCTGCACCCTGTGCAGTATCCTGTGTGTAACGTACTCTGCACCCTGTGCAGTATCCTGTGTGTGACACTCTCCAGCTTGTGTGTGGCCTGTGTGTGACATACTTCAGCTACGTGTTCCAAAAGAATCAATAATTGTGAATGAGTAATTTCAGAACTTGGCCGGTTTTGACGTGCAGGGGCCCAGTCTTCAAGGCAATGTGTGAGAGGCACACGTGTTACATTAAAGAATTTGCCATTGTGGAAGGAACTGTAAGCAATCAGTGTGCACGGTTTTGGCATGTCACCGGCAGTTATAATGGTGGTTTAGTTTGGGATTACATTTTTTCAACCTCCTCCCACTGCCATTTGGGACCCTTCACCCTGCGATTGTTTCAATCCCTTTCTGAAAGTGATTGCTCAGACTCCGATCTGTGCTTCCTCTCGTGACTCACATTCTGACTCACCCCATGATCTCCCACCGTGTTGGAATGCTGACTCACTATGCTGCTGTCTAGTGCTATTAAATAGTGCAGTGTGTTTTTGTTTAAAATTTACACAATTCTCATCCAGAGCAATAAATAACAAGACTTGAAAGGAAATGTGAAAGGGCCGTGCAACTTAGGCTGACACTCCCAGTGCCAGTGCTGAGGGAGTGCTGCACTGTCGGAGGTGCCGTCTTTCGGATGTGACGTTAAACCGAGGCCCCGTCTGTCCTCTCAGGTGAATGTAAAAGATCGGCCAACACTTTTTCAAAGAAGAGCAGGGGAGTTATCCCCGGTGTCTTGGCCAACATTTATCCCTCAACCAATATCACTAAAACAGATGATCTGGTCATTATCACATGGCTGTTTGTGGGAGCTTGCTGTGCGCAAATTGGCTCCCGCATTTCCTACATTACAACAGTGACTGCATTTCAACAAGTGCTTCATTGGCTGTAAAGCACTTTGGGATGTCTGGTGGTTGTGAGAGGCGCTATAGAAATGCAAGCCTTTCTTTCTTTTTCTCTCTCTTTTTCCTCTCTGTCTCTTTCTCTGTCTCTCTCTCTCTCATTCTTTTTCTTTCTCTCTCTTTTTTCTTTCTTTCTTTCTTCCTTTCTCCAGGGGATGCAGCACTGGTTTGTGGCTGTGCCTCCACGGCACGTTGAGTTCCTAATCTCGGCCATGGTGTCACGGGGAGGCACTGAGCAGAGGAGGACTTGTGTTTCACTGCAGGGAGGAAGAATCGGAGACTAAGACAACCCATTCCCCAACTGCGCTCTTCCTGGCAACCTGTCGTAAGCGGGAGTTGGCTGAGAGCAGTTTACTCAGTCACCCCTTGAACTGAGGATGGGGCATAATCCAACAACAACTTGCATTTATGTGGCATCCTTAACACAGAAAATGTCCCAAGGTGCTTCCGATAGAGGAGAAAGGGGCAGCCATCAGCAGTGGAAGAACAAGGCAAAGATGGTCAAAAGCTTTTACAGGTGGGGAGAGGAGTAGCAAAGTGGAGGGGATGAGGGAAGGAGGTTCCAGAGATTAGGGCTGAGACAGTTGTAGACTCTGCCAGCGATGGTAGAGTGGAGGGAAGGGGGAAGGAGGCCGAAGTCGAGAGGCTGGTACTCGGGGCTGGAGGATGTTTTCCGAGGTAGGGTGGGTGAGGCTGTGGAGGGATTGGTAAATGAGGAGGAGGTTTATGGGCTCAACATATTGGGGGTTGGGGAGCCAGAGGAGGTCAGTGAGTGTAGAGCTGATAGCTGGCCGGGTCTTAGTGTAGGCACAGGGTATGGGGCAGCAGGTTTTGGACAAGTTGTATAGATTGTGGCCTGGGAGGCCGGTGAGAAGGAGATTGGAGGTCACAAAGTGTGGATAAGGATTCCAGCAGCAGTAGGAATGTGTACAGGACAAGGAGGTTGCCCACCAACGAGTTCAGCCTGGGGGAGGATGGAGTCGGGAGACAAGGGCATAGAGTTTGCGGTGGGAGTCGAATAAGTTGGCTTTGGTCGTTCCAATCTTCAGTTTGGGGAAGTTCTAGTGCTTACATGACTTGGTTTAGTCAGGCAGTCTGACAGGAAGGATATACTTGCATCGGAGGCAGTGCAGAGAAGGTTCACTAGGTTGATTCCTGGGATGAAGGGGTTGACGTATGACGAAAGGTTGAGCAGCTTGGGCCTATACTCATTGGAGTTTAGAAGAATGAGAGGTGATCTTATTGAAACATATAAGATTCTGAGGGGGATTGACAGGGTGGATGCAGAGAGGATGTTTCCCCTGGTGGGGGTATCTAGAACTAGGGGGCATAGTCTCAGAATAAGGAGTTGTCCATTTAAGACGGAGATGAGGAGGAATTTCTTCTCTCAGAGGGTCGTGAATCTTTGGAATTCTCTACCCCAGAGAGCTGTGGAGGCGGGGTCATTGAATATATTCAAGGCGGAGATTGACAGACATTTGAACTACAAGGGGAGAGAGCGGGAAAGTGGTGTTGAGGCCAAGATTGGATCAGCCATGATCTTATTGAATGGCGGAGCAGGCTCGAGGGGCCGACTGGCCTACTCCTGCTCCTGTTTCTTATGTTCTTATGTTCTTATGGTCATGGAGTCGAGGGTGGTGGTGTTGGAAAGCTACACCTAGAGCCTTTGGGATAAAGGAACTTGCACAGATATCAGGGAGCATCAGAAAAATTGATCCAGAAAGAAAACCAGGGCTGGGGCTTGTAGTATGTGGATGATGAAAGTTGCTGAACGTGTCCTCCACCTCTTTTATATTGCAGAGCCCCTGTGGCACACACACTCAGCTAAGCTGGAACTGCACATGCACAAGATTGATAGCTGTACAGTCTGGCCGAGAGTTTCTGCTTTGGCCGCTAGCGGCGATCCAGGAAGCAAGTAGCTAGTTTGGCGAAGTGCATTGTTTACTCAAGTTTCTGCTCAAACTCATTTGTATATCGGCGGACGTAAAGTCTCCCACGAACCAGTGCAATTGGGCGGCGTTTTAGAATGTAAATTTTGCATTAAAAAATATTCCTTGATATATTTAAGCGCGGTAACGAGGCGCAGTTTGATTAATACGACTGAAAATGGGTTTATCACAAAAAAATAAGCATTTTTAATCAGTGTGTCTAGTCCGCCAGCTGTGAGTAACCCGATTTTAAATAGCTAAAAATTACCTTAAAAAACTATACGGAAACATTTAGGGGACAGTAGTCAGTTTCTTAGTAAATTAAAAGAAAAATAATATTTAAAAGCTTTTTAAAAGGTGCCTAGTAGCGCACTTGCACCTGAAAAAAAAAAGCTTAATCTTAAGAGCCTCCTGGACTACTCGCAAATGGTGCAGTTAGCGGAAACTGGCCACGGTGATTCATTCAATCTGGGGGCGGGGCCAGTTTGGTGGGCGGGGCCGGCTTCTCGCGCGATGTTTTTTTAAACCGGCGCAAAAGATCGCGGAGACTCGAGTTGCGCCGGACGGAATTTGCGCTTGAAATTCCGTCATCCTTTGCGCTGGTTTTGGCCGAGTATTTGGGCGACGGAAACTCCAGGCCTCGCTCTTTTTAAGGCGTCGCACTTTTTTTTTGCAGTCACTACAAAGCCATGTGGGTGACGACGACAGCCACCGCTTGCGTTTACGCGTTAACTTCGTAAAACATCCGGCGGCGCTTCAACAGGAGCGTAAATCAAAAACACAATTTGACACCGAGCCACCTCAGGAGATATTGAGGGAGGTTTTTTAAGGAGCGTCTTAAAGGAGCAGAGAGAGGCGGAATCGCCGCTCTGACCTTCCATAATGTGGGTGGGACGCCCAGCGCAGGCCAGAGAGCAGAAGTGGCATTGCTGCACTTTACAAGCAGGCTTGATAGTTCAACTCACATCATTCCACACACCCCCCACCTCCCTGGCCCCGTAGCCCAGAATTTACACTTCGACAGCGATCAGTGTTCCTCTTAAATATATTTAATGAGCTGGCGTACACTGCCCTCTGTGGCAATGAGTTCCACAGGTTCACCACTCTCTGAGTGAAGAAATTCCCCCTCATTTCTGTCCTAAATGTTTTAGCCCTTATCCTTAAATTATGTCCTCTAGTTCTGTTCTCACCCGCCAAGGGAAACATTCCTTCTGCATCTAATCTGTCTAGACCTGTCAGAATTTTATACACTTCTATGAGGTCCCCTCTCAATCTTCTAAACTCCAGTGTGTACATCCCTAAACTACATAGTCTCTCCTCATAGGTCAATCCCGCCATTCCTGGTATCAGCCTGGTGAATCGCCGCTGCACCCCCTCCATGGCAAGAACATCTTTCCTCAGATGAGGCGACCAAAACTGTACACAGTACTCGAGGTGTGGTCTCACCAGTGCCCTGTACAGCTGCAGCAAGGTATCCCTGTTCCTGTATTCCAACCCTTTTGCTATGAAGGCCAGCATACCGTTTGCCTTCTTGACCGCCTGTTGCACCTGCATGCTCGCCTTCAGTGACTGGTGTACAAGAACACCCAGGTCTCTCTGTACTTCCCCCTCTCCCAATTTATTGCCATTTAAATAATAATTTGCCCTCCCGTTCCTGCACCCAAGGTGGATAACTTCGCACTTGTCCACATTATAGTGCATCTGCCATTTATCCGCCCAATCACCCAGTCTGTCCAAATCGCTCTGGAGCTTCCTGGTCTCCTCCTCTGAGCCCACCCCCCCTCCTAGTTTAGTGTCGTCTGCAAATTTGGAAATGCTGCATTCGACTCCCTGATCCAGGTCATTAATATAAATTGTGAACAGCTGGGGACCCAGGACAGATCCCTGTGGTACCCCACTTGTTACTGCCTGCCATTCAGAAAATGAGCCGTTTATTCCAACTCTCTGTTTTCTATCTGACAGCCAGTTCTCTATCCACGTCAATACTTTCCCCTTTATCCCATGAGCTTCAATTTTCCATGCTAATCTTTTATGTGGGACCTTATCGAAGGCCTTTTGGAAGTCCAGGTACACCACATCTACTGGCTCTCCCCCATCTATTTTACCAGTTACTCCCTCAAAAAATTCCAATAGATTAGTCAAGCACGATTTACCCTTTGTAAATCCATGTTGACTCTGTCCTATCCTGTCCCCATTTGCTAAGTGCTCGGCTATTTCATCCTTAATGATGGACTCCAGCATTTTGCCCACAACTGATGTAAGGCTTACAGGTCTGTAATTACCTGCTTTTTCCCTACCCCCCTTTTTGAATAGTGGGGTAACGTTAGCTACCCTCCAATCCATGGGCACTGTTCCCGAGTCTAATGAATTCTGAAAAATCATGCTTAGTGCATCCGCTATCTCTAGGGCCACCTCCTTCAGTACCCTAGGATGCATGTTATCAGGCCCTGGGGATTTGTCCGCCTTCAATCCCTTTAGCTTCCTTAACACCATATCCTTAGAGATATTGATTTGCGTCAGTTCCTCCTTTGCCAATGTCCCTATTTTTCCCGATATCCCAGGGAGGTTTTTTGTGTCTTCCTTCGTAAAGACTGACCCAAAGTATGCATTTAGTTGGTCTGCCATTTCCTTATTTCCCATTATATATTCCCCCGTATCTGACTGCAATGGACCAACTTTGGTTTTCACCAGTCTTTTCCTCTTGATATACTTATAAAAGCTTTTGGAGTTAGTTTTTATATTTTCCGCCAGCTTGCTTTCGTAAGCTATTTTGCCCTTCTTGATTAAGCCCTTTGCCCTCCTTTGCTCTATCTTAAACTGTTCCCAATCTTCCGCTCTGGCGCGTTTTTTGGCTATTTTATACGCCCTATCTTTGGATTTTATGCTGTCTCTAATTTCCCCTGTTATCCACGGTTGAGTCACCTTTTTAGATTTCCTTTTATGCCAGATTGGTATAAACAATTTTTGCAATTTTGTCATTCTATCTTTAAATGCTTGCCATTGTTTATCTACCTCCAGTCCTCCCAGGAACGTTGTCCAATCAGACCTACTCAGTTCCCGTCTAATGGCATCATAATTCCCCTTGTTTAAATTCAGGACCTGAGTCTCTGAGTCAATTTCTTCGCTCTCCATTTCGAGTGAGAAATCGATCATGTTATGATCGCTCTGACCCAAGGGTCCCCGTACAACAAGATTACTAATTAGTCCCTTCTCATTGCACAGTACCCAGTCCAATATAGCCTGTTCCCGAGTTGGTTCCTCGACATATTGATCCAGATAACCATCCCTTAAACACTCAAGGAATTCCTCCTCCTCATTATTTTTACTGATTAGGCTAGTCCAATCTATATGTAAGTTAAAGTCACCTATGATGACAGCTGTGCTCTTATTGCACGCTTCTCTAATTTCCCTCGTGATGCCCTCCCCAACCTCTATTTTACTATTTGGAGGCCTATATACCACTCCTATTAATGTTTTTCGCCCCTCGCTATTTCTTAGCTCCACCCATATAGATTCTGTATTAACTGAGTTAATATCCTTCCTTTCAATTGCATTTATCCCCTCTTTTACCAGCAATGCTACCCCTCCTCCCTTTCTTTTTGTCGATCCTTCCTAAATACTGAATACCCCTGTATGTTAAGCTCCCAGCCCTGCTCACCCTGCAACCATGTTTCCGTAATCCCAATTAGATCATAATTATTAACCTCTATTTCCACAGCTAATTCATCTACCTTGTTCCTGATGCTTCTCGCATTAAGGTATAAAACCCTCAGGCTTTTTTTATGCTCACATTTTTTATGAATTAGTTTGGCCCTTTGTTTTTTGTTCCTCTCCTTTTTACCATTTATTTCTGTCTGCCTTTCACTTTCCTCTATTTCACTACATGGGTTTCTAGCCCCCTGCCATACTAGTTTAAATGCTCCCGAACTGCTTTATCAAAATTTACCCCGAGAACCTCAGTTCCATCTTTGCACAGGTGTAGACCGTCCCTTTTGTATAGGTCACACCTACCACAAAACTGGTCCCAATGCCTCAAAAATTTAAAACCCTCCCTCTTACACCACTGCTCAAGCCACGTATTTAGCCTAACTATCCTGTTCTCTGTACTCTTACTAGCACGTGGCACTGGTAGTAATCCAGAGATTACTACCTTCGAGGTCCTACTTTTTAGCTTGGCTCCTAACTCCCTAAATTCTACTTGTAGGACCTCTTCCCTTTTTTTAGCTACGTCGTTGGTACCAACATGTATCACGACAACTGGCTGTTCCCCCTCCCCCTCCAGAATGTTCTGCACCCGCGCCGAGACATCCTTGACCCTTGCACCAGGGAGGCAAATTACCATCCTGGAGTCTCGGTCGCGACCACAGAAACTCCTATCTATTCCCCTTACAATCGAATCCCCTATTACTATAGCCCTGCCACTCTTTTTCCCTCCCTTCTTTGCAACAGAGCCAGTCATGGTGCCATGAGCCTGGCTGCTGGTGCCTTCCCCCGATGAGTCATCCCCCCCGACAACAGCACCTAAGGCGGTGAACCTGTTGCTGAGGGAGACAACCCCAGGGGATTCCTGGCGGCGGCCAGTTTACATTTGCCTCTGGAGGCGGGGAAACGCAAGGGGGTTGGCGCGTGCCCGCGGAGGAAGGAACGCTCCCACATTTTACAGCCGCCCCCCCCCCCCCCCCCGTTTCTGACAGCGCCGTAATAGAAATGGGTGGTTACTGCGATTGTTCGGAGCTGCAGGCAAGACGCGAGGTTTGTATTTAAACTGCGGGGGGGGCGGTTTCGAAAGAAATTTCGCCCGAATTAGCTGGTGCAAAAAAGGCTTCTGTCCTTTTATTTACTCACACAAGGATGAGCAAAGTCTCTCTCTTTTTAAAAAAAAATCCTTTTATAACCCCTTGATGCCCCAGTCGGAGCTGCTAATGGAGAAAGGGTGGGCATAGTTCCTGTGACCTTTGGCCCAGCCTTGTGATCGCAGGCCTTGCTTTGATCAGGCAGCTTGCACTGATGAAAAATGGAGCAGGGCCGTGACCCCGAAGTCGGCTGCCACCAATCAAATCCATGTACGGCCTTGGCAACCCTGCTTCACTCTTGTCATTTTATATATTTTTTTTTTGAACTCGGGAGTGGGGCAGGGGTGTAGGAGGGGGGTGGGGGGGGGGGAGGCAAGGGATTGGGGGGAGGAGCGGTGGGAGAGATTACGAATGCTCCATGTTTCATGTCGAAGGAACGTTATTTATGTTTGATTCTTGCCTTCGGGAATAAAATTCTTTCATCTCAGTTTATTTAACCAAAAAAAAAACCTCCCCTCCCCCCCTCCACCAGGGGAAAAAAAACCAAGGCTTGATTGTCAATGAATTTGAGTAACAATCGGAAGTTGTAAAAGTCAGGAAGCAGGGGACATTTTTATCAGGTCTGAGCAAAAAAATAGAGGAACTTTAAATCTTTAATAACGTACAGTTCTTGTGGAGCCTGGCCCTGAATGGGGAACCTTTCTCTCGTCGGAACACACACCTCTGTTCCAGCTATCTAACAGTCTCAATGGGTACTTTTTTGTTTGTTAAGGTGGTTGAGTGATTGTGGCTTGTCAAGTGCACGTCAAATGGGTTAGCAGATAAGGGGTTGATTGTGACACTGCATCGAGCTTGACTATAACCCAGCCAGCACTTAACCACAGGCCTGTTGACAATGCTGGGGAAGAGGGGGTGGGATTGGTGTGGGTGGTGCAAGGCGGAGGGTATGGGGGCGGTGTGAGACGGCCGCCCCCCACCTCCCTCCGCTTATACGTAGCGTTTGTGAGAAATTAATTAAGTCTGCTCACAGTGCACTCGGGCTGGTGTTGCGGCCTATGTCATAGAGTCATAACGGCACAGAAGGAGGCCATTCGTCCCATCGAGTCCGTGCCGGCTCTCTGCAGAGCAATCCAGTCAGTCCCATTCCCCCGCGCTCTATCCCCGTAGCCCTGCAAGTTTATTTCCTTCAAGTGCCTATCCAGTCTCCCCTTGAAAACATTGAGTGTCGCCGCTTCCACCACTTCCGTCGGCAGCGAGTTCCTGGTCCTCACCCCTCGCTGCGTAAAAAAGTTTTTCCTCACGTCCCCCCTGTATCTCTTGCCCAAAACCTTAAGTCTGTGTCCCCTAGTCCTTGTACCCTGTCCACATTGTCACATCGCAATGATTTGAGCCCTTTGGTTGGCCATTTTTAAACTGAGGTGCCATCTTGTGACTAAACAAACTGTCAGTCGCTGCCTCCAGGTCTAAAGGGCCCAAATCATTGCGATGTGACAACATGGACAGGTTTATTCATCAATTAAATATTAATATTTTGGCCCGGATTTTGCAGTCAGTGGCAAAGGAACGGCGCTCGCCGTTCACAACGCTTACAGCTGCCCACAGACTTTTCGTGGGCTTTTGAGCAGCAACTCACTGTATCGGGCATCTGAAACAGCGCAGCGCCCCCTACAGGGGTTCTGTACCGTGTCTGAGTAGGGAAGAGAGTGTAAGAAAGATGGGATTAAGAGAGATAAAAGAGACAGAAAGAAAAAGTAAAAAAATAATTATTTTATTTTAATTTTAAACTTTTTAAAAAACTCCAACAATAATTAAAATCAGAAGGAATGAGACTCCACACTTGTAAAAGTTAATTTTCAGTGCCAGAGAGGTTGTTTGGCAGTAATTAAGACTTATCACGCCGTTAAAATTTCACTTTCACGTCAGCGGACAAGCCCTAGCTTATTCTGGTGAGTTTAGTGGGTATCTAGTGGGTAAGTACAGCAACTTCACACCCTTCATGTGTTCCAGTGCCGAGTCCCTCGGCGAGATACCGGTGTAGCGCAGCTTGTGGAGGAGCAGGGCAACTCGGACAGCAACTTCCTGATTTCCACATTTAACTGCGCATGTGCGGACGCTGGAAGTTGCTGTCTGATTTACTTCATAATAACAGTGGCGCTGTTATAATAGCCTCACCATTATTCTTAACGCAAAATCGGGGCCATATCATTTTGTTCATTATTAAGTTCACCCCCGCCTGAGTAGGGAAAAGAGTGTAAGAAAGATGGGATTAACATTGTCCCTTGCTGTCCTGAAAGTTCCGAGATGCCGGTCAGCTTCCAGTACCGTGCACAATTGGCTATTCTTCATGTGTGTGCTTAACGTCCATTTTCTGTCTAGTTACACCTCGGTGAAGCACCTTGGGACATTGTTCTATGTTAAAGGTGCTGTATAAATGCAAGTTGTTGACTGCAGTACTGCCACATGCACATCCCCTTTTTCCGGCGTGGTTAGTGGGTAACTCGTGGCTCAGTACCGCACTATAATTGTCCCCTCCTTTTCTGAACGGGCTTGGCTCCAAGAGTGCCGGGCAGCTTCCAGTACCGTGCCCAAGTGGCTGTTCTTCATGCGCGTGCTTAACGTACCCCCTTCACACGGATATGTGAGAGGCTTTAAGCCATCTTTCTACTCCTGGGGTGAACGGATGGCTCAGGTACAGGACTGGGAATCCTCACACCTCGGGGATTCGCCCCCGGCGCTGACAGTTCTGGCGGACCCTGGGCCAAATCCGTTCACTCGGCAGGAGCTCGCAAAGCAGAACGTTTCAGTCACGGCAGAAAATAGTTTTGTGATTTTCAGTTTCTAGTCACTTGGCAAGTACTTGCGTTGAGTGAGGCCGCCTTTGAAATGAAAACAACCTGCCCACCAACTCACAGACCAAAACTGTGCGGAGTTCACTGGTGTGCCAAGCAGCGGTTTCAGATTAACGGTTACAGACTGCGGCGACACGGGTTTGACCGGTGCGTCTCGCGTCAGGGCTGAGTGGCTTACCGCCGGCATACCAATCTTACCGATTCAACCGGGAGTCCTGGCATTTTAGAAAGAAAGAAAAAAATTCGAAAGCCTTTCACGACCGCAGGACGTCCCAAAGCACTTTACAACCAATGAAGTACTTTTTGAAGTGTAGTCACTGTTGTGATGTAGGAAACGCGGCAGCCAATCTGCGCACAGCAAGCTCCCACAAACAGCAATGTGATAATGACCAGATAATCTGTTTTAGTGATGTTGGTTGAGGGTCAACTATTGGCCAGGGACACCGGGGATACCTCCCCTGCTCTTCTTCGCAATAGTGCCGTGGGATCTTTTATGTCCACCTGAGAGAGCAGACTGGGCCTCGGTTTAACGTCATCCCGAAACATGGCCCCTCCGACAGTGCAGCACTCCCTCAGTACAGCACTGGGAGTGTCAGCCTAGCTTTTGCGCTGAAGTCTCTGGAGTGGGACTTGAACCCACAACCTGCTGACTCAAGAGGCGAGAGTATTTATATTTCGGTATTAGGATTTTACCTGAGGCCAGCATTAAAGTCTTGTTTCAATCTAGACACCTCATGCAGGTGTTGCCATCTAGGGACAACAGGCTGTTTAATGCCCTCAGGCTAGTGAGCCCAGGGGTTGCCTCTCGATCATCTTCTTCTCCCCTCCTCTCCCGGAGGCACCTACCCACGCTGGAGTGCGATTCCACTGCTGCTGCTGACCATCCACTACGTTGGCCAAGCGGCGTGCGCTATCCCTGTAACCTCCTCCAGCTCTACAACCCTCCGAGATCTCTGCGCTCCTCCGATTCTGGCCTCTTGCGCATCCCCCGATTTTAATCACTCCACCATTGGCGGCCGTGCCTTCAGCTGCCTGGGCCCTAAGCTCTGGAATTCCCTCCCTAAACCTCCCCGCCTCTGTCTCGCCTCCTTTAAGATGCTCCTTAAAACCTACCTCTTTGACCAAGCGTTTGGTCATCTGTCCTAATATCGCCTTATGTGGCTCGGTGTCAAATTTCTATTTGATAACGCTCCTGTGAAGAGAGAGAGAAAGAAAGAAGAAAGAAAGAAAGACATTTATATCGCGCCTTTCACGACCACCGGACGTCTCAAAGTGCTTTACAACCAGTGAAGTACTATTTGAAGTGGAGTCACTGTTGTCATGTGGGAAAGTGCCTTAGGATGTTTTACTACGTTAAAGGTGCTATATAAATACAAGTTGTTGTTGTTGTTGGACAGTGAATGGAGGGGCCGCTATTTGACCGCAGGAGGCATCACAGCCACCCCCCCCATTGCTGTCCTCACTGGAGGGTGAATTCAGAGAGAGGCTGCTCCACCAACCTCGCTAGGGGCAAGTGCGGGTTGGAGAATCGGGGCTACAGCGCCGTAACCCTGCCTCAATCATAGATCCCTGACTGTGGAGGCTCCTTGCCGGGACCACAGCCTCGCTGAATTTAGCCTGCGTTCTCTTTCCAATTGGGGTTGTTCCCAAAGCCTGGCTGGTTTTTTTTCTATTTTTACCCTCCCTGGCTTGGAGGTTGCTGAAGCCAATTGAAATTCACCGACCGCTGCCATCCACTGCAACCGAGACTGAAAGACTGAACCCAGGGACCTTCCCGGGGTGATCTGACTGAGGTTTTTTAGGATTTTGAAAGGAATTGATGGGGTTGATGGAGAGAAACTTTTTCTGCTGATTGGGGGGGGGTGGGCGGGGAGTCTAGGACAAGGGGACATAACCTTAAAATCAGAGCCGGGCCACTCGGGAGAGAAGTTAGGAAACACTTCTTCACGCAAAGGGTGGTAGAAGTGTGGAACTCTCTCCCACTAAAAGCAGCAGATAATTTTAAATCTAAGATCAACAGATTTTTGCTTGTCAAGGGTAGTAAGGGATATGGAACCCAGGCGGGTGGATGGAGTTAGGATACAGATCAGCCGTGATCTCATTGAATGGTGGAACAGGCTCGAGGGGCTGAATGGCCTGTTCCCATGGTCCTCTCGCTTCCTCCTCTCCCACTGGCTAAAGTTGACCAAGTTGGAGGAAAGATGTTCGGATGGAGGAGAATTCTTTCCGGCTGGTTACATTCGACACAGTTCCAGTGATGGCAAGACTCTTTTTCTTTTTAACAAAAAAATGAGAAGCCAGACGGCAGATTACAAACTACAAAAACGAGACAGCCATTCACACGAAGCAGGGGATTTCTTTTTTTTTAACTTGTCACATCGTGTCGATCAACACGCTGAAAGCAATGTTCCCGGGGCGCGGGTTGCGAACAAGCTCTGACACTTCACTTGCCAGCTTCCAGTTGTTGTTCTGCACTGATCGGGTGGGGGGGGGGGGGCGGGGGGGGGGGAAAGGCCTGCGAGCAGCACAACTCTCGACCACACAAGCAGTGGCAGCTACCTCCTGGCTAGTGCCCCTTGCTTTAGTAACCCGCTTGGCAACCTCTGTGACAGCCATCCACTGAGACATTCAATGATGCTGCGCAGAACACACATGATGCAATTTCTTTGTGTGCGTGTTTCTTTTTAATGTTTTTTTTAAAAAAATGACGTCTCTTAAAGGTACAACATCCCTTTTCGCAATCACTTCTAACAGACTTTCATGAAAGAAAATAAAGATCTCTATCTCAGCACTTTGTATCTGCTCTGGCTTTAGATTCTCATCTCGTAATGTTAACCCCTCAGGTACAATCTACATTTTATACCTATCTACTTATCTCAAGCACTGTTGACCACTTTTACCCATTCATTCGTGTTCTCACTTTTACCCATTCATTCATGTTCTCGGAAGAGTTGTACTGTTACAGTAAAGTACCCAGCAGGGTATTACGTCTTTGTATAGAAATGAATGCAAAGTGACATTCTGACAATTAATATTGTTACATTGCCAACCACGTTTGTCATGGTCTGCCTTTGCCTGACTCTCTCCCATCTCTCTCTCTCTCGCTGTTTTTGCCTAACTCTCTCTCTCTGCCTCTCACGCTTTCTGTCTTTGCCTCTCTATTACTCTCTCACTGTTTTTGCCTCACTCGCTCTCTGTCTCTCTGCCTCTCAAACTCTCAAGGCACTTAGAAAATAATAATAGGATTGGGCACAGTCAACACGGATTTATGAAAGGGAAATCGTGTTTGACAAATCTGTTAAAAGTTTTTTGAGGTTGTAACTAGCAGAATAGATAAGGGGGAACCAGTGGATGTGGTGTATTTGGATTTTCAGAAGGCATTCGATAAGGTGCCACACAAGAGGTTATTAAACAAAATTAGGGCTCATGGGATTGGGGGTAATATACGAGCATGGTTGAGGATTGGTTAACGGACAGAAAACAGAGAGTAGGAATAAATGGGTCATTTTCGGGTTGGCAGGCTGTAACTAGTGGGGTACCTCTAGAGAATATAGGCCTAGTCTACTGAATCTCTCCTCATAGGACAATCCCCCCATCCCAGGAATCAGTCTGGTGAACCTTCGTTGCACTCCCTCTATGGCAAGTATATCCTTCCTTAGGTAAGGAGACCAAAACTGTACACAATACTCCAGGTGAGGAGGATGCAAAGAGGCTTCAAGGGGATATAGACAGGCGAAGTGAGTGGGCAAAAACATGGCAAATGGAATATAATGTGGAGAGATGTGAAGTTATCCACTTTGGTAGGAAAAATAGAAAAGCAGAGTGTTTTTAAATGGTGAGATTGGGAAATGTTGGTGTTCAGAGGGACCTGGGTGTCCTTGTACACAAACCACTGAAAGTTAACATGCAGGTACATCTTCTCTTCTCTTAGGCAGTCCCTCGGAACCGAGGATGACATGCTTCCACATTAAAAATGAGTTCTCAGGTGACTGATGAGTCCAATGCGGGACCTACAGTCTCTGTCACAGGTGGGGCAGACGGTGGTTGAAGGGGTGGGTGGGTGGGGTGCTTGGGTTGACTTGCGCTGCTTGCGCTTGGCTTCCGCTTGCTCCCGGCGAAGAGACTCGAGGTGTTCGGCGCCTTCCCGGATGCCTCTCCTCCACTTTGTGCGGTCTTGGGCCAGGGATTCCCAGGTGCCAGTGGGGATGTTGCACTTTTTCAAGGAGGCTTTGAGGGTGTCCTTGCAGGTACAGCAAGCAATTAGGAAAGCAAATGGTATGTTGGCCTTTATTGCAAGAGGATTTGAGTATAAGAGTAAAGACACCTTACTGCAATTATATAGGGCCCTGGTGAGACCACACCTGGAGTATTGTGTACAGTTTTGGTCTCCTTACCTAAGGAAGGATATACTTGTCATAGAGGGAGTGCAACGATGGTTCGCCAGACTGATTCCTGGGATGGGGGGATTGTCCTATGAGGAGAGATTCAGTAGACTAGGCCTATATTCTCTAGAGGTACCCCACTAGTTACAGCCTGCCAACCCGAAAATGACCCGTTTATTCCTACTCTCTGTTTTCTGTCCATTAACCAATCCTCAATCCATGCTAGTATATTAGCCCTAATTTTGTTCAATAACCTCTTGTGTGGCACCTTATCGAATGCCTTCTGAAAATCCAAATACACCATATCCACTGGTTCCCCCTTAACTATTCTGCTAGTTACAACCTCAAAAAACTCTAACAGATTCATCAAACATGATTTCCCTTTCATAAATCCATGTTGACTCTGCCCAATCCTATTATTATTTTCTAAGTGCCCTGTTACTACATCCTTAATAATAGATTCTAGTATTTCCCCTACTACTGATGTCAGGCTAACTGGTCTGTAGTTCCCCATTTTCTCTCTCCCTCCTTTCTTAAATAGAGGGGTTACATTTGCTACCTTCCAATCGCAGGAACCATTCCAGAATCTATGGAATTTTGGAAAATGACAACCAATGCATCCACTATCTCTATAGCCACCTCTTTCAAAACCTAGGATGTAGGCCATCAGGTCCAGGGTATTTATCGGCTTTCAGTCCCATTAATTACGCCAGTACTATTTTTTTTACTAATACTAATTTCTTTCAGTTCCTCATTCTCGCTAGATCCTTGATTCTCCACTATTTCTGGGAAGTTTTTTGCGTCTTCTTCCATGAAAACGGACACAAAGTATTTGTTTAATTTCTCTGCCATTTCCTTATTCCCCATTATAATTCTCCTGTCTCAGCCTGTAAGGGACCCACATTTACTTTTACTAATCTTTTCCTTTTTACATACCTATAGAAGCTTATACAATCTGTTTTTATGTCTTTCGCTAGTTTACTCTCATATTCTATTTTCCCATTCTTTATCAATTTCTTGGACCTCCTTTGCTGAATTCTAAAATTCTCCCAATCCTCAGGCTTCCTATTCTTTTTGGCAACATTATAAGCCTCTTCCTTTGATCTAATACTATCTTTAACTTCTCTTGTTAGCCACGGTTGGACCACTTTTCCTGTGGGGTTTTTGTGCCTTAAAGGAATGTATATTTGTTGTAGTAGACTAGGCCTATATTCTCTAGAGTTTAGAAGAATGAGAAGTGATCTCATTGAAACATACAAAATTCTTACAGGGCTTGACAGGATAGATGCAGGGAGGATGTTTCCCCTGGCTGGGAAGTCTAGAACCAGGGGTCACATTCTCAGAATAAGGGGTCAGCCATTTAGGACTGAGATGAGGAGAAATTTCTTCACTCAGAGGGTGGTGAATCTTCGGAATTCTCTAACCCAGAGGGCTGTGGAGGCTCAGTCTTTGAGTATATTCAAGACAGAGATCGATAGATTTTTGAATATTAAGGGAATCAAGGGATATGGGAATAGTGCAAGAAAGTGGAGTTGAGGTAGAAGATCAGCCATGATCTTGTTGAATGGCGGAGCAGGCTCGAGGGGCCAAATGGCCTACTCCTGCTCCTATTTCTTATGTTCCCTCTCTCCCTGCCTCTTTCACTCTCTGTCTGCCTCGCTCTCTCCCTGCCTCTCTCAATCTCCCTCTGTCCACACCTCGCTCTCACTCTCTCTTGCCTATCCAAGCCTTTCTCCTTGTTATCTCTTTGCTACTGGTCTCCAGCTTTCACTCACTGAATTTTCTACTCTCTCCCTGGAATGGATCTTGACTCTCACCAGTCTCATGCAACCCCCGGTTTCTTTCACTTAATCTTTTTCTCCCTGTGCTGCTCTCAGTCTTTCTCTTCCCCTTACTCTGCCTCTCTTTATCTGTCTGCAATCTCTCTCCTTCAATTTCTCTCCACCTCTCTTTTTCTCCTTTTCCCTTTCATTCCCTCACTTTCCAGCTTTCCCCTAAAGTGTAACATTGGGTCCCTGGCTGTTACAAGGTGTTTGGCTATCAGCAGACTATATATCTCTCCACTAAAAGAAAATCGCTATTTACCTCTCAGAGCCCCATCAGCACTAACCATGCACATGAGCAGATACAGTGAATAAAAATGCCGACTTTAGCAGGACAGAGCTTGTACTGGTGCTGAGCTGCTTGCCACATTAAAGTGGCTTGGAACCGAAAAGTCCACAGTAAAAATGGAAACGGCAGATATGAGGCACGCTCGCTGCAGTGGAAATAATCCAATTGTTTCATCTCAAGTCATTGATGAAAGATAACAAAGCGTTTTTGTTTTCTATTTTACCAATTTCTTGTACTTTGAGGCCTCCATCCAACTGTCACTGGCCACATGTTTCAGTTCTCTTCTCGTTCTCCATCAGCGCCCCTGCTCGACCTGCCGCTCACCAGAGGAGAATCAGCCCCCCCCCCCAATTAGCCGCCGCTCGCCCTGTCTCTGATAGAGGAGAATCAGAGCCCCCATTACCAGATTCCCCCATTACCAATGCTCCCCACTATTTTTTGGGGGGGGACGCGCGGCCCCTTTAACGGGAAGCCGTCTCACCGGCTGCGCGGGACCTCGAGTCGCGGCCGCACAGCCGCAAGGGAACGGTGGTGGCTCGCCCTGTCGCTGGTAGAGGAGAATCAGACCCCTCCCTGTTCCTCGAGGTCATGCTCACAAGGACTCTGAAGAAAGAAAGTCTTGCATTTCTATAGCGCCTTTCACGACCCAAAGCGCTTTACAGCCAATGAAGTGCTTTTGAAGTGTTGTAATGTGGGAAAGGTGGCAGCCAATTTGCGCACAGCAAGCTCCCACAAACAGCAATGTGATAATGACCCGATAATCTGTTTTTTAGTGATGTTGGTTGAGGGATAAATCTTGGCCGGGACACCGGGGAGAACTCTCCTGCTCTTCTTCGAAATAGTGCCGTGGGATCTTTTACATCCACCTGAGAGAGCAGACAGGGACCTCGGATTAACGTCTCATCTGAAAGACGGCACCTCCGACAGTGTAGCACTCCCTCAGTACTGCACTGGGAGTGTCAGCCTAGATTATGTGCACACGTCTGTAGGGTGGGACTTGAACCCACGACTTTCTGTCTCAGAGGCGCGAGTGCGGCCCACTGAGCCACGGCTGACATTCCATAAACGGTTAGATCAGTTCAGGTGCTTTGTTTTTTTTTCTCTCTATGTCCACCATGTCTGTCCCCTCCCACCACCTCTCCTATTGAAGGTGACTGCTTGGTGGAATGTGGCTCGGTCCAGGCTAGAAACTCGAAACAGGCTAGAACCTCCACAGACAGCGCCCCCAAGTAGGCCACTCCACGAATGTGAGCCTCGACAATAAAGGATTGGCAGGCTAATCTACCATGGTGGGCACCATCCTATCTTGCCGCACCCAACGTCCGGCCACACCTGTGCTTTCCAGCAGGGGCAACTGAATAATGACCGGAGGAAGAGATTTGATTTTATTCCTCCTGCCGAGTCCAAAGCTACTGAGGCTAGTTGGAGTTCCCGTGTCTCCACGCCACTGAGCTCAGCGATCACAAAACAGTTCAGAAAAGGAAAGATAAGTAGAGTTGAAATCCAAGGAAGGGATTGATACTAAAAATGATAAAGGATCATTGCGACTACCTGCAGCGATTCTGAAATTAGCCCCTCCCCATCTTCCAGCTCCTACTGCACCACCTCAACATTGTGTCTCAATCCTAATACGATAGCAAAATACTGCGGATGCTGGAAATCCGAAATAACAACAGAAAACGCTGGAAAAACTCAGCAGGCCAGGCAGCATCTGTGGAGAGAGAAACAGAGTTAACGTTTCAGGTCGAAGACCTTTCGTCAGAACTGGAAAAAAGCAGGAAATGAAATAGATTTAAAGCAAGCATAAAGCTGGGAAAAGGGGGAGGGGATGAAAGAACAAAAGGAGAGATTAGGAGACCTTGAGAGACATTAAGAGATAATCAAGGCAAGAGGAGGTGTCAATCCTAATCTCAGAGGAACACACCCCTTCCAGCACCAATGCGATAATTCAATTTCTCATACCAGCCGTCCTGTGCCAATTCAATTAGTGCCTAATCTGTGCCAGGCTTGTGCTGCCTCCTTTAAGACGCTCCTTAAAACTTACCTCTTTGACCAAGCTTTTGGTCATCTGCCCTGATATCCCCTTGTGCGGGTCCTTAGTGACGACCAAACTTACTTCACAGGGCAGCCCAAACATTCTCATATGCTCAAAGCCATCAATGCAATCCTTGCTGAGCCCCACTGTCTCCCAATCTGTACCCCAGCAAGCACATTTCAAAATGTTTGTCGCTACCTTTGGCCAATCAGGACATCTAACGAGACGGCACAGTAAGATGTCTATTTTTCCTCAGGATGTCAGCTGAGTAATTTCTCATGAGGCGGGAATATCTCATTCAGCGTATTACACTGGACTCAGCCTACCAGAGGAGTTGAGTTGAATGGGAGGAAACATTGAACTGGCTGCAGCGTCATTAGCAACCCAGATGCCACCATGAAGATGAGTGACTCGTGTTCTTGGTGCTTTCCCCAGCCGAGAGGCAAATTAGTGTCACTTCCCCCTGAAAGCGATCCTACCTCTCAAATTAGTCATTTGAGACATGACGTGGGACGTGCAGCGTGCTTGGGAGGAACAGGTGGACCTATGGTCCCCATCGCTCTCCCATCACTAGGCATTCCTTCGTCTCAGCTCTGGATCTGTTGTAGACTAATTGTCAGCCGTGGCACTCACCGCTGAGTCGGAAGGTCGTGGGTTCAAGTCGCACTCCAGAGATTTGAGCACAAAAACCTAGGCTGACACTCCAGTGCAGTGCTGAGGGAGTGCTGCACTGTCAGAGGTGCCGTCTTTCGGATGAGATGTTGATGTTAAACCAAAAGCCCCGTCTGCTCTCTCAGGTGGACGTAAAAGATCCCATGGCACTATTTCGAAGAAGAGCAGATGTCTCGGTGTCCTGGCCAATATTGCTCCCTCAATCAGCATCTCTAAAAACAGATTATCGGGTCATTATCACATTGCTGTTTGTGGGAGCTTGCTGTGCGCAACTTGGCTGCCGCGTTTCCTACATTACAACAGTGACTACACTTCAAAAAGTACTTCATTGGCTGTAAAGCGCTTTGGGACATACAGAGGTCGTGAAAGGCGCTATAGAAATGCAAGTCTTTCTTTCTTTTCCATATATATTATGCTCCTGTGTTGCTGCTGAAACAATCCCATTTATTCTGTGGGGTGGATTTGGCAACAGGGGAACGTCTGAGAGTTCCCTAGACTCGCGCATCTGCTGTTGCTCAGAAGAGGCAAGCGTCACCTCAAAGCGACTGTCGACGCAGGTCGATTGAGAGGCTGTCGGGCGGGAAGGCCTGCGGTGGTAGGCCGCAACCAGGGAGCAGAGGATCGGGGCGGGGGGAGACTGCGGGTCGGTGGAAGGGGGTCAGATCACGGGGCGGGGGGGGTGCGGGGGGCTTCGGATGGTGTAGAGGGAGGCAAGTTTGCTTGAGGGGGCCGGGGAGGTGGGGGAAGCACTCCTGCTCCTTCTAGAAAGACACTGACCTGCTGGCTGCGGCCCTTCTCGCCTCCCTTCAGCTGCCGGCTTTTCCCGAGACCCGGAAAACTCGGCCCGCAGCGCTTAATCTAAAAGTCTGTTAAAAATTTGAGGCACACAGACTTATTAACAGATTTCAATAACTGACCCGCCTCTCGCGAGCAGGTCAGTCGCCCGCCCCACAACCCACTTCCGTTAAAACCGTAAGAGGGCGGGTTGGGTAGGGGTGGCTTTCAGATTTCTGAAATTTTACCCCCCCCCCCCCCCACCCCCCGACGATGGGGAGGAGAGGGTCGGTTAAAGTTACCCCCACAGAGCCTGTTCGCTATGAAATTGGCGCAGGAAGGCGTTGCGCCGCGATTAGAGGCGGGAGGTCATGTGATGACACCTCCAGGATTACGTCCAACCAGAGTTGGCGACCCTAATTAGACTCCTCCCCCCCCCGCCAAGCATCCCACCAGCTCATGGCCCAGCCCATCACCTCACGCTTCTCTGAGCTGCCAATTCCATACAAAGCACTTACTAGAAAAACCAGCATAGGCCTCTCGTTGCCACCGAGTTCTCGAATTGCGCTACCCCTCTGCCGGGGGGGGGTCTCTGCGGTAACCCGAGGGCGTAACTCGGGTCTCAATCAACTGCCCATTTCTCCGCAATGAACAAAACAACATTGGCCCTGAATTTCCGATCGGAGGCTTCCTGTGGGCAGATGCCTCCGATCGGAAAAAATCTACGAATTTACCTGCTGGTTCCGTAAATCCCGAGGCTTGCGATCCTGGGCCTCCCCTCTTCGAAATGCGCAGAGGCCCAGGTATCCCAGGGGCGCAGGCGGTTCGCAAGCGCCCCTGGGATCGATCACGTGGGCCAGCCCAACCAATGGAAGAAGGGAATCCCCCTTCACACTTTTGACAGGTCCGTACGCACAGAACTGTCACAAGTACGAATGGGGATCGCATTTAAAAACACACTAAAACATTAAATAATTATTTTTTTTAATTACGTATTTAAAATTAATTAAAATGCCATTTAATTAAATATTTTAAACAAAAAATTTTACAGGGCTAAAAATAGACTTACCTTTTTGAAGAGTATTTTTAATTTATAAATGAGTTGTCAAATTTCATTTTTCTATTTTTTTAAAACTCTTAAGCTGGTAAAAGCAGGCCTTACTCCTGCTCTTACCAGGCGTAAGAATTTGACAGGCATTCAGCGGGCGGAAGTTGTGCAAAAAGCGCAGCTCTCCACCCGCGGAGGCCCTTTTCTTGGGCGGGCGTGTGATCTGTCGAGAGGATTCTTGACAGACGGCAAGTGCCGGTTTTCAGCGCGTGCGCTTAACATGCCTGAAACCGGCACTTGCGCGGCCCCTACGGGCGCGTACGCACCTCGTACGCACCCGTAGGGGGTCGCAAAATACGGCCCATAAAATTGTTTTTTTTTTCCCCCGCCTGAGCGTGTTTCATTTGTTTTTATATATATATGGGATTTGAATCACACAGATCCTCATTCTTTAATGTTACGAGCATGCAGCTGGCCCTCACCACTGGCTGGGATTTCTCCCATGTTGACCTGGCAGCCAGCGTGGGAATTCCGGCTTAAGTACTGCAGAAATGCTGGGCTCCCGCACTTGCGCTGTCTTGTCACAAGTGTTGATGCAGAGGGAGCTTGGGGCTGCTGCCAGGATAGGAGCATGGTGGGAAGGCAGTGTGTTGTCTGTTAAATGGGTTGTGAATGACTTGGCTCCTGCTACATCCGCCTTCCATTCATTCACTTCTGAACACGACCTGGGTTTGCGAAGGGGAGAGAAAACGGTTGCTGTCGCTGATGTTAGCACCAATGATCCCTGGAATTTTTTTTGGCCCCTTTAAAGTACCGCGCATGCGCGGTTTTTACATTGAAAAGCCGGCGAGCCGACAGCGCAGCTTAAAGGGAACATTGGTTAGCACCCGAATGTTTGATGCGCCCGTATCGCGTTCCTCCCTCCACTGATTTTCACTGGCATTTACCCAAACTATTCCCTAGTTTTTCAGGCCAAGTCTTGCCTGCCGTATTTTTTTTTTTAATATTCATTTTCGGGTTATGGGCACCGCTGGCAAGGCTGGCATTTGTTGCCCATCCCTAGCTGCCCGTGAGAAGGTGGCGGGCCTGCTTCTTGAACCGCTGCAGTCCCTGTGAGGTGACGGGTACTCCCACAGCGGTGTTAGGCCGTGAGTTCCAGGAATTTGACCCAGCGACGATGAAGGAACGGCCGAGATATGTCCAAGTCGGGAAGGTGTGTGACTTGGAGGGGGAACTTGGAGGTGGCGGTGTTCTCATGCACCTGCTGCCCTTGTCCTTCCAGGTGGTAGAGGTCGCGGGGCTGGGAGGTGCTGCCGAAGAACCCTTGGCGAGTTACTGCAGGTAGCAGGTGCCTGCCTCTACTGTAAACAATTGAAAAGATCTTAAGAAAGGCTGTGGTTAGATTTTTATTGTAAATATTACAGGTTTTACTTGACAATCGTGAGGTTTAGAAGGGAATTATGGCCAATGTTGTGCAGGACCTCAGTTAAGTGTCAACTTATCTGTGTCTGGATCACTTTTGTCTCTGAGTTAGAAGGTTTGGGGGTTTGACTCCAGCACAGAATCTAGGCTGACACCCCAGTGCACTATTGAGGGAGTGAAACATTGTAAGAGTTACTGTCCCTCAGATTGGACATTAACCCAAGGCCTCATTTACCTGTTCAGTTGGATGTTAAGGATCCCATGGCTTGATAGCAAAATCAAGGAGGTATCACGGTCAATATTTCTCCCTCAAAAACAGACTAACTAGTAATTCATTTTATTGCTCTGTGGAATTTTGCTGGGCACAAAATGGCTGAATGCTTACCTACGTAATAAGAGTCATCGCACGTCAAGACTAGTTTGGTGTTCGTGAATCTTTTGGAAAAGAGTCAGTAACCAGAGGACACAGATTTATGGTGATTGACAAAAGAACCAGAGGCGACGTGAGGGAAAACATTTTTTTACTCAGCGAGTTGTTAACGATCAGGAACGCGCTGCCTGAAAGGGCGGCGGAAGCAGATTCAGCAGCAACTTTCAAAAGAGAATTGTATATAAATACTCGAAGGCAATGTTCCCTTTACGGCCGCGCAGCGCTCCAGTTGTCCCGCACAGCCGGTGAGCCAGCTTTTAAATTGGAAAAAAAGCGCGTGTGGGCGGACTTTTGAATGGGCCGTGCAGCCCTCCCAAAAAAAATTACGGGGAACATTGCTTGAAGGGAACAAATCTACAGGGCTATGGGGGAAAGAGCAGGGGGAGAATGGGTCTAATTGGAGAGCTCTACCAAAGAGCCGGCACAGGCGCGGTGGGCCGAATGGCCTCCTTCTGTGCTGTCTCATCGATGATTCTATGAAGATGTTTCTGCGAGATGTGATAAGGCACTAAGTGGATGCACATCTTCCTTTTTAATGACGCTGTTTTGGGTCCATTTGACCTGACCCGAGATTAGACCAGTTTGAGATATGAGATCACTTTAGTTGTAATCATCCCAGCTACTTGATAACATACACTAACTGATGTCCCTCAGCGTTGCCGATGGTCAGTCCGGAGCAGAGAATGTTTGACGTTCAGCTACTAAGACGCAGTTGAGTTTTTAACCTGGCCTCCACCGCCCACCGCCCCCCCCCCCCACCCTTTTTAAACCCCCTGCTCAACTAGCCCACAGGCACATCCTGAGGTCATTTGCTGGCTCCTTGCCATTGGAAAGTTTCTCCAGACTGCCGGCCACTTGGGGGAGAGGCGGGTTATCTGAAGGTCAGATAAGCCGGCAGGACAGGACTGGCTTTCTTCGTCTTTCTGCGTGCTTTTAAACGAATGTCCAATTGTGATTTGTTGGCGTTGAAATTGTGGCGTTTTGAAGTGTGATGAATGTGCTAAATACACGGCCTTTATATATAGACGCGGCAGTGCTACTTATAACCCAAGAAGTAAGCGCTGGCCTCTTGTACTGCTGTCTGTGAAAGATAGGGAGGGAGGGTTGATGTCATGGCAGACATCCGTGTCCCTGTACTTTCATTCGGTTGATGCATGATGACACCAAAGATTAGAAATGTGCTGTTATCTCGCAGTGAAGATGAAACAAAAACAACTTGTATTTCTATAGCGCCTTTAACATAGTCAAATGTCCCAAAGCACATCACAGGAGCGATTATCAAACAACATTTGACAGCGATCCACATAAGGAGATATTAAGACAGATGACTGAACAACCAAAACAGGATGTGAAGAGGTAAGTAAGAGTGGGAGGAGGATTGTGTGGAGTATAAACACCGGCATTGACCATTAGAGCCCATTTG
Organism: Squalus acanthias; assembly: GCA_030390025.1. Taxonomy (NCBI): domain Eukaryota; kingdom Metazoa; phylum Chordata; class Chondrichthyes; order Squaliformes; family Squalidae; genus Squalus; species Squalus acanthias. The sequence goes on from CM059444.1 coordinate 58,360,034, forward strand.
CCAGTTTCTGCACTGTTGATTCTATGTAACTGACTACGTAGACATTTAAGGGGGCGATTTTCCCCGGATACTTTAGGCGCCAAAGAGCCTCCGAGGTGGCCAAGTTGGGGTCTTAAGCTGAAATGGTGGTTTAGCCTGCGTTTAGCGCAAGCTGCCATCTTGGTAAAGGAGTTGAATCCTGCGCTAGGAACGGCCACTCGGAGGATCGTTAAGGGGCTGATCGCCACTTAAATTGCCCGCTAGCGCTCATTAACGAGGCTGCACAGCATTTTGGTGGGCAGCGCTTGACCTAACGCCCTCTCCTAACAGCGACCAGCTGATGGGGAGTAAACTTGTCATTGCTGAGGATTTCGAGCGCTGCTTAACGGTATATCGCCTTTCACTGTTCACTTGCTGCTGGAGGTTTGAAGGGGACTTTTGAAACAATTTGGGAGACTTTCTGGGACTCTTTGTCAAAACTTCACCAACACTCTATCAACATTTATTCTGGAAATTCTCTGAGGACTTCACCTAGAAAGAGTGCGTGCTGTGCTACTCCACCTTATTGGACATCTTGTAGGAGTCCCCAGGAGAAAGGGAGTGATTGGCCATCAGCATCTTGCTCGGGGTCCCCCTTGGTCTGCAGGAGGAATGGGAGGAGGACACGAGGCCAGGCAGAGCCGCACCAGCTGCTGCAGGAGAGAGGGACAGGAGGGCGAGGCGGACTCCTTCCTCCCCTGCGGGTACAGGACATCCCTCCTCCTCTGGACCTCCTCCACCAGGACCTCCAGCGCCGCGCCCGAGAACCTGCGCGCCAACGTTCCCGTTAAGCTGCACGGCCGCGTGGCGGGTCTGGAGGTCCCGCGCAGGCCGCTCAGCGGCTATTAGATGGAAAAACCGCGCATGCGCAGAAATTTGACGGGGCCTCTCAGCCCGTTAAAGGGGCCGAGCACCCAAAAAAAAACAATTCGAGGGAACATTGCTGTGCGCCCTCTCCCTCGGTCCCTGAGCCACCCTGAAAGCTGCCGACGTGTGCCAGCTAGAGCACTCCACACCTTCAGTGGAACTGGGTGCCAGGAGCCCACGTACATCGCTCCACGAAAATCGCTCCAAGTCAGCGCTGGAGTGCTAAGCCTGCAAGTGTCTGTTTTAGCGCCTGTGGGCACGTTTAAATCATGGTCATCATCAATTAACCCCAAAATTGCGTGCTAAAACCAGACTTTCAAACAAGCGCCCACTGTTTTCACCCTTTCACTAAAATAATGGTAGGGAATACACAATGAATGGTAGGACCCTAGGAAGGACAGAGGATCAGAGGGACCTTGGTGTGCATGTACATAGATCCCTGAAGGCAGCAGGACAGGTAGATAAGGTGGTTAAAAAGGCATATGGATACTTGCCTTCATTAGCCGAGGCATAGAATATAAGAGCAGGGAGGTTATGCTGGAGCTGTACAAAACGCTAGTTAGGCCACAGCTGGAATACTGTGTGCAGTTCTGGTCGCCACACTATAGGAAGGATGTGATTGCATTGGAGAGGGTGCAGAGGAGATTCACCAGGATGTTACCTGGGCTGGAGCGCTTCAGCTATGAAGAGAGACTGGACAGGCTGGGGTTGTTTTCCTTAGAGCAGAGAAGGCTGAGGGGGGACCTGATTGAGGTGTACAAAATTATGAGGGGCATAGATAGGGTAGATAGAAAGGAACTTTTCCCCTTAGTAGAGCGGTCAATAACCAGGAGGCATAGTTTCAAGGTAAGGGGCAGGAGGTTTAGAGGGGATTTGAGGAAAAACTTTTTCACCCAGAGGGTGGTTGGAATCTGGAACTCACTGCCTGAAAGGGTGGTAGAGGCAGGAACCCTCGCAACAGTCAAGAAGCATTTAGATGAGCACTTGAAACGCCATAGCATACAAGGCTACGGACCAAGTGCTGGAAAATGGGATTAGAATAGACAGGGCTTGATGGCCGGCACGGACACGATGGGCCGAAGGGCCTCTTTCTGTGCTGTATAAATCTATGACTCTATGACTCTAACCCCCTTAGAATGGAAATCCTAGGCGTAAACAGCGGCCTGTGACGGTGTAGTTGCAGGTTCTGTCCAGTAGGCGCCGCTGTGGAGCCCGTTTCTGAACTCTGTCTACCAACACCATTGCCACCTTAGATATAAAAGCCTTTTATACATCAACTGACCACATGGATATTTTACTAGTTAGTGTTGAAAATAAATACATTTTTCCAGAAATAGAATCAAAGAGCTCAGAAGGAGGCCATTCGGCCCATTGGCTCTTTGAAAGAGCTATCCAATTAGTGCCATTCGCATTGCCCTTTCCCCATAGCCCTGCTAGTATTTTCTCTCCCTCTCTCCACCACCCCCACCCCTCCCCATAGCCACATCAGTCTCTGAGTGAGAAGGAACCATAATTTAGAAAGAACGGTGGTGTAAAAGTACCCTCCAGGTACAACCAGCATTCCGAATCTCTCCCACCATCCCATCCCATCCCACCCTGGCCCCCCCCCCCCTGCTCCGTACCATGGTAGAAAACGCCACCGCTTTCGTAACCCCCCGCTGCAGCCACCTTACCTTATGGTACTTGCGGTGTCTGCCAGACTACCGTAAGGACTGTTTCGGGAATGTCGACAGCCAGGATGATCTGTGCGGTTGACGCCAGTGTTCCTGTTTAGCTGTGCAGCGCTCTGGAGGTCCCGCGCAGGCCGGTCACCGGCTTTTGACTGGAAAAACTCGCGCACGCGCGGAAATTTGAATGGGCCGCGCAGCCCGTTGAAGGGAAGATTGGTTGACGCACAAGTGACGTTCGAGGCCGAAGGATTAACAACCGCGCGGTAACCGCGGCAGAGTTGTCAAATGAACAGCTGGTTTCCAGAAAATTGTATGTGGCCGCTCTCCATCGATGGCTGAGTGAATAAACGCAGTCTAGCACTGAGCCGCGCGGCGCTAAAAGCTCCCAGGGGCCATCCCCATTCTGTGGTGAGTTGGCTAATCTCAACTGGGACAACTCTTGGGGGGGCGGGGGGCGCTAACATTTGGCCTCAGTGCCCCCTAGCCTAAAGGAAGGGGAAGAAAATCTGCCGGCTTCCTACTCCATGACCTTTGTCCACTGACTCCGACTGAAAAGCGAATGTTAGGTGAGGACAGGGTTGGTGCAGCTGCACGGTGGAATGGCCGTGTGGCCGTCTAGATTAGCACATGAGGAATGGCCCCTTGGCTGAGGTACTTAGCTGCCTGTCCCCACTAGGACAATGGGGAAACCGAGTGAACGTTTTACATGAATCAGGGCTTGGTGTTTAAATGTCCTGCATCGGTCAATATTGGGCCTATTAAGGATGTGGCTTGTCCCACTGGAATTTCATGCTTTCATGCAATTTTTGTTTATCTGGGAATAAATTCTTTCAAGTTGGATGCATAACTGGTACTGGCCGATACTCTAACTAGTACTCTGACGTTAGAAGTACTTTACAATCCATAACTTAGTACTGTTCAACTTGCCAACCATTTTGAAGAAGAGCAGGGGAGTTATCCCCAGGGTCCTGGCCAACATTCCTCCCTCAACCAACATCACCAAACCAGAATAGTTGGTTATTTTTTAAAAAATTTTTAATTCATTTATGGGATGTGGGTGTCGCTGACAAGGCCAGCATTTATTGCCCATCCCTAATTGCCCTTGAGAAGGTGGTGGTGAGCCGCCTTCTTGAACCGCTGCAGTCCGTGTGGTAAAGCTACTCCCACAGCGCTGTTAGGGAGGGAGTTCCAGGATTTTGACCCAGCAACGATGAAGGAACGGCGATATATTTCCAAGTCAGGGTGGTGTGTGACTTGGAGGGGAACTTGGAGGTGGTGGTGTTCCCCTGCGCCTGCTGCCCTTGTCCTTCTAGGTGGAAGAGGTCGCTCATGAGGATTTAGCTCATTGTTGCTCGTGGGATCTTGCTGTATGCAAAATGGCTGCCATATTTTGTCGACACAACAACGGTCGCTGCACACGTCAAAGTAATTCGTTGTCTGTGAGGCACTTTGAGACATGATAGATGCAAGTCTGCCTTTCATTCTACATCCCAGCACTCCATAGCAGTTACCACCTTCTTTTTGAAGCATAGCATTTCCTAAGAAGGTCCCTAGTTTGATTCCTGGGCTGTTCCGAGTTAGCAGATCTCAGCTAAGATAGCAGGAGGGAACTTGATCTCGGCACCCCTGAGCGAGCGAGGGCGGCGGCCACGATTGCGTGGAGTTGGAAAGTGCTTACCTCTGGAGTTTGGGCAAGGACGGGATTTCTTTTAAAATTTGTTCGCGGGATGTGGGCGCCGCTGGCAAGGCCGGCATTTATTGCCCATCCCTAATTGCCCTCGAGAAGGTGGTGGTGAGCCGCCTTCTTGAACCACTGCAGTCCGTGTGGTGGAGGTGCTCCCACAGTGCTGTTAGGGAGCAATGTCTTTGCAGTGGTTTGGTAGAACTGAGTGAAATGGCTAGACCATTTCAGAGGGCAGTTAAGAGTCAACCACATTGCTGTGGATCTGGAGTCACATATAGGCCAGACCGGGTAAGGACGGCAGATTTTCTTTCTTCAGGGACATCAGTGAACCAGATGGGTTTCTATGACAATCTGGTAGTTTCATGGTTACCATTACTGATACTAGCTTATTATTCCAGATTTATTTAATTAACTGAATTTAAATTCCCCAGCTGCTGTGGTGGGATTTGAACTCAAAAGATTAATAGATCATGCCTCTAGGATTACTAGTACCAGTAACATAACCACTATGCTACCGTTCCCATCCACCCTGGGGCTCTGGTGTGGCACTACTACCCGCCCTCCCGTGCCAACCTGCCTGTACTGACTGCCGAGAGCTCGCTCGCGGGAAAAATGGCCTCTCAGGCGAGGAGGGCTGCTGGTGCCCACGTAGGCCGCACCCCTGAAAGACTCAGTATCTGCCAGAGGAGAAGGCAGGTGCGGGGGGGGGGGGTGGGGGGGGGGTGCGCGGGGGGAGAGAACAAAACGGCGTCCAAACTTCCCGCCATTTCAGAAAACGCGGCGAAGGTTTAGAAACCTGTGATCCAGTGCGACGAAAGGGAAAATCTGTTCCACCACCACCACCCCACCCCCCCCCCAACCCACCCCGCCAAATGTTACTATCGAAGCTTATAAACAAAACGCAGGGCTCAAGCTGTGCGCCGTCATGTAGGCCCATGGCTCGATCACGCAGACTGGGAGCAACAACTGCACAAATGTTAGAAATAAATCAGACCTCTCTGCTGCAGCTGTGAGAGGGGAAGTATTGTTTACATCTGAGGTAAGGCCATGCAGTGGGAGGCCTCCAGCACAGTGGGGGGACGGAAGGGTTGTCCTCTCCTCTCTGCACTGACTCGGTCGCATTTCTTTTTTAAAGACCCCCGCTTGCACCTTCTCGAGAGGCGTCCCTTAACTACCACGGCGACGGACTGGCGCTGTGACGCCCGTATTTGTGCAGAAGTGGCGCGGGAGGGAGGTACGACACTGTAGCCTTGATTCTAAAGCCCCGCGATCCCACCTAGCAGATTCCCACAACTCCTGGCCAAAAATATAAACCCGGTAGAACACCCGTTGCATGGAATTCCCCAGTCCGCTGGTTAAAACCTCCATTAATAAAGTGGACCCAGATAGTTTAGCTGTTCTAGGTCACAGGTTTCTAAACTATCGACGCGTTTTCTCAAATGGCGGGAAATGCAGATGCCATTTTATACTTTTCTCCCCCCCCCCCCCCCCCTCTTGCAGATACTGAATCTTCCTGGGTTGCGGCCTACGTGGGTTCCAGCCGCCCTCCTCACCTGAGAGGCCATTTTTCCACGAGCGAATACAGCACGGCGCATTTTCAACCCACGCGTGTTATTTCCCCACCCTCCCACCTCCTCCTCTCCTCAAATCGCTGACCTTGAAGCCTGTAAAGTGAGTGTCAGCGGGCTATTTGGCTGCAGAGATTATCACTGTCCAAACCACCCTGTCCTCGCTTGACACTAATAATGCATGCACTTTTTAGATATTGATCAGTTGCAAGAACCATGTCTGGTTTTTTTCTCCTTCCATAGCGTAAGGGCACTGAGGCCAATTGTAACGCCATTAGCACCGCCCCAGCATGGACTGGTGATCGTAACTGGGACCCACCTAGTCTGTAACAGTTCCGTGCTGGGTTGTGTCCTTTGCCCATTTAGTCATTGAAGGAGCGTCTTACCTTTTCAGTACCATGTGCTCTCCTCTGGGCAGTCTGGACTGTTGTAACTTATGGACTGTTGTAACCTGTTGCCGGAAGTGTTTTCTCTGTAATGGCGACAATATTTTCTTTTCAGTTAGCGAACAACCGAAAAAACACTGAAACTGCGCCTGGGCAACTACTTCGACTTCGTTGGCAGCAGTGGCGGCCTATTCCTCTCGTTACAAGGCTCAGCCATTAGGGGTCGTAGCACAGTTGAACTCTGACCTGTGACCCGTGTGCTGGGCTCAGCTTGACCCTGTTAGCCACCTTTCCCAACCGCTCTGCCCAACTCCCGCTCAGTGTCCACTTCCCTTGGGTCCCGTCTCACCACACCAGTGAAGCATAAGAGCATAAGAAGCAGGAGCAGGAGCAGGCCATTCGGCCCTTCAAGAGCCCCTTAAGAAGGTTGTTCTGTTTTACACTGTTACCTCAGCGCGATGCCTTGGCTTGGCGGTTGACTCGTGGCTTAATGTCTAGCGCCTAGCGTTCACCCGATGTTGGCGACACAGTCAGGGGGCGGTGCGGGGAAGCTCGCGTTTGCCCGATGTTGGCGACACAGTCGGGGGGCGGTGCGGGGAAGCTAACGTTCACCCGATGTTGGCGACACAGTCGGGGGGCGGTGCGGGGAAGTTAGCGTTCACCTGATGTTGGCGACACAATCGGGGGCGATGCGGGGAAGCTAACGTTCACCTGATGTTGGCGGTGCATTCGGGGGCGGTGCGGGGAAGTTAGCGTTCGCCCGATGTTGGCGACACAGTCGGGGGGGTGCGGGGAAGCTCGCGTTTGCCCGATGTTGCCGACACAGTCGGGGGGCGGTGCGGGGAAGCTAACGTTTGTCTGATGTTGGCGACACAGTCGGGGGCGGTGCAGGAAAGCTAACGTTCACCCGATGTTGGCGACACAGTCGGGGGCGGTGCGGGGAAGTTAGCGTTTGCCCGATGTTGGCGGTGCATTCGGGGGCAGTGCGGGGAAGCTAGCGTTCGCCCGATGTTGGCGACCGAGTCGGGGGGCGGTGCAGGGAAGCTAACGTTTGCCTGATGTTGGCGACACAGTCGGGGGGCGGTGCAGGGAAGCTAACGTTTGCCTGATGTTGGCGATAAAGTCAGGGGGCGGTGCGGGGAAGTTAACGTTCAGCTGATGTTGGCGACACAGTCGGGGGTGGTGCGGGGAAGCTAGCGTTCACCCGATGTTGGCGACACAGTCAGGGGGTGGTGCAGGGAAGCTAACGTTTGCCTGATGTTGGCGACCCAGTCGGGGGGCGGTGCGGGGAAGTTAGCGACACAGTCGGGGGCGGTGCGGGGAAGTTAGCGTTCACCTGATGTTGGCGACACAGTCGGGGGCGGTGCGGGGAAGTTAACGTTCACCCGATGTTGGCGACACAGTCGGGGGCGGTGCGGGGAAGTTAACGTTCACCTGATGTTGGCGACACAGTCGGGGGGCGGTGCGGGGAAGTTAGCGTTCACCTGATGTTGGCGACACAGTCGGGGGCGGTGCGGGGAAGCTAACGTTCACCTGATGTTGGCGGTGCATTCGGGGGCGGTGCGGGGAAGTTAGCGTTCGCCCGATGTTGGCGACACAGTCGGGGGGCGGTGCGGGGAAGCTAGCGTTCGCCCGATGTTGGCGACACAGTCAGGGGGCGGTGCGGGGAAGTTAGCGTTTGCCTGATGTTGGCGACACAGTCGGGGGCAGTGCGGGGAAGCTAACGTTCACCTGATGTTGGCGACACAGTCGGGGGGCGGTGCGGGGAAGTTAGCGTTCACCTGATGTTGGCGACCCAGTCGGGGGGGTGCGGGGAAGCTAGCGTTCGCCCGATGTTGGCGACACAGTCAGGGGGCGGTGCGGGGAAGCTAGCGTTCACCTGATGTTGGCGACACAGTCGGGGGGGTGCGGGGAAGCTAGCGTTCGCCCGATGTTGGCGACACAGTCGGGGGCGGTGCGGGGAAGCTAGCATTCGCCCGATGTTGGCGGTGCATTCGGGGGAAGCATCTGACAAGAATACTTGCAGATGCAGATTCTGTTGCTGAAGCTCAAACTGAAATTGGAACAATATTGGGAGCCCATACATTTTCATAAAGAGCATGTAGGAGGGTGTTGAATGGTATAACTCCCCCGTCCAACCATCTGTTACTCTCTGTATGACAGTGGTTTATTACAACTGCTGGCCTCTCTGATAAGGCGTATCTGTTCCAAAGAGCGAATTGGCAGTGGAAAGATACCAGCGTTTGCAAAATAAAATCTCAGCCTCCCCCAAAGAGATAAGAGAAGAGTTGACTTTCAGGCCTGAAAGAAAAACTTGCAGCCATGCATCGGCTTATCGCATCCCTCTGAAACATGGCAAAGGGCTACATGACTGCTGCTCTACCCCGCAGTGTTTACCTTGTATAAGACCTTGGTCTGACCGCATGAATTTAAAGCCCTCAAATCATAGCCCCTTGCAGAGGTCCCGAGGAGGGCCACAAGAATGATGTTAAGTCGCACGGCTCTTAGTTATTAGGACAGGCCCAGGTAACTAGATCTTTTTCACTGGAGGAATAAAGGCTTCAAGGGGCTATGATTTGAGGTCTTTAAAATGATTCAAAATGCCAGCTGTGGCTCAGTGGGTCGCACCCTCACCCTTTGACTGTCAGAAGGTTTGTGGGTTCAAGTCCCATTCCAGAAACTTGGAACACAAAAATCTAGGCTGACATTCCAGTGCGGTGCTGAGGGAGGGCTGCACTGTCGGAGGTGCCGTCTTTCGGATGAGATGTTAAACTGAAGGCCCTGTCTGCCCTCTCAGGTGGACATAAAAGATTTTTATGCCACTATTCTGAGGAAGAGCAGTGGAGGGGACATGGCCAACATTTATCCCTCAATCAAAATCACTAAAAACAGATGATCTGGTCATTATCACATTGCTGTTTGTGGGAGCTTGCTGTGTGCAAATTGGCTGCCGCGTTTCCTACGTTACAACAGTGACTGCGCTTCGAAAGTACTTCATTGGCTGTAAAGTGCTTTGGGACGTCTGGTGGTCATGAAAGGTGCTATATAAATGCAAGTCTTTCTTTTGGATAGGTTATTTGTGTTGAATAAGCGCGGGAGGACCAGGGCACATCAGTGCAAAATATGAAAACATAGAGTTAGGCCAGATACCAGGCAGGATTTCTTTTCGCAAAGAGTCATCGACCTCTGGAACAGATTGCCAGAAGATGTGATGAGTATCGCTTCAGTACGGGCCTCCAAAAGGGGGTTTCTGCAAGTGGGAGTCATCTCAGTAGACAGGGCTTTAAACTAATGAAGGGTGGTGGGGAGGAGGATTCATGAAAGAGTGAATTTAAAAGCAGTGAGAGAAATGTCAAGGCTCTAGAACAGGGCAGAGTTTTGGGTAAAAATAAGCAGAGTGGGTCAGGAAGGGACAGAAAAAGGTAATAAGGCATCAGTGACGAAGGTGACATCAGGGAAAAATAGAAATAAATCAGAGCTAAAGGCACTAGATCTGAATGCGCGAAGCATTCGCAACAAAATAAATGAATTAATAGCGGAGATAGAAATTAATGGGTTTGATCTAATAGCCATTATGGAGACGTGGTTGCAAAGTGACCAAGGTTGGGAACTAAATATTCCAGGATACTTAACTTTTAGAAGAAATAGGCAGAATGGAAAAGGAGGAGGGGTAGCCCTGATAATAAAGGATGGGATAAAGACAGTAGAGAGAAAGGATCTTAGCTCAGAAAATCAAGAAGTAGAATCAGTTTGGCTGGAGCTAAGAAACAGCAAGGGGCAGAAAACATTGGTGGGAGTTGTTTATAGGCCCCCAAACAGTAGTTGTAATGTAGGGCAGAGTGTAAATCAGGAAATTAGAGGTGCATGTAACAAGGGTAACAGAGTAATCATGGGGGACTTTAATCTACATATAGATTGGGCAAACCAAATTTGCAGTAATAGTGTGGAGGACGAATTCATGGAATGTATACAAGATAGTTTTCTAGATCAGTATGTTGAGGAACCAACTAGGGAACAGGCTATTTTAGATCTAGTATTGTGCAACGAGAAAAGGTTAATTAAAAACCTTGTAGTAAAGGGGCCTTTAGAGAAGAGTGACCGTAATATGATAAAATTTTATATTGAGTTTGAACGTGATTTAGTTAAGTCCGAAACTAGGGTCTTAAGTCTAAACAAAGCAAACTATGTAGGTGTGAGGGGCGAGTTGGCTAAGGCAGATTGGGAAACTACATTAAAAGGTGTGACGGTAGACAAGTAATGGCTAGCATTTAAAGAATTAATACATAATTTACAACAAATATACATTCCTTTAAGGCACAAAATCCTCACAGGAAACATGGTCCAACCATGGCTAACAAGAGAAGTTAAAGGTAGTATTAGATCAAAGTAAGAGGTTTATAATGTTGCCAAAAAAGTAGTAAGCCTGAGGATTGGGAAGATTTTAGAATTCAGCAAAGGAGGACCAAGAAATTGATAAGGAAAGAGAAAAAAGAATATGAGAGTAAATTAGCAAGAGACATAAAACAGATTGTAAATGTTTCTATAGGTATGTAAATAGGAAGAGACTAGTGAAAGTAAACGTGGACCCATTAGAGGCAGAGACAGGAGAAATTATAATGGGCAATAAGGAATTGCCAGAGACATTAAACAAATACTTTGTATCTGTCTTCACGGTAGAAGACACAAAAAACATTCCGGAAATAATGGGGAACCAAGGGTCTAGAGAGAATGAGGAACTTAAAGAAATCAGTATAAGTAAAGACATAATACTGGAGAAAATAATGGGACTAAGTGGCGACAAATCCCCTGGACCCGACGACCTGTATCCTAGGGTTTTAAAAGAGGTAGCTGCAGAGATAGTGGATGCACTAGTATTAATCTTCCAGAATTCCCTAGATTCTAGAACAGTCCCCAAGGATTGGAAGGTAGCAAACATAACCCGGCTATTTAAGAAAGGAGGAAGAGTAACAATGGGGAACTATAGACCAGTTAGCCTGACATCAGGAGTAGGCAAAATGCTAGAATCTATTATTAATGGTAACAGGGCACTTAGAAAATCGTAATATGATTAAGCAGAGTCAACATGGTTTTATGAAAGGGAAATTGTGTTTGACAAATCTGTTAGAGATTTTTGAAGATGTAACTAGGAGGATGGATAAGGGGGAACCAGTGGATGTAGTGTATTTGGATTTTCAAACAGCATTCAATAAGGTGCCACACAAGAGGTTATTACACAAAATTAGGACTCATGGGATTGGGGGTAATATATTAGCATGGATTGAGGATTGGTTAATGGACAGAAAACAGAGAATAGGAATAAACAGGACTTTTTCAGGTTGGCAGGCTGTAACTAGCAGGGTACCGCAAGGATCAGTGCTTGGACCTCAGCTATTTACAATCTATATTAATGACTAAGATGAAGGGACTGAGTGTAACGTATCCAAGTTTGCTGATGATACAAAGTTAGGTGGGAAATTAAGCTGTGAGGAGGATGCAAAGAGGCTGCAGAGAGATATAGACAGGTTGACTGAGTGGGCCAGAACATGGCAAATGGAATACAATGTGGGGAAGTGTGAAGTTATCCACTTTGGTAGGAAAAACAAAAAAGCAGAATATTTTTTGCATGGTGAGAGACTGGGAAATGTTTGCATTCAGAGGGACCTGGGTGTCCTTGTACATGAATTACAGAAAGTTAACATGCAGGTACAGCAAGCAATTAGGAAAGCAAATGTTATGTTAGCTTTTGTTACAAAGGGATTAGAGTATAAGAGTAAAGAAGTCTTACTACAATTATACAGGGCATTGGTGAGGCCACACCCGGAGTACTGTGTACAGTTCTGGTCTCCTTACCCAAGGAAAGACATACTTGCCTTAGAGGGAGTGCAACGAAGGTTCACTAGACTGATTCCTGGGATGGGGGGATTGCCCTATGAGGAGAGATTGAGTAGACTAAGCCTATATTCCCTAGAGTTTAGAAGAATGAGAAGTGATGTAATTGAAACATATAAAATTCTTAAGGGGCTTGACAGGGTTAATGCTGAGAAAATGTTTCCCTGGGCTGGGGAATCTAGAACTAGGGGGTCACAGTCTTAGAATAAGGGGTCGGCCATTTAGGACTGAGATGAGGAGAAATTTCTTCACTCAAAGGGTTGTGAATCTTTGTAATTCTCTACCCCAGAGAGCTGTGGATGCTCAGTCATTGAGTATTTTCAAGACTGAGATCGATAATTTTTTGGGAACTAAGGGAACTAAGGGATATGGGGATAGTGCGGGAAAGTGGAGTTGAGGTAGAAGATCAGCCATGATCTTGTTGAATGGCGGAGCAGGCTCGAGGGGCCAAATGGCCGCCTCCAGCTCCTATTTCTTAGGTTATAGAGGGGAGGTGGGGCCAGAGGTCACTCTTGTTATCAGTCACTGCAGTCTCCTGGAGCACGGTTGACTCTCTTCGGAGATTGTTAGAGGAATTCTCTAGAGTTTGTTCCTAAATTGGCCTCGGGTTTTGTTTTGTTTAAATCTCAGTGTTTTTTGCCTCTTCCAGGAGATTGTGTGACTCGGTGGGGGGGGGTGGTGAGTTGATGGTTTGTACAGGCCACACCATGTCGAGAAGCGACAGGCGCCATGGGCGAGTTGTTCTTCCCCTGTACTTTGTTGCATGTTCTGTATTATATTTCACCAGCTGTTTTGGGTTTTAGGCCTGGTACCTAAAGTCCAGTCTAAATTGAGGAAGCACGCAGGGGAGAAACCCGCCCCCACCCTCCCCAGAAGCGCTGGTCTTGCACCAGTGACCGAGAACATGGTAAATGGACAAAAGGGGAAGTTTACAAAGATAGAAACAAACTAACTCACGGCTTAAATGACCAAAAAAAAAACTGGATATCTCGCCCCTTCTCAAAAGCGAGACTTTCCGCCACCGCACCACACATTTTGGTAGTCGAGAAATTTGATTGTTTTGTCAGAAACTCCATAAGTTGGCCAAAGGGCATGACCCTCAGGAGGCTTCCTGATGGGACAGGGTGTGTCACTCAGGAGACTCTTTAATGGGCTGACTTACCCAGAACCATAGTCACTTGGGAGTTGGGAAGCCCCTTACCAGGCCTGCTCCATCAGTTGGAACTCTTGGGTTTTTTTTTAACAGCATATTCATGTTTGAAGTATCTCCACTTGTTTGAGACCTTGATGTTGAGCGATGACCCCCAGTTAACCTCAGTTGGTAACGCTTTCACCCTATATTCACCTCTCCGCCTCGCTACCTCTCTCTCCTCCTTTAAGACGCTCCTTAAAACCTACCTCTTTGACCAAGCTTTTGGTCACCTGCCCTAATTTCTCCTTATAGGCTCGGTGTCAAATTTTTTGTCTTTTAACACTCCTGTGAAGCTCCTTGGGGCATTTTACTACGTTAAAGGCGCTATATAAATACAAGTTGTTGATGTTGTTGTTATACCAGAAGGTTATGAGTTCGAAGCCCCAATACAAGACTTGAGCGGTGCGCTGTCGCTCCACTGCAGTGCTGCATTGTCAGAAGTGCCATTAAGCAAGGGCTCCATCTGCTTGTTGCATTGGCTCCGATGGATGGAAAGGAACCAGTGGTATTCGATAGAACAGGGAATTCTGTCAGTGTCTTGGCCCAAGATGTCTTTTCAAATAATACTACGGAAACAGAAACTGGTCATTCTTCTCATTGCTGTTTCTGCGATTTTACTGCGCACAAAATGGCTGCTGCATTTGCTTGCCTAACAACAATCGCACTGTAAGTGAAGCACCTTGAGACTTTTCTGCGAGGTGTGATAATGCGCCATGTCAATACAAGCCATGTATAATTTTGCTGTCTGTCTCCTTATGCCTGCCTACTGCCCGAGCCCCACTCATAAAGTCTGACTAATCTGTTTAGGACATGGAGCAAGTCAAACAACAACAGCAACTTGCACTTATATAGCGCCTTTAACGTAGGAAAACGTACCAGGGTGCCTCACAGGAGCGTAATCAGACAAAATTTGACATCGAACCAACATAAGGAGATATTAGAACAGGTGACCAATAGCTTGGTCAAAGATCATGGGGGAAAAATTCGGTTGCTTTGCGCGTCCCGTTAGCGCCCTAAGAGGGCAAAATTCAGTGGGAGGTTAGCGGCGGCGGTAACCGTTAGCGCCCTGCGGCGCTGCGCCAGCAACGACAACGTCATTGCCGTGCGCAGCGCCCCGCTCGCGCCCCGGCCGCGATCTTCGGTAGCGCCCCCTGACTTACCACCGGACACTATGTCCGACGGGGTCAGGGGGGCCTACATGCGGCCAGGGCGGCGCTATTTAAAGGCGAGGTGCCGGGCGGCCATTTTTGTAGCTGGCCGCCTGCCAGCACCTGCCCCCATTGCCGTCCCCGGCCCCCGTGAAGTCCCCCCGCGGGGTGCCGGCTGCTCTCCGTGAGCCCAGCACTTCTCTTGAGTGCCGGGCTCTTTTGCCGGCACTGCGATCCCCGGTGGCCCAGCTGGGCCCCGGGTCACGCTGCACAAGGCCCCTCCCCTTTAAGAAGGGGAGGAAGGCCTGCAGTACCGTGGCTTGACGTGCCACAGCCTGTGGCACGTAGCGCCGCAATATTGACTCGCAACGCCTCAAGAGGGACGCAGGGCGCTTCCAGTAGCGCCCCTCCTCCCTCTTGGGGCGCTACCTGGGAAAATCGGCCACGGGGGTGCTAATTTTTTCAGGGCACTAAAAGTAGCGCCCCGGCGAAGTTAGCGCCCCAAAAGGGGCGCGACTCAATTTTTCCCCCCTAGATTTTAAGGAGTGTTGTAAAGAGGAGAGAGAGAGGTAGAGAGGCTGGGAGGTTTATGGGGGAATTCCAGAGCCTAGGCAGCTGAAGGCACGGCCGCCAATGGTGGAGCGATGAAAATCGGGGATGAGCAAAAGGCCAGAATTGGGGAGAGCGCAGAGATCTCGGAGGGTTGTCGGGCCGGCGGAGGTTACACAGATCGGGAGGGGCGAGGCCATGGAGGGTGATTTGGAAAACACGAATGAGAATATTTAAAATCGAGGCGTTGCCGGACCGGGAGTCAATGTAGGTCAGCGAGCACACGGGGTGATGGGCGAACGGGACTTGGTGCGAATTAGCACACGGGGCAGCCGAGTTTTGGATGAGCTCAAGTTTCCGGAGGATGCCAGGTGGGGGGCCGACCAGGAGAGCGTTGGAATCGTCGAGTCTAGGGGTGACAAAGGCACGGATGAGGGTTTGAGCGGCAGCTGAGCTGAGGCAGGGGGCGGAGAACGGGCCATGGTAACAGGTTTCTTTTTTGTGTCTCCAACCAGCAGGAGGAGCCAGCAGCAGGGCCGGAGGAGCCATCGACTTCAGGAGGCAACTGAGCACCTCACAGTAAAATTCTACCTCATTGGCTGGGCAGCCACTGTCTAGCAAGCCATGAAGATTGCAACAACTGAAAAAAAAATGTTTTTTTTTAATATTTTTTTTGTTTTAATTTTTTAATTTTTGTTAATTATAAATCTCCTTCTGCCACAACTGTGCCACTGCCATGTTGGACAGCAACCTCAGAAACCGGCATAAAGCCTTTCCCACATGCCAACATGGTCACTGTGGAAAAGGAACTAAGTGGGTTCATATACTTAAGAAAATTAATAAGCATCAGTTTACAACTTCTGTAACGCGGGCACAGGGTTTTTTTTTCTTTAAGAAATTATATATTTAAAATGGTTACTGGACAATCTTAGTAAGCTGTGTTGACAGGTGTCATTGGGATGTCTCTATTTCTTCGATGTTTTGGGAATTTAGTGTGCCTTACAACGAGAAGAATTCGAATTATGTTTTCTAAGATCCAGTTCAGAAGAACCTAGCTGAGTCAGACTCCAGCTCTTCCGTTTTTAACTGACTAAGAAGGTCTTAAAGACGGAGGAGATGGGGAGGAGGGAGAGGAAGGCTATGTTTCGCTCCAAAAGACCACTTGAATAATCTGGGACAAATCTGATGGGTGTAGATTCAAGCCTAGACAAAATCCTGCAAATGGGCCTTCAATTTGAATCTTCAGAGGGGGCCTTTGACTCCAGCTGAACTTTCCAAATTCCCCATCCTCCCCCACCCAACCCCCCACCCCGACCCAATCTGGTCGGAGGTGAACACCTCATCTAACCACTGACTGTAAGGAGCTCCAATCCAGGCAATGGGTTAAAACCGGGCTCCGCGGTTCCTTTGCCACCGGTTTGTTACGTCTGTGGCAAACTGTGGCAAAATAAAAATGCATTCGATTTTTCACCAAAATCCCAGCAGACTGAAGGCCGCTCTCACCGTGTGGCGAGGGTGGGAAGTCAGGTTTTATTCTCCTCCTGCCCTAGCCGCCACCACCCCCGCCCTTATTTTCTCCCGTTTTCAATCTGTCACGGCCCGCCCTCACAATCCGCCAAGCCCAGCTGAGAAGGGGAGTCACCAGGGCAACTCATTCCCTGAGGCTAATCTCCCCATTGGCACAGCACGTTCAAGCTCCGATGTACTGCAGTGAGTGAGGCCACGTTTAATGCTGGACCCTCCCGGCAGATCCCCCAGTCACCACTAACTTCATAAATGCGATTTATACCTCAGCGCGTTTATAAGCAGAGCCCTTCTGGTTCTTAATGTTTAGATTTAGCTTCCATCTCTCCCTCGACTTCCTTCTCCCCCCCCCCTTAAAAAAAGTCTTTGAAAACATCATCCATTCTATGACCAAACATCAATTTTAACCCCCCCCCCCACCCCCCCACACACAGACGGCTGGGAGAAGGTCGTGAGCAGGAGGGGGGGGGATTAAAATATCAGGAGCGAGCAACCTGCCCCCATTCTCGGCCGCCATATTATCTACAGTGGCGATTGAGGCCTTGGACGAAGGCTGCCGCTAAAAGCAGGCAGGGGCCTACTTAACATGCAAAAAAAAGGGGGCGTCCCACGGCTGTCTGTTGCCCGGCTGGAGAGGCCGAATGGCCGGAGTGGTCCTGGAGGGCCAGGCTGTCAATCTGTCTGGCTGTCGGGCAAGAGTTGGCAGTGATTTATTTAAATGAGGCCCTGGTGTTAAGATCAGCAGGGCCGCCACCTTCTTGGCCTTTCCGGTTCCTCTCCTGTTATCGGACCTCCCCCCACTCCCTCCCTGACTCCTCCTTACAATCGGGGCCTTAAGTTTCCAAAGTCCAAGTTGGGGAATTATTTAACGGGACCTGAAGTCATCAAGAGGTCTTGTCTCCCGTCAGGCTAATCGGGCTTTCCTCAACTGAAGATCAATCTGCCATATGTGCCTTAACTATTTCCCCAATATTCGGTTTTTTTTTTTACCAAGTTCTCTCAGTCGGGCATCAACGTAAGCAACATCTTTCCTTTTAAAACATATATATATTAAAAAAAAAAAAATCACAATTCTGGCCATTTGTGTTCAGCAAGAGAATTGGATTCGGTTCTGACCCTGAGCAGGAACGGTGGCAAGGAATCCTACTGCCAACAGATAAAAGCAACATTCAGAGCCAACCTCACAACTCAGGGGGATAGTCCTGAGGATATCTGCTGTGCCCCCCCCCCCCCCCCCATCACGCCACCCTGGCTGAAATCAGCAACAGGCCAGGGATCAAACCTGGGACATACCTGGTCCCTTGTGATCTCTGCGGCGCAGCGGGCATCTGACTCACCCAAGGTGCCCGCTCCATCTCGAATACCTAGCGTACATGCTCTCCGGGAATCCTGACTACTGCCCAAAACAGGATCGCACGTGGCAGCACGATGGCAACGTGCTTAGTCTCTGCCCAAAAAAAGTTGCCCACTTTTCACCCAAGCCATACCTGCCCTGGGTAACGGTGCCACCTTAACTCGTTATGTAACTGCAGGGGGGGCGGGCGGTGAGTGGGGGAGAGTGGAAGCATGTAAAAAAAACTGTGTGTAACATATTTGTGCTAAGTAGAGAAGAATATAGATGGGAGAATATCTGTTAGTACAGAAAAAGATGCAATGGTTAAATTGTGATGTTAATCCAGAGAGAGCACATCTTCGAAACTTTTACATAATATATATATATAAGTAACAAAGTTGCTGATATCTCACGTGTAAATGACACCTGTCAAACTAGCTGAGAGATGTTGGGCTGTAACTCGCTAAGTGCATTGTTTATGCATTTCAACGCTTTTGAATAACGTTTTTAAAAAGAGACTAACTTGCCCCTTCCCCTCGTGTTTGTGCTTTGGGGAAAGGACCTTCTGGTATATATTTTCATTTTTGTTTTAATCAGTCGCGCGTGGCGATGTGTTTTCGCGGTCTCGCGCTTGCTGCCGTTCGAAACGTGCGCTCAATCCAAATTACGGCCAACCCGTCTCTTGACCGTAAGTTCCGTTGGTGTTGCGCCTCGGTTTAGAAAAGAAACACCCCCTCCCCCCCCCCCCCCCCGTGAGCCTTCTCGATTAGTTACGGGTGACACTTCGTCGGGATTCACATAGCCAAAACATAAACAGCTTGATATTTGCTGTTTGATTTACTTGAGGCTTAAAAGTAAGGCAACCCTTTTGAAGAAGAAAAAAAAATCGCCCCCCTCCCCACTTTACAGCGAAGAGAGGGAGTAATGTCTTGCTCTGTGTTTGGGGGAGGGGTGGCCATTTTGTTGCCATGACAACAAGTACCAGTTCCTATCGTAATGGGAGCTGTACTAGCGTGATAATGTTTTGTTACCGTCACCCGTCACTAGTGTGAGATGGCATTGCCGAATTGCCATATTTTGTCTCTCAATGGCAACCAACAGATTGCCATCAACCACTCAATTGAGGCAATAGGCAAGAACTGGGGATCCAAAATCTAGGTGTGGCTAGGCCTGTATTGGGAATATTTTACTCACTGGGGACTCCAGTACCCTTGTGCCCACTGCTAATTCCTATCATACAGCAGACTGTTTAAGCTTATGTGTTTTAAAATAAGGTTTGTTATTTTATGTGCGAGCGTGTCTGTGCTTGAGTGTAGGGTACCTTGCTAAGAAGTAGCTAGTGACTAGGCCTCATTTTTTTTTAATATATTATAGCCACACAAATTAGCTACTGTATACTATCACAGGTTCAGCAATCCTAGATAAGTACTAGAAACGTATGGGAAACCAAAGATGTGGGTTGAACTGAGGAGTAGTCGGTAGATGTTTCAATACATTGTGTATATAAATGGTCAACTTAGTGTGGGCTTTCAGAGATTTCGATACCACAGCTTACTGCAGTTTACCACTGAGGCCTTCAGACATAAAGGACTAACATTCAGCAGAGGGATCGGGGTATTAAACAATCTAAGACCCGCTGTTACATTGCGCAATGTCGAAGTGGTTTAAGAGGTCATTGCAACCACAGCAGAACCTCAGTTTGTAAATGGCAAGCAAACCACTGATTTGCTTTTATTACAATACGGGGCGGGGGTTGGGGGGGTATCAAAAAAGCGATTTCCATTCACTGTTTAAGAGAGGGATCGATCGCCATCAGGAGGCCGTTTGCAGAGGGGGAGAAAAACAAGCCATTGAAAGAATTGCGATCAACTTTGCTATTCCTTTCATTGATTTTTCTTGTATGAGGGCTGAATGCTGAGGACATCATCAGGGGGAGGTCGTGGCGTCACTGAAGCTTGAGAGTATAAGGAAACCAAATTAAAACAGACAAGGCTGAGGCAACCCCCTGTTTAATAAGGGTTTTCTTTTTATCGAGAGACCGAAATGAAGGGTTAAGGCCCACGGTGCATGGCAGTACCGAGGCTTAAAAGAATAGGAGAGACAATGAGATAAAGCAGTGGTCAGGTTGGAATGCTTTACGCCAGCCCCTCTTGATGATGTCATCAGGATGCACCACTGAAACAGTAACGTGCAACAACAAACAAAACAAAAAAAAATCGACAAAGATTCAGAATTCTCTCCCGGGTCATTCGAATTCTCCATGAGGAGAATGCTCCTCAAAACGGAGTCCTGATGGGGAAAAGGGGGGGGGAGGAGCTCTTTACGCACCTCCTGTGCCTTTCTAGCCATCACTCAGCTGACAGACTGCAGCAAGCTGAAACTAAGACGTTGCAGAAGCAGCCCGCGCCTTTAACAAATTAATGTGCGCTGGACACAGGGAAGTGGAAAGAATTGGGGCTGATTCCCCGACTAGGTGCTCCCGACGAGGTGGTGCCTCTCGGAAAGGGGTGGCGGAGCAATGGTGGGTCCACGAACCCCACCATTCCCCCCCCCCCCCACCCTTCCTTGATTGTCCACCCGCCTCTCGCCGGCAGCAGCTGATCGGGGAACCGGGACCCCCACCCTGGTAGGATTGGATTGCAAGCAGTGTTTAGAGATTTGTCAGCGAGCATCTTTTTTCAGGTAACTCAACCAATTCAGGAACATCAAACTCTTGATAACTGTGTTTTTTTTCTTGGTCAGGTTTTACATACATCACTCGTGCACTTTTTTTTGATAGTTGAACTGCATTTGGCCACAATCCACAACTACCTCAGAGTGTGTATTCCAAAAGTGCAGCATCTGAGATAAAACACAAGAACATGAGAAGTAGGAGCAGGAGTAGGCCATTCGGCCCCTCGAGCCTGCTCCGCCATTCAATAAGATCATGGCTGATCTTCTACCTCAACTCCACTTTCCCAACTGATCTCCACATCCCTTCATTCACTTAATATCCAAAAATCTATCGATCTCTGTCTTGAATATACTCAACGACTGAGCCTCCACAGCCCTCTGGGGTAGAGAATTCCAAAGATTCACCACCCTCTGAGTGAAGAAATTCCTCCTCATCTCAGTCCTAAATGGCCGACCCCTTATTCTGAGACTGTGACCCCTGGTTCTAGACTCCCCAGCCAGGGGAAACATCCTCCCTGCATCTACCCTGTCAAGCCCTGTAAGAATTTTGTATGTTTCAATGAGATCACCTCTCATATTTCTAAACTCTAGAGAATATAGGCCGAGTCTACTCAATCTCTCCTCATAGGACAATCTCCCCATCCCAGGAATCAAAGGAACAAGAAAGCAAGACACACAAACTGTACTGTATATCAACATATATCTATCAATTGTCATGGACTTCAGGATCCCTCTCAGTCCATATAGTTGCTTTATGTTTATTTTTTTCTCTCACAAAACGATGGTTCAGGACCTGTTGGACTGCAGTATCTTACCCAATGTTTGATATTGGCTGTTAAACCTCCTGCCCCTCCAAGGCAAGTAACCACAAATCGCAGCTCGCTAAACTGCGGCAATCTCTAGTGTGGCAGTCAATGATGCAAAGTGTGTCGACTGTTTGGCTCCTCAGACAGTGGTTGATACAAATGCCAGGGATCGAAACTCATTGTTTTAACATCAACCGTTACCTGGAACGCAGCAGGAGGCCCTTCAAGCCCCTCGGGCCTGTTCCGCCACTCAATTATATCACGGCTGATCTATACCTCAACTCCATTTACCCGCCTTGGTTCCGTAACTCTTTAATACCCTTGCTTGACAAAAACCTGTCACTGTGTCAGGTCTGCACTGCCAAAAACAGTCCCGTAACCTCACCTCTCACCTTTACCCCCCCGGCACACACAAGTTTAAGATTATATTAGGAGTGGTTTCTCAAGGCAGTGATCGAATCTCAGGGTTCAGATGATAGTTATAAACTGTGCTAGCTTGGTTGACTCATCTGAGTTGCTGCCTTGTCTCCACTCCCAGGTATCCATTAGCCTCTTTTGCCACTGGCAGAAGTGGTTTTAACTCGCGTACGTCAAACCTCGCTCACCATAAACCGTTACTTGAACTTTAACCAGAGGAAGCGAAACTCATAAACGAAGATGGGTTCAGGTGAAGAGATGGCCAATGGGGAGGGGGGGAGGGGCAAGTGCTGCGACAGGAAGTCAAAAGGGGAGTTTGCGTACATGAAGCCAGGCAAATGGAATCTAGGTCTGCTTTGGGCACCTTGAGACTGGCAAGAGTCAGGTACTGCCAGTCTCAATCCGTTACTTGTCATGTGTTCCAGAATTGGGAGGGGGGACAAATGGTGAGATTTGGACTGCTCACGCAACCCTGAGCTACCAACATATTGGGAACAGACTACTCAATGTCAAAGCCACTTGGCTACCTCATTAGATCAGCAACTGTCTGCTCCCATCTCCATGTCATGTGAAAGAAACACACATATAGGGAAATGTAATCATTCTAATGCAAAGAGATCAGACAGTCGCAGTAATAACCTGTGCTTCTCGGAGTACCAGAGCGCTGCACATTTCATTGCCAGATTTAGCACTGGTTTCCATCGCTACAAAGAAGCAGGCTTGCCAAGTACCCGGGCCAGATGCCAACCCCTCTCTCTTTACCCTCTCCAGCTCCCCCCCTCCCCCCTCCCACCCAGAAAAAATTCCTTACTGCGCATACCAAGCCAAGTAAAGTGATTAGCGGGACATGAAGCCAGTGGGCATCATTCGTACGGTGGGTGGCAGAGAATGCTGCAGGAAAATTCGGTGTCCTGAGTGATATGAGCTGTAACAAGGGAGGTCATGTAATACCTCCAGGAATACATCCGGCCAGAGTTGGCAACCCTAGGTTAAGGTGAATTATGTGGCGGTGTAGGGGGAGTTATATCTGCATCTAAACTATGCTATATATTCCTTGGGGGTACCTGATGACAGGACTAGATACAGACAGTGGAAAATGCTCCTTTCTCTGCTCCCTCACCCTACCCCACCTCATGTCTTGCTAAACACGGATCTTGGAGTTCTGCCCACTTCCCGCTTTCGGTTAGCAGCATCCAGTATCTTGCCACGGGATCATTCTTCACGCCGAAGCCTCGGCGGCGAGTATTGCCAGACTGTTTGACTGCAGTGGCCATCGCACATCCAATCCCAGTCCTGCCCCTCATCCTCCGACACCATACCCTTACCAGCAGAGATGGTTGGACAGCAGTCAGGAGCAGGAACCCTCACTGGGTTCAGCAAACTCGGGGGAACTGAGGTCCAATGTGGCATCATTCCAGCCTAGATCAGCTAATTCAAGACAAAGCAGGGATGGAGCCTGGGACCGCCCCCCGCCCCCCCCCATGGTCTAGGTGGCTCAGGGCCACAACTGGCAGTGCATTTACCAACCAAAGCCAGGATAAAAGGCACTGCTTTCAATGCAATTCATGAGCAAAACCATTGACCAAAGAAAATCTTGAGATAGAGCACTGTCACATAAAGCACATGAAGTGGAGATGCCGGTGTTGGACTGGGGTGGACAAAAGTGAGAAGTCGCACAACACCAGGTTATAGTCCAACAGCTTTATTTGAAATCACAAGCTTTCGGAGCGCTGCTCCTTCGTCAGGTGAAGTGAAGAAAAGCATTCCTTCACTTCACCTGACGAAGGAGCAGCGCTCCGAAAGCTTGTGATTTCAAATAAAGCTGTTGGACTATAACCTGGTGTTGTGCGACTTCTCACATAAAGCACACAGATGGATGGATTTAATTGAAGTTTTGCTCACTTGTGTTCGAATATTAATGGGGTTCTCCATGCTCCAGACAAGTCACCATCCGCGCCCCCCCCCCCACCACCCCCAATCAATGCCAAAAAAAAAAATCAGCCACTTCTCTCCCTACTACACCGTCACACAATCTCCCCCTTTCTCTTTCAATTAAAACCACATAAGACCAACACTCTAGGGACATCGGCCCAGCTCGAAATGTCAGTGGAGTGTGAAATCTTTTCAGTCGGAGCCCAGGGATTGCTTCACGGCAGGAGCTAAACAAGAACACATCTGAGTCACGCTCAAGGTGACCGAGCGAGAAATAAAATACACCTTCAACCTCATCCATTATTGAAAGAAAAGAATCAGGAATTAAGTACATTGCATGGTTGTTATTGATCCTCACTCACATGTACCTACCTCAAGAATACAAAGGTGGAAGGTGGCAATTCACACCTGGTGCCACTTCTATTCCCCGGACACCTTAAGAGGTCCCTAGACTGTACTGTGGAAAGTGGAAATGAGTGTGGGTCCCATTCCACTATATATATATACACAAAACTCTGAAAATTCATTGGTACCATTCGGGCTCATTGTTCCCTCAGTTGAAGTCTTCTATTGACCTTGTTTGGGAGGCTAACCCGCCAAAATTGTATTGTTTTCATTCCACCATTTATGCCGTAGAGATGGGCTACCCTTTTCCCCCCTCCCCCCTGCTCCCCGCCCCACCCCCTCAACCCCTCCTAAAAGAAATGCCCTACTTGAGCCACACTGCAGACTGTCCACTACCTGATTAAGACAGGTTAGCAAACTAAGCAATTGCGCAAATGTAGATTTTAGAATGAGATGACATTTTGAGAAAATATTTGAGGGGTTTTTTTTGGACATTCCCTGGTCTTCCATAACAGTTGGAACTTTTGTTCTGCGTTTTGACACCAGGTGCAGTGATGCCTCTTATTTCAAAAAGACTCTGGTGCTACACCTCTGGATGGCCTCACAACCACCCTGTCAGGCTCTCTCTTTGACAAGGAGCTGTTTACACTGGTTATGTACTCGGACTAATTTGTTCTCTGACCTTTTGACCTCCGGCGGTATAAATGCCCTAGCCGTCGAGCAGGAATCTTTGGCGCTAAGCAAAGATCTTTAAACCTGCAGTGCAGGCCTCGCCAGCCAGCCGTGTGTTCATCTGGTGGATGCACTGTCTGTAGATTACCGGCGTACCGGGTTTCCGGCTACGGCACCCTGGGCCCAGCCACGAGCCAGACTGACTTGTTCCCTGGCTTCCCTTTCCCCCTTCCGGTGGAGCACTTTCCCTCCAGATTGACCTCCTGTTCCTGTCCAGTGGCAACCCAAGTTGAATACTTGACCTTGCCACTTGACGAATCATGGGAAAGTACCCACTGTTTATCACTGTGTCGCACAGGCTATTAATTCTCTCATGTGCTTTACCAGCACAAGGGGCTGAATGGCCTACTCCTGTTCCTATGTAAAGGAACGTTGAGTGTCTAATCAACAACCGGTTGACCCACTATACCATTCACTATTGGCCATTAAAGACCGTTGTAACATCCTTTTAAATAATCCCAAATAGACCCAACAGCCTTCAGTTGATTTCCCAACTGAATATCTCCAGACCATGACTCTGTGGGATACAACGTGGGATCATTTGAACATGCTTGGATACTTGGACTGGAGGACAATTAGTTTCATTGGAGGGAATGGGTGTTACACATTCAATCAGCCCATCACTTCCCCTTGACTGAGATTCCTTCAATATGAACGATATATTTTACTTCACGGCCAATTGGTTGTAAGCTTTCCCTCTAAAAAGGAAAAAAAAAACGAGCCCCATTGTACTTAAATACCAAGCCTCCTGTCACTTGGAGGCAAGAATGAGGCCCAAAATTCCAGGCTTATCCAAAATGAAGGTGGCTTGAAACGTCAGCCAGTTGGCTGTGTCTCCTTCTGTAAATAAACAAAGCTCGCTACACCTAAATATCTTCGAAATCAGGTTCATTTACCTTTGCTCATAAAAACTGACTCCTGGTGAGGGCCTACTCCTTCAAGGTCTTTAGAAGAAACCCAGGCCCTAATACTGAGGTAAAGAAGAAGGGAGACAATGATATACTTGACACACATTCCACGTGCAATCTGGCAGCCCCTTTAAGGCAAGATTTTTTTTTTAAATTGTTACTTTCCCCTCATCAGCGTAACAGCGTGAGCCCTCATGTTAAAACCTTCCTCGTATCGAACTGGCTGAAATCAAGGACTAGACGAGCTTGAATTTAACTTTCTGTAGGGATGACAGTATTAAGGAGTTGTTTCCCACCATTTTAAATAGAAAGTTTATCGTAAGGTTAGGAGTCTTCAGCTATAACGGGAGGGGGGTGTGATGAGGGGCAGGGTTGGGTGGGTGGGTGGGTGGGTGGGAGATGTGCTCGAGGGTCTTTATACCTTTATTTATGGCTTGTAATCCTGTTTTTCTTTCTCTCTTTGAATATACTGGACAATTGTGACTGTGCTTTTAAGTTGTGAAGACTATCTATTGCAGTCAATTATTCTGTGTGGTTCATATACGGCAGAGCACTGTAAACATATCACAAAACTGTTGCCAGTGGTTTTGTTCATTTTATGCTTGAAAGGGGAGATAATTGTGAAACCACAGCTTGGCTTTAAACTGGTGGAGGCTTCATCCTCCCCACGCTACGTTTCCTAAATAGTTATATTTGTTCGCGCAATTAGAATGTGGCTGCGTTTTTAAGGAACTGGGTGTTACAGAAGTGGCTTTTCACTTCTTGAGGGAACTCGGGCTGGGGGTGGGGGGGGGAGGGCGGAGGGCGCAGGGGGATGTGAGGGAAAGTGCATTTAGAATTTGATGAGTGTCAACGGACCCGCTCTGATTGCTGTCGAGAGTCCCAGTGTGAAAATATTTCTGGCAGTTTGGCTCCGGCTGAGTGTTTGCAAAGTCCTCGTCGCAAAACAATTCTCCAAGACAATGCAAGGTGGCAGCTTTGCCCAAGGGGTGTAGGAATGAGAAAGGGTCGCTGTATCCCATTCTTTAGGTCCACACACAGTGCCTATTCTGACCATTGACACCTCCCTCCCATCTTGCTGCCGAGCCCATATCCCTCGACTGTCCATTGACCAGCACTCCACTGGTGGCCGAATCGGTAGATGCCCCATATGGGGACTCAGCCAGACAGACCAGAGAGGTCCCTGGTAATATCCCTGGTTAGGGGTCCTCAGCTGATCAGACAGTGGGGATGCTGCATTTGGTCTCTGCATCCCAGGCAAAGGAAAGGAACAGTCGGCCAGGATCCCAACTCCTGATTATCAGCCAGAGACTGGATAGTGAGTGGGGTCAGAATCGTGCTCAGTTTTGACACCTCTGCCATTGCTGAATAGCCCATTGACATTGTTGTGAGGCACCGGAGACCTGAAGGAGCCAGCATCTGCAGGAGAGACAGGGTTGAAAACTGGGGAGACAGGGAGAAGACAACTTTATTCGTGCATAAGGAAACACGCATGGTGCTTTCCCTTCGACTGCTGAAGCTGGAGTTCGGTACTCTGGGTAACAGCCACCCACACTGGTGGACTTTGTGAATGTGAGGGTGAGAAAGGTGAAAGGCAAATGCTGCTCTGGTGCGCTACTGGAACAGAGTAGGGAAGGAACCTCTGCTCTGCCTCTCCCTCAAAAAAAAACATGCTGTGACCAGATCTGGATGCCTCTGATGATGAGTGTAAATCGGGGAGGTCCCCTTCACTCCTCCTCTGCCTTAATGACCACTATGGTTTTTCAGTGCGGCGAAGTTATCCTAGAGCCATTGGAAAAGTCTCCAAATTGGGAAAATGAAACTGGACCGATTCCTACGGGATGCTCGGTTTTATTTGTGGGAGAAGGAGAGGAGGGACCCATCACAGTAGGTTGTCAGCGACCAGTTGCAGATTGCTTCACTGCTTTCTTCCGAGGACCCGGTGAGTTTATCCAGTGAGTGGCTGCTCCATACAGGTTCCCAGCTTCGATCCCCGGTCTGCGCTGAGCTAGCTGGTATCAGCCGGGGTTGGGGGTGGTGGTTGGGTGTTAGGAGCTAGGAGTGAAAGACTTGGCCTCAGCATCCCTGGGATAAATCGGGCAGGGCTCCCACTACTGATGGCCGTCCAGTAATCCCTGCGGGGCGTGGGCATGCGTGGACGCTGGGCGAGGGTAGGGAGGGGCTTGGCTGTCAGGTAGCCGAACAAAACCAACGTGACCATGGGCAAGATGAGAAGTTCAGTAAAAGCTCCTGCATGAGTCTTGATAGTGGATGTTGCAGGCTGTTTTGACACACAACCGATACTCAGACATGAATAATGGTTGGTCGGGGAACATAGGAACAGGAGTAGACCATTCAACCCCTCGAACCTGTTACATAAGAACATCATAGGAATTAGGAGCAAGATTAGGCCATCTGGCCCCTCGAGCTTGCTCTGCCATTCAATAAGATCATGGCTGATCTTCGACTGCAACTCCACTTTCCCGCCCGATCCCCACATCCCTTGATTCCCCTAGAGTCCAAAAATCTATCTATCTCAGCCTTGAATATACTCAACGACTGAGCCTCCACAGCCCTCTGGGGCAGTGAATTCCAGAGATTCACAACCCTCTGAGTGAAGAAATTCCTCCTCATCTAATGGCCGACCCCTTATCCTGAGACTATGCCCCCTAGTTCTAGACTCTCCAGCCAGGGGAAACAACCTCTCAGCATCTACCCTGTCAATCCCCCTCAGAATCTTGTATGTTTCAATGAGATATGTTCTGCCATTCAATGAGATCGTGGCTATTCTGCATCTTAACTCCATCCACCTGCCTTGGCTCCATAGGGAGGTATCAGAGGTTACCTAGTGTCCATGGAACTGTTATCCCTACAGAGTCACCAGCTTCAGGAGAAAGGAGAAAGACATTGTTTTAAGCTTTGCTTGAGCTGATAGCACAACATTTCTAACTTCACTAGAAAGCTGAGATCACGGAACAAGCAGTATTCCGGGAACTCCAGGTTGATTTTCCCCGTTCCCACGCAAGGAAGCTGAGACCAATTGTATCCCACTATGCAGGTAGAAGATAGAAAGACATGTCAATCAGGCGACACTAGATTTGGGAGACCAATGCCCTTGGGAAGGGGAGGGGAAGAAGAAATATTCCCCTCATCTTCTGAGATGTAAATGACGGGAATGCCACAATTCCAAGCAGTGGCTGTAGACGGTAGTTGAATTGATGGGGAAATCTTCTGCACATGCTCAGTGCCGTGAGCACCAGGACTTTGCAAAGCAAGGGTCAAACTGTCAACTCCGCTCGGTGCCCACTGGGGCAGGCTGAACGTCAGGCTAACCGGCCGGGCTTTTCATTTTCCTTTTTAAAATATAACGTAACCCTTCCGTCAACAATGCCTCACATGCCGCGATGAATCGGCATGAAGGGCCGCCATGATCCCTCATGTTGCTACGGGGCCATAGAATCGTGCAGCACAGAAAGAGGCCATTCGGCCCCTCGTGCCCCTGCCGGCTCTTTGAAAGAGCCATCCAATTAGTCCCGTTCCCCCCCCCCCTGCTCTTTCCCCATTTCTTTCACTGGAAAAGTGACTCTCACAGCACTTTACTAAATGGTTCTTAATGGGAACACTGTATGCTAGTTTTGGAAGAAAAGAAATATTACCTACCGCCCCCCACCCCCTCAAACTCCCCTCTTGCGCTTGAAGAATGTTGTTGAGTGATGTCCTTGTGCATCAGACGATTTATTGGACTCAGCAGTCCTTCGCTGTTATCAGTCAGTCTCGAGCTCCGGGCCAACTCATCAACAGCATTCCTTTTTGGAGAAAATGGACAATGAACAAATATAACTCACCACCGAATGGGAGGCAAAGCACCAGTTTAAAGATTACAGCTGTGGTTCGTGACTCCTCCTGTCTTTAACAGATAAATTGTGGGGTTTTTTTGTTGGAAACTCTTATTTGCCTGGCGCTGTTTATGCAACAAAAACTTGAGTCAAACCAAAGCTTGATGGAATGGATACTTGCTTGTCTTTGATATAACATTGCATTTTTTTTGCAGCTACTGTTGTTTTTTACCTTGACCAGAAACCAAAAGTGGCTACGTCTAAGGAAGCACATTGAAGGCACAGCTTCTTACTGGAAAATACGTCTGTACTACTGCCTCCACCTCATCAGATTTCTGTATTTGTGTTACTGATATGAGAAAACAGAACAACACAACCAACCTGGGTTATTTTTTTTTTTTGTCGGTGTGCATGCTGTTGCCCAGTGAGGAGTGTTTTAATTACCGACTCTGCTGTCTATCTTTGCTGGGCCATGCTTTCAAAACAAAAAACAAGCCCTGCTCACTCATATAAGAACATAAGAATCAGGAGCAGGAGTAGGCCACACGGCCCCTCGAGCCTGCTCCGCCATTCAATGAGATCATGGCTGACCTTGGACCTCAACTCCACTTTCCCGCCCGATCCTCATATCCCTTGATTCCCCGAGAGTCCAAATATCAATCTCAGCCTTGAATATACTCAACGATTCAGCATCCACAGCCCTCTGGGGTAGAGAATTCCAAAGGGTCACAACCCTCTGTGTGAAGAAATTCTTCCTCATCTCAGTCTTAAATGGCTGACCCCTTATCCTGAGACTATGCCTCCTAGTTCTAGACTCTCCAGCCAGGGGAAACAACCTCTCGGCATCTACCCTGTCAATCCCCCTCAGAATCTTATATGTTTCAATGAGATCACCTCTCATTCTTCTAAACTCCAGAGATTATAGGCCCAGTCTACTCATAGGACAGCCCTCTCATCCCAGGGATCAATCTAGTGAACCTCACTCTTGGAAATGTTTCGCCTCTCTTCTATTTTGATTGAGATTACTGGTGGCATATTTGATTAGAAATGATCCTTTCACCAGCAAAATGCTGGGTTCTAACCCGGACCAGGCTGATGGAATGACAGTCATCAGTTTGGGTTTCTCCTGGTGCTAAATTAAAAATGAAAGGTAATTGGTGCGCAGTTCTGACGAAAGGTCAATGACCTGAAACGTTAACTCTGTTTCTCTCTCCACAGATGCTGCTGAGTATTTCCAGCGTTTTCTGTTTTTACTTTTCTGTCTCTTAAATTGGAATGGTTTCTTCCACCGTTCCCACCTCCCCCCCACCCCCCGCCCAATGGGATGAGTTTGGTGCAGTTCCTAATTGGTGCAATTTGACAGCACAGTCTGGAATTTGCCTCTGAGTTTATTGAGGCTACAGGGATTCCAAGTGTGGGAATTGGAAATGCCAGACTGGTGTAGTACGGAGTGCTCTTTTAAGATTGTGGTTGAAGTATGCTGTAGAAGAATCTTTGGGCTGACACTGGATCCTAAAAAGCCTCTCAGTATTGGTATCCCTGACCTTAATAATTCCCATCAGAAAAGTAAGGAACCATGAATTGGGGGTGTTTATATTTGGCCATTTCCTCTCTGCCCCCGGTTCAGTTATGTCTCGTCAGCTCAAATTGGTTAGAAAAGCTAATCGGCAAATTATTTGAGGCACATGTCATCACTTCCTGTGTGTGGTGTAACCGTTGCCTATCTCTGCAATCTCCTTCAGCCCCACAACCACCCCACCCCCGCGATATCTGCGCTCCTCTAATTCTGCCCTCTTGAGCATCCCTGATAATAATCACTCCACCATTGGCGGCCGTGCCTTCTGTTGCCTAGGCCCTCAGCTCTGGAATTCCCTGCCGAAACCTCTCTCCTCCTTTAAGATGCTCCTTAAAACCTGCCTCTTTGACCAAGCTTTTGGTCACCTGCCCTAATTCCTCCTTACGTGGCTCGGTGTCAAATTTTTTGTTGTCTTAATACTCCTGTGAAGCGCCTTGGGACGTTTTACTACGTTAAAGGCGCTATATAAATACAAGTTATTGTTGCTGTTAATTTGCCACCCCGCTCTACTCCGCATGCCCAACCAGTTTGCCATGATTTGTTGGGTTTTGCTGAACAAAAAAACGACATTTGGTGAGTTGACCCAGTTTGGTTTGGCCTGGATTAAAATGAAAGGTAATTGGTGCGCGCGTCACTCAGATTCCGAATGAATGGAAATAAGTCCAAACGCCAATTATATTATTGATTCTTTGCTTTGAAAGGCAGAGCTTGACGCACAAGCGCATGGTAGTGTACAGTGACCTGCCACAAAACTAGAAATTGATGGCGAAAAAAGGTTTCCAATCACCTCAACCCGCTCTCTAATTTGCTGAAGTGTTCATGGCCTAGCTTAGATACAGCAGAGGGGTAATTATTCTCGTTTGTGTATCAAGATGACAAGCTAGCACACAATGAAACCTCTTACCACGTTTTAAGGAGTGGGGGGGGGGGGGAGGGAAATGGGCCCAAAGGTTGGCATGAACCCAATAGGGTCTTGTGCCCATCATTGGCTTTTCCCATAAAAGGACCAGCTGGGCATTTATTGATCATTTCTCTACCTTACCAGGATACATGGAGCCCTGGCTGGGCTCCTAGCAGACTGGTACGAACCAGTGCACTGCCTAGGTCTGTACAGTTAAAAAGGTAACAGACTGATGGGAACTGACTGCCAATCCCAATGCAATGATTAGGGCTTAAGTCGCCTTTTTCTTTGGGTAGAATGAAAAGATACGAGACTAATTAGCCCTCCTCCGCCGAGGGGATGGATGGACGATTTCCTCTTTCAGAGAGGGCTTTCGCTCTGTGCCCTGGCCGGCACTGACAAGGAGCTGAAGGTTTGTCTCACTTTCAGTCATCTCCACTTTTTTTTTTCTGTCTGATTGTGTGAGAACGTGGAAGCAACAGTTCGTCATTCTTCAGCCTTAGCTTCCTGGAGCTATGTTTGAGCATGGTGCAGGTGCACGGGTTCAGTGCCAACCGCAGACGGTTAGCTAGTTTAATGAGAAACGCTAACTGATTTCAGCCCATGGATGGTGCAGAGGATGGAAGCACCACCACCACCACCAGCGGGTTACCTAACGTCTATTATTATAACAGCAGGTTGTGTGCTAGCTCTGTGATTTTATTTAAAAGGGCAATGCTCAGCCGACGTGTGGGCTATTATGTATGTTCTGTTTACACCGATTGAATAGCAAGGGTGCGTTTGACGCTTTAAAAGATGTGCTATTTTGCACACATTTTCCTCTCTGTCTGGTTTTCAACTGGGAATTGATTATCAGTGAGTCAGAGGAGAGGGTCGGCCATGCCACTTTCCAACACCTTCTCCCACCCAGCTGTTGCTGTCAGAGGTGTGAGGGTGAGCTGACTGCCCCCAACCCGTCGGGCAACCCAACCTGTCACGCTGCAGGAACGGGAAGCATAGGCATTGACCAGTGCAAAAGGTCAAGGGAGCTGGACGAAGGAGCACTGCGGTTCCACCCGCGGCGAGGGAGGGATGACCGACCAGAAGGTTTTCATGCTCCGCAGGGCAGAGGTGACGGGTGAGGCGGCTCCCCTGGGGTTTTGGGAGATTTGAATGAACTCTTGTAGCCGCAGTACAAAGTGCAGGCAAGCAAGTTCCAGCAGCAAGCACAATGCGGTGTCAAGCAAGGCAGAGTCAACCATCGGCCCCTAAATTGGCGACTATGGAGAGGAAAGATTAGAGAGAGAAGCTAATGGAAAGTGTATGTGAATGGGGTGGCGGAACATACGTTTTATTTGACAAAAACAGTTTAGCTGAAAGCAAGGTACAGATTCCCCAATACCAATCTGCGTTGCCATGGTAATGACTTCCTGGTGAAGAATACCCGACGAGAGAGGAACAGAGGTTTAATAAATGAAACGCACCCCTTAAAAGCGTAGTTAATGTTTTTTTCCATTAAAACAACTTTCAGTCAACCTCTTCAGAACAGGCCCAAAC
Organism: Squalus acanthias; assembly: GCA_030390025.1. Lineage (NCBI taxonomy): Eukaryota > Metazoa > Chordata > Chondrichthyes > Squaliformes > Squalidae > Squalus > Squalus acanthias. Next base: position 58,393,524 of record CM059444.1, read on the forward strand.
TTGAAATTCCTGCAGTCTGGTTGAGCTTTGCCTTCCACTCTCCTCGTTTGAAAATGGGCCTCCTTCACATCCCACACTTGCGTCATGTGCAGTATCTGTTTACTACCTCTGAGGTGACGCTTTTGTCTTTTTTATGTTACCAGTCCTCGAATTACCTCAGCAACCACAAAGTGTCGAAAGAAAACAATGAAATAATTACGAAATGCACTGAATTAGACGGAACAACATTAGAATTGAGATATATATATTGGGAGATAATTTTGTATGTCTGTTCCTCTGCAGTGTATGACTTAGAAGTGAAGTTTTTTTTTTAAGCCTTTTTTCTGATTTTTATCTTTATATAGTCTTTAATAAAACTATATTTCTTTATATTGTAGAGCATCCTCTGTTGTTCTTTTCTTCAACTTAAGGGTCTTCACCTTTTAAAAACGTTGGAGATTTTTACCTCTTAACAATGGAAGAAGTAGTTGTGTCAATGTGAGATTAATGTTTGATTTTTTTTCCATTAAACGTGTAACTTAAGCAACTTGCCTGAACCTGTTTCATTTTATACATTTTTCTGTGTGAGACATGAAAAACGGTCATCCACAGCTGAGAAGCTAGGCCACCGAGTTTTAAAATACCCTTTATAAAAGACTGGTTGGGCCTCAGCTGGAGTATTGTGGCCACTTCTGGGCACCGCACTTTTAGGAAGCATGTCAAAGTCTTAAGAGAGGGTGCAGAGGAGATTTGCCAGAACAGTAGCAGGGATGAATGACTTCAGTTACGTGGATAGACTAGAGAAGCTGGGGTTGTTCTACTTCAGAGCAGAGAAGGCTAAGGGGAGATTTAATGGAGGTGTTCAAAATCATGAAGGGTTTTGATAGAGTAAATAAGGAGAAACTGTTTCCCCTGGCAGAAGGGTCAGTAACCAGAGGACACGGATTTAAGGCGACATGAGGGGAAAAAAATGTTATGCAGCGAGTTGTTGTGATCTGGAATGCGCTGCCTGAAAGGGCGGTGGAAGCAGATTTAATAGTAACTTTCAAAAGGGAATTGGATAAATACTTGAAGAGGAAAAATTTCAGGGCTATGGGGAAAGAGCAGAGGGGAGAGTGGGACTAATTGGAGAGCTCTTTCAACCCGGCACAGGCACGATGGGCCGAATGACCTCCTCCTGTGCTGTATCATTCTGTGGGCTGGAAATTGCGTAGCGCCCCGTTTGGGGCGATAACTTTTGCGGGAGCGCAAAAGCATCGCCGGGCACTACACAATTGAATCCGACGCGAACTTCCGGTTCGGCGCTCCAGGAGGGAAGTGGGGCGTCAAATCGAACGCTACCACTTCCCTTGGAGCGCCAAACGGAGCAAGAGGGACAGTAGCGGCAGAGCGCTGCACAATGTCCCGTGCAGCGCTGCCGGTTTCACAGGCTCCTTCCCTCCCTGAAAGGGAAGGGCCAGTGCTGAGGTCATTTCAAGGTAAGGCTGGGAATAACTGGCGACGGCACCTGCGATCGGCGAAGAGCAGCCCCAAGCGCTCTGAGAGAGGGCAGGGCTGATCAATCGCGGGATGGACAAAAATTCAAAAAACAGCACACTGGGGTGATAATAACATTTTGGCCTACCCGACCACCACTGCCTTTGATTACCGCTCCCCAAGCGGCCATCCGCGGTGACAACGCCTCCTGCAGCTGCCGTTGTTGACGCCCGGCGATGCTGCAGGGGGCGGAAGCGAATTTAAGATCCGGGGCGATAACGGGGCGCAGGAGATCGAGGCGGTAAGTTTTATCGCCAGCGGTACCCCGCCATGCAAGTTGGCGGGTGTCAGTAATTTCGCTGCACCCGGTCGGTAAGCCGTTAGCGCCCCGTTATTGCACCCCCTGGAGGGGCTAACGGGAGGCGCAAAGGAGGCCAATTTCTAGCCCAATGTTTCTAAGTTGTTCGCGCCCAGAATTTTATTCACGGGGCCTTGAAATCACGCTGTGCGGATAATAGCATCCAAGCGGTTAAAGTGTTTGTATGAAGTTCCTTTGCCTGGTGTATTAACAGAGGCATTGACCTATCAAAGTCACAAACAACATTCTCTGTGACTATGATCCTGGTGCATTATCCCTCCTCATCCTCCTCGACCTCCCTGCAGCCTTTGACAACTGCACCATCCTCCTCCAACACCTCTCCTTCGTTGTCTAGTTCGCTTGGTTCCACTCACCTATCCAATCATAGCCAGAGCATTTCTTCCCGCATCTCAGTTTAGCGTTTCATCAAAAAGACGGCACCTCCGATAGTACAGCACTCCCTCACTACTGCACGGAGGTACAGTCCTGGATTATGGGCTGAAGTCTTCTGAAGGAGTGGAGATTGAACCTACAAGCTTCTGAATCATAGGTGAGAGTGTTACTGACTGAGCCAAGCTAACATTGAGGTTGACTTTACAGTCACCACCTGAACTCTGAGACAGTTTATATAATTCTGGACACAGACAGGCCTTGACAGCTGCATCACAGGCCTGTACAGCTGAGCTGAGGGTTCATAAATCAAATGGTGGCCCTGATGGCAAGATATTTATCTTCACCACCACAAACGATTTTCCTTGCAATGTGGTATTCCCTGCCTCGGGTACAGTTGCCAACTCTGGCTGGACATATTGCTGGAGATTTCATCACATGACCTCCAACCGCGCCGCCCCCACACTCTCGCCATTGGTCGCCCGACACGTCCATCCTCGCGTTGCACCGCCTTCCCGCGCCAATTGGAAAGCGAACACTCTTCCTCACCCGATTGGATGATTCTTGACTCTCAGTCAAACAGCCATTTCCCCCCCCCCCCACCCATCTCCAACCTTGGCATAACTAACAAGCAAAAACGTTCAACGAAAATGGAAAAAATTATTTTTTAATGCCCCGATGACTTTGCTCCCTGGGTTTTTGCTTGCAGCGGTGTCCTGGAGATTAATCTTCAATTCCTGGAGACTCCAGGGCAATCCTGGAAGGTTGGCAACCCTAGCTCTGGGGCCAAGTAGACCACCGCATTTATAATGGTTGCATCTCTTTGCAACACCAGATTTCTGATTGGTCCCCTTGGAGGACAAGACGCACCCAACAGTTTGTCTGGAATGTGTAATTTGATCCAACCTGCTGGAGAGTAATCAAGGTCTATGCAATGTGTAATTTGATCCAGTCATTGTCACAGGCAGACTCCAGAGCTCACAGTGCTAACACTACTGCTTTCAGAGAATCCTCATGCACAAAATCTCCCATTCAAAAGCTGGTAAGCGGCCTGTGCGGGGGACCTCCAGAGAGCTGCGCAGATTTGGAATGCAGGAGGGGCCTCTGATGGTAGAATGTATTATAAATGGGCTATCAGACGTCTGTTATTGTACCGCATACAAAGCTAGGTGGGACAGTAAGCTGTGAGGAGAACACAAAGTCTGCAAAGGGATATAGATAGAGTAAGTGAGTGGGCAGTAAAGTGGCAGATGGAGTATAATGTAGAGAAATGTGAGGTTATTCACGTTAGTAGGAAGAATAGAAAACCAATATTTTTTAAATGGTAAGAAACTTTCAAATGTTGGTGTTCAGAGAGATTTGGGTGTCCTCGTGCAAGAAACACAGAAAGCTAGCATGCAGGTACAGCAAGCAATAAGGAAGGCAAATGGCATGTTGGCCTTTATTGCAAGGGGGTTGGAGTATAAGAGTAAGGAAGTCTTGCTACAATTGTACAGGGCCTTGGTGAGACCACACCTGGAGTACGGTGCACAGTTTTGGTCTCCTTATCTAAGGAAGGATATACTTGCCTTGGAGGCGGTGCAACGAAGGTTCACTAGATTGATTCCGGGGATGAGAGGGCTGTCCTATGATGAGAGATTGTGTAGAATGGGCCTTTACTCTCTGGAGTTTAGAAGAATGAGAGGTGATCTCATTGAAACATACAAGATTCTGAAGGGGATTGACAGGGTAGATGCTGAGAGGTTGTTTCCCCTGGCTGGAGTGTCTAGAACTAGGGGGCATAGTCTCAGGATAAGGGGTCGGCCATTTAAGACTGAGATGAGGAGGAATTTCTTCACTCAGAGGGTTGTGAATCTTTGGAATTCTCTGCCCCAGAGGGCTGTGCATGCTGAGTCTTTGAGTATATTCAAGATGAGATAGATAGATTTTTGGACTCTAGGGGAATCAAGGGATATGGAGATCAGGCGGGAAAGTGGAGTTGAGGTCGACGATCAGCCATGATCTCATTGAATGGCGGAGCAGGCTCGAGGGGCCGTATGGCCTACTCCTGCTCTTATTCCTTATGTCCTTATACATTCTGAATAAGATGGCTTTACTGGAGGCTTATGTACTGAAGAACTGTCTTGAAAGAAGCAGGGGTTAGCCTCTGTTGAACCAAGCTGCAGCTCTGCGGCCAAAAATGCGTCTTGATATCGCGTGAAACCCTAAGTGAAAAAATAGCACACGACTCACACTGAATCAAGACAATGCCACATGACTCGCCATTGGATTTATTTCACAGTTTTTAATACTGGGAAATACTGTGACTTAAATGTACCGTAGGTAAATAAATAAAATGTACTCACAGAGACAAAGCTGAGATACATAAAACTGAATTGTGTTCCGCTTTGTGTCTGCATCATCTATAGGCCCAGAAGCTGTATTTTTCCAAAATCAACAGAGAACAAAAACGAGGGCCTCTGTAATCCTCTCCCTCCCACCTGTTCCTGGGCGCTGGACAGACACAGCATAAGCTGTGTCCTGTACCTGTCCAGGCTTTGTCACGCCTGAATTTGGTAGGCCAGGAAATTTGCATGGCCCAGTCGCCCCCACCCACCGCCCCCAACTCAGCACAGGCCTGCTCTGCAGGGCCTTGTGTCTGGAAAGAGGGGCCTTGAACGTCGGTACACTTGTAGGCCTGAGAAGCCTGCAGTTGTAGGACTGACTGATAGCCTTTGGGGCCTTTTGGTTGCTGTTAGTAACAAGCAACCAGGAGGCCTCCAGGCCTGAAGATCTGTGGAGAGGCTGCAAAAGGCCTCACCTTCTCAAGCCTCCTTTGCCTTGCTGCCTGGCCGCCTCAGAACTTCTGACACGAGGCCTGCTGACAGCTTCTTCAGGCACCTCTGTGTCTGGCTACCCTTCCAGCCAAGGTGGAGGAAAGCGAGGTCGGAGAGACAGGAACTCCCCCCCCCCCCCCGCCCCCCATGCTCCCCCTTGCCTCATCTCCATGGCTACCTTTGTCCTGCACCTGTTGTAGGTGCAAGCTCAGGTCTGCCTTTTACGGGAAGCCCTGTAATACCCGAGGCAACATAAAGGGGGCGGAAACTAACACCCTTTCCTCTCCGGAAGGCCTGCGAACTGAGCATTCCATAGGTGCTATGGAGAGGATTACTGGGGCCTCTATTTTTCCAAAAGCCATAAAGCCCCAGAAGTTGTATTTTTGCAAAATCCTATGTTGTAGAATCTGACTGGGTTCACTGATGCAGCACGCAACACGTTCAAATGACTCCCCGCCACCATGTCGCACGATTAAGATGAGTAGTTGATAGACATGCTGTATTTGCACAGCCTCAGCATAAATCCTTCGATCGTAACTTGTTTGGAGCTAAGAGGCACTAATGAAGCAACAACTAACGAAGCTCTCTCACAGTGAGGGGTGAGGCTGGGTACAAGGTCTGGCAATCCTTGCCCTCCGACCTAGCTCTTTCGGTTATATCCCCCCCTCACCTTTAATGGGGAGGGGGTTGGTTCATGATCGTCGTCCACCCCTACGGAGCACATAGGCTAACAGCTAACGCTGCACATTCCCTTCCTTGTAAAGACCATGCGATTGGAAGTCATTCATTCTGTTCATTTACTTGTTCGAATAAAATAGTGCAAACAATAAAATAATCCCCCCACCCCGCCCTCATTTTCTCCCCATTGATGAAAGGGTAACTAGAGAAGGGGATGAAGGGGAAGAAAATAAATATTGATCAAAAAAGCCAACGTCAGCCTCAGAGGGTCTTCCTCTGGTACTTTAATTCCATTATACTAGGAGTCAGTGAGCAAGGTGGGCCTATTCCGATCATAATCACTGGATGATCCCACTAACCCAAGTAATTGATACTATTGACCTGCCACCCCACTTAATGTTAATGTTGAGCTACTCTCAATAAGTGGGGTGTGGAGGTGGGAGTCGGGGTAGAAATTCAGGCACAGCCATTTTTCAGGCAGGGAACGCCCGAATGGTGAGGCCCGAGGCTGCCCCGATATTGGGCCTCCTGCCTTGTATCCATGGAGCCGGTGAGCGGCGGGCCAATCGCAATTGAAGATTGGGCCGCTGCAACGATAACAGTGGCCCTCAGGGAAGTTGGGGGGGGTGGGGGGCGGGTGCGGGGGATGGAGTTGGGGATGACCTGTTTGGGAGTTTAGCGTTGGCCGGGAGGGACGGGCGGTTGGCGATCAGTGGCAAGTAAAACGGGCACGGAGACAACAAATTTCTGGGCCATGATCTTCATTCAGCATTTCATGTACAAAATTCACAGTGAAAAGAATACAACATGGCTAATTTGTGAACTGGTTGCACTAAAGTAGCTTCACCTGCAATGAGACATTAACAACACAGGCTACGCAGTGGTGTAAATGGGCAGGAATGGACGAGTCATTTGGTGTGGTCCTTGGTTGGTGTTCTAACATGGCTTCTCACTGCTTTGCACTTATTTCATCAGAGTTTCCATCACATTGGAAAGACACCCTAAAATCTAGTCCAGCAACTCAATCTACAGCAAAGGATACGGTCTTATAAAGCAAAGAAAGACTTGCATTTCTATAGCGCCTTTCACGACCTCAGGACGTCCCAAAGCACTTTACAGCCAATGAAGAACTTTTGAAGTGTAGTCACTGTTGTAATGTAGGAAACGCGGCAGCTAATCTACACACAGCAAGGTCCCACAAACAGCAATGTGATAATGACCAGATAATCTGTTTTTGCGATGTTGCTTGAGGGATAAATATTGGTCCAGGACACCGGGGATAACTCCCCTGCTCTTCTTCGATAATAGTGCCGTGGGATCTTTTACGTCCGCCTGAGAGAGCAGACGGGGCCTCGGTTTAACGTCTCATCCAAAAGACGTCACCTCCGACAATGCAGCGCTCCCTCAGTACCGCACTGGAGTGTCAGCCTGGATTATGTGCTCAGGTTTCTGGAGTGGGACTTGAACCTCTGACCTTCTGACTCAGAGGCAAGAGTGCTACCACATCACACCCACAATTTCCTGATACATGTGTGACCGGCGGGCAAGGCCCCTCACTGGTAACATGCAGTGGTAAAATTGGCCATTAAATACAAAATGGCGGATAAATGTCAAGCGGAGTTAACTTAGCATAAAAAGACGCAGTTTTGACTTTAAGGTTGACCGCCATTTCCGGAGGCAATGAGGCCCCCCCGCCTCCCCACCCCCCCATCTACCCCCCCCCCCCCCCCCCCCCCCCCCCCCCCCCGCCACTCTCCACCAAACAGACCTCATTGGGCATCTTGTCAGTTTTGGACTGTAGGACTGTGGGTCTGATGAGATGCCGGCAGCAGCTGCAGGTAGGTCCTGGGGGTGGGGGTGGGGGGAGAAAGTTAGGGGCGGGGGAGGGGGCTGAGGGAGGAGGGGGTGAGGGAGGGGGTGTGAGGGAGAAGGGGGGTGAGAGAGGAGGGGGGTGAGGGAGCGAGGGAGGAGGAGGAGCGAGAGAGGAGGGGGCGAGGGAGGCGGGAGGCGATGGTGGAGGGGGGTGAGGGAGGAGTTGGGATGAGGGAGGAGGAGGCGATGGAGGAGGGGAGTAAGGGAGCGAGCGAGGAGGAGGGGCGAGAGAGGAGGGGGCGAGGGGCGAGGGACCGAGGGAGGGGGAGGCGAGGGAGTAGGGGCGAGGGAGGAGCGAGCAAGAAAGTGGGGCGAGGGAGAAGGGGTGAGCAAGAGATGGGGCAAGGGGGGCGAGGTAGGAGGGGTGAGGGAGGAGCGGGCAAGAGAGTGGAGCGAGGGAGGAGCGGGTGAGTGATAGGGTGAGGGAGGGGGGCAAGGGAGGAGGGGTGAGCGAGGGATGGGGTGAGGGAGGAGAGGGCGAGGGAGGGGGAGGCAAGCGAGGAGGGGCGAGGGTGGAGGGGGTGAGGGAGGGGGCGAGGGAGGAGGGGGTGAGGGAGGGGGAGGCAAGGGAGGAGGGGTGAGGGAGGGGGTGAGGGAGGGGGCAAGGGAGGAGGGGGCGAGGGAGGGGGAAGCAAGGGAGGAGGGGTGAGGGAGGGGGCGAGGGAAGGGGCAAGGGAGGAGGGGGCGAGGGAGGAGGGGTGACATGAATCTTGTCATTGATGTGGAAATGATTTATGAAATAATACTGGGCGGCCTGCTGGTGGCGCTGTCCAGGGAGAGTATAAATACTCGGGCCTGGGCCCAGCTTGCTTAGGACATTCTTTAACAGGAACTCGTGAAGGACACAACTAGATCTCCATGTTGAAAAACAGTTGATTAAAGCCTTGTTTAACGCTTAGACCAAGTGCCTAGTGGTTTTCTTACGTCAAGGGGCGAGGGTGGAGGATCCAAGGGAAAGGTGCAAGGGAGGGTGGGGCAAGGGAGGAGCGGGCAAGAGAGTGGGACGAGGGGGTGAAGGGGGGTGAGGGTGGACGGGTGGCAAGGGAGGTGGGGGCGTGGGAGGGAAGGGAGGCCAGGGAGGAGTGGGGTGCGAGGGAAGGGAGGCCAGGGAGGAGCGGGGAGGCAGCAGCCAGCAGTATTTCTGTGGAACCCGGAGGTGCCCACAAAAAAGAACATGAAACTTACCTCTTCGCCGCTAAATAGTGAAACTAGTCGGGTCGCTCACGGCTTAGGCTCTGTCTAGTCCTCTGCTACCATGGCAACGGGGGTTGTATGTACATCGTAGGACCCCTGATTTGTGTTTTAAATGGGCCTACTGCCTGACTCAGGGGGGCGCTCCACCCAACCGGCGCCACCCCAGGGTGGAGGCACGGGAGGGGAGGATTGCTGCATCCAGTGTGACGGCGGGAACAGGAGCTGTAAGTTTCCCCCCGCGATTTTCGGGGGGGGGGGTGGGGGAGGGGTGGTGCCTAACACCCTCTTTCCACCGGGCGGAAGCCCTCAAAATTCGACCCAGTATCTCAGGAGGAAATGAATGGGATCCATGAAGATAAATGATGTAATAGACTGGTAAGTGCGGCCCACTGTTCCATTCACCCTCACTGTAAATCCCGAACCATTCCAACATTTGCGCTTTGCCCTCGTACTGCCTGCCCAGAACAAACCTTGCTCTTGAAATGTATGTATGCAAGTTACCCAAAGTGACCAAGACTGACCAATGGCTTTGAGATCTGGGGGACACAGGCCATATATAGGAACGTATATATGACTGGAAGTACATCACATGACCATGCGTATATTGTCCCTCTCTGTTTGGAGCTGAGGCAGAGTTCAGTAACGTTCAGGCATTAATGGCATTGGCCACATCAGTGAACACGAGTCTGCTGGGCCTCTGCAAGGATCCTTGACTTGGCATCAGAATCTAGGAGAAAGGAACATGGAAATGAGTCACTTAACAACTACTCAGAATTCGCCCCTCCCCTCCCTCCACTAGATTTTCTGATGTGAGAGTCACTCTGGCACACTCCATGATTTTTTTTTTTAACCCTTAAGACGTCTGGGAAGTTTCACACTCCTCCTCGAGCTCTGCCATTTCCAAAATCGAGGAAGCGGGCGAAGTGGCCGTTTTAAATGTAAATTTGTTGCATTCTCGTTTCGCGAACTTTTACTCGCAAATTCACAGCAAATGCAAGTCCGTGGCGGAGTGCCCACCTCAGCAAACCAATAGTCGGGATGTTCAATGTCCCTCAGCCTGCCTTTATGTAGAGATGGGACCTTAATTACCCAATAACACAGGCTCATTGGGGTAGATTTTAACTTTAGGAATATAGGAACAGGAGTGGGCCATTCAGCACCTCGAGCCTGATCTGCCATTCCTGTTGAAGAAGGACTTGCAATTATATAGTGCCTTTCATGACCACCGGATGTCCCACAGCTAATGAGGTACTTTTTGAAGTGTAGTCACTGCTGTAATGTAGGAAAATCGGCAGCCAATTTGAGCACAGCAAGCACCCACAAACAGCAATGTGATAACAACCAGATAAGTGTGATATTGATTGATAAATATTGGCCAGGACACCAGGGATAACTCCCCTCCTCTTCTTCGAAATAGTGCTTTGACGGCCTTGTAATTGAGCCACCTGGTGGACTGCTGATGTATATAATAATAAAGCCATGTGCAGTACAGTTCTTACCGGAAGCCATGTTATGCTTTTGTATATATATGCTGTGTCTCAAGATATCACAGAATTGGCGATGAGGATGCGATTGCAGATTCCCTAGCTGGAATTTTTGTTGCAGGCTACTCCTGCCAACCGACGGAGGGACTGTTAGAGGTTTTTCGTTTTTGCAGAAAAACTTAAAAATCCGAGGTACATTTCGAGCACACGTGGCTGAACTGTCGACGTTGCCAGAGACCAGATGGCCGCGCCTATGGGAATAATCGGGCGCTTGGGTGAGTTCCATCGCGACCGAGACTCTTTCGGAGCATATGTGGAGCAGCTAGAAATGTTTTTCACCGTGAATAGTATTGTTGATGTCCCTGATGATGTAAACCGTAACCGGGCGGTTTTAGAAATGAACCGGGCTATTTTTGTGACAGAAGCAGGCCCCGAGGTGTATGAAACCCTGAAAAATTTGCTTGTTCCTACCAAGCCAAAGGACACGCCACTGAAGGAGATCCTAACCAAGTTGGAACAGCACTACAGTCCTGAGCCCCTGGAAATTGCTGAAAGTTATCGTTTTGGAACACGTGATCAATTAAATGGCGAGGGTATCAGTGAGTACATTGTAGCTTTAAAAAAGCTATCCATTCACTGTCATTTCGGAAACTTTGAGGACCGAGCTTTGCGTGACCGCTTTGTTTGTGGGTTGAAAAATGAACGTATCAGAAGTAAATTGTTGACAACCCCTAACTAGACTTTTGACTTAGCTTGTCAGACAGCTGTGTCGATGGATATGGCCGACCGATACTCCTGAGAGTTCCGCGCCATTTCCAGTCGTCAGACAACCGAGGTGAATCAGCTGCAGGCTAAAAGTAAAAGGCAGTTGGGCCCCAAGGCCTCAGCAACTGGCCAAGGTAACAGTGCACTGAAGTCGTGTTATCGGTGCCTGGGACAACACATCGCTCAAAGCTGTCGGTATGTGAAGGCGGAGTGTTTCTACTGCAAGAAAACTGGGCATCTTGCGAAGGCGTGCGACAGAAGAGTAAACCGACTGGCAATGCTAGAAGTAACAATCGGCAGACACTACATACCGTTGAAGAGAAGCAGCAGGACGAGGAGTTTCTGGAGATTCACGTCATCAGGAGAACGAAGGTATCTAACAGCGATTCGCGAGGTATCATCATCTAAGTAGATGTTGCAGGAACCAGGATACCCATGAAAATCGACACTGGTGCATCCGTGAGCGTAGTACCGGAATCACTATATCGCGACAAGTTGCGTGATTATCGGCTAGAGAAATAGAAGGTAGAGCTGCGAGGCTACTCAGGAGAGAAAATCCCTGTAGTAGGAAGTGTCACCATACCAGTGAAATACAAGGATCAGTGTCAGAGCTTGCCTCTCATAGTAGTGGCAGGAGACAAGCCTGCCTTGATAGGTAGAAATTGGTTGGGATCACTGAAGCTGGATTGAAATGAGATTTTTCGTGTGGAAGCGAAATTTGCATCAAAAGATGATGTCATCAAGCAGTATCCCAAGGTGTTCAGCGAAACGGGCAGTCCGATCTAAGACTTCAAGGTGAGTGTCAGAGTGCAGAAGGACGCAAGACCAGTTTACTGCAAGCCACGTCCCGTACCATACACACTCAAGGAGAAAGTTGAGCAAGAAGTCATAAGACTAGAAACTGAGAACATTATCTGTAAGGTAGATCTGAGTAATTGGGCTACACCCATTGTTGTTGTACCTAAGTCAGATGGTAAGTTAAGGCTGTGTGGTGATTATAAGGTAACCATAAACCAGGTTCTAAAGTGTAATCTACCCAATACGTTGCCAAATGTGGAAGATTTGTTCACAACGCTGACAGGTGGCCAGATCTTTTCGAAGTTAGATCTAACAAATGCCTACCTACAACTTGAGTTAGATGAAGAGTCCAAGTCATGCTTGACTATAAATACTCACCGAGGCCTATATCAGTTCAATAGGCTACCATTTGGAGTGTCTTCTGCCCCCGACATATTCCAGGGGGCGATGAACCAAATTTTGCAAGGGATTGAAGGGGTAGTGTGTTATTTGGATGACATACTCATTTCAGCACCAGACAGGCAAATTCATGACGTGGTGTTGAATGAAGTGCTCAAATGGCTAGAGAAGCACGGAGTACGAGTGACAGCTCACAAGTGTGAGTTGTTTCAAAACTCAGTGGAGTACTTAGGGCACATAGTAGACAAAGATGGTTTACATCCAACCAAGGGAAAGCTGGATGTAATCAGAAATGCAGCCACTCCCAAGAATGTCTCTGAACTTCGATCATTTTTGGGTCTTTTGAATTATTACGGAAAGTTCCTCCCAAACTTGGCTACATTGTTACATCCACTGAATGAGCTGTTGAGAAAACAGGTCCCTTGGAAGTGGTCAAAAGAATGTGACACAGCATTCAAAGAGTGTAAAAGCCAGTTCACTATGATGTATCTAAGGACATCAAGCTAGTGTGTGACACCTCTCCATATGGATTTGGGGCAGTGATCTCTCATGCACTAGATAGTGGGGAGGAGAGACCAATTGCTTTTGCTTCACGCACACTCAGTGCCAGTGAGCGGAATTATGCGCAGATCGAAAGGGAAGCTTTGTTATTGATTTTTGGGGTCAAGAAGTTTCACAAATACTTGTTTGGTCATAAGTTTACCATAGTTACTGACAGCAATCCTCCATTCAAAGTCCCCAGTTCCAACCTTAGCTGCAGCCCGAATGCAGAGATGAGCTTTGATTTTGTCAGCGTATACGTATGACATTGAGTACAGATGATCAGCTCATCACAGTAATGCTGATGCTCTGTCCAGGTTGCCATCCCCATCACAAGTTACACCCAATAAGGAAGAAGTGTTCTATTTCTCATACATTGATGAGTTGCCAGTCACAGCTGAAGAGATTGGTAGGGCAACCAAACGTGACCCAATTATGTCAAAGGTGTATGATTACATAGCAAATGGATGGCCAAACCAGGTATCAGAGGAAGATATCCATCCATACTTTGTTCGTAGGAATGAATTGTCAGTGGATAAAGATTGTATCGTGTGGGGAGCAAGAGTGGTGATCCCAAATAGGTTCAGGTCTAAATTGTTAGGAGATCTTCATGACCAGCACCTGGGAATGTGCTTGACCAAGAGCTTTGCACACAGTTACTCATGGTGGCCAGGTTTAGATAAAGAGATAGAGTAAATAGTCAGTCAGTGTACAACATGTCAATCGGTGAGCAAGAAACCACCATCAGTATCATTACAACCATGGAAATGGCCTCCCAGGGTGTGGCAAAGGTTACATGTAGATTTTGCTGAGCTAGAAGGACAGCAATTGTTCATAGTGATAGATAGTCACTCGAAGTGGGTTGAGGTGTTTCCGTTGCGGATAAAAACAACATGCAAAACAGTAGACAATTTGCAAAGATTGTTTTCTTCATACGGCCTCCCAGAAGAAATTGTGTCTGATAATGGGCCGCAATTTTGTTCCGAAGAGTTCACACAGTTCATGAGCAGAAACGGTGTGAAACATACCAAAGTTCCACCGTACCACCCTGCTTCAAATGGTGCAGCAGAGCGCACAGTACAAATTGTCAAACATGCCCTCATCAAGCAAATGTTGGATCCAAATCCAAAGAAACGTCAGTTGTCGTTGGACCACAAACTGGCAAATTTTCTGATTACTCCTCATATCACTACTGGTAGAAAACCAGCAGAGTTGTTTCTCAAACGACAGCCACGAACCAGGTTCTCGTTGTTAAAGCCAAACTTGGCACAGTCAGTAGAAGAGAAACAATCAAGGCAGAAAGAGAGTCATGATAATGGTAGAGTTCACTGTCAACCGTGAGGGATTATGGAGTGTCCTCCTCAAATTCGGCTGCCCTCAAAAGTTTGTCACCATCCTCCGCCTGCTTCATGACGACATGCAAGCCGTGATCCTGACCAACGGTTCCACCACAGACCCAATTCACGTACGAACCGGGGTCAAGCAAGGCTGTGTCATCGCACCAACGCTCTTCTCTATCTTCCTTGCTGCAATGCTCCATCTCACCCTCAGTAAGCTGCCCGCTGGAGTGGAGCTAATTTACAGAACAAACGGGAAACTGTTCAACCTCCGTCGCCTCCAGTCCAGATCCAAGATCGTCCCATCCTCTGTCGTCGAATTACAGTATGCAGACGACGCTTGCGTCTGCGCACACTCGGAGGTCGAACTCCAAACCATCGTCAACACCTTCACCGAAGCGTACGAGAGCATGGGCCTTACACTAAACATCCTGTAAGACAAAGGTCCTCTACCAACCTGCCCCCGCCACACAGTACTGCCCCCCGGTTATCAAAATCCACGACAAGGCCTTGGACAACGTGGACCACTTTCTATACCTCGGAAGCCTACTGTCAACACAAGGGCAGATGTCGATGACAAAGTCCAACACCGCCTTCAGTGTGCCAGTGCAGCCTTCGGTCACCTGAGGAAGAGAGTGTTTGAAAACCAGGACCTCAAACCCGGCACCAAGCTCATGGTCTACAGAGCAGTAGTGATACCCGCCCTCCTGTATGCCTCAGAGACATGGACCATGTACAGCAGGCACCTCAAAGCACTGGAGAGGTACCACCAACGCTGCCTCCGCAAGATCCTGCAAATCCATTGGCAGGATGGGTGCATCAACGTCAGTGTTTTCGCTCAGGCCAACATCCCCAGCATCGAAGCTTTGACCACGCTCAATCAGCTCCGATGGACGGGTCACATCGTCCGCATGCCCGATACGAGATTCCCAAAACAAGCGCTCTACTCGGAGCTCCGACACGGCAAGAGAGCCCCAGGTGGGCAGAGGAAACGCTTCAAGGACACCCTCAAAGCCTCCTTGAAAAAGTGCAACATCCCCACCGACACCTGGGAGTCCCTGGCCCAAGACCGCACAAAGTGGAGGAGAAGCATTCGGGAAGGTGCCGAACACCTCGAGTCTCTTTGTCAGGAGCAAGTGCAAGGAGCGCACGTCAACCCAAGCACCCCACCCACCCGCCCCTTCAACCACCGTCTGCCCCACCTGTGACAGAGACTGTCATTCCTGCATTGGACTCATCAGTCACCTGAGAACTCATTTTTAATGTGGAAGCAAGTCATCCTCGGTTCCAAGGGACTGCCTAAGAGAGAAGAGAGAGTTGGAGAGAGAAGTGTGAAGTTGAACCAGAAGGTTAGAGTGAAGAACCATCACCATAAATGGTTAAAGTGGTTACCAGGAAGAGTAGTGAAGATATGTGGCCCTCGCACATATTTGGTCAAGATGTTTGATCATGGAAAGGTTAGATTTGTTCACATTGATCATATCTTACCTACAGATGTGGAATGAGGTGAAAGCTGGGATGATTCAATTTATTCTGATGAATCAGATAGTCTTGTTACAAGTAGAGTACCAGTAGCAAATCCTACATCAGACGCACCAGAAAAAAGTCCAAGACAAAGTCAGAATTTAAGTCTGAGCCCGAGTCAAGCAGACAAACAGTCTGAAAGTGTAGAGAGTCCAAATGTAGATCTAGGTCAGCCCTGGGAGAAAGATTCTCCACAGGCTCAGCCTAGAATAAGTCAAAGTCCTACAACAAGATCTGAAAGTTCTGTTCAAGAAAGAAGGTATCCTCTTCGAAACAGAAAACCAGTGGTTAAGTTTAATCTGTAAATATGGAAAATAAGTTCATATCTTTTGTTTGTGTTACAGAATTATATAGTAGAATTTAGAAACATAAAATGGGTTCCATTTGAGAAATGTATACCAGGAGTTGTGTATACCATCCAAGTCATGTACAATGATTATTTGCTATGATTAACTTCTTCAATAAGGAGGAAGAAGTGTAATAGAGCCACCTGGTGGACTACTGATGCATATAATAATAAAGCCATATGTAGTACAGTTCTTACTGGAAGCCATGTTGTGCTGTTGTATATATATGCAGTGTCTCAAGATATCACAGTCCTCTTCAGAGGGCAGACGTGCCTCAGCTTAACGTCTCATCCAAAAGACGGCACCTCTGACAGTGCAGCCCTCCCTCAGTACTGCACTGTAGTGTCAGCCTAGATTTGTGTGCTCAAGTTTCTGGAGTAGGACTTGAACCCACAACCTTCTGACTCAGAGGTGAGAGTGTTACCCACTGAGCCAGAGCTGACACTTGGACCCCTCTATCTCGCTGCTCCTCCACAGTTCCTAGCTTCTCACTATTTAGAAAATACCCTGATCTATCTTTCCTAGGTCCAAAGTGGATGACCTCACACTTCCTTTGGGCTTCCCGCTTTACATCTCTCCCGATTTTATTTCCATTGACTTCAATAAATATCGGGAGAGATGTAAAACGGGCTGCCGATTCGTTATTACCCGTTTTACACGATCGCACAAAGTCAAGATCTACAGCATTGTGGCTTGCTCAAATAAAGGGGTGTTTCAGGCAGTTGGATTGTGGCAGAATGGGGTTTGACTGTAACACCCCTCACTAACTGAATAGCCTGCCAACCCACTGCCAACCCTCACTGCCAACCCACTGCCAACCCTCACTGCCAACCCTCACTGCCAATCCACACTGCCAACCCACTGCCAACCCACTGCCAACCCTCACTGACAATCCACTGCCAACCCTCACTGCCAACCCTCACTGCCAATCCACACTGACAATCCACTGCCAACCCTCACTGCCAACCCTCACTGCCAATCCACACTGACAATCCACTGCCAACCCTCACTGCCAACCCTTACTGCCAACCCACTGCCAACCCTCACTGCCAACCCTCACTGCCAACCCTCACTGCCAATCCACACTGCCAACCCACTGCCAACCCACTGCCAACCCTCACTGACAATCCACTGCCAACCCTCACTGCCAATCCACACTGCCAATCCACACTGACAATCCACTGCCAACCCTCACTGCCAACCCTCACTGCCAATCCACACTGACAATCCACTGCCAACCCTCACTGCCAACCCTTACTGCCAACCCACTGCCAACCCTCACTGCCAACCCTCACTGCCAACCCTCACTGCCAATCCACACTGCCAACCCACTGCCAACCCACTGCCAACCCTCACTGACAATCCACTGCCAACCCTCACTGCCAATCCACACTGCCAATCCACACTGACAATCCACTGCCAACCCTCACTGCCAACCCTCACTGCCAATCCACACTGACAATCCACTGACAACACTCACTGCCAACCCACTGCCAACCCTCACTGCCAATCCACACTGACAACTCCCACTGTCAATCCACACTGACAACCCTCACTGACAATCCACACTGACAACCCTCACTGCCAATCCACACTGCCAACCCTCACTGCCAACCCACTGCCAACCCTCACTGCCAATCCACACTGACAATCCACTGACAACACTCACTGCCAACTCACTACCAACCCTCACTGCCAATCCACTGCCAACCCTCACTGCCAATCCACTGACAACACTCACTGCCAACCCACTGCCAACCCTCACTGCCAATCCACTGACAACACTCACTGCCAACCCACTGCCAACACTCACTGCCAACCCACTGCCAACCCTCACTGCCAATCCACTGACAACACTCACTGCCAACCCACTGCCAACCCTCACTGCCAATCCACTGACAACACTCACTGCCAACCCACTGACAACCCTCACTGCCAACCCACTGCCAACACTCACTGCCAACCCACTGCCAACCCTCACTGCCAACCCACTGACAACACTCACTGCCAATCCACACACTTGCGGGAGGAATGGCCACTAACCCAGGGTGCCCGATGGGTGGCCGGTGACCGTGCCGCAGCAAGAGGCCGCACCTTCAGGAGAAGACTGGAGAAATTTGAGGAAAATGAAGAGCTATTGACAGAGTAGGTACCCTCTCAAGTCAGTGACAGGCACATGGCATGAAGGGGGTGCCTGAGATGGATGCTTCCTTGACGTGCCACCTTACCTTGCTCTGAGATCCCTGCGAAGCCGTGTCGCGGCCATGATCGAGTAGCTCCTGTTCTAGCTCATCCTGCTCCTCGCCAGGGTCGAAGTTGTACATTGGCATCAGCTGATGGCGCAGCTTCTCCAGCCTAAAGAGCGGGCAAAATACAACAGAAATGCGCTGTTTAAGACAATTTTTCAGCAGCTGATAGTTCCTCCAGTGCCACAAGGGGATCTGAAGAATTACACGTACCGTGCTAACATACTAATGGTCGCCCTTTCAAAAGCTGCCTGGATTTTTGTGAAAGTGTCGACCTCAGGTCCCTCGGAGTTCAGTTAATTAGCGCAATAGTCTCTGCAGAGCTGAGCTCTACAGCCCAGTTCAATTGCTTGATCCAGGCTGTGTTATCTGATCAAACCTGTGCAGGTCACAGAGGCGCTACAACTGCTGTCAATCCTCCTGGACTACAGTGAGCGGAAATCAGGCACTCTTCCAGCTCCTGACCATTGTCTAAAGGCCTCTGCTGCAACGCACACATGCGTTGGGCATGGCGTGAGGCCGGGGCCGGGCACAGTTACAACACCTTTCAGGGTTGACTAGCCTGCTGACGCTCCCTACCTAAGCTTGCAGGTGAAGAGTAGGCACTAGGGCGAGGGACTGGAGGGCAGCTGGCAACTGTGCAATCAGCCCGGAGGCGGCACCTTCAGGGCATGGGGGAAGAGATAGTGGGAGGAGAATAATATTGACTTTGTACTTCCAAATTTCAGGTTTCTTTTTACAAGCTGTTTACTGTAAGACACATCCCTCCGCCTGCAACATTAGGCTGCTCCAGACCCCATCAGCCTCAGTACTTGCTGAGTGACACTCATCCATGAAGGAGGCAGCTCTCAAGATGGAGACATTGATCATTGTTTCCCTACATTACAGAGGTGACTGTGCTTCAAAAGTAGCTCATTGGCTGTAAAACACTTTGGGGCATCCAGCAGTCATAAAAAGTGCTATATCAGTGCCAGTTTTGTACTTTCTTTTTTCTCTCTTTCCTTCTATCTTTCTCTCTTTTTCGTTGTTTATTTCTCTCTGTTTTCACTTTCCTTTTTTCTTTCTCTTTCATTTTCTTTTCTTTCCCTCTCATTCGCTTTCTTACATTTTCTTTTCTTTCCCTCTCATTCGCTTTCTTACATTTTCTTTCTTTCCTTCCATCTTTCTCTCTTTCTCTTTCTCTCTTTCATCTTCTTTCTTTCTTTGTCTCTCATTCTCTTTCATTCTTTCTCATAACCTATATGCTTGCCTACATAACAGCAGTGACTGTACCTCATGCAGTGGATGTGAAGCGCTTCGGAACATCGCAAAGACCTAATAAGGCGCTATATAAATGCAAGTTCTACTTTATTTTTGCTTTCTTCTGCGCAGTACTCCATCCAGTGGTCTGATTAAGAACTGTTCGCACTGAACTCCAGTGTAGCTGGTAGACAGGAATCAGAGGAAGTCCTGAGACTTGAACCCTTGACCTTGCAAGAGATATAGGTCAAGGAGGTGGCCACAGAAATAACCATGTCCCTTGAAGCTGGTCCAAGGCATATTTAAAATTAGAGTCAGGGATTTTTTGCACTAAATGGCAACACCTTCCTGCTACTGACCTTCTAATCTTTATAAATCCCTTCAGCATGTTCCAGGAGAAATAGTCAATCTCGCTTATAGCCAGGACTTCCTGCTGACCCATTACTCAATTAGAATGGAGCTTCTCTGAGCACAGTCAACTCTACAGATTGTAAATTCCGTGATAGCCCCTCTTCAGCAATGGGCAACAAACGTGGAATGCAAGGAAGAGCTATTTGGGCCACATTAGTAGCAAAAAATATTGTGCGAGAGCGTTCACACTGCTTGCCATTTTAACAAAAGTGCTAACCTGTTGCTTTTAAGCAACAGGTTGCCCTAGATTGTGCGCTTGAGTCCTGGAGCAGGGTTTGAACCCACAACCTTCAAACTCAGCTTCAACTGATACTGCCATACTCAGCCATAAAGACTAAGGAAGTCCCAGGCCCGATCCCTGGTCTGTGTTGTGTCTCCCATGGCGTTGCTCAGGGTGATGGAATGATCCACAGTTTGATAACAACCTGAGTAGAATGGTTACTGGGTCCGAACACATGACTACATAATATGGTGTCTGACGTGGTGAGTCAGAGGTTGGGATCTCTCCCTTACCTGCCTTGCCATTTTCGTATTGCTGCTTCTATCTCTGTTTCCATCCTCTTCTGCTTCTCTTTCTCCCCTCTCCTGATGCTTTCCCTTTTCCCCTTCTCTTCTGCTTTTCTATCTCTCTTCTTTTCTGTGTCCTTTTTCTTTCTCTTCTATTCTTCTGTCCATTCGGGGGTGGGGTACCATGGCGGGCATTTATTTTAAATGAGTTAATGGCGGAACTTTCAACTTCAGCGGGGGTAGGTGGGGGAGGGGCCAGCTAAAACCGGCGGGGGTGGGTGGGGGGAGGGGATGTGGCGCGCAAAACTGGCGAGAGCGGATTGGCCGCCCGTTATACAACCCCGCCCAATTTTCCTTTCCAACGACATCACCGGGGCCCGACTGCAATTTTAACCCAAGGCCTGCGGGGTGGGGTGGCGGGGAGGGGGAGGGAGTTAAAATTTCCCGGCCAAACGTCACAGAGGGCCGCTCAGTTTCCCGTCCGCCTCGGCCCTCCGCTCCACCTCCCTCCCTCCCCTCCCCCGCAACCGCACGACTCCCACCGGGAGTTAATATCGGGGATTAAAGTGTTAAGAAACTGGAGCTGAGCGATGTTTAAACTATTCCATGCTCGTCGTTTTGAATCCAAAAGCAGTCCTGGTTTTTAGTAGCAGGAAGGTTTGGAGCCTCTCCTTTCATCTAGAATGATGTATGTTCATGAATGGGGCGGGGGGGGGGGGAGGGGGCAGCTAGGCTCGAGCCGGAGGAA
This sequence comes from Squalus acanthias, assembly GCA_030390025.1. Taxonomy (NCBI): domain Eukaryota; kingdom Metazoa; phylum Chordata; class Chondrichthyes; order Squaliformes; family Squalidae; genus Squalus; species Squalus acanthias. Next base: position 58,414,632 of record CM059444.1, read on the forward strand.
GTGAAGATGGCTCCGCCCTTTCCCTCTCTTATCTTGGCCAACACGTGTCCGCAGTTTAATGAATGGATTCACGGGGAGGAAGGGAAAAAAAAAACGGGGGCCAGCCACAAGTGACAGTGGTTTCTGCGGTTGATGTCCTGTGGAAGCAAGTGTGACCTCGGCAAAGCAAACTCTGCAAACCACAAGACACCAGGGGCAAGGATGTGTCATTCACTCCAGCCTCTGGCTGTCACGGCCCGGACAGAAACAAAACCCAGCTGCGCTATTTCAGTTGGAGGTGAGCCTGCCTCGAGACCCTTAGGACATCCTGCCGGTACAGTTGTGAATGAGACCACAACAAAACGTTAAAAGTCATAGCTGGGCCAATGCTAAATCCATCCTAACCGCAGCATCAGGGAACTAAATATCTCAAAGAGAGATCTGGTTTTAATAAAGAGCCACCATTCATATCAAACTGCCCTACAAAGGCATTTTTTTTTTCTCGTACAGCAACAGATGGAGGGAATGGTGGGTGGAAATGCAATACTGATGGGAGCATGAGCTTTCCTCTTAGATCCCTGGGACTCCCCCAACCAAAAGGCTGGAGTTTTAATCCCAGTGTCAGCTGCCAGATGAACCCAGCTGCCCATGGTGGGCTCAGTTCTCAGCTAGGCTATGAGGAAGATGCTTTTGCTTCGGCCCTCCATGGCGTACACCCAATTCCCTGGGCGCCAAGCGCCAGAAAAAGGGGGTGCAGACCTCTCCGCCCAAGTATATTCAAGACTCAGATCAATAGATTTTTGGATATTAAGGGAATCAAGGGATTTGGGGATAGGGTGGGAAAGTGGGGTTGAGGTAGAAGATCAGCCATGATCTTATTGAATGGCGCAGCAGGCTCGAGGGGCCGAATGGCCGACTCCTGCTCCTATTTCTTATGTTCTTATGTATGTTCTTTCTCAGTTTTAACTTGCGTTGCCTGGTGTTTGAACCCTCACTGAAAAATTCTCCCGGACCCACCTTATCAATTGGCTTCCTAATCTGGAAAGTGCTTATTGGGCGACAACAACAACTTGCATTTATGCAACATCTTTGAGATAGAAAAAGTCAGAACCGGAATAAGAATTGTGTGCAGCTTTTCTGCGCTTTACCCGGGGGGGGCCAAATCTGGCTTGGCTCAGGCGAGCCCTGTAAAGTTATGCGTTAATCCGGCCCCGGGAAAAACTCCCCAAGACGTTTCACAGAGGCATAAGGGGGAAGAAAATGGACCCCGAGCCAAAGAAGGAGAGGCGACTAAAAGCTTCGACAAACTGGTGAGGTCTTAAAGCAGGAGAGGGAGGTGGCAGGGTTTAGGGAGGGAGTTCCTGAGGGCAGGACCTAAGTGGCTAGAGACATGGCTGCCAATGCTGGGGTGAAGGGAAGGCGGATGCATGAGAGGCCAGAGTGAGAGGAACAAAGAGTATGGCTGAGGGTTGGGGGTGGGAGGAGGTTGTAGCACTGGAAAAGGTTTCAGAGATAGGGAGGGGTGAGTCCAGAGAGGGAATTAAAGACAATAGAATCATTTGGGGTGCTAATTTTTTAAAGTTTCAAATGTTAGCGCCAGGCGCTGACGATTTCAAAATTTTGAAAAATTCGCCATTTGTGCTCCGAGAAGGAAGTGGAGAGCTAAATCAAACGCTCTGCTTCCTTCTTGGAGCGCGATCGGCAGCAGGCGGGGCGGAGACTTCAGCAGAGCTTCACACTGGGCTGTGCAGCGCTGCCGCGTTCAAAGGCTCCTTCCCTCCCTTAAAGGGAAGGGCCATCGCTGCAGGCTCTGCAATAGAAAAAGTACCTGCCTGGACCACCAAGGCAGCCGCGATCAGCCCGCCGCTCAAGCAGAGCGCCGGTCTGATCGGTCGCGGGCAGGAACCCCCGCGAAAAAAACTGCAACAAGAAAGGTAAGTTTTTTTTTACTTACCTCGGCTACCTCACCTTTAATCATCGCCCCTGAAGTGGCCGGCCACCCGATACACGCCTCCTGCAGCTGTCGGCGCTGCTGCAGGGGGCGGAATTCAATTTCGGGTCTGGGGCGCTACCGGGACGATGCGCACGCCGATGACGTCACGATCCCCGGGCGAAGGAGATCGGGGCGCAACGCCGTAGCGCCATTGCAAAACTCCCACCGAATATGGCGGGAGTCGATGTCAGCGCCGCGCCCGATCGCAAAGCCATTTGCGCCTCGCTAGCGCCCCCCGGGGACGCTAATGGGAGGCGCAAAGGCACCCAATTTCGCCCCATAGAATCTTGCAGCACAGAAGGAGGCCATTCGGCTCATCGTGCCTGTGCCAGCACTTTGAAAGAGCTCTCCAATTAGTCCCACTCCTCTGCTCTAGCCCTGCAAATTTTCAAGTATTTATCCGATTCCCTTTTGAAAGTTACTATTGAATCCGCTTCCACCGCCCTTTCAGGCAGTGCTTTCCATAATAACTCGCTGCATAAAAAAATTTCTCCTCATCTCTCCTCTGGCTCTTTTGTCAATGACCTTAAATCTGTGCCCTCTGGTTACTGATCCTTCCAGTAAATCTGCTCTGCACCCTCTCCTAGGCTTTGGCATCCTTCCTAAAATGTGGTGCCCAAAATTGGAATTTTAAATTTATGACGTTGGAGGACTGGGGACCAATGTAGGTCAGCGTGGACAGAGGTGATGGGCAAGTGGGACCACATTCACATCCCTTTGTCTCGAAAGAAATCAAGCCCAACCTCCGTAATATCTCCTCACAACCTGGAATCATCATTCTTATTTGTCTCTCTCCCTCACTAGATTTTGCGCGGGGAGATCAATTGAGTTTGTGACGGAGATTCATAGAATGGTTACAGCACTGAAGGAGGCCATTCGGCCCGTCAAGCCCGTGCTGGCTCTCTGCAAGAGCGCTTCAGCTAGTCCCACTCCCCCCGCCCTTTCCCCATAGCCCTGCAAGTTTTTTTCTTTCAGGTACTTGTCCAATTCCCTTTTGAAAACCACAATTGAATCTGCCTCCACCACCCTTTCAGGCAGTGCATTCCAGATCCTAACCACTCGCTGCGTAAAAAAGATTTTCCTCATGTCGCCTTTGGTTCTTCTGCCAATCAGCTTGAATCTGTGTCCTCTGGTTCTCGACCCTTCCGCCAATGGGAACAGTTTCTCTCTATCTACTCTGTCTAGACCCCTCATGATTTTGAACACCTCTATCAAATCTCCTCTCAACCTTCTCTGCTCTAAGAAGAGGAAAGTTGTATCAACCCCGCAGCAGTACATCTACAAATTTTTTGGCGTGAGTCCTGGAGGCAAGGTCCATGGTGCAGAACTGTCCATCTTTAATGCGATGTTAGTGATATTGGGCAATAGTAGCTTGAATACTCTATATTATCAAATGTATCATATGTATCTCATCTGGGCTTTATATGGTATACTTGGCTTACTGCCATCCTAAAGATCAGGGATGAAGCTGAAGGATTAATTTCCGTCCCAAACAACACTACTTTATCAATGATTCACAGTTTGAGAGAAAGTTTTTAGATCAGTAATGCTACACAATAAGGAAATAAATGATGAAATAATGCTGTGCTCTCCTGAACCGTGCTGACCCAGACGTAAAGACCGGTTTGTGTTGGGTTATCTGATCTCAGCCCAGCCAGTGATGAGATACTCCAACTGGAGTCAGCATCGCTGAATCAGCAAAGGCAAAAGCCATGGTTTCCGATCTTGATTGCTATTGGTAAACCCTGCTGTTCAGTGGATGTGTTCAGACATTGGTTGAAGGCAGGATAGGGCTGTGATATTCCCCCATCCTTCACCCCTTCCCTCCTCCCACAGTCAAAGTGTTACTATCTGGCTGAAAAAACAGCCTCAATGGAGCAGAGGGAGACGTGATTGATGACTAATCCGGTGGAGTGGAGGGAGTGGGGAATGGGGAGTAATCCAGTGTCGGGGGAGTGGGGGAAGTGGGGAATGGGGAGTAATCCAGTGTTGGTGGAGTGGGGGGAGTGGGGAATGGGGAGTAATCCAGTGTTGGTGGAGTGGAGGGAGTGGGGAATGGGGAGTAATCCAGTGTCAGTGGAGTGGAGGGAGTGGGGAATGGGGGGTAATCCAGTGTTGGTGGAGTGGGGGGAGTGGGGAATGGGGAGTAATCCAGTGTCAGTGGAGTGGAGGGAGTGGGGAATGGGGAGTAATCCAGTGTCGGTGCTGGAGTGGAGGGAGTGGGGAATGGGGAGTAATCCAGTGTCAGTGGAGTGGAGGGAGTGGGGAATGGGGGGTAATCCAGTGTTGGTGGAGTGGGGGGAGTGGGGAATGGGGAGTAATCCAGTGTTGGTGGAGTTGGGGGAGTGGGGAATGGGGAGTAATCCAGTGTCAGTGGAGTGGAGGGAGTGGGGAATGGGGAGTAATCCAGTGTCGGTGGTGGAGTGGAGGGAGTGGGGAATGGGGAGTAATCCAGTGTCGGTGGTGGAGTGGAGGGAGTGGGGAATGGGGAGTAATCCAGTGTCAGTGGAGTGGAGGGAGTGGGGAATGGGGAGTAATCCAGTGTCGGGGGAGTGGGGGGAGTGGGGAATGGGGAGTAATCCAGTGTCGGGGGAGTGGGGGGAGTGGGGAATGGGGAGTAATCCAGTGTCAGTGGTGGAGTGGAGGGAGTGGGGAATGGGGAGTAATCCAGTGTCAGTGGTGGAGTGGAGGGAGTGGGGAATGGGGAGTAATCCAGTGTCAGTGGTGGAGTGGAGGGAGTGGGGAATGGGGAGTAATCCAGTGTTGGTGGTGGAGTGGAGGGAGTGGGGAATGGGGAGTAATCCAGTGTCGGTGGAGTGGAGGGAGTGGGGAATGGGGAGTAATCCAGTGTTGGTGGAGTGGAGGGAGTGGGGAATGGGGAGTAATCCAGTGTCGGTGGAGTGGAGGGAGTGGGGAATGGGGAGTAATCCAGTGTCAGTGGAGTGGGGGGAGTGGGGAATGGGGAGTAATCCAGTGTCAGTGGAGTGGGGGGAGTGGGGAATGGGGAGTAATCCAGTGTCAGTGGAGTGGGGGGAGTGGGGACTGGGGAGTAATCCAGTGTCAGTGGAGTGGAGGGAGTGGGGAATGGGGAGTAATCCAGTGTTGGTGGAGTGGGGGGAGTGGGGAATGGGGAGTAATCCAGTGTCGGAGGAGTGGAGGGTGTGGAGAATGGGGAGTAATCCAGTGTTGGAGTGGAGGGAGTGGGGAATGGGGAGTAATCCAGTGTTGGTGGAGTGGGGGGAGTGGGGAATGAGGAGTAATCCAGTGTTGGTGGAGTGGAGGGAGTGGGGAATGGGGAGTAATCCAATGTTGGTGGAGTGGGGGGAGTGGGGAATGGGGAGTAATCCAGTGTCAGTGGAGTGGAGGGAGTGGGGAATGGGGAGTAATCCAGTGTCAGTGGAGTGGAGGGAGTGGGGAATGGGGAGTAATCCAGTGTCAGTGGAGTGGAGGGAGTGGGGAATGGGGAGTAATCCAGTGTCGGGGGAGTGGGGAATGGGGAGTAATCCAGTGTTGGTGGAGTGGAGGGAATGGGGAATGGGGAGTAATCCAGTGTCGGGGGAGTGGAGGGAATGGGGAATGGGGAGTAATCCAGTGTCGGGGGAGTGGAGGGAGTGGGGAATGGGGAGTAATCCAGTGTCAGTGGTGGAGTGGAGGGAGTGGGGAATGGGGAGTAATCCAGTGTCGGGGGAGTGGAGGGAGTGGGGAATGAGGAGTAATCCAGTGTCGGGGGAGTGGAGGGAGTGGGGAATGGGGAGTAATCCAGTGTCAGTGGAGTGGAGGGAGTGGGGAATGGGGAGTAATCCAGTGTCAGTGGAGTGGGGGGAGTGGGGAATGGGGAGTAATCCAGTGTCAATGGAGTGGAGGGAGTGGGGAATGGGGAGTAATCCAGTGTCGGGGGAGTGGAGGGAGTGGGGAATGGGGAGTAATCCAGTGTCAATGGAGTGGAGGGAGTGGGGAATGGGGAGTAATCCAGTGTTGGTGGAGTGGAGGGAGTGGGGAATGGGGAGTAATCCAGTGTTGGTGGAGTGGGGGGAGTGGGGAATGGGGAGTAATCCAGTGTCGGGGGAGTGGAGGGAGTGGGGAATGGGGAGTAATCCAGTGTCAATGGAGTGGAGGGAGTGGGGAATGGGGAGTAATCCAGTGTCAGTGGAGTGGAGGGAGTGGGGAATGGGGAGTAACCCAGTGTTGGTGGAGTGGAGGGAGTGGGGAATGGGGAGTAATCCAGTGTCGGTGGTGGAGTGGAGGGAGTGGGGAATGGGGAGTAATCCAGTGTCAGTGGAGTGGAGGGAGTGGGGAATGGGGAGTAATCCAGTGTCGGGGGAGTGGGGGGAGTGGGGAATGGGGAGTAATCCAGTGTCGGGGGAGTGGGGGGAGTGGGGAATGGGGAGTAATCCAGTGTCAGTGGTGGAGTGGAGGGAGTGGGGAATGGGGAGTAATCCAGTGTCAGTGGTGGAGTGGAGGGAGTGGGGAATGGGGAGTAATCCAGTGTTGGTGGTGGAGTGGAGGGAGTGGGGAATGGGGAGTAATCCAGTGTCGGTGGAGTGGAGGGAGTGGGGAATGGGGAGTAATCCAGTGTTGGTGGAGTGGAGGGAGTGGGGAATGGGGAGTAATCCAGTGTCGGTGGAGTGGAGGGAGTGGGGAATGGGGAGTAATCCAGTGTCAGTGGAGTGGGGGGAGTGGGGAATGGGGAGTAATCCAGTGTCAGTGGAGTGGGGGGAGTGGGGAATGGGGAGTAATCCAGTGTCAGTGGAGTGGGGGGAGTGGGGACTGGGGAGTAATCCAGTGTCAGTGGAGTGGAGGGAGTGGGGAATGGGGAGTAATCCAGTGTTGGTGGAGTGGGGGGAGTGGGGAATGGGGAGTAATCCAGTGTCGGAGGAGTGGAGGGTGTGGAGAATGGGGAGTAATCCAGTGTTGGAGTGGAGGGAGTGGGGAATGGGGAGTAATCCAGTGTTGGTGGAGTGGGGGGAGTGGGGAATGAGGAGTAATCCAGTGTTGGTGGAGTGGAGGGAGTGGGGAATGGGGAGTAATCCAGTGTTGGTGGAGTGGGGGGAGTGGGGAATGGGGAGTAATCCAGTGTCAGTGGAGTGGAGGGAGTGGGGAATGGGGAGTAATCCAGTGTCAGTGGAGTGGAGGGAGTGGGGAATGGGGAGTAATCCAGTGTCAGTGGAGTGGAGGGAGTGGGGAATGGGGAGTAATCCAGTGTCGGGGGAGTGGGGAATGGGGAGTAATCCAGTGTTGGTGGAGTGGAGGGAATGGGGAATGGGGAGTAATCCAGTGTCGGGGGAGTGGAGGGAATGGGGAATGGGGAGTAATCCAGTGTCGGGGGAGTGGAGGGAGTGGGGAATGGGGAGTAATCCAGTGTCAGTGGTGGAGTGGAGGGAGTGGGGAATGGGGAGTAATCCAGTGTCGGGGGAGTGGAGGGAGTGGGGAATGAGGAGTAATCCAGTGTCGGGGGAGTGGAGGGAGTGGGGAATGGGGAGTAATCCAGTGTCAGTGGAGTGGAGGGAGTGGGGAATGGGGAGTAATCCAGTGTTGGTGGAGTGGAGGGAGTGGGGAATGGGGAGTAATCCAGTGTTGGTGGAGTGGGGGGAGTGGGGAATGGGGAGTAATCCAGTGTCGGGGGAGTGGAGGGAGTGGGGAATGGGGAGTAATCCAGTGTCAATGGAGTGGAGGGAGTGGGGAATGGGGAGTAATCCAGTGTCAGTGGAGTGGAGGGAGTGGGGAATGGGGAGTAACCCAGTGTTGGTGGAGTGGAGGGAGTGGGGAATGGGGAGTAATCCAGTGTCGGTGGTGGAGTGGAGGGAGTGGGGAATGGGGAGTAATCCAGTGTCAGTGGAGTGGAGGGAGTGGGGAATGGGGAGTAATCCAGTGTCGGGGGAGTGGGGGGAGTGGGGAATGGGGAGTAATCCAGTGTCGGGGGAGTGGGGGGAGTGGGGAATGGGGAGTAATCCAGTGTCAGTGGTGGAGTGGAGGGAGTGGGGAATGGGGAGTAATCCAGTGTCAGTGGTGGAGTGGAGGGAGTGGGGAATGGGGAGTAATCCAGTGTCAGTGGTGGAGTGGAGGGAGTGGGGAATGGGGAGTAATCCAGTGTTGGTGGTGGAGTGGAGGGAGTGGGGAATGGGGAGTAATCCAGTGTCGGTGGAGTGGAGGGAGTGGGGAATGGGGAGTAATCCAGTGTTGGTGGAGTGGAGGGAGTGGGGAATGGGGAGTAATCCAGTGTCGGTGGAGTGGAGGGAGTGGGGAATGGGGAGTAATCCAGTGTCAGTGGAGTGGGGGGAGTGGGGAATGGGGAGTAATCCAGTGTCAGTGGAGTGGGGGGAGTGGGGAATGGGGAGTAATCCAGTGTCAGTGGAGTGGGGGGAGTGGGGACTGGGGAGTAATCCAGTGTCAGTGGAGTGGAGGGAGTGGGGAATGGGGAGTAATCCAGTGTTGGTGGAGTGGGGGGAGTGGGGAATGGGGAGTAATCCAGTGTCGGAGGAGTGGAGGGTGTGGAGAATGGGGAGTAATCCAGTGTTGGAGTGGAGGGAGTGGGGAATGGGGAGTAATCCAGTGTTGGTGGAGTGGGGGGAGTGGGGAATGAGGAGTAATCCAGTGTTGGTGGAGTGGAGGGAGTGGGGAATGGGGAGTAATCCAATGTTGGTGGAGTGGGGGGAGTGGGGAATGGGGAGTAATCCAGTGTCAGTGGAGTGGAGGGAGTGGGGAATGGGGAGTAATCCAGTGTCAGTGGAGTGGAGGGAGTGGGGAATGGGGAGTAATCCAGTGTCAGTGGAGTGGAGGGAGTGGGGAATGGGGAGTAATCCAGTGTCGGGGGAGTGGGGAATGGGGAGTAATCCAGTGTTGGTGGAGTGGAGGGAATGGGGAATGGGGAGTAATCCAGTGTCGGGGGAGTGGAGGGAATGGGGAATGGGGAGTAATCCAGTGTCGGGGGAGTGGAGGGAGTGGGGAATGGGGAGTAATCCAGTGTCAGTGGTGGAGTGGAGGGAGTGGGGAATGGGGAGTAATCCAGTGTCGGGGGAGTGGAGGGAGTGGGGAATGAGGAGTAATCCAGTGTCGGGGGAGTGGAGGGAGTGGGGAATGGGGAGTAATCCAGTGTCAGTGGAGTGGAGGGAGTGGGGAATGGGGAGTAATCCAGTGTCAGTGGAGTGGGGGGAGTGGGGAATGGGGAGTAATCCAGTGTCAATGGAGTGGAGGGAGTGGGGAATGGGGAGTAATCCAGTGTCGGGGGAGTGGAGGGAGTGGGGAATGGGGAGTAATCCAGTGTCAATGGAGTGGAGGGAGTGGGGAATGGGGAGTAATCCAGTGTTGGTGGAGTGGAGGGAGTGGGGAATGGGGAGTAATCCAGTGTTGGTGGAGTGGGGGGAGTGGGGAATGGGGAGTAATCCAGTGTCGGGGGAGTGGAGGGAGTGGGGAATGGGGAGTAATCCAGTGTCAATGGAGTGGAGGGAGTGGGGAATGGGGAGTAATCCAGTGTCAGTGGAGTGGAGGGAGTGGGGAATGGGGAGTAACCCAGTGTTGGTGGAGTGGAGGGAGTGGGGAATGGGGAGTAATCCAGTGTTGGTGGAGTGGAGGGAGTGGGGAATGGGGAGTAATCCAGTGTCAGTGGAGTGGAGGGAGTGGGGAATGGGGAGTAATCCAGTGTTGGAGTGGAGCGAGTGGGGAATGGGGAGTAATCCAGTGTCAGTGGAGTGGAGGGAGTGGGGAATGGGGAGTAATCCAGTGTTGGTGGAGTGGGGGGAGTGGGGAATGGGGAGTAATCCAGTGTCAGTGGAGTGGAGGGAGTGGGGAATGGGGAGTAATCCAGTGTTGGTGGAGTCGGGGGAGTGGGGAATGGGGAGTAATCCAGTGTCAGTGGAGTGGAGTAGGTGGAAAATGGGGAGTAATCCGGTGTTGGTGGAGTGGGGGGAGTGGGGAATGGGGAGTAATCCAGTGTTGGCGGAGTGGAGGGAGTGGGGAATGGGGAGTAATCCAGTGTCAGTGGAGTGGGGGGAGTGGGGAAAGGGGAGTAATCCAGTGTCGGAGGAGTGGAGGGAGTGGGGAATGGGGAGTAATCCAGTGTTGGTGGTGGAGTGGGGGGAGTGGGGAATGGCGAGTAATCCAGTGTCGGTGGAGTGGAGGGAGTGGGGAATGGGGAGTAATCCAGTGTTGGTGGTGGAGTGGGGGGAGTGGGGAATGGGGAGTAATCCAGTGTCGGTGGAGTGGGGGGAGTGGGGAATGGGGAGTAATCCAGTGTTGGTGGTGGAGTGGGGGGAGTGGGGAATGGGGAGTAATCCAGTGTCGGTGGAGTGGAGGGATTGGGGAATGGGGAGTAATCCAGTGTCAGTGGAGGAGTGGAGGGAGTGGGGAATGGGGAGTAATCCAGTCTCGGGGGAGTGGAGGGAGTGGGGAATGGGGAGTAATCCAGTGTCGTTGGAGTGGGGGGAGTGGGGAATGGGGAGTAATCCAGTGTCAGTGGAGTGGAGGGAGTGGGGAATGGGGAGTAATCCAGTGTCAGTGGAGTGGAGGGAGTGGGGAATGGGGAGTAATCCAGTGTTGGTGGTGGAGTGGAGGGAGTGGGGAATGGGGAGTAATCCAGTGTCAGCGGAGTGGAGGGAGTGGGGAAAGGGAGTAATCCAGTGTCGTTGGAGTGGGGGGAGTGGGGAATGGGGAGTAATCCAGTGTCAGTGGAGTGGAGGGAGTGGGGAATGGGGAGTAATCCAGTGTCGGTGGAGTGGGGGGAGTGGGGAATGGGGAGTAATCCAGTGTCAGTGGAGTGGAGGGAGTGGGGAATGGGGAGTAATCCAGTGTTGGTGGTGGAGTGGAGGGAGTGGGGAATGGGGAGTAATCCGGTGTCAGTGGAGTGGAGGGAGTGGGGAATGGGGAGTAATCCAGTGTTGGTGGAGTGGAGGGAGTGGGGAATGGGGAGTAATCCAGTGTTGGTGGTGGAGTGGAGGGAGTGGGGAATGGGGAGTAATCCAGTGTCGGTGGAGTGGAGGGAGTGGGGAATGGGGAGTAATCCAGTGTCAGTGGTGGAGTGGAGGGAGTGGGGAATGGGGAGTAATCCAGTGTCGGTGGTGGAGTGGGGGGAGTGGGGAATGGGGAGTAATCCAGTGTCGGTGGTGGAGTGGAGGGAGTGGGGAATGGGGAGTAATCCAGTGTTGGTGGTGGAGTGGAGGGAGTGGGGAATGGGGAGTAATCCAGTGTCAGTGGTGGAGTGGAGGGAGTGGGGAATGGGGAGTAATCCAGTGTCGGTGGAGTGGAGGGAGTGGGGAATGGGGAGTAATCCAGTGTCAGTGGTGGAGTGGAGGGAGTGGGGAATGGGGAGTAATCCAGTGTCGGTGGTGGAGTGGGGGGAGTGGGGAATGGGGAGTAATCCAGTGTCGGTGGAGTGGAGGGAGTGGGGAATGGGGAGTAATCCTGTGTTGGTGGAGTGGGGGGAGTGGGGAATGGGGAGTAATCCAGTGTCAGTGGTGGAGTGGAGGGAGTGGGGAATGGGGAGTAATCCAGTGTCCGTGGAGTGGAGGGAGTGGGGAATGGGGAGTAATCCTGTGTTGGTGGAGTGGGGGGAGTGGGGAATGGGGAGTAATCCAGTGTCAGTGGAGGAGTGGAGGGAGTGGGGAATGGGGAGTAATCCAGTGTCAGTGGAGTGGGGGGAGTGGGGAATGGGGAGTAATCCAGTATCGGTGGAGTGGGGGGAGTGGGGAATGGGGAGTAATCCAGTGTCAGTGGAGGAATGGAGGGAGTGGGGAATGGGGAGTAATCCAGTGTTGGTGGAGTGGAGGGAGTGGGGAATGGGGAGTAATCCAGTGTCGGTGGAGTGGGGGGAGTGGGGAATGGGGAGTAATCCAGTGTTGGTGGAGTGGAGGGAGTGGGGAATGGGGAGTAATCCAGTGTCAGTGGAGTGGAGGGAGTGGGGAATGGGGAGTAATCCAGTGTCAGTGGTGGAGTGGGGGGAGTGGGGAATGGGGAGTAATCCAGTGTTGGTGGAGTGGAGGGAGTGGGGAATGGGGAGTAATCCAGTGTCGGTGGAGTGGAGGGAGTGGGGAATGGGGAGTAATCCAGTGTCAGTGGAGTGGAGGGAGTGGGGAATGGGGAGTAATCCAGTGTCAGTGGTGGAGTGGAGGGAGTGGGGAATGGGGAGTAATCCAGTGTCGGGGGAGTGGAGGGAGTGGGGAATGGGGAGTAATCCAGTGTCGGTGGAGTGGAGGGAGTGGGGAATGGGGAGTAATCCAGTGTCGGAGGAGTGGAGGGAGTGGGGAATGGGGAGTAATCCAGTGTCGGTGGGGGAGTGGGGGGAGTGGGGAATGGGGAGTAATCCAGTGTCGGTGGAGTGGAGGGAGTGGGGAATGGGGAGTAATCCAGTGTCAGTGGAGTGGAGGGAGTGGGGAATGGGGAGTAATCCAGTGTCAGTGGAGTGGAGGGAGTGGGGAATGGGGAGTAATCCAGTGTTGGTGGTGGAGTGGGGTGAGTGGGGAATGGGGAGTAATCCAGTGTCAGTGGTGGAGTGGAGGGAGTGGGGAATGGGGAGTAATCCAGTGTCCGTGGAGTGGAGGGAGTGGGGAATGGGGAGTAATCCAGTGTTGGTGGAGTGGGGGGAGTGGGGAATGGGGAGTAATCCAGTGTCAGTGGAGTGGAGGGAGTGGGGAATGGGGAGTAATCCAGTGTTGGTGGCGTCGGGGGAGTGGGGAATGGGGAGTAATCCAGTATCGGTGGAGTGGGGGGAGTGGGGAATGGGGAGTAATCCAGTGTCAGTGGAGTGGAGGGAGTGGGGAATGGGGAGTAATCCAGTGTTGGTGGCGTCGGGGGAGTGGGGAATGGGGAGTAATCCAGTGTCGGTGGTGGAGTGGAGGGAGTGGGGAATGGGGAGTAATCCAGTGTCAGTGGAGTGGGGGGAGTGGGGAATGGGGAGTAATCCAGTGTCAGTGGAGTGGAGGGAGTGGGGAATGGGGAGTAATCCAGTGTCGGAGGAGTGGAGGGAGTGGGGAATGGGGAGTAATCCAGTGTCAGTGGAGTGGAGGGAGTGGGGAATGGGGAGTAATCCAGTGTCAGTGGAGTGGAGGGAGTGGGGAATGGGGAGTAATCCAGTGTCAGTGGAGTGGAGGGAGTGGGGAATGGGGAGTAATCCAGTGTCAGTGGAGTGGAGGGAGTGGGGAATGGGGAGTAATCCAGTGTCAGTGGAGTGGGGGGAGTGGGGAATGGGGAGTAAACTGGTGTCGGTGGAGTGGGGGGAGTGGGGAATGAGGGGTAATCCAGTGTCGGAGGAGTGGGGGGAGTGGGGAATGAGGAGTAATCCAGTGTCGGTGGAGTGGAGGGAGTGGGGAATGGGGAGTAATCCAGTGTCGGTGGAGTGGAGGGAGTGGGGAATGGGGAGTAATCCAGTGTCAGTGGTGGAGTGGAGGGAGTGGGGAATGGGGAGTAATCCAGTGTCGGTGGAGTGGAGGGAGTGGGGAATGGGGAGTAATCCAGTGTCAGTGGAGTGGAGGGAGTGGGGAATGAGGAGTAATCCAGTGTCAGTGGAGTGGGTGGAGTGGGGAATGGGGAGTAATCCGGTGTCAGTGGAGTGGGGGGAGTGGGGAATGGGGAGTAATCCAGTGTCAGTGGAGTGGGTGGAGTGGGGAATGGGGAGTAATCCGGTGTCAGTGGAGTGGGGGGAGTGGGGAATGGGGAGTAAACTGGTGTCGGTGGAGTGGAGGAAGTGGGGGTGATGGGGAATGTGGAGTAATCCGGATGGAGCCAGGGTGAGCAGGAGAATTGAGCCAGAGGATCGATCGCACGGGAGGAACATAAGGCCGAAGATGGTTGCAGAGATAACGAAGGTGGGGCGTGGGGGGTGTGACCATGGAGAGATTTGCAGGCAAGGACAAGGATTTTAAATTCAATCTAATAGGTGGGGGGGGGGCAAGATCCAAATTAGGTCAACAGAGATAGGGGAAATGTGTAAGCAGGGTTTAGTGTGTAGGACAGGATACGGGGGATGGAGTTTTGGACGATTCGGAGTTTGTGGATATTGGGAGCACAGCAAGGGAGGTGTTGGAGATGTCGGGCTGGATTTTCAATGACCCGTGGAGTCGGGTTTGGAGGCGCGGGGGGGGGGGGGTTAAAGTTGCAGATTCGGGGGCCCCGACCCCATCCCGCCCCCATCCTGCCTCCATGCCAGTTTCTCTGGCGGCGGGTACCCGACCTGTGCTGAGACCCGACTCCCCGAGGCGGGAAGGGATTAGTGACAATTAACTGCCTGTTAACAGGTAGTTAACAGGCAGTTTTTTGGATAATCCCTATTTTAAACGGTGAAATCTGGGCTTCCCGACAGGTGGCAATCACGCCAAGTTATCGGGGCGGACCGAGGGTCTGCAGGGGTTGGAGGGGTCGATATGTCCGGTGGGCAGGTGAGTGATGGGTGCATGTGTGCAGAGGTAAGTGTGTAAGGTAAGTGCTAAGTGTTGGAAAAAGTTTTACTTACCTTAACTTCCTCCTGCAGGTGTCAGCCCTTCAGTTCTCGGGAGTCAGAAATCTCACCGGCACAGAAAGCAGAAAAGCCGTGGTCCTGTCAAAAACTGCAGCCTTCTATTTTCTGTGCTGGAATGATTTCTAACTCAGCCTGAGAGGAAGGACTGAAGTTAGAAATCATATTGTGAGTGTTTGACAGCTTCACAGAGCTGTCAAACGCTGATATTTCATCTGTCAAAAGCTCTTGACAGATGAAATGTCAATCTGTGACGTCACCTGTTGCCGGGTGGCCCTTAACTGGCCTGCTGAGCCCACTGGGCGGGCTCAACAAGGTCAATCAAGGGAAAATACAGTGGGTTGGCCACATCTCAATGGAGGCGGGACTACAACCCAAAATGTGGGATTCCCGACACCAACCCGACCCCAGTTTCAAAATCCAGCCCGTCGTGTCTGGAGGTGGTGACACAGTTAGAGAAGGTTGCCAAGGTAGGGTGGGGCGCAGGGCAGATATCAGTGTAATAAAAGGACTACTGATACTTTGAGCATCACTGGCACATTTCATCTCAGTGAGGGCCATTTTAATCTAACTGGCCCGCTGAGATATTAAGGTGATCAAATCGGCCACTCATTAAAATCGGGCCGAGTGTAAAACGGGCAGCCGACCTGACCACATCAGTTTCCCACTGGGGGCAGTTAGGTTAAAATGGGCCCCGGTGTTGCAGTACATGAGGCCCAGAGACAAAGGCCTCGATAATAGCAGGGAGGCGGGGGCTTATACTCGCTGGAGTATAGAAGAATGAGAGGGGATCTCATCAAAACATATACAATTCTGACAGGTCTGGACAAACTAGATGCAGGAAGAATGTTCCCGATGGTCGGAGAGTCCAGACCCAGGGGTCATAATCTAAGGATAAGGGGTAAGCCATTTAGGACAGAAATGAGGAAGAATTTCTTCACCCAGAGAGTGGTGAACCTGTGGAATTCTCTACCACAGAAGGTAGTTGAGGCCAAGTCATTAAATATATTCAAGAATGAGTTAGATATATTTCTTAAAGCTAAAGGTATCAAGGGATATGGGGAGAAGGCAGGTACAGGGTACTGAGTTTGGATGATCAGCCATGATCTCATCGAATGGCGGAGCAGGCTCGAGGGGCCGAATGGCCTACTCCTGCTCCTATCTTCTATGTTACTCTATGGCAGGGGCAGGTTTAGCGGCCGGTAAACCCGGAAGTACGGGTTTGCCGATGGTCCTGCCAAATTTAACGGCAGGACCTGTTTTGTTTTAAGATAATTCTCTGTTTCCCGGTCGCAGATTGAAGGCTGACTGGCTGTCGGGCGGGCGGACAGGCTCGTGGCTGCAGGCCGCAGCCGGGGATTTGGCATTGGCGATGGGGTAAGGGGCCGGTCAGATCGAGGTGGGCGGTGGTTTACAGGTTAGCTTGTTAACGGGCCGGGGTTGGAGACACTCCTGCTCCTCCTGACCCACAAGCAGTGCTGTAAAAGCTGCACAACCTGTTCCATCCGGCCTTTCACGCTGCCCCCCCCCCCAGCTGCTGGGTTTCCCCGAGGCCTGGTGAACCCGGCCTGCTGGTATCAAAAAATAAAAGTGACGTTAAAATGGAGGCACGCAGCCTCCTTGAAATATTTGGCGGGTGGTCACACCTCCGGAGAGTGGGTAGGTTGCCTGCCCCCCCCCCGGTCTGTCTCCATTAAAAGCGGAAGTGGGCGGGTTGGCGCTGGGTTACCTATTATTTTATTTTTAACCCCCCACCACCCCGCCACACACACACGCCCTGGGGAGTTAGGTTTACCCCCCAAAGTTCACTGGACCAGCCAGTAGTCCAAGGGTTAACTTCATGCTACTCTCTTGCAAGTAGGTGCAGAGCACAGAGTTAAGATTGCTGGCCAGCTGTGGAACCTTAACTCCCACCCCCGCTCTCAAACTGCTCGCTGCACAAAGAAAGACGCAATGCCTAAACTGTAATAAAAGAAAAAACAGGCACACTCACCTCTTCCTCTTCCTGATGTACAGAACCTGAATGTAAGGAAAGATTACTCATTAGTGTAAATATAGCAACGTCAAAAAATAAAAGGGGGCAAATTCAACACAGAGCAGCAATAAGGAAACTGCGACCGCAGAAGCAGAGGGTGTATCGGAAGCCAGGGCTAAACGCTGGAAAGCTGAAATAAGAGCAGAAAATGCTGGAAAAGCTTGGCAGGTACATCGCCACCTCCAAAGATAAAAGGCAGGCTCATGGTTCAGGTGGGGAGCTGTCATTAAAACTCTGGGGCACCAATTCAACATTGTGCGCCCATTTTACGGGCATAACGATAACCAGCTAAGTTGGCCGGGGGGGCCTTGTTTTAGGCGGCTCTGGCGGCTGCCTGAAATAAACGCAAACTTCATTTTGAGATTGAATTGAGTCTCCTTTGCCCATTTCTGACCAGGGTTCCCAACTTCAGTTAGACTAGTCGGGAGCTTGCGGAAACTCCCACTTGTATTTTCTATGTCTTGAGCGGCCTAACCAGCGGCTCTTCAAAGGACTGCTGGAGGCCACTCGAGAAAAGGTCCCAGAGCTTTGAGAGATTTTTTTTTTTTTTTTTGGTGGAGTCGGAAGAAGCAGGACTGCTCCTCCTTGTCTCCGCCAAACAACTGGCAGCCGCAGCCACCCCGTGCTCGCCTCCAGCCCGATTGCCTCTCCTTCCCCGGACTTAACCTGTGAGCCTCGGGGTAGGCCGAAACAGGTTAGGCCCCGACCGGATGAGCTGCGTCATGGCGCCCATTTGGCGCCCGCAGCGGGCCAGGATTACGGTGATGATGAGGCCCGGTGACCAATTCAGGCCGTCCTCGGGCCACTCCTCTCTGGTGCGCCGTCACCGCGTGCCGCCGGAATCGCACCAGGTTTTGGCGGCTGTCCAGTCTCTGCCCAGTGTGCTGATGAAGGGTTGACACCCAACACATCAAAAACCGCCTTTTCTTTACTTCAGACGCTGGCAGGCCTGCCGGCTATTTTCAGCATTTTCTGTAAATAGAAACAGTGCTATGGCCTATATGCCAGCTGCTAATCTAGCGCTGTCACCTTTATGTTATTTTTATAAGTTTAATTTTCCCCTAGCACTGAAAGTGCTGACCCCTTGCTGGGGTGGGGGGCAGGGGGGAAACAATTCCAGGAATAAGAACATAAGAATTAGGAGCAGGAGTAGGCCATACGGCCCCTCAAGCCTGCTCCGCCATTCAATAAGATCATAGAAACATAGAAACATAGAATCTAGGAGCAGGAGTAGGCCATTCGGCCCGTCGAGCCTGCTCCACCATTCAATACGATCATGGCTGATCATCCAAGTCCAGTACCCTGTCCCTGCTTTAATCCCCACAGTACACATATCCCACCCTACCCCCGTAACCCCATCTATTTAATTCCCCCTAACATATCCCAGCCTATCCCCATAACCCCACATATTTAATCCCCCCCTAACACTAAGGGTCAATTTATCATAGCCAAATCAACCTAACCCGCACATTTTTGGACTGATCTTTGACCTCAACTCCACGTTCCTGCCCGATCTCCATATCCCTTGATTCCCCTAGAGTCCAAAAATCTATCTATCTCAGCCTTGAATATATTCAAAGACTCAGCATCCACAGCCCTTTGGGTAGAGCATTCCAAAGGTTCACAACCCTCTTGAGTGAAGAAATTCCTCCTCATCTCAGTCTTAAATGGCCGACCCTGAGACTATGCCCCCTAGTTCTAGACTCTCCAGCCAGGGGAAACGACCTCTCAGCATCTACCCTGTCAATCCCCCTCAGAATCTTATATGTTTCAATGAATGTTGTCCTTCTTCCAGTGCCTCAGCCAAGTCTTTGTTCTTCATGTCTGAATCTACTCAGTAAATGTCTGCGGGGTATCCACTTTGGTGGCAAAAACAGGAAGACAGATTATTATCTGAACGGCAATAGATTGGGAAAAGGGGAAGTGCAACGAGATCTGGGAGTCCCTGTGCACCAGTCGCTGAAGGTAAGCATGCAGGTGCAGCAGGCGGTTAAGAAAGCAAATGGTATGTTGGCCTTCATAGCGAGAGGATTCGAGTACAGGAGCAAGGATGTCTTGCTGCAGTTGTACAAGGCCTTGGTGAGACCACACCTTGAGTATTGTGTGCAGTTTTGGTCGTCTTATCTGAGGAAGAATGTTCTTGCCATGGAGGGAATGCAGCGAAGATTTACCAGACTGATACTTGGGATGGCAGGAATGACGTATGAAGAGAGATTGGGTCAATTAGGCTTATATTCGCTAGAGTTCAGAAGAATGAGAGGGGATCTCATTGAAACTTATAAAATTCTAACAGGACTAGACAGACTAGATGCAGGAAGGATGTTCCCGATGGCGGGGGAGTCCAGAACCAGAGGTCGCAGTCTAAGGATAAGGGGTAAGCCATTTAGGACAGAGATGAGGAGGAATTTCTTCACCCAGAGAGTGGTGAACCTGTGGAATTCTCTACCACAGAAGGCAGTTGAGGCCAATTCATTAAATATATTCAAGAAGGAGATAGATATATTTCTTAAGGCTAAAGGGATCAAGGGATATGGGGAGAAAGCAGGGACAGGGTACTGAATTTGGATGATCAGCCATGATCTCATCGAATGGCGGAGCAGGCTCGAGGGGCCGAATGGCCGACTCCTGCTCCTATCTTCTATGTTTCTATCTGACCGGCAATGAGGGGCGTCTTGCGGTCCTCTCTGAAACCGCTGCCCACAGGTGTGCACTTACCATCAGGAGTCATCTGATAGCAGGGTTGCCAACTCTCCAGGATTGTCCTGGAGTCTCCTGGAATTTAGGATTAATCTCCAGGACACTGCTGCGAGCAAAAACCCGGAAGAACAATCATCAGGGCATTAAAAAAATGGTATGTTTTGTTCATTTCCTTTGAACACTTTCGTTTATTATCTGCAACAATATTGGAGATGGGAAAAAAGGCTGTTTGACTGGGCGGGGCAGCTGGAGGCTGGAGGTCACATGACGAAACCTCCAGGAATACATCGGACCAGAGTTGGCCACCCTACCCAATGGTGATTACAAACGGCCAATTTTCCCCCTTCTCAGGCGGAATAAGGTAGCATGTAGGCAAGGAATGGAACAATATCTGGTTAGAAATGGGGTTGAAGGATGGGGATAACCTATTGTCAGGTGGGTAGGGAATGTTCCCGGGGCAGAGCAGCCGGCCACGGTTGAATAGAGGAGATGCAGGAATAGATAAGGTTCGTGGATAGGAAATATTTGTGTAGAATCTGGCTTCAGGAGATTAAGATTGTACGTGGGCTGTGAAAGGAGTGGGTTTGATAGGCAGAATGGCTGAACGGGTAGGGTGGAGTATAACAAGGGCAGCAGGTGCATGGGAACACCACCACCTCCAAGTCACACACCATCCTGACTTGGAAGTATATTGCCGTTCCTTCATCGTCGTTGTGTCAAAATCCTGGAACTCCCTCTCTAACAGCATTGTGGGAGTACCTTCACCACACGGACTGCAGCGGTTCAAGAAGGCGGCTCACCACCACCTCCTCAAGGGTAATTAGGGATGGGCAATAAATTCTGGCCTTGCCAGCGATG
Source organism: Squalus acanthias (assembly GCA_030390025.1). Taxonomy (NCBI): domain Eukaryota; kingdom Metazoa; phylum Chordata; class Chondrichthyes; order Squaliformes; family Squalidae; genus Squalus; species Squalus acanthias. The sequence goes on from CM059444.1 coordinate 58,434,633, forward strand.
CCCACATCCCAGGAATGAATAATAAAAAATTGTACATGGTCTGCAGAAGGGCTTGCTTGACAGGCTAAAAAAAAGTCCTTTCTTATTCCATGCTTTTTCATGTTATGTAAAGTCAAAAAAATGTACCTAAGATCCATTATGGAGGAATGCTCACCATTGTCGGGAATTCCCGGAGCATCATCCAAGCCGAAGACTCAAGGTAAGGCCGAATCAGAGATGAGGAAGTCCCTCCCTTCAACTCTGCTTTCATGCTACTTTGAGATTCTCACTGCCTCAAGATTCCCTTTGAGAATGGTCAGTGTTGGTAATTCTGGGTACAGTACACCATACGACGGCTTGGTAGGATTTGAGGTTTGCCGTCACACGGTGAGCTGGCAACCATAGGCTGAGCTCTTGGGAAAACCGAGAAGAAGCTGTGCACCTCCTCGCAGGGAAGGGGAACGGACCCCATGGAACGGACTCACCTTGACTTGGTTTCATAGACTTGCCCTTGGCTGGCTCGTGAGAATCATCAACAGAGCCACGCAACTGGGCAATGGCACGTGGCACATGGAAGAGGCGGAAACAAAACAAAAAAGGGAAACAAGAATACATAGAATGATACAGCACAGAAGGGGGCCATTCGGCCCATCGTGCCTGTGCTGGCTGTTTGAAAGAGTTATTCAGTGAGTTGCAATTCCCTGCCCTTTCCCCATAGCCCTGCAAATTTTTACCCTTCAAGTATTTATCCATGGTTAAAACGGGGCAAGATAAACAAGCTGACTTACCATAGCCACGGCTAACGCTATAATAGTGACAATTCCAACTGGTACGAGCACCAACCCCATACTCGACCTCCCAGTTTCTATGGCGGGCGGTGGAGTGGCAGTGCCATTGGTACCATTTATCACCATGGTTACAGTCTGAAATGCCATCCTGTCTGTTACATTGCTATGCTCTGTTTCGGGCGTCGCACTGAGGAAGGAGGCCGCCATGTTGGATGCGTTGTAGTTGACGTCGAATGTTGGCAGCGACATCTCCCGGAGGTGCTCTGGCCCTTTGCCTCTTTGTGCAGCTCAGCCCGACAGACACTGAGCCACAATTCCGGCGGTATCATACGGGCGAGGCCTCCAGCCGAACATCACACCCCCTCCCAGCATTACCTGAAAGACACGATTGGAGAGAGCTGACAACTCATCCCGCCAAAGCGGACACTTGATATGCAAGTGCGTAGGTTACGTGACTAGAAACACGAATCCCTCCCGCCTGGCCCACCTCACTCAGACTTACTGTCCAACAAGGCAGAAATGGCCTTTCGTGACTTGATTCTTTTAATATGGCTTGGCTCGCGGTAACAATCCCTCCCTTCCGCTCGCTGAGGCACAGATGGGTGAGGTGAGTACTAGTCAGAAAAAATAGCTCTCACCTCCCAAAAAAAAAAACCCCACTGGGAGAAGGTCTGGCCACCAGTGGCCCAAAGGATGGAAACATTAGTGAGGTGTCGTCAGCCACATTTGGAGCAGGTCTCCACCGGGCTAACCTTGTGTTCTGTCTTCCTCAGAACAGCTTAATTTCCTTCACGTGTGTTTTTGTGATTACTCCCGGGGAAAACAGACATCAAAACCTGCATAATATTTGTGCTGGCAGTCACACACTATCCGAATGCTGAACGGGTGGTGGTAGCCCTTTCTGTTGATAGTTAGGAGGGTAGTACATGCAGGAAACATAAATGTGATGCAATGAATAGAAAGAAAGAAAGAAAGACTTGCATTTATATAGCGCCTTTCACAACCACCAGATGTCCCAAAGCGCTTTACAGCCAATAAAGTACTTTTTGAAGTGTAGTCACTGTTGTAATGTGGGTAACGCGGCAGCCAATTTGCGCACAGCAAGCTCCCACAAACAGCAATGTGATAATGACCAGATCATCTGTTTTTGTTATGTGGATTGAGGGATAAATATTGGCTGGGACATCGGGGATAACTCCCCCTGCTCTTCTTCGAAATAGTGCCTCGGCCTTGGTTTAACATCTCATCCGAAAGAAAAATAGTAAGATTGGGTCTGCCTCAAGTATTTGGTGCTACGTCCTATTCATTGACTCAATGGATGCTGGCACATGGGGGGTGGATTTTAACTGTTCCCGTGAGGTGGCAGTGAGTTGGCTACCCATATTACACCGTGCTCAATTTTACAAAATCGGGCGGGGTGGAAAGCAGGCAGCTGATCCGCCTGCCCGGTGGGGACAGTTAGCATTGACCCCATGGTCTTACCTCAGAGATACAGCGCGGGGTTACATACAAGTGATGTCTCCTATTGATGCCTGAAAGGACTCAGAGGTGTCGAATTCTGCCTCAGAAGGTTGTAGGTCCCACTCCAGAAACTTGAGCACATAATCCAGGCTGGCACTCCCAGTGCAGTACTGAGGGAGTGCTGGACTGTTGGAGGTGCCGCCTTTCGGATAAGACGTTAAAGCGAGCCCCCGCCTGCCAACTCAGGTCGACGGAAACGATCCCACGGCACTATTTCGAAGAGCAGGGGAGTTCTCCCCGGAGTCCTGGCCAACATTTACCCCTCAATCAACATCGTTAAAACAGATGATCTGGTCATTATCACAGTGCTGTTTGTGGGAGCTTGCTGTGTGCAAATTGGCTGCCGCGTTTCCCACATTACAACAGTGACCACACTTCAAAAAAAAAGTACTTCATTGGCTGTAAAACCCTTTGAGGTGTCCTGAGGTCGTGAAAGGCGCTATATAAATTGCAAGCCTTTCTGTTCTTTAGATTCTGAGTGCAGTAGTCACTCTCACTTCTACAGATAGTGGCACCTGAATGTTGCTCCTTGGATCTGGACACTGATCTGAAATCACATCACTGTTGAGCCACATCCTCCTCCCACACTGTCTCTCACTGAGGTCGGGGGAGGTGGGGTGCGAGGTGGAAATTAAGTGTGAGGAGCAAATTGCCTTTTAATTGCTGGTTAAATAGCACACACACCAATTATGTATTAAAAAGCATTACAATTACTTACTCCCAGGAGCAGCTTCAACAGCAAGGGGCAAAGATGTGTCAATACTCTTGTCAATTGCCAACGCATTGAATTACTACCCCTTTTAATGCATGATTAGTACATTATTGTGCATTATTGCGCAAGGGTATTTACAAAAAACAATCTTCAAATAAGTTTCAAAAGGGAATTGGCTATCTATTAGAAAGGGAAAAGTTTGCAGGGCTATGGGGAAAGAGCGGGGGAGACTGGGACTAACTGGATAGCTCTACCAGAGAGCTGGCACAGGAATGATGGGCCGAATGGCCTCCTTTCTGTGCTGTAGGATTCTATCATTCTATGATTCCAGCAACAAGCTGCTGTAATCTTAGTTAAACCGAGGCCCCCGTCTGCCCTCTCAGGTGGACGTTAAAGATCCCATGGCACTATTTCAGCAAAGAGCAGATGAGAGGTCTTGGCCAACATTTATCCCTCAACCATCAACGCTAAAAAGAAATAGAATCTCTGGTCATTTATCCCAAAGCTGTTTGTGGGAGCTTGCTGTGCGTAAATTGGCTGCCGCGTTTCCTACATTACTACAGTGACCACACTTCAAAAGCACTTAATTGGATGTATAGCACTTTGGGACATCCTGAGATTGTGAAAGGCGCTATATAAATGCTATTCTTTATTTTTCTTTTGAAGTGTCAGCAAGCGTATTGTAGGGTGGGTGGGAATATTCCAATCACATGCAAATGAGAGTTTGTGTGGAGCATAAACGTCGGCATAGACCAGTTGGGCCAAATGGCCTGTTTCTGTGCTATAGACTCGGCATAATGTGCTTCCTGCCATTTATGCTGCAGCAACTCTGGGCACTAGGAACACTGGCACATTCCTGGCGTCTGGCATTGCTAGGAGTGTAGGGGGAGGGGACCGTTTAAAATTTAAAGGGCAGAGTTTGTGGTGCTATTTTTTAATTACTTTCCCATACTCAGCCCCGGATGCCACACTACCCCGGAGTAGGTGCCCAAAGCCTGATGCCATCCATTGTCCGCTCCCGGCAGTGGCCAGGGAGTCTGCCTAAACTACACAAAGTAGCCCGACGCCGGGATAACAACCAAAATGAACCCAGGTTCTGCTAAGGCGGAAACTCTGTCGATATCTGTCTTGAATATACTCAACGACTGAGCATCCACAGCTCTCTGTGGTAGAGAATTCCAAAGATTCACAACCCTCTGAGTAAAGAAATTCCTCCTCATCTCAGTCCTAAATGGCCGACCCCTTATCCTGAGACTATGCCCTCTAGTTCGAGACTCTCCGGCCAGGGGGAAACAATCTCTCAGCATCTACCCTGTCAAACCCCTTAAAAATTTTCGCCGTTTCAATGAGATCACCTCTCATTCTTCTAAACTCTAGTCTACTCAATCTCTCCTCATAGGACAATCCCCTCATCCCAGGAACCAGTCTGGTGAACCTTCGTTGCATCTCCCTCTATGGCAAGTATATCCTTCCTTAGATAAGGAGACCAAGTCTGTACACAGTACTCCAGGTGTGGTCTCACCAGGGCCCTGTATAATTGCAGTAAGACGTCTTTACAGATGACCAGATTTATGGCAGCGGCCCCTGTACACGTACTCTCTCTTGAGTTGGGTAATTGGGACACCCACCATCGTGCAGAAGTGGATATTTGAGATTCGGACAAGCTGTGCTATTGACAGCGGGATAGATATTCACTTGTTTTGCCTCTCAAATATGCGCGACAGCTGTGAATAAAATGGTTCGCAGCTCCCATGCAAATCCCAGAGGATCATCCACTCACTTCAACTTATGAAGGGAGGTCAGGTGGAATTCTTTGCACCCAAAGAGCTGTGGAATTCAAAATGGACGTTATAAATGGGCTGAAGCGACAATCGGATGGGTTTCTGGAGAAAAAGGAGATTGAGGGAGATGGTGAGAAGGCGAGCAGGTGGGGCTGAGCGAACATAAAGGAATAGGCGTCATTTTTTTTCGCCTCTCGCTACATATTTGCAGGGCTCTGGGGTAAGAGCAAGGGGCGAGTGGGACTAATTGGATCGCTCTTTCAAAGGAGCCGGCATCGGCACGATGGGCCGAATGGCCCCCTTTTGTTGCTGTATCATTCTGTGATATCCTTAATTATTATTTCTTTTGTGTGCACCCTCGTCATCCTGTTCTCTCTACTGTGAGCTTCCCAGTACCGGGAAGTTGAACAAATCTCATCCTTTTCCTCAAATTAACACTACGTTAATTCCAATCCTCTGGAGAGGGACAGTAAAAGGGACCAGGTTAGCGCAGAGGCGCTGAAAAGCGATTCCAGCTTCGCCCGGCCCCCAGTGCCCCTTCAGGGGGGGGGGGGGGGGAAAGCCGTGTCACCCAAAGCTTTGCTGTGACAGCAGCGAAACCCCGGCAATGAAACCCTAAACTTGTGAGAAAATGCTGGCCGGCTCGCTGCTTGCAATTACCTAACCCCAGCTGCCGTGTGTTTAACAACTGCGCTCCTTCAACAGCCCCGGACTGTTTCACTTTTGTCACTGTGTGTTTTTTTTTAATTCCCTCTCCCGCTCGCAGTTTGTAAAGAGGGAAACCAGCAGCACCAGTGGCGAGGAGCTGTCGCTGAGCAAAAAGAAAGTTAATTTAACCCCTCGTGGTTCAACCCTTTGGGCAACTGTGGCAACACTTCTGCCACATCAGAAATATGGTCAGACTAAAGAGCCTACGGGTTAGGTAAGGGCATTAAGAGCAAATGCAACCAAGACGGGTAAATGGAGTTAAGATACAGATCAGCTATCATCAGACTGAATGGTGGAACAGGCTCGAGGGGCTGAACGGCCTACACAACAACAACAACTTGCATTTATAAACCGCCTTTAATGCAGCACAGCGTCCCAAGGTGCTTCACAGGAGGATTATCAGACACAATTTGATACTGAGCCACATTAAGAGATATTCGGACAGGTGACCAAAAAGCTTGGTCAAAGAGGTAAGTTTTAAGGAGTGTCTTAAAGGAAGTGAGAAAGGTAGAGAGGAGGAGAGGTTTAGGGAGGGAATTCCAGAGCTTAGGACCTGGGCAGCTGAAGGCACGACCGCCAATGGTGCAGCGATGAAAATCGGGGTGGCAGTAACAACTATAACTGGCCTCAGACCCCCTGGGCTCGAGAGGCGGATATGAGCAAAGGGGTATCCGTCCTTAATTGCTATCTAGCGATGCCTGCTTGAAAGTGCATTTGTGTGGGTATCGGGTAAGGACAGAACTGGATGCTTTCCTGTAGTCGAATAGTCCGGCAACACTCACTCGTTGGACTCACACGTAAGTGGACGCTGTGATGTTCCGTGACGGAGGGATGGTAAGGTGGGGGAAGTGGTGAGCAACGAGGATCTGGGGTTTCATTCAGGGGAACCGGATTCTGATGAGGCGCTCACGGACATCCCGCCCGGCATTTGGATCTGCTGCCTGCCTCCTCCCTTCCTCTTCCTCCTGAGGTGGTCGTGGAACCCGTGGTGCCAAGGGCTGTCAAGTTGTGGAGGCTGCAGCAGGCCACCACAAAATGGGACGCCCGCTCTGACGTGCACTGGAGGGCTCATCCCGAGCGGTCAAGGCAGTGCTTCGGACAAAGTAGTGGAGGGGCAAACATCACCTCTGGAACCATTTTAACCCAGTGTTGAGGCAGCATCAACATGGGAAGGAAGAAATTTGTAAGGGAAAAGAGGTCATTCTTTCGTGAAGCTCCTTCTGTGTTTCAGTGAATGAAGTGTGGTACTGAGGCATATGAAGCAGGAGAACCACCAGGTTCAACCCCTGCTTTGCAGGGAATGTTCTCCTCACACCTAGATTGGGACCTCAAAATCCCTGTGGAAAAATCAGCCAGGATCCTTGTCCTTATCATTACCCACTGACCCGTGCTGGAAAGTGTGTGTGTGTCTACACGCGTGTGCGTGTGCACGTGGATGGGCGTGTTTGCGTGTGTAGACATTTGGTGAAGACAGGACCGTGGGTTCAGTCGCCACTCCATGGACATAAGCACATCATCTAGATTGTTACTTCAGTGCAGTACGGAGGGAGGTGCCGTCTTTCGATTGAGTCGTTAAAACGAAGCCCTCCCTGTCTGTTCTGGTGGATGTGAAAGGTCCATGGCACTCTTCGAAGAAGCGTAGGGAGTTCTCTGGTATCTTGGCCAACATTCCTCCCTCAACCGACATCACCAAAACAGATTAACTGGTCACTTGTCCCTTTGCTGGTCCCTGCTATGCACACATTGGCTGCCACGTATGCCTAACTAATAACAATTGACTGGCTTTGAAGCACTTTGGGACACCCTGAAGACAAACCTTAAATGCAAGTCTTTCTTCAGAAGAGACAGTGAAGAAAGATTGAAAGAAAATCCTTTCTAAAGCGTCTACGTTTCTTTAAAACCACACAGTCGCCTCTTTTTGTTGCTTAGAGCGGTGTGTTTCAATATATTTCATTCTGTTTTTGAGGTCCCCCCACCACCACGTCCTCCTCCAAGGCATCGATGTGTCTCCACGATTGCCTGACAGGAGTTGCAGGGAGTCTTTAACCCCCACCCCCCCCACCCTCAAGATGGGTTATTGTCCCGACAGTTTTCCTCCCTTTGAGCAAATCCAGACAGCAAGGCCAGTCGAGAGTGAGGCAAACCTGTCCACGGCAAACAACCAGGCAGTTTACACAAGGCCGGGATTTGAACTCGTTACCCTCTGGGTTGAAAGTCCCATCGTGCGGCTGGTAAGAAGGTTCCAGGTGGGAGTTGTCAACCAAAGTACGTATGGCAACGGACAGACACTCATTGAGCAGAGATATAAAAAGCACATGAAGGAGGTAAGTTACTCAATCGCTCCATTAGAGTGGGAGCTGCGAACTTTTATGTGTTCAATCAAAGGAGATGGTATATTAGGGAGCTTATAAAGTGGATCTACCGTACTTGGCCTTTTGCTTTTCCAACAAAACTGCATTATTTATGAGTCAATATTCATTCTACCCCACTCCCAGGCTGTTGTAGAAGCCAGCTGTTAGGTATTGCACAAGAGGGGGGCCGGGGAGCAGGGGTGGGGGTAGGGATTCCTCCATGTGGGGCAATGCCTGCTCTACCCTTGGAGCCTGCTCATACTGGCATAGTTACCATCCAGAATCCACCGCGTACAGATACGGGAACGGTAGCATCGTGGTAATGCAACTGGACTAGCTAATCCAGCTAAGCCTGGACTAATAATGCAGAAGATCAAGAGTTCAAATCTCACTATAGGCAGCTGGGGGAATTTAAATTCAGTTAAATAAATCTGGAATGAAAAGCTAGCATCAGTGATGGTGACTGTGTAACTACCAGATTGTTGTAAAAACCCAACTGGTTCACTAATGTACTTTAGGGAAGGAAATCTGCTGTCCTTACCTGGTCTGGCCTGTATGAGAGTCCAGACCCACAGCAATGTGTTGACTCTTGACTGCCCTCTGAAATGGCCTGGCAAGCCACTAGGGAGGGCCAATAAATGCTGGCTTCGCCAACGACACCCACATCCCGTGAATGAATTAAAAAAAAATCTGCACCCTGCATTGTGGGAAAGTTGCATAAGGCATGTCCGTCAGTCTGCAGTGATTACCCAGGCTGCACATCAGGGAGGGCATGGAATGGAATGTCATTGCATGGGGAGGAAAACAAAGTCAATGTTACAGAGAATTTTACAGCACAGGAACAGGCCATTCGGCCCAACAGCTGGTGTTTATGCTCCACACGAGCCTCCTCCCTCCTTACTTCATCTCACCCTATCAACATATCCTTCTATTCCTTTCTCCCTCGTGTGTTATATCTAGTTTCCCCTTAAATGCATCTGTGCTATTCACCTCAACCGCTCCCTGTGGGAGCGAGTTCCACATTCTCACCACCCTCTGGGTAAAGAGGTTTCTCCCGAATTCCCTATTGGATTTATTCGTGACTATCTTATATTGATGGCCCCTAGTTTTGGACTCCCCCACAAGTGGAAAGATATTTGTCTAGCCCGTCAAACCCCTCTATAATTTTAAAGACCTCTATTAGTTCACCCCTCAGCCTTCTCTTTTCTAGAGAAAAGAGCCCCAGCCTGTTCAGTCTTTCCTGATAGGTATAACCTCTCAGTTCTGGTATCATCCTTGTACATCTTTTTTTTTTGCATATTCTGCAGTGCTTCTACATCCTTTTTATAATACGGAGACCAGAACTCACATGTGCTTTCAAACAGTCTATTTGAGGATAAGGTTGAGTCACGCTTCAAGCAACCAATTTGCCTCAAAGCCAACCACGTGCTATTTTTAATGAAGCATTTTGCAATTTCTTGGCTCTTTGGTGATCTTTGGCACCAAAATAGCATCTGCGCAAACAAACAGACAATAAACCGCTGAGAAATGAGATGAGTGTTATGTTCTTCAGAGGAAGGCACAGGGGCGATTTTAACCCTTACTCACCCGGTGGTGGGTGGGTGGTTAAAGTCACCCCCAAGTTACTTAGCTGACTGCAATTTTAACTCGGCGGCCTGTGTGAGAAGCGGCTACGAGTTTCCCCGTCGAGGCAACCCAGCGGTGAAGAGGGGCGGGCCCAGGAGAGGCCCAAAATGTACATTTTTTTTTGTTTAACTTCCCTTGTGGGGCCCGAAGGAGCAGGAGCGCACTTTTCTGGGGCCCCCCGACAAGGAAAGCTTCGGCCTTCCCTTTTGTAAACTGGGCCCCCAGACCCTCACGGGAACGCCCCAACCGCAGGACGGCCCAGCATCCGATCCCACCGCTTCCCTGCTGTGGGTGATGGCCTGCTGGAACTCAGGTGGGAAGTCGGCCGGTGGGATTTAAATGGGGCCCGAGAGTTAAAATAGCCCAGGCCTCGTTTGTGGAGTAGCTACACCGCTGATCACCTGATGAAAATCAGCGGCCTTTGATTCGGCAAGTTCCTGCGATATTATAGGTCATAAAAAGGTCAAGTTATTGTCAAATGGTAACGGAGGCCTGTGCCTGGATTAAGCAGGGTCTCGTAAACATGCCAATCCCAGCTTACACTGTTGCCCAGCGTGGTACTGGGAAGACTTCTGGCAAGTACCAGTGAGCATGATGCCAAAATGGCAAAAACGTACTACTCTTCCCCCCTCCTCAGGCAAAAACAACTTGCATTTATATAGCCCCTTTAATGTAGCAAAACATCCCAAGACGCTTCACAGGAGATTTATCGAACAAATTTTGACACCAAGCCACATAAGGAGATATTAGGACAGGGCTTGGTCAAACAGGTAGGTTTTTAAGGAGTGTCCTAAAGGAGGAAAGAGACATAGTGAGGCGGAGAGGATCTGATGAATCATGCCCTGACGTGGGTCAATGCCTTCAGGAGGGGACAGGTCAGAAGAGAAAACCAGAGGCAACGATATAGTCCAGCTTATTCATGTCATCAGCAATTCTACCCCACTCCAAGACTTCCACTTCTAGTCCAGATCCAGTAGTGAGGGAGTGCTGCATTGTGGGTGGTGCCAATCCTTTTGGAGATGTTAAACTGAGTTCCCATCTGCCTGTTCTGGTGGTTGAGGTGGAAGCTAAAGCTCCCATCGCAAAATCTGAACCAGAGCAGAGAGTTCTCCCAGTGTCCTGGCCAACCTTCCTCCCCCAACCAATAGGACCATCAACAGATCAACTGGTCATTCATCTCAGTGCAGTTTGTGGGATCTTGCTGCGTGCACAATGACTGCCATGTTTGCCTACATAACACCAATGGCTGCAATAATTAGTTGTTGGTGAAACACTTTGGGACATTTCTGAGAGACCCTGATAGGACACTATAGAAATACAAATCTTTCTTTCCATTATAATGCGAGATGTATTGCCGTTCAGTGGGTGCCCAGCCATTGGCACAGAAGGGGTAAGGCTGGAGGCATGAGTGACAATCAATCGGATCACTAATATTTTTGCTAAAGAATAACTGGAGTTTCCCTTTAAAGCAGTGCCCTCCCAAAAATATTTTCACACACTGCTAAAGTGCTTGCCAAAATGACATAAGCTTGAAGCATTTCAGCTCAGAGCCTCTGCTTAGCGGTCAGGATTCTCGCGTGTAGTTTGTCGAAACACTCGCCTCTGTTTATGTTCTCAGCTGCCATTCAATGGTCAGGGGGTGACCTGCCGCTCACACAGGCAGCTGCAGCTGCTGTAAACCGTGCCTTCCCTCCTTCACCCACCCCCCCCGCCCCCTCCCAAACCCCCGCCCACCCCTTCCCAACAAAATGGCATGAATGTGAAGAATGGCAACTGTCCAGGCTCCTGTTGGATGTGAATGAGCTGAAATGAGCTTAGAGGGTGGATTTTTCCTTTTTGTTTTAACCTAATCAGCGGCGCAAGAGCAGAGAGCTCAGCGTGGAAGACGGCACACGCAATGAAGCTCCCTGCTGGAGAGCTGAAGAAAATTGGATAAAATGTGTCTCGATTGAGAGGTGCGTGCTCAACAACAACAGCTTGCATTCAGATAGCACCTTTAACGCAGTAAAACGTCCCGAGGCGCGTCACAGGAGCGATTATCAAACAAAACTTGACACCCAGCCACATAAGGAGACATTACGATAGGAGACCTTGGTCAAAGAGGTAGGTTTTAAGGAGTGTCTTAAAGAAGGAGAGAGAGAGTTAGAGAGGTTTAGTTGAGGGAAATTCCAGAGCTTAGGGCCTAGGCAGCTGAAGGGACGGCCGCCAATGGTGGAGCGATGAAAATCGGGGATGCGCAAGATACAAGATAGCAAAAGGCAAATTTAGGATTGACGTCAGGAAGTTCTTCTTCACACAAGGAGTGATCAATTGGTGTCAGCTGTGGCTCAGCTGGTAGCACTCTCGCCTCTGAATCAGAAGGTTGGTGCTAGTTCAAATCCCATTCCAGAAACCTGAGCACACAGTCCAGGACTAACACTTCAGTGCGAGTCCTGAGGAAGTACTGCGTTGCTGGAGGTGTCATCTTTCGAAGGAGACGTTAAATCCAGGCCCTATCTGCCCTCTCAGGTGGACATAGAAGATCCTGTGGCACATTTCGAAGTTCTCTCTGGTGTCTTGGCCAGCTCATTTCTGTTTTCAAGTCTTCTGATTGTGGTCTCCTGTGTGTCCCACCCTCCCTCCACTCCATCTTTGGTGGCAGAGCTTTCAGCTGTCTCGGACGTACTCTCTGAGACTCCCTCTCAAACCTCTCTCCTCAATTTTAAAAGCCTTCTCAAAGCACATTTCTTCAACCAAGCCGTCAGAATCTCTCCTAACCCACCAGCAAAGCTAATTGCCTGTTCCTTTTCTCCTCTATGTAGCAACTTGGGTCCTTTTTTCGATGTTGGAGGCACTATATAAATACAATTTGTGCTTTTAATGCTTTTCCTTATTGGTGGATAAATCCTAAATACGAACACCAAGGTTTGTTAGCATTGGCATCATGAGATATATGCACATTAATGGAAACAAATCTTTAAATGTAGCCCCTGAAATGCCATGGTACGCATCTATGCAGCCCATGTAGACAAGAGCTTGGACACTATTTGGGCCCGTCTCTTCCCTCCCCCTCCCAGTTTTATCCCAGTGGACATATTGCCCCAGTTGCTGTATAGTGGTCGTCGAGGTACTTGAGGTTCATTGTCCTGTACTCTTGTTCCGCTGGCCGATGTAACTGAGCTCAGTGGCAATCTGCTTTCCTCAACGGGAGTTGTTTGGACTTTCCTGAGGGATTCTAGCCCCAGGGCCCCACCAGTTTGCCATGAGGAAATGGGCTGATCCTTGGAAACAATCAGTTACCCTCTTCACAGTCATTGTCAAGTTATTTACATCAGAGACGAAGGATTACTTCAAGAGGTGACGCCTCTGGGACTTTACAATTGCACTTTTATGGGCTTGACTTTAAAGGAAGAGCAGGATATCTGATTTGAGTGGCTGCTAATGTGTTCTATTGACCGGCATCCTCCAGCGATTCTGTATACCATATCTACATGGAGCACGGCAGGTAGTTTATATTGTTTCAGTGGGGTGATAAAATCGGGCTCCCTTATTACATAGAATTTACAGCACAGAAACAGGCCATTCGGCCCAACAGGTCCATGTCGGTGTTTATGCTCCACACGAGCCTCCTCCCACCCCGCTTCATATAACCCTCTGAACATATCCTTCTATTCCTAACCTGTGTTTATCTATCTTCCTTTTAAATGTGTCTTTGTTACCGCTAGACTTGACTATTCCAACGCACTCCTGGCTGGCCTCCCACATTCCACCCTACGTAAACTTGAGATCATCCAAAACTCGGCTGCCCGTGTCCTAACTCGCACCAAGTCCCGTTCGCCCATCACCCCCTGTGCTCGCTGACCTACATTGGCTTCCGGTTAAGCAGCGCCTTGATTTCAAAATTCTCATCCTTGTTTGCAAATCCCTCCATGGCCTCGCCCCTCCCTATCTCTGTAACCTCCTCCAGCCCCACAATCCCCCCGAGATATCTGCGCTCCTCTAATTCTGCCCTCTTGAGCATCCCTGATTATAATCGCTCAACCTTTGGTGGCCGTGCCTTCTGTTGCCTAGGCCCCAAGCTCTGGAATTCCCTGCCTAAACCTCTCCGCCTCGCTACCTCTACTTTCCTCCTTTAAGACGCTCCTTAAAACCTACCTCTTTGACCAAGCTTTTGGTCACCTGCCCTAATTTATCCTTATGTGGCTCGGTGTCAAGTTTTTTGTCTTAAAATACTCCTGTGCAGCGCCTTGGGATGTTTTACTACGTTAAAGGTGCTATATAAATACAAGCTGTTGTTGTTGTTGTCTATGCTATTCGCTTCAACTGCTCCTTGTGGTAGCGCTTTCTGCATCCTCACCACTCTCTGTGACAACTACACAGAGGTGAAGTTAGCATTTTGTTAAACTCTAGTCCTTGCACGACGGGGGATAAAATCTCTGGTCCCTTTTCCACCCTGTAGCACCATGCGTTTCTGCTCCAAAATGCTTTGTTGCTGCACCGTACCATCATTGCTGCAAGTGTAGAAAGCTAGTAGGTCATGGGGTTGAAGCTTCGGTCCAGGACTCGAGCATATGATCGAGGCTGAGACTGACGTTAGGGTTGCCAACTCGAGTGGAATATATTCCTGGAGGTTCCATCACCTGTCCCGCTGCCCCCTGCCCCCGTCAGTGGTCGCCCAGCATGTCCATCCTCACGGCTCACCACCTGCCCGCAACACTTGGAAAGTGGAAAGACTCTTGGTTATCCAATTGGATGATTCTCAGTCGGTCAAACAACCTTTCCCCCCCCCCCCGCAATCTCCAATATTTTTAGAACTAATAAACAGAAGTGCTGAAAGAAAATGAAAAAAAAAACACACACTTTTTTTTAATGCTCCTATGATTTTTCTCCCGGGCTTTGCTCGCCGCAGTGCCCTGGAGACTCCAGGCCAATCCTGGAGGGTTGGCAACCCTAGCTGATGTACCAGCTCCTGCTCACAACACAGGAAAAACCCATCACAAGGAGAAAAAAAACACAGCCACTTTGCACCAGCAAAAAGCAGCGGCTGAGTTGAAATACTGTACTCGTGTCACCGCCCTTTCCTGTGTTCTTGAAGATACGTGATGTGAAAACATGGACAACCACTCCCTCTTTGAAAGACTGTTTTATAGACACAGATAAATACACACAACTGTAAAACAAATTAAAATCTGTTCCCTGCCTGTGTAATATAACCACAAGGCCACGCTCATTTCATTTAAACCATCAATTAGCTGCTTGTCCAGGGAACCATCCTGTTTTTCTTCAAAGGTTCTGGGAAAATCAGACCCTGCCCTGTACGGGAGAATGAGGAAAACAGGATTTCAGACGCTTGACAATTCACTAATTACTGCCTTTTAAAGAGGCACTTTCTCCTTTTGTCAGCCTGATACACGATCCCTGGTCGAGTTTAAGATCATTTTTATTAAACAGTGACAGAACGACTCTCTTGTTTCCCCCTTCCACCATATGGCGCACTGTCACCTTATTGTTCTCAATATGGTTCAGGCCCCAAGCCCAGGTGGATTTATTATTTGAATTGTTTGTGCGACCTTCCTCACCAAGATGTGTACCATGTACAAAGCACCGTGACTTTTGTTCTGCGAAAAAACTGGTTGGCACCACAAAAGGTTGAGAAGGGCATCGACGATGGAGGAGGGTGTGCGGGTAATGGCCCTGGTTCAACCGCACAGAACTACAAGGAAATAATGTGCACCTTCTGCTTCAAGTTTACAGGGCTATAACTTAAAGAGAGTGCAGAGAGCCTCCACTGGACCACCAGGGAATCAGAAGCACACCGGGCCCCAACACAAAACAGGCACATGCCCCATGGGACGGCCAGGAAGTGGAAGAGAAACTACACACTGGACCACCATGAAAACAGGTAAACCGCGGAGGAAAAAGCATTCTCCCCCTACCATCCAATTTTTACTCTCATGAAGGATTTGTCTACACTTCCACAGGTGTGAGCCTAGACCAAGACTATTTGACAGCGGGGGTAGACGTCAGTTAACACCCACAGGTGCCACGCCTTCCAGTAGGGATCAGAGGTCCGCAGTCACTAATGCAATCTGGAGCGGGACTTGAACCCACAACCTTCTGACTCAGAGGTGAGACTGCGACCCACTGAGCCACAGCTGATGGGCAAGGGCATGGGGTTTTTGATGGGAGGCAAATGAAATGGATTTGGTTTTCTCAATATTCATTTGGAGAAAGTTCTTGAGACATCTATGTCAAATAGGCAAGGAGTCAATGCTTTGTGGAGAGAAGGAAGGGGAAAAAAGAGTCCAAAGGAATTAAAAGGAACAAAAAGAACCAATATTTATTTTTAAACATTCAATAAAGAAGAAAGAAATTGCATTTATATAGTGCCTTTAACGTCTTCAGGGCATCCCAAACTGCTTTGGAGCATATTAATTACTTTCTTGGTGTAGTCACTCATCGAGGCAAACACTGCAGCCAATTTATGTAATGAGATAAATGGCCATTTAATCTGTTTTTGGTGGTGTTTTTTGGGGAGATATGTTGGCCAGGACACTGAGAGAACTCCCCTGCTCTTCTCTGAATAGTGCCTTAGTATCTTTTACGTCCACCTGAACAGGCAGATGGAGCCTCAGTTTAACATCTCACCCAAAAGGTGGCACCTCTGGCAGTGCAGCACTTCCTCAGTACTGCACTGAAGCGTCAGCCTAGATTATGTGCTCAGGTCTCTGGAGTCGGGCTTGAACCCACGACCCTCTGACTCATGGGTGACAGGGTTACCTTTACTTAAGGAGCATACATGGAGCCGGGGCAAAAGTAGAGGAAAATTGTGCAACCTTTGTGACAAAAGTAAACAATGATTATAAAATGCCCAATTATAATCTCCAGAGATGGACAGCTCGTGGAATGTATGGGACACTTATATGAAATGTAACAAAACTTGCAATAAATTTTAGATTAGTGTGATGATCCAAAAACAATGAGGCAGCGCCCCCGTCCCTCTCCTGCTGTGTTCCTTCTATCACTCACTTTCTCTCTGCCCCGCCTCAGCTGGTCTTTGACAAACTAGCACCATGAATCTGGCCTTTGTGTCAGTTAGAACGGACACGAGCCTCGCAGCCAAGTGTTGCCGCTACACCAGACGTGGGCCCCAGAGCGCACGCTGTCATCAAGAGCTCAGAACTCATATCCTGCAGCGGACAAGATTTTAAACCCAGCCACAGAAGGTGACCTCGTCCCTCAACTCCCCCTCAGAACAGGAAAAAAAAACAAACAAAAAAAAAAAAAAAGAGGTGGTAGAGGGAGCAAGAAAAGCAACATGACAGGACGGCAGGGTCAAGGCAAAGTTCACAGCACAGCCAAGGCCGATTCGACCTATGACCTACTCGGGGAACGTGGGCCATTCGAGCTACAATGGAAAGCAAGCAGGCCGGCCTTTGAAGGAATGAAGCCTGTGAGAGCCACACACAAACTCCCAACTTCCCTTAATATTTCTTCTTCGGGGCTGCTTTCGAAGGTACTGTTTACAAGCAATGATTTACAATCGTGTGAAAAGGAAAAACAGACCTCAGCTGCAGTGTACATTTTTGTATCTTGTTAAAAGTGAAAGGATCTTCTTTGCTTCAGAGCTGTAGTTATATCCAACATAGGTTATTATTAACCTTTTGAGGGCTGCGTACCTTAAGCAGCCTTTAAAACACTAGTACTGGTTCAGTCAAGTCGCACATGAAAAACAATAAATACAGACTAGCAACTCATAGCTCTGGGTTACCGCTCATTCACCAACCACGCCCGCCCCCCCCAGAACCCCACACATATACAGCAAAACATCACAATTCTGTAAAATATACAACACAAAATTAAGTTCCCAAAATTACCCAATTATTTTTAAGCAAGCTTTTTCATTATCCCATTAGCTCCCCTCATCTCCTGAGATGTTAACCTAGAAATTCCTCACATGGTGGAACTGCAGGGCAATCCTAGCGGGGGCAGCGGGGGAGGGGGAGCAACTTGGAGCACAACCCAGGTCCCTTTGTTACCTCTAGAGTCGACTATTCCAACGCTCTCCTGGCCATCCTCCCGTCTTGGAACTCATTCAAAACTCTGCTGCCTGTATCTTAACTCCCACCAAGTCCCATTCACCCATCACCCCTGTGCTCGCTGACCTACACTGGCTCCCAGTCCAGCAAGGCCTCAATTTAAAAATTCTCATCCTTGTTTTCAAATCCCTCCATGGCCCTCGCCCCCTCCCTATCTCTGTAACCTCCTCCAGCCTTACAACCCTCCGAGAGCTCTGCGCTCCTCCAATTCTGGCTTCTTGCACATCCCCGATTTTCATCATTCAACCATTGGTGGCTGTGCCTGGGCCCTAAGCGCTGGAATTCCCTCCCCAAGCCTCTCTACCTCACTCTCTTCCTTTAAGATGCTCTTTAAAACCTACCTCTTTGACCAAGCTTTTGGTCACCTATCCTAATATCTCCTTATGTGGCTCGGTGTCAAATTTTGTCTGATTACGCTCCTGTGAAACGCCTTGGGATGTTTTACTACGTTAAAGGCGCTATATAAATGCAATCTGTTGTTGTTGATCCAACGGGTTTCTGCCTCTCATAAGATCCTTTACAAACTGCACTGTGGTGGCGGGGAGCGGAGATTGCCGGTGCTTCTTAGACCTGTCCCGTTTAGGGTTGCCAACTCTGGTTGGACGTATTCCTGGAGATCTCATGACATTATCTCCTGCCTCCAACCGCCCCTCCAGCCTGCTCCCACCATTGGTCACCCAACACGTCCATCCTCACGGCCCACCCCTGTCTCTTGCGGCCCCGCAATCACTGGCAGCCCTCCAGTAGCAGTCTTCACATAAGCCTAAATAGGGAGCATCAAAGTGCTATTTGACTACGGAGGGCATCACTGCCAAGCCTGACCTCAGTCCTTTCCTAGAATCAACACACACACACACTTTCTAAAAGGAATCACTGGACAGTGATCGGGAGTAGGAACACTGGCTGATTTCCCTCTCCACGCCACCCCTTTCTAACCCAGGGCCGCTCAGGCTGAGATCAGCTCACTCAGTGCAGTCTGGTGATCAGGCCTGAGACTCACCCGGTTTGAACGGTTCAGTTCCCCACGCAAGCAGCGCGTTTACAACACCTGAGGCACAGGAGGAGCTCCAAGAGTCTGATTCAATATGGAGACAGTTACTTGGGCCAACAGTGAGCGGCCTGTGGGAGCAGGCCCACAGAATCAGATCACACGACTTGAACTGATGTGCTGTTGGGAGTCAATTTTACGATTCAGCACTCCGGCACAGAGCTTCGTGTGGCGGGCACGCATTTCGGGGATTCGGGGGCAGTGGTTGGCGCAGCCCACACAACTTTAACGGACGGAAAGTTGCGCAGGTTGCGAATCAGGTGCATTCGCACGACCCACTAATACACACCCTGACACCCAAAACTCTGCGCTGGGGAGAGCAATAAATCATAACGTTTACCCTGTTGCATCTCGTGACTTGAACTGGAATGATACCACATTGTTTCCTGTTTCACTGAATGTTAGAGCCGGAGAAAACCTCCCATTGATATTATCACAGCCCTAATGATGTGCATCATTGCTGGTTTGATGTGTAATAACTGGGGATGGTAAGGGGTTGGTTAACGTGGCAATATTACGACATACTCCATTAACACGTTCACGTTTAAAGTTGTGCAATTATAGGTTTGAACACTAATACTGCCAACAGTCACTTCTAGGCTATGCACTTTGACCGAGGAAAAATGTTAAGTCAGTTCAGTGATGGCACTCTCGCCACTGAGTGGGTTCAAGTCCCACTCCAGAGACTTGCAACACACGATCTAGGTTGACACTGAGGGAGTGCTGCTCTGTCGGAGGTGCCGTCTTTCAGATGTGTGTTAAAGCGAGGCCCCGTCGGCTCTCTCAGGTGGATATAAAGGATCCCATGGCACTATTCCAAGAAGAGCAGCGAAGTTCTCCTGGTGTCCTGGCCAATATTTACTCCTCAAACAACATCAATTAAAAAAACAGATTATATGATCATTTATCTCATTGCTGTGTGCAGGACCTAGCTGTGAGTGCAAATTGGCTGCTGTGTTTCCCTCCACTGGGAACGTCTACACTTCAAAAGTACTTCGTTGGCTGTGAAGCACATTGAGATGCCCTGAGGTTGCGTAAGGCGCAATATAAATGCAAGTTCGTTCTTTCTTTCCTGAATATATTTGCCATCTCTCCTGTAGCACTGTACGTCGGTGTATTTGCAAAGAAAGACAAAAGGTGGATGTCTGCAAATTTCGCTAAGCTGCCAATGCTCTCCCCTGACGGGACGGTACTGAACCAGGTAGATCAGGAAGGACCCAAACTCAATACCTGTCTGTGTTGAGTGAGCTGCTGTCGGCAGCCCTGTTGTTGGGGCTGTAAAATTGGCTTCAGCACATCTGGCCTGGGAGGAGAAACTTCTTGCCAGGGTGCCTGTTCTTGATCACTGTGCAGTGGCTCATGTTGGAAAATATATCCCTGTGGACAATGGGTGAGGATGGGACAGGCCCTTGGCTGTGATGTCCCTTCATGGGTTTATAGAATCATAGAAAGTTACAGCACGGAAGGAGGCCATTTCGGCCCATCGTGTCCGCGCCGGCCAACAAAGCTATCCAGCCGAATCCCACTTCCCAATTCTTGGTCCGTAGTGGAACGGTAGCGTAGTGGTAATGTCACTGGGCTAGTAATCCAGAGGCCTGGACTAATGATCCAGAGACGTGAGTTCAAAGCCCACCACGGCAGCTGGGGAATTTAAATTCAGTTAATTAAATAAATCTGGACTAAAAAGCTAGTATCAGTAATGGTAACCATGAAACTACCGGATTGTTGTAAAAACCCATCTGGTTCACTAATGCCCTTTAGGGAAGGAAATCTGCTGTCCTTACCTGGTCTGGCCTATAGGTGACTCCAGACCCACAGCAATGTGGTTGACTCTTAACTGCCCTCTGAAATGGCCTAGCAAGTCACTCAGTTGTAACTAACCGCTACAAAACAAAATAATAAGAATGAAACCGGACGGACCACTCAGCACCGGCAATGGCACACCCAGCCCAATCAACCCTGCAAAGTCCTCCTCACCAACGTCTGGGGACTTGTGCTAAAATTGGGAGAGCTGTCCCACAGACTAGTCAAGCAACAGCCTGACATAGTCATACTCACAGAATCATACCTTTCAGCCAATGTCCTGAACTCCTCCATCACCATCCCTGGGTATGTCCTGTCCCACCGGCAGGACAGACCCACCAGGGGTGGCGGCACAGTGGTGTACAGTTGGGAAGGAGTGGCCCTGGGAGTCCTCAACATTGACTCTGGACCCCATGAAGTCTCATGGCTTCAGGTCAAGCATGGGCAAGGAAATTACCACCTGCCGCCCTCCCTCAGCTGATGAATCCATACTCCTCCATGTTGAACACCACTTGGGAGTAGCAAGAGCACAGAATGTACTCTGGGTGGGGGACTTCAATGTCCATCACCAAGAGTGGCTCGGTAACACCACTACTGGGCGAGTTGGCCGAGTCCTGAAGGACATAGCTGCCAGTCTGGGCCTGCGACAGGTAGTAAGTGAACCAACAAGAGGGAAAAACCTACTTGACCTCGTCCTCACCAATCTACCTGTCGCAGATGCATCTGTCCATGGCAGCAGTGACCACCGCGCAGTCATTGTGGAGACGAACACCCTCTGTTGTGTGGCACTACCACCGTGTTAAATGGGATAGATTCAGAACAGATCTAGCAGCTCAAAACTGGGCATCCATGAGGTGCTGTGGGGCAGCAGAATTGTATTCCACAACAATCTGTAACCTCATGGCCTGGCATATCCCTCACTCTACCATGTTCAACAACGAGTGTAGAAGAGCATGGCAGGAGCATCACCAGGTGTAACTAAAAATGAAGTGCCAACCTGGGGGAAGCTGCAACACAGGACTACATGCATGCTAAAAAGTGGAAGCAGCATGCTATAGACAGGGCTAAGCGATCCCACAATCAATGGATCAGATCAAAGCTCTGCAGTCCTGCCACATCGTCGTGAATGGTGGTGGACCATGAAACAACTAACTGGAGGAGGAGGCTCCAAGAATATCCCCATCCTCAATGATGGTGGAGCCCAGCATGTGAATGCAAAAGACAAGGCTGAAGCGTTTGCAACCAACTTCAGCCAGAAGTGCCGAGTGGATGATCCATATCGGCCTACTCCCGAGGTCCCCAACATCACAGAAGCCAGTCTTCAGCCAATTCGATTCACTCCACGTGATATCATGAAACAGCTGAGCGCACTGGATACAGCAAAGGCTAGGTGCCCCGACAACTGTTGTGCTCCAGAACTAGCCGCGCCTCTAGCCAAGCTGTTCCAGTACAGCTACAACACTGGCATCTATCCGACAATGTGGAAAACTGCCCAGGTATGTCCTGTCCACAAAAAGCAGGACAAATCCAACCTGGCCAATTACCACCCCATCAGTCTACTCTCAAGCATCAGCAAAGTGATGGAAGGTGTCATCGACAGTGCTATCAAGTGGCACTTACTCACCAATAACCTGCTCACTGATGCCCAGTTTGGGTTCCGCCAAGACCACTCTGCTTCTGACCTCATTACAGCCTTGGTCCAAACATGGACAAAGGAGCTGAATTCCAGAGGTGAGGTGAGAGTGACTGCCCTTGACATCAAGGCAGCATTTGACCGAGTCTGGCATCAAGGAGCCCTAGTAAAACGCAGGAGCAGGCTATTCAGCCCCTCGAGCCTGCTCCGCCATTCAATGCGATCATGGCTGATCATCCAAATTCAGTACCCTGTCCCTGCTTGATCCCTTTAGCCTTAAGAAATATATCCAACTCCTTCTTGAATCTATTTAATGAATTGGCCTCTACTGCCTTCTGTGGCAGAGAATTCCACAGGTTCACCACTCTCTGGGTGAAGAAATTCCTCCTCATTTCTGTCCTAAATGGCTTACCCCTTATCCTTAGACTGTGACCCCTGGTTCTGGACTCCCCAACCATCGGGAACATCCTTCCTGCATCTAGTTTGTCCTGTCCTGTCAGAATTTTATAAGTTTCAATGAGATCCCCTCTCATTCTTCTAAACACCAGCGAGTATAAGCCCAATCGACCCAATCTCTCTTCATACGTCATTCCTGCCATCCCAGATATCAGCCTTGTGAGGTGAGAGTGACTGCCCTTGACATCAAGGCAGCATTTGACCGAGTCTGGCATCAAGGAGCCCTAGTAAAACTGAAGTCAATGGGAATCAGGGGGAAAACGCTCCACTGGCTGGAGTCATACCTAGCACAAAGGAAGGTGGTTGAAGGTCAATCATCACAGCCCCAGGACATCGCTGCAGGAGTTCCTCAGGGCAGTGTCCTAGGCCCAACCATCTTCAGCTGCTTCATCAATGACCTTCCCTCCAACATAAGGTCAGAAATGGGGATGTTTGCTGATGACTGCACAGTGTTCAGTGCCATTCACAACTCCACAGATAATGAAGCAGTCCATGCCCGCATGCAACAAGACCTGGACGACGTTCAGGCTTGGGCTGATAAGTGGCAGGTAACATTCGCGCCATAGAAGTGCCAGGCAATGACTATCTCCAACAAGCGAGAGTCTAACCACCTCTCCATGACATTCAATGGCAGTACCATCGCCGAATCCCCCACTATCAACATCCTGGGGGTCACCATTAACCAGAAACTTAACTGGACCAGCCACATAAATACTGTGGCAACAAGAGCAGGTCAGAGGCTAAGTATTCTGCGGCAAGTGTCTCACCTCCTGACTCCCCAAAGCCTTTCCACCATCTACAAGGCACAAGTAAGGAGTGAGATGGAATACTCTCCACTTGCCTGGATGAGTGCAGCTCCAACAACACTCAAGAAGATCGACACCATCCAGGACAAAGCAGCCCGCTTGATTGGCACCCCATCCACCACCTTAAACATTCACTCCCTCCACCACCGGCGTACCGTGGCTGCAGTGTGTACCATCTACAAGATGCACTGCAGCAACTCGCCAAGGCTTCTTCGGCAGCACCTCCCAAACCCGCGACCTCTTCCACCTAGAAGGACAAGGGCAGCAGGTGCATGGGAACACCACCACCTCTAAGTTCCCCTCCAAGTCACTCACCATCCTGACTTAGAAGTATATCGCCGATCCTTCATCGTCGCTGGGTCAAAATCCTGGAACTCCCTCCCTAACAGCACTGTGGGAGTACCATCACCACACGGACTACAGCGGTTCAAGAAGGCGGCTCACCACCACCTTCTCAAGGGCAATTAGGGATGGGCAATAAATGCTGGCATTGCCAGCGACACCCTGATCCTATAAACGAATTAAAAAAAAGCCCTGCATGTTACAGCATCCCAAGTGCACATCCAAGTACTTTTTAAATGTAGTTAGGGTTCCTGCCTCTACCACCCTTTCAGGCAGTGAGTTCCAGACCCCCACAACCCTCTGGGTCAAGAAATTTCCCCTCAAATCCCCTCTAAACCTTCTACCAATTACTTTAAATCTGTGCCCCATGGTTTTTGACCCCTCTGCTAAGGGAAATAGGTCCTTTCTATCTACTTTATCTATGCCCCTCATAATTTTATACACCTCAATAAGGTCTCCCCTCAGCCTCCTCTGTTCCAAGGAAAACAGACCCAGCCTATCCAGTCTTTACTCATAGCTAAGATTCTCTACTCCCGGCAACATCCTTGTAAATCTCCTCTGTACCCTCTCTAGTGTAATCACATCTTTCCTGTAATGTGGTGACCAGAACTGCACGCAGTACTCTAGCTGAGGCCTAACTAGTGTTTGTTTTATACAGTTGAAGCATAACCCCCCTGCTCTTGTATTCTATGCCACGGCTAATAAAGGCAAGCATTCCGTATGCCTTCTTAACCACCTTATCTACCTTGGCCTGCTACCTTCAGGGATCTGTGGACATGCACTCCAAGGTCCCTTTGTTCCTCTACACTACTCAGTGTCCTACCATTTAATGTGTATTCCCTTTCCTTGTTAGCCCTCCCCAAATGCATTACCTCACACTTCTCCGGATTGAACTCCATTTGCCACTGTTCTGCCCACCTGACCAATTTATTGATACCTTCCCGCAGTCTACAGCTTCCTTCTTCAGTATCAACCACACAGCCGATTTTAGTATCATCTACAAACTTCTTAATCATACCCCCTATATTCAAGTCCAGATCGTTTATAGCCTTCAAGATATGTGTGTCTGGCCCAGGAAGAGAGGCCAGTGGCCTGAGGTACCAGAGGGCAAAGGGTGCTGGTGGAGCAATAGCTCAGCATAAGCCCGCCCCTACAGGACTGAAATCAGCAAGTTCCGCTTCGCACCGAGAGTGATCTACGCTCGGTAGAATGCTACAAGCAAAAACCCTGGATGCACTTCGGAAAAAAAATGGGATGCCGCAATGAGGGGATGGTAGCGTGCTTTTGGCAGGATGAAGTAACTTGGGCCACATGGTCCACCTCATCTGTAATTATCTTGTGACCTTTACGGATGAGGAAGGAAAACTGGGAGGGAAAAAAATTATAAGTGTCAAATAGAATGATGCGCGGTAAGGGTGGGTCGGCATTGATCGTGCACACCGTGGAGTCTGGTATTTAGCTGGATGTTTTATTTGTAATCTCTCCACCTCCAAAGTCTTTCATGCTGCCCTCGTCGGTAACCCCATGAATATTTTGATTTCCTGCACCTTACATCGCGAGTGGTTAGGATCTGGAACGCGCTGCCTGAAAGGGTGGTGGAGGCAGACTGAGTCGTGCCTTTCAAGAGGGAATAAGTACCCGAAGGAAAAACCATGTGTAGGGCTACGGGGAAAGGGCGGGGGAGTGGGACTAGCTGAAGCGCTCTTGCAGAGAGCCGGCACCAGGCTCGACGGGCCGAATGGCCTCCTTCTGTGCTGTAACCACGCTATGATTCTTACATCGGCTTAAGTGTACGACTCTTAGCAATAGTGAAGGGCGAGCTGTTTCTGTGCAGTTGATGTTATCACTGCTCACTCAGCCAGGGCTTAGGGCTTGTTCCCCAGCACTACTTCTTCTTCTTAGGCAGTCCCTCGGAACCGAGGATGACTTGCTTCCACATTAAAAATGAGTTCTCAGGTGACTGATGAGTCCAGTGCGGGACCGACAGTCTCTGTCACAGGTGGGGCAGACGGTGGTTGAAGGGACAGGTGGGTGGGGTGCTTGGGTTGACGTGCGCTCCTTGCGCTGCCTGCACTTGGCTTCCGCTTGCTCCCGGCGAAGGGACTCGAGGTGTTCGGCGCCTTCCCGGATGCTTCTCCTCCACTTTGTGCGGTCTTGGGCCACTAAACATCCGTAAGACAAAGGTCCTCTACCAACCTGCCCCCGCCACACAGTACTGCCCCCTGATTATCAAAATCCACGACAAGGCCTTGGACAACGTGGACCACTTTCCATACCTCGGGAGCCTACTGTCAACAAGGGCAGACGTCGACGACGAAGTCCAACACCGCCTTCAGTGTGCCAGTGCAGCCTTCGGTCGCCTGAGGAAGAAAGTGTTTGAAGACCAGGACCTCAAACCCGGCACTAAGCTCATGGTCTACAGAGCAGCAGTGATACCCGTCCTGCTGTATGCCTCAGAGACATGGACCATGTACAGCAGGCACCTCAGAGCACTGGAGAGGTACCACCAACGCTGCCTCCGCAAGATCCTGCAAATCCATTGGCAGGATAGGCGCACCAACGTCAGTGTTCTTGCTCAGGCCAACATCCCCAGCAGCGAAGCTTTGACCACGCTCGATCAGCTCCGATGGACGGGTCACATTGTCCGCATGCCCGATACGAGACTCCCAAAACAAGCGCTCTACTCGGAGCTCCGGCACGGCAAGAGAGCCCCAGGTGGGCAGAGGCAACGCTTCAAGGACACCCTCAAAGCCCCAGCACTGCTACCTCAGTGGTGGCGGTGACCCGGGATTCCAGATGTTATGGGTCAGCTCAAAACAAAGGAGCCAGTCAGCCGCCTCTAGGAGTGTCTGCATTGAATATGAATTATTAAAAACCTGAAACCCCCACCACACACACGTCCTCCATCTTTGTTTCTCAATTATTTTCCCCACTTCCTTTCTGGTTTTTAAAACAAAAACAAAATTTAAATGGGAATTGTGGCCTGGTGGTGCTTGGTGTCGGCCGTGGCTCAGTGGGTAGCACTCTTGCCTCTGAGTCAGAAGGTCATGGGTTCAGAGTCCCACTCCAGAGACTTGCGCACAGGTTGACACCCCAGTGCCAGTACTGAGGGAGTGCTACACCTGTCGGAGGTGCCGTCTATCAGATGAGACGATAAACCGAGGCCCCGTCTGCCCTGTCAGGTAGAGGTAAAAGATCCCATGGCACTATTTCAAAGAGCAGGGGAGTTCTCACCGGTGTCCTGGCCAATACATATTCATCAACCTGCGTCACTAAAAAACAGATGATCTGGTCATTATCTCATTGCTGTTAGTGGGATCTTGCTGTGCACAAATTGGCTGCTGCGTTTCCTACATTACAACAGTGACTACACTTCAAAAGTACTTTGTTGGCTGTAAAGCACTTTGGAACATCTTGAGGTTGTGAAAGGCGCTGTATTCGCTAGAGTTTAGAAGAATGAGAGGGGATCTCATTGAAACTTATAAAATTCTAACAGGACTAGACAGACTAGATGCAGGAAGGATGTTCCCGATGGCGGGGGAGTCCAGAACCAGGGGGTCACAGTCTAAGGATAAGGGGTAAGCCATTTAGGACTGAGATGAGGAGGAATTTCTTCACCCAGAGAGTGGTGAACCTGTGGAATTCTCTACCACAGAAGGCAGTTGAGGCCAATTCATTAAATATATTCAAGAAGGAGTTAGATATATTTCTTAAGGCTAAAGGGATCAAGGGATATGGGGAGAAAGCAGGGACAGGGTACTGAATTTGGATGATCAGCCATGATCTCATTGAATGGCGGAACAGGCTCGAGGGGCCGAATGGCCTACTCCTGCTCCTATCTTCTGTGTATAAATGCAAGTCTTTCTTTCAAAGCAGAGGGCTAGAGATGAGGTTTGCCATCGCTCCCTGAGTGGCTCCCCATGTGACCATTTCCCCACTCTTGGTCTTGCTAGCAGAGGAGAATGCTGAGCCAACACTGGTTACCAACATGCAGCATGGTTCCAGAGAAAACATCGGCCAGCAAGCCATCCCTGGCTGCTTCTGCACGCTTCCAAAAAGATCATGGAACACAATTGTCAGAATAGGGATTTGCCAGGGATCCCAAAAGAGTAAAGAATTCCCTTTGTCCCACCCTCCTCAAACACCCTCGCAGGCATTGCCTGTCACTGGGGTATGAATCTACAGACATCAGTCATCCTCGAGTTCTTCATCCACATGGCCATTCTTCACCTGGACAGAGTGTTGCCGGGCTATCTGACCATGAAGGAGGGGAAATTACAGCCACTCCGACCCTCACTGTCCCCAAGTGCATTTCCCAGCATGGGCCCAGGTACAGGGATCCGGAAGGGGTTCCTTAGCTCGTTTTCCAGATCCTAGCCCAAGGGTGGGGCGAGGCCAATTGTAAGATATCTTCATGGGGTGGGCGGGGGGGCTGTAAATTGTCGAAAGCACGTACCCAAATTTCCGATACTCGGTTCTGGTGAGTGAGCGCCCCACCGGGAATGAAAAGTCAGAAAGTGATTCCATTCAGCACAGAGCGGAGGTTAAAACCTCTCTGTCTCCTTGGGCCTCTTTTACGCTTTTTTGCGCACAGCCCAAATTTCAACCTCCCCCCTTCCCCTTTGCTGGTAAGATCGTTAGCAGAAGAACATATGAGAGATGAGGCATCAGCTACGAGTGTGTTAGTGAGGGTCATTAATGAGGCAGACGGGGGCTGTGGAACAAAAGGAGACAAGGTCACTGGGATGTCTAGCAGCTGAGACAAAAGCTTGTTTATAAATGAAACAGCTTGCTCCTAACAGAAAAATAAATGTCAGACAGCACGGGGAAAGGAAGGTCTTTGGCTTGTACTATTTTTTTTTATCCTTTGCGAAAATGTTTTCTTCCCTCCAGTTTTCTTCAGCCCATGGGGTTACGATGAGAGCAGCGTGGCCATTCCTCATGTGAGATCACAGCAAGTGAGTCTCAATGGTCTATTCGACTCATGGGGACATCATAGCCACACCCAAGTGGCCAATCTTCATGCATGATCCTCGGCAGTGAAGCTTAGATTTTCCGATCGCCATCAATCATTTTGAAGGTGGAGATAACCCGTTTAGAATGACTTGGTTAACGCAATTGGAAAATCTAGGCTTGAATGTTGACCCTCTATTTTACCATGGGGTTCATCACAAACAAACCCAAGAACCAATTCCTCAGCTGTGATCCTAGATAGTGAGTGTTGACAGGCTATTTGACAATGGGGGGGGGGGTGGGCTGCTGTCCTCTCTGATCCGCGCTATGCAAATGTCACTGGTTAGTAATCAGAAATCATAAGAGTGATACAGCACAGAAGGAGGCCATTCCGCCCATTGTGCCTGTGCCGGCTCTTTGAAAGAGCTACCCAATTAGTCCCGCTCCCCCTGCTCTTTCCCCATAGCCCCTTTTTTCCTTTTTAAGTATTTATCCAATTCCCTTTTGAAAGTTACCATTGAATCCGCTTCCACCACCCTTTCAGACAGTGCATTCCAGATAATAACAACTTGCTGCGCAAAAATAAATTCTCCTCATCTCCCCTCTGGGTTCTTTTGCCAGAAGAGGGATGTTGGCTGATTTCGCTCCTTAGTTGGGGGTTGCTGAGCTCAATTGCACCCTAAATCGCACCACTGTAATAATGTTGGTTGAGGGATAAATATTGGGCAGGACACCGGAGGAGAACGCCCCTGCTCTTCAGTGCTATGGGATCTGGTACGTCCACATGAGAGGGCAGACGGGGCCTCGGTTTAACGTCTCATCCGAAACACGGCACCTCCGACAGTGCTGCACTCCCTCAGTACTGCACTGGAGTGTCAGCCTAGAGTTTGGGCACAAACACCTGTGTAGATACACAGAATCGGCTCCACGCACTTATTGACCCAGAACGGCAGGGGATTAATCTGACCGCGCAAGACCCATGAAGAGGTCTACCATGCCATCAGAACTCCAAAGCTCACTTACTTTGTATTTACAAATCACACCAACTGGCACCATAAATTGGCAGTCCCACTCGGACTGAGTATATCAAGTGATGCCACATTGGAGGATTATTTCAGTGAGTGTATCCTACATCTACAGCACGGTTTCAGTTTTGGACTCCAGGGGAATCAAGGGATATGGGGATCAGGCGGGAAAATGGAATTGAGGTCAAAGATCAGCCATGATCTTATTGAACGGGGGAGTAGGCTCGAAGGGCCGTATGGCCTACTCCTGCTCCTGATTCTTATGCTCAGCCGAGGCTCAGTGGTAACACTCTCCCCTCTGAGGTTGTGTTGTTCAAGTTCCAATCCAGAGACTTGAGCACAAAATCTGACAGGCTGACAGTCCTGTGTGGTACTGAGGGAGCGCTGCACTGTCGGAGGTGCCATCTTTCGGATGAGACGTTAAACCGAGGTCCTGTTTGCCCTCTCGGGAGGGCGTAAAAGATCCCGTGGCCACTATTTTGAAGAAGAGCAGGGGAGTGCCTCCTGGTGTCCTGGTCAATATTAATCCCAAAACCAACATCATTAAAAACAGATTATCTGGTCATTATCACATTGCTGTTTGTGGGAGCTTGCTGGGCACAAATTGGCTGCCGCGTTTCCTACATTACAACAGTGACTACATTGGCCGTAAAACGCTTTCGGACGTCCTGAGGTTGTGAAAGATGTTCTATAAATGCAAGTTCTTTCTTTTTACTGCTGTGCTTGATGCTGACAATGGGACAAAAAGCAGATAATGTTACAATATTGAAAACTTAAAGCATAATAATCACAACAAAATGTGTGTGTGTGTGGGGGGGGGGACCCCATCAGAAAGTATAAATAGAAAGAATGGAAATAGAAAAAATATTTGGGTGGAGGCGGTGTTATGTTTATGCTACATTTTGAAAAGGTCTCTTTAAAACCAAATTACCGTGAACATTTCTGTTTACTGTTTTCAGTTATCACCAGATTTTAATTTAGCTGTGCCGTACCATAACAGCTGAAGTATGAGCTGCGCTTTAACGGTTATGTTCTATAAATATAAGAGGTGCAATTTATAAATCAGTGCAGTTTATAGAAAAGGCAACTGCAATATAGTTGATTGGGCTTAAAGTGCCAGCGTGACCCATATAGCTTCTAAGTTAGCTGTGGGGGAAAACAAACTCGCAGGGTTTTACATTTTTGGAAACCGTACCTTTCAACTCTGCCCTTTTAATTGGGAGGTCACAGTCAATGTTCCCCCTAATTTTGTTTTTGGGTGCGCGGCCCCTTTAACGGGCTGCGCGGTCCCTTTAACGGGCTGCGCGGCCCCTTTAATGGGCTGCGCAGTGCTTCAAACTTCCGCGCATGCGGGGTTTTTTGCATTAGAAAGCCGGCTCACCGGCTGCGCGGGACCTCGAGACAGCTGCGCAGCTTAAAGGGAACGGTGGTCACAGTATTAAAAGCCGACAAGGCTCCCAAGCTTGCAAAGTCAGCCAATTTGGCAATTCTACCGAAACCCACGGCCTTGCCTCCCTCCCCAAGCGGGGAACTGAATCGCACCATTTCAGCAGAGTGCAGCTTGAGAAATCTGCTGGGGACTCTTAGCGCCAGCATAGAAGTGTCAGCCCTGGCTCAGTCAGTAGCACCCATTGCCTCTGAGTCAGAAGGTTGTGGGTTCAAGTACCCACTCCAGGGACTTGAGCACAAAAATCCAGGCTGACACTCCCGTGCTGTGCTGAGGGAGTGCTGCACTGTCGGAGGTGCCGTCTTTCAGAAGAGACGTTAAACCGAGGCCCCGTCTGCTCTCTCAGGTGGCTGTAAAAGTTCCCATGGGCACTATTTTGAAGAAGAGCAGGGGAGTTCTCCCTGGTGTCCTGGCCAATATTTATCCCTCAATCAACATAACAAAAACAGATTATCTGGTCATTATCACATTGCTGTTAGTGGGATCTTGCTGTGTGCAAATTGGCTGCTGTGTTTCCTACATTACAACAGTGACTACACTTCAAAAAGTACTTCGTTGGCTGTAAAGCACTTTAGAATTTCTTGAAAGGCGCTATATAAATGCAAGTCTTTCTTTTCTTTTATATGCAACTGGGAAAATGAAAATCTACGTGAAAATAATGCTGTCAAAAATCATGGTTCCGAGCCACAAAAGTGTTGCATGACTCAGGGAAAAGTGCAAACAGGGCAGCAGCAGAGATAACAATTTACTTAATTGCCCAACAGATCCCTGGAACCACAGATGTTTGGAGCTTCACTGGTTATCTGGAGCATTTGTAGTTGTTGAGTCAATCCGGTACATTTCAAGATTAAATGCTGAGGTTCAAATTGGGTTGATAATCTCATTCATTCTGTGCTATAAAACCTTCCCAACAGTGCCCTCCAGTGGTGACGTGGGTGTGCGCTTGCGAGGAATAAAGTACGAGCATTTATATAGTGCCATATAACATCTTACAATGAATTAATTGGATGGGCTGTTGTTATGTAGGTGAATGAATCATAGAAATTTACGGCACAGAAGGAGGCCATTCGGCCCATCGTGTCTGTGCCAGCCGAAAAAGAGCTATCCAGCCTAATCCCACTTTCCAGCTCTTGGTCCGTAGCCCTGTAGGTTACGGCGCTTCAAGTGCATATCCAAGTACTTTTTAAATGCGATGAGGGTTTCTGCCTCTACCACCCTTTCAGGCAGCGAGTTCCAAATCCCTGCCGCCCTCTGGGTGAAAAAAGCTCTCCTCAACTCCCCTCTAATCCTTCTGCCAACTACTTTAAATCTATGCCCCAATGGAGCAAGCATTTAGCGCACAGCAAGATTCCATAAATAGCAATGACCAGTCTGTTTTCAATGGTGTTGGTTGTGTGAAAAATCTTACACTGAGAGAACTGCACGCTTCTCTGTAGATAGTACTATGAAATTTTTAACACCCATTTGAATCACCAGAAAAGGCAGCTGGGTTCTCATTTTAGCACCTCATCCAAAGAATGGCACCTCTGATGTCGCAGCGGACACTCCCACAATACTGCACCGTAGTGTCAGTCCAGATTATGTGCTTAAATCCTGAAGTGAGATTTAATCCACAACCCTTCTGCCTCATAAGCAAGAGTGCTGCCAATTGAGCCAAGCTGACACTGAACAATAGTTCTCCATTAAAAGATGACCGCTGAAAAATCATTGTTGACAATATTAATAAATGGACTTTCAACAGGTTCAAGTGGCTATTTTAACACAGCTGCCGACTCACGGGGGGTCATTTTGACTTTGCACGATAGTGTAAAACGGGCGAAAGCGAATCGGCAGCCCGTTTTACATCTTTCCCAATTTTTACTGTATTTTACTTTGAACTGGTTTAACACCGCTGCCAAAACAGCAGAGCAACCTTGTACAAACACTTTAAGCGACTGTCCGCTGATACCACCAAGTGTCATTGTGAGGGATTTCCTGATACAGGGAGTTCCCCATCAGTGGAAGATTTACCATTCCATACAGGAACGGTAGCATAGTGATTATGTTACTGGACTAGTAACCCAGAGACCTAGACTAACATAAACTCAAATCCCACAACGGCAGCTATGGAATTTAATATTCAGTTAATTAAATAAATCTGGAATAAAAATCTATTATCAGTAATGGTAACTCAGAAACTACCGGATTGCTGTAAAAACCCATCTGGTTCACTAATGTCCTTTTAGGGAAGGAAATCTGCCGTCCTTACCCGGTCTGGCCTATATGTGACTCCAGACCCACAGCAAAGTGGTTGGGCTGGATTTTGATACTGGGGACCGGATGGAGGCGGGACTCCCACTTTTTGGGTTGTAGACCCGCCTCCATCGACTTGTGGCCAACCCACTGTATTTTCCCTTGATTGACCTTGTTGAGCCCGCCCAGTGGGCTCAGCAGGCCAATTAAGGGCCACCCGGCAACAGGTGACATCACAGATTGACATTTCATCTGTCAAGAGCTTTTGACAGATGAAATATCAGCGTTTGACAGCTCTGTGAAGCTGTCAAACACTCACAATATGATTTCTAACTTGAGTCCTTCCTCTCAGGCTGAGTTAGAAATCATTCCAGCACAGAAAACAGAGGCTGAAACTTTTGACAGCACCACGGCCTTTCTGCTTTCTGTGCCGGTGAGATTTCTGACTCCCGAGAACTGAAGGGCTGACACCTGCAGGAGGAAGTTAAGGTAAGTAAAACTTTTTCCCACACTTGGCACTTACCTTACACACTTACCTCTGCACACATGCACCCATCACTCACCTGCCCACCGGACATATTGACCCCTCCAAACCCACGGTCCGCCTCGCTAACTTAGCGTGGTTGGGACCTGTCAGGAAGCCCACATTTCAACTTTCAAAATAGGGATTAGGCAAAAAACTGCCTGTTAACTGGCAGTTAATTGTCACTAATCCCCTTCCCGCCTCAGGGAAGCGGGTCCCAGCACAGGTCGGGTACCCGCCTCCAGCGAAACTGGCATGGAGGCGGGTTGGGGTAGGGACCCCCGAATCTGCAACTTTAACCCCCCACACACCTCCAAACCCGCCTCCATGGGTCAATGAAAATCCAGCCCAGAGACTCTTAACTGCCCTCTGAAAAAGGTCGAACAAGCAACTCACTAGGAAAACACCTCGTAGACTGCACTGGTTCAAGAAGGTGGCTCAACACCACCTTCTCGAGGGCAATTAGGAATAGGCAATAAATGTTGGCCTTGCCAGCCACGCCCGCATCCAATGAATTAAAAAGGAACTGAGTGAAGATGTGAAGCATCTCCCCATTGGAGATTTCTCGTGTGAACCTCTCACAGCATTAGCTGAGCTGCTGATGGTGAGGCAATTGTCATCGAGCCCATCCTTTGAGTCAGGACGTCATCCACCTCACACAGATATGTTTGTTCACAAAGGTCAGAAACAGATGAGTTAAGCGGTTTTCTCTGCTTCATACTCCTTACTTTCCCCACTAAAATTAATGCAGAAGGAAATATACCCGTACTGTACCCATAGTTCACTCTTCTGGCTTCCACAAAATTGGAAACTGGAAGTCTGATTTTAAAAACAGGAGTCCATTTTTCCCCACTTAATCTGTTTTTCATTATGTGAATTCATCAATTATTAACATTATTTTTTTTAAGTGGTCAATGAATGTTTCTAAGCAGCAAAAAAATCTCCTTGGTCTTACCATCTGCCCACCTCAGTCCTACCATGGTCCTATACTCCTTCTATCTCATCATGACCCTCTCCTCTGCATGCCTCTAACCTGTCATTGTCCTATCACTACCCACCTCATTCCTACCATGGTCCTAGACCCCCCACCTCTATCTCATCATGACCCTATCCTTTGGTCACCTCTATCCTGCCATGGTCTTTACTCTCTGCCAGCTATAATCATACCCTCTTGCTCACCTCTGTCCGCTCATGGTCCAAGCCTTTCCCATCTCCATCCTGCTTTTGATTTAGCCAATGTGTTAACTGTGTTCTGAGCTACTGAGTTTGTAACAATGTGCAGAGACTTTTGGAAGGGGACAATGAATAAATAAACGGAATTACAACCAATACAAATTTTGTCATGGTGCAAATTTCTTTTTCATTGGGTCAGAGTAGCGTAAACCAGCTCTGTGTCTGAAGATATCAGTGATGAGTGACATCTACCTGTGGTTTACAAATTCTGTCTCGCTCTCCCTCTCTGCCCCCTCCATTCTGAAGACCAGCGACCAGGTCACTTCATACTTTCCAGTCTCGACAACTGTATTGTAACAACTCCTATTCAATCAGGAACTATTGCATCATTTAAGAGAACTGGGTAAGTGGTTGAAAAGTAAGAATTTAAAAGGATATGAGAAAAGAGCAGTGGGGCTAAAGCAGGTAACTCCAGTTGACGATCTAGCCCTAACATAGGTTCCATGAGCCAAATGGCCTCCTTCTGTGCAGTAATTTCTTTTATTCCTGTTGTCACATCTGTCCATTTCACCACATTAGTAACAACATCATCCAACTTCATCCTTGCCTGCCTCTTGATCGATTATCTTCAACTTTTCCAGAGGGTAAAGACCTAGCCATCTTCGTGTGAATCCAGAATAATGTGCTCACAATGCATCATTTTTCTCATCACTTCCCACTTCCCTTGTGCTAGTTCAAGGACCCATTCATTGGTCAATCTATTTGTCCAACTAATTTTTAACATATGCTTGTCTCGCCATAACTCAAGACAGCTCCAGTCCTTTTCTTTTCTCTTTGTAAGAGACCCAATCTTCCCCATTTCCTCTTTGTCTCTTTCCTCCAAGGTTATCATAGCAGCACAGAAGGAGGCCATTTGGCCCACCGTGTCTGTGCCGGCTCTTTGAAAGAGCTGTCCAATTAGTCCTACTTCCCCACTCTTTCCCCCATAGACCTGCACATTTTTCCTTTTCAAGTAGATATCCAATTCCCTTTTGAAATTTACCATTGAATCTACTTGGTGTCTACTCTTTGTCCACATGCTCCATAAGGCACTTTGAACATTTCTCTACATGCAAGATGTTCTTACTTCAGCTTTCAAGGCCCAATTTTCAGATCTGAATGCTGTTGACCACACTAACACTTAATCATACTACATCTTATTAGGCGTTTAATTTTACCGCTCATGTTGCCAAATACCTCCTTTACGCTAGTTGTTTGCGGGGGGGGGGGGGGGGGTGGATCACTTCTGTTTCAGGTATTCTTGCAGGTCTAAGTTTTACTCAACGGCTGCACGTTTATTTTCCAGCAGAAGTCACTGGGTAGCGATCAGCAACAGAAACTTTGGCTCATTTCTTCCTCCTGGAGGGGCACTGAGGCCAACTGTGGGGTTAAATAGCAAAGTGAGGTAAGGCGGCTGAGACTGGCTAACTCAGCATAAACTGGGGATCGAGCCTGAGTCCTTCCTGGGCTGTGTGATTGTGGGTACGGTAGCATAGTGGTTATGTTACTGGACTAGTAATCCAGAGGCCTGAACTAATGATCCGGAGACGTGAGTTCAAATCCCACAACGGCAGCTGGGGAATTTAAATTCAGTTAATTAAATAAATCTGGAATAAAATGCTAGCATCAGTAATGGTGACCATGAAACTACCAGATTGCTGTAAAAACCCAATTGGTTCACTAAATGTCAAAGCTTTCTTAATGTCCTTTAGGGAAGGAAATCTGCCGTCCTTACCCGGTCTGGCCTATATGTGACTCCAGACCCAAAGCAACGTGGTTGACTCGTAATCTGCCCTCTAAAATGGCCACTAGCAAGCCACTCTGTCGTATCAAACAAAAAACTGCTATGATGGACTGCAGCGGTTCATGAAGGCGGCTCACCACCACCTTCTCAAGGGCAAATAGGGATGGGCAATAAATACTGCATTTGCCAGCGACGCCCACATCCCTTGAATGAACACATTTTTAAAAATCCATCACGTTTGTGTACTGGGATCATGCTCGGCATAATAGTATGTGCTCATTTTAGCACTCAAATTAAATCTAGCACCATGACTTAATCACAGACCCTAAGGGGGGAATTTTCCCAGCTCTGACGAGGCGGGGCTGCTGGGAAAATGGCAGAAACTGGGAGCGGGTGCCAACCCGCCTCCGTGCCATCTTCCCGGGAGGCGGGTCCCCGAGTTGCGCAGGGACCCGTCTCCTTGAGGCGGGAAGGGGATTAGAGCCAATTAACTGCCTGTTAACAAGCGGTTTTAAGGCTTTTCCTCATTTTAAGCCTGCAATTGCAGGCTTCCCGACAGCTGCGAACCTCGCCAGGGTTAGCGAGGCGAGCAGTGGGTCTGCGGGGGTGAGAGGGGTCGAAATGACAAATGTAGAGGTGAGTGATGGGTGCAAGTGTGGACAGGTATGAGAGGTGAGTGTAAAGTGTTGGAAAAAGTTTCCTTACCTTTGCTTCTTTCTGCAGGCTTCAACCGTTGAGGATCCGGAGGTGCGTCATCTCAACGGCAGAGATGACAGATTGGCTGCTGCATTCTCAGATGCAGCAGCCATCTGATTTCTGCTGAGGAGAGAGATCTTGGTGAGCCTTTGTGCAAGGGCTCACCTTAGAACAGAGATTGTCAGTGTTTGACAGCTTCTCAAAGCTGACAATTCATCTATCGACGCAGGGCGGGCTTAACAAGGCCAATCAAGGGAAAATAGCGTGGGTTTATCAGACGTCGCTGGGGGCGGGACTAGAACCCGGAAGGCAGCAGTCCTGCCCCCAACTCATCTCGGCTGGCAAAATCCAGCCCTAAGTGTTGCTGCCCAAGTAAATAACGAGCAATTCAACAGAGAATTAAGAGGAATGGCTTCCTTAACTGAAAAACCAAGTTATTACATGCACTACACAAGCATTAAATAGAGGTTCTACTAACACCCATATAAATGCATTTAGTACCTCAACTCTGATAGAGAAAGGCAGACTCAAATCTGTCATATAGTTCCTGGTACACAGCAAAGAGTTGTAATTTAGATTGAAGTGCATTAGCAATAATAACTATAATACAATCAGTTAGGAATTTTAGGATTTGTAAGCAATCTCAGATATTAAAGAAGAAAAACTTGCATTTATATAGTGCCTTTCACGACCTGTCTACTTTTTCCCCTTCCTTCTCTCCACAAGGCATTGACTCCTTGCCTATTTGACATGATGTCTCAAGAACTTTCTCCAAATGAATATTGAGAAAACAAATCCATTTTATTTGCCTCCCATAAAAGAAAGACTTGCATTTATATAGCGCCTTTCACAACTTCATGGCGTTCCAAAGCGCTTTGCAGCCAATGAAGTACTTTTGAAGTGTAGTCACTGTTGTAATGTAGGTAACATGGTATCCAATATGCGCACAGCAAGCTCCCACAAGCAGCAATGAGATAAATGGCCAGATAATCTGTTTTAGTGATGTTGGTTGAGGGATAAATGTTGGCCAGGACACCAGGGAGAATTCCCTAGCTCTTCTTCAAATAGTGTTGTGGGATCTTTTACGTCTGCCCGAGATGCTCAACTCAGCTTTAATTGCCTTTGCAGAGGGTCGACCAGTCCAACCCAATGTGGGGAAACATGTTTTAGAATTTCTAGGCTCTGCATAGGTTTGTATTTGGATTCATCCTCTAGTACTATGCACGCAGTCTGTCAAATAAACTGTTTGCACCTACATATTCCACGCCACTCAGCATTTCAATTTTACTTCAATCCTGTGTAAAATAATGGAATGAATTATCAGGAGGAAACGTGAAGATTATCTGTACAATAATAACCTAGTAAGCGGCAGTCAACATGGATCCAGAAGGGGGAAGAGCTTGCTTGACCAACATCCTCGACTTCTTTTAGGAAGCGACGTCCCAAGTGGACGGTGGTAAGCCTTATAATGTGTTTTACCTAGCCTTCCAGAAAACAAATGATAAATGTTCCACATCAATGGCTAGCACTTAAGATCAAAGGTGTGGGTATTAAGCGTAAATCTTGGGTATGGATTACAAATTGTCTGAATAGTGTAAAAAAACCTTCAGGTACTTGTTCGAGGTGCTATACCGGGGTGGGGGGGCGGGGTAGTATTGATTGGGGCGCCCCAGGGATAGGTGTTCGGACAACTATTGTTTCTAATTTACTTCAATGACTTGGACTCGGAAACCCAATGCAATGATACTAAATTAGAGGGGCAGTGGGATCAATGGAGGCACTTCAGCAATTGTAGAATGACTGGACAAGATATGAGAAGTCGCACAACACCAGGTTATAGTCCAACAGTTTTATTTGAAATCACAAGCTTTCGGAGCGCTGCTCCTTCGTCAGGTAAAGTGAAGGAATACAAATCAGCAAAGCATATATGCTTTGCTGATTTGTATTCCTTCACTTTACCTGACGAAGGAGCAGTGCTCCGAAAGCTCGTGATTTCAAATAAAACTGTTGGACTATAACCTGGTGTTGTGCGACTTCTCATATCTTGTCCACCCCAGTCCAACACCGGCATCTCCGCATCATGGACAAGATATGTAAGTGGGCAGAACAATGGCAGGTGAAATTTAATGGAGACAAGTGTAAAGTACTGCACATTGGAAGGAAAAATAGGCAACGCACATATTCCATGAATGGTATTGAAATAGCTGAGGATGAAGTTTAAAGACACTTCGAAGTCTTAGTAGACTTGACGCTTAACATGTCCAACCAATGTAGAGCAACAACCAACAAAGCCAACAGAATGTTGAACAACCAGCCAAAACAAGACAACACAAGTAAGATGAAGTCATGATCAAACTGGTGAGACCACACCTCGAGTGCTGTGCTCAGTAAGGATCAATGGGCCAGAAATTCGGGTCTCCACGGGTGAGTACGCGCTGGGTACTCACCTGTAGACTCAACAAAAGTGCCAGTTTCGCATATGCACTGCGCATTGCGCTGGAAACCGGAACTTCCGTTCCCCTGAAGGAAGGGGTTCAGAGGTCGAACGCGTAGAGGCAGCGCGTAGACCTCGAACTTCGTTTTTTTTTTCAGGTTTCTCCGTGAGGGTAAGTACGGAGAAGCTGCGCGGGGAAAAAGGAGGCGCAAGGCCTGCTATTAACAAGGTAAGTGGTGAATTAAGTACAATTTAAACATTTTTTCCACAGGTTTATATTTTTTACATACTTTAAAGAAAGGTAAGTTTATTTTTAGCACCGTTAAAAAGTGTAATTAATTTTTTCAAAAATTAAATTTTTTGTTTAAAGTAGTTAATTTATGTAATTTATAGTTAAATGTGATGTTTTTTAAAAAATGTATTTGAAGTTTTAGTGAGGTTTTGGGGCCGATCTCTATTCATAGATTTGACAGGTCTTCCTGTCAAATCTATGAATGAAGATTCCCTGCTCCGATTGGCTCTCCATGGCCCACGTGATCCCAGGGGACGCTTTGAACTAGTTGCGCCGCTGGGATACGTGAGCACTGCGCGCCGGCAGCTGGAGGAGGCACAGGAGCCGAATTCCACGCGGGCCCACAGCACAACGGCAGGCGCGGTATCCAAATGCAGGTCGGGGGCTTGCACCCGCGGGAAGCCCCCGACCCGAATTTCTGGCCCATTGAAACGTTGGAGCTGGTGAAAAGAGTCACTAGACTAATCCCTAATGTTAGAGGTCTGAGCTGTGAGGAAAGACTGGAAAAACCTGAGCTTTTCACCATTGAAAGGAGGAGGCGTCTGAGAGGTGATCTTATAGCAAAAAAGAAAGACCTGCATTTATATAGAGCCTTTCATGACCACCAGACGTCCCAAAGCACTTTATAGCCAATTAAGTACTATTTGGAGTGTAGTCACTGTTGTAATGTAGGAAACGCGGCAGCCAATTTGCACACAGCAAGCTCCCACAAACAGCAATGTGATAATGACCAGACAATCTGTTTTTAATTATGTTGATTGAGGGATAAATATTGGCCAGGACACCAGGGATAACTCCCCTGCTCTTCTTCGAAATAGTGCCACGGGATCTTTTACATCCACCTGAGAGAGCAGACGGGGCCTCAGGTTTAACATCTCATCCCGAAAGACGGCACCTCCGACAGAGCAGCACTCCCTCAGCACTGCACTGGAGTGTCAGCCTAGATTTTGTGCTCAAGTCTCTGGTGCGGGACTTGAACCCACAACTTTCTGACTCCGAGGCAAGGGTGCTACCAACTGAGCCACAGCTGATATGCTAGAGTGGCATAAGATAGTAAACGGTACAGAAAAGATAAATCCAGACAATTACTTTAAATTACATCACAAAAATAGGACATGGGAACACAGGTTTAAACTCGTAAAAGGCAAATTTAGGACTGATATCAGGATGTTCTTCTTCACGTTAAGGAGACCAACACTTGGAATAAATCCCAGATACAGAAGTGGAGGCGAGAACCATTTAAGATGGAATCATTGAAGAAACAATTGGAGACCGCAATGGAACGACTTTAGGGTCATTCTGGATGGATGGTCTACGATAGGACAAATGGCCTCGCTCATTCGTAATTATTTTTGTGATTCTGTGATGACAAAGCTGAATCATTCGCCACTACCCAATCTTCTCCAACGAAACCAAGTTCAGTTCTTTGAGTCTCTGTTCATAACTTATCTTACTCATTCCACTTGCTCTTCTTTGAACTTGCTCCAATATATCTATGCCCTTCTGAGAGCAAGAAGCCCAAAATTCCAAATAATATTCAAAATGTGGTCTGGGCAATGAGTTATACAGAGTTAAATGCCAAGGTTAAACTGAAAATCGAATGGCCTCAAATG
Organism: Squalus acanthias; assembly: GCA_030390025.1. NCBI lineage: Eukaryota > Metazoa > Chordata > Chondrichthyes > Squaliformes > Squalidae > Squalus > Squalus acanthias. Next base: position 58,476,436 of record CM059444.1, read on the forward strand.
AACACTGTTCTAATGAAGCTCAACGTAAGCTCGAGGAGCATCACCTCATCTTTCGATTAGGCACTTTACAGCCTTCTGGACTCAACATCGAGTTCAACAATTTCAGACCATAACCTCTGCCCCTATCTTTTTTTCATTTCTTTTTACTCTCTCTCCCAAGTGGCAGCTGTCTTTCATTCTGCCATTGCCATTTACACTTCATCTAGAGTCATCTTTTGTTTCTTAACTTGTCCCATTACCATCTCCTTTTGCTTTGCACCATCATCCCTTTTGTCTCTTAATCTCTCCTGCCTTCCACCCTATCACAGACCTTCCCTTTTGTTCTTTCCTCCCCTCCCCTTTCCCTGCCCCTACACTTGCTTAAAAACCTGTTCCATCTCCAACTTTTTCCAGTTCTGACGAAGGGTCAACGACCTGAAACGTTAACTCTGTTTCTCTCTCCACAGATGCTGCCGGACATGCTGAGCGTGTCCAGCATTGTCTGTTGTTATTTCAGATTTCCAGCATCCGCAGTATTTTGCTTTTGTATTTGTCCTTCTATTCTTTCTTTGCTGCAGGGTACCAATTTATACCGACTGGGATTGAATACAAAAGCAAAGAGGTCATGGATGACAACAACAACAACTTGCTTTTATATAGCGCCTTTAACATCCCAGGGCGCTTCACAGGAGCGATTATCAAACAAAATTCGACACCGAGCCCCATAAGGAGATATTAGGACAGGTGACCAAAAGCTTGGTCAAAGATGTAGGTTTTAAGGAGCAACGTAAAGGAGCAGAGAGAGAGAGGTAGAGAGGCGGAGTGGTTTAGGGAGAGAATTCCAAAGCTTAGGGCCCAGACAACTGAAGACACGGCCGCCAACGGTGCAGTGACGAAAATCGGGGCTCCATAAGGGGGGTTGAAGGGCTGGAGGAGGTTACAGAGGTAGGGAGGGGCGAGGCCATGGAGGGATTTGAAAACAAGGATGAGTTAATAAAAAAGTGCTGGAAACACTCAGTAGGTCAGGCAGCATCTGTGCGGGAGAACAGACGAGTTGACATTTTCCGTGTGGACCCTTCATCTGATCTATTTTGATGAAGGGTCCGTACCTGAAGTTTTAACTTGTCTGGCGTTGTCCACAGATGTTGACTGACCTGCTGAGTGTTTCTGGCATTTCTGTTCCTGTTTCAGAATTCCAGCATCTGCAGTTTTTCTTGCTTTCAGGACCGTGATGACTCTGTACAAAACAACGGTCAGGCTGCATTTGGAATAGTGTGTGCAGTCCGCACTATAGGAGGGATTATAATTGCCCTGGAGAAAATGTAATGCAGATACCAGGGTGAGGGGTTGTGAAAGACTATACCAAGACTATATCTCTCAAACTGAGAAGATTGAGGAGAGATGTGATTGAGTTGTTCGAAATGATAACAGGAATATTGACAAGCTAAACATTGATGGAGTATTTCTGCTAAAAGACAAGAAACATCAATCTCAAGATCAGCACGAGAAACATAAAAGGAAGATTACGAGGCACTTTGGAAGAGTTATTAGAGAGTGTAATCTTTTCTCAAAAGTGTTAATTGATGATAAATCATGAGCTAGTTTCGAACGCCTATGGGGGTTGGAGAGGAATTTTACAGATTTCTTTCCCCTAAATGTTCTGGATTTTGATCTGTTCTTTTGCCTGTCCCAGGAGATTGCATGGCTTTCGGCTGGGGTGGGGAGAGTACATATTGTGATGCACAAGGCATCGCAGTTGTGTGGGACAGCCTGGATGAACGAGGGGTCTTCTTCTGTCCATCACTGTTCGTATAACAGCAATCAAAAAAAATACTGGGTAAACTTAAAGAAGGATGAACGGGTATGGGAAGAAAACGAGGAGGACAATGAGGTTATTTTGGGAAGAATGCAGAAAATCAGGCTGAAAAATCAGCCCAGTAACAGGCGGAGAGAGACACCTCCCCAGTAACAGGCAGAGGGAGACACCTCCCCAGTAACAGGCGGAGAGACACCTCCCCAGTAACAGGCAGAGAGAGACTCCTCCCCAGTAACAGGCAGAGAGAGAGACTCCTCCCCAGTAACAGGCAGAGGGAGACACCTCCCCAGTAACAGGCGGAGAGACACCTCCCCAGTAACAGGCAGAGAGAGACTCCTCCCCAGTAACAGGCAGAGAGAGAGACACCTCCCCAGTAACAGGCAGAGGGAGAGACTCCTCCCCAGTAACAGGCAGAGAGAGAGACCTCCCCAGTAACAGGCTGAGAGAGAGAGACACCTCCCCAGTAACAGGCAGAGAGAGACACCTCCCCAGTAACAGGCAGAGAAAGAGAGACACCTCCCCAGTAACAGGCGGAGAGAGACACCTCCCCAGTAACAGGCAGAGAGAGAAACCTCCCCAGTAACAGGCAGAGAAAGAGAGATACCTCCCCAGTAACAGGCTGAGAGACACCTCCCCAGTAACAGGCAGAGAGAAGCACCTCCCCAGTAACAGGCAGAGAGAGAGACACCTCCCCAGTAACAGGCGGAGAGACACCTCCCCAGTAACAGGCAGAGAGAGACTCCTCCCCAGTAACAGGCAGAAAACGAGAGACACCTCCCCAGTAACAGGCAGAGAAAGAGAGACACCTCCCCAGTAACAGGCTGAGAGACACCTCCCCAGTAACAGGCAGAGAGACACCTCCCCAGTAACAGGCAGAGAGACACCTCCCCAGTAACAGGCAGAGCGACACCTTCCCAGTAACAGGCTGAGAGAGACACCTCCCCAGTAACAGGCTGAGAGAGAGACACCTCCCCAGTAACAGGCAGAGAGAGACACCTCCCCAGTAACAGGCAGAGAGAGACACCTCCCCAGTAACAGGCGGAGAGACACCTCCCCAGTAACAGGCAGATAGAGACACCTCCCCAGTAACAGGCAGATAGAGACACCTCCCCAGTAACAGGCAGAGAGACACACCTCCCCAGTAACAGGCAGAGAGAGACACCTCCCCAGTAACAGGCTGAGAGAGAGAGACACCCGCTCAGTAACAGGCGGAGAGACACCTCCCCAGTAACAGGCAGAGGGAGAGACACCTCCCCAGTAACTGGCAGAGAGAGACACCTCCCCAGTAACAGGCTGAGGGAGACACCTCCCCAGTAACAGGCTGAGAGAGACACCTCCCCAGCAACAGGCAGTGAGAGAGACACCTCCCCAGTAACAGGCTGAGAGAGAGAGACACCTCCCCAGTAACAGGCTGAGAGAGAGACACCTCCCCAGTAACAGGCAGAGGGAGAGACACCTCCCCAGTAACAGGCAGAGAGAGACACCTCCCCAGTAACAGGCAGAGAGAGACACCTCCCCAGTAACAGGCAGAGAGAGACACCTCCCCAGTAACAGGCAGAGAGAGAAACCTCCCCAGTAACAGGCAGAGAAAGAGAGACACCTCCCCAGTAACAGGCTGAGAGACACCTCCCCAGTAACAGGCTGAGAGACACCTCCCCAGTAACAGGCAGAGAGAGACACCTCCCCAGTAACAGGCTGAGAGAGACACCTCCCCAGTAACAGGCTGAGAGAGACACCTCCCCAGTAACAGGCAGAGAAAGAGAGACACCTCCCCAGTAACTGGCAGAGAGAGACACCTCCCCAGTAACAGGCTGAGAGAGACACCTCCCCAGTAACAGGCTGAGAGAGACACCTCCCCAGTAACAGGCAGTGAGAGAGACACCTCCCCAGTAACAGGCTGAGAGACACTTCCCCCGTAACAGGCAGTGAGAGAGACACTTCCTCAGTAACAGGATGAGAGACACACCTCCCCAGTAACAGGCGGAGAGAGACACCTCCCCAGTAACAGGCAGAGGGAGAGACACCTCCGCAGTAACAGGCAGAGAGAGAGACACCTCCCCAGTAACAGGCTGAGAGACACCTCCCCAGTAACAGGCTGAGAGACACCTCCCCAGTAACAGGCAGAGAGGGACACCTCCCCAGTAACAGGCAGAGAGGGACACCTCCCCAGTAACAGGCTGAGAGAGAGAGACACCTCCCCAGTAACAGGCAGAGAGAGACACCTCCCCAGTAACAGGCTGACAGAGAGAGACACCTCCCCAGTAACAGGCAGAGAGACACCTCCCCAGTAACAGGCAGAGAGAGAGACACCTCCCCAGTAACAGGCAGAGGGGGAGACACCTCCCCAGTAACAGGCAGAGAGAGACACCTCCCCAGTAACAGGCAGAGAGAGAGACACCTCCCCAGCAACAGGCTGAGAGAGAGAGACACCTCCCCAGTAACAGGCAGAGAGAGACACCTCCCCAGTAACAGGCAGAGAGAGAGACACCTCCCCAGCAACAGGCTGAGAGAGAGAGAGACACCTCCCCAGTAACAGGCTGAGAGAGAAACACCTCCCCAGTAACAGGCAGAGAGAGACTCCTCCCCAGTAACAGGCAGAGAGAGACTCCTCCCCAGTAACAGGCAGAGAGAAGCAACTCCCCAGGAACAGGCAGAGAGACACCTCCCCAGTAACAGGCAGAGAGACACCTCCCCAGTAACAGGCTGAGAAAGAGACACCTCCCCAGTAACAGTCAGAGAGAGACACCTCCCCAGTAACAGGCAGAGAGACACCTCCCCAGGAACAGGCAGGGAGACACCTCCCCAGTAACAGGCTGAGAAAGAGACACCTCCCCAGTAACAGGCTGAGAGAGACACCTCCCCAGTAACAGGCAGAGAGACACCTCCCCAGTAACATGCAGAGGGAGAGACTCCTCCCCAGTAACAGGCAGAGGGAGACACCTCCCCAGTAACAGGCAGAGAGACACCTCCCCAGTAATAGGCGGTGAGAGACACCTCCCCAGTAACAGGCAGAGAGACACCTCCCCAGTAACAGGCTGAGAGACACTTCCCCAGTAACAGGCAGTGGGAGAGACACTTCCTCAGTAACAGGCTGAGAGACACCTCCCCAGTAACAGGCGGAAAGAGACACCTCCCCAGTAACGGGCAGAGAGAGACACCTCCCCAGTAACAGGCGGAGAGAGACACCTCCCCAGTAACAGGCAGAGGGAGAGACACCTCCGCAGTAACAGGCAGAGAGAGAAACCTCCCCGGGAACAGGCAGAGAAAGAGAGACACCTCCCCAGTAACAGGCTGAGAGACACTTCCCCAGTAACAGGCAGTGGGAGAGACACTTCCTCAGTAGCAGGCTGAGAGACACCTCCCCAGTAACAGGCGGAAAGAGACACCTCCCCAGTAACAGGCTGAGAGAAACCTCCCCAGTAACAAGCAGAGAGAGACACCTCCCCAGTAACAGGCTGAGAGAAACCTCCCCAGTAACAAGCAGAGAGAGACACCCCCTCAGTAACAGGCGGAGAGACACCTCCCCAGTAACAGGCAGAGGGAGAGACACCTCCCCAGTAACAGGCTGAGAGAGACACCTCCCCAGTAACAGGCTGACAGAGACACTTCCCCAGTAACAGGCAGTGAGAGAGACACTTCCTCAGTAACAGGCTGAGAGACACACCTCCCCAGTAACAGGCGGAGAGAGACACCTCCCCAGTAACAGGCAGATAGAGACACCTCCCCAGTAACAGGCAGAGAGAGACACCTCCCCAATAACTGGCTGAGAGACACCTTCCCAGTAACAGGCAGAGGGAGAGACACCTCCCCAGTAACAGGCAGAGAGAGACACCTCCCCAGTAAAGGGCAGAGAGAGACACCTCCCCAGTAACAGGCTGAGAGACACCTCCCCAGTAAAGGGCAGAGAGAGACACCTCCCCTGTAACAGGCTGAAAGAGAGAGACACCTCCCCAGTAACAGGCAGTGGGACAACTCCCCAGTAACAGGCACAGAGAGAGACCTCCCCAGTAACAGGCAGAGGGAGAGGGAGAGACACATCCCCACTAACAGGCAGAGGGAGACACCTCCACAGTAACAGGCTGAGAGAGAGACACCTCAACAGTAACAGGCTGAGAGAGAGACAGCTCTCCAGTAACACGCAGAGAGAGACACCTCCCCAGTAACAGGCAGAGGGAGAGACACCTCCCCAGTAACAGGCTGAGAGACACCTCCCCAGTAACAGGCTGAGAGACACCTACCCAGTAACAGGCAGAGAGAGAGACACCTCCCCAGTAACTGGCTGAGAGAGACACCTCCCCAGTAACAGGCAGTGAGAGAGACACCTCCCCAGTAACAGGCTGAGAGACACCTCCCCAGTAACAGGCTGAGAGACACTTCTCCAGTAACAGGCAGTGAGAGAGACACTTCCTCAGTAACAGGCTGAGAGACACCTCCCCAGTAACAGGCGGAAAGAGACACCTCCCCAGTAACGGGCAGAGAGAGACACCTCCCCAGTAACAGGCTGAGAGAAACCTCCCCAGTAACAAGCAGAGAGAGACACCCCCTCAGTAACAGGCGGAGAGACACCTCCCCAGTAACAGGCAGAGAGAGACACCTCCCCAGTAACAGGCAGAGAGAGACACCTCCCCAGTAACAGGCGGAGAGACACCTCCCCAGTAACAGGCAGATAGAGACACCTCCCCAGTAACAGGCAGAGAGACACACCTCCCCAGTAACAGGCAGAGAGAGACACCTCCCCAGTAACAGGCTGAGAGAGAGAGACACCCGCTCAGTAACAGGCGGAGAGACACCTCCCCAGTAACAGGCAGAGGGAGAGACACCTCCCCAGTAACTGGCAGAGAGAGACACCTCCCCAGTAACAGGCTGAGGGAGACACCTCCCCAGTAACAGGCTGAGAGAGACACCTCCCCAGTAACAGGCAGTGAGAGAGACACCTCCCCAGTAACAGGCTGAGAGAGAGAGACACCTCCCCAGTAACAGGCTGAGAGAGAGACACCTCCCCAGTAACAGGCAGAGGGAGAGACACCTCCCCAGTAACAGGCAGAGAGAGACACCTCCCCAGTAACAGGCAGAGAGAGACACCTCCCCAGTAACAGGCAGAGAGAGACACCTCCCCAGTAACAGGCAGAGAGAGAAACCTCCCCAGTAACAGGCAGAGAAAGAGAGACACCTCCCCAGTAACAGGCTGAGAGACACCTCCCCAGTAACAGGCTGAGAGACACCTCCCCAGTAACAGGCAGAGAGAGACACCTCCCCAGTAACAGGCTGAGAGAGAGAGACACCCGCTCAGTAACAGGCGGAGAGACACCTCCCCAGTAACAGGCAGAGGGAGAGACACCTCCCCAGTAACTGGCAGAGAGAGACACCTCCCCAGTAACAGGCTGAGAGAGACACCTCCCCAGTAACAGGCTGAGAGAGACACCTCCCCAGTAACAGGCAGAGAAAGAGAGACACCTCCCCAGTAACTGGCAGAGAGAGACACCTCCCCAGTAACAGGCTGAGAGAGACACCTCCCCAGTAACAGGCTGAGAGAGACACCTCCCCAGTAACAGGCAGTGAGAGAGACACCTCCCCAGTAACAGGCTGAGAGACACTTCCCCCGTAACAGGCAGTGAGAGAGACACTTCCTCAGTAACAGGATGAGAGACACACCTCCCCAGTAACAGGCGGAGAGAGACACCTCCCCAGTAACAGGCAGAGGGAGAGACACCTCCGCAGTAACAGGCAGAGAGAGAGACACCTCCCCAGTAACAGGCTGAGAGACACCTCCCCAGTAACAGGCTGAGAGACACCTCCCCAGTAACAGGCAGAGAGGGACACCTCCCCAGTAACAGGCTGAGAGAGAGAGACACCTCCCCAGTAACAGGCAGAGAGAGACACCTCCCCAGTAACAGGCTGACAGAGAGAGACACCTCCCCAGTAACAGGCAGAGAGACACCTCCCCAGTAACAGGCAGAGAGAGAGACACCTCCCCAGTAACAGGCAGAGGGGGAGACACCTCCCCAGTAACAGGCAGAGAGAGACACCTCCCCAGTAACAGGCAGAGAGAGAGACACCTCCCCAGCAACAGGCTGAGAGAGAGAGACACCTCCCCAGTAACAGGCAGAGAGAGACACCTCCCCAGTAACAGGCAGAGAGAGAGACACCTCCCCAGCAACAGGCTGAGAGAGAGAGAGACACCTCCCCAGTAACAGGCTGAGAGAGAAACACCTCCCCAGTAACAGGCAGAGAGAGACTCCTCCCCAGTAACAGGCAGAGAGAGACTCCTCCCCAGTAACAGGCAGAGAGAAGCAACTCCCCAGGAACAGGCAGAGAGACACCTCCCCAGTAACAGGCAGAGAGACACCTCCCCAGTAACAGGCTGAGAAAGAGACACCTCCCCAGTAACAGTCAGAGAGAGACACCTCCCCAGTAACAGGCAGAGAGACACCTCCCCAGTAACAGGCAGGGAGACACCTCCCCAGTAACAGGCTGAGAAAGAGACACCTCCCCAGTAACAGGCTGAGAGAGACACCTCCCCAGTAACAGGCAGAGAGACACCTCCCCAGTAACATGCAGAGGGAGAGACTCCTCCCCAGTAACAGGCAGAGGGAGACACCTCCCCAGTAACAGGCAGAGAGACACCTCCCCAGTAATAGGCGGTGAGAGACACCTCCCCAGTAACAGGCAGAGAGACACCTCCCCAGTAACAGGCTGAGAGACACTTCCCCAGTAACAGGCAGTGGGAGAGACACTTCCTCAGTAGCAGGCTGAGAGACACCTCCCCAGTAACAGGCGGAAAGAGACACCTCCCCAGTAACAGGCTGAGAGAAACCTCCCCAGTAACAAGCAGAGAGAGACACCTCCCCAGTAACAGGCTGAGAGAAACCTCCCCAGTAACAAGCAGAGAGAGACACCCCCTCAGTAACAGGCGGAGAGACACCTCCCCAGTAACAGGCAGAGGGAGAGACACCTCCCCAGTAACAGGCTGAGAGAGACACCTCCCCAGTAACAGGCTGACAGAGACACTTCCCCAGTAACAGGCAGTGAGAGAGACACTTCCTCAGTAACAGGCTGAGAGACACACCTCCCCAGTAACAGGCGGAGAGAGACACCTCCCCAGTAACAGGCAGATAGAGACACCTCCCCAGTAACAGGCAGAGAGAGACACCTCCCCAATAACTGGCTGAGAGACACCTTCCCAGTAACAGGCAGAGGGAGAGACACCTCCCCAGTAACAGGCAGAGAGAGACACCTCCCCAGTAAAGGGCAGAGAGAGACACCTCCCCAGTAACAGGCTGAGAGACACCTCCCCAGTAAAGGGCAGAGAGAGACACCTCCCCTGTAACAGGCTGAAAGAGAGAGACACCTCCCCAGTAACAGGCAGTGGGACAACTCCCCAGTAACAGGCACAGAGAGAGACCTCCCCAGTAACAGGCAGAGGGAGAGGGAGAGACACATCCCCACTAACAGGCAGAGGGAGACACCTCCACAGTAACAGGCTGAGAGAGAGACACCTCAACAGTAACAGGCTGAGAGAGAGACAGCTCTCCAGTAACACGCAGAGAGAGACACCTCCCCAGTAACAGGCAGAGGGAGAGACACCTCCCCAGTAACAGGCTGAGAGACACCTCCCCAGTAACAGGCTGAGAGACACCTACCCAGTAACAGGCAGAGAGAGAGACACCTCCCCAGTAACTGGCTGAGAGAGACACCTCCCCAGTAACAGGCAGTGAGAGAGACACCTCCCCAGTAACAGGCTGAGAGACACCTCCCCAGTAACAGGCTGAGAGACACTTCTCCAGTAACAGGCAGTGAGAGAGACACTTCCTCAGTAACAGGCTGAGAGACACCTCCCCAGTAACAGGCGGAAAGAGACACCTCCCCAGTAACGGGCAGAGAGAGACACCTCCCCAGTAACAGGCTGAGAGAAACCTCCCCAGTAACAAGCAGAGAGAGACACCCCCTCAGTAACAGGCGGAGAGACACCTCCCCAGTAACAGGCAGAGAGAGACACCTCCCCAGTAACAGGCAGAGAGAGACACCTCCCCAGTAACAGGCGGAGAGACACCTCCCCAGTAACAGGCAGATAGAGACACCTCCCCAGTAACAGGCAGAGAGACACACCTCCCCAGTAACAGGCAGAGAGAGACACCTCCCCAGTAACAGGCTGAGAGAGAGAGACACCCGCTCAGTAACAGGCGGAGAGACACCTCCCCAGTAACAGGCAGAGGGAGAGACACCTCCCCAGTAACTGGCAGAGAGAGACACCTCCCCAGTAACAGGCTGAGGGAGACACCTCCCCAGTAACAGGCTGAGAGAGACACCTCCCCAGTAACAGGCAGTGAGAGAGACACCTCCCCAGTAACAGGCTGAGAGAGAGAGACACCTCCCCAGTAACAGGCTGAGAGAGAGACACCTCCCCAGTAACAGGCAGAGGGAGAGACACCTCCCCAGTAACAGGCAGAGAGAGACACCTCCCCAGTAACAGGCAGAGAGAGACACCTCCCCAGTAACAGGCAGAGAGAGACACCTCCCCAGTAACAGGCAGAGAGAGAAACCTCCCCAGTAACAGGCAGAGAAAGAGAGACACCTCCCCAGTAACAGGCTGAGAGACACCTCCCCAGTAACAGGCTGAGAGACACCTCCCCAGTAACAGGCAGAGAGAGACACCTCCCCAGTAACAGGCTGAGAGAGAGAGACACCCGCTCAGTAACAGGCGGAGAGACACCTCCCCAGTAACAGGCAGAGGGAGAGACACCTCCCCAGTAACTGGCAGAGAGAGACACCTCCCCAGTAACAGGCAGAGAGAGACTCCTCCCCAGTAACAGGCAGAGAGAGACTCCTCCCCAGTAACAGGCAGAGAGAAGCAACTCCCCAGGAACAGGCAGAGAGACACCTCCCCAGTAACAGGCAGAGAGACACCTCCCCAGTAACAGGCTGAGAAAGAGACACCTCCCCAGTAACAGTCAGAGAGAGACACCTCCCCAGTAACAGGCAGAGAGACACCTCCCCAGTAACAGGCAGGGAGACACCTCCCCAGTAACAGGCTGAGAAAGAGACACCTCCCCAGTAACAGGCTGAGAGAGACACCTCCCCAGTAACAGGCAGAGAGACACCTCCCCAGTAACATGCAGAGGGAGAGACTCCTCCCCAGTAACAGGCAGAGGGAGACACCTCCCCAGTAACAGGCAGAGAGACACCTCCCCAGTAATAGGCGGTGAGAGACACCTCCCCAGTAACAGGCAGAGAGACACCTCCCCAGTAACAGGCTGAGAGACACTTCCCCAGTAACAGGCAGTGGGAGAGACACTTCCTCAGTAACAGGCTGAGAGACACCTCCCCAGTAACAGGCGGAAAGAGACACCTCCCCAGTAACGGGCAGAGAGAGACACCTCCCCAGTAACAGGCGGAGAGAGACACCTCCCCAGTAACAGGCAGAGGGAGAGACACCTCCGCAGTAACAGGCAGAGAGAGAAACCTCCCCGGGAACAGGCAGAGAAAGAGAGACACCTCCCCAGTAACAGGCTGAGAGACACTTCCCCAGTAACAGGCAGTGGGAGAGACACTTCCTCAGTAGCAGGCTGAGAGACACCTCCCCAGTAACAGGCGGAAAGAGACACCTCCCCAGTAACAGGCTGAGAGAAACCTCCCCAGTAACAAGCAGAGAGAGACACCTCCCCAGTAACAGGCTGAGAGAAACCTCCCCAGTAACAAGCAGAGAGAGACACCCCCTCAGTAACAGGCGGAGAGACACCTCCCCAGTAACAGGCAGAGGGAGAGACACCTCCCCAGTAACAGGCTGAGAGAGACACCTCCCCAGTAACAGGCTGACAGAGACACTTCCCCAGTAACAGGCAGTGAGAGAGACACTTCCTCAGTAACAGGCTGAGAGACACACCTCCCCAGTAACAGGCGGAGAGAGACACCTCCCCAGTAACAGGCAGATAGAGACACCTCCCCAGTAACAGGCAGAGAGAGACACCTCCCCAATAACTGGCTGAGAGACACCTTCCCAGTAACAGGCAGAGGGAGAGACACCTCCCCAGTAACAGGCAGAGAGAGACACCTCCCCAGTAAAGGGCAGAGAGAGACACCTCCCCAGTAACAGGCTGAGAGACACCTCCCCAGTAAAGGGCAGAGAGAGACACCTCCCCTGTAACAGGCTGAAAGAGAGAGACACCTCCCCAGTAACAGGCAGTGGGACAACTCCCCAGTAACAGGCACAGAGAGAGACCTCCCCAGTAACAGGCAGAGGGAGAGGGAGAGACACATCCCCACTAACAGGCAGAGGGAGACACCTCCACAGTAACAGGCTGAGAGAGAGACACCTCAACAGTAACAGGCTGAGAGAGAGACAGCTCTCCAGTAACACGCAGAGAGAGACACCTCCCCAGTAACAGGCAGAGGGAGAGACACCTCCCCAGTAACAGGCTGAGAGACACCTCCCCAGTAACAGGCTGAGAGACACCTACCCAGTAACAGGCAGAGAGAGAGACACCTCCCCAGTAACTGGCTGAGAGAGACACCTCCCCAGTAACAGGCAGTGAGAGAGACACCTCCCCAGTAACAGGCTGAGAGACACCTCCCCAGTAACAGGCTGAGAGACACTTCTCCAGTAACAGGCAGTGAGAGAGACACTTCCTCAGTAACAGGCTGAGAGACACCTCCCCAGTAACAGGCGGAAAGAGACACCTCCCCAGTAACGGGCAGAGAGAGACACCTCCCCAGTAACAGGCTGAGAGAAACCTCCCCAGTAACAAGCAGAGAGAGACACCCCCTCAGTAACAGGCGGAGAGACACCTCCCCAGTAACAGGCAGAGAGAGACACCTCCCCAGTAACAGGCAGAGAGAGACACCTCCCCAGTAACAGGCGGAGAGACACCTCCCCAGTAACAGGCAGATAGAGACACCTCCCCAGTAACAGGCAGAGAGACACACCTCCCCAGTAACAGGCAGAGAGAGACACCTCCCCAGTAACAGGCTGAGAGAGAGAGACACCCGCTCAGTAACAGGCGGAGAGACACCTCCCCAGTAACAGGCAGAGGGAGAGACACCTCCCCAGTAACTGGCAGAGAGAGACACCTCCCCAGTAACAGGCTGAGGGAGACACCTCCCCAGTAACAGGCTGAGAGAGACACCTCCCCAGTAACAGGCAGTGAGAGAGACACCTCCCCAGTAACAGGCTGAGAGAGAGAGACACCTCCCCAGTAACAGGCTGAGAGAGAGACACCTCCCCAGTAACAGGCAGAGGGAGAGACACCTCCCCAGTAACAGGCAGAGAGAGACACCTCCCCAGTAACAGGCAGAGAGAGACACCTCCCCAGTAACAGGCAGAGAGAGACACCTCCCCAGTAACAGGCAGAGAGAGAAACCTCCCCAGTAACAGGCAGAGAAAGAGAGACACCTCCCCAGTAACAGGCTGAGAGACACCTCCCCAGTAACAGGCTGAGAGACACCTCCCCAGTAACAGGCAGAGAGAGACACCTCCCCAGTAACAGGCTGAGAGAGAGAGACACCCGCTCAGTAACAGGCGGAGAGACACCTCCCCAGTAACAGGCAGAGGGAGAGACACCTCCCCAGTAACTGGCAGAGAGAGACACCTCCCCAGTAACAGGCTGAGAGAGACACCTCCCCAGTAACAGGCTGAGAGAGACACCTCCCCAGTAACAGGCAGAGAAAGAGAGACACCTCCCCAGTAACTGGCAGAGAGAGACACCTCCCCAGTAACAGGCTGAGAGAGACACCTCCCCAGTAACAGGCTGAGAGAGACACCTCCCCAGTAACAGGCAGTGAGAGAGACACCTCCCCAGTAACAGGCTGAGAGACACTTCCCCCGTAACAGGCAGTGAGAGAGACACTTCCTCAGTAACAGGATGAGAGACACACCTCCCCAGTAACAGGCGGAGAGAGACACCTCCCCAGTAACAGGCAGAGGGAGAGACACCTCCGCAGTAACAGGCAGAGAGAGAGACACCTCCCCAGTAACAGGCTGAGAGACACCTCCCCAGTAACAGGCTGAGAGACACCTCCCCAGTAACAGGCAGAGAGGGACACCTCCCCAGTAACAGGCTGAGAGAGAGAGACACCTCCCCAGTAACAGGCAGAGAGAGACACCTCCCCAGTAACAGGCTGACAGAGAGAGACACCTCCCCAGTAACAGGCAGAGAGACACCTCCCCAGTAACAGGCAGAGAGAGAGACACCTCCCCAGTAACAGGCAGAGGGGGAGACACCTCCCCAGTAACAGGCAGAGAGAGACACCTCCCCAGTAACAGGCAGAGAGAGAGACACCTCCCCAGCAACAGGCTGAGAGAGAGAGACACCTCCCCAGTAACAGGCAGAGAGAGACACCTCCCCAGTAACAGGCAGAGAGAGAGACACCTCCCCAGCAACAGGCTGAGAGAGAGAGAGACACCTCCCCAGTAACAGGCTGAGAGAGAAACACCTCCCCAGTAACAGGCAGAGAGAGACTCCTCCCCAGTAACAGGCAGAGAGAGACTCCTCCCCAGTAACAGGCAGAGAGAAGCAACTCCCCAGGAACAGGCAGAGAGACACCTCCCCAGTAACAGGCAGAGAGACACCTCCCCAGTAACAGGCTGAGAAAGAGACACCTCCCCAGTAACAGTCAGAGAGAGACACCTCCCCAGTAACAGGCAGAGAGACACCTCCCCAGTAACAGGCAGGGAGACACCTCCCCAGTAACAGGCTGAGAAAGAGACACCTCCCCAGTAACAGGCTGAGAGAGACACCTCCCCAGTAACAGGCAGAGAGACACCTCCCCAGTAACATGCAGAGGGAGAGACTCCTCCCCAGTAACAGGCAGAGGGAGACACCTCCCCAGTAACAGGCAGAGAGACACCTCCCCAGTAATAGGCGGTGAGAGACACCTCCCCAGTAACAGGCAGAGAGACACCTCCCCAGTAACAGGCTGAGAGACACTTCCCCAGTAACAGGCAGTGGGAGAGACACTTCCTCAGTAGCAGGCTGAGAGACACCTCCCCAGTAACAGGCGGAAAGAGACACCTCCCCAGTAACAGGCTGAGAGAAACCTCCCCAGTAACAAGCAGAGAGAGACACCTCCCCAGTAACAGGCTGAGAGAAACCTCCCCAGTAACAAGCAGAGAGAGACACCCCCTCAGTAACAGGCGGAGAGACACCTCCCCAGTAACAGGCAGAGGGAGAGACACCTCCCCAGTAACAGGCTGAGAGAGACACCTCCCCAGTAACAGGCTGACAGAGACACTTCCCCAGTAACAGGCAGTGAGAGAGACACTTCCTCAGTAACAGGCTGAGAGACACACCTCCCCAGTAACAGGCGGAGAGAGACACCTCCCCAGTAACAGGCAGATAGAGACACCTCCCCAGTAACAGGCAGAGAGAGACACCTCCCCAATAACTGGCTGAGAGACACCTTCCCAGTAACAGGCAGAGGGAGAGACACCTCCCCAGTAACAGGCAGAGAGAGACACCTCCCCAGTAAAGGGCAGAGAGAGACACCTCCCCAGTAACAGGCTGAGAGACACCTCCCCAGTAAAGGGCAGAGAGAGACACCTCCCCTGTAACAGGCTGAAAGAGAGAGACACCTCCCCAGTAACAGGCAGTGGGACAACTCCCCAGTAACAGGCACAGAGAGAGACCTCCCCAGTAACAGGCAGAGGGAGAGGGAGAGACACATCCCCACTAACAGGCAGAGGGAGACACCTCCACAGTAACAGGCTGAGAGAGAGACACCTCAACAGTAACAGGCTGAGAGAGAGACAGCTCTCCAGTAACACGCAGAGAGAGACACCTCCCCAGTAACAGGCAGAGGGAGAGACACCTCCCCAGTAACAGGCTGAGAGACACCTCCCCAGTAACAGGCTGAGAGACACCTACCCAGTAACAGGCAGAGAGAGAGACACCTCCCCAGTAACTGGCTGAGAGAGACACCTCCCCAGTAACAGGCAGTGAGAGAGACACCTCCCCAGTAACAGGCTGAGAGACACCTCCCCAGTAACAGGCTGAGAGACACTTCTCCAGTAACAGGCAGTGAGAGAGACACTTCCTCAGTAACAGGCTGAGAGACACCTCCCCAGTAACAGGCGGAAAGAGACACCTCCCCAGTAACGGGCAGAGAGAGACACCTCCCCAGTAACAGGCTGAGAGAAACCTCCCCAGTAACAAGCAGAGAGAGACACCCCCTCAGTAACAGGCGGAGAGACACCTCCCCAGTAACAGGCAGAGAGAGACACCTCCCCAGTAACAGGCAGAGAGAGACACCTCCCCAGTAACAGGCGGAGAGACACCTCCCCAGTAACAGGCAGATAGAGACACCTCCCCAGTAACAGGCAGAGAGACACACCTCCCCAGTAACAGGCAGAGAGAGACACCTCCCCAGTAACAGGCTGAGAGAGAGAGACACCCGCTCAGTAACAGGCGGAGAGACACCTCCCCAGTAACAGGCAGAGGGAGAGACACCTCCCCAGTAACTGGCAGAGAGAGACACCTCCCCAGTAACAGGCTGAGGGAGACACCTCCCCAGTAACAGGCTGAGAGAGACACCTCCCCAGTAACAGGCAGTGAGAGAGACACCTCCCCAGTAACAGGCTGAGAGAGAGAGACACCTCCCCAGTAACAGGCTGAGAGAGAGACACCTCCCCAGTAACAGGCAGAGGGAGAGACACCTCCCCAGTAACAGGCAGAGAGAGACACCTCCCCAGTAACAGGCAGAGAGAGACACCTCCCCAGTAACAGGCAGAGAGAGACACCTCCCCAGTAACAGGCAGAGAGAGAAACCTCCCCAGTAACAGGCAGAGAAAGAGAGACACCTCCCCAGTAACAGGCTGAGAGACACCTCCCCAGTAACAGGCTGAGAGACACCTCCCCAGTAACAGGCAGAGAGAGACACCTCCCCAGTAACAGGCTGAGAGAGAGAGACACCCGCTCAGTAACAGGCGGAGAGACACCTCCCCAGTAACAGGCAGAGGGAGAGACACCTCCCCAGTAACTGGCAGAGAGAGACACCTCCCCAGTAACAGGCTGAGAGAGACACCTCCCCAGTAACAGGCTGAGAGAGACACCTCCCCAGTAACAGGCAGAGAAAGAGAGACACCTCCCCAGTAACTGGCAGAGAGAGACACCTCCCCAGTAACAGGCTGAGAGAGACACCTCCCCAGTAACAGGCTGAGAGAGACACCTCCCCAGTAACAGGCAGTGAGAGAGACACCTCCCCAGTAACAGGCTGAGAGACACTTCCCCCGTAACAGGCAGTGAGAGAGACACTTCCTCAGTAACAGGATGAGAGACACACCTCCCCAGTAACAGGCGGAGAGAGACACCTCCCCAGTAACAGGCAGAGGGAGAGACACCTCCGCAGTAACAGGCAGAGAGAGAGACACCTCCCCAGTAACAGGCTGAGAGACACCTCCCCAGTAACAGGCTGAGAGACACCTCCCCAGTAACAGGCAGAGAGGGACACCTCCCCAGTAACAGGCTGAGAGAGAGAGACACCTCCCCAGTAACAGGCAGAGAGAGACACCTCCCCAGTAACAGGCTGACAGAGAGAGACACCTCCCCAGTAACAGGCAGAGAGACACCTCCCCAGTAACAGGCAGAGAGAGAGACACCTCCCCAGTAACAGGCAGAGGGGGAGACACCTCCCCAGTAACAGGCAGAGAGAGACACCTCCCCAGTAACAGGCAGAGAGAGAGACACCTCCCCAGCAACAGGCTGAGAGAGAGAGACACCTCCCCAGTAACAGGCAGAGAGAGACACCTCCCCAGTAACAGGCAGAGAGAGAGACACCTCCCCAGCAACAGGCTGAGAGAGAGAGAGACACCTCCCCAGTAACAGGCTGAGAGAGAAACACCTCCCCAGTAACAGGCAGAGAGAGACTCCTCCCCAGTAACAGGCAGAGAGAGACTCCTCCCCAGTAACAGGCAGAGAGAAGCAACTCCCCAGGAACAGGCAGAGAGACACCTCCCCAGTAACAGGCAGAGAGACACCTCCCCAGTAACAGGCTGAGAAAGAGACACCTCCCCAGTAACAGTCAGAGAGAGACACCTCCCCAGTAACAGGCAGAGAGACACCTCCCCAGTAACAGGCAGGGAGACACCTCCCCAGTAACAGGCTGAGAAAGAGACACCTCCCCAGTAACAGGCTGAGAGAGACACCTCCCCAGTAACAGGCAGAGAGACACCTCCCCAGTAACATGCAGAGGGAGAGACTCCTCCCCAGTAACAGGCAGAGGGAGACACCTCCCCAGTAACAGGCAGAGAGACACCTCCCCAGTAATAGGCGGTGAGAGACACCTCCCCAGTAACAGGCAGAGAGACACCTCCCCAGTAACAGGCTGAGAGACACTTCCCCAGTAACAGGCAGTGGGAGAGACACTTCCTCAGTAACAGGCTGAGAGACACCTCCCCAGTAACAGGCGGAAAGAGACACCTCCCCAGTAACGGGCAGAGAGAGACACCTCCCCAGTAACAGGCGGAGAGAGACACCTCCCCAGTAACAGGCAGAGGGAGAGACACCTCCGCAGTAACAGGCAGAGAGAGAAACCTCCCCGGGAACAGGCAGAGAAAGAGAGACACCTCCCCAGTAACAGGCTGAGAGACACTTCCCCAGTAACAGGCAGTGGGAGAGACACTTCCTCAGTAGCAGGCTGAGAGACACCTCCCCAGTAACAGGCGGAAAGAGACACCTCCCCAGTAACAGGCTGAGAGAAACCTCCCCAGTAACAAGCAGAGAGAGACACCTCCCCAGTAACAGGCTGAGAGAAACCTCCCCAGTAACAAGCAGAGAGAGACACCCCCTCAGTAACAGGCGGAGAGACACCTCCCCAGTAACAGGCAGAGGGAGAGACACCTCCCCAGTAACAGGCTGAGAGAGACACCTCCCCAGTAACAGGCTGACAGAGACACTTCCCCAGTAACAGGCAGTGAGAGAGACACTTCCTCAGTAACAGGCTGAGAGACACACCTCCCCAGTAACAGGCGGAGAGAGACACCTCCCCAGTAACAGGCAGATAGAGACACCTCCCCAGTAACAGGCAGAGAGAGACACCTCCCCAATAACTGGCTGAGAGACACCTTCCCAGTAACAGGCAGAGGGAGAGACACCTCCCCAGTAACAGGCAGAGAGAGACACCTCCCCAGTAAAGGGCAGAGAGAGACACCTCCCCAGTAACAGGCTGAGAGACACCTCCCCAGTAAAGGGCAGAGAGAGACACCTCCCCTGTAACAGGCTGAAAGAGAGAGACACCTCCCCAGTAACAGGCAGTGGGACAACTCCCCAGTAACAGGCACAGAGAGAGACCTCCCCAGTAACAGGCAGAGGGAGAGGGAGAGACACATCCCCACTAACAGGCAGAGGGAGACACCTCCACAGTAACAGGCTGAGAGAGAGACACCTCAACAGTAACAGGCTGAGAGAGAGACAGCTCTCCAGTAACACGCAGAGAGAGACACCTCCCCAGTAACAGGCAGAGGGAGAGACACCTCCCCAGTAACAGGCTGAGAGACACCTCCCCAGTAACAGGCTGAGAGACACCTACCCAGTAACAGGCAGAGAGAGAGACACCTCCCCAGTAACTGGCTGAGAGAGACACCTCCCCAGTAACAGGCAGTGAGAGAGACACCTCCCCAGTAACAGGCTGAGAGACACCTCCCCAGTAACAGGCTGAGAGACACTTCTCCAGTAACAGGCAGTGAGAGAGACACTTCCTCAGTAACAGGCTGAGAGACACCTCCCCAGTAACAGGCGGAAAGAGACACCTCCCCAGTAACGGGCAGAGAGAGACACCTCCCCAGTAACAGGCTGAGAGAAACCTCCCCAGTAACAAGCAGAGAGAGACACCCCCTCAGTAACAGGCGGAGAGACACCTCCCCAGAACAGGCAGAGGGAGAGACACCTCCCCAGTAACAGGCAGTGAGTGACACCTCCCCAGTAACAGGCAGTGAGAGAGACACCTCCCAGTAACAGGCTGAGAGACACTTCCCCAGTAACAGGCAGTGAGAGAGACACTTCCTCAGTAACAGGCTGAGAGACACACCTCCCCAGTAACAGGCGGAGAGAGACACCTCCCCAGTAACAGGCAGAGAAAGAGAGACACCTCTCCAGTAACAGGCTGAGAGACACCTCCCCAGTAACAGGCTGAGAGACACCTCCCCAGTAACAGGCAGAAAGAGACACCTCCCCAGTAACAGGCTGAGAGAGAGAGACACCCCCTCAGTAACAGGCGGAGAGACACCTCCCCAGTAACAGGCAGAGGGAGACACCTCCCCAGTAACAGACTGAGAGAGACACCTCCCCAGTAACAGGCTGAGAGAGACACCTCCCCAGTAACAGACTGAGAGAGACACCTCCCCAGTAACAGGCTGAGAGAGACACCTCCCCAGTAACAGGCAGTGAGAGAGACACCTCCCCAGTAACAGGCTGAGAGACACTTCCCCAGTAACAGGCAGTGAGAGAGACACTTCCTCAGTAACAGGCTGAGAGACACACCTCCCCAGTAACAGGCGGAGAGAGACACCTCCCCAGTAACAGGCAGAGGGAGAGACACCTCCGCAGTAACAGGCAGAGAGAGACACCTCCCCAGTAACAGGCTGAGAAAGAGAGACACCTCCCCAGTAACAGGCTGAGAGACACCTCCCCAGTAACAGGCTGAGAGACACCTCCCCAGTAACAGGCAGAGAGAGACACCTCCCCAGTAACAGGCTGAGAGAGAGAGACACCTCCCCAGTAACAGGCAGTGAGAGAGACACCTCCCCAGTAACAGGCTGAGAGACACTTCCCCAGTAACAGGCAGTGAGAGAGACACTTCCTCAGTAACAGGCTGAGAGACACACCTCCCCAGTAACAGGCGGAGAGAGACACCTCCCCAGTAACAGGCAGAGGGAGAGACACCTCCCCAGTAACAGGCAGAGAGAGACACCTCCCCAGTAACAGGCAGAGAGAGACACCTCCCCAGTAACAGGCAGAGAGAGACACCTCCCCAGTAACAGGCAGAGAGACACCTCCCCAGTAACAGGCAGAGAGAGACACCTCCCCAGCAACAGGTGGAGAGACACCTCCCCAGCAACAGGTGGAGAGACACCTCCCCAGCAACAGGTGGAGAGACACCTCCCCAGTAACAGGCAGAGGGAGAGAGACCTCCCCAGTAACAGGCAGAGGGAGAGAGACCTCCCCAGTAACAGGCAGAGGGAGAGAGACACCTCCCCAGTAACAGGCTGAGGGAGAGAGACACCTCCCCAGTAACAGGCTGAGGGAGAGAGACACCTCCCCAGTAACAGGCAGAGGGAGAGAGACACCTCCCCAGTAACAGGCTGAGGGAGAGAGACACCTCCCCAGTAACAGGTTGAGAGAGAGACACCTCCCCAGTAACAGGCTGAGAGACACCTCCCCAGTAACAGACAGAGAGACACCTCCCCAGTAACAGGCTGAGAGAGACACCTCCCCAGTAACAGGCAGAGAGAGAGACACCTCCCCAGCAACAGGTGGAGAGACACCTCCCCAGTAACAGGCTGAGAGAGGCACCTCCACAGTAACAGTCTGAGAGAGAGACACCTCCCCAGTAACAGGCAGAGAGAGAGACACCTCCCCAGTAACAGGCAGAGAGAGACACCTCCCCAGTAACAGGCTGAGAGAAACCTCCCCAGTAACAAGCAGAGAGAGACACCTCCCCAGTAACAGGCAGAGAGAGACACCTCCCCAGTAACAGGCAGAGAGAGACACCTCCCCAGCAACAGGTGGAGAGACACCTCCCCAGCAACAGGTGGAGAGACACCTCCCCAGCAACAGGTGGAGAGACACCTCCCCAGTAACAGGCAGAGGGAGAGAGACCTCCCCAGTAACAGGCAGAGAGACACCTCCCCAGTAACAGGCAGAGAGAGACACCTCCCCAGCAACAGGTGGAGAGACACCTCCCCAGCAACAGGTGGAGAGACACCTCCCCAGCAACAGGTGGAGAGACACCTCCCCAGTAACAGGCAGAGGGAGAGAGACCTCCCCAGTAACAGGCAGAGGGAGAGAGACCTCCCCAGTAACAGGCAGAGGGAGAGAGACACCTCCCCAGTAACAGGCTGAGGGAGAGAGACACCTCCCCAGTAACAGGCTGAGGGAGAGAGACACCTCCCCAGTAACAGGCAGAGGGAGAGAGACACCTCCCCAGTAACAGGCTGAGGGAGAGAGACACCTCCCCAGTAACAGGTTGAGAGAGAGACACCTCCCCAGTAACAGGCTGAGAGACACCTCCCCAGTAACAGACAGAGAGACACCTCCCCAGTAACAGGCAGAGAGACACCTCCCCAGTAACAGGCTGAGAGAGACACCTCCCCAGTAACAGGCAGAGAGAGAGACACCTCCCCAGCAACAGGTGGAGAGACACCTCCCCAGTAACAGGCTGAGAGAGGCACCTCCACAGTAACAGTCTGAGAGAGAGACACCTCCCCAGTAACAGGCAGAGAGAGAGACACCTCCCCAGTAACAGGCAGAGAGAGACACCTCCCCAGTAACAGGCTGAGAGAAACCTCCCCAGTAACAAGCAGAGAGAGACACCTCCCCAGTAACAGGCAGAGAGAGACACCTCCCCAGTAACAGGCAGAGAGAGACACCTCCCCAGTAACAGGCAGAGAGAGACACCTCCCCAGCAACAGGTGGAGAGACACCTCCACAGTAACAGGCTGAGAGTCACCTCCCCAGTAACGGGCAGAGAGAGACACCTCCCCAGTAACAGGCAGAGAGACACCTCCCCAGTAACAGGCAGAGAGAGACACCTCCCCAGTAACAGGCAGAGAGAGACACCTCCCCAGTAACAGGCAGAGAGAGACACCTCCCCAGTAACAGGCAGAGAGAGACACCTCCACAGTAACAGGCTGAAAGAGAGAGACACCTCCCCAGTAACAGGCAGAGCGACACCTCCCCAGTAACAGGCTGTGAGAGAGACAGCTCCCCAGCAACAGGCTGAGAGAGAGACACCTCCCCAGTAACAGGCAGAGACACCTCCCAGTAACAGGCAGAGGGAGATACACCTCCCCAGTAACAGGCAGAGAGAGACACCTCCCCAGTAACAGGCGGAGAGACACCTCCCCAGTAACAGGCATAGAGACACCTCCCCAGGAACAGGTGGAGAGACACCTCCCCAGTAACAGGCTGAGAGACACCTCCCCAGTAACAGGCTGAGAGACAATTCCCGAGTAACAAGCAGAGAGACACCTCCCCAGTAACAGGCAGAGAGAGACACCTCCACAGTAACAGGCTGAGAGAAACACCTCCCCAGTAACAGGCAGAGAGACACCTCCCCAGTAACAGGCATAGAGACACCTCCCCAGTAACAGGCTGAGAGAAACCTCCCCAGTAACAGGCTGAGAGACACCTCCCCGGTAATAGACGGAGAGAGAGACACCTCCCCGTAACAGGTTGAGAGAGAGACACCTCCCCAGTAACAGGCTGAGAGACACCTCCCCAGTAACAGACAGAGAGACACCTCCCCAGTAACAGGCAGAGAGACACCTCCCCAGTAACAGGCTGAGAGAGACACCTCCCCAGTAACAGGCAGAGAGAGAGACACCTCCCCAGCAACAGGTGGAGAGACACCTCCCCAGTAACAGGCTGAGAGAGGCACCTCCACAGTAACAGTCTGAGAGAGAGACACCTCCCCAGTAACAGGCAGAGAGAGAGACACCTCCCCAGTAACAGGCAGAGAGAGACACCTCCCCAGTAACAGGCTGAGAGAAACCTCCCCAGTAACAAGCAGAGAGAGACACCTCCCCAGTAACAGGCAGAGAGAGACACCTCCCCAGTAACAGGCAGAGAGAGACACCTCCCCAGTAACAGGCAGAGAGAGACACCTCCCCAGCAACAGGTGGAGAGACACCTCCACAGTAACAGGCTGAGAGTCACCTCCCCAGTAACAGGCAGAGAGAGACACCTCCCCAGTAACAGGCAGAGAGACACCTCCCCAGTAACAGGCAGAGAGAGACACCTCCCCAGTAACAGGCAGAGAGAGAGAGACACCTCCCCAGTAACAGGCAGAGAGACACCTCCCCAGTAACAGGCAGACAGACGCCTCCCCAGTAACAGGCAGAGAGAGAGACACCTCCCCAGTAACAGCAAGAGGGAGAGACACCTCCCCAGCAACAGGTGGAGAGACACCTCCCCAGTAACAGGCTGAGAGAGGCACCTCCACAGTAACAGTCTGAGAGAGAGACACCTCCCCAGTAACAGGCTGAGAGACACCTCCCCAGTAACAGGCAGAGAGAGACACCTCCACAGTAACAGGCTGAAAGAGAGAGACACCTCCCCAGTAACAGGCAGAGAGACACCTCCCCAGTAACAGGCAGAGAGAGACACCTCCCCAGTAACAGGCAGAGAGACACCTCCCCAGTAACAGGCAGACAGACACCTCCCCAGTAACAGGCAGAGAGATAGACACCTCCCCAGTAACAGCAAGAGGGAGAGACACCTCCCCAGTAACAGGCAGAGAGATACACCTCCCCAGTAACAGGCTATTAGACACCACCCCAGCAATAGACGGAGAGAGAGACACATCCCCAGTAACAGGCTGAGAGAGAGACCTCCCCAGTAACAGGCAGAGAGAGAGACAGCTCCCCAGTAACAGGCTGAGAGAGAGACAGCTCCCCAGTAACAGGCTGAGAGAGAGACACCTCCCCAGTAACAGGCAGAGAGAGAGACACCTCCAAGTAACAGGCAGAGGGAGAGACACCTCCCCAGTAACAGGCAGAGAGACACCTCCCCAGTAACAGGCAGAGAGACACCTCCCCAGTAACAGGCGGAGAGACACCTCCCCAGTAACAGGTGGAGAGACACCTCCCCAGTAATAGGCTGAGAGAGACACCTCCACAGTAACAGGCTGAGAGAGACAGCTCCCCAGCAACAGGTGGAGAGACACCTCCCCAGTAACAGGCTGAGAGACAACTCCCGAGTAACAAGCAGAGAGAGACACCTCCACAGTAACAGGCTGAGAGAAACACCTCCCCAGTAACAGGCAGAGAGACACCTCCCCAGTAACAGGCATAGAGACACCTCCCCAGTAACAGGCTGAAAGAGAGAGACACCTCCCCAGTAACAGGCAGAGAGAGACACCTCCACAGTAACAGGCTGAGAGAAACACCTCCCCAGTAACAGGCAGAGAGACACCTCCCCAGTAACAGGCATAGAGACACCTCCCCAGTAACAGGCTGAGAGAAACCTCCCCAGTAACAGGTTGAGAGACACCTCCCCGGTAATAGACGGAGAGAGAGACACCTCCCCAGTAACAGGCTGAGAGAGAGACACCTCCCCAGTAACAGACAGAGAGACACCTCCCCAGTAACAGGCAGACAGACGCCTCCCCAGTAACAGGCAGAGAGAGAGACACCTCCCCAGTAACAGCAAGAGGGAGAGACACCTCCCCAGCAACAGGTGGAGAGACACCTCCCCAGTAACAGGCTGAGAGAGGCACCTCCACAGTAACAGTCTGAGAGAGAGACACCTCCCCAGTAACAGGCTGAGAGACACCTCCCCAATAAGAGGCAGAGGGAGAGACACCTCCCCAGTAACAGGCTGAGAGAGACACCTCCCCAGTAACAGGCTGAGAGAGAGACACCTCCCCAGTAACAGGCAGAGAGAGAGACCTCCCCAGTAACAGGCTGAGAGCGAGACAGCTCCCCAGTAACAGGCTGAGAGAGAGACACCTCCCTAGTAACAGGCAGCGAGACACCTCCCAGTAACAGGCTGAGAGAGAGACACCTCCCCAGTAACAGGCTGAGAGACACCTCCCCAGTAACAGGCAGAGAGAGAGACACCTCCCCAGCAACAGGTGGAGAGACACCTCCCCAGTAACAGGCTGAGAGACACCTCCCCAGTAACAGGCAGAGAGACACCTCCCCAGTAACAGACAGAGAGACACCTCCCCAGTAACAGACAGAGCGAGAGACACCTCCCCAGCAACAGGTGGAGAGACACCTCCCCAGTAACAGGCTGAGAGAGGCACCTCCACAGTAACAGTCTGAGAGAGAGACACCTCCCCAGTAACAGGCAGAGAGAGACACCTCCCCAGTAACAGGCTGAGAGAAACCTCCCCAGTAACAGGCAGAGAGAGACACCTCCCCAGTAACAGGCAGAGAGAGACACCTCCCCAGTAACAGGCAGAGAGAGACACCTCCCCAGCAACAGGTGGAGAGACACCTCCACAGTAACAGGCTGAGAGTCACCTCCCCAGTAACGGGCAGAGAGAGACACCTCCCCAGTAACAGGCAGAGAGACACCTCCCCAGTAACAGGCAGAGAGAGACACCTCCCCAGTAACAGGCAGAGAGAGACACCTCCCCAGTAACAGGCAGAGAGAGACACCTCCCCAGTAACAGGCAGAGAGAGATACCTCCACAGTAACAGGCTGAAAGAGAGAGACACCTCCCCAGTAACAGGCAGAGCGACACCTCCCCAGTAACAGGCTGTGAGAGAGACAGCTCCCCAGCAACAGGCTGAGAGAGAGACACCTCCCCAGTAACAGGCAGAGACACCTCCCAGTAACAGGCAGAGGGAGATACACCTCCCCAGTAACAGGCAGAGAGAGACACCTCCCCAGTAACAGGCGGAGAGACACCTCCCCAGTAACAGGCATAGAGACACCTCCCCAGGAACAGGTGGAGAGACACCTCCCCAGTAACAGGCTGAGAGACACCTCCCCAGTAACAGGCTGAGAGACAATTCCCGAGTAACAAGCAGAGAGACACCTCCCCAGTAACAGGCAGAGAGAGACACCTCCACAGTAACAGGCTGAGAGAAACACCTCCCCAGTAACAGGCAGAGAGACACCTCCCCAGTAACAGGCATAGAGACACCTCCCCAGTAACAGGCTGAGAGAAACCTCCCCAGTAACAGGCTGAGAGACACCTCCCCGGTAATAGACGGAGAGAGAGACACCTCCCCAGTAACAGGTTGAGAGAGAGACACCTCCCCAGTAACAGGCTGAGAGACACCTCCCCAGTAACAGACAGAGAGACACCTCCCCAGTAACAGGCAGAGAGACACCTCCCCAGTAACAGGCTGAGAGAGACACCTCCCCAGTAACAGGCAGAGAGAGACACCTCCCCAGCAACAGGTGGAGAGACACCTCCACAGTAACAGGCTGAGAGTCACCTCCCCAGTAACAGGCAGAGAGAGACACCTCCCCAGTAACAGGCAGAGAGAGAGACACCTCCCCAGCAACAGGTGGAGAGACACCTCCCCAGTAACAGGCTGAGAGAGGCACCTCCACAGTAACAGTCTGAGAGAGAGACACCTCCCCAGTAACAGGCAGAGAGAGAGACACCTCCCCAGTAACAGGCAGAGAGAGACACCTCCCCAGTAACAGGCTGAGAGAAACCTCCCCAGTAACAAGCAGAGAGAGACACCTCCCCAGTAACAGGCAGAGAGAGACACCTCCCCAGTAACAGGCAGAGAGAGACACCTCCCCAGTAACAGGCAGAGAGAGACACCTCCCCAGCAACAGGTGGAGAGACACCTCCACAGTAACAGGCTGAGAGTCACCTCCCCAGTAACAGGCAGAGAGAGACACCTCCCCAGTAACAGGCAGAGAGACACCTCCCCAGTAACAGGCAGAGAGAGACACCTCCCCAGTAACAGGCAGAGAGAGAGACACCTTCCCAGTGACAGGTGGAGAGGGAGAGACACCTCCCCAGTAACAGGTGGAGACACCTCCCCAGTAACAGGCTGAGAGAGAGACACCTTCCCAGTAACAGATTGAGAGACACCTCCCCAGTAACAGGCAGAGAGAGACACCTCCCCAGTAACAGGCAGAGAGAGACACCTCCCCAGTGACAGGCAGAGAGAGAGAGACACCTCCCCAGTAACAGGCAGAGAGACACCTCCCCAGTAACAGGCAGACAGACGCCTCCCCAGTAACAGGCAGAGAGAGAGACACCTCCCCAGTAACAGCAAGAGGGAGAGACACCTCCCCAGCAACAGGTGGAGAGACACCTCCCCAGTAACAGGCTGAGAGAGGCACCTCCACAGTAACAGTCTGAGAGAGAGACACCTCCCCAGTAACAGGCTGAGAGACACCTCCCCAGTAACAGGCAGAGAGAGACACCTCCACAGTAACAGGCTGAAAGAGAGAGACACCTCCCCAGTAACAGGCAGAGAGACACCTCCCCAGTAACAGGCAGAGAGAGACACCTCCCCAGTAACAGGCAGAGAGACACCTCCCCAGTAACAGGCAGAGAGACACCTCCCCAGTAACAGGCAGAGAGATAGACACCTCCCCAGTAACAGCAAGAGGGAGAGACACCTCCCCAGTAACAGGCAGAGAGATACACCTCCCCAGTAACAGGCTGAGAGACACCTCCCCAGCAATAGACGGAGAGAGAGACACATCCCCAGTAACAGGCTGAGAGAGAGACCTCCCCAGTAACAGGCAGAGAGAGAGACAGCTCCCCAGTAACAGGCTGAGAGAGAGACAGCTCCCCAGTAACAGGCTGAGAGAGAGACACCTCCCCAGTAACAGGCAGAGAGAGAGACACCTCCAAGTAACAGGCAGAGGGAGAGACACCTCCCCAGTAACAGGCAGAGAGACACCTCCCCAGTAACAGGCAGAGAGACACCTCCCCAGTAACAGGCGGAGAGACACCTCCCCAGTAACAGGTGGAGAGACACCTCCCCAGTGATAGGCTGAGAGAGACACCTCCCCAGTAACAGGCTGAGAGACAACTCCCGAGTAACAAGCAAAGAGACACCTCCCCAGTAACATGCAGAGAGAGACACCTCCACAGTAACAGGCTGAGAGAGACACCTCCCCAGCAACAGGTGGAGAGACACCTCCCCAGTAACAGGCTGAGAGACAACTCCCGAGTAACAAGCAGAGAGAGACACCTCCACAGTAACAGGCTGAGAGAAACACCTCCCCAGTAACAGGCAGAGAGACACCTCCCCAGTAACAGGCATAGAGACACCTCCCCAGTAACAGGCTGAAAGAGAGAGACACCTCCCCAGTAACAGGCAGAGAGAGACACCTCCACAGTAACAGGCTGAGAGAAACACCTCCCCAGTAACAGGCAGAGAGACACCTCCCCAGTAACAGGCATAGAGACACCTCCCCGGTAATAGACGGAGAGAGAGACACCTCCCCAGTAACAGGCTGAGAGAGAGACACCTCCCCAGTAACAGACAGAGAGACACCTCCCCAGTAACAGGCAGACAGACGCCTCCCCAGTAACAGGCAGAGAGAGAGACACCTCCCCAGTAACAGCAAGAGGGAGAGACACCTCCCCAGCAACAGGTGGAGAGACACCTCCCCAGTAACAGGCTGAGAGAGGCACCTCCACAGTAACAGTCTGAGAGAGAGACACCTCCCCAGTAACAGGCTGAGAGACACCTCCCCAATAAGAGGCAGAGGGAGAGACACCTCCCCAGTAACAGGCAGAGAGAGACACCTCCCCAGTAACAGGCTGAGAGAGAGACACCTCCCCAGTAACAGGCAGAGAGAGAGACCTCCCCAGTAACAGGCTGAGAGCGAGACAGCTCCCCAGTAACAGGCTGAGAGAGAGACACCTCCCTAGTAACAGGCAGCGAGACACCTCCCAGTAACAGGCTGAGAGAGAGACACCTCCCCAGTAACAGGCTGAGAGACACCTCCCCAGTAACAGGCAGAGAGAGAGACACCTCCCCAGCAACAGGTGGAGAGACACCTCCCCAGTAACAGGCTGAGAGACACCTCCCCAGTAACAGGCAGAGAGACACCTCCCCAGTAACAGACAGAGAGACACCTCCCCAGTAACAGACAGAGAGAGAGACACCTCCCCAGTAACAGGCTGAGAGACACCTCCCCAGTAACAGGCTGAGAGACACCTCCCCAGTAACAGACAGAGAGACACCTCCCCAGTAACAGGCAGAGAGAAACCTCCTCAGTAACAGACAGAGAGACACCTCCCCAGTAACAGACAGAGAGACACCTCCCCAGTAACAGGCAGAGAGAAACCTCCTCAGTAACAGACAGAGAGACACCTCCCCAGCAACAGGTGGAGAGACACCTCCCCAGTAACAGGCTGAGAGAGGCACCTCCACAGTCACAGTCTGAGAGAGAGACACCTCCCCAGTAACAGGCTGAGAGACACCTCCCCAATAAGAGGCAGAGGGAGAGACACCTCCCCAGTAACAGGCAGAGAGAGACACCTCCATAGTAACAGGTGGAGAGACACCTCCCCAGTAACAGGCAGAGAGAGACACCTCCCCAGCAACAGGTGGAGAGACACCTCCCCAGTAACAGGCTGAGAGACAACTCCCGATTAACAAGCAAAGAGACACCTCCACAGTAACAGGCAGAGAAAGACGCCTCCCCAGTAACAAGCGGAGAGAGACACCTCCCCAGTAACAGGCTGAGAGACACCTCCCCAGTAACAGGCGGAGAGACACACCTCCCCAGTAACAGGCAGAGAGAGACACCTCCCCAGTAACAGGCAGAGAGAGAGACACCTCCCCAGTAACAGGCAGAGAGAGACACCTCCCCAGTAACAGGCAGAGGGAGACAACTCCCCAGTAACAGGCTGAGAGACACCTTCCTAGTAACAGACTGAGAGACAGACACCTCCCCAGTAACAGGCAGAGACACTCCTCCCCAGTAACAGGCAGAGGGAGAGACACCTTCCCAGTTACAGGCAGAGGGAGACAACTCCCCAGTAACAGGCTGAGAGACACCTCCGCAGTAACAGGCAGAGAGAAACACCTCCCCAGTAACAGGCATAGAGACACCTCCCCAGTAACAGGCTGAAAGAGAGAGACACCTCCCCAGTAACAGGCTGAGAGACACCTCCCCAGTAACAGGCGGAGAGACACCTCCCCAGTAACAGGCAGACAGAGACACCTCCCCAGTAACAGGCAGAGAGACACCTCCCCAGTAACAGGCAGAGAAAGACACCTCGCCAGTAACAGGCGGAGAGAGACACCTCCCCAGTAACAGGCTGAGAGACACCTCCCCAGTAACAGGCAGAGAAAGACACCTCCCCAGTAACAGGCAGAGAGACACCTCCCCAGTAACAGGCAGAGAGAGAGTCCTCCCAAGTAACAGGGAGAGAGAGACAACTCCCCAGTAACAGGCAGAGACACTCCTCCCCAGTAACAGGCAGAGGGAGAGACACCTCCCCAGTAACAGGCTGAGAGAGGCATCTCCACAGTAACAGGCCGAGAGAGAGACACCTCCCCAGTAACAGGCTGAGAGACACCTCCCCAGTAATAGACGGAGAGAGAGACACCTCCCCAGTAACAGGCTGAGCGAGAGACACCTCCCCAGTAACAGGCAGAGAGAGAGACACCTCCCCAGTAACAGGCAGAGGGAGACACCTCCCCAGTAACAGGCTGAGAGAGAGACACCTCCCTAGTAACAGGGTGAGAGAGATACCTCCCCAGTAACAGGCAGAGAGAGACACCTCCCCAGTAACAGGCAGGTAGAGACACCTCCCCAGTAACAGGCACAGAGAGAGACACCTTCCCAGTGACAGGTGGAGAGGGGGAGACACCTCCCCAGTAACAGGCTGAGAGAGAGACACCTTCCCAGTAACAGATTGAGAGACACCTCCCCAGTAACAGGCAGAGAGAGACACCTCCCCAGTAACAGGCAGAGAGAGACACCTCCCCAGTAACAGGCAGAGAGAGAGAGACACCTCCCCAGTAACAGGCAGAGAGACTCCTCCCCAGTAACAGGCAGAGAGACAACTCCCCAGTAACAGGCAGAGAGACACCTCCCCAGTAACAGGCTGAGAGACACCTCCCAGTAACAGGCAGAGGGAGAAACCTCCCCAGTAACAGGCTGAGAGAGAGAAAGCTCCCCAGTAACAGGCGGAGAGAGAGCCACCTCCCTAGTAACAGGCAGAGAGAGACACCTCCCCAGTAACAGGCAGAGAGAGACACCTCCCCAGTAACAGGTTGAGAGACACCTCCTCATTAACAGGCTGAGAGAGACACCTCCCCAGTAACAGGCAGAGGGAGACACCTCCCCAGTAACAGGCTGAGAGAGAGCCACCTCTCCAGTAACAGGCAGAGAGAGAGAGACACCTCCCCAGTAACAGGCTGAGAGACACCTCCCCAGTAACAGGCAGAGAGAGACACCTCCCCAGTATCAGGCTGAGAGAGACACCTCCCCAGTAACAGGCGGAGAGACACTTCCCCAGTAACATGCAGAGAGACACCTCCCCAGTAACAGGCTTAGAGAGACACCTCCCCAGTAACAGGCAGAGAGACACTTCCCCAGCAACAGGCAGAGAGAGAGAGACACCTCCCCAGTAACAGGCAGAGAGACACTTCCCCAGCAACAGGCAGAGAGAGAGACACCTCCCCAGTAACAGGCTGAGAGAGAGACACCTCCGAGTAACAGGCTGAGAAACACCTCCCCAGTAACAGGTGGAGAGAGAGAGACACCTCCCCAGTAACAGGTGGAGAGAGAGACACACACCTCCCCAGAAACAGGCGGAGAAAGAGAGAGAGAGACACACTTCCCTAGAAACAGGCGGAGAGAGAGAGAGAGACACACACCTCCCCAGTAACAGGCAGAGACAGAAAGAGAGAGACACACCTCCCGAGTAACAGGTGGAGAGAGAGAGAGAGACACACCTCCCCAGTAACAGGTGGAGAGAGAGAGAGAGACACACACCTCCCCAGTAACAGGCAGAGACAGAAAGAGAGAGACACACCTCCCGAGTAACAGGTGGAGAGAGAGAGACACACACCTCCCCAGTAACAGGCGGAGAGAGAGAGAGTGAGAGAGAGACACACCTCCCCAGTAACAGGCGGAGAGAGAGAGAGTGAGAGAGAGACACACCTCCCCAGTAACAGGCGGAGAGAGAGAGAGTGAGAGAGAGACACACCTCCCCAGTAACAGGCGGAGAGAGAGAGAGAGTGAGAGAGAGACACACCTCCCCAGTAACAGGTGGAGAGAGTGAGAAAGGGAGAGACACACCTCCCCGGTAACAGGTGGAGAGAGAGAGACACACACACACACACCTCCCCAGTAACAGGTGGAGAGAGAAAGAGAGAGAGACACACCTCCCCAGTAACAGGCGGAGAGAGAGAGTGAGAAAGAGACACACCTCCCCAGTAACAGGTGGAGAGAGAGTGAGAGAGAGACACACCTCCCCAGTAACAGGCGGAGAGAGAGAGTGAGAGAGAGACACACCTCCCCGGTAACAGGTGGAGAGAGTGAGAAAGGGAGAGACACACCTCCCCGGTAACAGGTGGAGAGAGAGACACACACACCTCCCCAGTAACAGGTGGAGAGAGAAAGAGAGAGAGACACACCTCCCCAGTAACAGGCGGAGAGAGAGAGTGAGAAAGAGACACACCTCCCCAGTAACAGGTGGAGAGAGAGTGAGAGAGAGACACACCTCCCCAGTAACAGGCGGAGAGAGAGAGTGAGAGAGAGACACACCTCCCCGGTAACAGGTGGAGAGAGTGAGAAAGGGAGAGACACACCTCCCCGGTAACAGGTGGAGAGAGAGACACACACACACACACCTCCCCAGTAACAGGTGGAGAGAGAAAGAGAGAGAGACACACCTCCCCAGTAACAGGCGGAGAGAGAGAGTGAGAAAGAGACACACCTCCCCAGTAACAGGTGGAGAGAGAGTGAGAGAGAGACACACCTCCCCAGTAACAGGCGGAGAGAGAGAGTGAGAGAGACACACACACACACACCTCCCCAGTAACAGGTGGAGAGAGAGAGAGAGAGAGTGAGAGAGAGAGAGACACACACACCTCCCCAGTAACAGGTGGAGAGAGAGTGAGAGAGAGAGAGACACACCTCCCCAGTAACAGGCAGAGAGAGAGAGAGAGACACACCTCCCCAGTAACAGGTGGAGAGAGAGTGAGAGAGAGACACCTCCCCAGTAACAGGCGGAGAGAGAGTGAGAGAGACACACCTCCCCAGTAACAGGTGGAGAGAGAGAGAGTGAGAGAGAGACACACCTCCCCAGTAACAGGTGGAGAGAGAGTGAGAGAGAGACACCTCCCCAGTAACAGGTGGAGAGAGAGAGAGTGAGAGACACACCTCCCCAGTAACAGGTGGAGAGAGAGAGAGAGAGACACACCTCCCCAGTAACAGGTGGAGAGAGAGAGAGAGTGAGAGACACACCTCCCCAGTAACAGGTGGAGAGTGAGAGAGAGACACCTCCCCAGTAACAGGTGGAGAGAGAGTGAGAGAGAGACACCTCCCCAGTAACAGGCGGAGAGAGTGAGAGAGAGACACACCTCCCCAGTAACAGGTGGAGAGAGAGAGAGAGTGAGAGACACACCTCCCCAGTAACAGGTGGAGAGTGAGAGAGAGACACCTCCCCAGTAACAGGTGGAGAGAGAGTGAGAGAGAGACACCTCCCCAGTAACAGGCGGAGAGAGTGAGAGAGAGACACACCTCCCCAGTAACAGGTGGAGAGAGAGAGAGAGTGAGAGACACACCTCCCCAGTAACAGGTGGAGAGAGAGACACACCTCCCCAGTAACAGGTGGAGAGAGTGAGAGAGAGACACACTTCCCCAGTAACAGGTGGAGAGAGAGAGACACCTCCCCAGTAACAGGTGGAGAGAGAGAGTGAGAGAGAGACACACCTCCCCAGTAACAGGTGGAGAGAGAGACACACCTCCCCAGTAACAGGTGGAGAGAGAGAGAGAGACACACCTCCCCAGTAACAGGTGGAGAGAGAGACACACCTCCCCAGTAACAGGTGGAGAGAGAGACACACCTCCCCAGTAACAGGTGGAGAGAGAGACACACCTCCCCAGTAACAGGTGGAGAGAGAGACACACCTCCCCAGTAACAGGTGGAGAGAGACACACCTCCCCAGTAACAGGTGGAGAGAGAGAGTGAGAGAGAGACACACCTCCCCAGTAACAGGCGGAGAGAGAGTGAGAGAGAGACACACCTCCCCAGTAACAGGTGGAGAGAGAGAGAGACACACCTCCCCAGTAACAGGTGGAGAGAGAGAGTGAGAGAGACACACCTCCCCAGTAACAGGTGGAGAGAGAGTGAGAGAGACACCTTCCCAGTAACAGGTGGAGAGAGAGAGAGAGACACCTCCCCAGTAACAGGTGGAGAGAGAGAGTGAGAGAGACACCTCCCCAGTAACAGGCGGAGAGAGTGAGAGACACACCTCCCCAGTAACAGGTGGAGAGAGAGAGACACCTCCCCAGTAACAGGTGGAGAGAGAGAGAGAGAGAGAGACACCTCCCCAGTAACAGGCGGAGAGAGTGAGAGAGAGACACACCTCCCCAGTAACAGGTGGAGAGACACACACACACACACCTCCCCAGTAACAGGTGGAGAGACACCTCCCCAGTAACAGGTGGAGAGAGTGAGAGAGAGACACCTCCCCAGTAACAGGCGGAGAGAGTGAGAGACACACCTCCCCAGTAACAGGTGGAGAGAGAGAGAGACACACCTCCCCAGTAACAGGTGGAGAGAGAGTGAGAGAGACACACCTCCCCAGTAACAGGTGGAGAGAGAGAGAGAGACACCTCCCCAGTAACAGGTGGAGAGAGAGAGTGAGAGAGAGAGAGAGACACCTCCCCAGTAACAGGTGGAGAGAGAGAGAGAGAGAGACACACCTCCCCAGTAACAGGCGGAGAGAGTGAGAGACACACCTCCCCAGTAACAGGTGGAGAGAGAGAGAGAGACACCTCCCCAGTAACAGGTGGAGAGAGTGAGAGACACACCTCCCCAGTAACAGGTGGAGAGAGAGAGACACCTCCCCAGTAACAGGTGGAGAGAGAGAGAGACACACCTCCCCAGTAACAGGCGGAGAGAGTGAGAGACACACCTCCCCAGTAACAGGCGGAGAGAGTGAGAGACACACCTCCCCAGTAACAGGTGGAGAGAGAGAGACACCTCCCCAGTAACAGGTGGAGAGAGAGAGAGAGAGAGAGACACCTCCCCAGTAACAGGCGGAGAGAGTGAGAGAGAGACACACCTCCCCAGTAACAGGTGGAGAGAGAGACACACACAC
The DNA here is from genome assembly GCA_030390025.1 of Squalus acanthias. Taxonomy (NCBI): domain Eukaryota; kingdom Metazoa; phylum Chordata; class Chondrichthyes; order Squaliformes; family Squalidae; genus Squalus; species Squalus acanthias. The sequence continues at coordinate 58,512,168 of CM059444.1, forward strand.
ACACACCTCCCCAGTAACAGGTGGAGAGACACCTCCCCAGTAACAGGTGGAGAGAGTGAGAGAGAGACACACCTCCCCAGTAACAGGCGGAGAGAGAGACACACACACACACACCTCCCCAGTAACAGGCCACGGTGGGAAGTTGCCAAGTGGAAGCCAGGCACTACCTCACAGGAGAAAAAAATTCTACAGGACCAATAGTTCTATTAAAGAGTTTGATTTTAGTAAGCTCCCCTCTTTCTCTCTCACTTGCTGTCTAATTCCACCTCCTAATAGCACTGTCATGTTTCCTTTTGTGCTGAATCCTAGCTTGGTCAATAACCCCTCTCCTGGGCCGGCCACAAATGGAGGTCCAGAGACACGTAGAGCAGCAAGTCTTTTTTTTAAAAATCATTCACGGGATGATGCAAAGCCAGCATTTATTGCCCATCCCTAATTGCCCTGGAGAAGGTGGTGGTGAGCCACCTTCTTGAACTGTGTAGTGTGTTGTAGCGGTTTGGTACAACTGAGTGGCTTGCCAGGCCATTTCAGAGGGCAGTTCAGAGTCAACCACATTGCTGTGGGTCTGGAGTCACATATAGGCCAGACCGGGTAAGGACGGCAGATTTCCTTCCCTAAAGGACATTAGTGAACCAGATGGGTTTTTACGACAATTCGGTAGTTTCATGGTCACCATTACTGATACTAGCTTTTTATTCCAGATTTATTTAATTGAATTTAAATTCCCCAGCTGCCGTGGTGGGATTTGAACTCACGTCTCCGGATCATTAGCAATGTTCCCTTTAAGGGGCTGTTGGCCCATTGGGCAAAACTTTACATGGAAAAAGCCAGTCCCTGGCTGTGCGGGACTGGCAGAGAGCTGCACGTACGCACACCTGGCCGTTCAGTTTACAGGGAACATTGGGCGCTACGTATAATGGGCGGACGATCCGATAATGCTCGTCTTGCGCCACTGCCCGAGATGAATTTCTAGGCCCGTTTCTCTTTTCATGTTTGTAAATTGTAGCAGAACATCACTTGCACCTAGAAGATCATGTTTGCGAATCTGATAAAGTGTCTTACTGTGCCCCTTTGAAAATCGGCATAGCAGCCTCTCTGACGGCTCAGCTGATTAAGACAGTGACCCGTATTTTCCGATCCCTACAGGTGTGTACACAGCTCTGAAAACCAGCGCTTCCGATCTGTCAAGAATCCTCTTGACAGATCGTACACCTGCCCTGGAGAAGGGCCTCTGTGGGGGTGGAGTGTTCCGCTTTCTGCAGAACCTCCGCCCGCTGAAATCCCTTAAAAATCTTATGCCTGGTAAAAGTAGGCGTAAGGCTTTTTATTCCAGATTTATGTAGTGAACTGAATTTAAATTCCCCAGCTGCCGTGGTGGGATTTGAACTCACATCCAGGATCATTAATCCAGGCCTCTGGATTACTAGTCTAGTAACATAACCACTGTGCTACCGTATCCGCAATCACACAGACCAGGAAGGGCTCAGGCTCGATCCCCAGTTTATGCTGAATTAGCCGGGATTACTAGTCCAATAACATAACTACTATGCCACCGTTCCCTCAGGGTCTGTCTGCTGAGGGTCGTGGGGGTGGTCGGGGAGAAGGTGAGGCTGGCTGTAGATGGACTTTAGGCTGTATTGCGGGTGGCACTACCCGATGGTGGTGCTGGCGGTCAGCACTCCATCGACCGTCAGTATCAGAACACTCATGATCCAGCGCTATGCCTCATCACGGGAAACTCCTCCACAACACACATGCAGAGCAACACGGGCAACCAAACACACAGCTGGGTGGACAGCAAAGGAAGACAAGCAATGTATTAGGTGCTGCCGACAGCTAGCTATTAGGAGCTTAAGGACAGACACACATGCAGCAAACAGATTACAGTGAAAATGCAGGCTGTCAAATACATTAGACTCGGTTCATGGTGTGATAGATTGAGACAGGTACAATAGTTGAACATTACCAGGCCTGAATAAGAAAGGGCTGACTTTACTATGAACAATTGTGTAAGGAGCAGTAATTGGGCCTGTACCTGGTCACTGAGGATGGTAAATAAATGGATCTGACTACAGGTGGGGATTACTGACTGACGGTGGAGAATTATACTGTATTCAGGATCGAAAATATATTTTGAATTTTAAAAATAACACTCTAGAATGGTTTTGATCTTTTCTCTTGCAGTTGTTCAGCAGGATACTGGAACATTATAAACGCACAGGCCTAAGGCACAACAACTGACGGGGGACCTTGCTTGCGGATCTGCTGCGGAGAGAAACAAGGCGCTGAGTTTCATACTTAAACAGAATCAGTGACTGTCGTTACTCACTGTTGCCTCTGATTACAGGGGATCAGTCGTCCTCTTCCTCAAGCTTATCCATCAAAAAAAAGTGCTGCGTCTTCAGAAATACCCAGGCCAGGTGACAGACCGCTGTGTGACCCTTTCAATTTCTACCATCAATTTGATTTTTTTTTTGAAAAGCAAAAAAATAACTGCACAATTCAAATAACACAATTTTAAATTGGTGGTTGAGACTAAAACAGTGAAATTGTAAAGGAAATTTAACAAGACAAAAACTAGGCAGGCTGACTAAACTGGTCGCCGGTATTATTTGTTCCTCTGTCGTCCCCCCCCCTCCCCCACCCCACCCCCCTCCCCACCGCCACCCAGTGCATCAAATAATTTTATTTGCAATGCCTCCTTCTCCAGACACCATTCAGCACAACCTAACTCCGGATGGCAGGCCCCTCCCACCCAGCACCCGCTGATTGGCTGGCTGAGACCAACTGCTCCCTGCAAGCTCCCCGCTCTCCACTTGTTGATTGGCTGATTCTGCCGCCAGTCAGGAAGGGCCAGTCTGGCAGCAGATTAGTGTTGCTTAGTGGCAGAGCAGAGCAGATGCTGCAGCAATCTCCATCTGCCAGCAGACTCTGGGACTCTATTGGCTGGGGGATGCTGTGCTGGGGTGGGGGGGGGGGACACACTGTAGTGTGGTATGTTCGACTGTATTACAATGTCATCTGCCTTTTTAAATATGACCTCCATCCATCCCCCAGCCTGGTGCTAATAAAATATTAGAATCTGTGAATTTTTTTTTTAAATAGAAAAAATTCTGCTCATTTTCGTTCCTGCTCTCTCGATGGCAGTGACTCACGCTGGCACACAGCTGCTATGAAAAGGTGCCAGGCACCATCTGGCACCTTGCTCACATGGGTATTCTACAAGCCAGACTAGAAAGGGACGAGCGGGCTATTTGACAGGAGGGGGGGGGGGGCATCACAGTCAAACTCGATGCTGTCGACACCCGACATCCACATTAGGTGACCATCCAGCAGGGGCTGCTGACTGCTGATCAGCTGCAAGAATGCATGAGTTTGAGTTCGGATCGGTCAAGGCCCTGTGGGTGGCGGAGCGGGCCCAGGGGCCGAGTGGCCTGGTCCTGCTCCTACTTCTTGTGTTCTTTAGAGTTGAGGTTGGATCAGATCAGCCATGATCTCATTGAATGGTGGAGCAGGCTCGAGGGGCCGATTGGTCTACTCCTGCTCCTATTTCTTCATGCAATCCGATTCCCCTCCCACCTCCTCCTCCTCCTCCTCCCCTCCCCTCACTGTCCCAGGGGCACTGAGGCAATTTTACCACCACTACAGCAACCTTTGGCTGAGTTCAGCTGAATCAGCACGGGCCGGGGTTGCAAATTGCGAACTGTATGGTTTAGTAACTCATTGGCCTGTATTTTCCGATCGGAGGCTTCCTGCGGGCGGAGGCCTCCGATCTGGAAAAAATCTACGCCCTTACCTGAGGGCTCTGGAGGTCCGGATATTTCCGATCCTGGGCCTCTCCACAGTTGAAATGCGCAGGGCCCAGGTATCCCAGGGGTGCAGGCGGTTCGCAAGCGTCCCTGGGATCACGTGGGCCATGGGGAACCAATGAAAGAAGGGAATCCCCCTTCATACTTTTGACAGCTTAGACCTGAATGGGGATCACTGAAAAAACACACCAAAACATTAAATACATTTTTTTTAAAACATCACTTTTTAAAATTAGTTAAAATTACATTAAATTAAATATTTTAAACAAAAATTTAATTTAAAAAAAAATTAAAGTTTTTTACAGGGCTAAATATAAACTTACCTTTTTTAAAAAGTATTTTAAAATGATAAATGAGTGAATTTTTTTTTTTACTTTTTTTAAACTCTTAAGCTGGTAAAAGCAGGCCTTATGCCTACTTTTACCAGGCATAAGATTTTTAAGGGATTTCAGCGGGCGGAGGTTCTGCAGAAAGCGGAACACTCCACCCCCACAGAGGCCCTTCTCCAGGGCAGGTGTACGATCTGTCAAGAGGATTCTTGACAGATCGGACGCGCCGGTTTTCAGAGCTGTGTACACACCCGTAGGGATCGGAAAATACGGGTCACTGTCTTAATCAGCTGAGCCGTCAGAGAGGCTGCTATGCCGATTTTCAAAGACACTTTATCGGATTTGCAAACATGATCTTCTAGGTGCAAGTGATGTTCTGCTACAATTTACAAACATGAAAAGTGAAACGGGCCTAGAAATTCATCTCGGGCAGTGGCGCAAGACGAGCATTATCGGATCGTCCGCCCATTATACGTAGCGCCCAATGTTCCCTGTAAACTGAACGGCCAGGTGTGCGTACGTGCAGCTCTCTGCCAGTCCCGCACAGCCAGGGACTGGCTTTTTCCATGTAAAGTTTTGCCCAATGGGCCAACAGCCCCTTAAAGGGAACATTGCTAATGATCCCGAAACACCTTAGTTCAAATCCCACCACGGCAGCTGGGGAATTTAAATTCAGTTAATTACATAAATCTGGAATAAAAAACTAGTATCAGTAATGGTGACCATGTAACTACTGGATTATCGTAAAAACCCATCTGGTTCACTAATGTCCTTTAGGGAAGGAAATCTGCTGTCCTTACCTGGTCTGGCCTATATTTGACTCCAGACCCACAGCAATGTGGTTGACTCCCAACTGCCCTCTGAAATGGCCCGGCAAGCCACTCAGTTGTATTCACGAAGGCGGTTCACCACCACCTTCTCCAGGGCAATTAGGAATGGGCAATAAATGCTGGCCTTGCCAGCGACGCCCACATCCCGTGAATTAATACATTTAAAAAACTGAATATCAGGTGCTGCATATAATGGGCGGCCGATCGCTACTGCCCGTTTTGCCCCACAGCCCGAGACAAATTTCTAGGCCACTGTGTTTTCAGAGTTGCCACATTATTATACAACACCAGCAGATCTCTCTGCCATTAATATGTGAGTAGGTAGAACAATGGCAGATGCAATTTAATAGACAAGTGTGAAGTACTGCACGTACGAGAGATAAAATGGGTAACACATTTACTCCATGAACGGGACTGAATTAATTAATGACGCAGTTAAAAAGGATCTGGGAGTATTGGTAGACTTGATGCTCAACAGGTTCAACCAATGGAGAGCAACAATCAACAAAGCCAATAGAATGTTGAACTACATAGTCAAAACAGCAGAGTACAAGTCAGCGGAAGTGACGATCAAACTGTTTAGTGCTCTGGTCAGACCACACCTTGAGTACCGTGTCGAGTCCCGGTCTTGAAGGAACAAGGGTCATTGGAGGCAGTGCAGAGAAGAGCCACAAGGTTGATTGCTGGTGTTAAAGGTCTGTACCATGACGTAAGATGAAAGAAACTTGAACCTTTCTGCCTTAGAAGGAGGTACCTATGAGGTGGTCATATGGAGGTCTATAGAAACATAGAAAAATAGGAGCAGGAGTCGGCCATTTGGCCCGTCGAGCCTGCTCCGCCATTCAATATGATCGTGGCTGATCCTCTATCTCAATACCATATTCCCGCTCTCTCCCCACACCCCTTGATGCCTTTTGTGTCTGGAAATCTATCCATCTCCTTCTTAAATATATTCAGTGACTTGGCCTCCACAGACTTCTGTGGTAGAGAATTCCACAGGTTCACCACCCTCTGAGTGAAGAAATTTCTCCTCATCTCAGTCCTAAATGTCCTACCCCGTATCCTGAGACTTTTAAGGAGCATTTAAAAAGAGGAAAGCGAGGTAGAGAGGTTTAGGGAGGGAGTTCCAGAGCTTAGGACCTAGGCAGCTGAAGGCACGGCCACCAATGGTTGAGCGATTAAAATCAGGGATGCTCAAGAGGGCAGAATTTGAGGAGCGCAGATGTCTCGGGGGGGGGGGGGGGGGGGGAGGGGGCGGGGGGGTTGTGGGGCTGAAGGAGATTACAGAGATAGATAGGATGAGGCCATGGAGGGAATTGAAAACAAGGATGAGAATTTTGAAATCAAGGTGTTGCTTAACCGGGAGCTAATGTAGGTCAGCGAGCACAGGGGTGATGGGTGAACGGGACTTGGTGCGAGTTAGGACACGGGCAGCCGAGTTTTGGATGACCTCAAGTTTACATAGGCTAGAATGTCGGAGGCCAGCCAGGAGTGCGTTGGAATAATCAAATCTAGAGGTAACAAAGGCATGGATGAGGGTTTCAGCAGCAGAAGAGCTGAGGCAAGGGGTGGAGATGGGCGATGTTACGGAGGTGGAAATAGGCGCTTAGTTATGCCACGGATTTTTTTTTTAATCTTTTTTTTAATGGGATGTGGGCGTCGCTGGCAAGGCCAGCATTTATTGCCCATCCCTAATTGCCCTTGAGAAGGTGGTGATGAGCCGCCTTCTTGAACCGCTGCAGTCCGTGTGGTGAAGGTACTCCCACAGTGCTGTTAGGGAGGGAGTTCCAGGATTTTGACCCAGCGACGATGAAGGTTCGGCGATATACTTCTAAGTCAGGATGGTGTGTGACTTGAAGGGGAACTTGAAGGTGGCGGTGTTCCCATGCGCCTGCTGCCCTTGTCCTTCTAGGTCGAGGGTTTGGGAGGTGCTGTCGAATGAGCCTTGGCGAGTTGCTGCAGTGCATCTTGTAGATGGTACACACTGCAGCCACGGTACGCTGGTGGTGGAGGGAGTGAGTGTTTAAGGTGGCGGATGGGGTGCCAATCAAGCGAGCTGCTTTGTCCTGGATGGTGTCGAGCTTCTTGAGTGTTGTTGTTGCTGCACTCATCCAGGCAAGTGGATATGTGGACGGAAGCTCATTTCAGGGTCAAATATGACACCAAGGTTGCGAACAGTCTGGTTCAGCCTCAGACAGCTGCTAGGGAGCGGGATGGAGTTGGTGGCTAGGGAATGGAGTTTGTGGCGGGGCCCAAAGACAATGGCTTCGGTCTTCCTAATATTTAATTGGAGAAAATTTCTGCACATCCAGTACTGGATATCAGACAAGCAGTGCGTCAATTTAGAGACCGTGGAGGGGGTCGAGAGAAGTGGTGCTGAGGTAGAGCTGGGTGTCGTCAGCATACATATGGAAACTGACGCCGTGTTTTTGGATGATGTCACCAAGGGGCAGCATATAGATGAGAAATAGGAGGGGACCAAGGATAGATCCTTGGGGGAACCCAGAGGTGACAATGCGGGAGTGGGAAGAGAAGCCATTGCAGGTGATTTTCTGGCTACGATTAGATAGATAAGAATGGAACCAGGCAAGTGCAGCCCCACCCAGCTGGATGACGGTGGAGAGGCGTTGGAGGAGGATGGAGTGGTCAACCGTGTCAAAGGCTGCAGACAGGTCGAGAAGGACGAGGAGGGATAGTTTACCTTTGTCACAGTCACAAAGGATGTCATTTGTGACTTTGACGAAAGCCATTTCGGTACTGTGGCGGGGCGGAAACCGGATTGGAGGGATTCAAACATGGAGTTCCGGGAAAGATGGGCACGGATTTGGGAGGTGACAACACGTTCAAGGACTTTGGAGAGGAAAGGGAGGTTGGAGATGGGGCAGTCGTTTGCAAGGACGGAGGGGTCAAGGGTTGTTTTTTTGAGAGGGGTGATGATGGCAGATTTGAAGGAGAGGGGGACAGTACCTGAGGGGAGAGAACCATTAACAATGTCAGCTAACATGGGAGCCAGAAAAGGAAGTTGAGTGGTCAACAGTTTAGTGGGAATAGGGTCGAGGGAGCAGGAAGTGGGTCTCATGGAAAGGATGAGCATGGAGAGATCAAGAGGGGAGATTGGAGATAAACTGGAGAAAGATGCGAGTTCAGGGCTAGGGCAGGGGAGAACCTTAGAGGAAGTTTGACCTGGTGGGCTAGGGGAAGGAAGGGAAGTGGCAGAGGCAGCTGATCGGACGGTCTCAATCTTAGAAAAAGCCCATGAGCTCCTCGCACTTGTTGGAGGCGAGCGTGGCGGAGACGGGGAGAGGGGTTTAAGAAGCCGGTTAGCAGTAGAAAATATTAGCCTGGGGTTATCTTTGCATTCCAGAATGATCCTGGAATAGTGAGCAGTTTTGGCAGACAAGAGTAGGGCCCGATAATGCTCTACGTGGTCCAGCCAGATCTGGCGGTGAATGGCTAAACCAGTTGTCCGCCATATCCGTTCCAAGTCTGCGTCCCTTAGACTTGAGGGAGCGAAGATGTGGGCCGTACCGGGGAAACAGCCAGGGTGAGAGAGAGTAATGGTTTTAATAGGGACTAGGGCATCAAAGGTGGTGGTGAGGGTGTGGTTGAGCAGATCGGTAGCTGCAGAAATGTCGTGGTGAATGGAGGGCCAAAGGCTGGATAGTTGGGATTTCATAAGGGAAGTTGTAAGGGAGTTGGGGGGGGGGGAAGAGTTTTTTCCGGGGCGGACACAGAAGTAGGGTTGGGTGGGGAAGGGGGATGTGGGTGGAAAGCGATACAAGGAAGTGGTCAGAGATGGCTTTACATTCGATTGACACGGTGGGAGTAGCAAGGCCATGAGAGATGGCAAGGTCAAGGGGGTGGCCGTGAATATGGGTTGGGGAGTTCATATGGAGGGAGAGATTAAGGGAGGATAGGAGGGTAGTGAACTCAGAGGAGAGCATGATGAATTGAGTTGGAGGTGGAAATCACCGAGGACGAGAAGTCCTGGATGGGACAGGAGCACTGTTCCATACAATGCACTGAGTAGTAGTATTCTAGTTGTGTGTTCTTTTAAAGCATCATGGTTTCACTGCTGCAAATTGGTGTCATCGTGGCCCAGTGGGTAGCACCCTTGCCTCTGAGTCAGAAGGTTGTAGGTTCAGAGTCCCACTCCAGAGACCTGGGCACAAAAAATCTAGCCTGACACTCCAGTGCTGCACTGTCGGAGGTGCCGCCTTTTGGATGAGATGTTAAACCGACTGCCCTGTCTGCTCTCTCAGGTGTATGTAAAAGATCTCATGGCACTATTTCAAAGAAGAGCAGGGGAGTTATCCCTGGTGTCCTGGCCAACATTTATCCCTCAATCAACATCACTAAAAAAATCAGATTATCTGGTCATTATCACATTGCTGTTTGTGGGAGCTTGCTGTGCGCTAATTGGCTGCCGCGTTTCCTACATTACTACAGTGACTACACTATCCCTCTACACCTCCATCCCCCACCAGGACGGCCTGAGGGCACTCCGCTTCTTCCTTGAACCGAGGTCCAACCAGTCCCCATCCACCACCACCCTCCTCCACCTGGCTGAACTTGTTCTCACATTGAACAACTTATCCTTTGACTCCACTCACTTCCTCCAAATTAAAGGTGTTGCTATAGGAACCCGCATGGGCCCTAGCTATGCCTGCCTTTTCGTGGGATATGTGGAACATTCTTTGTTCCAGTCCTACTCAGGTCCCCACCCTCACCTCTTTTTCCGGTACATTGATGACTGTATTGGTGCCATTTCCTGCTCTCGCCCTGAACTAGCAAATTTCATTCGCTTTGCTTCCAATTTCCACACTTCCCTCACCTTCACACGGTCCATCTCCGACTCTTCCCTTCCTTGACTTCTCTGTCTCCATTTCTGGCGATAGGCTATCGACAAACATCCACTACAAGCCCACTGACTCCCACAGCTACCTGGACTACATTTCCTCCCACCCTGCTTCCTGTAAGGACTCTATTCCATTCTCCCAGTTTCTCCGTCTCCGTCACATCTATTCTGACGATGCCACCTTCCATACCAGTGCTTCCGATATGTCTTCCTTTTTCCTCAACCGATTCCCCTCTACTGTGGTTGACACGGCCCTCGACCATATCTGTTCCATTTCCCGCACTTCTGCTCTCACCCCCTGCTCCCTCCCAGGACCACGATAGGGTTGCCCTTGTCCTCACCTCTCACCCCACCAGCCTCCACATTCAACGGATCATCCTCCACCATTTCCACCACCTCCAACGTGATCCCACCACCAAACACATCTTCCCCTCCTCTCACCTTTCAGCATTCCGAAGGGACCGCTCCCTCCGCAACACCCTGGTCCACTCCTCAATCACCCCCAACAGCCCCTCCCTCCCCACGGCATCTTCCCGTGCAAGCGCAGGAGATGCAACACCTGCCCTTTTACCTCCTCCCTTCCCAATGCCCAGGGCCCCAAACACCCCTTCCAGGTGAAACAGCGATTTACTTGTACTTCTTGCAATTTAGTATACTGTATTCGCTGCTCACGATGCGGTCTCCTCTACATTGGGGAGACCAAACGCAGATTGGGTGACCGCTTTGCGGAACACATCCGTTCAGTCCGTAAGGGTGACCCCGAGCTTCCGGTCGCCTGTCACTTTAATTCTCCGCTCCAGTCCCACTCTGACCTCGGCCTCTTACACTGTTCCAATGAAGCTCAACGTAAGCTCGAGGAACAGCACCTCATCTTTCGATTCGGCACTTTGAGTTCAACAATTTCAGACCATAACCTCTACCCCCAATTTTTCAGGCGGCAGCTGTTGATGATTCTGCCATCCCCATTTGCAACATTATTTCTCCGGCCTTCCATTCTAGCACAGACCGTCCCTTTAGTTCCTTCCTCCCCTGCCCCCCCCACCCCCCTTTCCCTGCCTCTGCACCTGCTTAAATCCTGCTACATCCCTAACTTTTTCCAGTTCTGACGAAGGGTCACAGACCTGAAACATTAACTCTGTTTCTCTCTCCACGGATGCTGCCTGGCCTGCTGAGTGTTCGCAGCATTTTCTGTTGTTATTTCAAAAAGTACTCCATTGGCTGTAAGATGCTTTGGGACGTCCGGTGGTCGTGAAAGGCGCTATATAAATGCAAGTCTTCTTCTTCTAAATAAGCACCTCCTGAGGTTAATTGTAGGCTAATGGGTCTTCGGCAGGTGCTGAGGTAAATTTTGTAACTGAACAAGTTTCTTTGCAGACTGTGTGTAAATTCCCAACTCCACATCAGCAGGAACCATCAGGAAGTGCCTTTCTCTTAAAAGTGTACAAACAAAAATTTGGTTTGTGGCAAAGTGTGACAGACACATTTGAGAAGTTTATTATACATCTGTGTATTATTAAAAATCTGCATGGGGCACAAACATTCTGTCCGCAAGCCACACCTCCCATTGCATGATCTTTGGTCACACTTTTCTGTCAATATTTACCATTGTAAATTGCTATGTTAGCATTTCCTATTCAATCTTGCTATGTTAACTCTCATGCTGGAGTGAGCCTGGGATCAGTAGTAGCATTCCTGGCACTGACTCAGAAGGTTAAGGGTTCGAGCCCCACTCCAGACATATATTCTCTGGAGTTTGGAAGAATGAGAGATGATCTCATTGAAACGTATAAAATTCTTATATAGGGCTCAACAGGGTAGATGCTGAGAGGCTGTTTCCCCTGGCTGGAGAGTCTAGAACTAGGAGTCATAATTTCAGGATAAGGGGTCGACCATTTAGGACTGAGATAAGGAGAAATTTCTTCACTCAGAGGGTTGTGAATCTTTGGAATTCTCTACCCCAGAGGGCTGTGGATGCTCGGGTGATGAGTATATTCAAGACTGAGATCAATAGACTTTTGGATACTAAGGGAATCAAAAGATATGGGGATGGGGCAGGAAAGTGGAGTTGATGTAGAAATTCAGTCATGATCTTATGGAATGGTGGAGCAGGCTCGATGGGCTGTATGGCCTACTCCTGCTCCTATTTCTTATGGTCCCCTTAAATGCATCTATGCTGTTCACCTCAACTACTCCATATGGTAGCAAGTATTTTTTTAAACAAGGGAAACAGGTTGCAGATTTAGGAAAGTGCAATTGTTTACCAGTAACTATAAAGTTGTGGAATGAAACCTATTTTGTTTTAAAACATATGAAGGGGTATGGTAGCATAGTGGTTATGTTACTGGACTAATGATCCGGAGACGCAAGTTCAAATCCCACCACAGCAGCTGGGGAGTTTAAATTCAGTTAAATAGGATCTGGAATAATAAGCTAGTATCAGTAATAATGACTATGTAACTACCAGATTGTTGTAAAATCCCATCTGGCTCAGTAATGCCCTTTAGGGAAGGAAATCTGCCGTCCTTACCCAGTCTGGCCTATATGTGACTCCAGACACACAGTAACTGCACTCTGAAAAGGCACTCAGTTGTAACAAAGTGTTACGAAAAACAAGAAGAATAAAATCGGACAGACCATCCAGCATTGACCTAGGCAACGGCTACGGACACGACAATGGCGACAGTCGACCCTGCAAAGTCCTCCTCTCTAACATCTGGGGACTTGTGCCAAAATTAAGAGAGCTGTCCCACAGACTAGTCAAGCAGCAGCCTGACATAGACATACTCACAGAATCATACCTTCCAGCCAATGTCCCAGACTCCTACATCACCATCCCTGGGTATGTCCTGTTCCACCAGCAGGACAGACCCACCAGGAGGTGGCACAGTGGTATATGGGAGGGAGTGGCCCTGGGAGTTCTCAACATTGACTCCAGACCCCATGAAGTCTCATGGCTTCAGGTCAAGCATGGGCAAGGAAACTTCCTGCTGATTACCACCTGCCGCCCTCCCTCAGCTGATAAATCAGTACTCCTCCATGTTGAACACCACTTGGAAGAAGCACTGAGCGTAGCAAGGGCACAGAATGTACTCTGGGTGGGGGACTTCAATGTCCATCACCAAGAGTGACTCGGTAGCACCACTACTGACTGAGCCCTGAAGGACATAACTGCCAGACTGCACCTGCGGCAGGTGAGGAGGGAAAAACCTACTTGATCTCGTCCTCACCGATCTACCTGTTGCAGATGCATCTGTCCATGTGTGGTAGCAGTGACCACTGCACAGTCCTTGTGGAGACGAAGACCCGTCTTCACACTGAGGACACCCACCATCGTGCTGAATGGGATAGATTCAGAACAGATCTAGCAGCTCAAAACTGGGCATCCATGAGGTGCTGTGGGCCATCAGCAGCAGAATTGTATTCCACCACAATCTGTAATCTCATGGCCCGGCATATCCCTCACTCTACCATTACCATCAAGCCAGGGGACCAACCCTGGTTCAATGAGGAGTGTAGAAGTGCGTGCTAGGAGTAGCACCAGGCATACCTAAAAATTAGGTGCCAACCTGGGGAAGCAGGAATACATGCATGCTAAACAGCAGAAGCAGCATGCTATAGACAGAGCTAAGCGATTCCACAACCAACGGATCAGATCAAAGCTCTGCAGTCCTGTCACATTCAGTCGTGAATGGTGGTGGACCATTAAACTACTAACGGGAGGAGGAGGCTCCATGAATATCCCCATCCTCAATGATGGTGGAGCCAAGCACGCGAGTGCAAAAGACAAGGCTGAAGCGTTTGCAATCACCTTCAGCCAGAAGTGCCGAGTGGATGACCCATCACGGCCTCCTCTTGAAGTCCCCAATCACAGAAGCCAGTCTTCAGCCAATTCGATTCAATCCACGTGATATCAAGAAATGGCTGAGGGCACTGGATACAGCAAAAGCTATGGGCCCCGAAAACATCCCGGCTGTCGTGCTGAAGACTTGTGCTCCAGAACTAGCAGCGTCTCTAGCCAAGCTGTTCCAGTACAGCTACAACACTGGCATCTATCCGACAATGTGGAAAACTGCCTAGGTATGTCCTGTCCACAAAATGCAGGACAAATCCAATCCGGACAGTTACCACCCCATCAGTCTACTCTCAATCGTTAGCAAAGTGATAGAAGGTGTCGTCAACAGTGCTATGAAGCGGCACCTGGTCACCGATGCTCAGTTTGGGTTCCGCCAGGATCTCTCGGCTCTAGACCTCATTACAGCCTTGGTCCAAACATGGACAAAAGAGCTGAATTCCAGAGGGGCGGCGAGAGTAACTGCCCTTGATATCAAGGAAGCATTTGACCGAGTGTGGCATCAAGGAGCCCTAGTAAAATTGAAGTCAATAGGAATCAGGGGGGAAACTCTCCACTAGCTAGAGTCATACAAAGGATGATGTTTGTGGTTGTTGGAGGTCAATCATCACAGCCCCAGAACATCGCTGCTGGAGTTCCTCAGGGCAGTGTCCAAGGCACAACCATCTTCAGCTGCCTCATCAATGACCTTCCCTGCATCATAAGGTCAGACGTGGGGATGTTCGCTGATGACTGCACAGTGTTCAGTTCCATTCGCAACTCCTCAGATAATGAAGCAGTCCATGCCCACATGCAACAAGACTGGACAAAATTCTGCTTGGGCTGATAAGTGGCAAATAACATTCATGCCACACAAGTGCCAGGCAATGACCATCTCCAACAAGAGAGTCTAACCACCGCCCCTTGACAGTCAGCGGCATTACCATTGCCAAGTCTCCCATCAACATCCTGGGCGGTCACCATTGACCAGAAACTGAACTGGACCAAGAGCCGGTCAGACGCGGTACTCTGAGGCGAGTGCGTCACCTCCTGACTCCCCAAAGCCTTTCCACCATCTACAAGACACAAGTCAGGAGTGTGATGGAATACTCTGCACTTGCCTGGATGAGTGCAGCTCCAAGAACACTCAAGAAGCTCAACACCAGCCAGGACAAAGCAGCACGCTTGATTGGCACCCCATCCACCCCCTCCACCACCGGCGCACTGTGTGCCATCTACACGATGCACTGCAGCAACTCGCCAAGGCTTCTTTGACAGCACCTCCCAAACCCGCAACCTCTTCCACCTAGAAGGACAAGGGCAGCAGGCGCATGGGAACACCACCGCCTGCGAGTTCCCCTCCAAGTCACACACCATCCTAACTTGGAAATATATCAGCGTTACTTCATCGCCACTGGGTCAAAATCCTGGAACTCCCTACCTAACAGCACTGTGGGAGTACCTTCACCACACAGACTGCAGCGGTTCAAGGCGGCGGCTCACCACCACCTTCTCAAGGGCAATTAGAGATGGGCAATAAATGCTGGCCTTGCCAGCGACACCCACATCCCAGGAACAAATAAAAAATGAAAGATCAGAAGTATCCAGTAGGGAATTCAGGAGCAACGTCTTTCCCCAAAGAGTGGTTAGAATGTGGAACCGCAATGAGTAGTTGAGGCGACTAGCATAGATGCATTAAGGGGAAGTGGGATAAACACATGAGAAAGAGATGGATATGTTGGTGGGATTAGATGAAGAAGGGTAGGAGGAGGCTCATGTGGAGCATAAACACCGGCATGGACCTGTTGGACAGAATGGCCCGTTTCTGCGCTGTAAATACTATGTAATGTTATGTAAGAAAGTGAGCAAGCGAGAGAAAAGCAAGATAAAAGAAAAGCGCTTGCTGCTGTCAGCACCTTCTCTGCAGGCTTGGGTTTGTGGAGCGGAACCCGCGGCGAGTGCCCCGAGTCTCCAGCCGGAGCGGGCTCGGGGACGGATCCCCCCCCCCTAGCAACAGCGGCGGTCGTTACCCGGGAGGAGGCGAGAGAGTGAGAGCTCGACGGAGAGATCAATCCCGAAACAAGGAGGTAAACCGGGGTGGATTTACACCAGGGTTGGGTTTGATTTTTCTCTGGGTGGTTGGGTGGGGGGGGCTCACTGCACTGATTCTGCTCCGACTCACCCGGCCCGGCCGCGCCGCCATTTTGTTCTACCGGCGCCGTGACGTCACGTTAAAGGTGGGATTCCAGAACGTTCTTTCCCGCGCTTTTTAACCCCTCCCCCCTCATCATCCTCTCCCTCCTTCTCCCTCATCCCCTTTCCCCCCTCCCTCTCCTCCCTCTTCCCCCTCATCATCCTCTCCCTTTTGCTTCCTCATTCTCCCCTCTCCCTCCTTCTCCCTCATCCCCTTTCCCTCCTCCTCTCTCCTCTCTCATCCTCTCCCTCTTGCTTCCTCATTCTCCCCTCTCCCTCCTTCTCTCTCCCTCCTCCTCCTTCTCTCTCCCTCCTCCTCCTTCTCTCTCCTCCTCATCCTCTCCCTCTTGCTTCCTCATTCTCCCCTCTCCCTCCTTCTCTCTCCCTCCTCCTCCTTCTCTCTCCCTCCTCCTCCTTCTCTCTCCCTCCTCCTCCTTCTCTCTCCCTCCTCCTCCTTCTCTCTCCTCCTCATCCTCTCCCTCTTGCTTCCTCATTCTCCCCTCTCCCTCCTTCTCTCTCATCCCCTTTCCCTCCCCCTCTCCCTCCTCCTCCTCCTTCTCTCTCCTCCTCATCCTCTCCCTCATTCTCCCCCTCCCTCATCCCCTTTCCCTCCCCTGCTCCTTCTCTCTATCTCCCCCTCTCCGTCTCCTCTTCCCCATCTGGAAAGGTACCCACCGGTGACAGGAGTTGTGGTTCCGTAACCTCCCCCCCCCCCCAATCCCTAGCTGTACCTTGCCTGACTGACCATGCTCTTCGTGATGCTGACCCTTCAGGATTGACCTGTAGTATGCACGAATTAAAGATTAATCTCCTGGAAACTGCTGTGAGCAACAACCGGAGAAAAATCATAGAGGTATTAAAAGAATTGTGCGTGTTTTTTTTCATTTCTTTTATCATTTTCATTTATTAGTTGTAAAAATATTAGAGAAAGGGGGGAAAAAAAGGCTGTTTGACCGGGCGGTTGGAGGCAGGAGGTCATAGAAACATAGAAACATAGAAAATAGGTACAGGAGTAGACCATTCGGTCCTTCGAGCCTGCACCGCCATTCAATGCGTTCATGGCTGAACATGCTACCTCAGTACCCCATTCCTGCTTTCTCGCCATACCCCTTGATCCCCTTAGTTGTGAGTGTTATATCTAACTCCCTTTTGAATATATTTAGCGAACTGGCCTCAACAACCTTCTGTGGAAGAGAATTCCATAGATTCACCACTCTCTGGGTGAAGAAGTTCCTCCTCAGCTCAGTCCTAAATGGCTTCCCCTTAATCCTTAGACTGTGACCCCTGGTTCTAGTTTTCCCTACCATTGGGAACATTCTGCCCGCATCTAATTTGTCTAAACCAGTCAGGATTTTAAATGTCTCTATAAGATCCCCCCTCATTCTTCTGAACTCCAGAGGATACAAGTTCAGTTGACCCAATCTTTCTTGATATGTCAGTCCGGCCATCCCAGGAATCAATCTAGTGAACCTTCGCTGCACTCCCTCAATAGCAAGAATGTCCTTCCTTAAGTTAGGAGACCAAAACTGCGCACAATACTCCAGGTGTGGCCTCACCAAGGCCCTGTACAACTGTAGCATCACCTCCCTACTCCTGTACTCAAATCCCCTTGCTATGAAGGCCATCATTCCGTTTGCTTTCTTGACTGCCTGCTGCACTTGCATTCCCACCTTCAGTGACTGATGTACCATGACGCCCAGGTCTCGTTGCACGTCCCCTTTCCCTAATCTGCCACCATTCAGGTAATAGTCCGCCTCTCTATTTTTACCACCAAAGTGGATAACCTCACATTTATCCACATTGTACTTCATCTGCCATACATTTGCCCATTCACCCAACCTGTCCAAGTCACGCTGTAGCCTCCTAGCATCCTCCTCATTGTTCACACTGCCTCCCAATTTAGTGTCATCCGCAAATTTGGAGATATTACATTTAATCCCTTCGTCCAAATCATTAATATATAATGTAAACAGCTGGGGTCCCAGCACCGAACCCTGCGGTACCCCGCTGGTCACTGCCTGCCATTCTGAAAAGTACCCATTTACTCCTACTCTTTGTTTCCTGTGTGCCAACCAGTTCTCAATCCACGTCAACACATTATCCCCAATCCCATGTGCTTTAACTTTGCTCACCAATCTCTTGTGTGGGACCTTGTCGAAGGCCTTCTGAAAGTCCAAATACACCACATCTACTGGTTCCACCCTATTGGAAACATCCTCAAAAAATTCCAGAAGATTTGTCAAGCATGATTTCCCTTTCACAAATCCATGCTGACTTGGACCTATCATGTCGCCACTTTCCAAATGGTCTGTTATGACATCTTTAATAATTGCTTCCATCATTTTACCCACGACCGATGTCAGGCTGACCGGTCTATAATTCCCTGCTTTCTCCCTCCCTCCTTTTTTAAAAAGAGGGGTTACATTGGCCACCCTCCACTCCATCGGAACTGATCCAGAGTCTAAGGAATGTTGGAAAATGATCGTCAATGCATCCACTATTTCCAAGGCCACCTCCTTAAGTACTCTGGGATGCAGACCATCAGGCCCCGGGGATTTTTCAGCCTTCAGTCCCATCAATTTCCCCAATACCTTTTCCCGACTAATAAGGATTTCCCTCAGCTCCTCCCTCTTACCAGATCCTCTGACCCCTTTTATTTCCGGCAGGTTGTGTGTGTCCTCCACAGTAAACACCGAACCAAAGTACTTGTTCAATTGATCTGCCATTTCATGTGATGAAACCTCCAGGAATATGGACCCTAGCCTGGTCAGTGAGCAGCCCAGTGGCGGTGATGAGGTCGATCCTTGCCCATCCCAGGAGTCCAAAGCCCAGGCTGATGCATCGTATAGCACCAAGGTTGTAATGCGTTGGTGCAGGTGCCCATTGCCCATCAGATTGAGAGGGCTCAGTGTGCAGACATACAATCCCACGGCACTTGTGCATGCCAACCATTGGCTTTTTAACCCAAGCAAAAGCAAAATGCTGCGGATGCTGGAAATCCAAAATAAAAACAGAAAATGCTGACAGCATGCGGCAGGTCAGGCAGCACCTGTGGAGAGAGAAACAGAGTTAACGTTCTGATGGAATGCCATCGACCTGAAGCATTGCATGTTACAGAAACCGCCTGATTTTTATTCCCATTGAAATCGATAGTAATGACAATTCCTATCCCTTTCATTTTTTAATGAAAACTGATTAAAGATGGCGGGAGAGTCACATCATCTGTGTCTGCTGACATTGATACAATCTGCAGTTAGTGAGGCACCCCATAGAATAGAGTGGGATAACAAGCATTAGGCCAGATTCCTATGGGGAGCCAACCTGTTCCTGACAAGTGATGAACAAAGTTCTATTCAGTCATCTCCTAGCCATGCCCATAAATTGAGATGTCCAGATCATTAAGGCCATTGATTTTGTTAATTGCACAACAAGTGTCTGACCTGTAGACTGTGACATAAAGCACTGGAAACCATTTGGGAGTAAGGGCTGTGGGGGGAACTTTGCTCACCAACAAAAGGAGGAAGGTTACAACCTCAACTTTCCATTTATATAGCGCATTTAACGTAGTAAAACGTCCCAAGGCGCTTCACAGGAGCGTTATCATGCAGAATTTGAGTAGATATTAGGGCAGGTGATCAAAAAGGTAGGTTTTAAGGAGCGTCTTAAAGGAGAAGAGAGAGGTAGCGAGGCGGAGAGGTTAGGGAGGGAATTCCAAAGCTTAGGACCTCGGCAGCTGAAGGCACGGCCGCCAATGGTGGAGCGATTAAAATCGGGGTTGCGCAAGAGGCCAAAATTGGAGGAGTGCAGATATCACGGAGGGCTGTAGGAGGTAACAGAGATAGGGCGGGGGTGAGGCCATGGAAGGATGTGAACATGAGGATGCGAATTTTAAAATCGAGGCGTTGCTGGACCGGGAGCCAATGTAGGTCAGCGAGCACAGGAGCGATAGGTGAAAGGGACTTGGTGCGAGTTAGGATACAGGCAGCAGAGTTTTGGATGAGTTCAAGTTTATGGAGGGTGAAAGATGGGAGGCCGGCCAGCAGTGTGTTGGAATAGTCGAGTCTGGAGGTAGCAAAGGCATGGATGAGGGTTTCACCAGCAGATGAGCTGAGGCAGGGGCAGGGAAGCAGGCAGTGTTACGAAGGGCGAGTCACACAGGCTGCTCTTGTACACCTCCCAGCAGCCAATTACAAAGCAGCACTGGTGAGGGCTGTGCGTAGGTAACCTGCCCGCCTGGGTGGGGGATTGTGTGTAGCATTAGGAGACTTAAAAGGAGCAGAGAAAGGTGTTGAAAATAATAAAAAATCAAGTTGAAGAATGTTGTACTGTGCTAAACCAGGTAGTACTGCACTGTGAAGCACAGTAAAGTCATTGGGGGAAAAATTCGGTTGCTTTGCGCCTCCCGTTAGCGCCCTAAGAGGGCGCAAAGCAATTAGCGCCTGGGTGAGGCGCCGCCAACGCCTCCTGTGAAATTCAGCGCCCGCTCGCGCCCGCCGCGATCTTCGGTAGCGCCCCCTGACGTACCGCCAGACGCTGTGTCTGACGGGGTCGGGGGCCTACCTGCGGCTGGGGCGGCGCTATTTAAAGGCAAGGTGCCGGGCGGCCATTTTTGTTGCTGGCCGCCTGCCAGCACCTGCCTCCGCTGCCGTCATCGGCCTCCTGTCCCGCCCCCCCCCCCCGGCAGAGTGCCGGCTGCACTCGGGCTCTTTTGCCGGCACTCCGATCCCGGTGGCCCAGCTGGGCCCCGGGTCGCGCTGCGCAAGGCCTAAAGGGGAGGAAGGCCTGCTATACCGCGACGTGCCGCAGCGCACGTTGCGCCGCGATATTCCCTCGCAGCGCTCCAAGACAGAGGCGGGGCACTTCCAGTAGCACCCTGCTTCCCTCTTGGGGCGCTACCATTCAATTTCGGCCGCGGGGGTGCTAAAAGTAGCGCCCCGGCAAAGTTAACGCCCCAAAGGGGGGGGGTGGGGGCGACTCAATTTCCCCCCATTATGACTTATGCTCTACTTCATAAGTGAGTGCCCCACTATTCTATCATAATGTATATCTGAGGCATTAGTTATATCAGTTCTTTTTCCAGTATGCAGCACGGAGTAGGGAGGCAGTAGCTGTATAAGACACTGTATTTTTGGTACTTCTGTTGCACCAGGAATTTTAAACTATTAGGGGGAAAAATTCGGTATTGCCCATTTTGGGGCGCTAATATCGGCCAGGCGCCCGGTGCTAATTATCGCCTCCGACTGCAAAATTCGCCTCTATCGCCCCTGGAGGTGATTTGAACGTTAAATCAGGCGCTACACACCTCTCTTAAGGTGCAAACGTCAGGGAGCGAGGCGCTACCTCAGAACGCTACCGAAGCTCAGGCGATGTCCGTTACCATGGAAGCCAGACAGACTGGCACCGTCCAGTTCTTAAAGAGGAGGGGCCATCTTGCTGGCCAGCCACACCCTGCTTATTGCAGCCTTGAATCTCGGCCTGGAGAGACCTCAAAAGCAATTGTGTTGGAAGCACTAATGGATAGGCCCAGGGAAAGAGCTCGGCGCTTAGGAACCTCAAAAGTGGTGCTGAGGGCCAAAACTCCTTAGGACAGCGTTAAAACCAAAAATTTTGCCGACAACAAAAGGCAGGATGCACCCGCCTTTAAATAGCGCTCCCCCAGCCCCTTCCCGACTTGAAACCGTTCCCTCCTACCTGTCGTTCCTAGCAGCAGGCGCTAAGGCAGGGGGCACGACTCAATATCCGGTCCGGGGCATTGCACGCTTGACTGACGTCACGATCTGCGGGCGCAGGAGATCGTGGCGGTAGTGTTCAGCGCCGCCGCAAAATGACTGGTCAATTTCGCAAGCGGCGCTAAAATCACCGCGCTCGGACGCTAGAGGGAGGCGCTAACCAACCTAATTTCCCCCCCTTATACTTAAAAAAAAAAGTTTGTTTAAATTGTATAATTTTATATGTCTTCACAGATTGCCCACACTCGAATTGGACTAGTTGACAGCAGTGGTTAAATGGGACATTATTAGAGCTCCATCCACGTGTGTCAGCCGTGGCTCAGTGGGTAGCACTCTCGCCTCTGAGTCAGAAGGTTGTGGGTTCAGAGACTTGAGCTGAGCTGGCACTCCAGTGCAGTGTTGAGGGAGTACTGCACTGTCGGAGGTGCCGTCGCACTGTCGGAGGTGCCGTCTCACTGTCGGAGGTGCCGTCTCACTGTCGGAGGTGCCGTCTCACTGTCGGAGGTGCCGTCTTTCAGATGAGACGTTAAACCGAGGTCCCGTCTGCTCTCTCAGGTGGACGCAAACGATCCCACGGCACTATTTCGAAGACGAGCAGGGGAGTTACCCCCGGTGTCCTGGCCAATATTTATCCCTCAATCAACATCACTAAAACAGATGATCTGGTCATTATCACACTACTGTTTGTGGGAACTTGCTGTGTGCAAATTGGCTGCCGCGTTTTCTACATCACAACAGTGACTACACTTCAAAAAGGCTGTAAAGTGCTTTGGGATGTCCTGAGGTTGTGAAAGGCGCTATATAAATGCAAATCTTTCTTTCTTCCACAGCGACCGTGGGCTGAAGTTAGGGATTACAGGAACACGGCAGATCAAACCCAGGATTGAAACCATTGATATGAGCTCCTCACACAAGGCAAGGTGCCGCCAACAGCAACGCATTTAACAGTTCGAGGAAAATTAGTATCGCAAGGACCCCTGATAAAATACGCCAGGGCTGTGGAGAGAAGTAGGAAGGGACATCAACAAGATGAGAAGCCGGCATGTGTGGTCGAATGTTTTCTCGGGATGCTGTGTCTGCTTGGCCTCACGTCTCCGAGCACAGTCACACTTTCGCAGCAGAAGTGAACACACTGCATTTCATGGGGCTGCCTCTTTTTCAACTGCTCTCTCCAGGAAGCTTTGCAGATTAGTGCATGAGACAATGACGGGAGCTAGCTGCGTGACCCACTGGCAAAAGATGTTTGAACAGGAGGGAATATCGGAGCCACAGCACTCAAGTGAACACATAGTATCCCATGTGCTTGGAGGAAAAACTGTTAAGTATCATGAAATTCAAGTCTAGGTTAGACAGCTAACAGAGATTTGGGTCCGTTGAAATGCTTTTAAGTGTGATGTAATTGGAAGGTTGCCTTAAAGGGAATAAAAGCCTTGTGTATATTATACATGAGGGGGGATTGGAGGATATAAAAAGGATGTAAAGATGTCACACAGGTGTTCAAAATTGTGAGGGAGATTTAGGAACATAGGAGCAGGAGGAGGCCATTCAGCCCCTCAAGCCTATTCCGCCATTCAATGAGATCATGGCTGATCTGTACCTTAACTCCATCCACCCACCTTGGTTTTGTAACCCTTAATACCCTTGCCTAACAAAAATCTAACCGTCTCAGTTTTGACATTTTCAATTGACCCCCAGCCTCAACAGCTTTTTGGGGGAGAGAGTTCTAAAATTCCACTACCTATTGTGTGAAGAAGTTCTTCCTGACACCACCCTCAACGGCCTAGGATTGATGCCTAGGCGTCGAAGTTGTCACTAGGATTGCAGTATAGTGTAATGGTGGCCAGTGTTCCCCCTAATTTTTTTTTGGGTGCACGGCCCCTTCAAAGTTTTGCGCATGCGTGAGATTTCACATTTAAAAAGCCGGTATAGCGCTGCACGGGCCCGGCAGACAGCTGTGCTGCCGCACAGCTTAGAGGGAACATCGACGGTGGCCTTGTGAAATCTCCATGCATCTGCGCTGTACATGTCTTTTTAGTAAAATGTGCAATGTTTGTACTATATCCACTTGAACTGTGAAAAGCACCTGTCAGCACAGTTATAGATTTTGTCTGCTGAAGGTTGGGTTGTGTCCAGAGACAGCATTTTGAGCTGTATAACACTAGTGAAGTACTGGTAATCTCACACTGGAGCTGGGAGCAGTGGGAGCAATTTGAATTGTTGAATGAAAGGTGGTTTTACACTACAGGAGCGTCGTTCACCTAGCGCTGGCTGCAATCCTTCGTGTAATTGAGTTGGCCATCAGGGACCCTACAACGGTGTAGTAAAATGTGGATCTGCAAATCTGTCATTGTTTTAAGGCCGCCTGCTCCTGCAAGCTAAACTTGGGGAGCTGGTCCCGAGCTTTTGCACTCGATGCCAATTGGGTCTCTCCATTACACAGCTAAGCACAGCAGCGTTACAGACACCAGCACTAAATGGAAATGTAAGAGAGGGACAGACAGGGCTACGTAACAGAATGCTTATGTTACAGGACTAGTAATCCAGAGGCCCGGACTAATGATCTGGGGGACGTGAGTTCACATCCCGCCACGGCAGCTAGGGGAATTTAAATTCAGTTAATTAAATAAAAATCTGGAATAAAAGGATAGAGGGAAATTTGGCCGATTGGATAAGTAACTGGCTAACTCATAGAAGGCAGAGGGTGGTGGTGGATGGAACATTTTCGGACTGGAGACCAGTTACCAGCGGTGTGCCACAGGGGTCGGTGCTGGGTCCTCTGCTGTTTGTGATTTTTATCAATGACTTGGAGGAGGGGACTGAAGGGTGGATCAGTAAATTTGCTGATGACACCAAGATTGGTGGAGTAGTGGATGAGGTGGAGGGCAGTTGTAGGCTGCAAAGAGACATTGATAGGATGCAGAGCTGGGCCGAAAAATGGCAGATGGAATTTAACCCTGATAAGTGCGAGGTGATTCATTTTGGTAGGGCAAATTTGAATAAGGATTACAGGGTCAACGGCAGGGTTCTGAGGAATGTGGAGGAGCAGAGGGATCTGGGGGTTCATATCCACAGATCTCTGAAGGTTGCCACTCAAGTGGATAGAGCAGTAAAGAAGGCCTATGGTGTGTTAGCGTTTATTAACAGAGGGTTTGAGTTTAAGAACCGTGAGGTTATGCTGCAACTGTACAGGACCTTGGTGAGACCACATTTGGAATATTGTGTGCAGTTCTGGTCACCTCACTATCGGAAGGACGTAGAAGCATTGGAAAGAGTGCAAAGGAGATTTACCAGGATGCTGCCTGGTTTGGGGGGGAGGTCTTATGAGGAAAGATTGAGGGAGTCGGGGCTTTTCTCTTTAGAGCGGAGGAGGATGAGAGGCGACTTAATAGAGGTTTATAAGATGATGAGGGGGATAGATAGAGTGGATGTTCAGAGACTATTTCCTCGGGTAGAGGCAGCTGTTACAAGGGGGCATAACTATAAGGTGCATGGGGGGAGATATAGAAGGGATGTCCGAGGTAGATTCTTTACTCAGAGAGTGGTTGGGGTGTGGAATGGACTGCCTGCTGTGATAGTGGAGTCGGACACTTTAGGAACTTTCAAGCGGTTATTGGATAAGCACATGGAGCACACCAGAGTGATAGGGAGTGTGATAGCTTGATCTTGGTCTCGGACAATGCTCGGCACAACATCGAGGGCCGAAGGGCCTGTACTGTGCTGTACTGTTCTATGTTCTATGTTCTAAAAGGCTAGTATCAGTAATGGTGACCATGAAACTACCAGATTGTTGTAAAAACCTATCTGGTTAATGTCCTTTAGGGAAGGAAATCTGCCGTCTTTACCCTGTCTGGCCTATATGTGACTCCAGACCCACAGCAATGTGGTCGACTCTTAATCTGCCCTCTGAAATGGCCTAGCAAGCCACTCAGTTGTATAAGGCGGATCACCACCACCTTCTCAAGGGCATTTCGGGATGAGCAATAAATGCTGGCCTTGCCGACAACGTCCACATCCCATGAATGAATAAAAAATCATCACTCTCCTTAGATGGGAACAATCTTATTATGTAGTGTAACAGAACCTTAAGTGTATTGTGAAACTTTCAAAAGGGAATTGGATAAGTACTTGAAGGGGGAAATTTGCTGGGCTATGGGGAAAGGGCAGGGGAGTGGGATTAATGGGATAGCTCTTTCAAAGTGGTTTTGAGAGGTGATCTCATTGAAACATATAAGATTCTGAGGGGGATTGACAGGGTAGATGCTGAGAGGCTGTTTCCCCTGACTGGAGAGGCTAGAACTAGGGGGTCGCAATCTCAAGATAAGGGGTCGACCATTTAGGACTGAGATGAGGAGGAATTTCTTCACTCAGAGGGTTGTGAATCTTTGGAATTCTCTGCCCCAGAGGGCTGTGGATGCTCAGTCGTTGAGTATATTCAAGACAGAGATAGATAGATTTTTGGACACTAAGGGAATCAAGGGATATGGGGATAGGGCGGGAAAGTGGAGTTGAGGTAGAAGATCAGAGGTAGATTGAATGGCGGAGCAGGCTCGAGGGGCCGCATGGCCTACTCCTGCTCCTAATTCTTATGTTCTTAACACGGCGAATGAGCGCAGTGACGACAGTCACATTCATCTTTATTCAACAATCTTGTTCACTTTTTAATAATTGTCTTTCTCTCTGCTCTTTGCAGATTCACAACCTTGCAGAGGAGGTCCTCTCTCGCCCGCTCACTGCAGAGCAGAAGCAGAAGATCTGGGATTTGTGTTCTCGGCGCCTTCAACAGTGCGATACTTTAAAAATACTTCCTTTCCCTCCTTTTTGTAAAAGTATTTTCCCCTCTTTTTAAGCTCAAGCGCACTATACTGCACTTTGATATTACTGGCAAGATAGCTGGCCCCAGGCCTCCTCTAATACCACTTTATACCCAGTGACTGAGCAGTACAAGGGTAACCTGTTAAAATTCGCCCAGCAGCTTTTACTTCCTTTACTGTGTGGACGCATCTAGGCTCTACATCACTTCTCCAATTGACAATTCTGGCAAAATCAGGATGTCTGCATGTGGGAAATGGAGAGAGCAGAACTCCCTTTCAGTGCAGGGCACGGTTGCACTAGTGGTGCATTGCTGCACTAGTGGTGGAACACAGGCCATTGTGGGGATTCCTTGTATCTAGTGAAAGAATATATTGGTGACTTTGT
Source organism: Squalus acanthias (assembly GCA_030390025.1). Lineage (NCBI taxonomy): Eukaryota > Metazoa > Chordata > Chondrichthyes > Squaliformes > Squalidae > Squalus > Squalus acanthias. The sequence goes on from CM059444.1 coordinate 58,538,941, forward strand.
AAATGATGGTTTATTTTTCAGCCTGAGTGATCTGTTCTCTTTTTTCTCCTAGCATGCCCGTGCAGTATGTGATCGGGGAGTGGGACTTCCGTGATCTGACCCTGAAAATGAAGCCACCAGTCTTTATTCCCAGACCGGAAACAGAGGTACCCAAGTACATTCAATCACTAGATTGTCTCGAGGGATTACATGGCGTGTTTTTGTGCTCCAGTTCGTCAAGGCATCCTGCATTTCTGTATCGATAAATAAATCGAGTGAAGAGCCAAAGCATTCAGTGTAGGACACCACTAAGGTTGAAAAGTATTGCGGGAAGATGAAATAAATCAAGAAAGAGGTACTTAGGTGACACAAAGTTTGGGTTTCAAATGGCTGCAGATTGATTGGAAGGCTGAGGGTTTTTCGGAGATCCCTGGTGTTGAAGTCCTGGGAAGGAATGAGTAGACGACAGTGAAGTGAGCGTTGAGAATGCAGCAAAGAGCAAGGGTGTGCAGGATGGTACATAAGGGGAACATGAATGGAACATTTTGGAAGAGCAAGAGAGGGAAGTTGTGAGGAAAGTCACCAGAAGCTAATCCTGTGCACTGTATTAAATGGATGTTTGCCGAACGTTCTTGTTGCAAAGCACATATGTGCACGTTTGAGCAGCATTTACGTGGCAATCTGTGACTGGTTGTCACCAGGTTTTCAGTAAAACATGATGGTGAGTGGGTGAATTATTTTTGTACTCTGTCTCCACTCAAACTATGAGAACCACCTACATCACAATGATAGATTTTGCCTTACGCAACTTGTGCCTGGTGTGAGCATTTTGAGATGTAACACACTAGAGTGAAATACTGGTGGTTACAGATCTGTTACTGGTGGTGGGAGCAATTTAAGATGATAAGTTAAGAGTGTTGCACTGTATTAAGGTCTGTTGACTAAGTGTAGTTTTTCCTTGAATGTGTTAGTACCAAAATGATAATTAAGTGCCCTGACAACATTGCATGAAGTGAAAGGGCAATACAACTAAAGGAGGCCAATGAAACTAAAGAGAAAAAAGAAATTAACTGAGAATTAAAGTATATTTCAGTTATTATTATCATCGAAGGAGTTAGAGAGTAGGAGGAAGCAGAAAAAGGGGGCCTATGACAGATGTCAGCTTGCTCATAGAAGGGAGAATCAGGCTGAATATAAAAAGTACAGAGAAGTGAAAAAGGAAATAAGAAGGGCAAAGAGACAGTACGAGAATAGATTAGCGGCTAACATAAAAGGGAAGCCAAAGGTCTTCTATAGGCATATTAATAATAAAAGGGTTTTCAGAGGAGCAGTGGGGCTGATTAGGGACCAAAATGGAGATCTATTGGTGGAGGCAGAAGGCCTCATTTTGAGGTACTAAATGAGTACTTTGCATTGGTGTTTACCAAGGAAAAGGACTTTGCCAAAGCTACGGTAAACAAGGAGGTTGTCTGGATACTGGATGAGATAAAAATAGATAAAGAGGAGGTACTAGAAAGTTCTTAAAGTAGATAAGTCACTCGGTCCGGATGGGATGCATCCTCGGTTGCTATGGGAAGTAATGGTAGATATTGCAGAGGTGCTGGCCACAATCTTCCAATCCTCCTTTAGATAAAGGGGTGGTCCCAGAGGACTGGAGGATTGCAAATGTTACACCCTTGTTCAAAAAAGGGGAGTAGGATAAACCTGGCAATTACAGGCCAGTCAGTTTAATGTCGATGGTGGGAAGCTTTTAGAAACAATAATCCAGGAGAAAATTCACTTGGACACGCATGGGCTAATAAAGGAGATGATGCGGAGATGCCGGTGTTGGACTGGGGTGGACAAAATTGAGAGGTCGCACAACACCAGGTTATAGTCCAACAGTTTTATTTGAAATCACAAGCTTTCGGAGCTTACTACTCCTTCGTCGGGTGAAGTAAAAAGATACAGAATCGCCAAAGCATATATAGATAGAGAACAATGCATGTGTACCTTACAATTGCAGACAACTAAATTAAATCATCCTGACTATCTGCCGAGGTGTGATAAAGTTAATCAGGTCAGCCAGGAAGGTACCACATCAAAGACATAGCAAGATACAACTGAGACAATGAGGTGGAGTCGCAGGGGGTCTAACGTGTCAAAAGCTGCCGTCTGTATGTAAAACGATAAGCTTTAAAATTTTTACTTTTTTACTGGGAAAATTTTTACTTTTTTACTGGGAATCACATCTGTGAACAAGCCTAATAAAGGAGAGCCAGCACGGAGTTGTTAAGAGCAAATCATAACTAACTTGATTAAGTTTTTTGATGAAGTAACAGAGGGTGGCTGAGGGCAGTACAGTTGATGGTGTGTATCTGGACTTCCAAAAGTCCCACATAATAGGCTTGTTAGCAAAATTGAAGACCATGAGATAAAGGGGGCAGTAGCAGCATGGATACAAAATTGGCTAAGTGATAGAATACAGAGATGAATGGCTGTTTTTCGGACTGGAGGGAGGTATACAGTGGTGTTCCCCAAGGTTCAGTACTAGGACCACTGCTGTTTTTGATATACATTAATGACTTGGACTTGGGGGTACAGGGCACAATTTAGAAATTTGCAGATGACACAAAACTTAGAAGTGTAATAAACAGTGAGGAAGATAGTAATAGACTTCAAGAAGACATAGACAGGCTGGTTGAATGGGCGGACACGTGGCAGATGAAATTCAGTGCAAAAAAGTGTGAGGTGATACATTTTGGTAGGAGGAATGAGGAGAGACAATACATGCTACAGGTAAATGGTATAATTTTAAAGGGGGTGCAAAAACAGAGAGACCTGGGGGTATTTGTGCACAAATCTTTGAAGGTGGCAGGACAGGTTAACAAAGCAGTTAATAAAGCATATGGGATCGTGGGCTTTATAAATAGAGGCACAGAGTAGAAAAGCCAGGAAGTTATGCTAAACCTAGATAAAACACTAGTTCAGGCCCAGCTGGAGTATTGTGTCCAATTCTGGGCACCACACTTTAGCAAGGACGTGAAGGCTTTGGAGAGGGTGCAGAAGAGATTTACTAGAATGGTTCCAGGGATGAGGGATTACAGTTACGTGGATAGACTGGAGAAGCTGGGGTTGTTCTCCTTGGAACAGAGAAGCCTAAGAGGAGATTTGATAGAGGTGATTAAAATCATGAATGGTTTAGAGAGAGTAAATAAAGAGAAACTGTTTCCGATGGCTGAAGGGTCGGTAGCCAGAGGGCACAGATTTAAGGTGAATGGCAAAAGAACCAGAGGCATCATGAGGAAAAACTTTTTTACGCAACGAGTGGTTTGGATTTGGAATGCACTGCCTGATAGGGTGGTGGAAACAGATTCAATAGTAGCCTTGGAAAGGGAATTGGATAAATACTTGAAGGAGAAAAAATTGCAGGGATATGGGGAAAGAGTGAGGGGAGTGGGGCTCTTCAAAAAAGCCGACGCAGACACGATGGGCCAAATGGCCTCCTTCTGTGCTGTATTATTCTGTGATTCTGTCATATATCTCTGTCTATATCTATTAATATATTAAGGGCTAAAAATTGAGTAGCGCCCCCACACCGGAACTTGAGTGGTTGCGCCCCAAGAGGGAAGCGGGGTGCTACTGGAAGCGCCCCCACATCCCTCTTGGGGCGCTGCGAGTCAGTATTGCAGGCCTTCCTCCCCTTCTTAAAGGGGAGGGGCCTTGCGCAGCGCGATCCGGGGCCCAGCTGGGCCCCCGGGGATCAGGAGTGCCGGCAAAAGAGCCCGGCACTCGATAAGTGCCGGGCTCTTGGAGCGCAGCCGGCACTCCGCGGGGGGGGGGGGGCCGTTCAGGAGGCCGGGGACGGGAGCGCAGGCAGGTGCTGGCAGGCGGCCAGCAACAAAAATGGCCGCCCCGCACCTCGCCTTTAAATTGCGCCTCCCCGGCTGCAGGTAGGCCCCCTGACCCCGTCGGACATAGCGTCCGGCGGTAAGTCAGGGGGCGCTACCGAAGATCATGGCCGGGGTGCTGTGCATGGCGGTGACGTCATTGCCGGTGGCGCAGCGCTGCAGGGCGCTACCGGTTAGGGCCGGCGCTAACCTCCCGCTGAATTTCGTGGGAGGTATGGGCGGCGCCGCACCCGGGCGCTAGTTGCTTTGCGCCCCCCGTTAGCGCCCTCTAACGGGAGGCGCAAAGCAACCCAATTTTCCCCCCTAAAAGTCTTGCATATGGAACTCCTTTCCTGTCCTCATTAACCTCGCTTCCTTAGTCACAACTTAAGAGTCACACTTTTTATGTCATCATTTTATAATGGCAAAACTTTGTCAAAATTTTGCTATTGTGTTGTAATTGTACGGCTCAAGTTACTAGGTGGTGACATTGCGACAACCTTCCAACTACCAGGTAGCGCTGCTGCGACAACCTGCCCGCTACCGGGATGCTCTGTGGCGACAACTTTCCAGCCGCTGGGTAGCACTATTGTGATACCTACTAAATGTAAAATGCCTAGATGTTCCCGCTCTAAACTAAATACATGCTGGCCCTACACCAGTGTTCCCTGTTAGCTGCACTTTGTTCTGCGCGGCCTATTTCTGTTCATGCGCGGCCCCTTTATATTTCTGCGCATGCGCGGTATTTACAATGTAAAATCCGGTGAGCGGCCTGCGCGGGACATTTCAGATTACTGTGCGGCTCTGCTCACACGCACCTTTGTGGGAACATTGCCCTACACCCACTTCATCTCCCAGCTGCCTCTGGATCCGCTTCTCTCCCTGGCTCTGCCTCTGAATCCGCTTCTCTCAGCGGCTCTGCCACCAGTCCCGCCCCTTTCCCTGGCTCTGCCTCTGGCCCCGCCCCTCTCCCCTGCGTTTGGCCCCTCCCCTGCCTCTGGCTCCGCCCCTCTGGGGCCTCTGCTGTTGGCCCAGCTACTATTAATTTTTAAAAATGTGAACAGTATTCCCCCAGCCTCCATGGCTTTGCCCCACACCTGCAGCCCAGCAACCTGTGAGCTTCCTTAAAGCTTTGCCTTGCCTGTTGCATTGCCTCCCATTCTGCATCTACCTGTGGCTCCACTCCCCTCCCAGTTCTGCCAACAACAGTGGTGCTCTTATTGTCTCACCTTGTCTCCTGTTAAACCGGACAGGCCTCGACTCCCTGCGTGCAGCACCACGGGAGATTGAAATGTATTTAAAAAAAACTTCCGTGTTATGCACACTTCCTGTTAGGGTCACGCTTACTTTCCTCACCACACTTTGTCGCTAGCACCCCTATTGTTACAAAACCCTGTATTCGCCGACTCACTGTGAGCAGCGCCACTGGGGATCTGCTAGTGGATAGTCCGACTTTTCAGCTGTATCGAAAATGTCGCAGTTTATACAGGATTACTCACAGGCTGGGGTGTGTTACAAGGCAGCTCAAACTGGAGCAGTGAAGCCTGAGCCATTTATCAGCGTTATCTGAACTTTGAGATAAGGTTCATCCTTGAAACACACTCTAACCTTTCCTATTTATAATCTGTACAGGTCGAGTTCAAGGAAGCTGTTTGATTCTGTTTTCTGGTGGTAGTTATGTTTCTGCTGACAGTGGGCGTTGCGGAAAATACCGACCAGCAGCAGAGTTCAGCTGTTCAATGAGATAAACTCTGTCAAAGTGCTGGAGCGTATAGTGGTAACTGGATTGATCTATCAGATGATTTGGGCGACAAGGTTAGAAAGAAAGACTTGCATTTATATAGCACCGTTCAAAACCTCAGAACATCCCACCTAATGAAGTGTTTTTGAGAGGTGATCTCATTGAAACATATAAGATTCTGAGGGGGATTGACAGGGTAGATGCTGAGAAGTTGTTTCCCCTGGCTGGAGAGTCCAGGACTAGGGGGCATAGTCTCAGGATAAGGGGTCAGCCATTTCGGACTGAGATGAGGAGGAATTTCTTCACTCAGAGGGTTGTGAATTTTTGGAATTCTCTACCCCAAAGGGCTGTGGATGCTGAATCGTTGAGTATATTCAAGGCAGAGATCGATAGTTTTTTGGACTCCAGCGGAATCAAGGGATACGGAGATCGGGCAGGAAAGTGGAGCTGAGGTCGAAGATCAGCCATGATCTTATTGATTGGCAGAGCAGGCTCGGGGGGCCGTATGGCTGACTCCTGCTCCTAATTCTTAAGTTCTTTAAGTGTAGTCACTCGTGGAATGTAGAAAATGTCGCAGCCAATTTGAGCACAGCAAGCTCCCACAAACAGCACTGCGATGATGACCAGATAATCTGTTTTAGCGATGTTGGTTGAGGGATAAATATTAACCAGGACACTGGGGATTAACATCCCTGCTCTTTTTCAAAATAGTGCCATGGGATCTTTTACGTCCACCTGAGAGGACAGACAGGGCCTTGGTTTAACATCTCATCCGAAAGACAGCACCTCCGACAGTGCAGCACTCCCTCAGTACTGCACTGCATGTAACACTTGGAGTTTCCCATATTGCCTATACACTGCTATTTTAATTTGTTGAAGGCACCATAATAAAACCGTTCTATTGTGCACGCTGGCATTGTCTATTCCCTCCTTTATTAATGGTGTACTGCACTACCCTTAGTGTCCAACAGATGGCTGCGTTGGCACATTTGTAGTTTGAACCTCAGACTTGCATACAAAACAGATACTTACAGTTTTGTGCATGAACACCCGCTAATCAAAGGAGATTTTTTTTATATCCCTGTCTCATGGAGATTTGTGAATAATCTTGCTTCTTTATTTTTACTTATTGCAACTGAAAAGTAGTTTTTCAGTGGTGTTCTGAATGACTTCACCTGACGAAGGGGCAGCAGCTCCGAAAGCTTGCGATTTCAAATAAAACTGTTGGACTATAACCTGGTGTTGTGCGACTTCTCACTGAATGTGCTGAGTGACGTTCTCATTCAAGTTCAGATCTGCATGTTGTTTGCATCAGATTTGTGTGACACATTAGTTGTTAAAGGAGCTCTTAACTCAGGCTCTGGATAGTGATCAATGCCAGGAACCCTGGCTTTTTTTTGCTCCCTGAGGAAGCATTTTTTCACACAAAGGGTCGTGGAAATCTGGAACTCTCTCCCCGAAAAGGCTATGGATGCTAGGGGGTCAATTGAGATTTTGAAGACTGAGATTGGTAGGTTTTCGTTAGGTAAGGGTATCGAGGGATATTGAGCAAAGACGGGTAAATGGAGTTGAGGTGCAGCTCTGCCATGATCTAATTGAGGGGCTGAATGGCCTACTCCTGTTCCTATGTTCCCAGCCAGAGTACTGAGGTCAGCTGCTGTCCTGACTCAGGTCAGCTCGTTAACTTAGTCCAGACCATGGATTAACCAGGCATCTTCTGGTCTTCATGCTTTAGTCCTACATTGAGCAGTACATTTACCCACTGGGCACTTGCCTCCAATGTTTTAATATCCCAGTGCTTTTGACGGAGCGAGCATCACAGGGTCAGCAAAAGCAATCAATTCTGTAGCATAGGAACAGGAGTAGGCCATTCAGCCCCTCGAGCCTGTTCTGCCATTCAATGAGATCATGGCTGATCTGTATCCTAACTCCCTCCACCCGCCTTGGCTCCATATCCCTTAAGACAGTTGGCTAGCAAAATTCTTATCACTCTCAGATTTAAATTTATGAATTGAATTAGCATCTACCGCTTTTTGTGGGAGAGAGTTCCACACTTCTACCATCCTTTACATGAAGAAGTGTTTCCTAACTTCTCTCCTGAGTGGCCTGGCTCTGATCTTAAGGTATGCCCCCTTGTCCTAGACTCCCCCACCAGCGGAAACAGTTTCTCCCTGTCTACCCTGTCAATTCCTTTCAAAATCCTAAAAACCTCCATCAAATCACCCCTTAAACCGTCTATATTCCAGGGAATATATGCCTAGTTTATGTAATCTTTCCTCATAATTTAGTCCTTGGAGCCTTGGTAACATTCTGGTGAATCTGCGCTACACTCCTTCAAAGGCCAATATCTCCTTTCTAAGATGTGGTGCCCAGAACCATACACAGTACTCCAGAGGTGGTACTTCCCACAGTATCACGGGTGATGTTAATTCAGGTCCCTGACACTATCAAGGCCCCCATATCTCCTTGAACCAGCTCCTCTAGTGATGTTATCAGTAGTCACTGTTCAGCAAAAATTCAAATGGAAGAGGTAGGGATATTAATGGGTGTGTTGGGGTGGTGGAGATGAAGTAGTAGACAGTGTGAGGGAAGAGAGGGGGCGGAAGGAAGCATGAGCACTGGGGGGGGGGAGGGGATGGGATGGAGGCCGGAGAGGGCAATATTTATCCCGCATCCCAAACGTAGCCGCTGGTGGCGCCTTGCCCTGGCACGCCATGCCACCTACACTTCCAACCCAAAGGAAGGAAGAGTAAAAAGACAGAGAAAGAAGCAGAAGAGGACAGAGTGAAGCAACAATGAAGGTTTAGGGAGAGAGAAGCAGACAAGTAGGGAATGAGAAACAAATCAGAAAAGACACAGCGAGAAACAGCAGCAGAGACAGGTAAGAGAGACCATATTCTTTGACTTATTGTGTGCAATGCCAGGGGACATCATCTAGTATGTATTTTGAGGACACTGCCTTGAGCTTTATAGTATATGTCGAATATCTTTGCTTCTGTATTTTCATTAAATGTCAATAAACTTGATTAATGGTTTTAGCCTGTACACATCTGGTTTAGTACAAAATATTTTCCATCATCAGTTAAACTGAAAACGCAGTGGGAATCCGATGTAGATCCCGATGTGCGATTTCCTGCAATCAAGGTTAATAGTTGAACCTGAGCCATGTTCTGGCTGCAAGTTCAGAAAGTGTAAGAGGCGCATTTCTAATCATAAGGGACATAGAGCACTCAAGAACATTTTTGTCAGGCTGTGGACAAGAAACACAGTTTTAAAAAACAAATTTTGAATACTTATTCTTTAAAAGATTAGAGAAAGAAAATTCACTTCTAACAGATCACAAGATTCATTTTAACTTGTTTATTTATGGCCATTTACAGCTTGTCTGGATATTATTGATCATTTAGTCATTGAAACGCTGGAAAAATGAGAAACAATTGAAGCAAAAGTAGATCACTACAGATTGACCATTTGTGATAGTGTTGTACTGTTTCAGATTTACGCAGGTCCTGGGTATAAAATGGAAAAGTACAGGTTTAAATTACTCAGCCCCATCATCTGATTTTGGTCTGTACAAAGGCTCCTTTCCTCTCATTCCACATTTCTCTTTTTTTCCCCCATTGTAAACTGTCGCCTCCAGTAATCTTTTTGCACAGGGAGAAGGTATTGGTGGAGAGAACCACCAATAGATATCTCAGTTTAAAAAAAAAAACGACCTTTTCCCCTCACTGCACCCTGTGTGTGCGCACGAGCAGTTTGGCAGGAAGCACATCTGTCACTGGATAATTGTGGTTTTTTGCTTTTTCTCATGAACTAAGATGCTTTCTTTCCAGGGGAAAATGTAGGGGCGGTGATGGGGCTTTCCCATCTGGTGATTCAGCAGAGAACTGATGAAAGACATCGCACGACTTCCTGATGATTGCGAGCAGCGCTGAGTTTTATATTGTTAAGCGAGAGAGAGGGCCTTTCTATGTCGGTGTAGTCAGTGTGAACAATCTTGCTGTCTGTTTGAAAATTTGCCTGAACAAAAGAGTAAAACAAACTTGAACATATACAGTACTATCCCTCAGAAATGTCTCAAAAGTGCTTCACATACAGTGATTTACTTTGAAGTGCAGTGATTGTTGGTATGTAGAAAGAAAAAGAAAGACTTGCATTTATATGGCGCCTTTCACAACCTCGGGTCGTCCCAAATTGCTTTACAGCCAATGAAGTACTTTTGAAGTGGTGGAACTGTTAGAATGTAGGGAAACACAGCATCCAATTTGTGCACAGCAAGGTCCCACAAACAGCAATGTGATAATGACCAGATGTTTTAGTGATGTTGGTTGAGGGATAAATATTGGCCAGGAATAAATATTGGAATACTCTCCATTTGCCTGGATGAGTGCAGCTCCAACAACACTCAAGAAGCTCGACACATTTCAGGACAAAGCAGCCCGCTTAATTGGCACCCCATCCACCACCTTAAACATTCACTCCCTCCACCACCGGCGCACCGTGGCTGCAGTGTGTACCATCTACAAGATGCACTGCAGCAGCTCGCCAAGGCTTCTTCGGCAGCACCCCCCAAACCCGCGACCTCTACCACTTAGAAGGACAAGGGCAGCAGGCGCATGGGAACACCACCACCTCCAAGTTCCCTTCCAAGTCACACACCATCCTGACATGAGTTCCTCACCTCGGGCATGGTACCATGGATAGTTGCTGGACTGATGCTAGGCACTTTTCTTCCTCACAGGAAAGGAGTAAAATATCGTTAAGGAGCATCATTGATACTGAGAAATGGTGTGTGTCATTTATACAAAATAATTATGTTCACTAACTTGCATGTACAGTTATGTGACATAAAGCCATATAATCGTAATATTTGTTATTGGTGCCCCCTTAATGTGGGAAAGTGACTTGTACACGATGCCCATTTCGAGCCGGTTTCCGGAGCTACCCGTATTTCTCCCCCTCCGTGTCTCAGTTTGGCGTAGCTTTTTAAAAAAAAATATTGTTCTTGGGATGTGGACGATGCTGACAAGGCCCCAATTATTGCCCAACCCTAGTTCCCCTGAGAAGGTGGTGGTAGGCCTTCTCTTTGAACCGCTGCAGTCCTTATGGTGCTGGTGCTCCCACAATGGTATGAGTTAGGGAATTCCAGCGATAATGAAAGAAGGGAGATATCTGTCCGTCAGGATGGTGTGTGACCTGGAGGAGAACTAGGAGGTGATGCTGTTCCCACATAATTACTGCTCTTGTCCTTGATTGAAGTCGCAGCAGGGAAGTGCCCTTAGTGAGTTGCTGCATTGCATCCTGTAAATCATATATACTGTAGCCATAATGCGCTGATGATTGAGGCAGCTGGATATTGAGTCCAGTGTCAGAGGCACCGGTCAATTGAACTGCTCAGTCCTGGAAGGTGTTGGGTAATGTTGCGGCTGCACCCATCCAGGCAAGTGGGGAGTATTCCATCACACAAGTAAAAGATGTAATTTCACTTAATCAGTCACTGTGAGTTAGTGGCCCTGATAATACATCATGGGGGAGAAATTCAGTATCGCCCCATTTGGGGCGCAATTATCGGCCGGGCGCAAAGATTAGCGCCTGGCGCTAATTATCGCCACCGACTGCAAACTTGACTTTTATCGCCCCTGGAGGTGATTGGAGCGCTAAATCAGGCGCTTCACACCTGTCTTAAGGCGCAAAGGCCGAGGAGTGAGGCGCTACCTCAGAGCGCTGGCAAAGCTCATGTGATGTCAGTCAGCAATGGAACACACACACAATGGTACCGGCCAGTTCTTAAAGGGGATGGTTGATCTTGCTTTCCATCCACATCCTGCTCATTGCAGCTTTGAATCTCAGCCTGGAGAGACCTGCACATCAAATCTGCTGTAAAGAAAAATGGAGAGTACCAGGGAAAGAGCTCAGAGTGCAGCCCCCACAGTCTCTTCTAAATCGATACAAGGAATGGCAGATCAAAATGAACCTACAAAGTGCTGCTCAGTACCCAAAACTCTTTCACACAGCGTTGAATCTCTCCAGAAGTCTCTCTCCCTCTCTCTCAGAATGCGTGGTTCAAAAATGGCACCAACAATAAAAGGCAGGAAGCGGTCGCCTTTAAATAGCGCTCCCCCAGTCCCTTCATGACTGCAAAACGCTCCCCTCAACCTGTCGTTGCTAGCGTCAGGCGGTAAGGCAGGGGGCGCCACTCAATATCCGCTCCAGGGCGATACCGGGGCATTGTGCACTCGACTGACGTCACGATCTGCCGGCGCAGGAGATCGTGGCGGTAGTGTTTAGCGCCACCGCAAAATGTCTAGTTAATTTCGCGAGCGGCGCAAACATCGCCGCGCCCGGGCGCTAGATGATTTGCGCCCCATTAGCGCCCTCTTAAGGCGCTAACGGGAGGCGCAACCAACTGAATTTTCCCCCCCATGTGTTACATAGCATAACACCTCTATTGTTATAAAACAGTGAGCAAGGCCATGAGCGGTCTAATGTGAGCAGAATAAAATGTTCTGGCCTGGCGGTCAGTGTGAATCAGGGCCTTCCTTTGCCCACTAAAAAATAATACTCCGACTCAGTATGCACCAGCGCCTGGATATTCCACGGGAGTTCTCACGATCGTGCACTGTAACTGCAGACGGCCGTTTATGCCATTTCTTCGGGATTTCTGCTGAAGTCATAGCGGCCGATCAGGAGAACCCTCCGCCCCCCCCCCCCTTCCCCCTCTCCCCCCTCTCCACCACCTCTGGAGGAAATTCTTACTGTTATTTTTATGAGTTTCGTCGCAACAGGAAACCTGGTAAATTTTCCCAGTCATTATCGCCTTCTGTTTGATGCCATCAGCGCTGGGTAATTCCCTTGCAGTTTCCTTTTACTGTCTGATGTCAGACTTAGAGAAACCCCTGCCGAGATTCATTCTTGCTACGGTGCTGCTGATAGATAACGATATCAGAAGAGGACTTTTCTTTTTTTTTTACAGCCTTGTATGGCAGTCATTCGATCTCTGATATGTGCTGATCTCAGCTGGAGCAGCCTTTTGGGGTTGTTGCAGTTGGCCTCAGCATCGTGGCGTAGAGAAGATAAAAAAATAAAAATCTGGCCAACTTCCCATTCCTGATAGTTGTTCAGGTGAGCTCCACTGTAAAGTCTGCACATGTCCACGCTGGGTGAGAGCAGTATAGGGTTCAGTTGTGATGTCCCATGCAGTTGAACAGCCTGCCTATACTCACTGTCTAAACTCGCGTGAAGAATGGCCACTTGGGTGGACCTGAGCCTAGTCATAGATAGACATAGTCATAGAGTTATACAGCACAGAAAGAGGCCCTTCGGCCCATCGTGTCCGCGCCGGCCATCTAATCCCATTTTCCAGCACTTGGTCCGTAGCCTTGTATGCTATGGCGTTTCAAGTGCTCATCTAAATGCTGCTTGAATGTTGTGAGGGTTCCTGCCTCTACCACCCTTTCAGGCAGTGAGTTCCAGATTCCAACCACCCTCTGGGTGAAAAAGTTTTTCCTCAAATCCCCTCTAAACCTCCTGCCCCTTACCTTGAAACTATGCCCCCTGGTTATTGACCCCTCTACTAAGGGGAAAAGTTCCTTTCTATCTTCCCTATCTATGCCCCTCATAATATTGTACATCTCAATCAGGTCCCCCCTCAGCCTTCTCTGCTCTAAGGAAAACAACCCCAGCCTGTCCAATATCTCTTCATAGCTGAAGCGCTGCAGCCCAGGTAACATCCTGGTGAATCTCCTCTGCACCCTCTCCAATGCAATCACATCCTTCCTATAGTGTGGCGACCAGAACTGCACACAGTATTCCAGTTGTGGCCTAACTATCATTTTGTACAGCTCCATCATAACCTCCCTGCTCTTGCCTTCATTAGCCGAGGCATAGAATATAAGTATCCCATATGCCTTTTTAACCACCTTATCTACCTGTCCTGCTGCCTTCAGGGATCTATGTACATGCACACCAAGGTCCCTCTGATCCTCTGCCCTTCCTAGGGTCCTACCATTCATTGTGTATTCCCTTGCCTTGTTAGTCCTCCCAAAATGCATCACCTCACACTTTTCAAGGTTAAATTCCATTTGCCACTGTTCTGCCCATCTGACCAACCCATCTATATCGTCCTGTAGCCTGAGGCTTCCCTCCTCGCTATTTACCACTCCACCAATTTTCGTGTCATCTGCGAACTTACTGATCATACCTCCTACATTCATATCTAAATCATTAATGTACACTACAAACAGCAAACGACCCAGCACCGATCCCTGCAGTACACCACTGGACACAGGCTTCCAGTCACAAAAACAACCTTCGACCATCACCCTCTACCTCCTGCCACTAAACCAATTTTGGATCCAATGTGCCAATTGCCCTCGATCCCATGGGCTCTTACCTTCTTGACCAGCCTCCCATGCGGGACTTTGTCAAAAGCCTTACTGAAGTCCATGTAGACCACATCAACTGCACTACCCTCATCCACACACTTAGTCACCCCCTCGAAAAATTCAATCAAATTGGTTAGACATGATCTTCCTCTGACAAAGCCATGCTGACTATCCTTGATTAATCCTTGCCTCTCCAAGTGGAGACTAATTCTGTCCCTCAGAATTTTTTCCAATAATTTCCCTACCACTGATGTTAGGCCCACTGGCCTGTAATTCCCTGGTTTATCCCTACTACCCTTCTTGAATAATGGTACTACGTTAGCTGTCCTCCAGTCCTCTGGCACCTCTGAGCAGGAGCAGCGGCAGCGGAGGCAGCATAAAGGGAGATGCGGAGAAGGCCCAGGACAGAGCGCGGACCTGAGCGGGAGCGGAGGCAGCGGCAGCAGCATAAAGGGAGGGGCGGAGAACGCTCAGGACAGAGCGCGGACCTGAGCGGGAGCGGAGGCAGTGGCAGCTGAGCAGCGATTTAAAAAAAAAACACGAGGGATGTCACAGGATAGCTAGTAACTGATTGGTTGGTAAAGGTCACACCTTATTTTTCTTTTCAAGTTAGGGACCGGGGTTAAATAGCTGGTTAGAGACAAAGCAGGAGCTTGGAGATTAGTAACTGTTAATACTATATTAAATTAGTAACAGTTAATACTATATTATATTAATAACTTGAATTAGATACCTCCTAAACTTAAATTTTTGTAAAGTTAGTTAATAGTCAAATAAATAAAGGCATGGCAGGGCAGCTCGGTCCAGCGGAATGCACATCCTGTGCCATGTGGGAAGTCCAGGACACTTCCAGTGTCCTGGACAACCACGTGTGCAGGAGGTGTCGTCAGCTGGAGGAGCTCGAGCTCAGGATTTCGGAGCTTGAGCAGCAGCTGGCGTTGCTGTGGTGCATCCGCGAGGCTGGGAGCTACGTGGATAGCACGTTTCAGGAGGTGGTCACCCCGCAGCAAAGGAGTGTGCAGGCAAAGAGGGAATGGGTGACCGCCAGACAGAAGAGGAGGACCAGGCAGGTAGTGCAGGAGTCCCCTGAGTGCATCACGCTCTCCAACCAGTATTCTGTTCTGAGTACTGGTGAGGGCAATGGTTCCTCTGGGGAGTGCAGCCAGAGACAAGTCCACGGCACCATGGATGGCTCAGCTGCACAGCGGGGGAGGAGGAAGGTGGGAAAAGCCATAGTGGTAGGAGATTCGATAGTTAGGGGAGCAAACAGGCGTTTCTGCGGCCGCAGATGTGACTCCAGGATGGTATGTTGCCTCCCTGGTGCCAGGATTAAGGATGTCACCGAGCGGCTGCAGAACATTCTGAGGGGGGAGGGTGAACAGCCAGAGGTCGTGGTCCATAGGTAGAAAGAGGGATGATGTCCTGCAGACAGATTTCAGGGAGCTAGGAAAGAGATTAAAAAGCAGGACCTCAACGGTAGTAATCTCTGGATTACTCCCGGTGCCACGCGCGAGTGAGTATAGAAATAGGAGGATAGAGCAGATGAATGCGTGGCTGGAGAGATGGTGCAGGAAGGAGGGCTTCAGATTCCTGGGGCATTGGGGCCGGTTCTGGGGGAGGTGGCACCTGTACAGGCCAGACCGGTTGCACCTCAGCAGAGTCGGTACCAGTATCCTCGTGGTGAAATTTGCTAGTGCTGTTGGGGAGGGTTTAAACTAAGTTGGCAGAGGGGTGTCACCAGGATTTTTTTTTATTCGTTTATGGGATGTGGGCGTCCCTGGCAAGGCCAGCCTTTATTGCCCATCCCTAATTGCCCTTGAGAAGGTGGTGGTGAGCCGCCTTCTTGAACCGCTGCAGTCTGTGTGGTGAATGTACTCCCACAGTGCTGTTACGGAGGGAGTTCCAGGATTTTGACCCAGCGACAATGAAGGATCGGGGATATACTTCTAAGTCAGGATGCTGTGTGACTTGGAGGGGAACTTGGAGGTGGTGGTGTTCCCATGCGCCTGCTGCCCTCGTCCTTCTAGGTGGAAGAGGTCGCGGGTTTGGGAGGTGTTGCGAAGAAGCCTTGGCGAGTTGCTGCAGTGGATCTTGTGGATGGTACACACTGCAGCCACGGTGCGCCGGTGGTGGAGGGAGTGAATGTTTAAGGTGATGGATGGGGTGCCAATCAAGCGGGCTGCTTTGTCCTGGATGGTGTCGAGCTTCTTGAGTGTTATTGTTGCTGCACTCATCCAGGCAAGTGGAGAGTATTCCATCACACTCCTGACTCGTGCCTTGTAGATGATGGAAAGGCTTTGAGGAGTCAGGAGGTGAGACACTCGCCGCAGAATACCTAGCCTCTGACTTGCTTTTTTTGCCACAGTATTTATGTGGCTGGTCCAGTTAAGTTTCTGGTCAATGGTGACCCCCAGGATGTTGATGGTGGGGGATTCGGCGATAGTAATGCCGTTGAATGTCAAAGGATGGTGGTTAGACTCTCGCTTGTTGGAGATAGTCATTGCCTGGCACTTCTGTGGCGCGAATGTTACCTGCCACTTATCAGCCCAAGCCTGAACGTCGTCCAGGTCTTGTTGCATGCGGGCGTGGACTGCATCATTATCTGAGGAGTTGTGAATGGCACTGAACACTGTGCAGTCATCAGCAAACATCCCCATTTCTGACCTTATGTTGGAGGGAAGGTCACTGATGAAGCAACTGAAGATGGTTGGACCT
Source organism: Squalus acanthias (assembly GCA_030390025.1). Taxonomy (NCBI): domain Eukaryota; kingdom Metazoa; phylum Chordata; class Chondrichthyes; order Squaliformes; family Squalidae; genus Squalus; species Squalus acanthias. The sequence goes on from CM059444.1 coordinate 58,555,629, forward strand.
AGGACACTGCCCTGAGGAACTCCTGCAGCGATGCCCTGGGGCTGTGATGATTGCCCTTCAACTACCACAGCCATCTTCCTTTGTGCTAGGAATGACTCCAGCCAGTGGAGGGTTTTCCCCTCGATTTCCATTGACTTCAGTTTGACTAGGGCTCCTTGATGCCACACTTGGTCAAATGCTGCCTTGATGTCAAGGGCAGTCACTCTCACCTCACCTCTGGAATTCAGCTCCTTTGTCCATGTTTGGACCAAGGCTGTAATGAGGTCGGGAGCCGAGTGGTCTTGGCGGAACTCAAACTGTGCATCAGTGAGCAGGTTATTGGTGAGTAAGTGCCGCTTGATAGCACTGTCGATGACACTTTCCATCACTTTGCTGATGATTGACAGCAGACTGATGGGGCGGTAATTGACCGGATTGGATTTGTCCTGCTTTTTGTGGACAGGACATACCTGGGCTGTTTTCCACATTGTCGGATAGATGCCAGTGTTGTAGCTGTACTGGAACAGCTTGGCTAGAGGCACGGCTAGTTCTGGAGCACAAGTCTTCAGCACGATAGCCGGGAAGTTTTCGGGGCCCATAGCCTTAGCTGTATCCAGTGCGCTCAGACGTTTCTTGATATCATGTGGAGTGAATCGAATTGGCTGAAGACTGGCTTCTGTGATGGTGGGGACCTCAGGAGGAGGCCGAGATGGATCATCCACTCGGCACTTCTGGCTGAAGATGGTTGCAAACGGTTCAGCCTTGTCTTTTGCACTCGCGTGCTGGGCTCCTCCATCATTGAGGATGGGGATATTCATGGAGCCCCCTCCTCCCGTTAGTTGTTTAATGGTCCATCACCATTCACGACTAGATGTGGCAGGACTGCAGAGTTTTGATCTGATCCGTTGATTGTGGGATCGCTGAGGGAGGGCGGTAGGTAGTAATCAGCAGGAGGTTTCCTTGCCCATGCTTGACCTGAAGCCATGATGGGGTCCGGAGTCAATGTTGCTACCAGGATGTAGCATTAGAAAGGAGAAACAAAGTGCACAAAGGATTGGGAGAGACGGATAGCACTAATGTAAGAAATAGTAAGATATTAGGTGGGGTCAGACTAAGAGAGAACACAGGATGGTCTAAGAGGTTTGCAGTGTATGTATGTGAATGCACGAAGCTTAGTAAACAAGGTTGGTGAGCTGCAGGTGCAAATAGCCACATGGGAATATGATGTTGTGGCAAATAACGGAGATCTGGCTCAAAAAAGGGCAGGATTGGGTATTAAATATTCCTGGATATAAGATATTCAGGAAAGATAGGAGGTGGTGTGGCAATATCGGTTAAGGAAATCATTACAGTGCTGGAGAGAGAGGATGTCCTGGAGGGGTCAAGGACAGAATCTATATGGCTAGAGTTAAGAAATAATAGAGGTGCCATTACACTACTAGGTGTATTCTATAGGTCACCAACTAGTGGGAAAATTATGGAGGAGCAAATTTGCAGAGAAATTACAGAGAGATGCAAGAACTATAGAGTAGTTATAATGGGGGACTTCAACTATCCTAATATCGACTGGGATAGTAATAGAGTAAAGGGCAGAGAGGGGGAAGAATTTCTGAAGTGTGTTCAGGAGAACTTTCTTGATCAGTATGTTTCTGGCCCAATGAGGAAGGAGGCATTGCTGGATCTGGTTCTGGGGAATGAGGTAAGTCAAGTGGAGCAAGTGTCAGCAGGTGAACATTTAGGGAACAGTGATCATAGTATCATAAGGTTTAGATTAGCTATGGAAAAGGACAGGGAGCAATCTAGAGTAAAAATACTTAATTGGAGGAAGGCAAATTTCAGTGGGATGAGAACGGATCTGGCCTGGGTAAATTGGAATCAAAGATTGGCAGGCAAAATTGTAATGGAACAACGGGCTGCCTTTAAAGAGGAAATAGTTCGGGTACAGTTGAGGTACATTCCCACTAGGGGGAAAGGCCGGGCAACTAAAATCAGAGCTTCCTGGATGACGAAAGAGATAGAGAGTAAGATGAAGCAGAAAAAAAGTGCGTATGACAGATGTCAGGTCGAGAATACATCTGAGAATCAGGCTAAATAGAGAAAGTTCAGAGAAGTGAAAAAGAAAAGAAGAGGGGCAAAGAGAGGGTATGAGAATAGAATAGCAGCTAACATAAAAGGTAATCCAAAAGTTTTCTATCGGCATATAAATAGTAAAAGGGTAGTAAGAGGAGGGGTGGGGACCGATTAGGGACCAAAGAGGAGACCTACGCATGGAGGCAGAGGGTATGGCTGAGGTGCTAAGTGAGTACTTTGCATCTGTCTTCACCAAGGAAGAAGATGCTGCCATAGACATAGTGAAGGAGGAGGTAGAGGAGATAGTGGATGGGATAAAAATTGATAAAGAGGAGGTACTAGAGAGGCTGGCTGTACTTAAAGTACAGATGGGATGCATCCTAGGACGCTGAAACATAGAAACATAGAAGATAGGAGCAGGAGTAGGCCATTCAGCTCCTCGAGCCTGTTCCGCCATTTAATGAGATCATGGCTGAGGGAAGTGAAGGAAGAAATCGCGGAAGTACTGGCCATAATTTTCCAATCCTCCTTAGAAACGGGAGTGTTGCCAGAGGACTGGAGAATTGCAAATGTTACACCCTTGTTCAAAAAAGGGTGTAAAGATAAACCCAGCAACGACAGGCCAGTCAGTTTAACCTTGGTAGTGGGGAAGCTTTTAGAAACAATTATCAGCGAGAAAATTAACAGTCACTTGGACGAGTGTGGAATAATTAAGGAAAGCCAGCGCGGATTTGTTAAAGGCAAATCGTGTTTAACCAACTTGATCAAGTTTTTTGATGAGGTAACAGGGAGGGTTGATGAGGGCAATGCGGTTGATGTGGTGTACATGGATTTCCAAAAGGTGTTCGACAAAGTGCCACATAATAGGCTTGCCAGCAAAGTTGAAGCCCATGGAATAAAAGGGACATTGGCAGCATGGATACGAAATTGGCTAAGTGACAGGAAACAGAGAGTCGTGATGAACGGTTGTTTTTCGGACTGGAGGAAGGTATACACTGGTGTGCCCCAGGGGTCGGTTCTAGGACCACTGTTTTTCTTGATCTATATTAATGATTTGGATGTGGGTGTACAGGGCACAATTTCAAAATTTGCAAATGACACAAAACTTGGAAGAATAGTGAACAGTGAGGAGAATAGTGATAGACTGGAGAGGACATAGACAGGCTGGTGGAATGGGCGGACACATGGCAGATGAAATTTAACGCAGAAAGGTGCGAAGTGATACATTTTGGTAGAAAGAATGAAGAGAGGAAATATAAACTAAAGGGTACAATCCTAAAGGGGGTGCATGAACAGAGAGACCTGGGGGTATATGTGCATAAATCGTTGAAGGTGGCAGGGCAGGTTGAGAAAGCAGTTAAAAAAGCTTACGGGATCCTGGGCTTCATGAATCGAGGTATAGAGTACAAAAACGTAGAAATTATGATGAACCTGTATAAAATACTGGTATGGCCTCAACTGGAGTATTGTGCCCAATTCTGGGCACCGCACTTTAGGAAGGATGTGAAGGCCTTAGAGAGGGTGCAGAAAAGATTTACAAGCCCAGGGAACCCTGGATGTCAAGGGATATATGAGAATGGATTAGGAAAAAAAGGGAGGCTTTTGGCAGATACAAAGGACTAAAAACAGTGGAAGCCCGAGAGGAGTATAGAAAGTGCAGGGGGGTACTTAAAAAAGAAATTAGGAGAGCGAAGAGGGGGCATGAAAAAACACTGGTGGGCAAAATAAAGGAAAATCACAAGGTGTTTTATAAGTATATTAAGGGCAAGAGGATAACCAGGGAAAGATTAGGGCCCATTAAGGACCAAAGTGGCAATCTGTGTGTAGAGCCAGAAGATGTAGGTGAGGTTTTAAATGAATATTTTGCATCTGTGTTCACTATGGAGAAGGACCATGTAGGCATAAAAATCAGGCAGGGGGATTGTGATATACTTGAACAAATTAGTATTGAGAGGGAGGAGGTACTAGCGGTTTTAGCGGGCTTAAAAGTGGATAAATCCCCAGGCCCAGACGAGCTGTATCCCAGGCTGCTGTGTGAGGCAAGGGAGGAGATTGCAGGGGCTCTGACACAAATTTTCAGAACCTCTCTGGCCACTGGGGAGGTGCCAGAGGACTGGAGAACAGCTAACATAGTACCATTATTCAAGAAGGGTAGTAGGGATAAACCAGGGAATTACAGGCCAGTGAGCCTAACATCAGTGGTAGGGAAATTATTGGAAAGAATTCTGAGGGACAGAATTAGTCTCCACTTGGAGAGGCAAGGATTACTCAAGGATAGTCAGCATGGCTTTGTCAGGGGGGAGATCATGTCTGACCAATTTGATTGCATTTTTCGAGTGGGTGACTAAGTGTGTGGATGAGGGTAGTGCAGTTGATGTAGTGTACATGGACTTCAGTAATGCTTTTGACAAAGTCCCGCATGGGAGACTGGTCAAGAAGGTAAGAGCCCATGGGATCCAGGGCAATTTGGCACATTGGATCCAAAGTTGGCTTAGTGGCAGGAGGTAGAGGGTGATGGTCGAAGGTTGTTTTTGTGACTGGAAGCCTGTGACCAGTGGTGTACCGCAGGGATCGGTGCTGGGTCCTTTGCTGTTTGTAGTGTACATTAATGATTTAGATATGAATGTAGGAGGTATGATCAGTAAGTTCGCAGGTGACACGAAAATTGGTGAGGTGGTAAATAGCGAGGAGGGAAGCCTCTGGCTACAGGATGATATAGACGGGATGGTTAGATGGGCAGAACAGTGGCAAATGGAATTTAACCCTGAAAAGTGTGAGGTGATGCATTTTGGGAGGACTAACAAGGAAAGGGAATACACAATGAATGGTAGGACCCTAGGAAGGACAGAGGATCAGAGGGACCTTGGTGTGCATGTACATAGATCCCTGAAGGCAGCAGGACAGGTAGATAAGGTGGTTAAAAAGGCATATGGGATACTTGCCTTCATTAGCCGAGGCATAGAATATAAGAGCAGGGAGGTTATGATGGAGCTGTACAAAACGCTAGTTAGGCCACAGCTGGAATACTGTGTGCAGTTCTGGTCGCCACACTATAGGAAGGATGTGATTGCATTGGAGAGGGTGCAGAGGAGATTCACCAGGATGTTACCTAGGCTGCAGTGCTTCAGCTATGAAGAGAGACTGGACAGGCTGGGGTTGTTTTCCTTAGAGCAGAGAAGGCTGAGGGGGGACCTGATTGAGGTGTACAAAATTATGAGGGGCATAGCTAGGGTAGATAGAAAGGAACTTTTTCCCTTAGTAGAGGGGTCAATAACCAGGGGGCATAGTTTCAAGGTAAGGGGCAGGAGGTTTAGAGGGGATTTGAGGAAAAACTATTTCACCCAGAGGGTGGATGGAATCTGGAACTCACTGCCTGAAAGGGTGGTAGAGGCAGGAACCCTCACAACATTCAAGAAGCATTTAGATGAGCACTTGAAACGCCATAGCATACAAGGCTACGGACCAAGTGCTGGAAAATGGGATTAGAATAGACAGTGCTTGATGGCTGGTGCGGACACGATGGGCCGAAGGGCCTCTTTCTGTGCTGTAAAACTCTATGACTATGACTCTAAGAATTATTCCAGGGATGAGGGACTTCAGTTACGTGGATAGACTGGAGAAGCTGGGGTTGTTCTCCTTAAAGCAGAGAAGATTGAGAGGTGATTTGATAGAGGTGGTCAAAATCATGAAATCATGAGGGGTCTGGACAGAGCAGATAGAGAGAAACTGTTCCCATTGGCGGAAGGGTCGTGAACCAGAGGACACAGATTTAGGGTGATTGGCAAAAGAACCAAAAGCGACATGAGGAAAAAAAAATTCCGCAGCGAGTGGTTAGGATCTGGAATGCACTGCGTGAAAGGGTGGTGGAGGCAGACTCAATCATGGATTTCAAAGAATTGGATAAGTACCTGAAGGAAAAAAATTTGTAGGGCTACGGGGAAAGGGCGGGGGAGTGGGACTAGCTGAAGTGCTCTTGCAGAGAGCCGGCACGGGCTCGACAGGCCAAATGGCGTTCTTCCGTGCTGTAACTATTCTATGATTCTATACTTTTGGGTTACCAGTCCCCAGGAACTAACCCTAGCAAGAGAAGGCACCTGTCAAGAAGAAAGCTGAAGTAAAAAAATATCAAGTGTATTGAAATCCATGGAAAGTTACAACATTTTTCCAAATGATGATTTGCAGATCACTTTTGGTAATTTTCGTGTGTCTTTAGCAGCTTGTCATTATCTGAATTCTCAGCTGGATTCCTGCCTTAGAATTCAATGAGAGGTATCCATTTACTCGTGTAAATCAGCTAGTGGTCCGGCTTTTTGTCTGCATAGGTTTTGTTTTATGGACAGCTTATTCTATTTTTTGTGGGTGTTTGTATTTGATTATTTACCTGCCTGTATTTGGCTCCCTTTTATTAGGTCCCACCATTCCTTTACTGAGATGTGGACCTGATCCCAGGTCCCTGCTATATTAGGTCCCACCGTTCCTTCACTGAGATGATCACCTGATCTCAGGTCCCTGCTATATTAGGTCCCGCCATTCCTTTACTGAGATGATCACCTGATCTCAGGTCCCTGCTATATTAGGTCCCACCGTTCCTTCACTGAGATGATCACCTGATCTCAGGTCCCTGCTATATTAGGTCCCACCATTCCTTTACTGAGATGATCACCTGATCTCAGGTCCCTGCTATATTAGGTCCCACCATTCCTTTACTGAGATGATCACCTGATCTCAGGTCCCTGCTATATTAGGTCCCACCGTTCCTTCACTGAGATGCTGACGCTACTCTGCAAACAGCTCTCCTGGGAAATGCACAGGTGAAACCTGGGTTGACTAACCAATCACTTCTCTCTCTGAGGAGCATTTTGTTTCTGCTCGATAGCTTTAGCTGGAAGTCCAGCTTGCCGACCCCTGTGCTGCCCTTCAGTGTCACGGTAGATTGTCCCTTTTTGTAGCAAGTGTCACCTAATCTGCTTTCAGATGGTTTTAAGAACTTGACATCTAAATCCATTGTGATACAAGGCACAAGCAGACTTATTGAATAATTGGTTACTAAATCCGTAACTTTAGCCAATATCAGTTGATGTCGCTGTAAAACTAGACTGGTGGGCTCTGTCTTGCAGTACCAATAGATATAACAACTGGCATCATTTCATGCGTAAATGCTTAATTTAATGCCAGAGACTTTCACAGAATCACAGAATCCCCACAGTGCAGATAGAGGCCATTTCGGCCCATCGAGCCTGCACCGACACATATCCCACCCTATCCCCGTAACTCCACGTATTTAATCCCCCTAACACTAAGGGTCAATTTATCATAGCCAAATCAACCTAACCCGCACATCTTTGGACTGTGGGAGGAAACCGGAGCACCCGGAGGAAACCCACGCAGACACGGGGAGAATGTGCAAACTCCACACAGACAGTCGCCCGGGGCCGGATTCGAACCCGGGTCCCTGGCGCTGTGAGGCAACAGTGCTAACCACTATACCACCGTTTTCTATATCTCAACAGTGACTCCACTTCAAAAGTACTTCATTGGCTGTAAAGCACTTTGAGACGTCCTGAAAGGCGCTATATAAATCCAAGTCTTTTACAATTAGTTGTAACCTCACATCAGCTTAATTTCCCAGAGAATTAGTCACTACCAATGCTACTTCACATATATGCCTCGTTACAAAACACAGGAGAGGGATCTCGAGCTACTGGTGGATAGCTTATTGAAACAAATAGTGCAGTGTAAAAACAGCAAACAAGATCTTATTATTTTCACTTAGAAGGATAGAACATAAGTCCCTGGAGGGAATATTGTGCCTGTATAGGGCACTGGTTCATCTGCTCCTGGAGGACTGTTTACTATTCTGATCACTGAACTGCAGTGGGAACATCCTGACTTTTAAGAGGGTATGGAGGAGGACAACGAAACTGATATCGGGGACTAGGCACCTGAACCATGACGAGAGACTAAGGTAGCTGGGAATGTCTACACTCAGGCAAGATCTTCTCAACAACAACTGCCATTTATATAACACTTTAAAAGAAAATGTCCAAGGCGCTTCACTGAGGAGAAAAAGAGCAGATGCTGAGCCTTTTGGGGAGGTTTAGGAGAAATGGCCAAAAGCTCAGTTAAAGAAGGGTGATTTGAGAAAACCTTTAAAGTTGGGGAAGGAGGTGGAAAGGTGGAGGAGTTTGCAGAGGGAGGAAGAAACTGAGGAATATAAGAGGGAGAGTATAGTATGCTTTTTAAACTTTGGGACCAGCCAGATGGACTGCAATGTTCTTTTACAATCCTGTACATTGGCCTAGGTACTATCATTCATCTTTCTCTGTACATCAGCCAGTGGTCCAGCACTCAACTATTTCCACTCAGGATACACCTGTTACTGTAGTGCGAGCAATCCATGACTGACTAATCACAGCACTGTCTAGAGCCAAATGGTAGGGTTATCACTCGGATTTCAGTAAAGCACAGTGAGGAGTGTAAAATTTTCTTGCTTATTATCCACATGAACTGTGGTAAAAACCCAAAATATTTCATCCTTCCTACCTAACAGCATTGTGGAAGTAACTTCACCACACGGACTGCAGCGGTTCAAGATGGCAGCTCACCACCGCCTTCTCAAGGGCAACTAGGATTGGGCAATAAATGCCGGCCTTGCCAGCGACGCCCATATCCCAAGAATGAAATACAAAGAAACCTATGGTTGTGTCTGGAGAGAGCACTTTGAACTGTGTAACACTCGGGTGAAATGTTGGTGGTTCCGGATCTGCCGCTGATACTGGGAGCAATTTGAGGTGATGAATTGAGCATATCACATAGTAGCTTAAATGCAGTTATTTTTCTCTTATGTATCTGTGTCAATCAATGCACAAGTAAATCTAGTGACAACACAGCTCGAGTCAATTCATGATTTTTATTTGTGGGGAAGAGAATTTAAATTGACTGGTAAATTCTAAGGCATGTTGTGGCCTACCAGATATGCATCTATTGTTACTGTTTCTGAGCCAGATACTTGGTTTTATAACTTTTTTCCACATTTATTTATATTCCTGTCCTTTTTCAGTATTTTTTTTCTCCTCTCTTTAGATTCCCCTGTGTTATTCAGTATTCCCTGACCTGCTCCTGTGCTTCTATCTATACCTCTCTGCAGCCAAGTGTTAGTGACTTGCCCTCCTGTTCTTTTTTTCCCTTCTTATGGGAGAGCATCTGTTATCTCTCACCTCACCCCATCCTGATTAACATTTTGGGAGTGGTGCTAAAGAGGACACAATAGGGTTGAATGAAATCTCAAAGGATATCAGTTTCAATGGATGCTTAAGAACAATTGTTCCTATATTTAAAAAAAAACATGATCTGGTCATTTATTTAATCGCTGTTTAATGGGACCATGCTGTGTGCAAATTGGCTGCCACATTTCCCTACATTACAACAGTGACTACACTTTAAGGGGTAAAAATTGGGTAGCGGCCAGCGCCCCGAAAAAGTTAGCGCCCCCGCGGCCGATTTTCCCAGGTAGCGCCCCGAGAGGGGGGAGGAGGGGGCGCTACTGGAAGTGCCCCGTGTCCCTCTTGGGTCGCTGCGAGCCAATATCACGGCGCTACGTGCCGCGGTACTGCAGGCCTTCCTCCCCTTAATAAAGGGGAGGGGCCTGGCGCAGCGTGTCCCGGCGCCCAGCTGGGCCACCAGGGATCGGGAGTGCCGGCAAACGAGCCCGGCATTCAAGAGGAGTGCCGGGCTCACAGAGAGCAGCCGGCACCTCGCGGGGGGGGGCTTCACAGGGGCCGGGGACAGCAACGGGGGCAGATGCTGGCAGGCCGCCACCTCCCTTTTAACTAGCGCCGCCCCGGCCGCGGGTAGGCCCCCCTGACCCCGGCGGACATAGTGTTCGGCGGTAAGTCGGGGGGCGCTACCCAATATTACAGCCGGGCGCAAGCGGGGCACTGCGCACGGTGATGACGTCATCACCGTGCAGTGCTAACGGTTAGCGCCCTGCTAACCTCCCACTGAACCCTCTTAGGGCGCTAACGGGAGGCGTAAATCAACCAAATTTAACCCCCTAAGTGCTTTGGGATGTCCTGAAGGGCGCTATATAAATGCAAGTTCTTTCTTTAGTTGAGACTAGGAACTTCCTGTGAAGGTTAACAGCCAGGATTTTACCCCATCAGTCTAAGCTGGCCACTACATTTTAGCGATCTGTGTACATGGACCCCTAAATCTCTTTGGACCTCCACTGTTCCCATCTTTTCACCATTTAAAATATACTTGGATCTATCTTTCTTGTGTCCAAAATGGATGACCTCACACTTACTTGCGTTGAAATCTATCTGCCACAGTTTTGCCCATTCACTTAATCTATCACTGTCTCATTGTAAATTTAAGCTCCAATCTACACTACTTACTATGCCACCTATCTAGGTCTGTGCCGACTTAGATAACATAATAGTGAGCCAAAAATAAAAACAGAAAATGCTGGAAATACTCAGCAGGTCAGGCAGCATCTGTGGAGAGAGAAACAGAGTTAACGTTTCAGGTCGATGACCCTTCGTCAGAACTGAAACGTTAACGCTGTTTCTCTCTCCACAGATGCTGCCCGACCTGCTGAGTATTTCCAGCATTTTCTGTTTTTATTTTATGACTGATGACTAGAAATCCTTCCATGCATTGCATTTGTCCCGAGGGCAAAGTCTTGCCGGTGTGGAGTTCCATCAATGGGATGACTAATGCTTGGAGGAATTTCCAGCTATAATGAGAAGAATGAGAGACAAAAACTTTTAACAAGGAAAGAAAGTGAAGGTGAAAAGGGGAAAGAACTCCCTTTTGAAATGCTCTTGTTTCCAGAGGAGCAGAATAAGAAATTCTGCTTCCGCACAAAATGTCGGTGGCACTGTTGATTCTACGACTTGTGGGTTTTTTGCTCAGTCATGAGCTAATGTGCATGTCTAATTGCGAACCGCCCATTGTGTGTTCTATTTATACTGTATGTGTCGGTCAGAATCTGATTAAGTACCAGCAATGCTGAATAACAGCAAGGGTGTCAATCCTAGCCTACACAGCAATTATTGTGCTGAAAATAGCACAATTTGATTTCCTGTGTTTTTTTTTCTATTGTGTTTATGAAGAAATGTAGAGAAGTAGAACAAACAGGGGAGGGGGAGACAGAATTAAAATTAGCCAAGCTACTGTTAAAACATTTTCACACACGCAAAATGGTTCGATCGGTAAAGGTGACATATAAAGAAGCCACACGGCCCGGATTATCCCAGGTTCAATTGCCAGCCTGTTATCTGATCTAAGCTGGGGCTGTAGTTACAACTGGCCTCCGCAAACTAGGGAGAGGAAATTAATTCCTAAAGATTTCGTGGAAAGGATTATTGTTCTTACAAAATGAGTCATACAGCACTGGCTACAGATTTAGTAAAAGGAATAAAAAAGGAGGTGGCATCTTTGGAAGAAACAGCTGAAAGGAGCTGCTTACGTAACTGGTAAAGGCAGGGGTGGGGACTAAAACAGTAACAGGTGGGATAGCCTGGCGGTTAACAAAGCCCTTAGCCATTGCCTACTTGACCCCTGAACACTAGAGGAGACAATCAGACAGCGTTCCTGCTCCTGTCTTGCTGGAAGCATGAAGGTGTGGATGGAAGAAAGAAAGAAAGACTTGCATTTATATAGCACCTTTCATGACCACCGGACGTCCCAAAGTGCTTTACAACCAATGAAGTACAGTCACTGTTGTAATGTAGTAGCCAATTTGTGCACAGCAAGTTCCCACAATGTGATAATGACCAGATAATGTTTTTTTGTGGTGTTGATTAAGGGATAAATATTGTCCATGACACCGGGGATAATTCCCCTGCTCTTCTTCGAAATAGTGCCATGTGATCTTTTACGTCCACCTAAGAGAAAGGGCCTCAGTTTAACATCTTATCCGAAAGACGGCACCTCTGACAGTGCAGCACTCCCTCAGTACCAGTCAGCCTAGATTTTTGTGTTCAAATCTCTGGAGTGGGACTTGAACCCACAATCTTCTGACTCAGAGGCAAGAGTGCTACCCACTGAGCCACAGCTGACAGCTGGATGTAGGGTGAGGACAGATTGGGTTCGGCTGTGTTGTGCACCATAGTTCAATATGCACAGTCTTGGGTCATGCATGCAGAATGGCTCTTGAGCAAAGTACTGTGGAGGGTGGCCAGTGCCTGTGGAGCTTTATCTTAACAGGAAAAGAGGGCAGAAAATAAAACACCAAAACAAACCTGTGCCTTTTGTTTTCTTTCCACTGTACGCACCTCTTGTGTCTTTTAGACACAGTAGTTAAGTGGGAAAAAATAAAAGTTTGTTCAAGTGCAGTGTGTGACATCAGTAAATTTAATACTGCTAACCACTGTAGTAGAAACATAGAAAAATAGGAGCAGGAGTAGGCCATTCGGCCCTTCGAGCCTGCTCCGCCAGGCTGATCCTCTATCTCAATTCCATATTCCCGCTCTCTCCCCATACCCCTTGATGCCTTTTGTGTCTAGAAATCTATCTCCTTCTTAAATATATTCAGTGACTTGGCCTCCACAGCCTTCTGTGGTAGAGAATTCCACAGGTTCACCACCCTCTGAGTGAAGAAATTTCTCCTCATCTCTGTCCTAAATGTCCTACCTCGTATCCTGAGACTGTGACCCCTCATTCTAGACCCCGCAGCCAGGGGAAACATCCTCCCTGCATCCAGTCTGTCCAGCCCTGTAAGAATTTTATGCGTTTCAATGAGATCCCCTCTCATTCTTCTAAACTCTAGTGAATACAGGCCTAGTCAACCCAATCTCTCCTCATACGACAGTCCTGCCATCCCAGGAATCAGTCTGGTGAATCTTCGCTGCACTCCCTCTATGGCAGGTATATCCTTTCTTAGGTAAGGAGACCAAAACTGCACACAGTACTCCAGATGTGGTCTCACCAAGGCCCTGTACAACTGTAGTAAGACATCCTTGCTCCTGTACTCAAATCCTCTTGCAATGAAGGCCAACATACCATTTGCCTTCCTAACTGCTTGCTGCACCTGCATGTTTACTTTCAGTGACTGGTGTACAAGGACACCCAGGTCCCTTTGTACATCAGCATTTCCCAATCTATCACCATTTAAATAATACTCTACCTTTCTGTTTTTCTACCGAAATGGATAACTTCACATTTATCCACATTATACTGCATCTGCCATGTATTTGCCCACTCACTTAACTTGTCTAAATCGTCTTGAAGCCTCTTTGCATCCTCCTCACAACTCACAATCCCACCTAGTTTCGTGTCGTCAGCAAACTTGGAAATATTACATTTGGTTCCCTCATCCAAATCATTGATATATATTGTGAATAGCTGGGGCCCAAGCACTGATCCCTGCGGTACCCCACTAGTCACCGCCTGCCACCCCGAAAAAGACCCATTTATTCCTACTCTCTGTTTCCTGTCTGTTAACCAATTTTCAATCCATGCCAGTATATTACCCCCAATCCCATGTGCTTTAATTTTGCACACTAACCTCTTATGTGGGACTTTCTCAAAGGCCTTCTGAAAATCCAAATACACCACATCCACTGGTTCTGACTTATCTATTCTACCAGTTTCATCCTCAAAAAACTCCAGTAGGTTTGTCAAACATGATTTCCCTTTCATAAATCTATGTTGACTTTGTCTAATCCCGTTGATATTTTCTAAATGTCCTGTTATCACATCCTTTATAATAGACTCTAGCATTTTTCCTACTACTGATGTTAGGCTAACCGGTCTGTAGTTCCCTGTTTTCTCTCTCCCTCCTTTTTTAAATAGTGGGGTTACATTTGCCACTCTCCAATCTGCAGGAACGGTTCCATAATCTGTAGAATTTTGGAAGATGACAACCAATGCATCCACTATTTCCATGGCTACCTCTTTTAGTACTCTGGGATGCAGATTATCAGGCCCTGGGGATTTATCGGCTTTCAGTCCCATTAATTTCTCCAGCACTATTTTTTTACTAATACTAATTTCCTTTAATTCCAATTCTCACTAGACCCTTGGTTCCCTCGCATTTCTGTGAAGTTATTTGTGTCCTCTTCTGTGAAGACAGAACCAAAGTATATGTTTCATTGCCCTGCCATTTCCTTGTTCCCCATTATAAATTCTCCCGTTTCTGACTGTAAGGGACCTACATTTGTCTTCACTAATCTTTTTCTTTTTACATACTTGTAGAAGCTTTTACAATCCGCTTTTATGTTCCTTGCAAGTTTACTCTCATACTCTATTTTTCCCCTCTTAATCAATCTCTTGGTCCTTTTTTGCTGAACTCTAAACTGCTCCCAATCCTCAGGCTTGCTACTTTTTCTGGCAACTTTATATGACTCCTCTTTGGATCTAATACTATCCTTAATTTCTTTTGTTAGCCATGGTTGGGCCGCTTTTCCTTTTGTGTTTTTGTGCCAGAAAGGAATGTATAACTGTTGCAATTCATGCATTCGTTCCTTAAATGTTAGCCATTGTCTATCCACTGTCATGCCTTTTAATGAAGCTCCCCAACCTATCAAAGCCATCTCACTCCTCATACCATCGATATCCCTCCTTGGCGTGTCACAAAAGCTTTTCCCCTCTTCCCGAGGCCCTTAATTAGCTAATCAACAGCTCTTCATCATACCAAGACGTGGTAAGGTGTGGGTTAATGCCCTGCACTTTTTCCACCGTCAAAGTACCTGGTTACTATTATCCTAATGAGCGGTAGAGAAGACACTCAAACAGAGACATGAACTTTTACTGATATCAAAGGGACAGTCATCCTGGGTCATGCTTGCATGTTTTCTAGAGAGAACAGGTTGAGTAATAGCCTGTTGCCTCAGCCAGGATGTGGTGTACAGAGAAATACAGAATGGAAGAAAATATATAAAATAGCTTTGTTATAAAACTGCACTGAGATGGTACATTTGCCATAAAAAAAAATACAATTTTTGTTTTATTTTAATTAAGATGCGTAGAGATAATAGAGCAAGAAGCACAAGTCTCTAGGATCTATCAAAAGCAGAGATTGAAATAGTGCGCAGTGTTTTTTTTTCAGTTTGCTTCTGAAGGTGCCAATTGTTGGTGGGCTATGGTCTCCACTGGTGGGATATGGTCTCCACTGGTGGGGTATGGTCTCCACTGGTGGGACATGGTCTCCACTGGTGGGGTATGGTCTCCACTGGTGGGGTATGGTCTCCACTGGTGGGGTATGGTCTCCACTGGTGGGGTATGGTCTCCACTGGTGGGACATGGTCTCCACTGGTGGGACATGGTCTCCACTGGTGGGACATGGTCTCCACTGGTGGGGTATGGTCTCCACTGGTGGGGTATGGTCTCCACTGGTGGGGTATGGCCTCCACTGGTGGGGTATGGTCTCCACTGGTGGGGTATGGTATGCACTGGTGGGATATGGTCTCCACTGGTGGAGTATGGTCTCCACTGGTGGGATATGGTCTCCACTGGTGGAGTATGGTCTCCACTGGTGGGCTATGGTCTCCACTGGTGGGCTATGGTCTCCACTGGTGGGCTATGGTCTCCACTGGTGGGCTATGGTCTCCACTGGTGGGGCTATGGTCTCCACTGGTGGGGTATGGTCTCCACTGGTGGGGTATGGTCTCCACTGGTGGGGTATGGTCTCCACTGGTGGGGTATGGTCTCCACTGGTGGGGTATGGTCTCCACTGGTGGCGTATGGTCTCCACTGGTGGGGTATGGTCTCCACTGGTGGGTATGGTCTCCACTGGTGGCGTATGGTCTCCACTGGTGGGTATGGTCTCCACTGGTGGGGTATGGTCTCCACTGGTGGGGTATGGTCTCCACTGGTGGGGTATGGTCTCCACTGGTGGGGTATGGTCTCCACTGGTGGGGTATGGTCTCCACTGGTGGGGTATGGTATCCACTGGTGGGATATGGTCTCCACTGGTGGGGTATAGTTCCACTGGCAACAGCAGCCCTCCACTACTTCACCTAACTATCCTAAAGCGCGTTACAGCCACTTATGTATTTTGGAAGTGTAGTCAATGTTGTAATGTAGGAAAGGCAAAGGTTGTAGGGCTGGAGGAGGTTACAGAGATAGAGCTGAAAAAGGTTGCAGAGGTTGGGAGGGGTGAGGCCATGGAGGGACAAGTAGATGAGGCAAAGACATTCGAAATTTATGCATTGTGGAATAGGGGTTATGGCAATCAATACTGTGGAGTTGGAAGGTGATGGTTATGGCGGTGACTAAAGTGTGGGTTTTGAAATTCAGAACATAGTCAAACAGGACACCGAGATTGCAAGCCATCAGAATTAGTATGAATGGGCTAAGCTGTGGAGTTGTTAGGCGGGAGCTAAACTGAATGAACTCAGTCTTGCTGATATTGAGTTGAAGGAATTCTTCATGTCAGCTAAGCAGTCAGACAGCACAGAGGTTGTTGTGGACTCAAGGATGGTAGAAGAGGGGTAGTGCAGTAGACATGAAAGCTAGCCCTGTGCCAATAAATTATGTTAGCAAGGGCCATTATGTAGCCAGGATTGAGCCCTGAGGCACCTCCAAGGTGACAGAGTAGGAGCAAAAGCCATTGTAGGAGATATGCTAGATAAAGTTGGAGTGAAGCCAGGCTAGAACAGTATGACAGAGGTGGACTACAGATGGAGACGTTGGAGGAGAATGGGGTAGTTGACCGCAGAGAGTCACGCTGCCGTCACAAACCATGCCATTAAATTAAAATCACAAGAATTAACCAGGGCTTTTTTCCTGGTATCTGTCTGGCTTGTGCATTCAGTAAGTGCAGGCCCGATGGAGCCATTTAAATAAGGCTGGAAGGACAGTCCTAGCATCCTGCTTCATTTTCCATCCTCTTTGGGTGTCGCAGTGCATGGATGCCCAGACGTATGGCATTACAGCTTGCCTCTTGACCTCCATTGACCAGATGTCCGCTGGAGCCCTGGGGGATGGTGCAGATTTAAGATCTCAAGGAAATCCTGCTTAGATATTTTTTGCCCTCTCCAAAATCTTTAGATTGCTCTGCGGCCTTCTGGCTGCAAATCTCCATCATCAGTCAGAATGACCCAAGCCAGACTTACAGGCCTAGGGGCTGCCCCCTAGGCCATTTAATAATACTGTACTAGGAAATCTAGGTGACTCCAGGACTGGACAGGTACAGAGGTTGGGAGGGATGAATCTATCGAGGGACTTGTAGATGAGGACAACAAATTTGAAATTGGTGCAGTGTAGGATAGGGGTGAAGTTAGTCAGGTTTCCCTGTTACTCAAAGAGCAATGTAGGCCGCGATTTTGCCAGCGCTCAGAGGATGGGTTCGGAGGCGGGTCAGCTGTTACATTCAAAAGGTGGAGGAGTAGCATTGTTAATCAAGGATAGTTTAACAGCGGCAGAAAGGCAGTTCGAGGGGGATCTGCTGTCTGAGGTAATATGGGCTGAAGTTAGAAATAGGAAAGGAGCGGTCACGTTGTTAGGAGTTTTCTACAGGCCCCCAAATAGTAATAGAGATGTGGAGGAAGAAATTGCAAAGCAGATTATGAATAGGTGTGGAGGTCACAGAGTAGTTGTCATGGGTGACTTCAACTTTCCAAATATTGATTGGAACCTTTATAGGTCAAACAGTTCGGATGGGATAGTTTTTGCACAGTGTGTGCAGGAGGGTTTCCTGACACAATATGTGGATAGGCCGACAAGAGGTGGGGCCACATTGGATTTGGTACTGGGTAATGAACCGGGCCAAGTGTTTGATTTGTATGTGGGAGAGCACTTTGGAGATAGTGACCACAATTCGGTGACTTTCACTATTGCAATGGAGAGGGATAGGGCCATACGGCAGGGCAGGGTTTATAATTGGGGGAGGGGTAATTATGATGCGATTAGGCAAGAATTAGGGAGCATAAGATGGGAACAGAAACTATCAGGGAAAGGCACAAACGAAAAGTGGAGCTTTTTCATGGAGCAATTACTGCGTGTCCTTGATAGGTATGTCCCTGTCAGGCTGGGAGGAAATGGCCGAGTGAGAGAACCATGGTTCACAA
Organism: Squalus acanthias; assembly: GCA_030390025.1. NCBI lineage: Eukaryota > Metazoa > Chordata > Chondrichthyes > Squaliformes > Squalidae > Squalus > Squalus acanthias. The sequence goes on from CM059444.1 coordinate 58,573,694, forward strand.
AAGAGGTTGAATGTCTAGTCAAGAGGAAAAAGGAAGCGTATGTAAGGATGAGAAAACAAGGTTCAGTTGGGTCGATTGAGGGGTACAAAGTAGCAAGGAATGAGCTAAAAAAAAGAGCTTAGGAGAGCTAGGAGGGGGCATGAGAAGTCCTTGGCGGGTCGGATCAAGGAAAACCCCAAGGCTTTTTACTCTTATGTGAGGAATAAAAGAATGACCAGGGTGAGGGTAGGGCCGGTCAAGGACAGTAGTGGGAACTTGTGCATGGAGTCAGAAGAGATAGGAGAGGTGATGAATGAATACTTTTCGTCAGTGTTCACCGAGGAGAGGGGCCATGTTCTTGAGGATGAGAGTGTGATAAAGGTGGATAGGCTGGAGGAGGTAGATGTTCTGAGGGAAGATGTTTTAGCAATTTTGAAGAACCTGAGGGTCGATAAGTCCCCTGGGCCAGATGGGATATATCCTAGGATTCTTTGGGAGGTAAGGGAGGAGATTGCAGAGCCTTTGGCTTTGATCTTTGGGTCCTCACTGTCCACGGGGATGGTGCCAGAGGACTGGAGAGTGGCGAATGTTGTTCCTCTCTTCAAGAAAGGAAATAGGAATGACCCTGGTAATTATAGGCCGGTTAGTCTTACTTCGGTGGTTGGTAAGATAATGGAAAAGGTCCTGAGGGATAGGATTTATGACCATTTGGAAAGATGCAACTTAATCCGGGATAGTCAACACGGATTCGTGAAGGGTAAGTCTTGCCTAACAAATTTGATTGAATTTTTTGAGGAGGTAACTAAGTGTGTAGATGAAGGTAGAGCAGTTGATGTCGTATACATGGATTTTAGTAAGGCGTTTGATAAGGTTCCCCATGGTCGGCTCATGAAGAAAGTAAGGAGTTGTGGGATAGAGGGAAATTTGGCCGATTGGATAAGTAACTGGCTATCTCATAGAAGGCAGAGGGTGGTGGTGGATGGAAAATTTTCGGACTGGAGACCAGTTACCAGCGGTGTGCCACAGGGGTCGGTGCTGGGTCCTCTGCTGTTTGTGATTTTTATCAATGACTTGGAGGAGGGGACTGAAGGGTGGATCAGTAAATTTGCTGATGACACCAAGATTGGTGGAGTAGTGGATGAGGTGGAGGGCTGTTGTAGGCTGCAAAGAGACATTGATAGGATGCAGAGCTGGGCCGAAAAATGTCAGATGGAATTTAACCCTGATAAGTGCGAGGTGATTCATTTTGGTTGGGCAAATTTGAATAAGGATTACAGGGTCAACGGCAGGGTTCTGAGGAACGTGGAGGAACAGAGGGATCTGGGGGTTCATATCCACAGATCTCTGAAGGTTGCCACTCAAGTAGATAGAGCAGTAAAGAAGGCCTATAGTGTGTTAGCGTTTATTAACAAGGGGTTTGAGTTTAAGAACCGTGAGGTTATGCTGCAACTGTACAGGACCTTGGTGAGACCACATTTGGAATATTGTGTGCAGTTCTGGTCACCTCACTATAAGAAGGACGTGGAAGCATTGGAAAGAGTGCAAAGGAGATTTACCAGGATGCTGCCTGGTTTGGAGGCGAGGTCTTATGAGGAAAGATTGAGGGAGCTAGGGCTTTTCTCTTTAGAGCGGAGGAGGATGAGAGGCGACTTAATAGAGGTTTATAAGATGATGAGGGGGATAGATAGAGTGGATGTTCAGAGACTATTTCCTCGGGTGGATGTAGCTGTTACAAGGGGGCATAACTATAAGGTGCATGGGGGGAGATATAGAAGGGATGTCCGAGGTAGATTCTTTACTCAGAGAGTGGTTGGGGTGTGGAATGGACTGCCTGCTGTGATAGTGGAGTCGGACACTTTAGGAATTTTCAAGCGGTTATTGGATAAGCACATGGAGCACACCAGAATGATAGGGAGTGGGATAGCTTGATCTTGGTTTCGGACAATGCTCGGCACAACATCGAGGGCCGAAGGGCCTGTACTGTGCTGTACTGTTCTATGTTCTATGTTCTATGATTGACAGCAGGTTGTGAACCCGCCTCCATGTGAGCTTCCAAAGTGTCGGGTCTGCGATTTCAAAACAGACCCGACACCAAGCGGCCGGGGAGGCATTTAAGATACTTAACAGCCTTTTTCTATTTTGCCACATTTTCAACGGGTTTCACGTTGTTCGCAGATCACGTCAGGTAAGTATGTCGGGATTTCCAGTGAGTTGCAACTGCAGTATAAAAGCTAAACTCTCACATCTGTTCACTTTCAAATGTCAGAGGTTGCTGATTTCAGGATTTGGAAAACACATTTGATCTGTATTGAGGCTGTAAGTGTGTGTTGTAAACTCTATATGCACTGTCACCTCCTTGGAATAACCTCTCTCCCCATTGACTGACTGCTTCTAAGATCTCATCCTCAACTGCCATATATAACAGCAGAATGGGAACGATTTATACTCTCTCACCCTGGTCCTCAGAATCTGAAGAGGATCAGCCGCAGCAGCAACAGAACCAGGCACACCAGCATCACCAACAACAGCAGCGCCAACCTTCTCCTTAACCACCTGATGCTGCACAGGGCAGAGACCATCAGTGCAGGGCTGCACCGCGCCGCAGGAGATACTCCCAACACAGGGTTTACATTAATGATGTAGATATGAATGTAGGAGGTATGATCAGTAAGTTCGCAGATGACACGAAAATTGGTGGAGTGGTAAATAGCGAGGAGGGAAGCCTCAGGCTACAGGACGATATAGACGGGATGGTTAGATGGGCAGAACAGTGGCAAATGGAATTTAACCCTGAAAAGTGTGAGGTGATGCATTTTGGGAGGACTAACAAGGAAAGGGAATACACAATGAATGGTAGGACCCTAGGAAGGACAGAGGATCAGAGGGACCTTGGTGTGCATGTACATAGATCCCTGAAGGCAGCAGGACAGGTAGATAAGGTGGTTAAAAAGGCATATGGGATACTTGCCTTCATTAGCCGAGGCATAGAATATAAGAGCAGGGAGGTTATGATGGAGCTGTACAAAACGCTAGTTAGGCCACAGCTGGAATACTGTGTACAGTTCTGGTCGCCACACTATAGGAGGGATGTGATTGCATTGGAGAGGGTGCAGAGGAGATTCACCAGGATGTTACCTGGGCTGGAGCGCTTCAGCTATGAAGAGAGACTGGACAGGCTGGGGTTGTTTTCCTTCGAGCAGAGAAGGCTGAGGGGGGACCTGATTGAGGTGTACAAAATTATGAGGGGCATAGATAGGGTAGATAGAAAGGAACTTTTCCCCTTAGTAGAGGGGTCAATAACCAGGGGGCATAGTTTCAAGGTAAGGGGCAGGAGGTTTAGAGGGGATTTGAGGAAAAACTTTTTCACCCAGAGGGTGGTTGGAATCTGAAACTCACTGCCTGAAAGGGTGGTAGAGGCAGGAACCCTCACAACATTCAAGAAGCATTTAGATGAGCACTTGAAACGCCATACGGACCAAGTGCTGGAAAATGGGATTAGAATAGACAGGGCTTGATGGCCGGCGCAGATACGATGGGCCGAAGGGCCTCTTTCTGTGCTGTATGACTCTATGACATTAGCGGCATCTCCCAGTCGGCCGCCCACAGATGCATCACGCAGGTTACCGATGCCCTCTTTGCCAAGTCCGCCAATTACATCCACTTCTCCACTGATGAGGCAAGTGTTGCCGAGCGGGCGCTAGACTTTGTCAGTCTGGCTGACTTCCCACGGGTGCAGGGCGTCATTAACTGCACACATATGGCCATCAGGGCACCTCATCAGACCCCAGCAGTATTTGTCAACCGCAAGGGCTTCCACTCCCTTAACGTGCAGCTGGTGTGCAACCATAGGAAGAGCATCATGCATGTGTGCGCCAGGTTCCCAGGCAGCTGCCATGACTCTTACATCCTGCGCCAGTCCACTGTCCCTCAGCTCTTCGCACCGCTAAACGAACTTTCCGGCTGGCTCCTCGGAGACAAGGGCTATTCCCTGAAAACGTGGCTAATGACACCATTGAGGAGGCCCTCAAATGAGTTTGAGGAGCGTTACAATCAAAGCCACATTTCCACCAGAAGTGTCATAGAGCAAACAATAGGGTTGCTCAAAATGCACTTCAGATGCCTGGACAGATCTGGTGGAGCCCTACAGTATGCACCAGCCAGGGTCTCGAGAATCATCGTCATCTGCTGTGCCCTACACAACATCGCACTGCAGCGAGGATTAGTGCTGCATGAGGAACAAGCCGTAGTGCGCACAGCCTCTTCAGAGAAGGAGGAGGACAAGCAGAATGAGGTTCCAGATGAGGAATACCTGGAGGAGGCGGCTGACCCATTGCGACCAGCACGCAAGCACATTGCTGCCCATGATGCCAGGGATGGCCTAATCAATGCCAGATTCATCTAAATTTATGCAGCACAGACATGTAGCTGCCACATCCACATGAAGGTTGGCATGACCCACTTCAACACCATAGAGCATCTCTACAATGAACTGTGCATTCCTTGCACTGTCACCACCATTGCTGGACATAAAAGGCACCCTCACCCTTCACTGTCCCACTTCAAATTGTGAGCACACATATGGCAACGAATTCAAACATTCACACAACATTACTTTATTACAACAAAATAAAAGAACAGAAATTTAACATTGATTTACAGCAAGACACCCAAGTGACTACCCTTGTGACTGTTTATGTGGGAGCTTTCTTTTACACGTGCTTCTACGTGGTGCTATCCCTGTGGCTTCAGCAGATGTAGAGGCAGCCCGCTCACTTCCCTGCTGCGCCTGCTTAGAAGCCTTTGGCGGTCGTCCTCTGGGTTTGGCGCCTATGAGGGCCCCGCCAAAGTCTGGTCCTCCTGCGGCTGTGCAGGGGCAGTAGCTGGAGAGCACCTTGCTGCACATCAGTGGGGCCATGAGGACCCGTGTCTGTACTGACATTCCCCATAACAAGGATGTCCATGAACCTCTGGTTTCTCTCCTCGATAGATGCCCATCTATTCTCCATAGCTGACCATCTATTTAGAAGTGTTACCATGTTCTCCTGAGTCTGGCGATTTATGTCCTCCATGGAGGTTGCCATCCTTTCCATGGTGGTACCTACATTTGCCAGTGCGTGTGCCATGGCGTTGCTTATATTTGAGATGGACTCCTCCATTCTCTGCACCCTCGCAGTCACCGTGGTTGCAAACCCAGTCAGAGCCTCCTGCAATTGTTTGCGCAGAGTGGCTGGAGCCGGGAGCGGGACTGGAACCCGCCAACTACCTCTCCCGCCACGAACCCGCCTCCGCTGGGAAAATCCAGCCTGTAGTGTTCTCTGTTGGCCAGTCACAGATGCCACGTCAGTGTTAAGGTCTTGATTGATTAGTTTTGAAGCCTAATTTACAGTTGACTGGAGTTGTCTTATTGCGGTATACTTCAGTCACTAAAGAGTTTATCACTGATAATTTTATGTCTGAGAAAAACTACCAGAAGATACAGCTTACATATTTGTGTATATGTTACAATCAGCTTCATTTGGCATCAAAGTTGATGTGAAAGGATTATATGACTTGCAAACTTGCGATGTAAGTTACAAATGACTGTAATTTAGCTGGTCGGCATAAATCATGGGTGTGTGTCCTTTTATAATGTGTAACTAATATAGTTATGTACTAACTGTTACGGTATGGGAATATTGATGAGTGAAAACTACTATTATGTGATTAGAAACTGAAAACTTAAGTAAAGGTTTCTGTGTCCACCCACTGTAATCCTACTAGCTCCAAATATTGTAGCTGTAAATCTCTGTCAAAATGAATAGATTTTACTCGGGCTACATTTTTGACTTTGTTTACAACCCCAAAGCCTTGCAGCATAGTTACTATCTGTATGATGTGTTCTGTGACTTATGCTAACTTTTCTGCTAAAATCCAGCACTCTGTCATGAAAGAAATTGTGCAGCAAAACTATTATAAATAAGTATCAGATATCCCATGGCATTGCTCATGGTAACTCAGAGGATATTTTTAATTCATTCTTGGGATATGGGAGCCGCTAGCAAGGCCAGCAATTATTGCCCATCCCTAGTTGCACTTGAGAAGGTGGTGATGAGCCTTCTTCTTGAACCACTGCAGTCCGTGTGGTGAAGGTGCTCCCATAGTGCTGTTAGGTACGGAATTCCAGGGTTTTGACCCAGTGACAATGAACGAACGGCGATATATGTCCAAGTGGGGAGGGTGTGTGGCTTGGAGGGAACTCGGAGGTGGTGGTGTTCTCATGCGACTGCTGCCCTTGTCCTTCTAGGTGGTAGAGGTCGCGGGTTTGGGAGGTGCTATCGACGAAGGCTTCGGGGTTGCTGCAGTGCATCCTGTGGATAGTACACACTTCAACCAAGGTGTGCCGGTGATGGAGGGAGTGGATTTTAAAGGTGGTGGATGGGCTGCCGATCAAGCAGACTGTTGTGTCCTGGATGGTGTTGAGTTTCTTTGAGTATTGCTGCAGCTGCACCCATCCAGGCAAGTGGAGGGTATTCCATCACATTCTTGAATTGTGCCTTGTAGATGGTAGAGAGGCTTTGGGGAGTCAGAAGGTGAGCCACTTGCCACAGAATACCCAACCTCCAACCTGCTGTATTAGCCATGGAATTTATGTGGCTGGTCCAGTTGAGGTTCTGGTCAACGACGACCCCTAGGATTTTGTTGGTGGGAGATTTGGTGATGGTAATGCCATTGAATGTCATGAGGAGGTGGTTAGACTCTTAGAGATGATCATTGCCTGGCACTTGTGTGACGCGAATGTTCCTTGCCACTTAACAGCCCAAGTCTGTATGTTGTCCAGATTTTGCTGCACGCAGGCACGGATTGCTTCATTATATGAGGAATTGCAAATGGAGCTGAACACTGTGCAATCATCAGCAAACAGCCCACTTCTGATGTTATGATGGAGGGAAGGTAATCGATGAAGCAACTGAAGATAGTTGGGTCTAGGACGTTGCCCTAAGGAACTCCTGCAGCGATTTCCTGGAGCTGAGATGATTGGCCTCCAAATAACACAGCCATCGTCCTTTGTGCTCGGTATGACTCCAGCCACTGGAGAGTTTTCTCCATGATCTCCATTGACTTCAATTTTATTAGAGCTCCTTGGTATCCCATTCGGTCGAATGTTGCCTTGACGTAAAGGGGAGTTACTCTCGCCTCACCTCTGAAATTCAGCTCTTTTGTCCATGTTTTGACCAAGGCTACAATGAGGTCTGGAGCCGAGTGTTCCTGGCGGAATTTAAACTGAGCATTTCTGAGCAGGGTATTGGAGTAAGTGCCGCTTGATAGTACTGTTGACAACTCCTTCCATCACTTTGCTGATTGTTGAGAGTAAGCTGATAGGACGGTAATTGACCCGGTTGGATTTGTGGACAGGACATACCCAGGCAATTTTCCACATTGTCAGGTAGATGCCAGTGTTGTAGCTGTACTGCAACAGTTTGGTTAGAGGAGTGACAATTCTGGAGCCAGCACTTCTGCCGTGTTTTTGTCGGGACCTGTAGCCTTTGCTGTATCTAGTGCCCTCAGCCAGTTCTTAATATCACGTGGAGTGAATCAAATTGGCTGAAGACTGGCATCTGTGATGGTGGGGACCTCGGGAGAAGGCAGAGAAGGATCATCCACTTGGCACTTCTGGCTGAAGTTAATTCCAAATGCTTCAGCCTTGTCTTTTGCACTCACGTGTTGTGCTCTGCTATCATTGAGGATGGGGATATTCATGGAGCCTCCTCCTCCTATTAGTTGCTTAATTGTCCACCACAATTTGTGACTGGATGTGGCAGGACTGCAGAACCTTGACCTGATCCGTTGGTTGTGGGATCGTTTAGCTCTGTCAATAGTATGCTGCATCTGCTGTTTCGCATGCATGCAGTCCTGTGTTGTAGCTTCACCAGATTGGCACCTCATTTTCAGGTACGCCAGGTCCTGCTCCTGGATGCGCTGTTTTATAACACTAGAGGTGCTACGGGGAAAGGGGGGAGTGGTACTAATTGGATAGGTCTTTCAGAGAGCCGGCACAGGCACGATGGGCCGAATGGCCTTCTGTGCTGTATGATTCTATTCGATGTGATAGCAACAAAGAGCCGGCACAGCCACGATAGGCCGAGTGGTCTCCTTCTGTGCTGTAAGGTTCAATGTGGGCATTAACAGTACTTATTTCAGTTCCTGATAACTGTTAAAAAGAGGAATTATTAGGAAAGAAAATTGCAATTTGAAAGGTAACGCAGGTCCTGCAAGAGTTAATGTAATCCCCCGAGCATAGGATTTGGATGGTTGCCAAAGTTGAAATGAGAGAGTTTGTGTACAGTGTGCTGGTCAGGTCTGTGGTGTCCATGTTTCCTCTGTGTACTTCATGCTCCCTTAAATTCTAGGAACTCGTGCATTCACCACTTCTACTAGGAAGACAGTGCAAGCTTAATTTCTCAGGGGGGACTTCATTAGCATTTTGTGTTACCAGGAACTTGCATTCGTGACAAACACAGCAATTCTACGTTATCTTTTTTATGATCAGTGAGTAAGAAAATACATGAGACTTTTTTTTTCCACATGACATTTGCACTTGGCTGATTAGAACATTTCATTATCAAACATAACCTGCAACCAAGAGGCATCATTTCTAGAAAACAAATACAATATCTTCATAGCTTTGCTGTCTTGTCGGCTTTTATCATACAATAAATTTAACAGTAGTGTTCAAAATTATCAAAGGTTTTGATAGAAAAATAGAAAGACTTGCATTTCTATAATGCCTTTCATGACCTCAGAACGTCCCAAAACGCTTCACGACCAATTAAGTACTTTTTTTTTTGAAGTGTAGTCACTGTTGTAATGTAGGAACCGCGGCAGCCAATTTGTGCACAGCAAGCTCCACAACAGCAATGTGATAATGAATCATATAATAATAGAATGGTTACAGCACAGAAGGAGGCTATTCGGCCCGTCGAGCCCGTGCCGGCTCTCTGCAAGAACGCTTCAGCTAGTCCCACTCCCCCACCCTTTCCCCATAGCCCTGCAAATTTTTTTCCTTCAGTTACTTATCCAATTCCCCTTTGAAAGCCGTGATTGAATCTGCCTCCACCACCCTTTCAGGCAGTGCATTCCAGATCCTAACCACTCGCTGCGTAAAAAACTTTTTCCTCATGTCGCCTTTGGTTCTTTTGCCAGTCACCTTAACATAACAATAACAAAAGTGAGAAGTCGCACAACACCAGGTTATAGTCCAACAGTTTTATTTGAAATCACAAGCTTGTGATTTCAAATAAAACTGTTGGACTATAACCTGGTGTTGTGCGACTTCTCACTTTTGTCCACCCCAGTCCAACACCGGCATCTCCGCATCATAACAATAACAGATTATCTGCTCTTATCACATTGCTGTTTGTGGGAGTTTGCTGGGCACAATTAGCTGCCATGTTTCCTACATTACAACAGTAACACGCTTCAAAAGTACTTCATTGGTTGTAAAGCGCTTTGGGACGTCCCGAGGTCATGAAAGGCGCTATATAAACAAATTGATTATCTGCACGAACATTTTTGTGTCCTTCTGCTCATGTGCACGGTCGGCCCCGCCCCCTTTTGTGCATGCGCACCCGATCCCCTTCTGCGCATGGGCGCTGTCACCGAGGCCGCGCATGCGCAGTACCCCACAGTCGCAGCTGCACTGCAGCGTGGGCTTTCTTCAGCTCCATGGGAGTTCTGGATCCGTGCTGGCTGGGGGGAGAAGAGAAGATCGAAAGCAGAGGGAGAGAGGGAATTAGAGGGAGAGCGAGGGAATCGGAGTGAGAGGGGGAGAGAGAGGGAATTGGAGGGAGAGAGGCAAGAGGGGGGAGAGAGATAGAACGAGTGAATCGGAGGGGGGAGAGGGGGAATCGGAGGGGGAGAGAGACAGAGGGAATCGGAGGGGGAGAGAGGGAATCGGATGGGGAGAGAGTGGAGAGAGAGAGAGGGGGGAGAGAGAGAGGGAATCGGAGGGGGAGAGAGGGAATCGGATGGGGAGAGAGTGGGGAGAGAGAGAGGGAATCTGAGGGGAAGAGAGGGAATCGGAGGGGCGAGAGAGGGAATCGGGGGGGAGAGAGAGAGGGAATCGGGGGGGAGAGAGAGAGGGAATCAGGAGGGGGCGAGAGAGGGAATCGGGGGGGAGAGAGAGGGAATCGGGGGGGGAGAGAGAGAGGGAATCAGAAGGGGGAGAGAGGGAATCGGTGGGGGAGAGAGAGAGGGAATCGGGGGGGGGGAGAGAGAGGAGGTCAGGAGCTCGGGGTGGTAGGGGTAAAGAGTACGGAGAGCACAGTGGGGCTGGGGGAAGAACGTGATCCGAGTCTAAAGGGGGGGGGGGCTGAGAGCGAGAACGTGATCCAGATGGTGAGACGGATCACGTTCTTCCAACCCCACCCACTTTAAACCCGCACCACGTTCTCCCTCTCCTCCCCCTAGACCTGGTTGATTTCTCGGAAAGCTCGGTACATGTGTGGCAAGTGACATCATTGGACTGGACAAAATCCGGAAGTCATGACACTGTCACTATTCACTTCATACCCAATAAACCTGTCAACAATCCGTGACCCACACTCAATGCCCCATCTATTGGGGCGGGGGGGGGGGGGGGGGCGGAAGGTCAGGAAGCCAGGGTGGGAGGGAGAAGGTCAGGAACATGGGCGTGGGGGAGGAGGTCAGGAACTCGGGCGGGGGGAGGTCAGAAACTTGGACCGTGTTGGGTGGGGCGGGGGGGGAGGTCAGGAACTTGGGTGGTGGAGGCAGGAACTTGTTTGCGGGTGAGAGAAGGTCTTAACCCACGAGGGTGAGCCCTGTCTGTTCCAAGTGAGCTCTGTTTTGTCTGGAGTAGGCAGTCAGAATGGCTCGAATTACACTTTGCAAAGTAACTGATCACGTAGGCAGGGAGGATCGAATTACACATTCCAGAGAAACTGCTTGGTGTGTCTTGTCCTCCAAGGGGACCAATCAGCAATCAGGACTTGTCATCCAAGGGGTCCAATCAGAGCTTTTGGTGTTGCGAATAAACACGTCCCTATATAAATGCAAGTCTTTCTCTCTTTCAAAGAGCCGGCACAGACTCAAATGGCCTCCTCTGCTGTTTTACTCTATGAAAAAACACTCCCCAAGGTTAGGTGTGCATGGAAAATTGAACAAAAGAAACACAAAAATCATTGCACTTTTATCAAGGTTAAAAATGTTGTTTTTAAAGCACTCTGAGAACATAACTAAATCTAAAAACACAACTCTTCTAAGTGTACACAGGCATTAGATTACAAAATAAATGAAGGGAAAGCTGAAAAAACAGTGTGGCACTAACTTTCAAGACAACAGTGTTTTCTTTCAGTCTTCGCGCAGTTTTGATATTTTGCTTCATCTCAAAGATCTGGTCGCTGCAGCTGTTGGATCAGTCTGCACACTGTTGGTCTTAATTTCTCCAGCCCCACTAGGTATATGAAGTAGACATGGTGTTCTTTCCTGGAATTGGGCTGCCTCTTCGGTGCGGCAAGACTTTTGCCCGCTACAAAGATGCCTTTCTGACTCCGGCGAATTTTCAGGCCTCAGGGTCAGTTAACTATTGGCGGACTCGCCAGTCACTGCCAGGAGTCTGTTTGGAGTGGGAGTGGAGATTGGCTGCGGCTGCTCCCCAGAGTAATACCAGTGGAAACTCTATTGCGTGTGTGTCTGTGTGTTTGTCTATATATCTACCAATGTTCCTGTTCATTTTTTTTTAGATGCGCTGCCCCTCTAAGGGGCTGTGCGGCCCATTCAAAATAACTCGTGCGGTTTTTCGCATTCATAAGCCGGCTGCGCAGGAGGTCCAGAGAGCTGCGTGGACACGCAGATTAAAGGGAACATTGATATCTGCCTATGTACATATAATATACATTAGGGTACGGTAGTGTAGTGGTTATGTTACTGGACTAGTAATCCAGAGGCCTCGACTAGTAATCAAGAGAATATAAATTCAAATCCCACCATGGCAGTTTGAGAATTTGAATTCCGTTAAAAAATCTGGAAATTAAAAAGTTGGTATCAGTAAAAGTGACCATGAAGCTGTCTCATTGTCCTAAAAACCCGACTGGTTCACTAATGTCCCTTAGGGAAGGAAACCTGCCATCCTTACCCGGTCTGGCCTATATGTGGCATGGTTGACTCTTAACTGCCCTCTGAGGTGAACTAGCAAGCCACTCAGTTATATTAGGGATGGGCAATAAATGCCGTCCTTGCCAGCAATGCCCACATCTCGAGACTGAATTTTTAAAAAATTAAATGTGTATAATTTGTGCTTCATTTTCCTGAGCCTCAAGCACCTCCAAAACTTCCAGACCCTGGGGACCCTCGGAGCCCACCACAAGGACACTTCACCAATGTTCCCTGTAATATTTTTTGGGTGCGTGGCCCCTTTAAGTGGCTGCGCGCCCCATCAAATCTTTGCTCATACACGGTTATTCCAATTGAAAAGCCAGCGAGCAGCCTGCGCAGGAGCTCCAGACCACTGCACAGCCGCGCAGCTTAACGGGAACATTGCTTTTCGCACAGTCCTCACAAATTCCCTAGCCTGCCTTCCTAGTGCTCTCAGCCCCCAAGACCACCCCCAATGCTCCCATACCCTGTGACCTACTCCTCATGCTGCCTGAACCCAGGACTACCCCGCCGTGCCTCAGACCTCAGAACCTCCCACTCAGTACTTCTAGATCCCAGGACTACATTCCCAGTGTTCTCAGATCCCAGAGCCACCACCAATGCTGATAAGTGAGTGCCCCTGATAAAAGTACTTTTCATAACACCCTTGTTCTTATCAAACCTCCAGCTCACCATGAGCATTGACACAGGACATCAACTAGTAATATGTTAAACGTTTTGTGACTAGCTTCCTATAAGCGTCAGATTTCCTATAACATTTTCCCTGTCACACTTTACGTGTTTGTGTGGAGTGTGTGTTTGTGTGCGTATGTGTTTGTGTGTGTGTGTGTGCGTATGTGTTTGTGTGTGTGTGCGTAAGTGTTTGTGTGTGTGCATGTTTATGTGTGTGAGTGTGTGTGATCACATGTGTGGGTGTTGCTTGCAAGGCCCACACCTCCCACCCACTGTCCAAAAGATACAAAAGTTGCAGACTTGAAGTAAAAATAACTTTTATTGAAGCAGCCAAGTGTTTATTTACTGTTCCAGAGACACCGAGGGTGTTATAGAATCATAGAAATTTCCTGCAGAGAAGGAGGCCATTTGGCCCATCGTGTCTGCGCTGGCCGAAAAAGAGCTAACCAGCCTAATTCTACTTTCCAGCTCTTGGTCCGGAACCCTGTAGGTTACAGGACTTCAAGTGCATATCCAAGTACTTTTTAAATGTGATGAGTGTCTCTGCCTCTACCACCCTTTCAGGCAGTGAGTTCCAGATCCCCACCACCCTCTGGGTGAAAAAAGTTCTCCTCAACTCCGCTCTAATCCTTCGACCAATTACTTTAAATCTATACCCTCTGGCTATTGACATCTCTACTCGGGGAAATAGGTCCTTCCTATCCACTCTATCTCGGCCCCTCATAATTTTATACACCTCAATCTAATCTCCCCTCAGCCTCCTCTGTTCCAAAGAAAACAACCTAAGCCTATCCAATCTTTCCTCATAGCTAAAATTCTCCAGTCCTGGCAACATCCTCGTAAATCTCCTCTGTACCCTCTCTAGTGCAATCACATCTTTCCTGTAATGTGGTGACCAGAACTGTATGCAGTACTCTAGCTGTGGCCTAACTAGTGTTTTATATAGTTCAAGCATAACCTCACTGCTCTTATATTCTATGCCTTGTCTAATAAAGGAAGGTATCCCGTATGCCGCCTTAACTACCTTATCTACCTGTCCTGCTACATTCAGGGATCTATGGACATGCACTCCAAAGTCTCTCTGTTCCTCTACACTTCTCAGTATCCTACCATTTATTGTGTATTCCCTTGCCTTGTTAGCCCTCCCCAAATGCATTACCTCACATTTCTCCGGATTGAATTTCATTTGCCACTTTTCTGCCCACCTGACCAGTCCATTGATATCTTCCTGCAGTCTATAACTTTCTTCCTCACTATCAACCACGCTGCCAGTTTTTGTATCATCTGCAAAGTTCTTATTTATGCCCCCTACATTGAAGTCTAAATCATTGATATATACCACAACAAGCAAGGGACCTAGTACTGAGCTCTACGGAACCCCACTGGAAACAGCCTTCCAGCCACAGAAATACCCGTCGACCATTACCCTTTGCTTAATGCCACTGAGCCCCTTTTGGATCCAACTTGCCACTTTCCCTTGGATCCCATGGGCTTTTACTTTTCTGACCAGTCTGCCATGTGGGACCTTGTCAAAAGCCTTGCTAAAATCCATGTAGACTACATCAAACGCATGGGAGTACCTTCACCACACGGACTGCAGCGGTTCAAGAAGGCGGCTCACCACCACCTTCTCGAGGGCATTTAGGTATGGGCAATAAATGCTGGCCTTGCCAGCGACGCCCACATCCCAGGAACGAATAAAAAAAAAGTCAGTGAAGGTCAACAATCTATTTTTTTAATGATAGCGGAATGATCTGTCAGGTGGTAAAACCCGTTATACATGCGTTTTGTCATTCCTTGTTAACTAAATAAATAAACCCAGTCACAAGAAAATAAAGGATTTAAATACTGGAAAAGCAGCATGCCTTCAGTATTTCTTCCACCCAATCCCAAATTATGCTATTCTGTATCTCTCCATTAAGCTATTAACTCCAGTGTTAGAAGAAAGAACTTGCAGTTATCACCTTTCACATCCTCAGGACATTCCCTAAATGTTTTACAACCAATGCATTACTTTTGAAGTCACCAATGTAGGCAAATGTGGGCCAATTTTGTGCCCAGAAAAATTCTCAAAAGCAAATGGAAAAACGGAAATCTGTTTTTTGGTGGTATTGATTGAGGGAGCACGTTGGCCAGGACAGGGAGAACTCCCTTCTCTTCTTACAATCATGCCATGGGATCTTTTACATGTACGTGGGCAGGCAGATGGGCCTCGGTTTAACGTTTCATCTGAAATACACCACCTCCAACAATGCAGCAGTCTCCCAGTACTGCACTCAAGTGTCAGCCTAGATTACATACTAAAGTCTATAGTAGGACTTAAACCCGTTGACTTCGAATTCAGAGGTGAGAGTGCGACCAACTGAGCCAAGCTGACAAGTTAAAACCAAAAGAAGAATCATTTCACTTGGTGGATTCAGTTATAACAGGTAAAAATCGGGAGGTCTACCTACCTTCAACGGAAGTATACGAACTGAGTGTCTCAACAAGCATTAACTTAAATAGTTGTGTGCTATATACTATGTGCTATCACTCCAACCCTCATGAATATGTATAAAATACTAGGCTTTGATGTTAAAGTAATTTTAATTTTTTGGAGTTATCTTTCATTCAAGTTCACCTTAGGCTTGCCTCATTCCCACTCTAGTGTCCAGCAATGTTCCCTGTAATTTTGTTTTGGGTGCGCAGCCCCTTTTAAGTGGCTGCGCGGACCATTCAAATGCTCGCGCATGCGCCTTTATTCCAATTGAAAAGCCGGCAAGCTGCCTGCGCGGGAAATTCAGACCGTTGTGTAGCCGTGCAGTTTAAAGGGAACATTGGTGTCCAGGCAAGGAACGTTTACAGAATGCTGTGCCAGCATTGCTTTTGCACTCGACACCTTCTGATTTTCCTTTTCCTCCTCCCCCAAGTCACCCAGTCAAGATCAGAAACGTGTTGCGTGAAGAATTGTTAAGGGGGAGATTGGTGCAAACCCATGTACTCTGCCACTTGGCACAAACACATCAATAATACATAGCAGAAATCAACCCATGGACATGTGCCCTGTACTATGCATTTAAGGGGAAGCTAGATAAGTACTTGAGGGAGAAAGGAGTAGAAGGATATGCAAATAGGGTTAGATGAAGTAGGGTGGGAGGGCGCTCGTGTAGAACATAAACACCGGCATAGACCAGTTGGGCCGAATGCAATGTTCCCCCTAATTTTTGGGGGGGTCCGCGGCCCCTTTAAGGGGGGGGGGAGGCGGGGGCGACTTTGGTTTCCTTAACAGCCCCATTTCTGTTCAAACAGGGCGGTAACGAGTTGCAGAGCGGAGATTCGGTTCCTCCTGCTCAATTTGCAATGGTTTGTAGAACTCGACTTCTTTTCCGGGAGGGAACTCCCGTACGGAACAGGTCACAACCGCCTGAATAAATGCAAATTGGGGTCTCGTAACATCGTTGCGACACTGAACTCATTTCCCGACTGTAGCAGCGGACAACCCTGCTCCCGCCTACAAACCATGGGCTGTACCAAGTTCTGAGACAGCCATTATCAAACGCTATTCCAAGAGATCCTCAGCTGCTGTCAGGTAAAGCTTAGGAGACAATTTTCTTGGAGTAACTTGCGGGTATTTTGACCTCTTTAAAAGTTCTTTTAGTCGCTTTGTAGGCTCTGGACTCTGCGCTCCTCCATTTCTGGCCTCTTGTGCGTCCCAGATTTTAATCACTCCACCATTGGCGGCCATGCGTTCAGCTGCCTAGGCCCTAAGCTCTGAAATTCCCTCCCTAAACCTCTCCGCCTCTCTTTCCTCCTTAAGATGAAGGGATAATTACAAGTCCTAGCCCTTTTCGGGCTACCCCAGATCAGGCGTATTCCCCAGACGTTCACCTTCAACTAAAGTTAAAGATAGCCGAATCCTATAAGACGCTTAATTGGGTCTAAAGGTCAGACTACCTTTCCCTAAAGGAAAGGAACGGCGTGAAGATGTTACCATCTTCCGGATAGCACTTTTAATAAGTTTAACTAGACTGTAACCTTCCGGATATTATGAGGGTCCGGAATACCCCCCAGAATTCTGCAACTCCTCTGTGAAGAGTGTACAGAAATTGAGTTCACGAGTTTATACAGAAATACTCTGTGAGACAATTCTAAAAATATATAGATTTATTAAAGAACCGACATTTAGTTAACAGCTGTTATGGCATCGCAACTTTAATCGTTCAAAATACAAATAGCTTACATTTCTTATCAGAGATCCTTATTCTCAAATCTTAACTTCGTTATATTTCCACACTTCTACTTATTTCTTAATCCAGGATATCCACCAAAATCAAATACCTTGATTACCCGAGACTCAAAGATAAAAACTTAGAGTGTGCCTGTGAAGTTGAGAAACGCTTGCCTTCCCAGCGACTTCTGACTTTCCATTTGAAAAGCTCTTATTTTTATATCTTTTTTTGGTGGTTTATCCTTTGAAGTTTTCCTGCTGATGTAAGCTAATTGTCTCAAGTCATTCTTTATTGAATTGTTTTCTATTCTTACTGTCGTTTCAACTATTGCAACCAGACTTGTGTCTCTACCTTTAGGTGTTTCAAAAACTTATCATTTTTATGGTTATTATTGATTTATCTATTTGATGCCATTCTTAGGAAGTCTTTCTATTGAATTTCTAATATCACTTAACTACTTGTAAGCCAGACGTCGTGTCTCCTAACTATTCCATTTTCAATACAAACACAATGTAATTGCTTGGTGTATCCATTGAAGTAATATTTTCAAAGTCTTTCTGTAGGTATATTTTACAACTTGTAAATTGAAAACACTTCTCTTAGGGTGTTTATTTGTTTTCTTGCTATCTCAATTGGTTGCATATTTAATCGTGTTTCCTGTTTCTAAGTTTAACATAAAACTATTTTACGGCAGGTATTTCTTTTACTTGATGTCATTTTTTCAAAGGCACTTGGTTTTTTTAATGTTCTGTGCACCTATTCGACGTGTTAGATTTTGACACTTTACTTGGGCCATTCCATTGTGTTTCTCCCAAACTGTAGACATTTCGGAAGCACCAATGGTTTGCTTCAATAGGGGCTTTGTCTCTGTATTTACAAACCAATTCCCATTTCAAAGCTTGTGTTCACAGCTTTGTGTTAACAACTGATCTTATCTCATAAGCCTGTATTTCTGTTTTACGGCCTGTGTCGCCGAGGCTTTCAGATTTTTAACCCCAGTTTGTCATGTTTTAATATTATCAAATCTGTTTATAGGATGATGTATTTCTTGGAATATGGCTAATTCCTTCACAAAGACACTCCTTAAAACCTACCTCTTCGACCAAGCTTTTGGTCATCTACCCTAATATCTCCTTATGTGGCTTGGTGTCAAATTATGCTTGATAACGCTCCTGTGAAGCACCTTGGGATGTTTTACTACATTAAAGGTGCTATATAAATACAAGTTGCTGTTGTTGGACTGTAAAGGGGCTTTTGGAATTCTGTTTTGTTTCTTTATGGGGGTACTTCTACCAACCACAGTCTGGGAGGAGGGTGAAGGCGTAAGCAGAGTTGCAGCGGACAGGAGTGCAAATCGAAGGATGAATGCTCGGAAAAATCCTTAGCCTCCCAGCAGAGTTTATAGGCGCAGAAAATACATACCTGCAGTTCTCTGAAGAGCATTGCATAAGGAGTCTCTGCTTCTCCGGGGATGCAGTGACAGAGCTGTGTCAAATCCTGCACGAAGACCCGTAGAGAACTGCTGCAGCTAGTGTTGCCTGTTGCAGTCAAGGTCACTGCAGCGCCTGAATTTCTTTGCCTCCGGCTCCTTCCAGGCTGCCGCATCAGTCAATCAGCAGTCCATGCTTGTATTAAATGGGTGACTCATGCCTTCTTTGCTACAGCAAACACGTTCATCACTTTCTTCAGCAACATGCAGAAGCAACAGTACTGTGGTTCACTCAGATTACAAGATTTCCCTCCCCCCCCCCCCCCGCCCACCACCACCCCCACAAAGTCCAGTTTATCGTTAACTGCTGTAAACGTTGGTCCCTTAGAGGCTGAGACAGGAGAAATTATTATGGAGAATAAAGAAATGGCAGAAACGTTAAACAAGTATTTTTTATCTGTCTTCACAGTAGAAAACACAAAAAGCATACCAAAAATGGTGGGGAACCAAGGGTCTAATGAGGGTGAGGAACTTAATGTAATTAATATAAGTAGAGAAAAAGTACTAGAGAAACTAATGGGACTAAAAGCCGACAAATCCCCTGGACCTGACGGCCTACATCCTAGGGTTCTAAAAGAGGTGGCTGAAGAGATAGTGGATGCATTGGTTTGGATCTTCCAAAATTCCCTAGATTCTAGAATGGAAGGATTGGAAGGTCGCAAATGTAACACCGCTATTCAAGAAAGGAGGGAGAGAAAAAACAGGGAACTACAGGCCAGTTCGCCTGACATCAGTCGTCGGGAAAATGCTGGAATCCATTATTAAGGAAGTGGTATCAGGGCACTTAGAAAATCATAACATGATTAGGCAGAGTCAACATGGTTTTATGAAAGGGAAATCGTGTTTGACAAATTTATTAGAGTTTTTTGAGAATGTAACTAGCAGGGTAGATAAAAGGGAACCAGTGGATATAGTATATTTGGATTTCCAAAAGGCATTCGATAAGGTACCACATAAAGGTTATTACACAAGATTAGGGCTCATGGGGTTGGGGGTAATATAGTAGCATGGATAGAGGATTGGTTAACGGACAGAAAACAGAGAGTAGGGATAAACGGGTCTTTTTCAGGTTGGCAGGCTGTAACTAGTGGGGTGCCGCAAGGATCAGTGTTGGTGCCTCAGTTATTTACAATCTATATTAATGACCTAGATGAAGGGATCGAGTGTAATGTATCCAAGTTTGCTGATGATACAATGCTAGGTGGGACAGTAAGCTGTGAAGAGAACACAAAGAGTCTGTAAAGGGATATAGATAGACTAAGTGAGTGGGCAGTAAGGTGGCAGATGGAGTATAATGTAGGGAAATGTAAGGTTATTCACTTTGGTAAGAAGAATACAAAAACAGAATATTTTTCTGTAAGTTGGAGGCGGGACATTGACCCGACAAGCAGCAGCCCTGCCTCCAACGCGCCCCCATTGGCAAAATCGTCCCCAAAGAGTAAGGAAGTCTTGCTACAATTGTACAGGGCCATGGTGAGACCACACCTGGAGTACTGTGTACAGTTTTGGTCTCCTTATCTAAGGAAGGATATACTTGCCTTGGAGGCGGTGCAAAGAAGGTTCACTAGATTGATTCCTGGGATGAGAGGGCTGTCCTATGATGAGAGATTGTGTAGAATGGGCCTATACTCTCTGGAGTTTAGAAGAATGAGAGGTGATCTCATTGAAACATACAAGATTCTGAAGGGGATTGACAGGGTAGATGCTGAGAGGTTGTATGGCCTACTCCTGCTCTTATTCCTTATGTCCTTATGCTGCACCCATATCACTGTGAGCTCTTTCACGCAATGCAACCACCTTCATACAATGTGATTGCCTTCATGTCACCTAGTATGTGATGGCTAGCAGCCCATCATTCAGGTCTGTGCCTGTTTTAAGGAAACTTGGACAAGTAAAATAGGCTGCGATTCGCAGAAGTTTTTGGCATCCTTTTCTTCCCTTTTTTGAGGTCATGCTTCCCATGCCATGAACCGTACTTCACGCCAAGCCAAGCGAGCTAGCAAGCAACTAATATTTGCTCTGTAGCAGAAGTACGAGAGTTACTGATACTTGTTTCATCCCAGTGGTGAAGCGCCTTGCCTCTACCTAGCACCTTACTCATGGGGGTAGGGCTGAAAGCAAGAGTGGCATTTCAACCTCCTTGTCTTTTTTGTAATGCATTAATCTTTGATGCTGCCATTACTGCCAAGTTGCCTTTTAACATGCAAATTCAACTCTGCCTGAACAATGGTTTGCCACAGAGAATTCCACGCACTAATCACACATTGTGTAAAGCGATTGTTTTTTTAACCTCCTTTTCTAGTTCTGTTAGAGACAGGATCCGAAATCAATAGTTATAAACACTGTGATCATTGTCAAAAAAAAATCTGGTCCGACAGGCTGACACTTTACTTGATTGACACTTGTGGTTTATTTTTTTCTCTTTCGTCCAAAACCAAGTTTTCCTTGGGTTGGAGCCAGTTGTAAAACACATGCTGGATGACTGGCCAAACAAACAGCTCCCTGCAGCATATCAAAGAGAATGCTTCATGGATTATTTTTTTAATCTACTTTTATACAGCACCTTTCACAGCCCCTAGACGTCCCAAAGCGTTTTACAGCCACTGTATTGTAGGAAACGCGGCAGCCAATTTGCGCATAGCAAGGTCCCACAATGACCAGATGATCTGCTTTAGTGATGTTGATTGAGGAATAAATATTGGCCAGGACACTGGGGATAACTCGATAGCAAAATACTGCGGATGCTGGAAATCCGAAATAACAACAGAAAACGCTGGAAAAACTCAGCAGGCCAGGCAGCATCCGTGGAGAGAGAAAGAGAGTTAACGTTTCAGGTCGATGACCTTTCATCAGAACTGGGAAGAGCCGGAAATCAAATAGATTTAAGGCCAGGGTAAAGCTGGGAAAAGGGGGAGGGGATAAAGGAACAAAGGGGGAGATGAAGAGACATTAAGAGATATGCAAGGCTAGAGGTGGTGTTAATGTGACAGATTAAGGCTGAATGAAGTGTGAAATCCACTGGCAGAATGAAGGACAGCTGCCAGCTTCTAGGAGGAAAAAAAAGGTGGGGGGGGACAAATAAAAGGGTGGATAAAATAAAATATAAATGTGATTGGAGCTGAGGTTATGATCTAAAATTGTTGAACTCGATATTGAGTCCAGAGGGCTGTAGCGTGCCTAAACGAAAGATGAGGTGCTGTTCCTCGAGCTTACGCTGAGCTTCCGTGGAACAGTGTAATAGGCCGAGGACGGTGAGGTCAGAGTGGGAGTGAAGCGGTGAATTAAAGTGACAGGCCACCGGGAGCTCGGGGTCCCCCTTACGGACTGAACGGAGGTGTTCCGCAAAGCGGTCACCCAATCTGCGTTTGGTCTCCCCAATGTAGAGGAGTCCACATCGTGAGCAGCGAATACAGTATACTAAATTGCAGGAAGTACAAGTAAATCGCTGTTTCACCTGGAAGGGGTGTTTGGGGCCCTGGACAGTGGGAAGAGGGGAGGTATAAGGGCATGTGTTGCATCTCCTGCGCGTGCACGGGAAGGTGCCGGGCGAAGGGGAAGGGGTGCTGGGGGTGGTAGAGGAGTGGACTAGGGTGTCGCGGAGGGAGCGGTCCCTACGGAATGCTGAAAGGGGAGGTGAGGGGAAGATGTGTTTGGTGGTGGGATCACGCTGGAGGTGGTGGAAATGGCGGAGGATGATCCGTTGAATGTGGAGGCTGGTGGGGTGAAAGGTGAGGACAAGGGGAACCCTATCGTGGTTCCGGGAGGGAGGGGCAGGGGTGAGGGCAGATGTGCGGGAGATAGAACGGACACGGTCGAGGGCCGTGTCGACCGCATATCTCTTAATGTCTCTTCATCTCCCCCTTTATTCCTTTATCCCCTCCCCCTTTTCCCAGCTTTACCCTGGCCTTAAATCTATTTGATTTCCGGCTCTTCCCAGTTCTGATGAAAGGTCATCGACCTGAAACGTTAACTCTCTTTCTCTCTCCACGGATGCTGCCTGGCCTGCTGAGTTTTTCCAGCGTTTTCTGTTGTTATACTGGGGATAACTCCCCTGCTCTTCTTCGAACTAGTGCCATGGGATCTTTTATGTCCACCTGCGAGGGTAGACGGGGCTTCAGTTTAACATCTCAATCAAAAGATGGCTCCTCCGACAGTGCAGCACTCCCTCGGTACTACATTGGAATGTCAGCCTAGATGTTTGTGCTCAGGACCTGGAGTGGGATGTGAACCCTACAACCTTCTGACTCAGAGGCCAGGGTGCTAACTATATATATATATATATATATATATATATAGACACCTATAATTATATTTATAAGGCAAATTAATTTGAGTACAATGTCCACACTCACAGACAGGAGCAATGTTCACACTCACAGACAGGAGCAATGTTTTCACTCACAGACAGGAGCAATGTTCACTCTCACTGACAGGAGCAATGTTCACACTCACAGACAGGAGCAATGTTTTCACTCACAGACAGGAGCAATGTTCACTCTCACCGACAAGAGCAATGTTCACACTCACCGACAAGAGCAATGTTCACACTCAAAGACAGGAGCAATGTTCACACTCACAGACAGGAGCAATGTTTTCACTCACAGACAGGAGCAATGTTCACTCTCACCGACAGGAGCAATGTTCACACTCACAGACAGGAGCAATGTTCACACTCACCGACAAGAGCAATGTTCACACTCACAGACAGGAGCAATGTTCACACTCACCGACAAGAGCAATGTTCACACTCACAGACAAGAGCAATGTTCACACTTACAGACAGGAGCAATGTTCACACTCACCGACAAGAGCAATGTTCACACTCACAGACAGGAGCAATGTTCACACTCACAGACAGGAGCAATGTTTTCACTCACAGACAGGAGCAATGTTCACACTCACAGACAGGAGCAATGTTCACACTCACCGACAAGAGCAATGTTCACACTCACAGACAGGAGCAATGTTCACACTCACCGACAAGAGCAATGTTCACACTCACAGACAAGAGCAATGTTCACACTTACAGACAGGAGCAATGTTCACACTCACAGACAAGAGCAATGTTCACACTTACAGACAGGAGCAATGTTCACACTTACAGACAAGAGCAATGTTCACACTTACAGACAGGAGCAATGTTCACACTCACAGACAAGAGCAATGTTCACACTCACAGACAAGAGCAATGTTCACACTCACAGACGGGAGCAATGTTCACACTCACAGACAAGAGCAATGTTCACACTCACAGACAAGAGCAATGTTCACACTCACAGATGGGAGCAATGTTCACACTCACAGACAAGAGCAATGTTCACACTCACAGACAAGAGCAATGTTCACACTCACAGACAAGAGCAATGTTCACACTCACAGATGGGAGCAATGTTCACACTCACAGACAAGAGCAATGTTCACACTCACAGACAAGAGCAATGTTCACACTCACAGACAAGAGCAATGTTCACACTCACAGATGGGAGCAATGTTCACACTCACAGACAAGAGCAATGTTCACACTCACAGACAAGAGCAATGTTCACACTCACAGACAAGAGCAATGTTCACTCTCACAGACAGGAGCAATGTTCACACTCACAGATGGGAGCTGAGTAGTGCATTGTAATCTATTCTGGACTTTTGGTTCCCATCTGTGACTATAAATATGGTTTTCCAGCTTGTGTTTGTTGAGTGTGTCTATAGTACATGGTCTGCTGCATTGGCACGAGAACATTTTCTGCAATAGACGGGCAAGGAACCTATTATACATAAGGAGAACATTTATGTATTTTATCAAGCCATTTTATGATTAAGGTATATTCATATCGAAATTGCATGATGTCATTGTATATTTATATATTGTATATTTATGTATATAGTCACACATTTGTTCGTATAGAAACTACAACACAGAAACAGGCAGTTTGGGTCAAATAGTCTTTGTTGTTGTTTATCCTCCACATAGGCATCACAGGCACGATGAGCTGAATGGCCTCCTGCTGTGCTGTATCGTTCAGTGATGGGAGCAGCGGTCTTAATCCTATGTGCCCGTTTTTATGAGATTGCACATTCCATACATAATTTCTGAAGTCTGCTGCTCCATTGGCTTAGCTCAACTAACTAGGTAGATGGAAGCTGGGACTTTACATGGTGGAGTACCACACTGAGCATTTCCCCACTGCTACTGAGAGTAGTATTTATACAGAGGCATTGTCTGTTACATCACAATCATGGCGTTGCCTGGTTGTTTCAGTTAAGGGGTTTAAGAACTAAAAAAAAATCCTGAGGGGACACTGACTAGGTCGCTTATTACAGAGCAATAAAATGATCTCATTAACTGAACAATGAGGGGTGGGGGGAAGAAAACTCTAATCTTAATGAAATCTATAATCAGTTGGGCACAGAAAGTCTGTCTGTGCAGCGGTCAGTACAAAATAAGTGGTAGTTCTTTTATGTTGATTTTCTGTGGGTTTTTTTTTTTCATTTTAATTAGGAGTTAGTTAGTCTGGTGCTGTCAGAACTCGCCAAAGAAGAGGACGTTTCATTTTCTGTTGAAAAGGCTCGTTGGCGGAACTCCCATCGGGCTGCCTGCCCTCTGTTCCTGGAAATTGGGTGTGGATCTGGTGCCATAACTCTGAGCTTGCTGCGGTTCTTCAGACAAGTAGGTGTTGCCAATTACTTCATTAAAGCCGTTTTTTAATTATTAATCATTAACTTTGCTATCAAAATGTTAAAAATCATTCTGATTCATTTTAATATTCTTTTTTTTTCTGTTGATTTATTTGAAATCTGTGCTGGGGTCGGCCCACCTAATTCTGTTGAAGCTGTTGAGTAAGATTATATTCTACTTTAATGTTTTTTTAAGCTCGTGCTTCCTTATGGCTCGGTTATGCAACATGTCATCCTTAATAATAAATATAAGCAACAGCAATCAAATTCAATAATTCTGTAAACCTTTTATCACTAATTCCGTCAAATAACTCGCAGCCTCTCATGACATTCTAACTAAGAATATTAACACTGGTGAGTCTGAAAAACATTCTCACTCTCTTCCACTTGTTTCTCTCTGTTTCCACTTTCCCTTCTGTGTCTCTCTCACCTTCCCTTCTGTTTCTGTCTTACCTTCTTTTTTCCCCCCAAGTCTCTCTATCTCTCACTTAGGCCGCAAATTTAAATGGAGGAGGCGGGATGGGGGCAGGAGAGCGGGTTTCCGGGTTCCGGTTCCGCTCTCAGCTGCATCCGCTCTGTAGACAGGATTTTCCCTTGATTGGCCTTGTTGAGCCACCCTGCGGGCTTCCCGGCCAATTAACAGGAAGTGGGTCTGATGACGCCATTTATTCGTATCATCAGCCAGTTTCCTTAAAGGAACCACATCCACATGGAGTTTGACAGTTGTTCTGTCAGTGTTTGACAGCATTGAGGTGCTGCAAACACTGACAGTCATTGCACAAAGTTGAACGCTTGCACACAGGCTTTCCAATGACTCCCTCCATATGCTTATGGAGGGAGTCACAGCACGCAGGGAGGTTCTCTTCCCTTCCAAGGGCGGAAGAGACCTCCCCAGGTCACCAACTTACCTTGCACCTCCACCCAACCCTCTCCATCTACTTTATCACTTCCCCATCTCACTAGCCACCCCTCACACTCACCCTCATCCTACTGCAAGCATACCAACTAACAACATACAAGGGCAGGCACTTGAGAGGTTTAGCCAATTTCCATGTGAAGTTTCTGGTAATGTGTTGGCATACAGTGAAATCTCTTTTTCTAAAAGTGCCCCTTATTGGACAGATCCGAGCGCACCTTGAGAAGTGTCTTACTGAGTTCCAGTGATTGTTCAGACATAACTCCGCCGCCCGCCCGCCCCCCCCCCCCCCCCCCGCTATAATGATGAGTGTGCATTGGACATTAAAGGGATGATTCACGGTGCTGGTGTGGGATGGTGTCAACCTGGCGCATCATGTGGCAGCCAGGGTTTACAGCGTCACGTGAAGAAAATCTGGCCTTGGTGATGCCATCGCTGGCCTCCCGGGCAGCAATTTTATCAGGGGCTGATGCCCTGTGTCCAGTGCAGCATCAGGGGTTGGCGGAGAAGGTTGGTGATGTTGGTGTTGGGGCTGATGGTGGAAGGATTTGGAGTACCACGGTCTGATTGCTTCATTGGCTCCGATGTTGCTGGAATAGATGGCAGCTGCAGGTGAGATGACAGAAGCGAGGTGCCGGGCTGCCATTTTTGTTGGTGGCCACCTGCCAGCACTTACCCCCGTTGCCGTCCCCGGCCTCCTTAGCAGCCCCCCCCCCCCACCCCCCCCCCCCCCCGCAGAGCGCCGGCTGCGCTCCGTGAGCCCGGCACTTTTCTTGAGTGCTGGGCTCTTTTGCCGGCACTCCGATCCCTGGTGGCCCAGCTGGGCCCCGGGTCGCGCTGCGCAAGGCCCCTCCCCTTTAAGAAGGGGAGGAAGACCTGCAGTACCGTGGCACGTAGCGCCGCGATATTCCCTCGCAGTGCCCCAAGAGGGAGGTGGGGCGCTTCCAGTAGTGGCCCGCTTCCCTCTTGGGGCGCTACCAATGAATTTCGGCTGCGGGGGTCCTAATTTTTTCAGGGCGCTAAAAGTAGTGCCCCGGCGAAGTTAGCGCCCCAAAGGGGGCGCAACTCAATTTTTCCCCCTATATGTATTAAAAATGCAGTAACCAACATTTTCTGCGCTCTGAAACTCACCATCTGCAATATGGCATCCTTGACACCACTTCTGCAGCTGTCAGCCTTTCACAAACATCAGAGCAAACTCAAAACACGCCAGATTGAGCTGGTGTGTTCCCCAAACAACAGGTAATCCGTGGGGAGAAGGTAAAATTAGAAGTAAGCCTCAAAATACTCTTAAATTGGCTCTTAACAGGCCATTTAAGTAGCTGAATTGTATCCCCCGCCGCTTGGTGTCGGGTCAGTTCTCCGCTGACAGACCCGACACCTGGGAGACTCGCGTGGAGGCGGGTTGATAGCGGGTTTCCTCCCCGCTGTCAATCTTTGCTATTTTGACAGCAGACCCGCCTCCAAACCCGCCCCCTCAGCGCTATTAAATTTGCGTCCTTAATTTCTATCTCTGTATTTCTCTCATGACCTTTCATTCTGTTTCTCTACTTCCCTTCTGTCCCTCTCTATCTCTCGCCCGCCTTCCCTTCTCTCTCCTTCCTTTTTCCCTCTATCCTTCCTTTCTAAACACCTTCCCTTCTCCCTCTCTCCATCTCATCTCTCTTTCCTCCTTGCCTGTCCTGGCTCATCCTTCGCATATCTCTCATCCCCTTGTTTTTTCTCTTCTGCTTCTCTCTCCCCTTTCTATCAGCTAAATAAGATACGAATCTGACCTTTATGGAGTAACTAGCCATTTCCTCATTTAGCGATTGCATTTTTTTTCCGAATTCCACCATTTAACTTCATCGTAAGCCTATCTTACTGGTGCCCTATCCCAGTAAATATAGCTCTCTCCTGGACTGTCGTGTTGCTCCCTCATTTTTCCTGATTAAATTGTTTTGTTTTGCAGAGTCGTGCTGTGGCCGTGGATAAAAATCCAGAAGCTGTGAACCTCACTAGAGAAAATGCTGAGAGGTAATGGAAGGTCACTGTGGATCACATAGTGTGGAAGCACTGTTCATAAATTATTTCTAATGTATGTGAACAATATATTAATATTACATAATGGGCCAAAAATTCATCCCGCGACGCGAGAGTACGCAGTGCGTACTCTCGCGTATTCTCTCTCCAATTGCCGGTTTTCTGCATGCCCTGCGCATGCGCTGAAAACCGGCACTTGGTCTTTTGAAAAGGGGGCGGTTCCTCGGTGCATCGCGTGCGCGCTACAGGCTGCGCGCACGCTGTGCACTTCGTGCTTTGGACGCGCAGGTAAGTACGGAAGATTTTAGAAATGGAAAAAGGAGGAGTAAGACCCACTTTTAACAAGGTAAGTAGTGAATTAAGTATTTTTTTGAATTTTTTTTAACAGGTATATCTTTTTTAGAGACTTTAAAGACAGGTAAGTTTATTTTTATAACTTTTTAAAAGATTTTAAATTTTTTCAAAAATTTAATTTTTTATTTAAAATGGTTAATTTATTTAACTATACTTATTTTATTAATGTGATGGTTTTTTTTTAAATTTAATTGAGGTTTAGCTGTTATTTTGGGGGGGTGTAAGATTCATAGATTTCACAGCACGTATGTGAAACTTATGAATGGAAGATGGTGTGCTGCCATTGGCTCTAACTGAGTCACGTGATCCCACAGCTCGCACGAATTCACTACGCCGGTGGGATACGCAAGCACTGCCCAGCTGATGTCT
The DNA here is from genome assembly GCA_030390025.1 of Squalus acanthias. NCBI lineage: Eukaryota > Metazoa > Chordata > Chondrichthyes > Squaliformes > Squalidae > Squalus > Squalus acanthias. The sequence goes on from CM059444.1 coordinate 58,602,525, forward strand.
GGAACATCAAGTTCGTGCGAGCTGGATCTGAAAAAGCACACGCGGAGTGAGAGATCGCGGGGAAGCCTTACCCCCGCGGGAACAGAGCGAGATCAATTTCTGGGCCATTGTATTTATATACAGAATATTAATAGTTAATGTAGATATTGTTGGTATTTAGATTATGTATTGACGAATAGTTTCTAGTAATCAAGTGTTGAGCATCACTTGACAAAGTTTAGTAACTACATGAGGAAACGTTAAACCAAACTCCATCTGCTCTCTCAGGTGGACGATTTGAAGAACAGCAGGGGAGTTCTTCCCAGTTTCCTGGCCAATATTTATCCCTCAACCAACATCACTAAAACAGATTATCTGGTCATTTATCTCATTGTTGTTTGTGGGACCTTGGTGTGCGCAAATTGGCTGCCGCGTTTCCTACATTACAACAGTGACAAAGGGCGCGATCTTGCCAGACCTGGGGAGGCGGGTATGGAGGCGGGACTGCCGGGAAAATGGCAGAATTTGGGGGCGGGTGCCCAACCTGCCCCCAACCCGCCTCCGTGCCATCTTGCCAGGATGCGGGTAGCCGACCCGCGCTGGGTCCCGTCTCCTTGGAGGCGGGAAGGGGATTAGTGCCACTTATCTGCCTGTTAACAGGTAGTTAACAGGCAGATAAGAGGATTATCCCCATTTTGCCCACACAAGTGCGGGCTTCCCAAAGGCTCCGAACCCCGCCAGGGTCACCAAGGCGAGCAGTGGGTCTGCGGGGGTCGGAGGGGTGCAAAAGTGCGCTGTGAAGGTAAGTGATGGGTGCAAGTGTGGAGAGGTGAGTATGTGAGGTAAGTGGAAAGTGTTAGAAAAAGTTTACTTACCTTTGTTTCTTCCTGCAGGCTTCAAGAGTTGGGAATGCGGAGAGTCTCGCACCTCTACGGCAGAGATGACAGATGGCCGTTGCATTCTTCAATGCAACAACCATCTAATTTCTGCAAAAGAAAGAGGTTTGATGAGGTCTTGAACTCAAGAACTCATCAAACTACAGAGAATGTCAGTGTTTGACAACTTCACAGATTCTAGCTGCACCTTAAATATATCTATGCTGATCACCTCAACCACTCCATGTGGTAACGGGAAGAGAGTAACTGGAAACCCACCTGTTTTCCCCACCTTCTCCCACCAAACCCAGAGACCTCCAGCAAAGGGGTGTCAGTGGTCCCCGGGCAGAACCAATTTTAGAGCGGAGGGCCGAGCGGTGGCCACCGCTCCCTCTCTTCTGGCCCCATCCACTGACCTATTTTAAGCCTCGGCCCAGTCTGAGGCCTAAAGGAATAATTTAATTCAGATCTTTGGAGTTCCCCTGGCTCCTTTAATTCAGCCTGCTCCTTTTCTGGTGCAGCAGCAGATGTCCCACAGCAGCACTGCCACTTTTCCTTCCCTCGCAATAGCAGGCTGTTTCTTGGTAGCAAAGATGCAACGAGGAGCCCACCCTGAAAAGATAAAAGAAAGAAAAACTTGCATTAATATAGCGTCTTTCACGACCTCCAGGACATCCCAAAGCGCTTTACAGCCAATTAAGTACTTTTGAAGTGTAGTCAATGTTGTAATGTAGGAAACGCGGCAGCCAATTTGCACACAACAAGCTCCCACAAACAGCAATGTGATAATGACCAGAAAATTTGTTTTTAGTGACGTTGATTGAGGGCTAAATATTGGCCAGGACACCGGGGATAACTCCCCGGCTCTTCTTCGAAATAGTGCCATGGGATCTTATACGTCCACCTGAGGGGCCTCGGTTTAACGTCTCATCTGAAAGACGGCTCTTCCGACAGTGCAGCACTCCCTCAGTACTGCACTGGAGCGACAGTCTAGATTTTTGTGCTCAAGTCTCTGGAGTGGGACTTGAGCCTACAACTTTCTGACCCTGCACAACTAATGACCCCACCCCACCCACCAACCCAGGAAGATGGGTGTCCTGTCCCACCCCTGCTCCAGTGGCCGAACCCACCCCCCAAGGAAAATCCAGGCCTGAGTGTCAGCAGCTTTTTCATCCACTGAGTATATCACAGCTGAACCTGGTTTGATTTCCAGTCTGTACATGTTGCATCGCTCACTTTCTGCAAACTTTTCAGCAGTGATCGTTGGATAGTGATCAGGGCCAAGATCCCTGGCTGCATTTTCACGCTCTCTAGGAGATCTGAAGTCAGTTGTACTGCCTGTTTGCTGCAGTGTCTGAGACACAAACCAAGTCATCTATACTAGAGAGTAAAGGCAAGACTGTACTCTTGTAACAATAATGACTGTAGAGAACTTTAGAGTGTGCTTATAGGAGACATACAGAAAGTGTATGAATTGGGGTGTGCTCTCGCAGGGAATGCCACATAGACCAGGTAAGTCCCGGTTTGTGCTGAGTTAGCTAGTTTCACTCAGCTGTGGGTTGCACCCTCGCCTCTGAGTCAGATGGTTGTTGTTTCAAGTCCCTCTCCAGAGACTTGAGCACAAAAACCTAGGCTGACACTCCAGGGCAGTACTGAGGGAGTGCTGCACTGTCGGAGGTGCCGTCTTTCAGATGAGATGTTAAACGGAGGCCCGTCTGCTCTCTCAGGTGGACGTAAAAGATCCCATGACACTATTTCGAAGAAGAGCAGGGGAGTTATCCCCGGTGTCCTGGTCAATATTTATCCCTCAACCAACATCACTAAAAAACAGATTATCTGGTGATTATCACATTGCTGTTTGTGGGAGCTTGCTGTGCGCAAATTGGCTGCCACGTTTCCTACATTGCAACAGTGACTACTCTTCAAAAAGTACTTAATTGGGTGTAAAGCGCTTTGGGACGTCCGGTGATCGTGAAAGGTGCTATAGAAATGCAAGTCTTTCTCTTTTTTTGTTCTGGATTCTGCAGTTGACCTCAGCATCCTGAGATTAGGGAAAACAAATGAGTCTGTTCCTGCTTCTTATCACTATCCTACTGGAAAGTGCACGTGTGAATGGAAATGGGGTGACAACAAGATCAGGTCTTCGATATGATGACCCTGTAGTCAAATAGCCTGCCAATGCTCACCATCTAGGCTTACATAAGAGGAATGGTCGGTTAAGACAGATACAGGAGGGTTGCTGCTCCTTCTAGAACCCTATCCTAGGAAGGGTAGCACCTTCAGCAGAGGAAAGGGAAAACCTGAGGGGAATTCAATGTGTGTGTTAGAGAGTATTATATCTGGTTATCATAGGAAGGATGTGCGGAAGATGGTTTCTGTAATAAGTAAGGCAGGCTGGAGGTTATTAACCGTGAGAGATACATACGAACAGTGACAGACAGGTAAAGACCCTCTGGTCCATCAAGCCTGTCCCACACAATTGCGATTTCCACCCCACCCGATACCATATGATCTCCTGGGAGAGGCGAAAAACCAGATGATAAACCCAGGCCAATTTGGGGGGGGAGGAAATCTGGGAAATTCCTCTCCGACCCATCTATAATCGAAACTCGTCCAGGAGATCACTCTGGTCCTGAATTCCCTGCAGTACCTACCTTCTGTAAGAGGTCATCTCCGCCCGAGCCAGAAACAGGTCCAGCTCTCGATGGATCGGAGAGTATTTTAGTGAAAAGCTACTGCACTAACAAGTAACTAGAAGACTTCTTTAAGTGTGGCTGGCTTGAACATTTATTGTCGATAGGCAAAAATTAGGCTGAACTGAATGTTTGCATTAAAAACAATTAATTCTTATTCAGTTTACACAGGCAGTATGTGATTTGTAACTTACTGTGGTTTAAAACTTTTTGATAAAATCTTTTTACGTTGCAAACATTTTAATGTTGTACAGATGAGTCCAGATAACATCTATCTGCGTGCTCATCAGATTCCAAGTATTTTGTTGTTTAATTTGTTTTCATTTGTGAGGCAGGGTAGCATAGTGGTTATGTTACTGGGCTAGTAATCCAGAGGCCTGGACTAATGATCCAGTGAGTTCAAATCCCACCATGGCAGCTGGGGAATTTAAATTCAGTTAATTAAATAAATCTGGAATAAAAAGCTTGTATCAGTAATGGTGACCATGAAACTACTGGATTGTAAAAACCCATCTGGTTCACTGGTGTCCTTTAGGGAAGGAAATCTGCCGTCCTTACCTGGTCTGGCCTACGTGTGACTCCAGACCCACAGCAATGTGGTTGACTCTTAACTGCCCTCTGAAGTGGCCTAGCAAGCCACTCAGTTGTATTCAAGAAGGCAGCTCACCATCACCTTCTCGAGGGCAAGTACATAAGAACATAAGAAATAGGAGCAGGAGTAGGCCAATCGGCCCTTCGAGCCTGCTCTGCCATTCAATAAGATCATGGCTGATCTGATCCTCACCTCAAATCTAAAGAACACAAGAAGTAGGAGCAGGACCCGGCCACTCAGCCCCTGGGCCCGCTCCGCCACCCACAGGGCCTCGACCGATCCGAACTTAGCCTCATGTCCAATTTCCTGCCCGCTCCCCGTAACCCCTAATTCCCTTTACTTCTAGGAAACTGTCTATTTTTGTTTTAAATTTATTTAATGATGTAGCTTCCACAGCTTCCTGGGGCAGCAAATTCCACAGACCTACTACCCTCTGAGTGAAGAAGTTTCTCCTCATCTCAGTTTTGAAAGAGCAGCCCCTTATTCTAAGATTATGCCCCCTAGTTCTAGTTTCACCCATCCTTGGGAACAAGTAGGGCAATAAATGCCACAACATCCACATCCCGTGAATGAATTTTTAAAAAATTTAAAATTTCCCAGAAGAAATCTTCTTCCCCATGCAAGAAATCACTTGTTTGATAAAATCAGATTGCATAATCGGGTGTTTGTGTTTTACTGCTGAGGACTGAGTGGTGATGTAAGTTTAAAAGCACCTCTGGGACCTGGATTGATATTCAATCCAGACTGATTCAATCCAAGCTTCCTCTCCCGTTTAAGATTCCCATATGAGTTGCAGTTGGGGTAGTCTCAATAGTGGACATGAGTCAATGTGAACTGCCTGTAATTGGCACCAAATGGCATGAAATTGGCAGTCTCACTCGGCGAGGCCATAAACATGGGCGTGGAAGGAAACTTTGCCCTGCATCCAGCGATGTTTTTTGGGTTATAAAAAAACGCAGCCAGCTGCATACAAGTTTCCCCAAGTCAGTTGCATTTGGAAATATAGAAGAGTTGACTTGTTCTGGGAGCAGTGGAGATCTATTTTTTTCGTTTGTTGAGAACTGCCACCCAGTTTGCAGGCAGCACTGCTGGTTCGTGTCTGCTGGAGAATGTTAGCGATTTAGGGATGTAAATCAGAGAGACAAGTAAAGTGCCAATCTCTTAAAACCAGAGCAGTATCTTCAAAGCAATTTAAGCCTCTCTGGAGATAATCCTTGATGCTGGCACAGAGCAGAAATTCACAATCCCTGAGTACAGAAGATTAAGGGGTGACCTGAGGAAATCTGTGTTATCATTTAAAATAAATAATCGGCTATATTTGAAATAATGCAGGTTTACCCAACTTACTCTCAGGACATTCTTCTAAGAAACCTTCCCCCATTCACTGCCACGTGACCCATTCTGTGCACCCTTACCGTCTCCCCCCTCCCCGCTCCCCCATCCCTGCTTCCGACTGCTGCCTCTGACTGCTCCCAGAACACCCGTGTCTTTTCCCACACTGCCGACCCACCTTCTTCCCTGATTAAACCCGATCGCCGTGCTTTTGTCAGCAGCGCCCTATAGTTCTCCCTCCCCCACCCCCGCCCCCAGAAGTCACAGCAATCCTTCTCCTCGTGCTCATGGACCCTCACATCCCCTCCTCCAATTCTCTTACACCTCATGACCTCCCATTCCCAAGCTCCAGGACCACCTTCCCAGCACTACCAACCCACGTTGACCCTGACCCACCCACTACTGCTACACACAGTTGTTACGACCTAACTCCTACCTACCCGCAACGGGTAAGATATTCTGTACCTTCTTCCTCTGTAACCGAGGCTCATAAATTAATTACACACTCAACCTTTTGATTACAATCAATGATACTGATTTACTGTTTATATGCACTAATCGTACCATTCAAGCCCAGAAATAACACTAACAATCCAAGAAGACTCTGCAATAAAACACAATTTGATTTATTCAATCACTATAAATCAGTTGCCCTGGTACTTCATTCTATGTTACATATCATAAAACATTGGGGTCGGTTTTAACTGCGGGTGGTTTTCAGGCGGGTGGTGGGTGAGGCCCTTACCGTTGTTATGGTCGGGCCTCAAGTTTAAGCGGGGGGGGGGGCAGCCCATGCAGTCACAACAGTAAAGGGCAAGCCCGCCCAATCAGAGGATGGCATTTCCGGCAGGCCCGGCGTCCATTAAAACGAGGTGTCATTCAACATTCAACTCTGCGAATCTGTGCTGCTACTGGGAGGTTTCTGGAGAGCAACAGCACCTCAATTCATAGACACAGTGGTGGGGGTGCTTGTGGAATAGGTGAGGGCCCACAGGCAAGTCCCATACCCCTCGGACAGGCAGGAACGTGCCCAAGCAGACACTGCAACCAGCCTGGAGAGAGATGGCATACAATGTCAATGCCCATAGCATCACCCTCAGGATGGAGGTTCAGTGCCGCAAGCACTTCAATGACCTAGCCTGGGCAACAAGGTGAGAATAATGTCTTCCTATAGGAACATCGGAACAGGAATAAACCATTCAATCCTTTGAACCTGTTCCGCCATTCAGTTAGATCATGGCTGAACTGTAAGCTTTTAGTCACCTCTCCTAATAGCTCCTTCTTTAGCTCAGTGTCAATTTTTGTCTTCTGTGAAGCACTTTAGGACATTTTTCTACATTAATAGCTATATAAGTACAAGTTATTATGGTAGTATTATTTGTACTGAGTACTGCTCATTTACCTGTTTAATGTTAAATAAATACATTTGTCAATTGGTTTATAACATTAGTTAGACAGAATGTATATTCTTCAATCTTCATTGTTGAGACGATCCTATAGTGGCACGTGATATATTCCAGTAAGCACAGTGGCGAGGGTTCACTGTTCAACCCCTGGGTCTTGCTACATTTACGTTTACGGGAACGCTTGGTGATGTTGAATCCAAGGAAAATACTAGCATCAAAATCCCAAAGCGTAGCAACGTGTTCTAAATCCTCTCAACAAGAAAATTTCAGCTGGTTGTAGTGCTTTTGACTTCAGGCAACAAACTTAGCAATTGAATTTCTTGTGTGGGTGAATAATTTAATCTTCCTACTCAACAGGGAAATTGTGAATGGCAACATGCAACAATTTTGCAAATTGCTTTGAATCTGATCACTGTTTATTTTGGTGACCCTGTATGGCCAAGCAAAGCAATAATAGAATTGTGATGATATAAGAGAGTGAGAGCCAGTGATTGCCGGTGAGAGCTGGTTTGAGCCAGTGAGAGCTGGTTTGAGCCAGTGAGAGCTGGTTAGAACCGGTTTGAGCCGGTTAGAGCGGGTTTGAGCCTGTGTGAGCCGGTTTAAACCAATTAGAGCTGGTGACAGCCGGCTTGAGACGGTCTGTGCCGGTTTCAACCGGCTTAACCCGTTTTGAACCGGTCTGAGCTGGTTCGAACCGGTTTGTGTCATTTTAAACCGGTTTAAGCTGGTTAGAAATGGTTTGAACTGACTTGAGCCTGACCGGTTTGAGCTGGTTCAAACCAGTTTGAGCTGGTTTTAACCGTTTTAAACCCGTTTGAGCCTTTTAGAACTGATTAGAACTGGTGACAGCTGGCTTGAGCCGGTTGGAACGCGTTTGACCCTGATGATATTGCCCTGAAACGTTTGACATATAATTCTCTAAAATGAGCTGACTTACAATGGCAAACAGCAGCCAATTTCTGCGCAACAAGATCGCACAAACAGCAACGAATAATAATAAAACAGCAGCATACCAATTTAGCATAGAAAACCATATAAAGTTAAGAAATTGTTTGTATAATATGAACACACAGGTAAAGACAGAGAGACACACAGTGTGAGAGCCAGTGATTGTGGGTAAGAGCTGGTTTGAGCCAGTGAGAGCTGGTTACAACCGTTTAGAACCGGTTTGAGCTAGTGTTAACCAGTTAGAGCTGGTTAGAACCGGTTTTAGCCGGTTTAAACCGGGTTCAGTCAGTTTGAACCGGTTTGAACCATTTTGAGCCGGTTAGAACCGGTGGCAGCCAACTTGAGCTGGTTTGAAACGGTTTGGACCGGCTTGAGCTGGTTTGAACCAGTTTGAGCCAGTTTTAACCGGTTTGAGCGTGAGCCTAGACTGTGAACATTGGCTGACTATTCAACTGTGGATGGCATCACAGGCAAAGTTGGTCCTGTAAAATTACTGCAAGTAGGATGATTGTTAATCCTCGGCCTTGTGCAACTCTGAAATAGATTAACGAAAAGGTGCAGCTTCCAGGCCTTGGGGTCGATCGGGTAAATTTAACAGCACCACACTTGCAGCATTGAGTCACAGGGTTAGAGATGGGGCTGCATCAATGCAGCTCTAATTCCCCAATCTATGCTCTGTTACAGGAACTGCATCAAACTATTGAATCAGCAAAGAATCTTCAAAAACCTGAAAATGTAACAGTGACTGAAGCATAAAAATTAATTTCTATATATAAAACAGCAACTTGCGTTTATATCTTCTTCTTAGGCAGTCCCTCGGAACTGAGGATGACTTGCTTCCACATTAAAAATTAGTTCTCAGGTGACTGATGAGTCCAGTGCGGGACCTACAGTCTCTGTCACAGGTGGGGCAGACGATGGTTGAAGGGGCGGGTGGGTGGGGTGCTTAGGTTGACGTGCGCTCCTTGCGCTGCCTGCGCTTGGCTTCCGCTTGCTCCCGGCGAAGAGACTCGAGGTGTTCGGCGCCTTCCCGGATGCTTCTCCTCCACTTTGTGCGGTCTTGGGCCAGGGATTCCAAGGTGTCGGTGGGGATGTTACACTTTTTCAAGGAGGCTTTGAGGGTGTCCTTGAAGCGTTTCCTCTGCCCACCTGGGGCTCTCTTGCCATGCCGGAGCTCCGAGTACAGCGCTTGTTTCGGGAGTCTCGTATCGGGCGTGCGGACAATGTGACCCGTCCATCGGAGCTGATCGAGCGTGGTCAAAGCTTCGATGCTGGGGATGTTGGCCTGAGCGCGAACACTGACGTTGGTGCGCCTATCCTGCCAATGGATTTGCAGAATCTTGCGGAGGCAGCGTTGGTGGTACCTCTCCAGTGCTTTGAGGTGCCTGCTGTACATGGTCCATGTCTCTGAGGCATACAGCAGGGCGGGTATCACTGCTGCTCTGTAGACCATGAGCTTAGTGCCGGGTTTGAGGTCCTGGTCTCAAACACTCTCTTCCTCAGGTGACCGAAGGCTGCACTGGCACACTGAAGGCGGTGTTGGACTTCGTCATTGACGTCTGCCCTTGTTGACAGTAGGCTCCCGAGGTATGGAAAGTGGTCCACGTTGTCCAAGGCCTTGCCGTGGATTTTGATAATCGGGGAGCAGTACTGTGTGGCGGGGGCAGGTTGGTAGAGGACCTTTGTCTTACGGATGTTTAGTGTAAGGCCCATGCTCTCGTACGCTTCGGTGAAGGTGTTGACGATGGTTTGGAGTTCGACCTCCGAGTGAGCGCAGACGCAAGCGTCGTCTGCATACTGTAATTCGACGACAGAGGATGGGACGACCTTGGATCTGGACTGGAGGCGACGGAGGTTGAACAGTTTCCCGTTTGTTCTGTAAATTAGCTCCACTCCAGCGGGGAGCTTACTGAGGGTGAGCTGGAGCATTGCAGCAAGGAAGATCGAGAAGAGCGTTGGTGCGATGACACAGCCTTGCTTGACCCCAGTTCGTACGTGAATTGGATCTGTGATGGAACCGTTGGTCAGGATCATGGCTTGCATGTCGTCGTGAAGCAGGCGGAGGATGGTGACAAACTTTTGAGGGCGGCCGAATTTGAGGAGGACACTCCATAATCCCTCACGGTTGACAGTGTCGAAGGCCTTTGTGAGATCAAAGAAGGCCATGTACAGCGGTTGGTGCTGTTCCCTGCATTTCTCTTGTAATTGACGCGCGGTGAAGATCATGTCCATTGTGCCCCTTAGGTTAAGGAGTCTTCGACACTGCCTCTCTGTCCTTGATGAGTGCCTCTCTGTCCTTGATGAGTACCTCTCCGTTCTTGGCCCGCAGTGGGGTAGGGCCTTGGGTGCTTGGGCCGTAGATGGTCTTGACTGCGCTAAAGAATCCACGCACGTCGTGGTTGTCGGCTAGCTGCTGAATCTCCTACACTTTCTCCACCCACCATCTGTTCTTGCGTTTATATAGCGCCTTTAACGTAGTAAAGCGTCTGAAGGCGCTTCACAGGAGCGATTATAAAACAAAACACCAAGCCACATTAGGAGATATTAGGATTGATGAACAAAAACTTGGTCAAACAGGTACATTTTAAGGAGCCTCTTAAAGGAGGAGAGAGAGGTAGCGAGGCAGAGAGGTTTAGGGAGGGAATTCCAGTGCTTAGAGCCCAGGCAGCTGAAGGCACAGGCCGCCAATAGTGGACGTAGCAAAACTATAAACAATAATGATAGAATTACATTAAAAATCTGTTTGCAAGACGAATATAGTAACCATGCCATCACAAGACATTTACTAAAAAACCCTTTTGATCTTAACAATGTGCAATATTATACAAATTATTTCCCTTAAAGCTACACTGTGTCAAAAGATGCCCGCAAGGCCACCTACTTTTGGTATTCATGGAAAAATGGACAGAATTGCAGAATACTATTGCTAAAACACTGGCAAAAATCCCAGAATACCAAGGTAAATTCAGTGAGGGTACGTGCAATGATTGGAAAATCAGGAGAGCGGCGAGTTGGGGCACGCTCAAATCTTTGATTCAAGCTCCTGTTGAGCAATTGGGAGTGTACCCAGGCTGAATTTACGCACCCGTGAATTGAAAATCAACTTTGGCTTATTCATTCGCCACAAGCCAGTAGGCTTGATTATTAAAGAATAGCAACCACTTGCATATTACAGGAAAGGCCACTGGTTTTCAGTTTTCACTGAAAAAAACAGGTACAATTCCTGCAATACCATAATTATCTTTTTTGCTGATTGCTTTTGCAGGTTGTGTGTTCAGCACAGGCTTCAAGAATTGCAACTCGATATTATATCAGGTATGTAAAACCAAGGACGCAGGAAGTTATCTTTTTAACTTTGTGTTTATCCATTTTAATTTTCTGTCGTTCAGGAGCCATTCTCCTCCCTAATTTTATAATAATGCCAAAAATAGGATTGTGCTGGAGCTCAGAGGGTGCACCGCTTTCCAACAGGATTTCTTCCTCTAACTTGAATAGGCTATTGGGACATGAAAAAGATTGCCTGGGGCGCTTGGCCTATGGCACACTTTGCTGTGGGAGTAGAAAATCCAGAGGAGCAGCAGCTCTTAAAGGGCTGCAACTCACCATTAAAGGAGAGATTGTTGGGGGTGCCAGCAAAGTTGACTAATTGCTCACAATTGATAGAGGGAAACTGTTCAACATTGGCAGAAGGGTCATAAGAAATAGGAGCAGGAGTAGGCCATTTGGCCCTTCGAGCCTGCTCCAAGAACGAGAGGACACAGATTTATGGTGATTGGCAAAAGAACCAAAGGCGACGTAAGAAAAAACTTTTTTACGTAGTGAGTGGTTAAGATCTGGAATGCACTGCCTGAAAGGGTGGTGGAGGCAGATTCAATCATGGCTTTCAAAAGGGAGTTGGATAAGTATCTGAAGGAAAGAAATTTGTAGGGCTACGGGGAAAGGGCGGGGGAGTGGGACTAGCTGAAGTGCTCTTGCAGAGAGCCGGCACGGGCTCGACAGGGCCGAATGGCCTTCTTCCGTGCTGTAACCATTCTATGATTCTAATGGTCCAGCGGAGATGTGGGCAGCACTGCTACTTTTGATGCTGGGGGGTCCAGACATGCGCAATAGAATGAAAAGCAGAGAAGTTGGCCGCGATTTCCCCAACCTCGGCAGGTTTGGTGCCGCCGGGGTCAGTGGCGGGTCCCAACCTCGCTGCTGGCTCCTGCCCGCTCTGTGAGATGATTTTACCAAGATTGGACTTGTTAAGCCCGCCCAGCGTGTTTCCCGACCAATTGAAGGAAGCGAATCTGATGACGTCATTCGATGGCGCGCCATCAGCTGGTTTCCTTAAAGAGACCATGCGCAAATTTAGTTTGATAGTTGTGCTTTCATGTGTTCTACAGCATTGAGGTGCTGCAAACACTGACAAACACTGCACAGAGGTGCACAGCTGCACCCAGGCTCTTCCATTACGCCCTCCATATGCTTATGGAAGGAGTCAGAGCACGCAGGGAGGTTCTCTTCCCTTCCCAAGGGCGGAAGAGACCTCCCCAGGAGACCAACACAGCCTGGTTGCACATTGTACAGGAGGGATGTCGTCGGGAGGACCAGGCTGCAGTGGCGCAAACCTTTCAATGATCTCAATAGATCACGAAACGTTACTGTCAAGCCATACTCAACCTCATCCTGCTGTGCCAGTCATCACATCCCCATCACTCTGCCTTCCCTACCATACTCCTGCACATCCTTACACAAACCAACTTACCTAGCACCTCCAATTATCCCTCTCTATCTACATTATCACTTCCCCACCTCACAAACCACCCCTCACACTCACCCTCATCCTAGTCCAATCATACCAACTAACAACACACACTTGGGTGTTTTATGCAAGGTTCATGTAAAGTTTCTGTTAATGTGCTGTCAAACATTGAAATCTTTATTTTCAACACTTTGCGTTCTTGGACAGATTTGTGTGCACCTTTGGAAGTGGCTTAGTGAGTTGTAGTGAATGGTGAGACATAACGATACTCCCCGCAATGAGTGTGAAAGGAATGGCTTGGGCATTGTAGGGATGCTTTATGGTGTTGGTGTGGGGTGGTGCCAACCTGGCGCATCTTGTGGCAGCCAGGATGTACAGCGTCAAGTGAAGTAAATCTGGCCATGGTGAGGCCATCCCTGGCCTCCCGGGTGGCAATGTGGTCGGGTGCTGGTGTCCTGTGCAGCATCAGTTGATTGCGGAGAAGGTTGGTGGTGGTGCTGTTGCTGCTGGTGTGCCTGGTGCAGCTGTTGTTGGGGCTGATCGTGGTGGGATTCTGAGGACCAAGGTGAGATAGTTTCATGTTGATGTAATAGATGGCAGGTGAAGTTGAGATGACAGAAGCGATCTGTCAATGGTGAGAGAGGTTGTTCCAAAGAGGTGATACTTTATAGAGAGTTTACTCGAAACACTTGCAACCTGCATAAAGCTCTGCATAAAAATCTGTCTTCCAAATGCAGTAAGCAACAGCTTCTGAGCTTGGAACGTGAAAAGATGTGAGATGGGGGCTTTTATAGCATATTTGCAGCTATCAAGTAAAGAGATCATTTCATGGTAACACAACTCCCAACCTCCTTATCCGATGTGATCCCCGAGCTGCGGGGACCCCGTGGGCGACCTCGTAAAATTTAAAGGTGAGCTCAAAATACTTTTGAAGTGGCTCTTAACAAGGTCATAATGACCTAAATTGCCTCCCCTGCCGCTGTGTGTCGGGTTGTTCAGCGTTGACAGACCCGACATCTGGGAAAGTCTTGTGGTGGTGGGTTGACAGCGGGTTCCCGACCCGCTGTCAAACATTTTTTTTTTCCCACCCCACCCGACCCGACCCGACCCGACCCGCCACCAAACGCGCCCACTGACCCCCCGAAAAATTCCCCCTGTTATGTTAAACTTGTATAGAACCTTGGTTAGACCACACTTGGAGTACTGTGAACAGTTCAGGTATCCAGATTGCAAAAAGGATATCGTGTCACTGGAGAAGGTGCAAAAAAGATGTACAAGGTTGATACCATAACTGAGAGATTATAACTATCAGGAAAGACTGAACAGGCTGGGGCTCTTTTCTCTAGAAAAGAGAAGGCTGAGGGGTGGCCTAATAGAGCTCTTTAAAATTATGAAAGGGTTTGCTAAGGTAGATGTAGAGAAGATATTGCTACTTGTGGGGGAGACCAAAACTGGGGGCCATAAATACAAGATAGTCACTAATAAATCCAATAAAGAATTCAGGAGAAACTTCTTTACCCACAGAGTAGTTAGAATGTGGAACTTGCTACCACAGGGAGTAGTTGAGGCGATTATCATAGATGCATTTAAGGAGAAGCTAGTTAAGTATATGAGGGAGAAAGGAATAGAAGGATATATTGATAGGGTTAGATGACATTGGTCACTTAAGCTTGTTTAAAATCATTTAAAACATTTAAATGAGGACCCATGCATGCCAATAGTGCAGCCAGATTTTTGGCCCCACAATTAGGCACGCAAGGTCCTGACTAGCAGCGTGCCTGCTCCTAGCAAAGCACTGCAGCATCAGGACAGTCTCAGAAACTCAGGGCCATGGTTTAGAGCCACTGCTGTAGCGTGTGCTTGCTGAGTGTACAGTTCCGTTTCGTATTTGTTCATTTTGGAAATTCCCAGCACAGGCCTTCCCCACAATTTTGCACCTGCAGGATGTGTGATGTCAGTGGGTGCAGATGACAGATGCTGCAACAATAAGCAAATGCATGTTTCTGGTGTTGTGGCTAGTATCAAGTTATTTTGCTTTGTGGTGATAGGTTGGATTACAGACTCTCTTAGAAGCGACTATCGGTAGCATCATTTTAATGGGCCACTTTCACTTGTGCAGTCTCTTTTGTTTCTTTGCAGTTTTGTTAAATAATTTATATCGGACTGGGCTTGATGATATTTGGATACTGTGTTCCTAATCGGGTTGTGGGTTATTCTCGCGAGTCAAATCTATGAGGACACCAAGGATAGGAAGTTAATCAGTGGCTTCCCAACAGGGAATTGAGGTGAAACTTCTTCACCCAGAGAGTGGTGAGAATGTGGAACGTGCTACCACAGGGAGTGGTTGAGGCGACTAGCATAAATGCATTCAAGGAGAAGCTAGATAAGCACATGAGGGAGAAAGAAATAGAAATATATGTTGATGGGGTTAAATGAAGAGGGGTGGGAGGAGGCTAATGTGGAGCATAAACACCGGTTGGGCTGAACGGCCTGTTTCTGTGCTGTAAAGTCTATGTAATTCTATGTAATGTTAGCAAATAGCCAAGTAAGATTTAAGCATGTTTCAGGGGTTAGTTTTATGTTAGCACCAATGTTCCTTTTAAGCTGCGTGGCCACGCAGCACTCTTGAGCTCCCGCACAGCCGGTGAGCCGGCTTTGAAATTGGAAAAAAAACCTGCATGCACGGAATTCTGAATGGGCCACACAGCCCGTTAAACTGGCCAGCTGCCGCTTTGCACCCATTTCAGATGGGTCTCTATCCGGCGGCACGCAGATGAGGCCTAGCAATTAAAATCGCCCAGGCTTCACGTTGCCAAGGCCAGGGGAGGTAGGTTTTAAGGAGCATCATATAGGAGGAAAGAGAGTTATAGAGACTGAGAGGTTTAGGGATGGAATTCCAGAGCTTAGTGCCGAGGCAGCTGAAGGCACGGCTGCCAAAGGCACGGCCGCCAATGGTGGAGCGATTAAAATCGGGATGCGCAAGAGGTCAGATTCAGAGGAGCGTAGAGATCTCAGAGGATTGTAGAGCTGGAGGAGGTTCCAGGAGGCAGTCACACCCTTTAGGTTAAGTAGTACTTTAGAGTTCGTCAGTGGTCAGGGACAGGAGGGTGTGACTGCGTCGGCAGGTATGGGGACCCAGGATGTAGTGATGGAGGAGCCTCGGCCATTGACCTTGTCCAACAGATACAAGGTACTTGCTACCTGTATGGATGAGGAAAAGGACTGCAGGGAGGATGGGCAAACTGACCACGGCATCGTGGTACAGGGGGCCATCCAAGCGGGGGGAGAAGGAAGGAATGTGGTAATGGTAGAGGACAGTTTAGTCAGGGGGATACTGTTCTCTGCAGCCGCGAAAGAGAGTCCCGAAGGCTGTGTTGCCTGCCTGATGCCAGGGTTAAGGATATCTCCTCGCGGCTAGAGAAGAACTTGGAGTGGGAGAGGAAGGACCCAATTGTCGTGGTCCATGTAGGAACCAACGACATAGGTAGAACTAAGAATGAGGTTCTGTTGAAGGAGTTTGAGGAGCTAGGGTCGAAATTAAAAAGCAGAACCTCAAAGGTAATAATCTCTGGATTACTACCAGAGCCATGCGCAAATTGGCATAGGGTCAAGCAGATCAGAGAGTTAAATGCATGGTGTGGGAAGAAGGGGTTTCAATTTATGGGGCACTGACACCAGTACTGGGGAAAGAGGGAGCTGTTCCGTCGGGACGGGCTCCACTTAAACCTGGCTGGGACCAGCGTCCTGGCGAATCGAATAACTAGGGCTGCAGATAGGGCTTTAAACTAATAAAGGGGGGGAGGGGTCAGATGAGGGGAAAGTTAAAAATCTAAAGAGAAAGGTCAAGGCAATAGCACAGTGTAGAGATTTGGGTAAAAAATAAACAGAGTGTGACAGGAAGGGACAGCGAGTTTAACGGTAGCAGTGCAGCAGAGAATAAGGTCAAAGCAGGGAATAATGGTAACAAATTTAAATTAAAGGCTCTTTATCTAAATGCACAAAGCATTCGTAACAATGTCCTTTAGGGAAGGAAACCTGCCGTCCTGACCTGGTCTGGCCTATATGTGACTCCAGACCCACAGCAATGTGGTTGACTCTTAACTGCCCTCTGAAATGGCCTAGCAAGTCACTCAGTTGTAACTAACCACTGAAAAACAATAAAAAGAATTAAACCGGACGGACCACCCGGCATCGACCTCAGCACCGGCTACGGACACGGCAACGGCACACCCAGCCCAGTCGACCCTGCAAAGTTCTCCTCACCAACATCTGGGGACTTGTGCCAAAATTGGGAGAGCTGTCTCACAGACTAGTCAAGCAACAGCCTGACATAGTCATACTCACAGAATCATACCTTTCAGCCAATGTCCCAAACTCCTCCATCACCATCCCTGGGTATGTCCTGTCCCACCAGCAGGACAGACCCACCAGGGGTGGCGGCACAGTGGTATACAATCGGGAAGGAGTGGCCCTGGGAGTCCTCAACATTGACTCCGGACCCCATGAAGTCTCATGGCTTCAGGTCAAACATGGGCAAGGAAACCTCCTGCTGATTACCACCTGCCGCCCTCCCTCAGCTGATAAATCAGTACTCCTCCATGTTGAACACCACTTGGAAGAAGCACTGAGAGTAGCAAGGGCACAGAATGTACTCTGGGTGGGGGACTTCAATGTCCATCACCAAGAGTGGCTCGGTAGCACCATGACTGACCGAGCTGGCCGAGTCCTGAAGGACGTAACTGCCAGTCTGGGCCTGTGACAGGTGGTGAGAGAACCAACATGAGGGAAAAACCTACTTGACCTCGTCCTCACCAATCTACCTGTCGCAGATGCATCTGTCCATGACAGTATTGGTAGCAGTGACCACCGCACAGTCATTGTCCCGTCTTCACACTGAGAACACCTTCCATCGTGTTGTGTGACACTACAACCGTGTTAAATGGGATAGATTCAGAACAGATCTAGCAGCTCAAAACTGGGCATCCATCAGCAGCAGCAGAATTGTATTCCACCACAATCTGTAACTTCATGGCCCGGCATATCCCTCACTCTACCATTACCACCGGATTGGATTTGTCCTGCTTTTTGTGGACAGGACATACCTGGGCAGTTTTCCACATTGCCAGTGTTGTAGCTGTACTGGAACAGCTTGGCTAGAGGCGTGGCTAGTTCTGGAGCACAAGTCTTCAGCACGATAGCCGGGATGTTGTCAGGGCCCATAGCCTTTGCTGTATCTTGTGCGCTGATCCGTTTCTTGATATCACGTGGAGTGAATCGAATTGGCTGAAGACTGGCTTCTGTGATGGTGAGGACCTCAGGAGGAGGCCGATATGGATCATCCACTCGACAATTCTGGCTGAAGATGGTTGAAAACGCTTCAGCCTTGTCTTTTGCACTCACGTGCTGGGCTCCACCATCATTGAGGATGGGGATATTCATTTACCACCCCATCAGTCTACTCTCAATCATCAGCAGAGTGATAGAAGGTGTCATCGACAGTGCTATCAGCCAATTCGATTCACTCCACGTGATATCAAGAAACGGCTGAGCACACTGGATACAGCAAAGGCTATGGGCCCTGACAACATCCCGGCTATCGTGCTAGGTATTCTGCGGCGAGTGTCTCACTTCCTGACTCCCCAAAGCCTTTCTACCATCTACAAGGCACAAGTAAGGAGTGTGATGGAATACTCTTCACTTGCCTGGATGAGTGCAGCTTCAACAACACTTAGGAAGCTCGACACCATCCAGGACAAAGCAGCCCACTTGATTGGCACCCCATCTACCACCTTAAACATTCACTCCCTCCACCACCGGCGTACCGTGGCTGTAGTGTGTACCATCTACAAGATGCACTGCAGCAACTCACCAAGGCTCCTTCGGCAGCACCTCCCAAACCCACGATCTCTTCCACCTAGAAGGACAAGGGCAGCAGGTGCATGGGAACACCACCACCTCCAAGTTCCCCTCCAAGTTACACACCATCCTGACTTAGAAGTATATCACCAATCCTTCATCGTTGCTGAGTCAAAATCCTGGAACTCCCTACCTAACAGCACTGTGGGAGTACCTTCACCTCATGGACTGCAGTGGTTCAAGAAGGCGGCTCACCACCAGCTTCTCAAGGGCAATTAGGGATGGGCAATAAATGCTGGCCTTGCCAGCAACGCCCACATCCCAGGAACAAATTTAAAAAAACTAGTGGCATAAATAGAGATAAATGGGTTTATCTAATAGCCATTACAGAGACGTAGTTGCAAGGTGACCAAGGTTGGGAACTAAATGCTCCAGCATAGTTGACGTTTCGAAAAGACAGGCAGAATGGAAAAGGAGGGGGGTAGCCCTGATAATAAAGGATGACATAAGGACAGTAGAGAGAAAAGATCTCGGCTCTGAAGATCAGGAAGTAGAATCAGTGTGGGTGAAGATAAAGAATAACAAGGGGCAGAAAACACTGGTGGGAGTAGTTTATAGGCCCCCTAACAGTAGCTATACCATTGGACAGAATATTAATCAAGAAATAGTAGGAGCTTGTAACAAAGGTAATGCAATCATCGTGGGGGACTTTAATCTTCATATGGACTGGACAAATCAAATTGGCAAAGGTAGTCTGGAGACGAGTTCATGGAATGCATTCGGGACAGTTTCCTAGGACAGTACGTCATGGAACCAACCAGGGAACAGGCTATTTTAGATCTTGTATTGTGTAATGAGACAGAGTTAATTAGCAGTCTCATAGTAAAGGATCCTCTGGGGCAGAGTGATCATAATATGATAGAATTTCACATTAAGTTTGAGAGTGACTTGCTTAAGTCCAAAATTAGAGTCTTAAACTTAAATAAAGCCAATTACATAGGTATGAGGGACAAGTTGGCTAAGGTAGATTAGAAAAATAGATTATAAGGTATGGCGGTGGATGAGCAGTGGCTTGCATTTAAAGAAATATTTCATAATTATCAACAAAAATATATTCCATTGAAAAACAAAAACTCCACCGGAAAAGTGATCCATCCGCGGCTAACAGAATATATTTTAAATGGTGAGAAACTTTCAAATGTTGGTGTTCGGAGAGATTTGGGTGTCCTCGTACAAGAAACACAGAAAGCTAGCATGCAGGTACAGCAAGCAATAAGAAGGCAAATGGCATGTTGGCCTTCATTGCAAAGCGGTTGGAGTATAAGAGTAAGGAAGTATTGCTACAATTGTACAGGGCCCTTGGTGAGACCACACCTGGAGTACTGTGCACAGTTTTGGTCTCCTTATCTAAGGAAGGATATACTTGCCTTGGAGGCGGTGCAACAAAGGTTCACTAGATTGATTCCTGGGATGAGAGAGCTGTCCTATGATGAAGGATTGTGTAGAATGGGCCTATACTCTCTGGAGTTTAGAAGAATGAGAGGTGATCTCATTGAAACATGCAAGATTCTGAAGGGGATTGACAGGGTAGATGCTGAGAGGTTGTTTCTCCTGGCTAGAGTGTCTAGAATTAGGGGACATAGTCTCAGGAAAAGGGGTAGGCCATTTAAGACTGAGATGAGGAGGAATTTCTTCATTCAGAGGGTTGTGAATCTTTGGAAGTCTCTGCCCCAGAGGACTGTGCATGCTGAGTATATTCATGGCTGAGATGGATAGATTTTTGAACTCTAGGGGAATCAAGGGATATGGAGATCGGGCGAGAAAGTGGAGTTGAGGCCGATGATCAGCCATGATCTTACTGAATAGCAGAGCAGGCTCGAGGGGCCATATAGCCTACTCCTGCTCCTATTTCTTATGTTTTTATGTTTTAGGAGCCAACGTACTCCCTCAGTACAGTAAACTCTTGTTTAAACGGCACTTAATCATCCGGAATACTTTAATAACCGGCAAAATAGATAACCGGTAATCTTGCCGAATCCATCCAGCACTCGTTTTGCCGAGTCTGAGTCTCCCGCGGTGGCCGAGTTAGTCAGTGGTTTTTATTTTTGTTTGTGTTAAAAAATTGTTATCCAGAATTTTACATCAACCGGCACCATCCTGGTCCCGTAGGTGCCGGATAAGAAAGTGTCAGCCTAGATGTAGTGCTCAGGTCTCTGGAGTGGGACTTGAACCTACAACCTTCTGACTCAGAGGCGAGAGTGCTACCCACTGAGCCACAGCTGATATTTAACAATAAAAATTCATGATGTGAGGCACTACACGACCAAAAGTGATGCAATTTAATAAGTTCGGCAAATTAAAAATAGTGATTATCAGTAATTAAC
Source organism: Squalus acanthias (assembly GCA_030390025.1). Taxonomy (NCBI): domain Eukaryota; kingdom Metazoa; phylum Chordata; class Chondrichthyes; order Squaliformes; family Squalidae; genus Squalus; species Squalus acanthias. The sequence continues at coordinate 58,623,334 of CM059444.1, forward strand.
TGACAAAAGCAAGACAGTAAAAGTAACCAGTGTTGTTTTCAGAGCTTTATTAGGATCACATGTTGCTCACGATTTTAACTGCCCGCCTGGTTTCCATTGGGGGTGAGTAGGGTTAAAATCGTCCCTTATTAATCAAATTTATTGAATATATAAAACAGGTAAACGCACAGTACTAACAGTGTATTTACAGTAATCACAAACTTTACTGATCTCCATGAACCATGGGGGGGGAAAGCAGTTCTCCTGTGCTAACATAAAACTAACCCCTGAAACAACCCTGAATGGTTCAAAGTATTTCTCAGGAAATATATTCCTATTGTATTTTTTTTTTAAATGTCTCAGGGAGTCCATAAAGCTGTATTATAATTAGAAATTACATTTATTGTCCCTTAGAAGACAATAGAATTTTATTTGAAACGGAAAATGTAATGCTTCCTTATCACAATATCGCAGCCACCTGTGTGTTATAGCTACCTAAACCTTCACCCAAAAGCAACTGAAAGCAATAAAGAGGAGTGCAGTCATATTCCAGGTTATAAATATCATGATGGTAGGAACCGGAAAGTACTTATTTATTGAATGAAGTGCAGGTCAAACTTTCCCACAGAAAAATTATAAAATGTTTATTAGTATGATGGGATGTCCTTGTATCCCTGATAGATTGGACAGTGTTGGGCAATTTTAACACAACCCGCCCATCGGAAAACTGACGGGATCGGGTGCAAGGCAGGTTTTACACCCCGCCCGATCTTACTCTCCATTGAAGTCATTGGACGGAGTGTAAAATCAGGGATCCACCCAATCCCATGAGTTAGGTTAAAATTGCTCCAGTATGTATAGTGTGAGAGAAGGCCTTGAGACTAACAACAGGCCTTTCACATATGTGGGTTTATTGCTAATCATTTATGGATATTACATTTTTGAGGGTCTTACTCTAGATATTCACCTTGGGTTCCGCACTACTGGCCAATCCCGTAAGTGAATCTCGTGTCCCGTACGAACCAGAGTGTGTCCTTATCTGCTCGCTATCTAGGTGTTGTGCGACTTCTCACTTAGGTAAATATAGCAAGACCCAGGGGTGAAATAGAGAATCTTTATCATTGTATTCTGCCTTTAAAAAAAATAGAACAAGCAGCAATTTGGGTTAATTGGCAGACCTCAATTTTTAGTTTGAATGTACTGCACTCGGGTAAGCACTAATCAAAATTTTTTGTTTGCCATCCCTCTTTCACTTTTTTGTACAATCTTGTGAATGAAATGGGATGCATTTGGCAATTCAAATGAAAGAAAAGCAGTATTCAGAAACAACTTCAAAGAGGCAGCCCATAGTGCTCTGCACAACAGTTCGATCGAAGGGTTAAGACCTTTTAGGCACAGTTTGCTCAAACCTTTGTACTGGTTAAAAGGGCAGAAAAACAATCCAAAAGGCTTCTGTGATTTTCTGCTATCCTGAGGTTAAAATAAAAGCCAGCAGATATTTTAAAGGGAAAATCAAACTTTTATTTTTTGTGAATTCGAGCCCCACTGTAAGACTTGAGCACATAATGTAGGCTAATACTTTAGAGAGAAGGGACTCAGGGATGTGATGCGAAGGTGGAGATGATCCCTGAGAAAAGAATGGGCTTGTTGAATCTAATAGCCTTTTCCTGTTCCTAAAAATCCTTGTTCTAACCCAGGTATTCTTAGACAACTGTGATTTTTGTTTTGTGGCTGCGATATGGGATATTGAGTACAGCAGAATGCAGTGTCACACCTGTACTGAACCAGAATTTGTATCACACAGATTCCCAGGAGCTGGCTTGGATCTGTGGATCAGTGGATGTCATTGTCAGTAACCCTCCATACGTGTTCAACGAAGATATGTCTGGGCTAATGCCAGAGATCCTCAGGTAAATCAGACAGAACAAATTCTCCGCACTGCCACTTAACCCCATGAATGCTGCATACCCTCCACAACTTCAGCTGAAACATAGCATTGGACTAGGGGCAGAGCTGGTTAACATACTGTCTTTTTATCTCTGAGATCGATCTGTGTTCATATTCAGCCCAGTATAATGGAGTAAAAGTCTCCTCTTCCAGTTGGCTGTAAATTCTGGATCTGCACAAGATACTCGCTTGGGTTCGGCATCACCGGAAACGCCCGTAAGCAGACCCCGCATCCCTTACAATCAGGAGTTTACATTTACTACCTAATATCTAGTTACACAATAGTGTGACCCATGGAAGTGGGGGTGGGGGGAGAGCTAACAATGAAGTCACTCTTAATCAAGTTAAAATTAACCAGCAATTTGAAATTCATGGGTTAATTCATGGGTTAATCAATGGGAGGTCAGTACAGATTTGTTAAAGGGAAGGCGTTTTCGACAAATATAATAGAGTTATTTGAAGAAGTGACGATTTGGATATTTAAAGGGGATGAAATAGATGCAGTGTATATGGATTTTCAGAAAGCGTTCGAGAAGGGGTCTCACAAGAGACTTGTTAGAAAAATGCAGGTTTATGGTATATAAGGAAATGTAGCAGCCTGGAGGTAAGAGAAGTAGGAAAGATTTACGGTGAATAGGTGTTCTTCAGACTGGAAAAAGGTCGAAGGTGATATACCCCAGGGGTCAGTGCTGGGTTCATTTTTGATTATACTCGGTGTATAGAGATGATTTGGGCTTGGATGTAGGCGACACAATCTCGAAATTTGTTGACAACACAAAAGTAGGAGGCTTGGCAGACAGTGAGGAAGACCGTAAAAGACTTCAGGAAGACATAGACAGATAAGTGGAATGGGCAGGCAGGTGGCAGATGCAGTTTAATGTGGATATGTGTACGGTAATACATGTTGAGAGCAAAGTAAGGACTGGGGTTAAGCATTGAATGGAAAGACACTGAAGGGTGAGACCTAGGGGCTCGAATACATAATTCATTGAAAGTACGAGTGTAGTAGATAAAGCCATAAAAAAGCCAATAGAATTTTGGGTTTGATAAATAAAGACATTGAATACAAGAGTACATAAGTAACAGTGAATTTATACAAAACATTGGTATGGCCACAGTTGGCGTACTGTATGTAGTTTTAGGTGCCCTATAAAATTATAGAAAGGACGCTAAAGCCATAGAGAGCATACTGCGTAGATTCACCAGGATGATGCCAGGGACAGGAAACTATAGTTATGAATAGAGACTTGAGATACTGGGACTATTTTCATTTTTTTTATTCATTCATGGGATATGGACACCGCTGGCAAGGCCCATCCCTAATTGCCCTTGCGAAGGTATTTCGGAGGATAGTTAAGAGTCAACCGCATTGCTGTGGGTCTGGAGTCACGTATAGCCCAGACCGGGTAAGGACAGCAGATTTCCTTCCCTAAGGGACATTAGTGAACCAGATGGGTTTTTACGACAATCCGGTAGTTTCATGGTCACCATTACTGGTACTAGCCTTTTTTAAATTCCAGATTTATTTAATTAACTGAATTTAAATTTCCCAGCTGCCGTGGTGGGATTATGAACTCATGTACTACTAGATCATTTCCAGGCCTCTGGATTACTAATCCAGTAACATAACCACTATGCTACCATACCCCAAATTGTACCATACCCTTTCATTGGAAGAGAGAAGGTATAATAGAGGTTTTTAAAATTCTAGAGCATTGGTAGTGAATATTTCCTCTGATTGGGGGTAAACGGGCGCAAAGCATACCAGCTTAGCAGTGGGATGGCTTGCGCCCAATCTGCATAGGCCTTGATCCCACTGCTAAATTAGTGGGGGGTGGGTCCTTTTTGTTCCAGGAGGAGCAAGAGTGCTCCTCTGACTCCACAGGAGTCACGATCGCGCCCCTCCACATAGCCCATTGCAGTGACCCTCCCGGGACTTAACTGAGGGCAGCTCTTGTCAAGGCAAGTGACTCGATGTTGATATCTTCGCTCGGGTGAGCCACATGTGGAGACACAAGCAGTGCCGGCAGCCCGCGCCTGAGCGTGTTAATTAGGCCCGAGGACCCGTTTCTATCGATCCTTTGGCCTCTCGGCTCAGGCGCGCTCTGGTCACGCAGCACCTAGGCCAAGAAGTGCCGATGGCCCAGCTTGGGTTTTAATAGCCCATAGATCAGAGGAGGAAGAGACTATCAAGGGAGGTGAGATAAGATAGCTACCAATAATTTACTACAAGTTACAATGCATTGGTAGAGCAGTGTAGCCGGAGTTTTAAATTTCTGTACATGATCTGGGTGTGGTGGCTGTCCAAAATGGGATATCCTTCCATTCCCCAGTATTCGCATCTTTCCTCCTTATGAGCACTAGATTTTAAAAAAGCATACATGTTACAAGCAGTCCATTATTGCCTTCTTATTTTCACAAGCGTTTGTTCCCACTTCCCTTCATTCTCCCAAATGTGTACTGTAAAAATTCATAGCAAGTGATCATTGTTTAAACATAGGGAATATAGAAGAAACTTCTTTACCCCGAGAGTGGTGAGAATGTGGAACTCGCTACCACAGGGAGTGGTTGGAGCGAACAGTATAGATACATTTAAAGTGAGGCTAGATAAGCATATGAGGGAGAAGGGAATAGAGGGTTATGCTGATAGAGTTAGATGAGGAAAGACAGGAGGAGGCTCAAGTGGAGCATAAACGCCGGCATGGACTGGTTGGCCCGAATGGCCTCTTTCTGTGCTGTATATCCTATGTAATCCTCTGTAATAAAGCATACACAGATCATTAAAGCTCCCTTGCCTGCACTGTCTATATTCGTGAAACAGACAGCTCTGGATGGTCCCTAAGCAACTCTTTGAGAACACCAAAGCACCTGCAATCTGAGCTCCATTGTTTTACAGGCACGCCGCCAAATATTTCCACGTATTGTCTCTCAGATGTTTGTAGTTTGGTCCCAGCGAAAGACTGAAGGTTAGCAGGGGCCGATCACGTGATGGTAGGAAATTGTGGCAGTGATGGGAAATTAAAATGGAAAACATGGGAATTACACAGCAGTTTGGTCAGAGGCTGAAAGAGAAATGATAGGTTGGCATTTTGGATGGGGCTCTTCTTCAGAACTGAAAAGTGAATGTAGCATATTTAAAAACTGATCTGCTTTTTTCTTTGACATCTTGACCCACCTGCTTTGTATTTCCAGCATTTTCAGTTTTTATTGCCAATTTCCAGCATTCATTGTCTTTTTTACCTCTTCTGGATGATGGCATCAAACCTAGAATTTTTAACGGTATAGGGAGTACATAGGAATAGATACCCCAGCGGGTACAGGAAGAATAGGAGTTTGCATCCCAAGAAAAGTCACAATGAAAAGGTATCTTAAGAGAGAGCAAACTGACATAGCAATCTTGTCCCACATCTGAGAAGATGTTGGAAAGCCTGTGGCTCTCAGTCCGTGCATTCTCGGCTGACTTAACGTGACTGCCTGATGTTTTATTGTGATGCGAACATGATTGGGCTAAGCCATAGCACAGTCATGGGGTATATGAGATGATTATTTTTGAAAGTAATCGTAGACTAATACAACTCCCAGGATACTACAAAACAGGTTTGACAAATATCCTTTGCAAGAGTTTGAACAAAATAGAGGGGGATTGACAGGTTAGATGCTGAGAGATTGTTTCCCCTGGCTGGAGAGCCTAGAACTAGGGGGCATAGTCTCAGGATAAGGGTTCGGCCTCTTAAGACTGAGATGAGGAAGAGTTTCTTCACTCAGAGGGTTGTGAATCTTGGGAATTCTCTACCCCAGAGGGCTGTGGTTGCTGAGTCGTTGAGTATATTCAAGGCTGAGATAGATTTTTGGACTCGAGGGGAATCAAGGGATATGGAGATCGGGCGGGAAAGTGGAGTTGAGGTAGAAGATCAGCCATGATCTTATTGAATGGCGGAGCAGGCTCAAGGGGCCGTATGGCCTACTCCTGCTCCTAATTCTTATGTTCTTATGTAACTGGACTATCTGTAGGTGAAGACCCGAAGGTGTATTTTCATAAAGTGGGAGGTCAAGAGCTCCCTATAAAACAGGTTTTACCAAAGCTTCTTCACCTGAATACCTCCAGGTATGAAGACCATGACGCATTAGATGGTGGCGCGGATGGATTGGACGTCATCAGAGCTATACTGCAGCTTGCGCCTACTGTTCTTAAGGATCACGGGTGAGTGTGGATTATTATTATTTTACATTCCAGCATGCATGTATTGGTGTAAGACTGTCATATCTTTCATTATTTATTATTGGAACTACCGACCATCGGCAGGATGCACTCACCACGGTTACGTCAACAGCACCTCCCTCCCCTGCAACCTCTACCACCGAGCAGGACAGGAGCAGCAATGTCACTGGGAACATCATCACCTCCAAGTACCCCTCCACACCATCCTGACTTTGACATATATGCAGAATTTTGATCCAGTGACAATGAAGGAATGGCGCTATATGCCCTATGTCCATGTCATGATGGTGTGTGACTTGGAGGTGAGGATGTCCCCATGATCTTATTACAAAGTATTAAAAAAGTATTGTTATTTTCACATCCTAATCCAATTGTACTACTTTGTACAGATTAAAAAGAATAATTATCAGGGGCATAAAATGTCCTGAATGAGAAAAGCTATCTGGCACCCACGAATTTCATTGAGTGCAGATACAATGAGGTGCATGCAGCTACCAGACTCATTGGGCTAGAATTTAAGGAGGAAGACGGATTGGGGGCGGGGTGGGGGGGGGGGGGGGGCTCCGAGGCGGTCAGGAAACCCGGGCCTTGACAGATCAAGATGAATTCCTACAATTTGACCCAGCCAACATCTCCAGAATCATCATGGTCTGCTGCATGCTCCACATCTTTGCAATCCTGAGAGGCATTAGCAACCCCTGGAACTTGCTCAAAGAGTGAAGATTAGGCTGACCCCAGTAATAGGGGTGGGGTTAGTGCACTAATCATTGGGCACTTACTAATACCGCACCACCCAACGTCTGTGTCTGAACAGAGGGCCCCAGGCAAAAGTCAGGGCCGATAAAATTTCAGAGGGCAAAACTCCTGCTTAAGATAATTTCCTCTTTTTTTTCCCCATTACTGCGTTTCCCCGTGACAGCTGTCAACCCCAGGGAAATGATAATTATCATCTCAAAGTGTAAGACTGGTTGCAATCCAATTAAATACACGGAGTGGTGTTGATTTTTAAGAGTGACACACTTCAAAATGCATCATATGTTCAAACCAAAGTGATTGTCGTTGCAGCTAAGAGACCCTGGTTTACCATCCCCTGCTCAGGGGTCCAGGCCCAGTAAGCGCCCCCTCCCAGCTCCTTACAGGGCGGCTGTACTGAAAAGAGGTGCTTGAGAGCAGTTTAAGCTTAAAAACAGAAAATAATAGAAATGCACAGCTCTTTTTCAATCAGAACCTGTAAAGAGGAAAGACAAGGTTAATATTTTGGTGCAGGCCCTTTGTCAGAATAGTTTCTGCCAAAAGACCTGCACCCAAAACATTAACCTGTCTTACATATAGAATTACATAGAACTTACAGCACAGAACCACACCATTATGCCGGTGTTTATGCTCCACACGAGCCTCCTCCTACCCTAGTTACTTAATCTCCCCCTATAGAACATAACATTCTATTCCTTTCTCCCTCAAGTACTTATTTAGTTTCCCCTTAAATACATCTACGCTATTCGCCTCAACTACCTCCATGTGGTAGCGAGTTCCACATTCTAACTACTCTTGGAGTACATTTTTTCTTCAATATAAAATAAAAAAGATAAAGTGCTGGAAACACTCAGCAGGTCAGGTCACATTTGTGGAGAGACAGAGTTAGCAATGTTTCAGGTCGATGGCCTTTCATCGGAATCTATCTTTACTTCTGATTTTATTTCGGTTTCCAGCATTTGCAGGTTTTTCTTTTTATCTATTGGGTGTCTTTCTGTCTGATCCTTCTTCCCCGGAGCGAAGCGCCAGGGTTCAATTCAGCCTCTCCCCACGGTCACGGGAATGGGATTAGGAATTTTTTGTGTCGAGGAACCTGTGCGAGGATTTTTGTACCCGAGGCATTTTTAATCTTAAAACTACAGACTTCAGTGGAAAACAAAATTGTACGAATGTATTGATTTATGGCGCTCGTGATTAGCACAGAAAATAGATACAAGCGGCGTAGGCTTTTTTTCCTCTTCATTTTGATCAATGCCAGAGCGCTGTTACTGAAGCCGATGTTTTCCTTCTCTTACTAGGAAGTGTGGAGAGCCATCCAGATAAGCTGGGACTGTACAGCACGTTCCTGTCAGCAGTGCCGAGTCCAAAATAAATAGAATTGATATACGTGCGTAGAATGTACAAGGCCTTTCTAGAAATTGATTCACAGTTTCCCATTATCCCTTCGTAAGGCCACAGTGCCAAAAATATCGCACACAGATTTTTTTTTTCCACCCCCTATTTTTGAACAGATTTTTTTCCCCTATCCCTTTACCACATACGAGCAACGTGCAGCATCTAGTAATTACAGGAGGCATCTCAACAATACGGGAGGAATTACTTTTCAGGAATGTCCTTTTATTTTTTCCTATGAGTAAATTGGGAAATATTAGGGGGTGGGGGCAATCAGGACAAAAAAGCAAAGATATGAAAGATAGAAAAACATTTCTCCAAGTGCCTTTCCGACATGACAACAGTGACCACACTTCAAAAGTACTTCACTGACTATGAAGCGTCCTGAGTTCGTGAAAGGCATTATATTAATAGACGTTCTTTCTTTAAACCAGTAGGGAGTCATTCCAAGCCTTCACTCATGAACCTCCTTGTGTCTGGTTCCATTCTGGGATTAGCAGAGACACCTCCACCCACACCCCCCACCCCTGCATTCAGCAGGAGACTCACGTGAGATCTCAGAGGGATTTTCAACTTCCGGCTGCCTGTTTCTTACCTGAAAAACTGGCGACCAGCAGAGGGAAATCTGGTGGGGACCCCTTGGACACCGATTTGCCCGCCTGATTCAATTTTCAGACAGGCCTTTAAATGGATGGCCAGCACTCCCGTCCAATAAAAGGCGAGAAACTGTTTAAATATGCAAATCTGGGTCCTACAATTGGCGTTTTCGTGGAGAAATGGTCGGAGCAGGTAAAATCCACTCCCTTCACCTCACCATTGGCGGTCATGCCTTCAGCCATCTAGGCCCTAAACTCTGGAATTCCCTCCCTAAAGCTATCCACCTTTCCACTTCTCGCTGCTCCTTAAGACCCTCCTCTTTAACCAGGTTTTTCATCACCTCTCCTAAAATCTCCTTCTGTGGCTCGGTCATTTCTTTGTCTGATTACGTTACTGTAGGATGTATTCCTACTTTAAAGGCAGTATATAAATGAAAGTTAGTGTTGTTTTGGGCCCAACTTGAAAATCTTCCCCCCTCATGTTTGTAAAAGGCTGCACCAATAATCCCTGGCACATCTCTTGCTTTTTCTTTTCGTGGAGAAAGCAAGAGAACATAATGAAGATGAAGTTATCCCAGGATTCATAATGCTAGTGAAAGTCTATAATCTAAAAGTATAGAGAATATGGCCTAGAGATTTGATTTGATCGGGTAGATAGAGAGAAACTTTCCTCTGGTGGGGAAAGTCCAGAACAAGGGGCCGTAACCTTAAAATTAGAGCTAGGCCGTTCAAGGGGGATGTCAGGAAGCACTACTTTACCCAAAGGGTAGTGGAAATCTGGAACACTCCCCCCCCCAAAAAAAGCTGTTGAGGGTGGGGGTCAATTGAAAATTTCAAAACTGGGATTGATAGATTTTTGTTAGGCAGGGGTATTAAAGGGTTACGGAACCAAGGTGGGTAGATGGAGTTAAGATCAGCCATAATCTAATTGAATGTTCCTATGTTTCACTAACACTGCTCAACTTTTCATCACTTTTTTGTCACACATTTTCTGTCAAGTTGTGATTAAATGTACCTATTCATTTTATTTATCTCCAATTGAGTTCTCCAAGGCTGGTCTCCAAAGTACATAGCTTAATGGTCTACTCCTGTTCCCTATGTTCCTTCCGAAATTGGATCGCGTCGTCGGCCTCACTTGTTTATTACCATCTGGGTGCGGGCACCAGTCCGCGGCCACAGAGGTAGCTCGCCAGTCTCAAGGTGGGGGGGAGGGCAAGACTGGCTGGCTCGGATCCGGGCTGGGGGGGAGGGGGAGTGTGGGAGGCAGTCGGGATGGGGGTGAGCGAGCGGTGGCCGGCAGCAGCCCGTGGATTGAATGTGGAGCCGGGAGAAGCAGGAGTTCCATTGAGGTCACTGGAAATAAAAATCGGGAGAGATTCCATTTGCACTGCCTGAAATGGTCATGCAAGCAGATTCAATAGTAACTTTCCAAAGGGAATTAGATAAATAATTGAAGGGGAAAAATTTGCAGAGCTATGAGCAAAGAGCAAGGGTAGTGGGACCAATTGGATAGCTCTTTCAAAGAGCCAGCACAGGCACGACGGGCCGAATGGCCTGCTTCTGCTGCAAGATCCTATATAAAACAGGCTGCTGACTCACTATCACCCATCTTACACTATAGCAACAAAGTCATGATCTACCCCCAAAGTAATTGAAAATATATTTATAATGAGGAATATACATGGAAATCTTGTCATGATTTTTAAGAGGATTTATGTAATCTATTTTGTAAAACATTACCATGACGACAGGGGATTAGGATGTTGACTGAAGTTGTGTTAAGAGTTTCCAGGGGTGGATAATGGCCATTAATTTATCTCTCCACTGGGTGGAGCTGGAAACAACTGTGGACTAAAGGCAGCTGTAAATCATTTTAATAATAGTTTATGTCAGGAGTGACGTAAAAAGAAAAATGATTAATCCTGAAATAGAAAAGAAAACAAGAAGCTGGAAATAGGACGCAGCTTAACCAGTGTGGAGAAAAATAGCCCTCAGCATAACACAGAGGGGTAGAAATGGGTCCAGATGGACAATGGGGGCAAAATGACCAGTTTTGCAGATTTATTCCCCGTGTCCCAAGCATGCCTGAAATATGTCCCAACACCATATTGGTCTCGGACAATTTGCAGGCATCTTGGGCGGCCGCCTTAAACAGGCATTAGGCCTCTCGCACAGTCTAATAAGGGGCCTCACGCCCGCTGCAGGACCCCTCAGCAACCTTGGTCAGCGCTGAGCAGAGCTGGCGTCGGGTTCTGGCGGGTTTGCTGCGGCCGCCACCAAGAAGTATTTTATTTACTCACCTTCCTATGGAGCCTTAAGGAGCAGGATCCACAGCACTGCTGCAGGCCTCTCCCGGCCCTGCGATCACCACTCACCAACCCCCCACTACCTCTATTCTTCCCCTCTCCCCCCCCCCCCGCCCACCCCACCCCAGGCTTTACCTGAGGGCCATTGCTGCCTTTCCATTTTGTATTTAAATATTTCCCATCACTGAGCTACAATCCTATTTACAGTTTCCCCCCCCCCCCCCCTTTCATTTAACCTGGGCAAGGTCCTTTTTTTAATCTCTATAATTTGCTCTCTTTTTTTGTCAGCTACCCTTCATCTGTACTTTTCTTTTTCCTTTTTTTTAAACATTGAACCTAATCACTGTGTGGTCACTGTTTTTCCTAAATCATCTCCTGCTTTTAGGTCACTCTGTTGCATTACCCAGAGCCAGGTCAGGTAGTGCTGGAGCGGCAGCAGAATTTCTGACTGGAAAAAAATATACCAATGCACACACTACACTGCAAACATTTTCCCTATCCCGATTATGAAAATCTCCTTGCAATTACACAAAAAAAAAGACAAAGTAATGCGGCTGCTGGAAATCTGAAAGAAAGACAGGAAATGCTGGAAGCGCTCAGCAAGTCGGGCAGCATCAGTAAAGAAAGGGAAAGTGTTGATGGTTTTTCAGTTCTGAAAAAAGTAAACATGTTTCCTTCCTCCATACCTGCTGAGTGTTTCCAGCATTTTCTGTTTTTGTTTCTCCTTCAATTATAGCTCTATAATACCTAACTCTCTCCTGGCTGGCTCGTTACTAGGTTTCGTTGTCAGCCGTGGCTCAGTGGGTGGCAGTCTCGTCTCTGAGCCAGAAGGTTGTGGGTTCAAGTCCCACTCCAGAGACTTGAGCACAAAATCTAGGCTGACTCTCCAGTGCAGTACTGAGGGAGTGCTGCACTGCCGGAGGTGCCATCTTTCAGATGAGACGTTAAACCAAGGCCCCATCTGCCCTCTCAGGCGGAAGTAAAAGATCCCATGGCACTTTTTCAAAGAAGAGCAGGGGAGTTATCCCCGGTGTCCTGGCCAATATTTATCCCTCAATCAACACCTAAAAAACAGATTATCTGGTCATTGTCACATTGCTATTTGTGGGAGCTTGCTGTGCGCAATTTGGCTGTTGCGTTTCCTACATTACAACAGTGACTACACTTCAACAGTACTTCATTGGCTGTAAAGTGCTTTGGGACATCCTGAGGTTGTGAAAGGCGCTATATAAATGCAAGTCTTTCTTTCTAATTTGACTTCAAATTTTATCCCGAATTTCCTTTCCACCATTTGATGGTCTATAATATACTCCCAGTAATCTGATCGATTCCTTGCTACTTCTCAGCTCAATTAAGGAATTCTGTTTGGACCACTTCTCTATTTATGCCCTTAAAGTCTAGTCCGTCTCTAATTAATATTGCTACCCTTCTCCTCTTTCTTCCTTCCGCATCTCGCCTGAAAGCTTTAGAGCCAATATTTAATTGCCAATCCTGACCCATTTCTGAAGCAAGTACTCAAGGATGAAAAATATCTTAAAGCTGGGTCATGATAGTGAAACTCTCTTTAAATGAAGTCAGGAGGCTGTCTCCTGTATAGGGAAAAGAAGTGATTGTGGTAGGTTTATTTGCAGCAATTACAAATGGGCATAAGGATCAGGTCAGTTTTCCTGCCTTTGCTAATTTAAGGGATAAAAGTAAAATTGAGTAGCAAGCAGAGGCATACTCTTTACAAGTGGTCTTAAACCGAGTGCAGAGAGTGGTCTTAAACAGAGTGCACTTAAACAGAGTGTTAAACTTGGGTATTTGGAGAGAGTGGGAATTCCCTGCATAGGGGGAAGGAGCTGCTGCTTTTGCCTCCTCAGGACAGCAGTTAGGTGATTGGTTGGTGAGTATTACAAGGGTTTTTTTCTCTAAGCTAGGCAGTGGTTTAAACTAAGAGCTGGGGAACTATAACTAATACTTTATTAAATTAATAACTTAACTAGATAAACTAATTAATCAATATAACTATAAATAATCGTTTGAATAAAAATTTTAATTAAATTAATTCAGGCTATCAGTAAGCAAATAAATAAAAAGGACTGGAACTGGCAGGGCAGGCTATGTGTCGGGACTGTAGTATGTGGGAGTTTGTGGACAACGAGACTGTCCCAGATTCCCACATCTGCAGGAAATGTCTCTGCCTTCAGTCACTCCGGCTCAGGGTCATTGAGCTGGAGTGCGAGTTAGACACGCTCCGAAACATAAGGAAGGGGGAGGAATTTCTGGATAGTTTTATCCAGAAAACAGTCACACCCCAGAGGAAAGCACAGGTTCAGGAAAGTGAGGGTGTGACTGTTAGGGAGCTGGGTAGCGAGGACTTGGGAGAGGTTGAGAAGGAGGTCCCGCAGACACTGGTCCTGTCCAACAGGTACGATGACAGCGGGGAGGACAGCCACAATGCAGACCAAGGCACCATAGTGCAGAAGGCTGTCCAATGGGGGGGAAGAGAAGAATAGAAGTGTGGTAGTAATAGGGGATTCTATAATTAGGGGGATAGATAGCTTCCTCTGCAGTCACGAACGAGAATCCCGAAGGGTGTGTTGCCTACCCGGTGCCAGGGTAAGGGATATCTCAAGGCGGCTGGAGAGGAATTTGGAAAGGGAGGGGGTAAATCCAGTTGTTTTGGTCCATGTCAGAACAAACAACATAAGTAGGAACAGGGAGGAAGTCCTGCTGAGGGAGTATCAGGAGTTAGCGAAATTAAAAAGTAGGACCTCAAGGGTAATAATCTCTGGATTATTGCCCAAACCACGTGCAAATTGGCATAGAAACAGTCAGATCAGGAGAATTAACACGTGGCTAAAGGGCTGGTGTGGGAAAGAGGGATTCCTTTTAGAGTCATAGCGTTATACAGCACAGAAAGAGGCCCTTCGGCTCATCGTGTCCGCACCGGCCATCAAGCCCTGTCTATTCTAATCCCATTTTCCAACACTTGGTCCGTAGCCTTGTATGCTATGGCGTTTCAAGTGCTCATCTAAATGCTTCTTGAATGTTGTGAGGGTTCCTGCCTCTACCACCCTTTCAGGCAGTGAGTTCCAGATTCCAACCACCCTCTGGGTGAAAAAGTTTTTCCTCAAATCCCCTCTAAACCTCCTGCCCCTTACCTTGAAACTATGCCCCCTGGTTATTGACCCCTCTACTAAGGGGAAAAGTTCCTTTCTATCTACCCTATCTATGCCCCTCATAATTTTGTACACCTCAATCAGGTCCCCCCTCAGCCTTCTCTGCTCTAAGGAAAACAACCCCAGCCTGTCCAGTCTCTCTTCATAGCTGAAGTGCTCCAGCCCAGGTAACATCCTGGTGAATCTCCTCTGCACCCTCTCCAATGCAATCACATCCTTCCTATAGTGTGGCGACCAGAACTGCACACAGTATTCCAGCTGTGGCCTAACTAGCGTTTTGTACAGCTCCATCATAACCTCCCTGCTCTTATATTCTATGCCTCGGCTAATGAAGGCAAGTATCCCATATGCCTTTTTAACCACCTTATCTACCTGTCCTGCTGCCTTCAGGGATCTATGTACATGCACACCAAGGTCCCTCTGATTCTCTGTCCTTCCTAGGGTCCTACCATTCATTGTGTATTCCCTTGCCTTGTTAGTCCTCCCAAAATGCATCACCTCACACTTTTCAGGGTTAAATTCCATTTGCCAATGTTCTGCCCATCTGACCAACCTGTCTATATTGTCCTGTAGCCTGAGGCTTCCCTCCTCGCTATTTACCACCCCACCAATTTTTGTGTCATCTGCGAACTTACTGATCATACCTCCTACATTCATATCTAAATCATTAATGTACACTACAAACAGCAAAGGACCCAGCACCGATCCCTGCGGTACACCACTGGACACAGACTTCCAGTCACAAAAACAACCTTCGACCATCACCCTCTGCCTCCTGCCACTAAGCCAATTTTGGATCCAATGTGCCAAGTTGCCCTGGATCCCATGGGCTCTTACCTTCTTGACCAGTCTCCCATGCGGGACTTTGTCAAAAGCCTTACTGAAGTCCATGTAGACCACATCAACTGCACTACCCTCATCCACACACCTAGTCACCCCCTCGAAAAAATTCAATCAAATTGGTCAGACATGATCTCCCCCTGACAAAGCCATGCTGACTATCCTTGATTAATCCTTTTCATGGGACACTGGCACCAGTACTGAGACAGGAAGGAGCTTTACCGATGGGACGGGCTCCACCTGAACCGGGATGGGACCCGTGTCCTAGCGGAAAGGGTAAATAGGGAGGTGGCAAAGGCTTTAAACTAGTAAGATGGGGGGAGGGATCTACAAGAAATAAAACCAGCCTAAATATAAACAAAACAGGAAAGGAGAGCATAGGAAAGAATAAAGTAAGGGAGGACATTGATGGCCAGGGAATAAATAGAGTTATAGAACAGGAGCACAAAAAGATGATTAACAATAAAGTGAAAGGAACTGCTATTAAAAATTAGTTAAACTGTCTGTTCAGCACTGCACACAGTGTCCGTAATAAAACAGGGGAACTGGAGGCAATAATACATTGTGAGGAAGCAGACATAGTAGGGATTACTGAGACATGGCTACAGAAAAATCAGGACTTGGAATTAAACATTGCAGGGTACAACATATTTAGAAAAGATAGAGAGGGGATAAGGGGAGGTGAAGTAGCTGTACTTATTAGGAATAACATAATGGCAGTAGAAAAAAATGACACAGCTATTAGCAAGACAAAAATAGAATCCATGTGGATAGAGATAGAAGATAATAAAGGATCAATCACACTAATAGGGGTAGTCTACAGACCACCTAATAGTGGAACTGAGGTGGAGAAAGAAATATGCAAACAAATTAGGGAAATGAGTAAAAAACATAGAATAATAATCATGGGGGATTTCAACTACCCCGATATTAATTGGCCAGAAGAGGTAGGTAAAGGGACTAAGGGAATGGAGTTCCTACAATGTGTACAGGACTCCTTTCTAACCCAGGATGTAAGAAGCCCAGCAAGGGAGGATTCGCTATTGGATCTAGTAATGGGGAATGAACCAGAGCAAATAAGAGAAGTAAAAGTAGGGGAACATCTAGGCAATAGTGACCATCATATAGTATGCTTTAAGGTAATAATTGAGAAGGATGTTAGTATGACAAAGACCAGGGTAACAGATTGGAGAAAAGCTGATTTTGAGGAGCTGAGAATAGAACTTGGGAAAATAAAATGGACAACAATATTCGCAAACAATGATGTAGAACAGCAGTGGGAAATATTTAAAATAGTGTTCAACAGAGTCCGGGAAAAATATATTCCGCTAAAAAACAAGAACAAGCTAAATACTAATGAGCCACCATGGATGAATAAAGACATAAGGGAAAAATTGAGGGTAAGGAAAAAGGCATACACACAGGGCACGATCTTGCCAGCCCTGGAGAGGTGGGTATGGAGGCGGGACTGCCAGGAAAATGGCAGAATTAGGGGGCGGGTGCCCAACCCGCCTACATGCCATCTTGCCAGGAGGTGGGTAGCCGTCCTGCGCCGAGTCCCGTCTCCTTGGAGGCGGGAGGGGATTACAGCACTTAACTGCCTGTTAACAGGCAGAAAATAGGATTATCCCCTTTTTGCCCTCAAGTGCGGGCTTCCCGAAGGCTCCGAAACCCGCCAGGTCAGCGAGGCGAGTAGTGGGTCTGCGGGGGTCGGAGGGGTGCAAAAGTGTGCTGTGGAGGTGAGTGATGGGCGCAAGTGTGGAGAGGTGAGTATCTGAGGTAAGTGCAAAGTGTTAGAAAATGTTTACTTACCTTTGTTTCTTCCTGCAGGCTTCAGTCGGTGTGTATGCGGAGAGTCTCGCACCTCCACGGTAGAGATGACAGATGGCCGTTGCATTCTCCAATGCAACAACCATCTCATTTCTGCAAAAGAAAGAGGTTTGATGAGGTCTTGAATTCAAGACCTCATCAAACTACAGAGAATGTCACTGTTGACAGCTTCACAGAGCTGTCAAACGATGACAATTCATCTGTCAAAAATTTTTGACAGATGAAACGTCATATGTTGACGTTCTCTGCAACCGACTTTCCCTTAATTGGCCTGCTAAGCCCGCTGGCGGGCTTAACAAGGTCAATCAAGGGAAAATAGCGTGGGTTGGCCAGAAGTTGATGGAGGCGGGACTGAAACCTGACAAGTGGGAGTCCCGCCTCCAAAAGCTCCCCATTGGCAAAATCACCCCCTAAGTACATGGACAGCAGGGGAGAGCATGACAAGAAAGACTATGAAGAGACTAGGAGAAAAGTCAAAAAGCAATTAGAAAGGCAAAAAGGAACTATGAAATTAATTATCAAGGAACATAAAACAAAATAAAATATTTTGCAGACATATCAATAAAAGGAAAGTCGGGATGCGAATCGGGCCTATCACAGGCAGCAATAGAGAGATGGCAGAAATATGAAATAATTACTTTGCTTCAGTATTTACCAAGGAGACATGACATCGGATGATGAGATTAGAAATGAGATAACTGCATTTAAAATAAAAAAGAGGAGAAATATTAAATAAACTAATCAAACTCAAAGAGGATAAAACCCCATGTCCAGATGAATTACATCCGCGCATTTTAAAAGAATCTAGGGAAGTGATAGCAGAGGCATTACTACACATATTTAATAATTCGTTAGAACAAGGTGTAGTGCCAGAGGACTGACGGATAGCTAACGTAACACCTATATTTAAGAAGGGAGATAGAACATGTCCAGGGAACTATAGACCAGTCAGCTTAACTTCGGTGGTAAGAAAAATAATGGAATCCCTACTAAAGGAGAAAATAGAAGAACATCTAGGCTGGATTTTGCCAATGGGGAGCTTTTGGAGGCGGGACTCCCACTTGTTGGGTTTTAGTCCCGCCTCCATCAACTTCTGGCCAACCCACGCTATTTTCCCTTGATTGACCTTGTTAAGCCCACCCAGCGGGCTTAGCAGGCCAATTAAGGGAAAGCCGGTTATAGAGAACATCACTGTATGACGTTTCATCTGTCAAAAATTTTTGACAGATGAATTGTCATCGTTTGACAGCTCTGTGAAGCTGTCAAACAGTGACATTCTCTGTAGTTTGATGAGTTCTTGAATTCAAGACTCATCAAACCTCTTTCTTTAGCAGAAATTAGATGGTTGCTGCATTGGAGGATGCAACAGCCATCTGTCATCTCTGCCGCGGAGGTGCGAGACTCTCCGCATACCCAACTCTTGAAGCCTGCAGGAAGAAACAAAGGTAAGTAAACTATTACCAACACTTTCCACTCACCTCACATACTTACCTCTTCACACTTGCGCCCATCACTTACCTTCACAGCACAATTTTGCACCCCTCCGACCCCTGCAGACCCACTACTCGCCTCGGTGACCCTGGTGGGGTTCGCAGCCTTCGGGAAGCCCGCACTTGTGTGGGTAAAATGGGGATAATCCTCTTATCTGCCTGTTAACTACCTAACAGGCAGATAATTGGCATTAATCCCCTTCCCGCCTCCAAGGAGACGGGACCCGGCGCGGGTCGGCTACCCGCCTCCTGGCAAGATGGCACAGAGGCGGGTTGGGGGCGGATGGACACCCGCCCCCAGATTCTGCCATTTTCCTGGCAGTCCCGCCTCCATACCCACCTCCCAGGGCTGGCAAGATCGCGCCCCTAGAAAGCAAAAATATAATAATGAATAGTCAGCATGGATTTCAAAAAGGAAAGTCTTGCTTGACCAACCTCATTGAATTTTTTTAAGAGGTAACAGAGAGAGTAGACCGGGGTAATGCAGTAGATGTAATTTATCTAGATTTTCAAAAGGCCTTCGATAAGGTGCCCCATAATAGACTGATGAATAAGATTAGAGAATGCGGAGTCAGGGGACAAGTAGCAGAATGGATAGCTGGCTGGCTTCAAGACAGAAAGCAAAGAGTAGGGGTAAAGGGTAGCTATTCAGAGTGGCAGAAGGTGGGAAGTGGTGTTCCACAAGGATCAGTGCTGGGACCACTGTTGTTCACAATTTATATTAACGATTTAGACTTTGGAATCAAAAATACAATTTCTAAATTTGCAGATGACACCAAATTGGAGGGGGGGATAGTCAATACTGAGGAGGACTGCAACAAATTACAAGAAGACATCAATTACATAAGATTACATAGGATATACGGCACATAAGCTTGAAAAATGGGCATATAATTGGCAAATGAAATTCAACACAGATAAATGTGAGGTATTACATTTTAGTAAGAAAAATAGGGAGGTCACATATTACTTGGAAAATACGGATCTAAGTTGGGTAGAAGAGCAAAGGGATCTCGAAGTACAAGTGCACAAATCACTGAAAGTAGCAACACAGGTTAACAAGGCCATAAAAAAGCAAACCAAGCACTAGGGTTTATTTCTGGAGGGATTGAATTGAAAAATAGAGAAGCTATGCTAAACTTGTATCTTAGTACTGCGTACAGTTCTGGTTGCTATATTATTAAAAGGATATAGAGGCACTGGAGAGGGTGCAAAAAAGACTTACAAGGATGATACCAGAAATGCAAGGGTATACCTATCAGGAAAGAATGAACAGGCTGGGTCTCTTTTCTCTTGAAAAGAGAAGGCTGAGGGATGACCTAATAGAGGTCTTTAAAATTATGAAAGTTTTGATAGAGTCGATACAGAGAAAGAGTTTCCACTTGTGGGGAAGATCAAAGCTAGAGGCCATCAATATAAGATAGTCTCCAAGAAATCCAATAGGGAATTCAGAAAGAACTTCTTTACCCAGAGAGTGATGAGAATGTGGAACTCGCTACCACAAGGAGTGGTTGAGGCGAATAGTATAGATGCATTTAAGGGGAAGCTAGATAAGCACATGAGGGAGAAGGCAATAGAGGGCTATGCTGATAGAGTAAGATGAGGAAAGACAGGAGGAGGCTCGAGTGGAGCATAAATGCAGGTATGAATTGGTTGGGCTGAATGGCCTGTTTCTGTGCTGTATATCCTATGTAATCCTATGTAATGATCTACTTTTTCTGCATAATTAGCATAAAGCAGGAATTTTGGCACTTTGATTTTACGCTTGGGCAAGATGAAAGTAAAGGATCAGCACTTTGGAAATTTTGTATGCATTCCCACGATTGGATTTCCCCTTTAAGAGACCAGTAAGAACGCGATAGCTTAAGAAAGGTCAGCAGCCACTGCGATCATGTCATTTCAGCCCGTGCATGATTTCCAGAACGGGGGATCTTGGAGCTACTGACAAGTATGGAGACTTGTCATCTCTCATTTTACTTGGCGTTCCACCCTCCCTCTCACCCCCTGCTCCCCTCGGTCCAGTGTAGAATCTGCTCAATGATATGTGCGCGCTGTTGTTAGTAATTGGCGCACAGTAAAATCATTTTTTTTACTGATATATATACACTACACATTAGAAAACAGATGTTTAAAGGAGGAAGAGAACGTTTAGTACTCTGATTAAATTTTTAAAAAACACCACTACCCCTCTCCAACTGGGAATTCTCTTTTTAATTTTCAAGAACAGTTATTTTTAATAGCCCAATTTTTGCTAGGAAATCTGTACTGATGTTTCACATCAAGTTCCACTTCTGAATACTTAATGGTCATTAAATATTTATTTAAAAAAAACGTTTGATAAGGTACAGGATGTGCTGATTTTTATCACGCTGAATATGCAGCAAACGGGGAATGACAATATATTCCTGAAATAGCGGCAATTATGAGCAATTATATATTTTTTGGATCTGGCACTGTTGATCCTATTCCAGGTGCCTCTGGTACATGCAGTAAGCTTGCCAAAGAGAATATCTCGAATGCTTTATTATTAACCTTTCAGTTGGATGGTGCTAACCATGGTGCCCAATGAGCCTGCTCACAGGAAGCTTCGCTTCCGACAAAGGAGGGCAGTTTTCACGAAAGTAAGGAAGAGGAAAATGAACAACAGCAACCTGCATTTATATAGCGCCTTTAACGTAGTAAAACGTCCCAAGGTGCTTCACAGGAGCGTTATCAAACAAAAATTTGGCACCGAGGAGATATTAGGACAGATGCCCAAAAGCTTTGTCAAAGAGGCAGGTTTTAAGGACCATCTTAAAGGAGGAGAGAGAGGCAGAGAGGTTTAGGGAGGAAATTCCAGAGCTTAGGGCTTAGGCAGCTGAAGGCACGGCCACCAATGGTGGGGCAAAGGAAATCAGGGACACGCAAGAGGCCAGAGTTGGACTGTTGCGCAAGGGATCTCCACAAGTCTAAACTATAAAGAAATGCAAAAAAATACAGTTGGCAACGGAATGGACAGATCCTGTTTTCGTAATGGCGGTGTGAGCAGATATGCTCATTCCAATCGCAATCATGCATGAAGCCGTGCGTTGGATAAAGTAGAGGAGCTTTTCTATGAAATGATGTAAGGGGTGCCACAGAGTGGCTTTATTCAGGCTCGTGCCCAAAGCCTCCCTCCCCACAAGTACCCAAATTCGACCGTGCCAGTTTTTGGAGGTTTACCAACAGGAGCCCAGGCATTTCTGCGCAGTGAGGGTTGAGGGTTCAGATGCGGTACGTTTCTTAAGGGGCAGTGGCAGGAGCCTGGGAGCAGGTCAGCCACTAGCTCAGCTGGAGATGGTGTATGCCATAGAACAACCTAGGAGTGGGTAAGGAGAGGAAATACGTCTTGACCCCAAAAAAATCAAAGGTAATGAGTATTGTGCTTTTTACTTCAATTAAAGACTTTGAACTGGGAATCTGAACCTTTCGAGGCCCCTTCCCCCACTGTCCAATTTTTAAGAGCCTGATACTGAACTGAAGGAATATGAGTTGAAAGGATCTTATATCCCAATTGCCTCACTTTAATAAGCCATCCTGATTATAAACAGTATTGCTGAGAAAAGTAGCAACAAGGCTCCAGTCATTTGAAAAAGTACTTATTTGGCTGTAAAGCGCTTTGGGACATCCTGAGGTCGTGGAAGGCGCTAGATAAATGCAAGTCTTTCTTTCTTTTACTTTCTTTTTTTACTTCTTTCTTATCAAAATCAGCAGATTTGCCAGTTCGACAGAAAACTGAACTCCCACCAAAAAGCCCATATTTAAATTTTAACCTATTCCGCACTTCGGAGGTTGAGGGAATGGAGGAGAAAGTTGTAGCATGCTTCATGCTTGGGTGGTTTTTTTTTTGCATGGCTTTTAAATGTGATTCTGAGGGGATTGACAGGGTAGAGGCTGAGAGGTTGCTTCTCCTGGCTGGAGAGTCTAGAACTAGGGGTCACAGTCTCAGGATAAGGGGTCGGCCATTTAAGACTGAGATGAGGAGGAATTTCTTCACTCAGAGGGTTGTGAATCTTTGGAATTCTCTACCCCAAAGGGCTGTGGATGCTGAATCATTGAGTATATTCAAGGCTGAAATAGATAGATTTTTGTACTCATGGGGAATCAAGGGATATGGGAATCGGACAGGAAAGTGGAGTTGAGGTTGAAGATCAGCCATGATCTTATTGAATGGTGGAGCAGACTCGAGGGGCCGTATGGCCTACTCCTGCTCCTAATTCTTATGGTCTTATGTTATACCACGTATTATTTGTTAAATGGAGAAGTGGTAAAACAACAATACTGCAGCAACAATGCCATTTTGCATTGCTTTGATCCTTCACAGTGTCTAACTGTGATGCCAACCATGTCGTCACCCCCAGGAAGTTTTGGTGCATTTTCCAACATTTTGAAGTGCATTGCAATTCCGCCATTGGATATTTGGGTTTAGCAAAGGTGGCAGCAACTCTAGCTGCCCTGGTCCAAAATTAATTATATTTAAAATCCATTTAAACATTTTTTTAAATTGAGTTTCTAGCTGATTTTAATTTGAATTAGTTTATCTAATGGCTAATTTTGTGCTCTTAGGAGATCGTCCCCACTGTCTGTTATCACTAACGCATCCACCCTCTTACAACTCTGGTGACACTTTACGATGAGCCTTCCCTACACCGAGCAGTTGACGGTCATTTGTTATTATTTGCTGCTGTAGTTGCCAAGGAGCCACATCCATTGCCTGCCACCCGGAAGATCAGTACAGCAAATGTATTTTAACACCGTTGCGATTCACTGCTTGGAGCAGTGAACCGACCCCAACCCCTATCTGGAATCTTACAGCACAGAAGGAGGCCATTCAGCCCATCGTGCCTGTGTCGGCTCTTAGAAAGAGCTATCCAATTAGTCCCAGTCAATGTTCCCTTTAAGCTGCGTGGCTGCACAACCGCGCAGCGCCCCAGGGGTCCCGTGCAGCCGGTGAGCGCTTTAAATTGAAAACAAACGCGCGAGCGCGGACTTTTGAATGGGCCGCGCAGCCCGTTAAAGGGGCCGCGTGGCCCAAATAGAAAATTACGGGGAACATTGGTCCAAGTCCCCCCCGCTCTTTCCCCGTAGCCCTGCAAAAGTTAAAAGTTACTATTGAATCTGCTTCCACCACCCTTTCAAGCAGTGTGTTCCAGATCACAACAGCTCACTGCGTAAAAGAATTTCTCCTGACCGCTACCTTTGGTTCGTTTGCTCAGGCCATTCAGCAACAAACAGTTCAATCAGGTATAATTGAGATTTAAAGTCACTTACTAGGCCCCATTGGTGGCCCTTAGTCTCCCCTCAGATTCTCAGCCCATCCTAGCTCTCAGAAAAGAGCTCTCAGTCAATTTGCCTCCCAACTGCTTGATTATTAGCTAATTTTAAGAACAACAAAGTGCTTCAGTTACAGTTTGATTAGCCTTGAAATTGGTTAAGTAAAGTCCCAGCAATCTCATTAGCTTTCCAAGCTTGCCGTCACTTAAATTGCTAACATTTGGGTGACCTATCCCTCCACCGTCACCACCACCACCCAGCTTTTCACACACTTTCCACTTAACTACAAAGTTGGCCTCACTAAGACCTTTGAAAAGAAAGGGACTGTCGGAAGGTTTACCCGAAGACTTTCCCAACAACGGGCTTCATTCTTCTTTAAAACAACTTACCAATGTTGAATTTAAGAAAATATAAAGTTAAACTGAATTGCCATACTGACTGCGTGCGAGGATGAGGACCACTTAATTGTTTGGAAACCAGAGAGCAGATTCTCAAATGGGACAACAGGGAACATGAAAGAGATAAGAAGCCAATAAAATCTTTCAGCTGGAAAACCGTTAAAAGCTTTCATTTTTTTTTAAAACAGTCAGGGTCTGGAAATCAAATCACTATGGCTTCAGTGCAATAAGTTATGACGTACCATTTATAATCGTGTATGTTCACAGCACTGAAGCATCAATAACACCAAACTTAAGATAGTCCTCTGGAGTAAATTTAAAGCTAATCATAATTACTATTATCGGCCTGATTATTAAAATGTTTACGAATGGTGAGACGTGTGGCGGCGGGGGGGGGTTGGAGTTTTCACAGTGGGAATCGGGGCGTTGGCGCTCTGAAAATCGTAATGCTGACCTTCCCGCCACGTTCCCGATCCCCCCGCTGCCATTTTGCTGGGGGTCTTGAGAAGGGCGACCAGAGCTGCCTGCTTGATTCAGCCGAGCCCCTCATTAAATTAGGTAAATCGGGGTCCCGTGACATGCAAAGGACCCCCCCCTCCCCCCCGCAATTTTCACCACAATTGTGCACCGCGTACCATTGGTACTGGGCGTAGAGCGGCCTAACCAGCCACCCTTAAAAGGACCGCTGCCCGCTGCTCACATACAGCCAGAAAAGAAGCCGTGCTGCTGATTTTTGTGGGATTGGGTGGAGCAAGAATACAATTTCAGGCCCCACAAAAATGTTAACGGCCCGCTTCCGGTCCTTTCCTGCCCCCTCCCTTTAACATCCGACTTGGCTCTGTGGAGGGGCTGCCGGATTTCCCTCCCTGGCCCTCCCATCCCAATCAGCGGACTACCTGTGGGCACTCTTTCAGCTCGCCAAACCCATGTAAATGAGGCCCGGCTGTTAAAGTGGTCCGGTCCTCTCGCCGGGGATATTGGGCCGGTGGTCCTATCGCCCCACTCACCGCCCCTGCCTGCTGTTCACCAAAAGTTAAAATAATATATAAAAATAAATGTATTTAGCTCCCTTCGCGGCCTATTGGGTGAAGACTCCATCTAGCGTGGTGCTAAATCACATGGGTGAGGGCAGGATTGGAATCAGTTGTGTTGCACCTTACAGTCAAATAGCCTGTTGACACTCACGATTCCCGCTTCTTTGTTTTTGCTGTACTGTGCCAAATAATTTTTTATAAAAGCAAACCGAGCGGAAAATGTATTGCCCTTCAGTTCCATTAACTGTCGACTTACAAAGGTTTCTATTTTCTTCATTTAAAAAATAAATGAATCACAGTTCCTAAATCTATAGCTATCCAGGATTTATTAATGTACAATCCCGACCAGCTCTGATGCCAAATAATGTTATGCTTGGATGAGGATTTCTGTTGACTGTGTGAAAGCAGCCAGTTCGCAACACGTTTAATCGTTCTTGCTACAGCCCGAGTCAAAACAACATCAAACTTTTTATGGCTGTGGGACTGTTTCTCTCTCCTGTTAATTTGTACCAGTTTTTTTCTTATATTGCCTCAAGCTGTCAATCCACAGAAGGCCAGCCTGTGACCCGTGCTCGGTGGAGCCCAGAAATGGATTGCCAATGTTCTATATGCACAGCATAAATCACTGGGGAAAAAGGTTATTCTTGGATTGAGATTATGAATTCAAAGAATTAATGTTTGTGTCATAAATCGCAAGTAACAACTCAGGAAGTACTACTGGGCGGCCAGCTGGGGCGCCGTCCAGGGAGTATAAATACTCAGGCATGGGCCCACCTTGGGCAGAGACAATCTGGAAACAGGAAGCTAGTGACTGCTAACTAGACCTCCATGTTTTGTTACAAGTTGATTAAAGCCTTGCTTTATGTTCAAGTGCGTAGTGAGTCTTTATTACGTCAGTTTGCGTAAGGAAATCTTTAAAATGTAGAACGAGTTAAGTAAGGTAGCCCATTTTAGTTAATTGGAATTGCATGGCTGGATTAGGACAATGCTTGGATCCAGTCCACTTGGCTCTATTTGGCTACCATTTTAGAGTATAACTTAATTTCATGGAAAATAAATTGTTCCACAGTGTCAGCTGTGGCTCAGTTGGTAGCACACCTTGCCTCTTAGTCAGAAGGTCGTGGGTTCAGAATCCCACTCCAGAGACTTGAGCACAAAAATCTAGGGTGACACTCCAGTGCAGTACTTAGGGAGTGCTGCACTGTCGGAGGTGCCGTCTTTTGGATGAGACACTAAACCAAGGCCCCATCTGTAAAAGATCCCATGGGCACTATTTCGAAGAAGAGCAGGGGAGTTCTCCCTGGTGTCCTGGCCAATATTTATCCCTCAATCAATATCACTAAAAAAAACAGATGACCTGGTCATTATCACATTGTTGTTTGTGGGAGCTTGCTGTGTGCAAATTGGCTGCTGTGTTTCCTACATTACAACAGTGAATACACTTCAAAAGTACTTCATTGGCTGTAAATTGCTTTGGGACGTCCTGAGGTTGTGAAAGACACTATATAAAGGCGGGCCTTCCTTTCTTCTTTTTGAAGAGCAATGTAGGGAATGTTTCTATTTTGTTTGTCCCCCTCCTCTTCTGAAGATGCTCATTCTAGCTTGCGTACGGTTCCGGGGCACTGTCAGTCCTCCAGCACCTTGCCCAAGCCACCAATCTTCATGTGTGAATCTAGATAGTGGTGAAAGGCATTCAACCATGGGGGCATCACAGTTGAGGCAGATCCTGTCCCCACCCAACATCCACCCGTGCTTGGGATTCATGAACGACTCCTTTTACTTCTCCCTAGCCCAGGGGTTGTGCAGCCGGTTGTAGAAGCACAACCAATGCTCCGGATAAGATCAGCTAACACAGCACAGACTAGAGATTGAACTTGAGAACTTCTGGTTTATGTGGCTCAGTACCATACTGGCCAGAAATCACTTTCACAATCAAGCGATACATTCTTTGGGGTAATCCTGTGAGTTTGTGCACCCGGCACGAGCAAATGTCCTCTGTGATTGTGATCATGGTAATTATTACTCTTCATCCTCCTGGATCTTGCCACGGTGTTCAGTGCTGTTGACCATGACGCCATCCTCCTCCACCACCTCTCTTTTCCATTGTCCAGCACCATGGGACTACCCTTGCACGGTTCCACTCCTACCTATTGGACTCTAGGGGAATCAAGGGATATGGAGATCGGGTGGGAAAGTGGAGTTGAGGTCGATGATCAGCCATGATCTTATTGAATGGCGGAGCAGGCTCGAGGGGCCATATGGCCTACTCCTGCTCTTACTTGTTATGTATTTCTCATGTTCGTATCCGAATGCAGCCAATGATACATTTTGGTAGGAAGAATGAGGAGAGACAATACAAGCTAAATGGTACAATTTTAAAGGGGGAGCAAGAACAGAGACCTGGGGTGTTTGTGCACAAATCTTTGAAGGTGGCAGGGCAGGTTAACAAAGCAGTTAATAAAGCCTGGGCTTTATAAATTGAGGCTTTATAAATCATTTTCTACAACACAACAGTGACTACACTTCAAAAGTACTTCATTGGCTGTAAAGTGCTTTGGGCCGTCCCGAGGTCGTGAAAGACGCTGTATAAATGCAAGTTCTTTCTTTGTTCTTTTCCTGTGGTCCTGCCTTTCTGTTGTCCTCTCAGCTAGCTTCTTCTTTACTCCAGCAAGGTTTACCTCGAGGTGGATCCCAGACATCCAGAGATGATACAAAACTGGCTTCAGGAATGTGCCAACCTGCGACTCACCTATAGGGCTACCCACCGGGACATCTGCGGAAAGTAAGCGTCAATGTTTTTTTTAATTGACCAACGTGAAGGTTAAAGTCCATAGTGCAGTACACCGCCGGGGGTAAAAAGAATCGGAGCACTGGAGAGGTATATCAAGAGCCATTCAGCAGATGATGCAAAGTTTAGGTTATAAAAGCATGTGGTTTGAAGGAGGAAGTGAATGCTAAAGCAGAAATGGAAGCGTGGGACGGTACGTTTTCGTTTAAAAAAAGTACTAATTCTACTTCGAAGTTTGGGTAAAGTAGAAGAGCAGAGAGATGTGTGGGTTCAGGTTCAGAAGACATTGAAAGCAGCAATTCAAGTGGATGAGGCCATTATAAAAGCTAATGGAACACTGGCTTTTATGACGGGGGCTATAGAATATAAAAGCCGAGGTGTAATTATAAATCTATATAAAACTTTAGTCAGGCCACAGGTTGTAGTATCCTGCAAATCCATTGGCAGGATAGGCGCACCAACGTCAGTGTTCTCGCTCAGGCCAACATCCCCAGCATCGAAGCTTTGACCTCGCTCGATCAGCTCCGATGGACGGGTCACATCGTCCGCATGCCCGATACGAGACTCGCAAAACAAGCGCTCTACTCGGAGCTCCGACACGGCAAGAGAGCCCCAGGTGGGCAGAGGAAACGCTTCAAGGACACCCTCAAAGCCTCCTTGAAAAAGTGCAACATCCCCACCGACACCTGGGAATCCCTGGCCCAAGACCGCACAAAGTGGAGGAGAAGCATCCGGGAAGGCGCCGAACACCTCGAGTCTCTTCGCCGGGAGCAAGCAGAAGCCAAGCATAAGCAGCGGAAGGAGCGCACGTCAACCCAAGCACCCCACCCACCCGCCCCTTCAACCACCGTCTGCCCCACCTGTGACAGAGACTGTAGGTCCCGCATTGGACTCATCAGTCACCTGAGAACTCATTTTTAATGTGGAATCAAGTCATCCTCGGTTCCGAGGGACTGCCTAAGAAGAAGAGAAGTACTAGGTGCAGTTTTGGGCTCTACAATAGAGGAAGTTTTTTGCGTCAATAGAGAGGGTACAGCACAGATTCACTGGAAAGCTGTCTGGTATGAGGGAATATTGGGGCTGTTTTCGTTAGAGGATATTACAGCGTGATTCGAAACAGGTGATTAAAATTATAAAGGGATAGGACAGTCCAAAAATGTGCGGGTTAGGTTGATTTGGCTAACACCCTTAGTGTTAGGGGGGGATTAAATATGTGGGGTTATGGGGATAGGATAGGATATGTTAGGGGGAATTAAATACGTGGGGTTACGGGGGTAGGGTGGGATATGTGTACTGTGGGGATTAAAGCAGGGACAGGGTACTGGACTTGGATGATCAGCCATGATCGTTTTGAATGGTGGAGCAGGCTCGACGGGCCGAATGGCCTACTCCTGCTCCTAGATTCTATGTTTCTATGTAGATAGAAACAGACAGTTTTCAGTGGTTGAAGGGCTGGAACAAAGAGGCGTAGATGTAAGATTAAATGTAGTGGTAGCAGGAGAAACATTTTTACACAGAGGGTTGAGAGGGTGTGGAATTCACTACCGGAGTTAGTGATTAAAGCAGAGACATTTAAGAATAGGTTAGATAGGTGATTGAAGAAAACGGGGAATAAAGGGATATGGGAACAAGGCAGGCACATGGAATTAGGACTGGAAAAGAGTCTGCTGATTGCAAAAGCAAAGATCTCACAGTCGCCTACTCCCTCAAAAATGCAACCAATTCTCCCTTAAATGAAAAAAGCTGTTTAATTAATGCAACATGTTGCAGGCACCATGGAAAACTGTTGTGGGGTTTTTTAAGCCGATTCATATATTATAGAGTAAAATGCGATCTGTGATACTGTGGTGAAGATTTCCTCTGTTCCTGTTTGTGTCTGTGATTTTCCTCCCACAAGAAACTAGCAACTTCCCCACAGGGAAGGAAAGGTGCAAATGAAGCCAGTCACCTTGAATCAATTTGGGCAGCCAGAAGCTGGTGTCAGAGGTCCCTGGAGCAGATTTTTTTTGAATTCATTCCTGGGATGTGGCCGTCACTGGCAAGGCCAGCATTTATTACCCATCCTTAATTGCCCTCAAGAAGGTGGTGGTGAGCCGCCTTCTTGAAAGAACTGAGTGGCTTGCTAGGCCATTTCAGAGTCAACCACATTGCTGTGGGTCTGGAGTCATATAGGCCAGACCGGGTAAGGACGACAGATTTCCTTCCCTAAAGGACATCAGTGAACCAGATGGGTTTTTACGACAATCCAGTAGTTACATGGTCACCATTACTGATACTAGCTTCTTATTCCAGATTTATTTAATTAACTAAATTCAATTCCCCATGGGATTTGAACTCATATCGCTCAGATCATCAGTCCTGGCCCCTGGATTACTAGTCCAAGTAACATAACCACTATGCTACCATACCCCATAAGGAATGGTGTGTGACATACAGAAACTCAAGAAATAAACTGAGAACAAAATAGCTTAAAATATAAAGTTTCACTTCCCATAAACCTTATCTAATAACATGCAATGTCATGGATTCTAGGAAGTTGCATTTGGTTTGCAATTCCACCAGCAAATAGCTTCAGTTTCAGCCGAGGGTTGCCAACCTCTGGTTGGACGTATTCCTGGAGGTTTTATCACATGACCTCCAACCGCCCCGCCCGGTCAAACAGCCTTTTTTCCCCCCATCTCCAATACTTTTATCACGAACAATTTATGGCCAATTTATATGTCCTCTCCTTGGATCTTATGCTATCCCTAATTTCCCTTGTTAGCCACTTGGAAGCTGCTTTGCCTGCCGACCAAAACCAAATATTAGGTTCGAGGTGACGGTCAGTGGCCGAGAGGAGGAGGAAAGACTTTTTTGAGTTTGAAGGTTGGAGATAAGTTCTTGGAGGTATCTCTGCTATATTCTGAAGAGGTGGTGGTCTCATTCTTAAACCTGACGGTTTATATTGAGGACGATGTGCTAATCAAAAAGTTGGAGTCGTGGGACATTAAAATCTGCTCGGCAATAAAGAGGAGATACGATCCAGGAACACGGGTAGCAGATGGAACCCGTTATGTAAAGGTGCAGTTCCCAGAGGGGGTGAAATAATTGCCGTATAGCATGAAATTCGAGACAATGGAAGGAGTGCAGTACTTCCGGGTACTGCATGATAACCAGGTGAAGGTTTATTATTATTGTCTTGGACACGACCATATTGTAAGAAGCTGTCCAGACTTGTACTGTTAGAACTGCGGCGAATCTGGACACATCGCTCGGAGCTACAAGGTGGCGAGCTGTGGGGTGTGTCACAAAGGCCCCACCCGCTGTGAGTGTGAGGCAGAAGGAAGCCCTTTGAGTGAGGAGGAGATGGGAGAAGGAGCAGGAGGTGTGAGTGGAGCGGCTGGAGGAGCAGAACAGGCGGAGGACACAGCTGGTGAATGGAAGGAGAAAAGAGCGCAGGAAGAGGCAGAAAATTGCGGAGCAGAGAACAGGATAGAGATGGTGAAAAATACACCAAGTACAGTGGAAAAGGACAAAGACAGCAGCGAGCAGCACGGGTCGAGGGCAGAGTCGAGCCATAATACGGCTCGGCTCTCCCTAAAGAATCTGGAGTCCACGGGGGGGAAAGGAGGCGGGAGCGGGGTGCGGGGTAAGTGTAAGTATTCCAAAGAAAGACGGGGAGTCAGACATCTCAGTGAGCAGGAGGGGCAAGACAAGGAGAGGGTACAAGAGGCAGGAGCCTTAAAGGGGCAGCAGGACAGGAGCGGGGAGACAAAGACGCCAGAAGGGAGCAAGATAGGTGCAGATGCGCCATTGTCCCAGAGAGAGAAGAAACGGGGAGCAAGGGTCAGCGGTGGAGATGAGGCCGAAGGGAGTGGCACTGATGAGGAAACTGTGATAGCAGGAAGACTCTCTAAGGGAGATTATGTATCTGACGGGGAGCAGGGACGGGAGGTTACAGAAGAGTTTGAGAGTAAGGAGTCAGAGGGGGACGGAGACATGGAAGTGGGGGGTGGGGTGGCATTGTGTGGAAAGGGTAAGGTTAGTGAGGAGCAGAAGGAGGGAGAAGGGGCAGCTCCTCGGCCCAAACCTAATGTGAGGAAGAGGCTGAAACTGCAGGGAAGGTTCAAACAGGAGGTGAAAAAGAGCCGGAGGCTGCAGGAGAAAGTAACAGCTGCCCAAAAAGTTGGGAAGGAGATGAGAGGAGGGAAGGGCCGGAGATTAAATGATGGGGGGGATTATTAGGCATACTTCCCTTATTTGGAGCCATGATTATTGATCAATTTTTAAAATACAATAGATTGGTATATATTATGGGAGACAAATTAAACTTCAGGTTTTGATGTTAATATGTGGTGGAGGAATGGCTGTGCAGAGCAGCGGAATGGCTTTGTATGATACAATGGAATGATCACGATGTTGTAAATGTTTTTAATGTTCAATAAATAATATATATATTAAAAAAAAGTGGGTAGCACACTCGCCTCTGAATCAGAAGGTTGTGGGTTCTAGTCCCACTCCAGGGGCTTGAACACATGAAGCTAGGCTGACAGTCCAGTGCAGTGCTGAGGGAGTGCTGCACTGTCGGAGGTGCCGTCTTTTGGATGAGACGTTAAACCGAGGCCCCGTCTGCTCTCTCAGGTGGATGTAAATAATCCCGTGGCACTATTTCAAAGAAGAGCAGGGGAGTTATCCCCGGTGTCCTGGGCCAATATTTATCCCTCAATCAACATAACAAAAACAGATTACCTGGTCATTTTCACATTGCTGTTTGTGGGAGCTTGCTGTGTGCAGATTGGCTGCTGCGCTTCCCACATTACAACAGTGACTACACTCCAAAAAAAGTACTTCATTGGCTGTAAAGCGCTTTGAGACGTCCGGTGGTCGTGAAAGGTGCTATATAAATGCAAGTCTTTTTTCTTTTACCTCTTTGACCAAACTTTTGGTCGCCTGTCCTTATGCGGCTCAGTGTCAATTTTCATCGGATTACACTCCTGTGAAGCGCCTTGGGACATTTTCCTACATTAAAGGCACTATATAAGTGCAAGTTGTTGTTGAGTGGTACACAGTGCATTGAGGCTGGTGGAGGGGAACCCTTATTTAAAACTACACCCAAAAGCCATGTCCTAACATGTGAAAAATGAGGAGCAGCTATAATTAATAATGTTTATGGTCCATTGATATTTCTGATTATTAAATGCCTGAATTTATTTGTTCCCATTACAGGCCACGTTTCTGTGTCCTCCAGAGAAGTTGAACAACTGACGGACCAAACGCGTACCCCCCTCTACCTATTTTTAATAGAGACCGTAAGATTACTTGTGCACAGCTCCAGAACTTTTACCTTATCAGCACATTATGGATACAGTGTTTCTACCTGGAAGGGCAGAGTTCTGCACAACCTCACACCGAGATCTCTGATGTATGACGGATGCCGTAAATGCCACAATATGCAGCGGGAATTTCTTCGGGAAGGGGGCTCCAATCGGCCACGGTAACTTCGGCGGAAGACTGGCGGGATCCACATTTATGCGTCGGACCAGGATTTACGCCAAAGTGACGACAGCCAATCGGGAGAACGCCCTTGGAAATTCCCCTGATAGCCTTATCAGCTTTATTTTCTATTCATAGAATCATAGGTTCTTACGACACAGATGGGGGCCATTGGGCCCGTCGTGCCTATGCCGGCTCTTTAAAACAGCTGTCCAATTTAGTCCCACTCCGCCGCTTTCTCCCCATAACCCTACAAATTAGTCCTCTTCAAGTACATGTCCAATTGCCTTTTGAAAGTTCCTATGGAATCTGCTTCCACCGCCCTTTCAGGCAGTGCGTTCTAGATATTAACAACACTCTGTATGAAATATTTTTTCCTCATTCCACACTTTTGTACTCTATACCTCTATTTATGAAGCCCAGGATCCCTTAAGCCTTTTTAACCGCTTTCTCAACCTGCCCTGCCACCTTCAACGATTTGTGCACATATACCCCCAGGTCTCTCTGTTCGTGCACCCCCTTCAGGATTGTACCATTTAGTTCATATTTCCTCTCCTCATTCTTTCTACCAAGATGTATCACTTCACACTTTTCTGCATTAAATTTCAGTTGCTCCGTGTCCGCCCATTTCACCAACCTGTCTATGCCTTCCTGAAGTCTATCACTCTCCTCCTCACTGTTCACTATACTTCCAAGTTTTGTGTCATCTGCAAATTTTGAAATTGTGCCCTGTACACCCACGTCCAAGTCATTAATATACATCAAGAAAAGCAGTGGTTCTAGAACTGACCCCTGGGGAATACCACTGTGTACCTTCCTCCAGTCCGAAAAACAACCGTTCACCACTACTCTCTGTTTCCTATCACCTGAGGAAGGAGCAAATCGATAGCTCCGAAAGCTTGTGATTTCAAATAGACTTCACCTGAGGAAGGAGCAAATCGATAGCTCCGAAAGCTTGTGATTTCAAATAAAACTGTTGGACTATAACCTGGTGTTGTGCGACCTCTCAATTTTGTCCTATCACTTAGCCAATTCTGTATCCATGCTGCCACTGTCCCTTTTATTCCATAGGCTTCAACTTTGCTGGCAAGCCTATTATGTGACACTTTGTCGAATGCCTTTTGGAAATCCATGTACACTACGTCAACTGCACGACCCTCATCAACCCTCTCTGTTATGTAGGCTTCGCAAAATCCCCCAGAAACTCGAACAGAACCCTAAAAGGGGTGATTTTTGGATTTTTCATTCAAATTTGGGATGATGGGACCTAAGTGAAGTGATTTGAGGTAAAAACCTCAGTTTTGGACATTCTTAAGGATCAGGGAAGAAAACCCCTGAGGAAAATGACTTTGGATATTTACTATTGGGGAAAACACCTTTCACAGAGACAAGACAGGCTGCGGAGGGGTGTGGCGAGGCAGTGGACAGCTTATGGATATTGGGGCCCAGTCAAGCTGTCTGGAGAATGTTTGCACTGCAATCCAACCAGGGAGGAAGAGCCTCACCCAAAACCTCACATACACATCCAAATATGAATAATCCAAGACCCCTTTTGAATATCCCCAGGCCCAAACAGGATGCTAGAAGCCTGAAAACAATAAAACATCCAGTACACCCATCACCCCATCAAAACCCAAAACACGAAACCAATCACCTGTAATCAACCGAAGAGATCGACAGGACGCAAGCCATTTGACACTTAGTAAAGTCGTTACTGTTAACGAGGTCTTACCATGACCAGGATTTGATTTGGTTTTGACAAGGCCACTTCAATTTAGTATAATTGAAGGCCCATCAAGCAGTTACAACAGTTTCAGTAAGAAGGGAGTTACACTTCTCCAGTTACAGTTCAAGTTCAACAGAAGGCAGTTCTGCAGTTCAATCGAAAAGCCTGTTTTCAGCAAGAAGTCAGTGCTGGAGTTAGAGTTCAGGACAAGCAGGCAGAAGGCAGTTTCCACAGTTCTGCAAGAAGGCAGTTCCACAGCTCGGAAGAAGACAGTTTAAACAGAGGCAGAGTTACAGCAAGAAGTTCAACAAAGAAGGCCAACAACTTCACAAGCAGACCAACACGCAAGAAGAAACCAGAGCGACTGCCTCAGTGACCATCGGACACCTCGCGGCAACAAGGGCCTCACGAAACCTTTTACTCAAAAGACTCTAAACCCTAACTCTCAACTGTCAAGGATTCGTTTGGTGAGCATTATCCCTGGTTCTCCAGAGTCCAACCTAGCTAGTGAAGTGGGATTGGGAGGGGTGAAGTATTCTTCTAAGGTTATTTCCCTCGCTTGTACCAATGTGTTCCCCAACCTGTGTTTAAGCATTAAGAGTGTTTTAAGTTTGTTACCCTTTTCTTTTAATAAAAGTCAAAACTCTTTCATCCAAACCTGTTGTCTACTGCATCTTTGTTCACAACCCCCAAATAAGTCCAAGGTCTAGAACCAGGGGCGTGGGAGCGATTCGACCGCTCACTGAGTCAGAGGTGAGGCTGACCTTAGCACACCACCCCCTACAGTTACCTCATCAAAGAGTTAGTTCAACACGATTTGCCTTTAACAAATCTGTGCTGGCTTTCCTTAATTAATCCACACTTCTCCAAGTGACTGTTAATTTTGTCCCTGATTACTGTTTCTAAAAGCTTCCCTACTACTGAGGTCAAACTGACTGTCCTGTAGTTGCTGGGTTTATCTTTACACCCTTTTTTGAACAATGGTGTAACATTTGCAATTCTCCAATCCTCTGGCACCACACCCATTTCTAAGGAGGATTGGAATATTACGGCCAGTACCTCCGCGATTTCCTCCTTCAATTCCCTCAGCATCATAGGATGCATCCCATCCGCTCCTGATGATTTATCTACTTTAAGTACAGCCAGCCTTTCTAATACCTCTTTATCAATTTTTATAGGATCAAGTATCTCCACTACCTCCTTCTTTACAATGTCTGTGGCAGCATCCTCTTCCTTGGTGAAGACAGATGCAAAGTACTTGTTTAGTACCTCAGCCATACCCTCTGCCTCCATGCATAGGTCTTTTTGGTCCCTAATTGGCCCCGCCCCTCCTCTTACTACCGTTTTACTATTTATATGCCTATAGAAGACTTTTGGATTACCTTTTATGTTGGCTGCTATTCTATTCTCATACCCTCTCTTTGCCCCTCTTATTTTCTTTTTCACTTCTCCTCTGAACGTTCTATATACAGCCTGATTCTCACATGTATTTGCAATCTGTCATATGCGCTCTTTTTCTGCTTCATCATATTCTCTATCTCGTCATCCAGGGAGCCCTGACTTTAGTTGCCCTGCCTTTCCCCGTCGTGGGAATGTACCTCAACTGTACCTGAACTATTTCCTCTTTAAAGGCAGTTCCTTGTTCCATTACAGTTTTGTCTGCCAATCTTTGATTGCAGTTTACCCTGGCCAGATCCGTTCTCATCCCACTGAAATTGGCCTTCCCCCAGTTAAACATTTTTACTCTAGATTGCTCCCTGTCCTTTTCCATAGCTAATCTAAACCTTATGATACTATGATCACTGTTCCCTAAATGTTCACCTACTGACACTTGCTCCACTTGACATACCTCATTCCTCAGAACCAGATCCAGCAGTGCCTCCTCCCTCGTCAAGCCGGAAACATACTGATCAAGAAAATTCTCCTGAACACACTTCAGAAATTCTTCCCCTTCTCTGCCCTTAACACTATTACGATCCCAGTCTATATTAAGATAGTTAGGGGGAAAAATTCAGTATCGCCCCGTTTGGGGCGCAATTATCGGCCGGGCGCAAAGATTAGCGCCTGCCGCTAATTATCGCCTCCGACTGCAAACTTGGCTTTTATCGCCCCTGGAGGTGATTGGAGCGCTAAATCAGGCGCTACACATCTGTCTTAAGGCACAAAGGCCGAGGAGTGAGGTGCTAACTCAGAGCGCTGGCGAAGCTCATGTGATGTCAGTCAGCAATGGAACACAGACACAATGGCCCCGGCCAGTTCTTAAAGGGGAGGGTTAATCTTGCTTTCCATCCACATCCTGCTCATTGCAGCCTTGAATCTCGGCCTGGAGAGACCTGTACATCAAATCTGCTGGAAATAACAATGGAGAGGCCCAGGGAAAGAGCTCAGAGTGCAGCCCCAACAGTCTCTTCTAAATTGATACAAGGAAGGGCAAATCAAAATGAACCTGCAAAGTGCTGCTCAGTACCCAAAACTCCTTCACACAGCGTTGAATCTCTCCAGAAGTCTCTCTCTCTCTCTCTCTCTCAGAATGCGTGGTTCAAAAATGTCGCCAACAAAAAAAGGCAGGAAGCGGTCGCCTTTAAATAGCGCTCCCCCAGTCCCTTCCTGACTGCAAAACGCTCCCCTCAACCTGTCGTTGCTAGCGGCAGGCGGTAAGGCAGGGGGCGTCACTCAATATCCGCTCAGGGGCGCTACCGGGGCGTTGTGTACTCAACTGACGTCACGATCTGCCAGTGCAGGAGATCGTGGCGGTACTGTTTAGCGCCGCCGCAAAATGTCGAGTTAATTTTGCGAGCGGCGCAAACATCGCTGCGCCCGGGCGCTAGTTGCTTTGTGCCCCATTAGCGCCCTCTTAAGGCGCTAACGGGAGGCGCAACCAACTGAATTTTTCCCCCTTAAAGTCCCCCATTATTACTACTCTATAGTTCTTTCACCTCTCTGTAATTCCTCTGCACATTTGCTCCTCCATATCTTTCCCACTATTTGGTGGTCTATAGAATACACCTAGTAGTGTAATGGCACCTCTATTATTTCTTAACTCTAGCCATATAGATTCTGTCCTTGACCCCTCCAGGACATCCTCCCTCTCCAGCACTGTAACATTCTCCTTGACAAATACTGGTACACCACCTCCTATCTTTCCTGAACACTTTATAACCAGGAATATTTAATACCCAATCCTGCCTTTTTTTGAGCCAGGTCTCAGTTATTGCCACAACAACATATTCCCTTCCCATGTGGCTATTTGTGCCTGCAGCTCACTTACCTTGTTTACTACGCTTCGTGCGTTCACATACATACACTGTAAACCCATCTTAGACCATCCTGTATTCTCTCTTAGTTTGACCCCACCTAATACCTTACCATTTCTTACTTTAGTGCTCTCTGCCTCTCACAATCCTTTGAGCACTTTATTTCCCCTTTCTGATGTTACATCCTGGTGCCCATCCCCCTGCCAAATTAGTTTAAACCCTCCCCAACAGCACTCGCAAACCTCCCCACAAGGATATTGGCTCCGGCCCTGTTGAGGTGCAACCCGTCCGGCCTGTACAGATCCCACCTCCCCCAGAACCGGTCCCAATGCCCCAGGAATCTAAAGCCCTCCCTCCTGCACCATCTCTCCTGCGGCAGAAGGTGGGTAGTGGTGTTCCACAAGGATCAGTGCTGGGACCACTGTTGTTCACAATTTATATTAACGATTTAGACCTTGGAATCAATAACACAATTTCTAAAATTTGCGGACGACACCAAATTAGGTGGGATAGCCAATACTGAGGAGGACTGCAACAAATTACATGAAGACATTAATAAACTTGCAGAATGGGTATATAATTGGCAAATGAAATTCAACACAGATAAGTGTGAGGTATTGCATTTTGGTAAGAAAAATAGGGAGGTCATATATTACTTGGAAAATAAGAATCTAAATGGGGTAGAAGAGCAAAGGGATCGAGGAGTACAAATACACAAATCACTAAAAGTATCAACACAGGTTAACAAGGCCATAAAAAAGCAAACCAAGCTCTAGAGTTTATTTCTAGAGGGATAGAATTGAAAAAGTAGTGAAGTTATGTTAAACTTGTATCGAACCTTGGTTAGATCATACTTAGAGTACTGCGTACAGTTCTGGTCGCCAT
This sequence comes from Squalus acanthias, assembly GCA_030390025.1. Classification (NCBI taxonomy): domain Eukaryota; kingdom Metazoa; phylum Chordata; class Chondrichthyes; order Squaliformes; family Squalidae; genus Squalus; species Squalus acanthias. Next base: position 58,662,699 of record CM059444.1, read on the forward strand.
ATTATAAAAAGGATATAGAGGTGCTGGAGAGGGTGCAGAGAAGATTTACAAGGATGATACCAGAAGTGCGAGGGTACACCTATCAGGAAAGGATGAACAGGCTGGGTCTCTTTTCTCTTGAAAAAAGAAGGCTGAGGGGTGACCTAATAGAGGTCTTTAAAATTATGAAAGGTTTTGATAGGGTGGATACAGAGAGAGTGTTTCCACTTGTGGGGAAGAGCATAACTAGAGGCCATCAATATAAGGTAGTCACCAAGAAATCAAATAGGGAATTCAGAAGAAACTTCTTTACTCAGAGAGTGGTGAGAATGTGGAACTCGCTACCACAGGGAGTGGTTGAAGCGAATAGTATAGATGCATTTAAGGGGAGGCTAGATAAGCATATGAGGGAGAAGGGAATAGAGGGTTATGCTGATAGGGTTAGATTAGGAAAGACGGGAGGAGGCTCGAGTGGAGCACAAATGCTGACATGGACTGGTTGGGCCAAATGGCCTGTTTCTGTGCTGTTTATCCTATGTAAACTAAGATGACACTTTGACGCAGTACTGAGGGAGCGCGACAATGTTCACAGTGCTGCCCTTTGGAAGTGATGTTAAACTGAAGTGTTCCCAATTCAGGTGTAGCATTAAAGATCCTTTGACACCCAAAGACACGAGTTGAGGTCGAAGAGCAGCCATGATCTTATTGAATGGCAAAGCAGGCTCAAGGGGGCCGTAGGTCCTACACCTGCTCCTAATTCTTATGTTCTTGTGACACTTTTTTCAAAATGAGCAGAAAGCACACCCGGTGTCACGAGCAACCTCACGCCCTCAATCTCTGTCAGCAAAAAAAAACCAGCTTCATCGCTGCTGGTGGGATCTTACTGTGCAAATTGGCTGCTGCATTTGCCTCGATAACAAATCACTGCACTTAAAAAAAAAAGTAATTCACATGAGAAAATATTTCTTTCTTTATCACTGCAGCAGACTGCAGGAAAGAAATACGGCACACAGCTCTCTGTTCAGATGAGAAACCTGAAAAAGCCACGTATTTTAAAACATACTTTTTCAATAGACCTTGGGGGAACTACGCTACGCAAAAAAAGTACTTCTTTAAATCTGTGTGTTGGTGTGACAGAAACTAAACCACTGCAAGGATCACGGTTTGATAAATATATTTTTTATTACAGATACAGCTTTTTGAGGAAGCCACACCTGTGGTATGCTTTCGATAAAGGAATCCTCAAAGTTGCTACTTGAGCAGGACTTGCAAGTAATTCAGACGAGTTTCCCAATCTGCTCATGTGTTCAGTTCCCTATTTTGCAGCTCAAGTTAGTCACTTACGGTTCATTGCATCACAATCCACAATGACTCAGTGGGTAACACACCACATGATGTGCTGAGTGAGCTACACAGCCTGGCAAGGTCCCCGAGCTTGGCTGCTGTACTGTCCGGAGTTGGTTACATCTTAGCAGAGACGGCAGTACAGCTCGAGGTAGAAAATCGTCGTGAGCGGTGGCGCAAAACGGGCGGTATTGCATCGGCCGCCTGTTACTCGCCTCGCCCGATATTCGGTTCCATTGCAGTCGGTCGAATTCAATAACGGGCGTGGTGTAAAACGGGCTGCCCAAGTCGAATTTCTACCCCTATTAGTCTCAGTGTGCCTGTGCTAAGAAGAGACTCCTGCTTTTTTTCAAACAGGAAGGCTGCAAGGGCAGGCAGGTTTATCAAAGGGAAAGCTGTGAGGGCTGTCACTAAGGCAAAAAAGGTTAGAAAAGCTGGAGGACAGCTAGAAGTTATTGGGGGCAATTTTCAGCTGAAAAATGGGCAGCCAGCAGAGGAAACTTGGGGTGGGGGAAGGTCGGTTGCCTCTTAGTCAGTTAAGGCATGCCTCATGCAATTTCCATGCGGGCCTTTAAATAGGCACACAGCACACACCCCTGTATCTGACAGGATGCTCTTTCAATATGCATATCAGAGTCCTACACCCTTGTAACACCCCGATTGCAACTTTGAAATACAAATGGGTGGAGTGTGCACCGCACACGACAGAGCCGCAAACCTTTGCCTTTTGTTTTTGTGGGGCCAGGCAGAGCAGGGGCGGCTGCAGATAAATACTGCAGCCCGATCCGTGCTCACCCTCCCCACTAGGCCCGACCTGCTGGCCAACTCACCATACATAGGACCCACAACCGGCTAGCTGCAGCTGAACACCCATTTGGAGCCTGCAGTTCACCGGCTACATTCAAATGAAGCTTGAACCTGAAGGTGGTTCAGGCGTCTCGATACTGGATTTGGGCGGGGGCATGCCTATTTTGAGCAAAAGTCTAAAATCTCCCCCCCCCAATCTTGTCTAAGTCTAATAAGACGACCTACTGATGTGGGAAAGCAAGGCATTTTCTTTATTTTGCATTATTACGCAAAGATAAATTGTACGGATTGATTAGTGAATGGGGTGAGTCCAGCCATAACCTTCCTATTAAATAAAACAGCTTAACAATTCGTATCTGGCCTCATCTCATCAAGTCAGTCAACCTTTGGGGAGATTGATGAAGTACACTTGTGAAAGACACAAATATCTAGTCCAGGTCACAAGGCAGTGTAAATGTAAATTGGGTTGAGCAGACTGATGATGCGAATTAATTATCCTGCTATTGTTATTGAATTGTGGGCAGTGGGAGAGAGAGAGATATCCCTCTTTTATCTAGCTGTGCAATGAAGTCACTCGATAAACAAATTCATTTAGCACAAGGTGGTCACTTCCTGCTCGTCGGGGTGTTGACTTTTCTCTTCAGGGCCCTGGTGAATTTATAGATGCTTTCCGAGTGTCTGAAGGTAGGTTAGGATTTAGTGATCTACTTGAGTTATTTTCCTCATGTTCCCCATTAATAATAAAAAGGATAATGCAGGCTGGTAGTGTTTTTACACAGAAGTAGCCTTAATTCCACCCTCTCCCACCTCTGACTCTAAGGGAAATTGTCAGCTTAGCTCAGTGGTAGCACTCTTGAGTCAGAAGGTTGTGGGTTCAAACCCCACCCCAAGGCTTGAGCACATAATCTAGGCTGGCAGTTTTGTGCTGTTCGTTTGGATGAGACATGAAATCAAGGGCCCATATGCCCCTGACGTAAAAGACCCCCATAGCACTAGTCAAGGAAGAGCAGGAGAGTTCTTCTATGTCCTGGCCAACATTTATCCCTCAACCTACCAATTAACTGGCCATTTACGTCATTGCTGTTTGCGGGACTTTGCAAATTGGCTGCCGCATTTGCCCACAAAACAGCAGTGACTACACTGGAGTAATGCATTGGTTGTAAAATGCTTGGGGACATCCTGTGGATGTGAAAACACTACATAAATTCACAGTTCTTTGCTTTTTTCAAAGTCTTGTCACCCATTTTACACAGTTTCTTTACACGCTCTGCAAGGCGAAGAGTGTTCATGATTTCCCTTTTCTCCCACTCTTTTTATGAAGGCACCAACTCTTGCTGCGGTACGTCAGCAATTCCCCAGAGCCTGGTCGAAGTGGTTGTTCTTCGGGAGCCAAGACAGTGAGTGTCACCAGACTCCCAACTGCGGAGGACACCGTAGCCGAGCCCAATCCCATTCTCACGTGACTTCCGCACGAGGAGACTTTCTTGTAGGAGTTACTGGCTATTGATCAAATATTCTCCCATGGCCCAGGAATGCTGAGGCCAGTTTCAACATGGTTAGATCCGCTGTGACTGAGAGTAACTAACAGTACAGACCACAGGGTGCAACCATGGAAACTTCCTAGTCAATTTGAATCAGTACCACACCTGTACCCAACAAGCCATCAGGAGTGTTTATATTCATGATTATCAAAGCCACTGTGATTCAACAGCAGTTGTTGCATTAACTTACAGTGCCCTTTTTCTTTTTGAAGTAACTCGTAGACATTTGTTATCAACATATCCTTGAGCCTCAGCACCATCACATAATTGCGTCGTGCTGTCACACTATCACTTTGGTCAGTGTTGCCTCAAAGTGGACCAAAATTCCACACAGGAGTCAGGTAACCCTCTCTTAAATACATAATAAATAATTAAAACAGTTGCCGTGGTAGCATGAGATGCCGTGTTGGATCACAGTGCTGCCGCCAGAAGCAGAGAACACCATGTTCGTTGCTCAGGGACCCCAAGGGGCCTTGGCCCTCACTTTCTGGCTGTATGTGGGTTGAACTCTCAGCCTGGCTGTGCTGTACGGAACAGCAGCGATATTTTCGCACAGAAATTAAGAAATGGGCCAGCCGAGTGGCCTCAATCTCTGTTTTTTGAGTGGCTGCAGTGTCACTTTCTGTAAACATAGTGTGGAAAGGCTGTACGAGCGATTGAAATGACGGGCAGGGAAAGACCAGCTGGTCCATCAAGCCTGCCCGACACTGGATTAGGCATTTCTTACCCCCTCCCCACTCCCCGCAGCCATGTAATCTCCTGGAAGAGGAAAAAAGTCCAGGAGATTACACTGACCATGCGTTATCTGTTACTCCACATACAACCTATATGATGCAATCTATGCACAAAGTATTTGACCACGAGATGAGCTTCTGACCACATATCCACGCCATCACTAATACCGCCTATTTCCACTTCCGTAACATTGCCCGAGTCTGCCCCTGCCTCAGCTCATCTGCTGCTGAAACCCTCATCCGTGCCTTTGTTACCTCCAGACTCGACTATTCCAATGTTCTCCTGGCCGACCTCCCATCTTCCACCCTCCATAAACTTAAGCTCATCCAAAACTCTGCTGCCTGTATCCTAACTCGCACCAAGTCCCAGTCACCCATTACCCCCCGTGCTCGCTGACCTACATTGGCTCCCAGTTAAGCAACACCTCAATTTCAAAATTCTCATCCTTGTTTTCAAATCCCTCCAAGGCCTCACCCCTCCCTATCTCTGTAATCTCCTCCATCCCTACAACCCTCCAAGATATCAGCGCTCCTCCAATTCTGGCCACTTGCGCATCCCCGATTTTAATCGCTTCATCATTGGCGGCCGATCCTTCAGCTGCCTAGGTCCTAAGCTCTGGAATTCCCTCCCTAAATCTCTCCACTTCTCTTTCTTCCTTTAAGACGCTCCTTAAAACCTGCCTCATCTGCCCTAATATCTCCTTATGTGGCTCGGTGTCAAATTTTGTTTGATCTTCTTCTTAGGCAGTCCATTGGAACCGAGGATGACTTGCTTCCATATTAAAGATGAGTTCTCAGGTGACTGATGAGTCCAATGCGGGACCTACAGTCTCTGTCACAGGTGGGGCAGACGGTGGTTGAAGGGGCGGGTGGGTGGGGTGCTTGGGTTGACGTGCACTCCTTGAGCTGCTTGTGCTTGGCATCCGCTTGCTCCCGGCGAAGAGACTCGAGGTGTTCGGCGCCTTCCCGGATGCTTCTCCTCCACTTTGTGCGGTCTTGGGCCAGGGATTCCCAGGTGTCGGTGGGGATGTTGCACTTTTTCAAGGAGGCTTTGAGGGTGTCCTTGAAGCGTTTCCTCTGCCCACCTGGGGCTCTCTTGCCGTGTCGGAGCTCCGAGTAGAGCGCTTGTTTTGGGAGTCTCGTATCAGGCATGCGGACGATGTGACCCGTCCATCGGAGCTGATCGAGCGTGGTCAACGCTTCGATGCTGGGGATGTTGGCCTGAGCGAGAACACTGACGTTGGTGCGCCTATCCTGCCAATGGATTTGCAGGATCTTGCGGAGGCAGCGTTGGTGGTACCTCTCCAGTGCTCTGAGTTGCCTGCTGTACATGGTCCATGTCTCTGAGGCATACAGCAGGGCGTGTATAACTGCTGCTCTGTAGACCATGAGCTTAGTGCTGGGTTTGAGGTCCTGGTCTTCAAACACTCTCTTCCTCAGGCGACCGAAGGCTGCACTGGCACACTGAAGGCGGTGTTGGACTTCGTCGTCGACGTCTGAGTGTTGACAGTAGGCTCCCGAGGTATGGAAAGTGGTCCACGTTGTCCAAGGCCTTGTTGTGGATTTTGATAATCTGGGGGCAGTACTGTGTGGCAGGGGCAGGTTGGTAGAGGACCTTTGTCTTACGGATGTTTAGTGTAAGGCCCATGCTCTCGTACGCTTCGGTGAAGGTGTTGACAATAGTTTGGAGTTCGACCTCCGAGTGAGCGCAGACGCAAGCGTCGTCTACATAGTGTAATTTGATGACAGAGGATGGGATGACCTTGGATCTGGACTGGAGGCGACGGACGTTGAACAGTTTCCCGTTTGTTCTGTAAATTAGCTCCACTCCAGCGGGGAGCTTACTGAGGGTGAGATGGAGCATTGCAGCAAGGAAGATCGAGAAGAGCGTTGGTGCGATGACACAGCCTTGCTTGACCCCGGTCCGTACATGAATTGGGTCTGTGGTGGAACCGTTAGTCAGGATCACGGCTTGCATGTCGTCGTGAAGCAGGCGGAGGATGGTGACAAACTTTTGAGGGCAGCCGAATTTGAGGAGGACACTCCATAATCCCTCACGGTTGACGGTGTCGAAGGCCTTTGTGAGATCAAAGACGGCCATGTACAGCGGTTGGTGCTGTTCCCTGTATTTCTCTTGTAATTGACGCGCGGTGAAGATCATGTCCATTGTGCCCCTTAGTGGGCGAAATCCACATTGCGACTCTGGGAGGAGCTCTTCGACCACTGGGAGAAGGCGATTGAGGAGGATTCTTGCGATGACTTTCCCTGTGGCAGACAGCAGAGAAACTCCTCTGTAATTACCACAATCGGACTTGTCACCTTTCTTGAAGATGGTCACAATTACGGCGTATCTGAGATCCCCTGGCATGCTCTCCTCCTTCCAGATAAGAGAAATTAGTTCATGAATTCATGCCAGTAGTGCTTCTCCGCCATGCTTTAGTGCCTCGGCAGGGATTCCATCTGCTCCTGAGGCCTTGTTGTTCTTCAGTTGTCGGATGGCCTTTTCAACCTTATGCCGGGCTGGGGTTGTGCTGAGATGGTGGTGGGTAGCATGCTGCGGGATGGAGTTGAGGACACTCGCATTGAAGACAGAGTCTCGGTTAAGGAGATCTTCGAAGTGCTCCTTCCAGCGGGCACTGACTGCCTCTCTGTCCTTGATGAGTACCTCTCCGTTCTTGGCCCGCAGTGGGGTAGGACCTTGGGTGTTTGGGCCGTAGATGGTCTTGACTGCGCTAAAGAATCCACGCACGTCGTGGTTGTCGGCTAGCTGCTGTCTCTCCTGCGCTTTCTCCACCCACCATCTGTCCTTTAGGTCGCGAGTTTTTTGTTGGACCTCGGCCTTCAGGCATCTGTAGAGCTGCTTTCTTGCTCTCGAGTTGTGTTGCTGTTTCCAGATCAGGAATGCCTTGCGCTTGCGGCTTATTAGCTCCTGGATCTCCTGGTCGTTCTCGTCGAACCAGTCTTGGTGTTTCCTGGTCCTTCACAATTCTGGCTACTTGCGCATCCCCGATTTTAATCGCTTCATCATTGGCGGCCGATCCTTCAGCTGCCGAGGTCCTAAGCTCTGGAATTCCCTCCCTAAACCTCTCCACTTCTCTTTCCTCCTTTAAGACGCTCCTTAAAACCTGCCTCATCTGCCCTAATATCTCCTTATGTGGCTCGGTGTCAAATTTTGTTTGATAATCGCTCCTGTGAAGCACCTTGGGACGTTTTACTACATTAAAGGCGCTATATAAATACACGTTGTTGCCTGAGAAGGTGGTGATGGGCCATCATCACAATACTGGAGTCACGAGTAAGCCAGGCTTCGTAGGGGTGGTAGTTTCGTTCCCTGAAGGATATCAGTGAACCAGTTGGGACAATCTAACATGGTTAATTTCTTGGGGGTGGATTTATTGAGCTCAAGTTTGTAAGTTACCACGGTGAGAATTGAACTCACTACCATTACTTAGTTGCTGGCTGCAGTACCATAACCACCACACTCACCATAGCCACTAATCCTGCACTATGAAGGGGACTGTGCTACAGCGGAATTGGCAGCGGCCTAGGACTAAATGGCCAAGGTGAGCAATAAGGAGGAAAGAGAAAAAAAATCTTATAAAAGAATAAAACGCTGACTTATTAACTGTAAAAATGCTGCTAACTTGCCCCAGATAGAGAATATTTTCCAATCGGCACTGTTTTGGTATGAATGGTTAATGAGCTCATACTAAATTCCTGTTTTAAACCCTAATGTTACTTTAATTCGCTACAGTTTAGTAATTCAGCGTATAAAGCATTTTAAAAATGTTTCAACGACTTAAGGCTCTGTATTTCTTCATGTTTCACTTTACAAGTTAAAGTGAAATATATGAGGGAGTCCAAAACTTAGAGTGGTTGAGGCGAATAGCGTAGATGCATTTAAGGGGAAGCTAGATAAGCACAGGAGAGAGTAAGAATATAAGAAATAGGAGCAGGAGTAGGCCACTTGGCCCCTCGAGTCTGCTCCACCATTCAATAAGATCATGGCTGATCTTGGGCTCAAAGCCACTTCCCCGCCTGCTCCCCATAACCCTTCACTCCCTTACCTTGCAAAAATGTGTCTATCTCCACCTTAAACGTCTTTAATGACCCAGCCTCCACAGCTCTCTGGGGCAGAGAATTCCACAAATTTACGACCCTCTGAGAGAAGAAATTCCTCCTCATCTCAGTTCTAAAAGGGCGACCTTTTATTCTAAAACTGTGCCCCCGCATTCTAGATTTCCCCACGAGGGGAAACATCCTCTCTGCATCTACCTTGTCGTGCCCCCTCAGTATCTTATATGTTTCAATAAGATCACCTCTCATTCTTCTAAATTCCAATGAGTATAGGCCCAGCCTGCTCAACCTTTCCTCATAAGTCAACCCCCTCATCTCTGGAATTAACCTAGTGAATCGTCTCTGAACTGCCTCCAATGCAAGTATATCCTTCCTTAAATAAGGAGACCAAAACTGTATGCAGTACTCAAGGTGTGGTCTCACCAATACCCTGTACAGTTGTAGCAGGACTTCCCTGCTTTTATACTCCAACCTCTTTGAAATAAAGGCCAACATTCCATTTGCCTTTTTGATTACTTGCTGTACCCGCATGCTAACTTTTTGTGTTTCATGCACAAGGACCCCCAGGTCCCTCTGAACTGTAGCATTTTGTAATCTCTCTCCATTTAAATAATAATTTGCTTTTTTATATTTCCTGCCAAAGTGTATAACCTAGCACTTTCCCACATTATACTCCATCTGCCAAATGTTTGCCCACTCACTTAGCCTGTCTATATCCCTTTGCAGGTTCTTTGAGTCCTCTGCACAACTTGCTTTCCCACCCATCTTTGTATCATCCGCAAACTTGGCTACATTACACTCGGTCCCTTCATCCAAGTCATTAATGTAGATTGTAAATAGTTGAGGCCCCAGCACCGATCCCTGTGGCACCCCACTAGTTACCGTTTGCCAACCGGAAAATTACCCATTTATCCCGACTCTCTACTTTCTGTTAGTTAGCCAATTCTCTATCCATGCTAATATATTACCCCCAATTCCGTGAGCTCTTATCTTATGCAGTAACCTTTTATGTGGCACCTTATCGAATGCCTTCTGGAAATCCAAATACACCACATCCACTGGCTCACCTTTGTCCACCCTGCTTGTTACCTCCTCAAAGAACTCCAGCAAGTTTGTTAAACATGATTTCCCTTTCCTAAAACCATGCTGACTCTGCTTGACTGCATTATGATTTTCTAAATGCCCTGCTACTGTTTCCTTAATGAATAGAAGCATATGTCGATAGGGCGAGATGAAGTAAATAGAGTGGGAGGAGGCTCGTATGGAGCATGAAAGTCGAAAGACCTGTTTCTGTGCTGTAAATTCTATGTAATTCTATAAAACTACAGCGATCCTTTAATAAGCTTAAAAAGCATTGGCAGATGAAACCGCAGCCCGCATACCCACAAATAATCAAGCAAGATAATATCCTGAACTGGTAAAAATTTAAAAGTGTTCAGTGAAATAATGTAAATTGCAGATCAAGTGATTTCTCTTTGGAGGTTTATTAAATACAGCAGTGCGCGCTGATTGCATTACTCATGGATGTCTTTCAGGAATGTGCTTTTCATAGCCGCAGAGTGGGAATTAAAGCTATGGGAGTTCTTGGCAAACCTGTTAAGATTACTGGTAAGTTCTCTTGGGTTAAATTCGAACCTAGAGTTCAACAGCTGGCGCCAGGATCTGTACTTCACTAGAAAACTGTGAGCAAGTGCAAATGGAGTAGAGTTCCCTGCAGTGCGTCCAGCTCTAATAACGGGAAGGAGCCTATCAGGCAGCAAAGAGCCAGTGTCCACATTTAGCACAGTAATCACTAAAATTAATTAAAATTAACCTGGCATTTTGTAGTTCAAACAAAAATAAAATTCTCGCTAATTAAAAAGAGAATATATATATAGTGAGTCAGTCCAGATCCGAAAGAGAAAGACAGATTAATATTGCAAGTGGAAGCCTTCATCGGAACTTGGGATGCCCCTCTGAAATATAAAAGAAAGACTTGCTTTTCTATAGTGCCTTTCCCAACCTCAGGACGTCCCAAAGCACTTTACTGCCAATGAAGTACTTTTTGAAGTGCAGTCACTGTTATAATGTAAGAAACGCGGCAGCCAATTTGTGCACAGCAAGCTCCCACGAACAGCAACGTGATAATGACCAGGTAATCTGTTTTAGTGATGTTGGTTGAGGATTTTGGACACGACACCGGGGATAACACCCCTGCACTTCTTCAAAATATTGCTATGGAATCTTTTACCTCCACCTGAGAGAGCAGACGGAGCCTCGGTTTAACGTCTCATCCGAAAGACAGTGCAGCACTCCCTCAGTATTGCACTGGAGTGTCAGTCTGGATTTTGCTCATTAGGCTCTGGAGTTGGGGACTTGAACCCACAACCTTCTGACTCAGGGTAAGAGTGCTACCACCGAATATCAATCAGCTTTATTTTCAGATGCTGCATTTGCAGCTTTTTTTAAAATCTCTCCTGTATATTAATTTTTTGTGTTTGAAATTTCTTTTCAGCAACTGAAGATTTAAACCTAGAAATGAATGGACAAATGCTCATGTGACATTCCTCCGTCCAGTCAGAAACAATGGCCCCGATAGTAACAGGGTAGCGGGAACGGTGCGGGGTGGAAGTGCGAGCTGATAATGTGGCGAAGGCCACGGGTCATCTGGGACCTTGGTGAACAATGGGACCGACAGTCTATCTCCTTAACCAATGAGATTGAAGGATTGAGAAGCAAACAGAGGAATGATGGAGCGGGAAATAGAGTCAAATCAGGTAAAGAAAGAGAAATAGAGAGGGGAAAGAAAGATTGGATTAAGAGAGAGAGAGAGAAAAAAAGAGACAGAATGGAAAAGTAAGAAAAAAAATTAAAATTAAAAATTTTACAAATCTCTTGACAACAATTTACTAGCAGTAGGAATGAGTTTCCACAGTTGTTCCCTTGCTGGGCCAGGGAGGTTGGTTGGCATTGCAGGAACATAAATCTCCTCATTAAAAGGGTACTTACTCTGTTCAGTAGCAGTCCTAACTTTCTGCGGCGAGTTCGATGGGCAATTAATGCGCGAATGCAGCAATTTCATGAAACTGACGGGGAGGCTGAGGGCGAGCTGACGTTTTCGTGAGGCTAACGGCGGAGCGGCGCAAATCGTCCAGGGACTTGTGACGATTCCCAATTCACGGGGTATCTCTCCCTCGCCACAAGTTGCTGGATGATTTACACATTGTAACAGCGAGCGCCATTAAACTTGTTATTCTGGCAGCAAAATCTGGGCCAATAATTCTGTGGTAGGGATCTACAAGGACCGTCAGAAACAGCACTCTGGGAGGTTGCTGGTGCAGTGAGATAGCATAATGTCCAATCACTTCTGGTTCAAATCGAGTCCAGACTAACAGCAGGAAAGTCTCCTTTATCCTTTCCTTGATGGATTGCAGGAAAGAAATAGACTTGCTTTTATATAGCGCCTTTCATGACCACCAGACGTCTCAAAGCACGTTACAGCCAATGAAGTACTTTTTGAAGTGTGGTCACTGTTGTGATGCAGGAAACGCGGCAGCCACAATTTGCACACAGCAAGCTCCCGCAAACAGCAACGTGATAATGACCAGATAATCTGTTTTTGTGATGTTGATTGATGGATAAGTATTGGCCCCAGGACACCGGGGATAATTCTTCGAAATAGTGCCATGGGATCTTTTACGTCCACCTGAGAGAGCAGACGGGGCCTCGGTTTAACATCTCATCCAAAAGACGGCACCTCCGACAGTGCAGCGCTCCACTGGAGTGTCAGCCTAGATTTTTGTGCTCAATCTCCTGGAGTGGGATTATGAACCCACAACCTTCTGACTCAGAAGCGAGTGTGCTAACCACTGAGCCACAGCTGACACTACAGAAAGAGCTTGCACTTATATAGCACCCTTCATAACATCCCAAAGTTCGCCACTGGCAGCGACACTGTCCCCAAACTATCTCCTAGTGAACCCAGGGTGCAAAACTGCCCCGAGATTGCACTGATTTTCAATCTCACTTAGGAAGAGATACAGTTTGCCAGGGTGGAAAGTTCTAAATTCACAATGGTGCAGTAGAGAGTACTTTTCTGAGGTTGAGGTTAAGGTTAGGGTAGAATAAAAGGGGCTTTACTCACTAGGTGGCTGTGCTGCAACCTAACTGTAGAATGTTTAATACTGACACTGGGGTGCCATTTCATGCAGTTAAAAATGCAAATCAAGCGTCCGTACAGAAACAGCAGTTGGTCAGAAAATATACCCGTAAATGACAAAATTGGAACGTGTTCAACCCTGCCGCACTGACATTCTTCAGTTTGAAGAGCATGAAAATTCACAACCCACAAAAATGCCATGTTCTTTTTTTTTGAAGTAGAAAATCTCTAACAGCAGGTGCAAAGCTTTGACATAGCAAGTGAGTAAGGTAGTCTTCGATGATTCCATATGCCAACATCTACAACAACAACAACAACATGCATTTATATAGCGCCTTTAACCTAGTAAAACGTCCCAAGGCGCCTCACAGGAGCGATTATCAAACAAAATTTGACACCGAGCCACATAAGGCAATATTAGGGCAGATGACCCAAAACTTGATCAAAGAGGTAGGTTTTAAGGAGCGTCTTAAAAGAGGAACATAAGAAATAGGAGCAGGAGTCGGCCATTCGGCCCTTCGAGCCTGCTCTTCTATTCAATAAGATCATGGCTGATCTTTGACCTCAACTCCACCTTCCCGCACTATCCCCCTATCCCTTGATTCCCTTAGTGTCCAAAAATCCAAAAAATGTAAGTGCCAGAGAGGTTGTTTGGCAGTAATTAAGAGTTATCACGTCGTTAAAAAGGGTACTTAGACGGAAATGGACAAGTCCTAACCAATGTTCCCTCTAATTTTTCGGGGGGCCATGCGGCCCATTCAAAATACCGCGCATGGGCGGTTTTTCCATTTAAAAGCCAGTGAGCCTGCTGCGCGGGACCTCCAGAGCACTGCGTGGCCGCGCAGCTTAAAGGGAACATTGGTCCTAACTCTCTGTGGCGAGCTTAGTCCATATCTACGATGTCAGTACAGGAACTTCACACCGATCAATATATTTGAATGGGGAGCCACATGGCGAGATGCCGTTTTCGCACAGTTTATGGAGGAGTGGGCCATCTCGGACAGCAACCTCCGGATTTTTGCGTTTAACTGCGCATCAGCGCTCGCCTGAAAGTTGCTGTTCAATTTGCGCCTCAATAACGGCGAGCCCCGTTAGCCTCGCTGTGATTTTTACAGTAAATTCTGGCCCACAGTGCAGAGTATTCCAAGTTTGCCTACAAAATTATAGACTAGAACTTGCTGTTGATGATCCTGTCAGACAAACGCTGAACACTTTGCTCTGACATTAAGTCTGCTATTTTAACAGAGGCATTAACCTATTTAAAATAAATGAGTTAATGCTCCTGTTAAAATAGCAGACACAGGAATGTCACACTAATGCCTTAAACATTTGCCTGATAACATCGCCTATAGTGACTTTGATCCTTGAAATCCTAAATACAAGACATATTCACATAAATCCCATATTTATCTTCACCATCTTGTAAACCTTACTGTGAATTATTCCCTATCCCATGGCAAGGAGTCCCCTGACATTAACTAGAGCTTTTTGAAGCTGCTTTTTATATAGGGCTTCTTTTAATTTGGTTTCTGGGAGACCGGTGTCTCAGCTTCTAAGTCTGGCTCCCTATTCCTGGTGGAAGACTCACGAGACATAGCCCATGGAAAACAGCGTCTCCATGTCTCCCACTAGGTTAAAAGAGACAGATTTAGCAGTGTAAACACTGGTGACCCTTTCCAGGAAAATGGAATCCAAATTAAATGAAGCTCAATATAAAGAAAGAATTTATATACAACAACATCAACAACTTGTATTTATATAGCGCCTTTAACGTAGTAAAACGTCCCAAGGTGCTTCACAGGTGCGTTATCAAACAAAATTTGATACCAAGCCACATAAAGAGATATTCGCAACTCCTCAGATAATGAAGCAGTCCGTGCCCATATGCAGCAATGTGAGAAGTCGCACAACACCAGGTTATAGTCCAACAGTTTTATTTGAAATCACAAGCTTTTGGAGCGCTGCTCCTTCGTCAGGTGAAGTATGCAGCAAGACCTGGACAACATTCAGGCTTGGGCTGATAAGTGGCAGGTAACATTCGCGCCACACAAGTGCCAGGCAATGATCATTCCCAACAAGAGAGTGTAGCTACCTCCCCTTGACATTCAACAGCATTACCATCGCCGAATCCCCCACCATCAACATCCTGTGAGTCACCATTGACCAGAAACTGAACTGGACCAGCCACATAAATACTGTGGCTACAAGAGCAGGTCAGAGGCTGGGTATTCTGCGGTGAGTGTCTCACCTCCTGACTCCCCAAAGCCTTTCCACCATCTACAAGGCACAAGTCAGGAGTGTGATGGAATACTCTCCACTTGCCTGGGTGAGTGCAGCTCCAACAACACTCAAGAAGCTCGACACCATCCAGGACAAAGCAGCCCGCTTGATTGGCACTCCATCCACCACCTTAAACATTCACTCCCTCCACCACCGGCGTACCGTGGCTGCAGTGTGTACCATCTACAAGATGCACTGCAGCAACTCGCCAAGGCTTCTTCGACAGCACCTCCCAAACCCGTGACCTCTACCACCTAGAAGGACAAGGGCAGCAGGCGCATGGGAACACCATCACCTCCAAGTTCCCCTCCAAGTCACACACCATCCTGACCAATGTTCCCTCTAATTTTTTTTGGCGTGGGCCATTCAAAATACCACATGGGATCCCTGGAGCGGGAACATTGATCCTGACTTGGAAATATATTCCTTCATCGTCACTGGGTCAAAATCCTGGAACTCCCTCCCTAACAGCACTGTGGGAGTACCGTCACCACACGGACTGCAGCGGTTCAAGAAGGCGGCTCACCACCACCTTCTCAAGGGCAATTAGGGGTGGGCAATAAATGCTGGGCTTGCCAGCGACGCCCACATCCCATGAATGAATTTTTAAAAATTAGGACAGATGACCAAAAGCTTGATCAAAGAGGTACTATTTAAGGAGTATCTTAAAGGAGGAGAGAGCTTTCACGAGCACAGTGTGTTTCAAAGCTCTTCAGAATCAATTAAATACGCTTGACTGTAGTCACTGTTGTAATGTAGGAAACACAGCAGCCGATTTGCGCACAGCAAGCTCCCACAAACAGCAATGAGACAAATGACCAGTTAATCTGTTTTTTAGTGGTGTTAATTCAGGGACAAATATTGGGCAGAACAACTCCCCTACTCCTAGATAGTGCCGTCGGAACTTTTATGTCCACCTGAGAGGGCAGGAGGGGCATCGTCTCATTTAACATCTCATTCAAAAGGAGGCACCTCTGACAATGCAGCACTTTCTCAGTACTGCACTGAAGTGTCAGCCTAAATATATATGCACAAGTCTGTCAGTTGGGGCTTGAGCCCATAAATTTCTGACTCAGAAGCAAGAGTGCGACCACTGAGCCAAGGCTGACGTCGATATAAAGGCTGAGAAGCTACTTTGTCATCTAGCACTAACTAGACCTGTTTCTAACCAGGAGGCATACATATTTCATACAGGAGCTTCGATAGACCAACTTCTCCTTGTCATATTTGACCAATGCCAGTTGTTTTATAAAAATGAGAAGTCGCACAACACCAGGTTATAGTCCAACAGTTTTATTTAAAATTACGAGCTTTCGGAGCTCTGCTCCTTCTTCAGGTACAGGT
Organism: Squalus acanthias; assembly: GCA_030390025.1. NCBI lineage: Eukaryota > Metazoa > Chordata > Chondrichthyes > Squaliformes > Squalidae > Squalus > Squalus acanthias. The sequence goes on from CM059444.1 coordinate 58,678,943, forward strand.
ACTAAGTTGTTTTATATGTTTAGAATCATAGGGGGAAAAATTGGGTTGCTTTGCACCTCCCGTTAACGCCCTAAGAGAGGGCGCTAACGGGGCGTAAAGCAGCTAGCGCCCGGGCACAGCGCCGCCCACGCCTCCCGCGATATTCAGCGGGAGGTTAGCAGCGGCGCTAACCGGTAGCGTCCCGCAGCACTGCGCCGCCGGCAATGACATCATCGCCGTGCGCAGCGCCCTGCTCGCACCCCGGCCGCGATCTTCGGGAGCGCCCCCTGACTTACCGCCGGACGCTATGTCCGACGGGGTCAGGGGGGCCTACCTGCGGCCGGGGAGGCGCAATTTAAAAGCGAGGTGCGGGGCGGCCATCTTTGTTGCTGGCCGCTTGCCAGCACCTCCCTGCGCTCCCATCCCCGGCCTCCTGAATGGCCCCCCCACCCACCGCGGAGTGCCGGCTGCGCTCCAAGAGTCCGGCACTTCTCTTGAGTGCCGGGCTCTTTTGCCGGCACTCCTGATCCCCGGGGGCCCAGCTGGGCCCCGGGTCGCACTGCGCAAGGCCCCTCCCCTTTAAGAAGGGGAAGAAGTCCTGCAATACCGCGGCACGTAGTGCCACGATACTGACTCGCAGCGCCCCAAGAGGGATGCGGGGCGCTTCCAGTAGCGCCCCACTTCCCTCTTGGGGCGCAACCACTCAATTTCCGGCGCGGGGGTGCCCCGCGAAGTTAGCACCTCAAATGGGGCGCTACTCAATTCTTAGCCCATAGAATCATCTAGCACAGAAGGAGGCCATTTGAAAGAGCTCTCCAGTTAGTCCCACTCCCCCCTGCTCTTTCCCCACAGCCCTGCAATTTTATCCCCTTCAAGTATTTATCCAGACCCACTTCCTTCTGACACTTGACCCAATAGCTGTGTGGTAGGATTACTCAGTATTGCCTTTAGCTTCAGATTGCGGTGTTCATCTACACAGGGATAAAACAATTTTACAAGACATGCATGGTGTCAGAAATTCCAGACACCAAAGTTAGTAAAAGAAGAAATGAAACGAGGACGAGTTCACAAGGATCTCTGACCCAGTGATGCAATCAATCCTTCATTTTCATATATTCCTTTGATCAACCATTTGATGAAGTATTCTCTTGTGTTGCCAAGCCAACTTTCATTTTTGAATTCCTGCAGGAAAATAAAATGGTGGCAGGCTTTTACAGAGCACGTGCACAACCCACAGTGATGCAGCTGTCAGAGCTGTATGCAAAATTGCACAGGTCCAATCCTGCTCTTACTGGGTGTGAGCCCGGAGCCCAAAACTACACCATTTAGGCTCCAATTGGCTACATTTGGTGCTGAATTCATCAGTGAGATTTCAGATTCCTACACAAGCCATCCCATCCCTCTGAGTGAGAATGGTAATTCATGCCAAATAAAGGGCAGTTGTGTCTTGTGCTCACACGCGCCAGGAAATGTGTGGGGGCTGTCCAAGCTCAATTCATGTAGAACCCCAATAGGCAGAGAGAGAGAGACAAGACTCCCATTGAGTAGAATTGGCCTATACTCTCTGGAGTTTAGAAGAATGAGAGGTGGTCTCGTTGAAACATATAAGATTCTGAGGGATTGACAGGGTAGATGCTGAGAGGTTGTTTCCCCTGGCTGGAGAGTCTAGAACTAGGGGGGCATAGTCTCAGGATAAGGGGTCGGCCATTTAGGACTGAGATGAGGAGAAATTTCTTCACTCAGAGGGTTGTGAATCTTTGGAATTCTCTACCCCAGAGGGCTGTGGATGCTCAGTTGTTGAGTATATTCAAGGCTGAGATCGATAGATTTTTGGACTCTCGGGGATAGTGCGAGAAGGTGGAGTTGAGGTCGAAGATCAGTCATGATCTTATTGAATGGCAGAACAGGCTTGAGGGGCCAAATGGCCGACTCCTGCTCCTAATTCTTATGTTCTAACTCCTTGCGTACTCAGTAAAACCCTGCCACCGTGACTTTAATCTCACATAAGCCATTGAATTGATATCATGGCAGGGGGGCAGGACAGAGATTTTCCATGGGAGATTTTGTGTCCTCAGCAACATCATTTACACAATTCCTGAACTTTTCGTTTTAGGACATGCCACAATGAAGTTTGTTCTGTTTGCTTCCTGACCTCATTAAAATAAATAGTTTTTTATAAACATGAAGCTCACTATTGGATGCTGTCCTGATCTGACCATCTCTGTTCCTGGAAAAGCATACACGATTTGTTTTTTCTTGTTTCTACTGAAGGCTTGAAAACCATATGAAAATTTAAATAAAATTTGCCTTTATGGTGACATGATGGCACTGTCAGAAACTGCAGGAGCTGTAAAAATATGTTTAGAGAGTATTTCCAACTAAGGTGATGTGCACATCAATGGATCAACCCTATAGAGACACATTAATTGAGTCATATAACTGTCATGCTATGCATTACCGTAAAAAACAGTGTATTTGGTTGCAAAGGTGCATAAGTTGCATCCCCAGGAATTAAGGTCATTAAAAGAAAGAAAGACTTGCATTTATATAGCACCTTTCACGACCACCGAACGTCTCAAAGCGCTTTACAGTCAATGAAGTACTTTTGACGTGCAGTCACTATTGTAATGTGGGAAACGCGGCAGCCAATTTGCGCACAGCAAGCTCCCACAAACAGTAATGTGATAATGACCAGATAATCTGTTTTAGTGATGTTGGTTGAGGGATAAATATTGGCCCCAGGACACCAAATTAACAACAACAACTTACATTTAAGTACTGCTTTTAACATAGTAAAATGTCCCAAGGCGCTTCACAGGAGCGTTATCAGACAGAATTTGACACCGGGCCAGGTAAGGAGGTATTAGGACAGATGGCCAAAAGCTTGGTCAAAGAGGTAGGTTTTAAGGTGCATCTTAAAGGAGGAGAGAGAGGCGGAGAGGTTTAGGGAGGGAATTCCAGAGCTTAGGGCCCAGGCGGCTGAAGGCACGGCCGCCAATGGTGGCGCAATTAAAATCGGAGATGCGCAAGAGGTCAGAATTGGAGGAGCGCCGATATCTCGGAGGGTTGCAGGGCTGCGTGATACTTGGTTTTCATTTTGAAAAAGGGATATGGGGACAGTGCGGGAAAGTGGAGTTGAGGTCGAAGATCAGCCATGATCTTATTGAATGGCGGAACAGGCTCGAAGGGCCGAATAGCTGACTCCTGCTCCTAGTTCTTATGTTCTTATAAAAATATTGGTTGGGCATCATTACCATCAGGACACGATTCAAAAATAAATATCAAGCCAATAGAGAGTTATGAAATAATTGTGGGGGGGAGGAATGAAATGCAACAACAACTGAACACAACCCAATGACCCTGCTCTATCTGCATCAGCAGACCAAGGTTCGCTCATATCACCTACTATGCAGATACAGCAGGGTCACATTCCAATTGCCAACAATGCGTCCTTAAAGTATGGTACAATTAAATTCACAATGAGTTTCCCTAATTTCTGTGTAGGCAGATAGAGAATTAGGATTAATTGTAACAATTTTCTTGGGGTTTTTTTCTGCTGGGGACTCTTTAGTGCAGAGTTCCTATAACGTCATTCGAAGAATTTCGATGAGTTGGCAATACACAGTTCGTAGAATTTTACAGCATAGAAGGAGATCATTCAGCCCATCTTGCCTGTGCCGGCTCTCTGAAAAAGTTATCTGCTTAGTCCCATTCCTATGCCCTTTCCCCGTGACCATTAACACTTCTCTTTTTTCACATATTTATCTAGTTCCCTTTTAAAAACTGATGTGGATTTTGCTTACACTCCATGTACTAACATCTCTGTATAACAAAAAATTCCCCTTTGTTCTTTTGGTAAGATTCTTAAATTTACACTCTCTAGTTAGCAACTCAGTGGCCAGCAATGTTCCCGCTAAGGTGGGCATGCGCGCAGTCGCGCAGTAATCTGCAAGGTCCCGCGCAGGCCGCTCACCGGCTTTTACATTGTAAATACCGCGCATGCGCAGAAATTTAAAGAGACCGCGCATTAAAAGAAACAGGCCGCGCAGAACAAAGCGCAGCTAACAGGGGACATTTGATGGCCAGTAGAAATAGTTTTCCCTATTTAACCTATCAAATCCTTCATGATTTTCAACAGCTCTATCGAATCTCCTCTCAGCCTTCTCTGCTCTACAACAACAACTTGAATTTATATCGTCCCTTCAACAGAGAAAAACAACCCAAGACGCTGCACAGAGGTGAAAGGAAAAATGGATGCCAAGCAAAAGAAGGCCAGATTAGGAAGGGTGACCAAAAGCTGGATCAAAGTGGTGAGTCTTAAAGGAGGAGAGGGAGGTGGAGGAATTTAGGGAGGGAATTCCTGGGAATGGGACCGAGGCGAGTGAAGGCACAGCTCCCATTGGTGGGACAAAGGGAGGGGCGATACACACGAGATTTCGAGGGGGGAGAGTTGTAGGGCTGGAGGAGGTTACAGAGATAAAGGAGGGGCGAGGCCATGAGGGACAGGAGGATGAGAATTTGAGGCATTTGGGGACTGGGAGTGAATGTCGATCAGTGAGGGTAGGGTTAATGTGCAAACGGCACTTAGTGCGGAGATAGAATACAGGAAGTATCATTTTGGAATATCTGAAGTTTATGGAAACTGGAGGTTGGAAGGAGAGCCACGAGAGCATTGAAGTAATCGAGTGTATCATCATAGAATCATAGAAGTTTACAGCACAGAAGGAGGCCATTCGGCCCATCGTGTCTGTGCCGGCCGAAAAAGAGCTCTCCAGCCTAATCCCGCATTCCAGCTCTTGGTCCGTAGCCCTGTAGGTTACGGCACTTCAAGTGCATATCCGAGTACTTTTTAAATGCGATGAGGGTCTCTGCCTCTACCACCCTTTCAGGCAGTGAGTTCCAGACCCCCACCACCCTCTGGGTGAAAAAGTTTCTCCTCAACTCCCCTCTAATCCTTCTACCAATTACTTTAAATCTATGCCCCCTGGTTATTGACCCTTCTGCTAAGGGAAACAGGTCCTTCCTATCCACTCTATCTAGGCCCCTCATAATTTTATACATCTCAGTTAAATCGCCCCTCAGCCTCCTCTATTCCAGAGAAAACAACCCCAGTATAGAGGATGACAAAGGCATGTATGATGGGCTGAGGTAGGAACAGAGGCAGGCACTGGTACCAGAGGCATAAATAGGCAATTTTTGTGTTGGAGAGGATATGGGGTTAGAAGCTCAGCTTAGGGTCGAACAAGACACCAAGGGGGGAAAAATTTGTGTTCGCCAGCAAAGTTGCCGGTGTTACTAGCAACTGTAGTTAACGACCACTGGAAATGGCCGCAATGCTAAGCGAGTGAAATTGGTCTGGGGTCCTGGTCCTGGTGGCGTTGCTGGAGGGATCCGGGACAAAGTTTCTGTCCAGGTCCGGCGTTGCAGCTTCTCACAGCCTCTGTGAGCAAGGCTGTGGAGCTCGCAGGGAATGGTGGGCAATGAAGAGGTCTGAGGATTAAAGGGGCCGTGCACACTGAAGCAAGACAAAATAAAATGAAGTGAATCAATACATTTTTCAGCCCTTTCTGCCTTTTAAAAAATATTCAACATTTAAAAGAAGTTCCAAATGTGAATATTCAGCTGTTAAAGCTGAATTACCTTCCTAACCTCCACAAATGGGAAAACTGCCTCAGCACTAACACAAATGGCTCAGCAAGCCAGGGAAGGGGCACCGAGGGTCCCACACACAGCATTCCAGCTTTGTGCAGGGGGTCAACACAGCTACACAGGCCCTCTACCCGTAAGGGCCAGGAGGTCCTCCAGAAAGAAGGATGTGGGAGCACATCACCGAGGCCATCACTGCCAGCAGTGTCGCTCCCACCATCTGGCTCCAGTGCCCAAAGAAGCGTCATGACCTCAGACCACTGGTCAAGGTCAGTGAATACATCTTCAAAAGCCGTCTCCTACCAACTGCACCACTAGCCTCACACACTGCCCAATGCACGACCCCCAATCACTCACCTACCAACAATCTGCACCAATGACGAGGCACATCTCCCATTCCTAGCCTCACCTCACCCGCTAGGAGGAGACGGTGCAGGTCATTCTTGGCAGGGGCATGGTTGAGCCCTTGACCAGCAGGCGGGGCTGAAAGGATATAAGATGCTGGTACCTCATACGTTATCCTCCTTCTGGCATGCACCTCTTGCTTTCCCGCCCTCCCCTCACCACAACTCCAGCCTTGTGCCTTCCTCATTTCACACACCCAAGAAATGCAGCCTGCCCAGCCAGTGGGTCAACAAGAAGAGGGAGAGGAGAGTGAAGAAGAACAAGTACAGAAGACGATTGATTTGACATTCCCGGCCACCAACTCCTCAAGTTCAACCAGCAAGGACATTTGCAGTGTCCCCAGTGAAAGTCAGCAGCCTTCCACCAGCCATGCTGCAGCCACTGGGGTAGTACTGCGTGACATCAGTAGGATAGGCAAAGGCACACAAGACACTTACTAAGAGAATGCATACAACAAAACAACAACTTGTATTTATATAGCGCTTTTAACATAGTTAAACGTCCCAAGGCACTTCACAGGAGTGTTATAAGACAAAAGAGTTTGACACCGAGCCACATAAGGATAAATTATGGCAGGTGACCAAAGGCTTGGTCAAAGAGGTAGGTTTTAAGGAGCGTCTTAAAGGAGGAAAGAGAGGTAGAAAGGCGGAGAGGTTTAGGCAGGGAATTCCAGAGCTTAGGGCCGAGGCAACAGAAGGCACGGCCACCAATGGTTGAGCGATTATAATCAGGGATGATCAAGAGGGCAGAATTAGAGGAGCGCAGATGTCTCGGGGATTGTGGGGCTGGAGGAGATTAGAGATAGGGAGGGGCGAGGCCATGGAGGGATTTGAAAACAAGGATGAGAATTTTGAAATTGAGGCGCTGCTTAACCGGAAGGTAATGTAGGTCAGCGAGCACAGGGGTGATGGGTGAACAGGACTTGGTGCGAGTTAGGACACGGGCAGCCGAGTTTTGGATGACCTCAAGTTTACGTAGGGTAGAACGTGGGAGGCCAGCCAGGAGTGCGTTGGAATAGTCAAGTCTACAGGTAACAAAGGCATGGGTGAGGGTTTCAGCAGCAGATGAGCTGAGGCAAGGTTGGAGACGAGCGATGTTACGGAGGTGGAAATAGGCGGTCTTAGTTATCACCCGGATATGTGGTCGGAAGGTTGCAAACAGTGTAGCTCAGCCTCAGACAAATGTTAGGGAGAGGGATGGAGTCAGTGGCTGGGGAACAGAGTTTGTGGCGGGGACTGAAAACAATGGCTTCGGTCTTCCCAATATTTAATTGGAGAAAATACGGGTGATGAGTTGATTCCTTGATGTAATATTAGATGGATAGACATAGATAGGTGGATTGGAAAGTTTGCTTTGTGGTGCCTTTTATTTCAGCATCGTGGCCAAGAGGATGTTGTGATGGTCATTAACAGATGGAAGGTAAGGTGTGGGACTAATGTTGAAAAGGGAATTGGGGTTGTGGTCACTGGGAGAGCAGGTGGATGATTCCATCCCGGATATCCCAGCCACAAAGGGGCTGTCTGGAATGCATCCTTCTGTCTGATTCCTCCTCTTCTGATTCCTCCTCTTCTGCGTCTTCCTCTTCCCTCTGCAAGCGGATGCTGTAAATGTGAAATGACAGCATAAAATGCTTGAAATACTCAGTTGCTCAGGCAGCATGTCCACCTGAGACGTGAACTCTGTTTTTCTCTCCACGGATGTTGCGTGACCTGCTGAGCATTCGCAGCATGTTCTGTCTCCTCAAAGGCCTTCATGTACCATCCGAGCCCTTGCAAACGCCCAGCAGCACTCTCTACACACTTAAAAAACTTTTCACATCTATTGCAGCAAGCCACCACGTCAATAAAATTTAAAAAAACAGTCCGAACCCTTAAATTCAAACTTACCTGAATGATGTGTGTGTCCCTTTAAGAGGTCCAGACATCGCCACTGTCAGTCTGCTTGCACGCCAGGTTAACTTGGCATGCTTAGGACCCAGCGGTGAATTCAGCGCTAGGGTCAAAGTTCGCACTTGTGATGTAAAGTCGGCGTTGCATGGCGATTGACGTCACAATGCCGCCATTTTGTTCAGCATGGCGCTGCCAGTTACAGGCAGCGGCCGCCGTTTTAGCGCCATTTATTGGCGCTAAGGCCACGAATTTCTAGCCCCAAGGTTGGAAACAGTTTAATTCAGCCTGAGACAATAGCCAAGGAAAGGAATGGCGCCGGTGGCAATGTGATTGGAGGGAGCCTTGTCGGTGATTGAGATCACCCGCCCTGGTCTTGAACCACGATGCCACAAGTAAACTGCATTGCCGCGCCACTCCACTGGGGAACACTGCAGACGGTGGCGCTGCACCAAAACATTTGGGAGTCAGGACCCGCGTCGCAAAATAAACCTCCCCCGCCCATCGAACCAGCCCCAGTTAGGAGGAGTCAGCAAGGGGAGCCGAGGGAGGGAGAGAAAATCCTGTGGACCTCTCGAGGGTGGACTGGCAGGCAGCCAGCAGCAGCCTTTGGCAGAGGACTAGTAAGAGAGACTTGCAATTATATAGCGCCTTTCACGACCACTGGACGTCTCAAGGTGCCTTACAGCCAATGAAGTACTTTTGAAGTGTAGTCACTGTTGTAATGTGGGAAACGCAGCAGCCAATTTGCGCACAGCAAGCTCCCACAAACAGCAATGTGATAATCACCAGATAATCTGTTTTTAGTGATGTTGATTGAGGGATAAATATTGGCCAGGGCACCGGGGATAACTCCCCTGCTCTTCTTCAAAATAGTGCCGTGGGATCTTTTACATCCGCCTGAGAGAGCAGACGGGGCCTCGGTTTAGTGTCGCATTCAAAAGACGGCACCTCCGACAGTGCAGCACTCCCTCGGTACTGCACTGGAGCGTCAGCCTAGCTTTTTGTGCTCAAGTCTCTTGGAGTGGGACTTGAACCCACAACCTTCTAGACTCAGAAACAAGAGTACTACCCACTGAGCCGCGGCTAACATTGGCTCCAAGGTCTGAGATGATCTAAAGGAAGGAATTTTAAGAGAAACCTGACAAAAATAGCGCAAAACCTCTCCAGTTTAGGGTTAGAAAAGCTTTAATTCAGCCAGCAACTTTACTGTATTGAAGCCGGGGAGAATCTGTACTGAGATGGACTCGCTGACGGAGGGACGTGTTACAAGGGTGGATACATTTCATGCCAGGGTAATAGGACCCTCCTGGATAAATCAGGAGGCTTATCAATTATAGAAGTGTCAAGTGACTGTCAATAAGTAAAAATTATACCTGGAAAGAAATTTCCAAGCATATTCTGTCAATTATTAATTCAATGCCCATCTACACTAAGCACGAATAGCCCAGCAATGTAAAATATGTGTTCTGGTTGTTAATGTGACGCAATACAGGGCCAGGGAAAGATCTTGAGGGCTGGTGCAAACGAGGTGATGTCACATCTGTTCCTCGGGGTAAAGTTACTTGCGGTATTCCCGTGTCAAGAGTGGTGGCTGGACATCAACTAATGATGACAAACAACAGATGGAAAGTGACATGAATCCCGAGCCCAACCAGACATGTAAATGATTGCGGGCGGTCTCGTAATAGACCTCCCAAATGGGCTGGCTCTGATCTGGGCCGCAAGTGAAATGGGCTGATGCAAAGTGTTTTTATGTTTAGCTTGGGGGTTCTTGCGAAGCGGCGCTCAAGCCACAAATGTTTGGCTCTACATGACTTCCAGCTACTGCTCCAGAACAAGCCCCCGCAACCCCAACCATTGATCGTTGCAATACAATCAACATCCAGCTTTGTCTGAAGACCCAACAGCAGTTTGCTGGACTCAGGAAAATCTGGGTCCCCGGTGTCATCGGGACTACAGAAGACCCCCGGCCTTCCATCAGAGGGTGCCCGAGACAATTGGAGTATTTCTTGCCCCATCATCAATGGCACTCCATGAATGTAAAAGTGCTTTAACGCAGGTATGGTTCTCTGAATCTTCACCATTTCTCTAACCGCAGCCATCATGTGAAGAATAATAAAGAAAACAAAATTTGCATTTATATTGCACCTTTCACAACCTCAGGACGTCCCAAAGCGCTTTACAGCCCATGAAGTACTTCTTGAACTGCTGTAATGTAGGAAACGCAGCAGCCAATTTGCACACAGCAAAGTCCCACAAACAGCAATGTGATCATGATCAGATAATCTGTTTGTTCAGTGGTGTTGGTTGAGGGATCAGTATTGATACTGGGGAAGAACTCCCCTGCTCTTCTTCAAAATAGTGCCATGGGATGTTTTGTGTCCACCTGAGAGTGCAGACAAGGCCTCAGTTTAAGGTTGCATGTGAAGGACAGCAACTTGACAGTGCGTCACTCCCTCAGTACTGCACTGAAGTGTCAGCCTGGATTATGGGCACGAGTCTCTGGAGTGGGACTATGAACTCACAACCTTCTGACTCTAGGTGAGAGTGCTACCAACTGAGCCACAGGTTCAAGTTTTGGGTTTGAGGCCTACTCCAGAGACACTTGAGCCCATAATCCAGGCTGACACTCCAGTGCAGTGCTGAGGGAGTGCTGCACTGTCGGAGGTGCCTTCTTTCGGATGAGACATTAAACCGAGGCCCAGTCTGCCCACTCAGGTGTCTGTCTGTCTGCCGGGTGGGAAAACCAGCGGCCCTGGCAATCGGGAGAGATATGGAGGGCAGGGGAGGGTTAATATCGAGGCCGTTAACTCTGTTTCTCTCGCCACAGATGCTGCCTGACCTGCTGAGTGTTTCCAGCACTTTCTGTTTAGATTTCAGATTTCCAGCATCCGTGATATTTTGCTTTTGACATTAGTAGAACCCGTCTCTCTCGCATATCTTTTTCTCTTTTGCTTACTTACATAGATACGTTTTTACATGGAATCTACAGCACAGAAACAGGCCATTCGGCCCAACTGGTCCGTGCCGGTGTTTAAGCTCCACACGAGCCGCCTCCCACCCTACTTCATCTCACCCTATCAGGATATCCCCTTCCATTCTTTCTCCCTCATGTGTTTATCTAGGCTTCCCCTTAAATGCATCTATGCTAGTCGCCTCAACTACTCCCTGCGGTAGCGAGTTCCACATTCTCACCACTCTCTGGGTAAAGAAGTTTCTCCTGAATTCCCTATTGGATTTGTTACTGTCTTATATTTATGATCCCTAGTTCTGGTCTCCCCTGCAAGTGGAAACATCTTCTCTACGTCATCGAACCCCTTCATAATTTTAAAGACCTCTATCAGGTCACCCCCTCCAGCCATCTCCTTTCTGGAAAAACGAGCCCCAGCCTGTTCAGTCCTTCCCGATAGTCATGACGGCCTGGATTTTGAGGGTCCGCAGAGCGGCCCCACAGGTTCCGGGTTTCCGCATGCGCTGCGTAAGCACGAAAACCCAGAACTTCGATCTGTCAAGTTTCGCATTGACAGATCCTTCGCGTCCGCTGCAAAAACACTTTCGCTGGCGCAGAGTTGGTCTGTTTGCCCAACTACTGCCCAGCGATAGCCCACAAAACCCTTACGCCTGGTAAAAACAGGCCTTCTTTTACCAGTGTAAGGATTAAAATAAATGTTAAAATAAAATGTTTTAAATGATTAAAACATACACATACATTTAAAATTAGTTTAGGTAAATTTTGGCCCGTGTTAAAATGTTGAAATTTATTTTTTCAAAAAATTACATCCACCTAAGAGAGCAGATGGGGCCTCGGTTTAATGTCTCATCTGAAAGACAGCACCTCTGACGGTGCAGCACTCCCTCTGCGAGTGTCAACCTAGCTTTAATATGCTCAAGGGTCCACTAGAGTAGGACTTGAACCCACAACCTTCTGACTCAGAAGCGAGAGTGTCTACCCACTGAACCACAGCTGACACTGTGCAGTTGCTAAGCAGTTTACTTCAGTTTTGCTGTGTTGGTTGTGGAGGAGGTCACAGCAGGCATTGATAGCCAGGACACTTCATGGAAATGATAAATAATGATTTACGCTTTCAGCTGCAGCGACACTCAAGAAGCTCGACATCATCCAGGACAAAGCAGCTCGCTTGACTGGCACCCCATCCACCACCTTAAACATTCACTCCCTCCACCACCGGCGTACCGTGGCTGCAGTGTGCACCATCCACAAGATGCACTGCAGCAACTCGCCAAGGCAGCACCTCCCAAACCCACGACCTCTACCACCTGGAAGGACAAGGGCAGCAGGCGCATGGGAACACCACCACCTCCAAGTTCCCCTCCAGGTCACACACCATCCTGACTTGGAAGTATATCGGCCGATCCTTCATCGTCGCTGGGTCAAAATCCTGGAACTCCCTCCCTAACAGCACTGTGGGAGCACCTTCACCACACGGACTGCAGCGGTTCAAGAAGACGGCTCAACGCCACCTTCTCAAGGGCAACTAGGAATGGGCAATAAATGCCGGCCTTGCCAGCGACGCCCACATCCTAAGAATGAATTAAAAAATGTAAAATCTATATCTCTCACAACTGCAGCAGAATATCATGTGCGAGGAATGTAAAACATAGGGCATGTTGACCAGCCAACGGTTTGGTTAAAAGTGGAAGATACAGAAAACAAAAGGTGATCAGTTTAATGTGATTGTTTCCTGAACCTCCTTATAAAGTCAGGCAATTGCCCAGCGGCACCTATAACTGAGCACTTTAACCTTAATTTGATTGATTTCAGGCCAAAACCTCTGGTGTGGGGGTAGCTTTGACTTTGCGCGACAGTGTAAAAGGGGCGATAGTGAATCGGCCGCCCGTTTTACATCTCTCCCGAGTTTCATTTCCATTGATGTAAAACAGGCTGCTGATTCGCTATCACCCACTTTACGCTATCGCGCAAGGTCAAGATGACCCGCTAGGTGTTAAATGGTTTCTATGTGCTTTGGAAATAAGATGTATTTGCATAGGAATAATATCTTTTTGTGTACCAGCCAGTAACGTGTATTCCTTTAACACAGCAAGTTGGAAGTAACCAAATTTAAAGTGACCAGTGATCTGGAGATAAAGATTATCTGTACAACAATAAATTCTTTCCTCTGCCTAGTGGTCAGCTTTGGTTACCTATCCACTTTCCAGAGGAAAGTTTTTCCCTACTTTGTCTATCAAAACTCCTCATAATTTTGAACAACTCTATTCGGTCTCCCTTTAATCTTTTCTGCTCTAGAGATTCTCCAATCTCTCCAATTGGGATACATTTAGGACTGATATCAGGAAGCTCACCTTTACACAAAAAATGGTCAACACATATGATGGGGGGGGGGGTCTTCTTCTTCTTCTTCTTAGGCAGTCCCTCGGATCCGAGGATGACTTGCTTCCACACTAAAAATGAGTTCTCAGGTGACTGATGAGTCCAATGCGGGACCTACAGTCTCTGTCACAGGTGGGGCAGACGGTGGTTGAAGGGGCGGGTGGGTGGGGTGCTTGGGTTGACGTGCGCTCCTTCCGCTGTTTGTGCTTGTTTCCGCTTGCTCCCGGCGAAGAGACTCGAGGTGTTCGGCGCCTTCCCGGATGCTTCTCGTCCACTTTGTGCGGTCTTAGGTCAGGGATTCCCAGGTGTCGGTGGGGATGTTGCACTTTTTCAAGGAGGCTTTGAGGGTGTCCTTGAAGCGTTTCCTCTGCCCACCTGGGGCTCTCTTGCTGTGTCGGAGCTCCGAGTAGAGCGCTTGTTTGGGAGTCTCGTATCGGGCATGCGGACGATGTGGCCCGCCCATATGATGGACTCCCAGATAAAGTAGCGAAAGTAAAAAGAAACCCTGAAATCATTTAAGAACCAATTAGACGCAACAATATTTTCAGGTCATTCTGGATGGATGGGCCTTCCCTCATCCATAATTATCTTGTGATATTAAAAATATATACATTTTCTCCAGAGGCGACATGAGGGAACGTTTTTTTACGCAGCGAGTTGTTGTGATCTGGAATGCGCTGCCTGAAAGGGCGGTGGAAGCAGATTCAATAATAACTTTCCAAAGGGAATTGGATAAATACTTAAAGCGAAAAAATTTGCAGGGCTATAGGGAAAGAGCAGGGGAGAGGGACTGATTGGAGAACTCTTTCAAAGAGCCGGCACAGGCACGATGGGCCGAATGGCCTCCTTCTGTGAAAGAAGAAAAAAAGAAAGACTTGCATTTCTATAGCGCCTTTCACGACCACAGGACGTCTCAAAGTGCTTTACAGCCAATGAAGTACTTTTTGAAGTGGAGTCACTGTTGTAATGTGGGAAACGCGGCAGCCAATTTGCGCACAGCAAGGTCCCACAAACAGCAATGTGATAATGACCAGATCATCTGCTTCAGTTATGTTAGTTGAGGGATAAATCTTGGCCAGGACACCGGGGATAACTCCCCCTGCCGTATCATTCTATGATTCTATGATTTGAATTGTGCTAAACTCCTATTCATCGCATTTACGTTGTCATTTAAGGATTGAGCATAATGTGCTGAATGGCTTTCTCATTCTTTCTTTTTTGTATGTTTGAATGTGCTAATAATTGTGATGCAGTCATTGCATGTTAATGAAATGATAACCAGCAGTGGAGTACTAGGAACTTACAGATATTTTTAACCATTAGCACAGCTAGACTCAATCTTTTGGCAGCCTTTCCTGTTTTGATGCACTTTGTGCAACAGACAGTGTGCTGCCCCTTTCGGAATCAGCATTGTAGAAGTCGAACAATGGGCTCTGTCAAGTCCTCAGTTTTGTTAACAGTGTAAGCTATCTTGATGTATCTCACTGCTAAAAATAGACGCATCTCTTGTGTGTTAAAATGAGTCATTCTTTTAAAATCAGATCTCACTCCTACCAGCTCCCTGATGTTGAGAGTTCTGGTGTCAATGTGCTGTTTGACAAAGAGGGGTCACAGAATCATAGAATCATAGAAAGTTACAGCACGGAAGGAGGCCATTTCGGTCCATTGTGTCCGTGCCGGCCGACAAAGAGCTATCCAGCCTAATCCCACTTCCCAGCTCTTGGTCCGTAGCCCTGCAGGTTAGAGCATCCCAAGTGCACATCCAAGTACTTTTTAAATGTGGTTAGGGTTCCTGCCTCTACCACCCTTTCAGGCAGTGAGTTCCAGACCCCCACAACCCTCTGGGTGAAGAAATTTCCCCTCAAATCCCCTCTAAACCTTCCCCCAATTACTTTAAATCTGTGCCCCCTGGTTTTTGACCTCTCTGCTAAAGGAAATAGGTCCTTTCTATCCACTTTATCTATGCCCCTCATAATTTTATACACCTCAATAAGGTCTCCCCTCAGCCTCCTCCATTCCAAGGAAAACAGACCCAGCCTATCCAGTCTTTCCTCATAGCTAAGATTCTCTACTCCCGGCAACATCCTCGTAAATCTCCTCTGTACCCTCTCCAGTGCAATCACATCTTTCCTGTAATGTGGTGACCAGAACTGCACGCAGTACTCTAGCTGAGGCCTAACTAGTGTTTTATACAGTTGAAGCATAGCCCCCCTGCTCTTGTATTCTATGCCACGGCTAATAAAGACAAGCATTCTGTATGCTTCTTAACCACCTTATCTACTTGGCCTGCTACCTTCAGGAGTCACCACAGCCAAGCCTGTTAGAAAGAAAGAAAGACTTGCATTTATATAGCGCTTTTCACGACCACTAGATATCCCAAAGCACTTTACAGCCAATGGAGTACATTTTGAAGTGCAGTCACTGTTGTAATGTAGGAAACGCGGCAGCCAATTTGCACACAGCAAGCTCCCACAAACAGCAATGTGATAATGACCAGATAATCTGGTTTAGTGATGCTGATTGAGGGATAAATATTGGCCCCAGGACATCAGGGATAACTCCCCTGCTCTTCTTTGAAATAGTGCCATGGGATCTTTTATGTCCACCTGAGAGAGCAGATGGGGCCTTTGGTTTAATGTTTCAACTGAAAGATGGCACTCTCTGACAGTGCAGCACTTGCTCAGTACTTGCACTGGAGTGTCAGCCTAGATTTTTATGCTCAAGTCTCTGGAGTGGGTGCTTGAACCCACAACCTTCTGACTCAAACAGGCGAGAGTGTGCTACCCACTGAACCACAGCTGACACTAGCATTAGTGTTCGCACGCGACACCCACACCTGACAGGAGGCTTCTGGACATCGGGGATTGGGAGCACTTGGCTGGGTTTTTACCCCCACTGGGCCAACATTAGTGGGCCTCACTGCTATCAAAGGGCAGGGATCAAACTGCAGTTCATTTACCCATCAGGCGAATTCACAGTTGCTATTTAGACGAAGTATATTTTTAACGTCACCATAAAGATAGAAGGAAACAAATCATTCAAAATAGACATCAAAAATAGGTCGATTTTGAAAGGGGGACTAATTTTGTAGCTCACACAGTCCTCTTTTGCTCAATGATCCTCGTCAAGCGTTCTCCTGCTTCCCAGACCAGCATTCATCCCTCAACAACAACAACTTGTATTTATACAGCGCCTTTAGCATAATAAAACGTCCCAAGGCGCTTCACAGGAGTGTCATAAAACAAAATGTGAAACTGAGCCACACAAGGAGATAAGAGGACAGGTGACCTAAAGCTTGCTCAACGAGGTAGGTTTTAAGGAGCGTCTTAAAGGAGGAGGGAGAGGTAGAGAGGCAGAGCGGTTTCGGGAGGGAATTCCAGAGCTTAGGGCCTAGACAGCTGAAGGCACGGCCGCCAATGGTGGAGCGATGAAAAAAACAGGGACTTAGCATCCAAAGGGGGAAAAATTAGGTCGCGCCCCATTTGGGGCACAAATATCGTCTGGATGCAAAAATTAGCGCCTGCCGCTAATTATCGCCACTGACTGGAAACTTCACTTTTACCGCCCCGGGAGGTGAGTGGAGCGCTAAATCAGGCGCTGCACACCTGTCTTAAGGCGCAAAGGCCGAGCAGTGAGGCGCTAACTCAGCGCGCGAGCGCAGCGCAGGTGCTGCCAGTTAGCGAGGGAACACAGACACACTGGCGCCGGACACTTCTTAAAGCGGGGGGGCCAACTTGCTCCCCAGCCACACCCTGCTCATTGCAGCCTTGAATCTCGGCCTGGAGAGACCTGTGAATCCATTTTGCTGCCAAGGATGGAGAGGGTGAGAGAACGAGCTCAGCGCTTCACCGAGCGGGCCTTGGATGCTCTGGTTGGCGCGGTGGAGCGCAGAAGATCTATACTCTTCCCTGAGAGTGGCAGGAGGCCTTTGCCACGCGAGTACAGAAGAGTGTGGAGGGAGGTGGCTCAGAGCGTCTCCTCCAGGAGCATGGTGCCCAGGACCCATGTTCAATGCCGCAAAAAGTTCAACGACCTCACTCGGGTCGTCAGGGTGAGTGGCTTTTTCTCAATACCTCTCCATCCCTCCATCTCAACCTCACTCTATGGCCAGAGGGTCTTAAAACCCCAATGCACAACACTCATCCAACACCTATGGCCCTTTCATGAAACACACACACACATTCCACACTTTGCATACAGTAAGGGCTATTCACCTATGGGAGGCACATCAGGCAAGACCATGGCTGCATACAGTAAGGGCTATTCACCTATGGGAGGCACATCAGGCAAGACCATGGCTGCATACAGTAAGGGCTATTCACCTATGGGAGGCACATCAGGCAAGACCATGGCTGTATATTTACTCAGATGCTGTCCTTTTTCTTGCAGGCCAAGCTGGCGCATAATAGGAGACAGCAGCAATGGACAGGTGGAGGGCGGCCTCAGCTGCAACCCCTCAGCGATCTTGAGGAGCGCGTCCACAGGATTGTGGCAAGCCGGGTGATCGGTCCCGTCGCCACTGGAGACGCCGACCCCGTTCTGGACAGCAATGGTAAGGTCATCACCTTTTTGTCCTCTGTCCTTCCACTTGTCCCTCACAACACCAGCCTTTGACACTTTCAATCCAACTTGCTAACTCGCTGCACTTATTCCTCCCTTACTGCCACCCTGTCCTCACGCTAAAGCCACTCTTGTACCTCCCTGCTTTCAGATGGTGATTCACCAGCTGAGGAGACGGGCCCTGAAGCTGCGAGTGGGAGTGAAGCTGCAGCCGAGGAGGAAGAGGAAGCCGGAGCATCAGTGCCACCCTCTCCCGAGGAAGCCCATGCCCACACTGGGAACACGCCTTCCCTGGAGGGGAGCAGGGGGGAAGGGTCTGATGAGGGTGAAGCTCCAGGACCCAGCGGGCTGCAGCAACGCCATGGGGGTAAGGAAGAACGGGGGCCTTCTCCCCAGAGGGAGAGTATGCCAGCGACTCCTACTGCAATGGACGCAGAGGAGGAGCGGCTGATCGCAGAAATGAACACCCAGGCGGTGGGCATGCACACTGAGCTCATGGGTGCAGTGGAAAGGGTGCCCGAATGCATTGAGTCACTGGCAAGGAGTGTGGAGCACTTCGCTGTAGCACAGGCGGATGCCACACTAACGCTTAGTGCTGCAATTCAGTCACTGACTGCCGTGATCCCATCTCTGACTGCTCTCATGCAGACTCAGATTGAGGCCACGCGAGCACTGACTGCTGCCAACCTCGATGGTTCGTTCACATGTCCTCGGGGCTCTCACCGCGCCGCAGCAGGCCAGCAATCTGTGCTCCAGCAGATTGCTCCAGATGCTGAAGTGCTGCCCCGTGGGAGTGCCAGTGTGTCGGGCGAGCAGGGAGTTGCTGTCCTCTCTCACGATGACAGCATTCCTGCTGCCAACACTGTCACTTCTCCACTGCACTTGCCACCGCCTGTAGGACAGACTGCTGCCGCCCATGCAGAGTTGGTGCAGTCTGCAGCCGGGCCCTCCAGGCCCAGAACTGGTCGAGGCCGTCCTTCAGGGGCATCTGCAGTGTCAGGGTCTGACGATCAGCAGCCTACCACCAGCCTTGCTGCAGCCACTGAGGTCCCATTACGGAGGAGCAGTAGGGTTAGAAGGGGGGAAGTGCGCAAGGGAAGGAGATCACCCTCAAAGGGCAAAAAGTAGGAGGTGTGACAAAATGCTGGTCATTTTTTTATTAAAGGCCGAGGTTCGTGGTCCAACTTTTGTCTAGCGTTTTGGACATTATCTCCAGGTTGTGAGAACCAGTTATGTTAATGACTGTTTTTTTGTGTTTATTTCTATGAGTTTGTCATGAGGAAATGACACACACAGAGTTTGTAAAATAAATAAGTTTTTGTATTCAAAATATACATGTTTGGTGTTTGGAATCATTGGTGCCTTGGCCGGCTTAGGGGTTGCGTGCTGGGTTCATTGATGTTGTTAGCAATGGCAGAAGCCATTTCCACAGCAGGGGCCCTAGAAGCGGCTTGCTATCAGCCGTTGACGGACGGCCCTTGCAGTTTCACCATTGTGGGCCGCCCTCCCGCCTTGGTGCTGCTGATGATCATCCTCCTCGTCCTCTTCCTCCTCTTCCTCCTCCTCCTCTGGTGGTGCTCCAAGGCCTGGTGGCATTGGCTGGGTCCTGACGATTGCCATGTTATGCAACATGCAGCACACAACTACGAAGTTGGATACTCGCTCAGGCGAGTACTGCAGGGCTCCTCCAGAATGGTCGAGACAGCGGAACCGTTGCTTCAGCACGCCAATTGTGCGCTCAATGATGTTCCTGGTAGCTTGATGGCTCTCATTGTACCGCAGCTCAGCAGGGGTGTTGGGCGTACGGAGCGGTGTCATCAGCCAGGTGCTCAATGGATACCCCTTGTCCCCGAGAAGCCAACCAACTGGCTGATGCGGTGCCTCGAAAAGTTCTGCCACAGTAGTCTGGCGCAGGATGAAAGCATCGTGGCAGCTGCCAGGATAGTGGGCATTGACAGCGAGTATCAGCTGTCTGTGGTCACAGACCAACTGAACATTCAAGGAATGGAACCCCTTTCTGTTCCGGAAATCCTCGGCATTCTCATGTGGAGCACGCAAAGCCACATGCGTGCAGTCAATGGCGCCCTGCACCATGGGGAAGCCCGCTATCCTCGCAAAGCCCAGAGCGCGGTCACGCTGCTTGTCTAGGGTCATGGGGAAAGAGATGAACTCTCGTCTCCTTTTAAAGAGGGCATTTGTGACCTGCCGGATGCAGCAATGCACCGCGAACTGGGAGATATTGGTGAGGTCCCCAGCAGCAGCTTGAAATGAGCCAGTAGCATAGAAGTTGAGAGCCACTGTGACCTTCACTGCCACCGACAGAGACGTCCTGGACCTCAGTTGAGGCTGCAGATCTGGCTGCAGCAGGTGGCAGAGCTCAGTGACCACCTCCTTGCTGAATCGCAGCCTTCGCAAACACAGCTGCTCAGACAAATGAATGTAGGAGAGCTGTTCACGATATACCCTGGGAGGGTAAGCTCTCCTGTACAGACGCCTGTTGGCCCTCCTCCGTCTGGCCATCATTGCCACTCTCTCTCTGCGTCTCTGTGTCCTCCGATTCAGCTGGAGCAGGACGACGCCCCCATTCAGTGCAGCCCCCATAGTCTCTTTGCAAGCAAAGTTATGAAGGACAGCAACTAAAGTACCAGCGAAGTTAGGATCAGTAGGCAAAACTACCTCACAAAGCGTTGACTCAATGCAGAAGTCTCTCTTTCTCTCTCTCCGAATCTCTCTCTCTCTCTCAGAACGAGTGGTGCAAAAATGTCAACCACAGAAAAAGACAGGAAGAGGCCCCCTTTAAATAGCGCCCCCCCCAGCCCCACAGCGATTGATAGCGTTCCAGTCTTCCGGTCGTTGGATGCGCCAGGCGGTAAGGCAGGGGGCGCCACTCAATTTCCGCTCCGGGGCGCCACAAGGGCGTTGCACCATGGAATGACGTCACAATCTGCGCGCACAGGTGGTCGCAGCGGTAAAGTTTAGCGCCACCGCACAATGTCTAGTTAAGTTCCCGAGCGGCGCAAACATCGCTGCGCCCGGGCGCTAGCGGCTTTGCGCCCCATTAGCGCCCTCTTAAGGCGCTAACGGGAGGCGCAACCAACTGAATTTTTCCCCCAAATAATTCAAAAGAAAAAATTTAAGGAATCTTAATTTCTTAGGAGGCGCCAAATTGTTGATATCATTCCAGAGGCCACTGTTTGAACTGCAGTGAATTCATTCCCTCCTGCCCATCTATTGGTTGAACTGTACTGAGTTCAATACCTCATCCGTACCCATCCAATAATAAATGGAGCGTTACGCCCAGTAACAGAGAGGATAGAATTAAAAAGCAGGGAAGTTATGTTAAACTTGCATAGAACCTTGGTTAGACCACATTTGGAGTACTGTGCACAGTTCTGGTCACATTATAAAAAAGGGTTATAGAGTCACTGGAGAAGGTGAAAAAAGATTCACAAGAATGATACCAGAACTGAGAGGATATACTTATCAGGAAAGGCTGAACAAGCTGGGGCTCTTTTCTCTAGAAAAGAGAAGGCTGAGGGGTGACCTGATAGAGGTCTTTAAGATTATGAAAGGGTTCGATGGGGTAGATGTAGAGAAGATGTTTCCACTTGTGGGAGAGATTAGGGGTCATAAATATAAGATTGTCACTAATAAATCCAATAGGGAATTCAGGAGAAACTTCTTTACCCAGAGAGTGGTTAGAATGTGGAACTCGCTACCACAAGGAGTAGTTGAGGCGAATAGCATAGATAAATTTAAGGGGAAGCTAGATAAGCACATGAGGGTGAAAGGAATAAAAAGATATGTTGCCGGGGTTGGATGAAGAGTCGTGGGAGGAGACTCGTGTGGAGCACAAACGCGAGCGTGGACCAGTTGTGCTGAATGGCTTGTTTCTGTGCTGCAGACTCAATGTAATTATTTGCCAGTAAAACTCTCTCTCTCTCTGTCAGCGGACTTCTCCCTCTCCCAATATAAACTGCTCTACAGTTGGCCAGCATAACAACGGTCAATGGGCTTGAAAATAACTCATTGCATGCCACGCGCTTTTTAATGTTTGCAAGAGACATGATAAGGTACTAAGTAAATACATATCATGCTTTCTCTAGCATACCAATCTTAAAATAAATTAAAACACCCTCTGTTTGCATCACATGAGCCAGACCTGTCAACACCCAGCTCAGATCAGCCATGATCTTATCGAATGGCGGGACAGGCTCGAGGGGCTGAATGGCCTACTCCTGTTCCTATGTTCCTAAGTTCTGACAGGGAGATGACGGTAATGGATGAGAAGAAGGAATGTGGGTGCGTAAAAATAAAGTAGAATTTTTAAAAGATGCACTCATTTCATATGAGAACGGAAATGGGGAGGGTGGGCAGGAGGGGGGGTGGGGCCCTCATGACTGGATATCCTGTGGGGGTGGGGCCCTCATGACTGGATATCCTGTGGGGGTGGGGCCCTCATGACTGGATATCCTGTCAACTTTCACTGCCTAGGCTTGCACATGGGGAGTTGCTGGAGGTTTCATCACATGACCTCCTGCCTCCAACCACACCGCCTCCCCCCCCCACACACACGCCATTGGTCGCCCGACACGTCCATCCTCGTGGTGCCACGCCTTCCCACGGCCAATCAGAAAGCAAATAGACTCTTCATTGCTTGATTGGATGATTCTTGACTGTCAGTCAAACAGCCTTCTTTTCCCATCTCAGATATTTTTATTACTAATAACCAAAGTGCTCAAAGAATTTTAATTTTTTTTACAACACAATTTTTTTAATGATTTTCCTCCCAGGCTTTTGCTGGCAGTGGTCTCCGGGAGATTCGTCTTTAATTCCTGGAGACTCCAGGGCAATGCTGGAGGGTTGGCGACCCTAGCTATAATGTAGGACTCCACCATCTAAATGCAAGTTCTTTCTTTCTTACCCTTTCCATGGCTGTAATATTTTTCCTGGAATCGGGTCGGCGGAACTGATCTGGATGCTCCAATTCTGTGCCCTAATGTCTCGTAGAAATTCAACATCGCTTTCTTCCCTTTATATTCAATGTCCCCAAAAATAAAACCCAGAATTCCATTTGACTTTTACGGGTCTTTTCTGCCTGTACTCCCACTTTGTGTTTTTTTTTGACTCTCCCAGGAGAAGACATGGCTGGCTGTGGGTGGGCGGGTGTAGGGAGTGTCTAGTCCTGATGCTCCGGCCATCATGAGAGTGGGGCAAGTTTGATGGACCAGCTGCTCTTTTCCTGCCCATCATTTTCATATGTTCGTAAGTAGGTGAGTAGATGAGCTAAATCAATAATCAATAGGTCAGTCCGGAAGCGTGACCCCAAGCTTTTGGTCGCTTACCATTTTAATTCTTCGCCCCAGCCCCACTCTGACCTCTCTGTCCTCGGCCACCTACACTGTTCCAATGAAGCTCAATGTAGGTTCGAGGAACAGCGTGCCTCATCTTTCGATGAGGCACTTTACAGCCTTCTGGACTCAACATCGAGTTCAACAATTTCAGATCGTAACCTCTGCCCCCACTTTTTCATCAGCAGGTGCTGATTTTGCCGTTGCCATTTACACCTCCCCTAGACCCCTCTTTTGTTTCTTTACTTGTTCCATTACCACCAATGTTCCCTGTCATTTTTTGGGGGTTGCGCAGCCCATTCACAGATTCGCGCATGCTCGAACTATAACTTTGCGAAAGCCGGTCGCGTGGCCGCACAGCTTATAGGGACCGTTGATTATCACCCCCTGTTGCCTCGCCCCATCGTCCCTCTCGTCAGTTAATCTCTCCTGCTTTCCAGTCTATCAAAGACCTTCCCTTTTGTTCTCCCCTCCCCCCTTTCCCTGCCTCTGTATTTGCTTAAAACCTGTTACATCTCTAAAATTTTCCAGTTCTGACGAAGGGTCATCGACCTGAAACGTTGACTCTGTTTCTCTTTCCACAGATGCTGCCTGACCTGCTGAGTGTTTCCGGCATTTTCTGTTTATATTTCCGATTTCCAGCATCCGCAGTATTTTGCCTTTGTGCGGTTAGGTTACACCAAGCTTGAGTTTTAAAGTCTAAGAGGAAGGCGATATAGAAAGGGAGATAACGAGCTCCAGTATTTTGAGGTCCTGATAAAGAATGAGTTAGAATAGAAATACCGGACATGCACTGCACAGAATAAAAGGGATTAAACTCACGTTGAGTTTCCAACTATTGCCTGCCTGCAGCTGTAATATAAAATATTCAATCTATTTTTGTACTGCTGTCTGGGAGGATGTATTAATACGATTGACATTAGTTTACACTGAGGATAGTTTCTGGTTTTTAGGCCTGTGGTCCTCCTTCCATTTGTTTATCCTTGGGTCTGAGGTTCTCACCTTTAATAGAGCTTTCTGTGTTATGATTGGTAATGGTTAAAATTTGTGCCAAAGGACTGCAGAAAGCATGGCTCTTAGAAATACATCTCCTTCTCCTCCAGCCCTACAACCCTCCAAGATCTCTGCGCTCCTCCAATTCTGGCCTCTTGCGCATTCCCGATGTTCATCGCTCCACCATTGGCGGCCGTGCCTTCAGCTGCATTGGCCCTACATTCTGGAATTCCTTCCCTAAACCTCTCCGCCTCTCTACCTCTCTTTCCTCCTTTAAGACGCTCCTTAAAACCTACCTCTTTGACCAAGCTTTTGGTCACCTGCCCTAATTCCTCCTTATGTGGCTCGGTGTCAAATTCTGTCTGTTAGTGCTCCTTTGATGCGGCTTGGGACGTTTTACTACATTAAAGGCGCTATATAAATGCAAGTTGTTGTCTTGGGAGCTTGGAGCTGGGACAGATCCAGCTCCAGGTGATATCCCACAAAAAAGCTGCTCGTCTATCACGCCAATCCCTGCCAAACTCCATTGGCTTCCTGTCTCTCAGTGCATTGATTTCAAAATCCTCATCCTCCATCTTCAAATCACTCTGCAGGCTCAACCCTCACTACCTTTGCAAATTCCTCCAGCCTTGCGTCTCTGTCCTCACCCTCTGCCCTTCCAGCTCTGGTCTACTGTGCAACAGCCCCCAGCACCCCCCCCCCCTCCCCCCCCACCCCACCGCACCCCCACAGGTACATTTGTGTAGTGGTTATGTTACTGGACTAGTAATCCTAGAAGCCTGGACTGATAATCACAGGTTCAAATCCCACCATGGTAGTTTGAGACTTTGAATTCAGTTCAAAATCTGGAAATAAAAATCTGTTATCAGTTAAAGTGATTGTCGTAAAAACCCCACTTGTTCACTAATGTCCTTTAGGGAAGGGAATCTGCCGTCCTTACTCGGTCTGGCCTATATGTCACACCAACATGGTTTACTCCTGACTTCCTTCTGAAGTGGCCTTGCAAGCCACTCAGTTGTATCAAGCCACTTACAGCGGATCAAGAAGAAGGCCCACCACAACCTTCTCAGGGCAATTATGGGACAGACAATAAATGCTGGCCTTGCCAGCGACGCCCACATCCCGAGAATCAATTAAAAAAAAACTCCACTCTACCATCCAAGACAGTGCAGTCCGTTTGATTGGCACCCCCACCACTGAGCTCAATATCCACCACTGGCACACTGAGGCTGCACTGATGTACTATCTACAGGATGCACTGCAGCAACTCATCAAACTTACTTCGACAGCACCCGCCCAACATCACTATCTCTACCATCAAGAAGGACAAGAGCAGCATTGTCAAGGCAATATCATCACCTCCAGGTCACACACCATCCTGACTTGGACATATACATTGCTAGGTCTTGCTGAGTTTCTGAGTCTTATCCCTTTAGAACCTTGGCTTCCCCAATTTCATAAAAATCAGGCCCCAGACAGAGCAGGCATCGAACGTGGAGCCCCTGCCCCTCCATGCCCACCCGCCCCATCACCGATAGCTCGGTTGCTGGGGCAGTGTGACTGGGCCGTGCAGGCCATGGAGATCTGACATTCAATTCCTGGTCTCCTACTCCTAGCTGCTCTCGGCTGAGGGACAGTATGGATGCTGCAGTTGGCTTCCACATCCCTCAGCTGGGAAGGAGAAGGTCAACTGCGGTCCCCATCCTTGACACCAGTCCACTTTAATCCCTGCTGGGAGTGTGCTGGTGAGTGGCATCAGGTGTCTCTGTGGTGCACCAACACTGACTGTCCAGAGTGAGGTGGTTAATATTAAGTTGTTGTTGCTTCGTATGACGGCAAAAGCCTATAATGGGATGTCTAGTTCGGCTCTCCATTCGATGTCCTCCTGAGATGCCGAGTGGAGAAATGAGGTGCCTCCCGCAACAGATCTGAGTGGGCAGGTTGATGGGATGTGTTCCATGGTCTGGGACTCACGGCCACAGTCGCACTTCGGGTCGTCCCATATCTTCCACTTGTGGCCGCACCGT
This sequence comes from Squalus acanthias, assembly GCA_030390025.1. NCBI lineage: Eukaryota > Metazoa > Chordata > Chondrichthyes > Squaliformes > Squalidae > Squalus > Squalus acanthias. Next base: position 58,705,143 of record CM059444.1, read on the forward strand.
CCGTGCCCTGTGCGGATCGGGTTGAGCGCTGCCCACTGTCTCCGAGGGAGGTCGGAGCCAGGGACCTCTGCTGTCGGGTCAGTGATGAGGTGTTGGCTCTTCATGTTGCAGGCGTCCCACGATTCCGTCCATCTGGATAGTGGGTCGATACCAGTAATTAAAAGTATTAAATGGTATAAGTGAAGTACGCCACGAAAGTACAGCAAAGTAAACCAGGTCAATAAAGGACAGAAATTTAAATGAGTGAAAAGCAAATTTAAAACATATTCAGAACGTCTTTACTCAGAGTAATCTGCCATGCGGGATAGTATAGACAGGGACTCTTGAGATATTCAAGGTGCAGTTGGATGCTGAAGTGGGGAGTTTGGTTGCTGGAGGATTGAGTTTTGATGGCTGAATGGCCTTTCTTTGTCCTTGACCTCCGTTTTGATGCAGCGTAGACAGCCGTCACAGGTTTACTTCATTTCTTGAAGAAGGGCGAAATGTGGCAGCTTGGCTTGGTTCGGAGGACTCTCGGCGTGAAATCAAGCGGGCGCAGGTTCCAGCTCCACTCAAGGACCCTGGCCACGTAATCTCGGCTGATATTCCTTTTAGACGAGACTTAAACCCCGGCCCTGTCTGTTCGAGGTGTTTAATAATAACGATATGATTGAAATCCCGATCCCAGGTTCTTGCCATGCTAATTCATTTGTTGGATTTTGATAAATAAAACAGCAGTGGTTTAAAATGCTGCAGTAACCCAGTCGAAATGTGTGCACCTCCCCATCGCATCGACAGGTGGAATTCTGTCGGTATTTTCTTTGATCAGTGTGTCAGATCTGTCTTCATGAAAATCCTGTGGCGATTTTCATAGTGACTCAGTTTTCCTGGAACACTCCCATATTTCACCTACCCCGCCCCCCGTCCTCCCTCCCTCCCTTGCTCCCCCCTCCCCCTCCCTCGCTCCCCCCCGCCCCCTCCCCCTCCCTGCGACTTACTGAGAAAACAGTGGCCAAACGTTCATATGCCTGTTCCTGGAAACATACAATAGGGCTCACATCATGAAAATGAAAATAATCCCTTATCATCACACACAGACCATCTGCAGGCAGGCAGCTAGCGGGCAGTGTTTCTCTTACCGAGACAGGGCCTGTGTACAAATGGAAAATAAGTGGCACCCTGACGTAGAATGTTAACAATTTGCTTCTCATCAGGTTAACTTTGGTGGAAAACTAAAGTTGTGAACCCGCAATGCTGTGAACTGTAATTATTAGAGCTCACTATAAATAACCGAGACAAGAAATGACAGCTTCATTGACCTGAACTGGGTGCCTTTTACAGAACGCCGGTCTTCTGCTTGGGTCTGGATTCCGTTTACTGTGAGCTGGTGCCCTCATGAAACACCAGACTTCCTTTCCCAAACCGACAGCGCATCCTTGCACATTTGCAGTGTCAGCCGTGACTCAGTCGGTAGCACTCTCGTCTCTGAGTCAGCGGTTGCCGGTTCAGGTCCCACTCCAGAGATTTCAAGCACAAATATCCAGGCTGACACTCCAGTGCAGTGCTGAGGGAGCGCCGCTGCACTGTCGGAGGTGCCGTCTTTCGGATGAGACGTTAAACCGAGGCCCCGTCCGCTCTCTCGGGTGGATGTAAAAGATCCCATGGCCACTATTTCGAAGAAGAGCAGGGGGGAATTCTCCCCGGTGTCCTGGCCCGATATTTATCCCTCAATCGATATCACTAGAAAACAGATGATCTGGTCATTATCGCATTGCTGTTTGTGGGAGCTTGCTGTGCGCAAATTGGCTGCCGCGTTCCCTACATCACAACAGTGACTACACTTCAAAAAGTACTTCATTGGCTGTAAAGCGCTTTGGGACATCCGGTGGTTGTGAAAAGCGCTATAGAAATGCAAGTGTTTCTTTTTATTTGTAATCAGGTGCCAGGGGCAAATGGTACCTGGGGAGGAGGGTGGGGTGGGTGAGCGAGAGGGTTAGCTGAGTGGCATGCAGCGGAGTTAGGTACTGGGTGTGATATAGGTGGAGAACCTGGACCATCAATCACTGGGAGTCTGGAACGCGAGTCACAGTAAATCCTGAACCCTCTATTAAGGAGGAGTGGGTGTTTTCCATTATAGAAGTCCCATTCACCCATCACCCCTGTGCTCGCTGACTTACATTGACTCCCGGTTAAGCAGCACCTCAATCTTAAAATTCCCATCCTCGTTTTCAAATCCCTCCATGGCTTCGCCCCCTCCCTATCTCTGTGACCTCCTCCAGCCCTACAGCCCTCAGAGATATCTCCGCTTCTCCAATTCTGGCCTCTTGCACATCCCCGATTTTACTCGCTCCACCATTGGCGGCCGTGCTTTCAGATGCCTGGGCCCCAGGCTTTGGAATGCCCTCCCTAAACCTCTCCGCCTCGCTACCGCTCTCCTCCTCCTTTAAGACGCTCCTTAAAATCTACCTCTTTGACCAAGCTTTTGGTTAATCGTCCTAATATCTCCTATGAGACTCAAATTTTGTTTGATAACGCTATCAAAGGTGCTAGATAAATGCAAGTTGTTGCTGTTTACAGAAACCCGTAAGAAGTCATTGGGGTGGCGGGGAACCTAAACGCTAACCTCGCAAGGATAGGACGCACAGCGCAACCTAGACCAGCTGGAAATCAAGCAAATTCTGGAGCATCTCATTGCAAACCTTCAGCACTCACTGGAAGTCCTGGGATGCGAGAGCTCAAGCAGTTTTGGGAACAGGCAAAGGCCATTTTTAGGCCCAGCTACCCTATGCCTTTTAGAGAGATCAAGCCCACCCAGCTGCCTTCTGACTCTATACCTCAGTCCCTTTTCCATCTGGATGCTAATCTGTTTATCTCTCGCGTCTCTTTTCCATAGTCCACTTCTCATAATGTCGGTTGCAGAGAGCTTGCATCATTTATTACTCAGGTACGTAGGAACACAGGAACATAGGAACAGGAGTAGGCCATTTCGCCCCTCGAGCCTGTTCCAGCATTCAGGTCACAAGCAGCTCACTCAGGGTAAGCACGGAGTGTCGAATTGGCCATTTAAGACTGAGATGAGGAGGAATTTCTTCACTCAGAGGGTTGTGAATCTTTGGAATTCTCTGCCCCAGAGGGCTGTGGATGCTGAGTCGTTGAGCATATTCAAGGCTGAGATCGATAGATTTTTGGAATCAAGGGATATGGGATCGGGCGGGAAAGTGGAGTTGAGGTCGATGATCAGCCGTGATCTTATTGAATGGCGGAGCAGGCTCGAGGGGCCGTATGGCCGACTCCTGCTCTTATTTCTTATGTTCTTATCACATGATCACCAAAATTGGTGTTGACAAGCTTGGCAAATCCAGGTTGACCATCCCACCACCTCCCACGGTACCACTGCAAAGTGGAGTCTGAGATCACATCAGAACTCATTTTCTCTCCTGTTGGAGCACTGCTTTCCAGTAAGTTCACCTCCTCCCTATGCAAATGTATTCCTAGGTCTGTGAACTCAGGCAGCCTTCTCACCCGCACTGCCATCTGTCACGCCGAAGGAGCTACCGTCTCAACTTCTAAAGCCGCCTGTCTGAATCAGATGTCAGCAAAGTTACTCAAGAGCTGATGTTGATTTTCTTGTCAAGCCATTAGCCCATGTAACTAATCATTCAATCAGGCAACAGAAGTCGTCGGTGTTCAGGGCTATTTAAGCATCCACTTCAGAAGGCCAATGATGTTGGTCGTTAGCCAAGATGAAGCTAGGATTGGCGCTGAAACTACCAGGGCCCTTGCACTGCCCCTGATCAGTGGTGGTTCAGTGGGCAGCACCTTTGCCTCTAAGGCAGAAGGTTGTGGGTTCAAAAACCCACTCCAGGGACTTGAGCACAAAAATCTAGGCTGACACTCCAGTGCAGTACTGAGGGAGTGCTGCACTGTCGGAGGTGCCGTCTTCCGGATGAGACGTTAAACCGAAGCCCCGTCTGCTCTCTCAGGCGGATGTGAAAGATTCCATGGCACTATTTCAAAGAAGAGCAGGGAGTTCTCCCCGGTGTCCTGGCCAATATTTATCCCTCAACCAACATCAGCAAAACAGATTATCTGGTCATTATCACATTTCTATTTGTGGGAGCTTGCTGTGTGCAAATTGGCTGCCACGTCTCCTACATTACAACAGTGACTACACTTCAAACAGTACTTCATTGGCTGTAAAGCGCTTTGGACGTCCGGTGGTCGTGAAAGTCACTATATAAATGCAAGTCTTTCTTTTTTTTTCTCCACTCCCCCTATCCAAACAATGTATATCCCTACCTGATAGAAATTGGACATACAGGCACCTAAACGCTAACCTATCAGGGATTGGATGTACAGCACAACCTAAACCCACAGGAAATCAGTCAACCCTCTCTCCTGATAGAAGGACACAACCTATCTTTCTCAATTGTCAGTGACTGGAGACTGGCATTCGATTGACAGAGATCAGCCTTATACCCCCGTCTGAGAAAAATGAGACAAGCACATCCAAGAGCTTACCAGGGATTTGATATAGCTGCCCACCAAGCAGACCAGCAAGTAACCAAGGCTTCCCCAAAGCCAATGAGTTACTTTTCAAGTTAGTCACTGTTGCTTTGTAGGCAAACATGGCCACCACTTTGCGGCCAACAATATCACACGAACAGCAATGAATGACCATTAAATCTGCTCCTCTAATTCTGCCCTCTTGAGCATCCCAGGTTATAATCGCTCAACCATTGGTGGCCGTGCCTTCTGTTGCCGAGGCCCTAAGCTCTGGAATTCCCTCCCTAAACCTCTCTACCTCTCTCTCCTCCTTTAAGACGCTCCTTAAAATCTACCTCTTTGACCAAGCACCTGCCCTAATTTCTGCTTACGTGGCACAGTGTCAAATTTTTTGTCTTATAACACTCCTGTGAAGCGCCTTGGGACATTTTACTACGTTAAAGGTGCTATATAAATACAAGTTGTTGTTGTTTTGGTGGTGTTGGTTGAGGGAGGAATGATCTATCCAATGATAGTATCAACCCTATGTTGTATCATTGGTAACCCAGCATTATCTTCAGTAGTGAGAGTGATGAAAAGTAGCCAGTTAAATCCTTGGACTCCATCCAAGCGGAATCCTTCAATTGTCCCACACAGTCCTCGATGGCCCTCTGGCTCCTAATGTATCTGACGAAGTGCTTGCCGCACTGACAGGGCAACTGAGAATACGTGCTGAAGTCCTGGAGTGGGACTTGAACCCGTAACCTTTAATTCAGCGATGAGAGTGCTGCTGACTGAGCCAAGCTGACACAAGACTGACAAGTAGGCCTCCCCACCACTACCAGCCTGGTTAGAATTAGATTGTGTACATGGACCCACCCGCCCACTAGCCTGTTGAGAATCGGATGCATGTATAGAATATTCTAGACCAACAACCAATTAATCACACCTCTCTATCCTCACTAAATGAGAAAAGATTGAGTAACACAGGCGCTCCCCTCTCGGAATTGAACAGCTTTTATGAACCTGTAGTAACCAGGCGTGTAGTACCCCACTCCCCACTTCCCAGCCCCCCAACGATTAATCATTTTTCCACCCTGGTCCGAGCAGTAGAATGTCAGTTGTACACTTAACAGTGTCAGTTGTGGCTCAGTGGGTAGCACCCTCGCCTGTGAGTCAGAATGGTTGTGGATTCAAGTCCCACGCCAAAGACTTGAGCACAAAAATCTAGGCTGACACTCCAGTGCGGTGCTGAGGGAGTGCTGCACTGTCGGAGGTGCCGTCTTTCGGATGAGACGTTAAACCGAGACCCCCGTCTGCCCTCTCGGGTGGACGTAAAAGATCCCACGGCACTATTTCGAAGAAGAGCAGGCGAGTTCTCCCCGGTGACCTGGCCAATATTCATCACAAAAACAGATTATCTGGTCATTTATCACAGTGCTGTTTGTGGGATCTTGCTGTGCGCAAATTGGCTGCCATGTTTCCTACATTGCAACAGTGATTACAGTTCAAAAGTACTTCATTGGCTGTTGGGATGTCCTGAGGTTGTGAAAGGCACTGCAGAAATGCAAGTTCTTTCTAACAAGAGTATGTCAAGGCCTTGGAGAGGGTGCAGAGGAGATTTACTAGAATGGTACTAGGGATGAAGAACTTCAGTTATGCGGAGAGACTAGAGAAGCTGGGATTGTTCTTCTTAGAGCTGCGACAGTTAAGGGGAGATTTAATAAAGATGTTCAAAGTTATGAAGGGTTTTGATAGAGTAGACAGGGAGAAAGTGTTTCCACTGGCAGGAAGGTTGGTAACCAGAGGACACAGATATAAGATAATTGGGGAAAGAACCAAGGGGGAGATGAGGAGACATTGTTTACGCAGCGAGTTGTTGTGATCTGGAATGCGCTGCCTGAAATATTGCTGGAATCAGATTCAATAATAAGTTTATAAAGGGAATTGGATAAATACTTGAAGGGGAAGATTTTGCAGGGCTACGGGGAAAGAGCAGGGGGAGTGGGACTAATTAGATAGCTCTTTCAAAGAGCCGGCATGGGCGGAATGGCCTCCTTCTGTGCTGTAGGAATCTATGAGCTGTGGAATTTCCCTCGTACTCTGATAATCCTGCAGTAATGACATCAGAAAGGATACACCTCCAGAACCATAATTTGAGCTCTGCACAGTCCCTGGAGTTTCCTCAAAACCAGTAAAAACAAAATGCTGTAACGTTTCATATGTTGCATTTAAATTATACAATAGTGGAGCTGAGTGAAAAGTCTGGAATTTCCCGAATGTTCAAGATTCGCTCTGGTTGGTTTCTTGAAACCCTTAATGAGATTACAGACTAGGAAAGGCCTAGGTTTCAAGTCACAGTTTAGGTGAGTTAGTTGAGCTAAAACAAAATGTTTTCTCACTGGTATAGAAAGAATTCTGAAAGATTTTAAGAGGGCCAACAGTTGTATGATGGGAAAAGCCTATAATGGGATGTCTAATTTGGCTCTCCATTCGAAGACCTCCTGAGATGCCGAGTGGAGAAATGAGGTGCCTCCCACAACAGATCTCACTGGGCAGGTTGATGTGATGTGTTCCATGGTCTGGGACTCACGGCCACAGTCTCACTTCGGGTCGTCCCATATCTTCCACTTGTGGAGCAGGTGGCCGCATCGTCCGTGCCCTGTGCGGATTGGGTTGAGCGCTGCCCACTGTCTTCGAGGGAGGTCGAAGCCAGGGACCTCTGCTGTTGGGTCAGTGATGAGGTGTTGGTTCTTTATGGTGCATGATTTTTTTCCATCAATAGTGAAAAGTTCTTTCCACTAGTTGGCAAATTGGTAGAAGAGGGCCTAGATTATCATCTGAAGAATGGAGGCGGAAGTTAGTAGAAATGTTTTTGCACAGAGGATTATTAGAACATGGAGTTCTTTAGCACAAGTGACTAATGAGGCAGAGACGATAAGATCATTTAAAAAGGAATTGGATAAGCATTTGTAAAGGAAGAGTAGAAAAGGTTAAAGGGAAAGGGCAGGGATGTGGGGAAAGAAAGAAAGAAAGACTTACATTTCTATAGCGCCTTTCACAACCTCAGGACGTCCCAAAGCGCTTTACAGCCAATGAAGTACTTTTTGAAGTGTAGACACTGTTGTAATGTAGGAAATGCAGCAGCCAATTTGCGCACAGCAAGTTCCAGTTGAAGAAGAGTTAGCATGGGACAGGCACAATGGGCTAAATGGCCTCGTTCTGTGCTGTAGGTTCCATGGTCACAGTCAGTAGGGATGCTGCAGTCGGGCTAAAAGTTGCTGGACTGGAGAGGGGACAAGTTTAGCCAAGCCTCTTGCTGATGATTGCTGGACGGTGAGCAGTGTTGGAGACTGGCCGAGGACGGTGGCATAGTGGTTAGCACTGTTGCCTCACAGCGCCAGGGACCCGGGTTCAAATCCGGCCTCGGGTGACTGTCTGTGTGGAGTTTGCACATTCTCCCCGTGTCTGCGTGGGTTTCCTCCGGGTGCTCCGGTTTCCTCTCACAGTCCAAAGATGTGCGGGTTAGGTTGATTTGGCTATGATAAATTGACTCTTAGTGTTAGGGGGATTAAATACATGGGGTTACAGGGATAGGGTGGGATATGTGTCGGTGCAGGCTCGATGGGCCGAAATGGCCTCTATCTGCATTGTGGGGATTCTGTGACATGGTTCAGCTCAGTTCAATTCCTCCACAGATAAAGTAACCTGCCAGCTGCCTAGACACATGCTTGAAGAATTGCCACATGGGCAGGTACTGGAGGGCTGGTGACTGTGCTCCAGCAAGTGTCAGCCCCTTCAAGGGAAGAGGGGGAAAAAACTGGAGGCGGGAAAATATATTTAAGAAGGAATCTTTCAAAGGACATAGATTTAAAGTAATTGGTAGAAGGATTAGAGGGGAGTTCAGGAGAACTGTTTTCACCCAGAGGGTGGTGGGGGTCTGGAACTCACTGCCTGAAAGGGTGGTAGAGGCAGAGACCCTCATCTCAATTAAGAAGTACTTGGATATGCACTTGAAGTGCCGTAACCTACAGGGCTGGAAAGTGGGATTAGGCTGGATAGCTCTTTTTCGGCCAGCACAGACACGATGGGCCGAATGGCCTCCTTCTGTGCCATAAATTTCTATGATTCTATGACATAGTCAGCTATAGAGCCATGTGAGGAAACAAAATTCTGACCAACTGAGAGACAGTTTATTTTTTTCATAACTTTTTTTTCACTATTTTTCTCCCTCTTTCCCTTTTCATGACAAGTACCACCCAGGCACGTAAGGGTTTGGGGTTAGTCAGCACTCCTTCCAAGTATCTGATGGTGCTGTGTCAGCCTTGGCTCTGTGGTAGAACATTCACCTCGGAGTGAAGTTCCCACTCCAGAGACTTGAACACATAACCTAGGCCGACACTTCAGTACAGTACTGAGGGAGTCCTGTACTGCCAGAGGTGCTGCCATTTGGGTGAGGTGTTAAACCAAGCCCTGCCCGCTTAGTAAAATATTCCATGGTACCATTTGAAGAAGAACGAGGGAGTTCACCTGGTAACTTGGCCAACATTTATCCCTGAAATAACATCACTAAAAAATAGATTATCTGCTCATTGCTGTTTGTGGGACCTTGCTGCGCACAAATTGGCTACCACATTTCCCTCCATTACAACAGTGACTACATTTCAACAAGTCCTTCATTGGCTGTAAAGCGCTTTGCAATGTCCTGAGGTTGTGAAAGGCGCTATCGAAGTGCAAGTAGTTTATTTCTTTATGACAGTGGCCACTAGGAGGTGCAGGAGAACGGGCACGCGCTCTGGTTCCTGTCTTCTCAGTGTGGAGCCTTAGGCCTCAGCCTGACACCTGACGCACGATGCCTCGTCACCTTGTGGGAGATGGAGGGCACAAAAACCCATGGCACGCCGCTCTGCGGCACAGTGGGTTGGTGCCGAGGTCCCCCGTGCCTCTACTCTGTACCGGGGGCTGATCCACAGACCCACGGTCATTCTGCCTCACCGCGCAGCACCCAATGACAAGCTCTGTAAACCCAACACTTAGAACTGCCACAAAATACTGGTTCAGGAATAATTCATGATACTCCCCAATGCCCGCGCGTGGAAAGAATGAAATTACAGTCCGTGAGAGGCCAATGTGTAACGGATCGCGCTGAGCACTTTAGGGAAATGAAAGGGTTGGATGTCGGGTTTGGAACCATTGCTTGGCCAATCCTACCAGTTTGCCTATATAACAACAGTGACTACACTTCAGAAGCAATCCATTTGTTGTGAAGCGCTTAGCTCTCTAAGGGCATCCCGAGAGCAGGAACGGTGCTTTTTCCTACCTTACAACAGTGACTGCACTTCAAAAAAAAAAGTACTTCATTGGCTGTAAAGTACTCTGGAATGTCCCGAGGATGTGAAAGGCGCTACATAAATGCAAGGTTTTCCTCTCTGTATAAATGCAACTCCAGTCTTTTCTCTCTCTGGGCAGTGATTCACCCCGCCAACCCCCACCCCTCCTGCAGACGCCCGCTGAATTCTGTGACCACTGTGCTTCAAACTGTAGGTTGTTTTCAATCAAGGTGCATGAAGGGAGGAAGGATGCCTTCTGAAATAGAAAAACAAACATGGATTAAAAATAGCATCTTTTGCATGCTGCTGGGTGTGAATCTATTGCTGCTTCTAAGAAATTGAAGAAAAACAATTGGGCCCAAGCGTTAACCCTTTGAATGCTAAAATTCCCTTCCTTGCATCTCTGGTGTAGACACCTCAGCCGGTCGCTAGAATGCTACTCCAGATTAACCACCAACCGAGCTGTGTTATCAGCGACTGATTCCAGTTATCACTGCAACTCTGCAGCTGCCAATTGTTACTAAACTCAACCGCCTCTTCACAGTGCAGATAGAGGCCATTTCGGCCCATCGAGCCTGCACCGACACATATCCCACCCTATCCCCGTAACCCCACGTATTTAATCCCCCCTAACACTAAGGGGGAAAAATTAGGTCGCGCCCCGTTTGGGGCGCAAATATCGTCTGGACGCAAAAATTAGCGCCTGGCGCTAATTATCGCCACTGACTGGAAACTTCACTTTTACCGCCCCGGGAGGTGAGTGGAGCGCTAAATCAGGCGCTGCACACCTGTCTTAAGGCGCAAAGGCCGAGCAGTGAGGCGCTAACTCAGCGCGCGAGCGCAGCGCAGCGCAGGTGCTGCCAGTTAGCGAGGGAACACAGACACACTGGCGCCGGCCAGTTCTTAAACGGGGGGGGGCCAACTTGCTCCCCAGCCACACCCTGCTCATTGCAGCCTTGAATCTCGGCCTGGAGAGACCTGTGAATCCATTTTGCTGCCAAGGGTGGAGAGGGTGAGAGAACGAGCTCAGCGCTTCACCGAGCGGGCCTTGGATGCTCTGGTTGGCGCGGTGGAGCGCAGAAGATCTATACTCTTCCCTGAGAGTGGCAGGAGGCCTTTGCCACGCGAGTACAGAAGAGTGTGGAGGGAGGTGGCTCAGAGCGTCTCCTCCAGGAGCATGGTGCCCAGGACCCATGTTCAATACCGCAAAAAGTTCAACGACCTCACTCGGGTCGTCAGGGTGAGTGGCTTTTTCTCAATACCTCTCCATCCCTCCATCTCAACCTCACTCTATGGCCAGAGGGTCTTAAAACCCCAATGCACAACACTCATCCAACACCTATGGCCCTTTCATGAAACACACACACACATTCCACACTTTGCATACAGTAAGGGCTATTCACCTATGGGAGGCACATCAGGCAAGACCATGGCTGCATACAGTAAGGGCTATTCACCTATGGGAGGCACATCAGGCAAGACCATGGCTGTATATTTACTCAGATGCTGTCCTTTTTTTTGCAGGCCAAGCTGGCGCATAATAGGAGACAGCAGCAACGGACAGGTGGAGGGCGGCCTCAGCTGCAACCCCTCAGCGATATTGAGGAGCGCGTCCACAGGATTGTGGCAAGCCGGGTGATCGGTCCCGTCGCCACTGGAGACGCCGACCCCGTTTGGACAGCAATGGTAAGGTCATCACCTTTTTGTCCTCTGTCCTTCCACTTGTCCCTCACAACACCAGCCTTTGACACTTTCAATCCAACTTGCTAACTCGCTGCACTTATTCCTCCCTTACTGCCACCCTGTCCTCACGCTAAAGCCACTCTTGTACCTCCCTGCTTTCAGATGGTGATTCACCAGCTGAGGAGACGGGCCCTGAAGCTGCCAGTGGGAGTGAAGCTGCAGCCGAGGAGGAAGAGGAAGCCGGAGCATCAGTGCCACCCTCTCCCGAGGAAGCCCATGCCCACACTGGGAACACGCCTTCCCTGGAGGGGAGCAGGGGGGAAGGGTCTGATGAGGGTGAAGCTCCAGGACCCAGCGGGCTGCAGCAACGCCATGGGGGTAGGGAAGAACGGGGGCCTTCTCCCCAGAGGGAGAGTATGCCAGCGACTCCTACTGCAATGGACGCAGAGGAGGAGCGGCTGATCGCAGAAATGAACACCCAGGCGGTGGGCATGCACACTGAGCTCATGGGTGCAGTGGGAAGGGTGCCCGAATGCATTGAGTCACTGGCAAGGAGTGTGGAGCACTTCGCTGTAGCACAGGCGGATGCCACACTAAAGCTTAGTGCTGCAATTCAGTCACTGACTGCCGTGATCCCATCTCTGACTGCTCTCATGCAGACTCAGATTGAGGCCACGCGAGCACTGACTGCTGCCAACCTCGATGGTTCGTTCACATGTCCCCGGGGCTCTCACCGCGCCGCAGCAGGCCAGCAATCTGTGCTCCAGCAGATTGCTCCGGATGCTGAAGTGCTGCCCCGTGGGAGTGCCAGTGTGTCGGTCGAGCAGGGAGTTGCTGTCCTCTCTCACGATGACAGCATTCCTGCTGCCAACACTGTCACTGCTCCACTGCACTTGCCACCGCCTGTAGGACAGACTGCTGCCGCCCATGCAGAGTTGGTGCAGTCTGCAGCCGGGCCCTCCAGGCCCAGAACTGGTCGAGGCCGTCCTTCAGGGGCATCTGCAGTGTCAGGGTCTGACAATCAGCAGCCTACCACCAGCCTTGCTGCAGCCACTGAGGTCCCATTACGGAGGAGCAGTAGGGTTAGAAGGGGGGAAGTGCGCAAGGGAAGGAGATCACCCTCGAAGGGCAAAAAGTAGGAGGTGTGACAAAATGCTGGTCATTTTTTTATTAAAGGCCGAGGTTCATGGTCCAACTTTTGTCTAGTGTTTTGGACATTATCTCCAGGTTGTGAGAACCAGTTATGTTAATGATTGTTTTTTTGTGTTTATTTCTATGAGTTTGTCATGAGGAAATGACACACACAGAGTTTGTAAAATAAATAAGTTTTTGTATTCAAAATATACATGTTTGGTGTTTGGAATCATTGGTGCCTTGGCCGGCTTAGGGGTTGCGTGCTGGGTTCATTGATGTTGTTAGCAATGGCAGAAGCCATTTCCACAGCAGGGGCCCTAGAAGCGGCTTGCTATCAGCCGTTGACGGACGGCCCTTGCAGTTTCACCATTGTGGGCCGCCCTCCCGCCTTGGTGCTGCTGATGATCATCCTCCTCGTCCTCTTCCTCCTCTTCCTCCTCCTCCTCTGGTGGTGCTCCAAGGCCTGGTGGCATTGGCTGGGTCCTGACGATTGCCATGTTATGCAACATGCAGCACACAACTACGAAGTTGGATACTCGCTCAGGCGAGTACTGCAGGGCTCCTCCAGAATGGTCGAGACAGCGGAACCGTTGCTTCAGCACGCCGATTGTGCGCTCAATGATGTTCCTGGTAGCTTGATGGCTCTCGTTGTACCGCAGCTCAGCAGGGGTGTTGGGCGTACGGAGCGGTGTCATCAGCCAGGTGCTCAATGGATACCCCTTGTCCCCGAGAAGCCAACCAACTGGCTGATGCGGTGCCTCGAAAAGTTCTGCCACAGTAGTCTGGCGCAGGATGAAAGCATCGTGGCAGCTGCCAGGATAGTGGGCATTGACAGCGAGTATCAGCTGTCTGTGGTCACAGACCAACTGAACATTCAAGGAATGGAACCCCTTTCTGTTCCGGAATTCCTCGGCATTCTCATGTGGAGCACGCAAAGTCACATGCGTGCAGTCAATGGCGCCCTGCACCATGGGGAAGCCCGCTATCCTCGCAAAGCCCAGAGCGCGGTCACGCTGCTTGTCTAGGGTCATGGGGAAAGAGATGAACTCTCGTCTCCTTTTAAAGAGGGCATTTGTGACCTGCCGGATGCAGCAATGCACCGCGAACTGGGAGATATTGGCGAGGTCCCCAGCAGCAGCTTGAAATGAGCCAGTAGCATAGAAGTTGAGAGCCACTGTGACCTTCACTGCCACCGACAGAGACGTCCTGGACCTCAGTTGAGGCTGCAGATCTGGCTGCAGCATGTGGCAGAGCTCAGTGACCACCTCCTTGCTGAATCGCAGCCTTCGCAAACACAGCTCCTCAGACATATGAATGTAGGAGAGCTGTTCACGATATACCCTGGGAGGGTAAGCTCTCCTGTACAGACGCCTGTTGGCCCTCTTCCGTCTGGCCATCATTGCCACTCTCTCTCTGCGTCTCTGTGTCCTGCGATTCAGCTGGAGCAGGACGACGCCCCCATTCAGTGCAGCCCCCATAGTCTCTTTGCAAGCAAAGTTATGAAGGACAGCAACCAAAGTAGCAGCGAAGTTAGGATCAGTAGGCAAAACTACCTCACAAAGCGTTGACTCAATGCAGAAGTCTCTCTTTCTCTCTCTCCGAATCTCTCTCTCTCTCTCAGAACGAGTGGTGCAAAAATGTCAACCACAGAAAAAGGCCCCCGTTAAATAGCGCCCCCCCCCCAGCCCCACAGCGATTGATAGCGTTCCAGTCTTCCGGTCATTGGATGCGCCAGGCGGCGCCACTCAATTTCCGCTCCTGGGGGCCACAAGGGCGTTGCACCATGGAATGACGTCACAATCTGCGCGCGCAGGTGGTCGCGGCGGTAAAGTTTAGCGCCACCGCACAATGTCTAGTTAAGTTCCCGAGCGGCGCAAACATCGCTGCGCCCAGGTGCTAGCGGCTTTGCGCCCCATTAAGGCGCTAACGGGAGGCGCAACCAACTGAATTTTTCCCCCTAAGGGTCAATTTATCATAGCCAAATCAACCTAACCCGCACATCTTTGGACTGTGGGAGGAAACCGGAGCACCCGGAGGAAACCCACGCAGACACGGGGAGAATGTGCAAACTCCACACAGACAGTCACCCGAGGCTGGATTTGTACCCGGGTCCCTGGCGCTGTGAGGTAACAGTGCTAACCACTATGCCACCGTGTTGCCATAGACAATGGAGCTTAAGTCAACGAGAGTGTCCAGCAATCCATTAAGAGTGTTGAGACGTTTTACTACGTTAAAGGTACTATATAAATGCAAGTTATTGGTGTTGTTGCTGGCGGTGTTTGCCAGGCCTTTTTCTGATTCTCGCCATTTCCCCTATCAACTCTCTTTGTCCCAAAACTTATACGGTGTGGCATTGGATATGGGCAGGACACAAAACAGCCAGCGTCGCATCGGTCACCTGTTATACGCTGCGCCCCATATTCAGGTCCATTGACTTCAATCAAACTGAATATCGGGCGTGTCGTTTAACGGGCGGCAAATGCGACTCCGTCTGTTTTGCATGCCCGCCCGTGTCCAACTTCACCCCACACCCCCCCAGAGTCATTGTCTTGCTGCTCTTCACTGCTTTTCTATTGCTGTCACTCGGAGCGGTTGTGCGGCCAGTTCCCGAAACGCCAGTCTTACGCAATCCAAAATGCAAATCCTTGGTCAGCGCTGAGTGTCTCAGCTGGTGCAGCAGTCAAGGCTCTAGGATTGGCCTCTGCACTCCCGAGTTAGTGAGCTAAAAGGCAGCCCTGGTTCTCACTCTTCGCCACAGCCCATTTATCCCCGCTGGAGATCGGGATCAGCCTCCACTGTGATTGAGTGCTGAGAGGTTGTTTCCCCTGGCTGGAGAATCTAGAACCAGGGGTCACAGTCTCAGGATAAGGGGTCGGCCATTTAGGACTGAGATGAGGAGGAATTTCCTCACTCAGAGGGGTGTGAATCATTAGAATTCTCTACCCCAGAGGGCTGTGGATGCTGAATCGTTGAATATATTCAAGACTGAGATCGATAGATTTTTGGGCTCTAGCGGAATCAAGGGATATGGGGATTGGGCGGGAAAGTGGAGTTGATGTAGAAGATCAGCCATGATCTTATTGAATGGCGGAGCAGGCTCGAGGGGCCGTGTGACCTACTCCTGCTCCTAATTCTTATAGAAACATAGAAACATAGAAGATAGGAGCAGGAGCAGGCCATTCAGCCCCTCGAGCCTGCTCCGCCATTCAATGAGATCATGGCTGATCATCCAAATTCAGTACCCTGTCCCTGCCTTCTCACCATATCCCTTGATCCCTTTAGCTTTAAGAAATATATCTAACTCCTTCTTGAATATATTTAATGAATTGACCTCTACTGCCTTCTGTGGTAGAGAATTCCACAGGTTCACCACTCTCTGGGTGAAGAACTCAGTCCTAAATGGCTTACCCCTTATCCTTAGACTGTGACCCCTGGTTCTGGACTCCCCGGGCCATCGGGAACATCCTTCCTGCATCTAGTCTGTCTAGTCCTGTTAGAATTTTATAAGTTTCAATGAGATCCCCTCTCATTCTTCTAAACTCCAGCGAGTATAAGCCCAATCAACCCAATCTCTCCTCATACGTCATTCCTGCCATCCCAGGTATCAGCCTGGTGAATCTTCGCTGCACTCCCTCCATGGCAAGAACATCCTTCCTCAGATAAGGTGACCAAAACTGCACACAATACTCAAGATGTGGTCTCACCAAGGCCCTGTACAACTGCAGCAAGACATCCTTGTTCCTGTACTCGAACCCTTTCGCTACGAAGGCCAACATACCATTTGCCTTCTTAACCGCCTGCTGCACCTGCATGCTTGCCTTCAGCGACTGGTGCACAAGGACACCCAGGTCTCGTTGCATTTCCCCTTTTCCCAATCTATTGCCATTCAGATAATAATCTGCCTTCCTGTTTTTGACACCAAAGTGAATAACCTCGCATTTATCCACATTATATTGCATCTGCCATGCTTCTGCCCAATCACCCAACCTGTCCTAATCATACTGGAGTTTCTCGGCATCCTCCTCACAGCACACACTCCCACCCAGCTTTGTGTCATCTGCAAACTTGGAGATATTACATCCAATTCCCTCGTCTAGTTCATTAATATATATTGTGAATAGCTGGGGTCCTAGGACCGATCCCTGCGGTACCCCACTAGTCACTGCCTGCCACTCGGAAAAAGACCCATTTATTCCAACTCTTTGCTTTCTGTCTGCCAACCAGTTCTCTATCCAAGACAGTACCTTACCCCCAATCCCATGTGCTTTAACTTTGCACGCTAATCTCTTATGCGGGATCTTATCGAAAGCCTTCTGAAAGGCCAAATACACCACATCCACTGGTTCTCCCTTATCTATTTTACCAGTTACATCCTCAAAAAATTCCAGTAGATTAGTCAAGCACGATTTACCTTTTGTAAATCCATGTTGACTTTGTCCGATCCTGTCACTGTTTTCCAAGTGCTCTGCTATTACATCTTTTATAATGGACTCTAGCATTTTCCCCACTACCGATGTCAGGCTTACCGGTCTATAATTCCCCGTTTTCTCTCTACCACCTTTTTTGAATAGTGGGCTTACATTAGCTACCCTCCAATCCATGGGTACATTATGTTCTTATGAATAGCCTGCCAACATTCACCATCTAAGTTCACAGGTCAGGACTGGGAGCTAGGTCAAGAAAGCAGAAGCCCCATAACCTTGGCCCCATAACTATATCCCACCATGAATCAATGCCTTCAGGAAACACAACACATGTAACTATAGGAGTTCACTGTACAATTCTTGTTGCATTTTTACTTGGTGGAACAGTGTTTCTATAAATAGTTTATTTGGTTCCGTTCTATGAAATGTTTTGGGTGGGACACTGATGATGGTAAAGTCAGTGTTCCCACGCTTGCAGCAGAGAGCCACGTTGCAATTGAGTGTGAGTTGGAGAATCAGTGCTACAGTGTCGTAGCCCTATCTCAGACCAGCGCTTGCTTTGTGCGTGGCTGCACACTGAGAGTGCGGGATCACTGATTTTACCCTGTAATAAAGAAAGACTTGCATTTATATAGCACCTTTCATAACCAAAGGAAGTTCCAAAGCGCTTTATAGTCAATGAAGTACTTTTGAAGTGTTGTAATGTGGGAAACGTGAAAGCCAATTTGCGCACAGCAAGCTCCCACAAACAGCAATGTAATAATAACCAGATCATCTGTTTTTTGATGTTGATTGAGAGCTAAATATTGGCCAGGACACCGGGGAGAACTCCCCTGCTCTTCCTCAAAATAGTGCCATGGGATCTTTTACATCCACCTTGGAAAGCAGACGGGGCCTCGGTTTAACATCTACATCTGAAAGACGGCACCTCTGACAGTGCAGCACTCCCTCAGTACTGTACTGGAGTGTCAGCCTAGACTTTTGTGCTCAAGTCTCTGGAGTGGGACTGGAACCCACAACCTTATAATGTAATTCTGAACACGGAATAACCTCTCTTTGCTAGTTCATTGACACCATCCTAGCAACCCTCTACCAGTACAAATATTGAAATTGAGGACTCAGTAACAGTTGCCTGTAGCACAGAAGGTCAAGGTACACATTTGTTTTAAAGTGATATTGATAAACTACACGGAGGGAAAATAGAATTGAAACAGAAGCAATGAAAAGCATTGAGATAGCTGGGACTGGATGAAGCAATGTAAAGAACCTGCATTTACATAGCACCTTCTACAAATTCAGGACGTCCCACAGCATTTTACAGCCAACTAAATACTTTGGAAGTGTAGCCACTGTAGGAAACGCAGCAGCCAATTTGCACACAGCAAGCTCCCACAAACAGCAATGAAATAAATGACCAGATCATCTGTTTTTAGGAATGTTGGTTGAGGGATAAATATTGGCCAGGACACCGGGGAGAACTCCCCTGCTCTTCTTCGAAATAGTGCCGTGGGATCTTTTACATCCGCCTGAGAGAACAGACGGGACCTCGGTTTAACGCCTCATCCGAAAGACAGCACCTCCGACAGTGTGGCACTCTCTCAGTACTGGCACTGGAGTGTCAGCCTAGCTTTATGTGGAGAGTGGGATGACATTCTATTTACAACACAGAAACAGGCCATTCGGCCCAACTGGTCCATGCCGGTGTTTGTGCTCCACACGAGCCTCCTCCCACCCCTCTTCATCTCACCCCGTCAGCATAGCCTTCTATTCCTTACTCCCTCATGTGTTTATCCAGCTTCCCCTTAAATTAGATTAGACTAGGTGCAGAAAAACACCCACAGATTTGATGGACTGACTCTCTTGTTCCTGCACTCCAACACACTATGATTCTGTATTAGCTGGTGCCTGGTTCTTTATAAGAACGTGTTGTTTTTGCTTTGTTTTTCTGTGAGTCCGCAAAGGTCCATCACACAAGTCCGTGTGAAGTCTCCACCAGCGCAAATAAACTCCAACCAGGCCTGCCTTTCACTCTGTAACTGGGTCGGAGCTGAAGCTTAATGACCTAAGCACTGCTAGACTGCTAATGTCAGTCTAGCCCAGCAGTGTAGGCCCGGTCACCATGGAGCGTGACTTGGATGATGAGCTGGTCTGTTAGTTCTGCCGGCTGCACAGAAGCGGAAAGGTTACAAATATTGATCTGTGTTGTCAGACTGAGTTGTGAAGGAAGTCTGGAAAATCTCGGTCCTGTCAAGATAGAAAGGGAGGCAACTGAGAGGAGACCTCAGAGAGGTCTACAAGATAAGTAAACCGTATGGCAAAAGGTAAATCCCCCCACCCCCCCCCCCCACCCCAATTGTACCATAGTGGTAGGGTGAGGCGGGGCACAGGTTCAAATTACCGAAATGCAAATTTAGGATTGTTGTTCTTTTCTTTACAGAGAGCGATCAACATATGGAATTGACATCGAGAGCCAAGGCTGCCTTGAATGCACAATGCGTGCAGTAGTTACTCCACAGTGCAAGAGGAGCCTCTATAATACCGTAATACATGTTCTCAAACCTTTCCACCCATCGTGCCTGTGCCGGCTCTTTGAAAGAGCTATCCAATTAGTCCCACTCCCCCCTGCCCTTTCCCCTATAGCCCTGCAAATTTCTCCTTTTCAAGTATTTGTCCAATTCCCCTTTTGAAAGTTACTATTGAATCTGCTTCCACCGCCCTTTCAGGCAGCGCATTCCCGATCACAACAACTCGCTGTTGAAAAAACTTCTCCTCATCTCCCCTCTGCTTCTTTTGCTATTGAGCTTAAATCTGTTGTCCTCTGGTTACCGACCCTCCTGCCACTGGAAACAGTTTCTCCTTATTTACTCTAGCAAAACCGCTCATAATTTTGAACACCTCTATTAAATCTCCCGTTAACTTTCTCTGCTTTAAGGAGAACAACCCCGGCTTTTCTAGTCTCTCCATAGAACTGAAGTTCCTCATCCCTGGTATCATCCGAGTAAATCTCCTCTGAACCCTCTCCAAAACCTTGACAGCCTTCCATAAATGTGGTGCCCATAATTGGACACAATACTCCAGCTGAGGCCTAACCAGTGATTTATAAAGGTTTAATTTCCTTGCTTATGTACTCAATGCCTCTATTTATAGAACGCATGCTATTTTAACAACCTTCTCAACCTGCCCTGCCAATTTCAAAGATTTGTGTGCTTAAATCCCTACGTCTTCCTGTCGGGTCCAGGTGGGAGTCGGGGCCTGAATATTTAAATAAGGCTCGGGAATCGAAATCTCTCCGGGCCTCGCCATGCGGGCTTGTCACTCGAACAGGCCTCCTTCACGCACCGATCTCGCCACTGCCTAAAATCCAGGCCTTCGAATGAGCACAACGTCAGATTTCCTCCTGTCCTCTACGCGTAGTGTTAACGGTGCAGGAGGATTACCCCAGAGGTCTAGAGTTCAAAGTAACAACATAAAATGCTGGAAACACTAAGCAGGTCAGGCAGCCTCCGTGGAGAGAGAGAAACAGAGTGACGAAGGGTCATCGACCCGAAACGTTGACTCTGTTTCTCTCTCTCTCTCCACAGAGGCTGCCTGACCTGCTGAGTGTTTCCAGCATTTTTCTGTTGTTACTCCAGATTCCCAGCATCCGCAGTGTTTTGCTATTGTCTTGAGTTCAAATCCCACCAAAGCAAGTTGTGAAACTGAATTCAGTAAATCTGACCGTGAAAGCTGTCAGATAGTCGGAAAAGCTCGACTGGCTCGTTACTATCCTTCAGGGAAAGGGAACTACCTGGTCTGACCTACATGTGGCCCCAGTCCCATGTGCTTGACTCTTGGTTGCCCTCTGAAGTGGCCGAGCAAGCTACTGAGATGTGAACAAAGAATGCAATTGCTTGTGGTTCAGGAAGGGGGCTCACCACCGCCTTCTCAGAACAACTAGCGATGGGCAAGAAATGCCGGCCTTGCCAGCAACGCCCACATCCTGAGAACAATTTTTTTTTAAATCATAAGGGAACTACATTTGCACAGAGCTGCAGAATCTCAGGCCCAACCGTGGGATATCGGAGCAGACCGCACACTCTTCCGATGAAAGATAAGAGCATTTGAGATGGACTTTGTGTGGTGATTAAGCCTTCACATCTCTTTACCTCACTTTAACAATTTGTTCAATAGCTGTGACACCCATCGTCATCCTCTTTGTGAGCACATCGGTACTCCTGGCCTGTCGCGGGTGCTTTCTCTTACCCTCTCTCCTCTACTCTACCCCAAACTCTCTCAGGCGACTCCAAACCGTCCCAATGTACTCCAAACTCTCCCAACGTTTTTAACAGCAATCTGCACTTTCCACTCCCTTATTTGAATATTAAAATATTTAATCTGACAGGAATCTTCTTATGATTACATCAAAAACTGAGCGAGGCATTGGCTTTGTGGTAGTGTTCCCGACTCTGAGTCAGACAGGTGCATGGTTCTGAACCCCTCTCCAGACAGTCCCAGCGAGTGGAGACCAGAGCTCCGGCTATGAAATCCGGGTTGACATCCAGCAGGATACTCGCGTCCGGTGAACCCTTCATCGTATGGGTGGTGGGAGCCCATAAAACCCGCCGTAGAGGACTAAGCCTCCCCTATCGGCCGGTATAAAGGTTGTTATGGCCATGGAAGAAACGTGTCCTAACTCGCACCAATTCCCGTTCGCCCATCACCCCTGTGCTCGCTGACCTACATTGGTTCCCAGTTAAGCAACGCCTCCGATTTTAAAATTCTCATCCTTGTTTTCAAATCCCTCCATGCCCTCGCCCCTCCCTATCTCTGTAACCTCCTCCAGCCCCACAGCCCTCCGCGCTATCTGCGCTCCTCCAATTCTGGCCTCTTGTGCATCCCTGATTTTAATCGCTCAACCATTGGCGGCTGTGCCTTCAGGTGTCTAGGCCCTAAGCTCTGGAATTCCCTGCCTAAACCTTTTCACCTCTCTACCTCCCTTTCCTCCTTTAAGACGCTCCTTAGAACCTATCTCTTTCAGCAAGCTTTTGGTCATCTGCCCTAATATCTCCTTATGTGACTCGGTGTCAGATTTTCTTTTGTAACACTCCTGTGAAGCGTGTTGGGACGTTTTACTACATTAAAGGTGCTATATAAATACAAGTTTTTGTTGTAGCATTCACGGTGTGGCCTGTCAGACTGTTAGTCAACCTGCAAATCCTTCCACTACTTCATACTATTCTCCAGGGGAAGAGTGTGAAGATATGAAAACAATAACACCAAAAACCAGGATAACACAGCAGAAAGAGAAGTCTTGTCCAGCAGTAAAGCTTTGACCAGGTCCAGATCAGGCTCAGCTGCAATATCCAACATAGTCTGATAGCCTGTGTGCACTCACTGTCTCGGCCTCATACATGAGGTATGATCCATTGGTGAGATGTCGGTTGGCATCCCCTAGCTTATTGGTTCCAAGGTCCCTGTCCTTGTTTTCAAATGCCTTCATGATCTTTTACCCACCTCACCTCAGCAATCTCCTCCAAAACCCCACGTTCCTTCAACTCCACACTACTGCCCATTCCACTGCTCCCACCGAGTCTGATCTTTCTGCTTCTAGGCCCCTGCCTCCCAACACCATACGGCCTCTCCCTCCCTTCCTTAAAATCTCTCCTTTTCAACACAGCTAAGATGAGGAATCCATTGTATATCGAACTGCGGATGAAACCCTCAGTCCCACCTTGCAGCAAACTGTCCCTTCCTTAACACTGTTTTACGCTCTCTCTTTCCATCTTTTAAAATGAAAACCTCTTCACACAAATCTCTACAGTCAAGCTTTTTCTGTCGCATTTCCTAATCTCTACTTTCCTGGCTTGGTTTGCATTTTCATTTCCAAAGCCCACCTGTGAAGCACCTTGGGATGTTTTATTCGCATGAAAGGCACTATATAAATTAAGAACATAAGAAATAGGAGCAGGAGTAGGCCATTTGGCTCTTTGAGCCTGCTCCGCCATTCAATAAGATCAAGGCTGATCTTCGACCTCAACTCCACCTTCACGCACAATCCCCATATCCCTTGATTCCTTTAGTGCCCAAATATCCATCGATCTCTGTCTTGAATATACTCAACGACTGAGCATCCACAGCCCTCTGGGGTGGAGAATTCCAAAGACTCACAACCCTCTGAGTGAAGAAACTTCTCATCTCAGTCCTAAATGGCCGACCCCTTATCCTGAGACTGTGACCCCCTGGTTCTAGACTCTCCAGCCAGGGGGAAATTCAAGTGGTCGTTGTTGTTGTCGATGGTGTCATCCCTCTTGAGAGGATTAAAATGGGAGGATTATTTGGCCAAGGCAGAGATTGTGGCTAAGGGAGAGATAATAGGATTGTATTCGGAAGGTGACCTTTTTCTTCACATTATGGTAGGGGAGGGAGGGATGTGGGGAGTGCAGGCTCGTATATACAATCACTCAATTGTAACTGAATACCTGTGGAATCGTGCCATTTTAAGTGTAATGAGCAAAATGAGCAAATGGAATATGGCTCAGAGGCACTTGGCAGAACATTTATTTAGTTTTACCCACACAAACTATTTCAGATTCCATTCAGATCAATTTCTTCTTGGAAGTCTTCCACCTTAGTTCCAATTAACGGCTTTAGATGATATCTATCACTACACTGCTCAATTGTTTTGTGTACACTTGCCACAAAGCCAGCGCTTCTGTTTTTAAAACAGTTCCTTCCTCGGCCCCTCCCTGTGTCTAGCATTGTGGCCACAGCTTTGGGTGGCAGGTGAAGGGATCGAGGAAAGGGAGATAGGAAGCCTTTCATCAACTCATCTTTGTCCCACCATTAAAACAAGCCTTTATCTTCCGAACATACGAACAGTGACGGACAGGTAAAGACCCTCTGGTCCATCCAGCCTGTCCCACACAATTGCGAGACCTTGTGCATCACAATACATACACTCTCCACCCCACCCGAGACCATGTGATCTCCTGGGAGAGGCGAAAAACCAGATTTTTTAAAAAACAGGCCAATTTGGGGGGAAAAAGTCTGGGAAATTCCTCTCCAACCCATCTAGACGATCGAAACTAGTCCAGGCGATCACTCTGGTCTTGAATTCATTGAAGTAAGAGGTGATCTCCGCCCCAGCCAGAAACAGGTCCAGCTCTCGCTTGAAGGAATTCATAGAATCATAGAATCACATAAGGAGGCCATTCGGCCCGTCGAGCCCATGCCGGCTCTCTGCAAGAGCGCTCCAGCTAGTCCCACTCCCCCTGCCCTTTCCCCGTAGCCCTGCAAATTGTTTTCCTTCAGGTACTTATCCAACTCCCTTTTGAAAGCCACGATTGAATCTGCCTCCACCACCCTCTCAGGCAGTGCATTCCAGATCCTAACCACTCGCTGCGTAAAAAAGTTTTTCCTCATGTTGCCTTTGGTTCTTCTGCCAATCACCTTAAATCAGTGTCCTCTGGTTCTCGACCCTTCCACCAATGGGAACAGTTTCTCTCTATCTACTCTGTCTAGACCCCGCATGATTTTGAACAACTCTATCAAATCTCCTCTCAACCTTCTCTGCTCTAAGGAGAACAACCCCAGCTTCTCCAGTCTATCCACGTAACTGAAGTCCCTCATCCCTGGAACCACTCTCATAAATCTTTTCTACACCCTCTCTAAAGCCTTCACATCCTTCCTAAAGTGCGGTGCCCAGAATTGGACACAATACTCCAGTGTTTTATTAAGGTTCAATCAGCAAATCGGCATCCACCGCACGAGATGGCAGCCTGTTCCAGAGGTCCACTATTCTCTGGGGAAAGAACCACCCCCCTGGCAACTAACCTTATACAACTTGAAATTATGACCCCCTGGTTCTCCCTAGCCTATTTAATTGAAATTATTATTATTTAGTTCTTCCAATTTTCTTGCCACTTCTCCATTCCTGGGTCAAGAAAGAAAGAAAGAACTTGCATTTCTATAGCACCTTTCACAACCTCAGGACGTCCCAAAGCGCTTTACGGCCAATGAAGTACTTTTGAAGTGTAGTCACTGTTGTAATGTAGGAAACGCGGCAGCCAATTTGTGCACAGCAAGCTCCCACAAATGTGATAATGACCAGCTATTTTTTTTTAGTGATATTGAAGTGGGGAGGGGCAAAATGAACCAATGATTCCCCCTCCCAATAGCCGTTGAGTGGCTCCTGTTGGACAGTAGGTGTGTGCAAACGTTGCGAGTGAGCTCAGAATTGGGCTCAGTTCCGACGCCCCCACAGTCAAACAGCCTGCTGGCAATAACTAGGCGAGGTATCACACTTGGAGAATGTCTACTTGAGCTGCTGGAGGACTGCCAGCGCCCTTTGCATCTGCACCCACCCCACCCAACCCGGCAAGCGTCAACTCCGTCAGGAAAGAAGAGGAGAAAGGGGGGACAAGATTGGAAATGAAAGAAATTGAAGGTAATAAGAACATAAGAACATAAGAAATAGGAGCAGGAGTAGGCCATTTGGCCCCTCGAGCCTGCTCCGCCATTCAATAAGATCATGGCTGATCTGATCTTGGGCTCAGCTCCATTTCCCTGCCCACTCCCCATAACCCATCACTCCCTTATTGTTCAAAAATCTGTCTATCTCCACCTTAAATATATTCAATGACCCAGCCTCCACAGCTCTCTGGGGCAGAGAATTCCACAGATTTACGACCCTCTGAGAGAAGAAATTCCTCCTCATCTCAGTTTTAAATGGGCGACCCCTTATTCTGAAACTATGCCCCCTAGCTCTAGATTCCCCCATGAGGGGAAACATTTTCTCTGCATCTAGCTTGTCGAGCCCCCTCAGTATCTTATATGTTTCAATAAGATCACCTCTCATTCTTCTAAACTCCAATGAGTATAGGCCCAACCTGCTCAACCTTTCCTCATAAGACAACCCCTTCAACTCAGGAATCAACCTAGTGAACCTTCTCTGAACAGCCTCCACTGCAAGTATATCCCTCCTTAAATAAGGAGACCAAAACTGTACGCAGTACTCCAGGTGTGGTCTCACTAACGTCCTGTACAGTTGTAGCAGGACTTCCCTGCTTTTATACTCCAGCCCTCTTGTAATCTGTAACTCCTTGTTAAATGCAGTCTAAATGGTTCCCTCACAAGCTCACGACACAGTATAGATGAAGGACAGAAAGAAAGAAGCTAGAACTTGCATTTATATAGCGCCTTTCACGACCTCAGGACGTCCCAAAGTGCTTTATAGCCAATGATATACTTTTGAAGTGGAGTCACTGTTGTAATGTAGGAAACTCGGCAGCCAATTTGTGCACAGCAAGCTCCCACAGACAGCATTGTGATAATGACCAGATAATCTGTTTTAGTGATGTTGGTTGAGGGATAACTATTGGCCAGGACACCGGGGATAACTCCCCCTGCTTTCCTTCGAATAGAGTTGTGGGATTTTTTATGTCCGCCTGAGAGGGCAGACGGAGCCTCGGTTTAACGTCTCATCCGAAAGGCGGCACCTCCGACAGTGCAGCGCTCCCTCAGTACTGCACTGGCGTGTCAGCCCAGATTATGTTCTCAAGTCTCTAGAGTGGGACTTGAACCCACAACCTTCTGACTCAGAGGTGAGAGTGACCATTTGGCTCATCTAGTTTGTCCTTCCCTCGAAATGGTCCCCCCCATTACCGCATCCAACCAACTCATTCCAGAGTTTTTGCCTCCCCAATCTCCCTGGAAGCATTAATCACTGTTTGTGTGAAGAAATGCTTCAGGACATCTGATACGAGTGAGGTACACAGCTTCATGACTGACTATATGAACTGCACCATACAAGAGGAGACCTGTCGCATTCTTCTCATTACCTCTTCGTGCCTCTAGTGTATCAGCCAGTGGCTCAGTTGGTAGCACCCTCACCTCCTGAGTCAGAAGGTTGTGGGTTTAAGTCCAACTCCAGAGACTTGAAACCAAAGTCTAGGCTGACACTCCAGTGCCAGTACTGAGGGAGTGCTGCACTGTTGGCGGTGCTGTCTTTTGGATGAGATGTTAAACGTGGACGTGAACAATCCCATGGCACTATTTTGAAGAAGAGATGGGGAGTTCTCCCCGGTGTCCTGGCCAATATTTATCCCTCTATCAACGTAACAGATTATCAGGTCATTATCACATTGCTGTTTGTGGGAGCTTGCTGTGTACAAATTGGCTGCCGCGTTTCCTACATCACAACAGTGACTACACTTCAAAAAAAGTACTTCATTGGCTGTAAAGTGATTTGGGACGTCCGGTAGTCATGAAAAACGTTACATAAATGCAAGTCTTTCTTTCTTTTCTTCTTGGGTTTCAACAGTTAGGTCTTATAAATATTCTTTTTTACTGTTTCAAGCGGGGGAGGACAGGAGAAAGACCATGAAAATTGCACCGGTGATGCCGCTGACGTACTGCGGTGGAGAAATTGGTTAGCACCCGACCACATTGGCGAAACGGGCAGCGCCACAGCGACGCGTGCCCGAAGCGCTTGGCCCGAGGATCTCCCGAAATTGGTCCTTGGGCCTCGTTACCGTGAAACCAGCGCTCTGCGGGCGCCAGTCCCAATGCAGCTCGACGGCCGGGCCTAGAGCGAGACGGGCCGGCCTGGGCCCCAGCCGCGGCCCTCAGGTAGATTCTAGGACAGTGGTGGGGGAGGGGGGAACGTGGTCGGAGAACGTGAGGGGTCAAGCGCAGGCCGGCAACGCCGCACCCACAGTACTGCTGTGCAACCAGGAGGAACGAACCTCTTCCTGCTCCTCCAGGCTTCACCTTCAGACGAGTTAAGAACACGTTTCCTTGCCTCATCTTCGGTGGCCTTCAGCGGTTACTCTAAGGACCTCTGGTTAGGTCGCTGTTGAGCCTGAAAAACTAGTTGGGGCTAGCCCACTGCAAGCTCCGCCTCGGTCTTTGACCAATTTTGGAAAGGGATCCTTAAATAAACCCATCTGGTTCACTAATGTCCTTTAGGGAAGGAAATCTGCCGTCCTTACCTAGTCTGGCCTATATGTAACTCCAGACCCAATGTGGTTGACTCTTAACTGCCCTCTGCAGTTCAGGAAAGCGGCTCACCACCACCTTCACAAGGGCAATTAGGGATGGGCAATAAATGCCGGCCTTGCCAGCGACGCCCACATCCCAGGAACGAATATAACAAAAAACAGGCGTCAGGCCCCTTATTAGCAAAGGGGCCTAACACCTGTTTAAGGCATACGCCAGGGACGCCTGAATATCGCCCAAGCCAATATGGTGTTGGACATATTTGGGGCGCAGGACACAGCCCCGCGAAATTGGATCTTTTTTCCCCCATTTCGCAGCTGAGAAACAAGTCTTAATTTCATCCCCATCAATTGCATGAATATAGAAATCAGTTCCACATTTTCCAGCACGCACAAGTGTGTTGCGACTCTTAGTTCTTTCCCAGGGTGGCTGGCTTGCATGGACAGCCTGACCTCATTGAACTTGACCTTGATCAATGCAAATAGTATTGCTTCAGTGTCAAAAGTTATTCACTGTTAGCAAAGCCAAAGATTATTTTCTTTGAGGCATAGACCTTTGTATAGAGGGTAAATATATATATTTTAAATATTAATTGACAGGACAACAATTCGTTTCTCAACATGGTTCATTGTAATTTCAGTTGGAAGAAGTCTAACTAAGTTCATTGGCTGGAACTGCTGACATTTGCTAATCATTTCCATTCTCAAACCTGGAAAAAACATTTTGACGTGCTAAACCTGCCTGCGATTGGTCAGGACTTCCGTAAAGATTCGAAATGAAGTTAGAAACTAAAGAAACAGATCCCAAACACGCCATTTTTGATGCACAGAAGCTGATATCAAGTGAGCTCATGGACTGCCATTCATAACTAAGAGCGAGCTTGCTTTTAGATAGCACCGTTCACGACCTCAGGCCATCCCATAGCGCTTCACAGACAATGAATTACTTCTTGAAGTGCAGTCACTATTGTAATGTGTAGGAAACGCAGCAGCCAATTTGCACACAGCAAGGTCACACAAATAGCTGTGTGATAATGACCAGATAATCTGGGTTTTTTAGTGGCGTTGGCTGAGGGATAAATGTTGGCCAGGGTACTGGGAATAGCGGGCAGGGTTAAAATCGCCCTCACTGACTTTCTCCAACACATAATGTGGAGATGCCGGTATTGGACTGGGGTGGACAAATATGAGAAGTCGCACAACACCAGGTTATAGTCCAACAGCTTTATTTGAAATCACAAGCTTTCGGAGCGCTGCTCCTTCATCAGGTGAAGTGAAGAGATACATATAGGCACAGCATATATAGTCAGAGAACACAGCCAGATGATTACAGTTAATCTTTCCAACTGCCCTTTATCACACCTCGGCAGAGAGATAATCACGGCAATCAAAGGTGTGGATGGTGTCCAAACTGGTCAGTCAGGAAAACATGACATCAAAGACAATGAGGTGGGGGTCACAAGGGGTCAAATGTGGCAGATGCTGGGGTCTGTATGGAGAACAAAAAACTTTTTTTGCTGGAAATCACAGCAGGTCCGGCCGCATCTGTGTAGAGAGAACAAGCCAACGACGACTCGAGTCTGGATGACTCTACGTCAGGTGGGGTTACATGTAGCGTGACATGAACCCGAGATCCCGGTTGAGGCCGTCCTCATGGGTGCAGAACTTGGCTATCAGTTTCTGCTCGACGATTTTGCGTTGTCGTGTGTCTCAACACAGGCACTGTTCCAGAGTTGCGATAGAGGCAGTGAAACAGAGACCCTGGCAGATTTGGTCTGGGAAACAGAAATTTAAAATTTCCAACCAAGGGCCAGTATATGAAGATAACGGTTCACTAGTGAGTATTGAGTTATGGTATGCACATTGTGCCGTCATATTTTTGGTCAGCCATATGAAAAGTATTGGATAAATGTAATTATGCACCTGTCCTCAGGCGTATCAACTGATACCTGATAATATAAAATGTTAGCTATTTTGGTTTCGTATCAACACAAGTTGCGTATGAAATGACCCACTTCGGCAAGCTCCTTTCTCAGTCTTGTGTTAGTCCTACATTATGGGCCTTGCCTCTTCTCCTCAGGTGTTGCAGTAAATAGTAGACAATATGCATGTGTTAACCGTATGTTCACAACAACGTACATTTCTATAGCACCCTTCATGTACAGAGAGATAATCAAAAAGAGCTTTGCAGGGTGGTGGGCAACGAGTGTACATCAAAGAAAAGAAAGACTTGCATTTATATAGCGGCTTTCATGCCCTCAGGACATCCCAAAGCCAGAGGGAGATGGAAAGGAAGGGATTCGGTAGGCACAAAAGTAGTCATTAAGAAGGATCTTCAAGAGGCTGTTGAAAGCAGTGAGGGAGGTGACCAGACAGGGGTTCCAAGGAAAGGTGCTCTAGAAGGCAATGGACGTAATGGCTGAAGGAGTGGCCTCCAGTGGTTGAACAGAGGGCATGGGGAATGAGAAGTAGGCCACTGTTGGAAGAGTGGAGCGTGAACAAAGGGATTATACATCTGGTGGAGTCCCTGCAGGGATTTGAAGGTGATGTTGGGGATCTTAAAGTCAATTGTCTGGGGCACGGAGAGCTGGCAAGAACACAATGATGGCGTTGCAGGCCTTTGGGTGAGAATGTGGGCCACAGGATTCTGGATAACTTGTATTCATGCCAGTATCTGCTCTTACACATCATGCACTGGAGTGATGTTCAAAGATACAGTATAAGCAGTTAAGTTGAGTGAGTTTAATTGTATTACTTTACTTCTTGCATAATGATAGTGATAATGACGTTCAGAATTTGGCACGGACGCGTGGCATGAGGAAACAAAATTGTTCGCTGTGGTGCACCAAAAGAGAGCATATTTTAACCCCTCTATCTCCGAACTACTGTAAACAGCCATTGTTGGGGAAAATAAAAACAGAAAATGCTGGAAACATTCAGCAGGTCAGGCAGTATCTGTGGAGAGAGAAACTGAGATAACATTGCAGGTCGATGACCTTTTATCGGATCTGGAAGATGTTAGAGATGAACAGCTTTTAAGCAATTGCAGAGCCAGGTGAAAGAGGGGCAGGGAAAGAACAAAAGGGAAAAGTTCTGTGATAAAATGACAAAAGGGATGATGGTGCAAGGCAAAAGGAGGGGGGGTGGGGGGGCGATGATAATGGGAACACATGAACTGACACGAGGAGGGAAACAGAAAGCCATGAAGGTGAACAGGGTATAAGAGACAAACGAAAATCCTGTGGGAGAGAAGGGAAGACCATCTTCAAGGTGGGCGTTCCTGGAAGAGAAGTGGCAGTGAATCGTTCCTGGAAGATAATGTGGGGGCAAGTTTGCTGCGTGCAGCATGGCCATGAACAGAATGTCTTCATAAACACATTCACAATTTCATTACAGGGCGAACATGCGCAGGAAATCTTCCCCAATATCCTTTCCTCAAAGCACTCGCAAGCCACTTGTAATGGATTTTCTGTATCCAGTTCCTCGGCATTTCAGTACGGCTCTGCTGTAAATGTTATTACTGGAGAAGAACGGTCTTCATGAAACTTTTTTATTGCCCCATGCCAATAGGGAGCCATTTCCCTTACTTTCCTTAATGTTTTCACATCTCCTCCCCGAAGGCATTCACTTTTAATGAGGTACAGTTCTACAGGCACCAACGACCCTTATACACCTCATTCCAAATGGCCATTCTTCCCGTGGACTTAGATAGTGAGTATTGCCGTGCTATTTGGCCATGGTGGGCATGGCAGCCAAATGCCCTGTCCTTACCCAATGGCTGCATGGGTGCACCTTTCAGCAGGGGTCACTGGACAGTAGCCATGAGAGGGAACCTTGTTGGCCGTCCCACTTCCTAGCCCAGTGGCTCCAAGATCAACCGCAGCAGCTCCACCCTCTGCCTGCTGTGAGATCAGCAAATTCAGTGCAGGGCAGCATCTTGAGCCTGGGCGCTTCCTGTTCTACAACATTCCAGGTGGTACATTTACCAAGCGCGCCTCTTGGGAAAGCAAGATTACTCTGTCTGAGGAGGCAGAAAACCCGGGCCTCACTCTCATCACACAAAAGACATCACAACCTTGACAAGTTTGGGCTCAGCTCAAGTGGGCCCCACCTTCAACAACAACAACAACTTGCCTTTCTACTGCGCCTTTAACATCGTAAAATGACCCAAGGCGCGCCACAGGAGCGCTAGCAAACAAAATTTGACACCGGGCCAAAGGAGGAGTTATTAGAACAGTTGGCCAAAAGCTTGGGCGTGGAATTAGGTTTTAAGCCGCGTCTTAAAGCAAGGCAGAGTGGTGGAGAGGCGGAGAGGTTTAGGGAGGGAATTCCAGAGCTCAGGACCCCGGCAGCTGAAGGCACGGCCGCCGATGGTGGGGCGAAGGAAGAGTGGGATGTGCGAGAGGCCAGAATTGGAGGAAGGCAGAGTTTTCGGAGGATTGTAGGGGCTGGAGGAGGTTGCAGAGATAAGGTAGGCGCGAGGCCATGGAGGGAGCAGGACCTGGAGCCAATGTAGGTCAACGAGCACAGGGGTGACTTCTGTCCTAAGCTTGCCATTCCCAGTCGAGAACGTATACCCCTTCTGTCCTGTTGCCTTAAGAATGAAGGCACAATAGTGCAGCTCGACACGATTTGCTCCATTGCAAATGAAAAAAAGGTTTTGCCACACTCTTTATCCTGAAGACAGTGTCACTTTAAATCAAGGCAGCTTGTGAGTTTTGATACGCTCACAACTGTGGTTTTGTTTGGGTGTTTTATTTAAATGGGAATATGGGCTTTGAGTCTGATAGTCTTGTCTTGTTCCAAGAGATTTTTACGTTTTGGACCCCGTTGGTAAAATCAGTATTTAAATGTTTAATTTTCCCTCTGAGATAAACCATTCAGGAAGCGTTTTTCCTATTAAAAAAACCCATAAATGTCACTTCATGAAGGGATTTTTGGCTGAACAGACAGTAGCTTCTCGAATCAGCAACCTTTCAAACGTCAAATGTAAATGCAGTTCAGTGGGGCAAACTCGTAGATAGTCTGCCAGGACATGTCCCAGTTGGACCGGTCTGCCATTCGATCCAGGCTTTCTATAAACACTGCGAAATATATTAACCACTTTGCACTTTCCTGTGCCACAGAGTGTTGAATCATTAATTTAGAGAGGCAGTCTAGACAAACAAAAAATGGGGGAAAAAAGCTCAGCTGAGATATTTCGCTCAGAAGTGTGATCATTTATTGGACAGAGCTTACATTAATATAGTACCTTTCAGGGTATCCCAGAGCATTTTACAGCTAATAAATTACTTCCCCCCCCCCCCCCGCCCCCACCGACTGAAGTGTAGTCACTGGTATTTCGCCAGTAAAGGCGGCAGCCAAATTGCACACAGCAAGATCACACAAAGAGCAATGAGACGATCTGTTCATGATAGGCTGACCAGACATCCCCGTTTTCCGGGGACGGTCCCTGGATGAGGTACTGTGTCCCCGGGCAAAGCAACGCCCCCCGGAAGAGTCCCCAGTTCAGGAAACTCGTCCCCGCATTAAATGTTCAGTGATTATAATTAGTTACCGCAGGTGTGGCCGACGTTTGCAGTCAACCAGCTCGGTCATCACGCGCTGGTGGCACCGCCCACTGTGCCCGATGGCTGCGAAAAACTGACTTTCCTGAACAGTGTTATTGTATTAAAGAAAAAAAGACTTGCATTTCTATCGCGCCTTTCACGACCACCGGACGTCCCAAAGCGCTTTACAGCACTTTTTGAAGTGTAGTCACTGTTGTAATGTAGGAAACGCGGCAGCCAATCTGCACACAGCAAGCTCCCACAAACAGCAATGTGATAATGACCAGATCATCTGTTTTTTGTTATGTTGATTGAGGGATATATATTGGCCCCAGGACACCGGTATAAACGGTGTCCGATTGCGCTTCAATAGCGTGACGTCACATCCGCAGTAAAAAAATTTGCCTCGCTACTTTGCTGTGTGCTCCCACACTGTGTGTCCCCGGATTTGGTTTAGAAAATACG
This sequence comes from Squalus acanthias, assembly GCA_030390025.1. Taxonomy (NCBI): domain Eukaryota; kingdom Metazoa; phylum Chordata; class Chondrichthyes; order Squaliformes; family Squalidae; genus Squalus; species Squalus acanthias. The sequence continues at coordinate 58,739,168 of CM059444.1, forward strand.
GTCACTCTAATTCATGGCAGTGTTGGTTGAGGGATAAATGTTGGTCGGGGTTAAGACTCTGCTCTTCTGTGAATAGTGACATTCAGCTAAAAGACCTCAGTTTAATGCTTCACTCTAAAAATGCCCCTCTGACAATGCATCACTCCCTCAGTCTAGCACTGAAGTATCATCCTGGATTATGAACTTCCAGTGGGGTTAAAAACCCACAACTTTGGGATTCAAATGTGAATGTTCTACTGCTGGGTCAAAGGTGACATTATGTAATCTACCTGCTGATACTGGAAGAAAGAAAAATTGGAGAACATTGTGTTGTGTTTGCATCACTATTTAAATATACATTAAGGAGTGGAAATTTGTTTTAGCCTATTTTCGCGCCAGAAGTTGGAGGCCCAAGTCTCACCCAAAATTGGGCCTCAGGCCTGATCAACACATTGCCGGCGAGCTGTGGACACCAATCGGGTGTCGAGAGGCAGCTCAGCGGTTCCACGAGGATGATGTTGGGTCGGCTGCCTCCCTGACAATGGCCCTCAGGTAGATCCTAGGAAGGAGGGGGAGGTGAGTGGAAGGGAGGGAGGGAGGTGATGGGGGGAGGGAGGGAAGGAGGTGATGGGGGGGGAGGGAGGGGGAGGTGATTGGGAGGGAGGGAGGTGATGGGGGAGGGAGGGAGGGTGGTGATTGGGAAGGAGGGAGGGAGGTGATTGGGAGGGAGGGAGGTGATGGGGGAGGGAGGGAGGGAGGTGATTGGGAGGGAGGGAGGGAGGTGATGGGGAGGGAGGGGGAGGTGATCGGGAGGGAGGGAGGGAGGTGATTGGGAGGGAGGGAGGTGATGGGGGAGGGAGGGAGGGAGGTGATTGGGAGGGAGGGAGGGAGGTGATGGGGGAGGGAGGGGGAGGTGATCGGGGAGGGAGGGAGGGAGGTGATTGGGGGGGAGGGGAAGGTGATTGGGAGGGAGGGAGGGAGGTGATTGGGGGGGAGGATGAGGTGATCGGGGGAGGGAGGGAGGCGATCAGGGGGAGGGAGGGGTAGGTGATCGGAGGGGAGGAGGGGGAGGTGATTGGGGGAGGGAGAGGATGATCAGGAGTGAAGGGGGGACAAAAAGGGATGGAGAGGGCAATCTGGATGGAGTGCGGGGCCATTGGGAGGAGGAGAGGCGATCGGGAGGGGGTCAAGCAGGGTCTGGCAGCATTCTTCGGGGCTGCAGTGGACCACATGGAGGTAAGTATCTCTTTAAAAAGTTACCTTTTTGGTGGTGGCCTAGAGCGGTCCCTCTAAGGACCTGGTTAGGCCGCATGTTGACCTGGCGCCGGCTGCGTTCAGGGCAGCCCAATTTTGGGATGGGGGTCTCAGACTTGCAAAGAGCCAACACATTTCTAGGCCTAAGAGCGAATAGAAAGTGGATTTGTCTGTTGAAATCTTGTGCAATATGGACTGGTTTCGGCTATGGAATTTCTTATCAGAGTCAAAGGTTGCCTGCAACCAACTTTAAATCAAAGGCCAGCTATAGAGGAAGTCTCCAACTCTCCTTCATTGGCCAGGGACCAACAGCAGATATGTCCTGTAGTAGGGGCCAGTCTTTTCACATGGGACGATCGCTGGCTTTGCAGCAAGGCTACCGCCCATTCAGCAGTACTGGAGACTGAAGATCAGTTGAAGTGAGGTCCTTGCTCAAGGCGATTACTTAAACAAGCGCCATTTGGTGATGAAAAGATTACATCAGCAGCCTCTGTGGCTGAAAACCCACCTCTTGAGCGACAGACCAGACGAGCCCTGTAGTCAAGAGGAAGAATTTTCATTTATTGGAACTCTGCACATTGGGAACTTTCAGGAAGAGGTTTGGTCGATTGGAAACCTATATAATATGAGTGACTGGGAAGCAGTTGCCATTTGAAATCTATACAGCGGGAGTGAATATAAAGAACTTGCACGTGTATAGCTCCTTTCACATCCACAGGACGTTCCGAAGCGCTTCACGGCCAATGAAGTACTTTTGAAGTGTGGACACTGTCACAATGTAGGCACGCATGGCAGCCAATTTGTGCACGAAAGGTCTCACAAACAGCAATGACCAGATAATCTGTTTTTAGTGATGTTCACTGAGGGACAATTATTGGCCAGGGCACTGGGGAGAACTCCCCTGCTCTTCTTCAAATAATGCCATGGGATTTTTCACAACCACCTGAGAAAGGCAGCGCCCTCCGACAGTGCGGAGCTCCCTCAGCACTGCTCTGGAGTGTCAGCTTAGAGTTTTGTACTCGAGTCTCTGGAGTGGGATTGTGAACCCACAGCCTTCTGGCTCAGAGGCAAGGGGGGTGCTGCCCACTGAGCTACGGATGACACCTATCCACTTTGGGAAATTTGCGAAAAAGTAACATGGGAAACAAAATTATAGGTGGGGTTGGAGGTGGGGGGGCGGGGGGGGGGGCGCGAGGGGGGGAAACATGCCTCTACATTGAAGAGAAAATGAATTTCAAAAGATCCAAAATTGTACTTTTTTTTCTTAAAAATATTGTAACACAAATTATGTTTTCCTTACGTGTGGTTTTTCCTCAAGAGATCGAGACTACCCACAAGCTCTGGCGACAGGAAGGAATTGGATTTGTTTATCCGGAGGTGAAATGACTCAAACTGCCTCTTTCCATTTTGCAAGTCTACCTTTTCAGATGCCTCAAAGAGCCTTTTGAATTTTCTTCTGAGTTTTTTTTTAGACCATTCTGTGGCTAATAACCAATGCTGAATGTATGTTGGTAAATATTAGACGAAGGTTTCCTCTTCCAGCGCAGGCCTCGAGCCGATAAACACGAGCCCGGATGAAGCTCGGGGTGGGAACAGCCCCCTACAGCTCTGCTTTCTCATTGAGTTACTGCAGAATACACCTGAACTGCAAAAGATCCGCAGCATGAGGTTTGCAGCCGATTTGCTTTCCCCATCCCTTCCCCATTGGGGGTAATTTTAGCTCTGGGTGATAGTATGACATGGGCAATATTGAATTAGCCCCCCACCCCCATTATACGCCCTCCCCGTTGTGGTCAATGAAGGGAAAATCGAAGGTGGTGCATAATGGACGGTCAGTTCGACATTGCCCATTTTACACTATTGCCCAAAGTTAAAATTGCCCCATTGATTCATGCTGGTTCCACGGGTCCCTGCTGACGCCTAGTACCTTCAACAACAGCAGCTACTTGCATTTATATAGCGCCTTTCACAACCTCAGAACGTCCCCAAGCATTTCACAGCCGATGAAGTACTTTAAGGAGATATGGTCAAAGAGGTAAGTTTTAAGGAGCGTCTTAAAGGAGCAGAGAGAGGTAGAGAGGCGGAGAGCTTTAGGGAGGGAATTCCAGAGTTTAGGGCCTAGGCAGCTGAAGGCACGGCCGGCTTAAATGGTGGAGCACTTAAAATTGGGGATGCGCAAGGGGCCCGAATTGGTGGAGCGCAGAGATCTCGGAGGGTTGCAGGACTGGAGGAGATAACAGAGATATGGAGGGCAAGGCCATGGAGAGATTTGATAACATGGATGAGAATTTTAAAATTGAGGCGTTGCCGGACCGGGAGCCAATGTAGGTCAGCGAGCACAGGGGGTGATGGGTGAGCGGGACTTGGTGCGAGTTAGGACACGGGCAGCAGAGTTTTGGATGATCTCAAGTTTACGGAGGGAGCAAGGTAGGAGCCAGCTAGCAGAGCATTGGAATAGCCGAGTCTAGAGGTAACAAAGGCATGGATGAGGGTTTCAGCAGCAGATGAGCTGAGGCTTAGCCTCAGACAGTGGAGAGTGGTTGAGTCACTGGCTACGGAACGAAGTTTATCGTGAGGACCGAATACAATAGTTTCGATCTTCCCAATATTTAATTGGAGGAAATTTCTGCTCATCCAGTACCTTCCCCAAATGGCCATTCTTCACGTTGAGAGTAAGTGTTGGTAAACTAAATCCAACCATGACGGGTTAAACGCTGGAGATTGATCCCATATCCGCCTGACAGTCACACACGTGTGCCTTTTCCAGCTGAACCCAGCTCTTTTGTCCATGTTTGGACCAAGGCTGTAATGAGGTCGGGAGCCGAGTGGTCCTGGCGGAACCTAAACTGGGCAACGGTGAGCAGGTTATTGGTGAGTAAGTGCCGCTTGATAGCACTGTCGACGACACCTTCTATCACTTTGCTGATAATTGAGAGTAGACTGATAGGGCGGTAATTGGCCGGATTGGATTTGTCCTGCTTTTTGTGGACAGGACATACCTGGGCAGTTTTCCACATTGTCGGATAGATGCCAGTGTTGTAGCTGTACTGGAACAGCTTGGCTAGAGGCGCGGCTAGTTCTGGAGCACAAGTCTTCAGCACGATAGCCGGGAAGTTTTCGGGGCCCATAGCCTTAGCTGTATCCAGTGCGCTCAGCCGTTTCTTGATATCACGTGGAGTGAATCGAATTGGCTGAAGACTGGCTTCTGTGATGGTGGGGACCTCAGGAGGAGGACCTTCAATACGCTCAGGATGTCCTGTGGCACTGTTTCGAAGAAGAGCGGGGGAGTTATCCCTGGTGTCCTGGGCCAATATTTATCCCTCAATCAACATCACAAAAACAGATGATGTGGTCATTATCACATTGCTGTTTGTGGGACCTTGCTGTGTGCAAATTTTCTGCCGCGTTTCCTACATTACAACAGTGACTACACTTCAAATGTACTTCATTGGCTGTAAAGCGCTTTAGTACGTCCCGAGTTCATGAAAGGCGCTACACAAATGTAAGTCTTACTTTTTTTCTTTTATTCAAAGCACTTTACAGTTAATGGATTACTTTTGAGGTTCTGTTTTATTTTATATACATTCTCGGAATTTGGGCGAGGTTGGCAAAGCCAGCATCTATTGCCCATCCCAAGCTGCCCTTGAGAAGGTGGTGGTTGGCAAATATGTCGGCGACTACAGCAGACAGTTTGTGCATGACAAGGTCCCAGGTATACTGCTTTCGGTGATGATGCTTGAGGGAAGAGCATTGGCCGAGACACCAGGGAGAACTCCCCTGCTCTTCTTCAAATAGTGCCATGGGATATTTTATGTCCACCTGAATGAGCAGACGAGGCCACATATTAACATCTCACCCAAAGGATGGCACCTCTGACAGTGCAGCACTCCCTCGGTACCACACTAAAGTGTCAAGCTGAAGTCCATTGTGGTGCTTGAGTTCATAACCTTGTGACTACCAACTGAGAGTGATTGACATTGGACACGAATGAGTTTGATATCACAAAGGAAGATTTCTCTGTCATAAAAGCAGAAAATGCTGGAAACACTCAGCAGGTCAGGCAGCGTCTATGGAGAGAGAAACAGAGTTCACGTTTCAGGTCGATGACCTGTCGTCAGAAACGGCACAATAGTTTGTTTGTCTTGATGACTAATTTTCCAATGTCGGTTTATGCACAAAGCCAAGAACTTTATTGACAAACCTCTGGCACAAAGAGAATTTTTAATAAATTTCCAGGATTTGTTGACAGTTTGCAACCTCAGGGCTCCACTTTGTGTTGACAAACTCATAGAACATAGAACATAGAACAGTACAGCACAGTACAGGCCCTTCGGCCCTCGATGTTGTGCCGAGCATTGTCCGAGACCAAGATCAAGCTATCACACTCCCTATCACTCTGGTGTGCTCCATGTGCTTATCCAATAACCGCTTGAAAGTTCCTAAAGTGTCCGACTCCACTATCACAGCAGGCAGTCCATTCCACACCCCAACCACTCTCTGAGTAAAGAATCTACCTCGGACATCCCTTCTGTATCTCCCCCCATGCACCTTATAGTTATGCCCCCTTGTAACAGCTGCCTCTACCCGAGGAAATAGTCTCTGAACATCCACTCTATCTATCCCCCTCATCATCTTATAAACCTCTATTAAGTCACCTCTCATCCTCCTCCGCTCTAAAGAGAAAAGCCCCAACTCCCTCAATCTTTCCTCATAAGACCTCCCCCCCAACCAGGCAGCATCCTGGTAAATCTCCTTTGCACTCTTTCCAATGCTTCCACGTCCTTCCTATAGTGAGGTGACCAGAACTGCACACAATATTCCAAATGTGGTCTCACCAAGGTCCTGTACAGTTGCAGCATAACCTCACGGTTCTTAAACTCAAAACCTCTGTTAATAAACGCCAACACACCATAGGCCTTCTTTACTGCTCTATCCACTTGAGTGGCAACCTTCAGAGATCTGTGGATATGAACCCCCAGATCCCTCTGCTCCTCCACGTTCCTCAGAACCCTGCCGTTGACCCTGTAATCCTTATTCAAATTTGCCCTACCAAAATGAATCACCTCGCACTTATCAGGGTTAAATTCCATCTGACATTTTTCGGCCCAGCTCTGCATCCTATCAATGTCTCTTTGCAGCCTACAACAGCCCTCCACCTCATCCACTGCTCCACCAATCTTGGTGTCATCAGCAAATTTACTGATCCACCCTTCAGTCCCCTCCTCCAAGTCATTGATAAAAATCACAAACAGCAGAGGACCCAGCACCGACCCCTGTGGCACACCGCTGGTAACTGGTCTCCAGTCCGAAAATGTTCCATCCACCACCACCCTCTGCCTTCTATGAGATAGCCAGTTACTTATCCAATCGGCCAAATTTCCCTCTATCCCACAACTCCTTACTTTCTTCATGAGCCGACCATGGGGAACCTTATCAAACGCCTTACTAAAATCCATGTATACGACATCAACTGCTCTACCTTCATCTACACACTTAGTTACCTCCTCAAAGAATTCAATCAAATTTGTTAGGCAAGACTTACCCTTCACGAATCCGTGTTGACTATCCCTGATTAAGTTGCCCCTTTCCAAATGGTCATAAATCCTATCCCTCAGGACCTTTTCCATTATCTTACCAACCACCGAAGTAAGCTAACCGGCCTATAATTACCAGGGTCATTCCTATTTCCTTTCTTGAAGAGAGGAACAACATTCGCCACTCTCCAGTCCTCTGGCACCATTCCCGTGGACAGTGAGGACCCAAAGATCAAAGCCAGAGGCTCTGCAATCTCCTCCCTTGCCTCCCAAAGAATCCTAGGATATATCCCATCTGGCCCAGGGGACTTATCGACCCTCAGGTTCTTCAAAATTGCTAAAACATCTTCCCTCAGAACATCTACCACCTCCAGCCTATCCACCTTTATCACACTCTCATCCTCAAGAACATGGCCCCTCTCCTCGGTGAACACTGACGAAAAGTATTCATTCATCACCTCTCCTATCTCTTCTGACTCCATGCACAAGTTCCCGCTCCACCCAGGTCCGCCGCCTCTGTGGGCCTACCAGGTCACCGCCGCCTCTTGAGTCCTCCGCCTCGCCGCAGCCGCTCCACCCAGGTCCGCCGCCTCTGTGGGCCTACCAGGTCGCCGCCGCCTCTTGAGTCCTCCGCCTCGCCGCAGCCGCTCCACCCAGGTCCGCCGCCTCTGTGGGCCTACCAGGTCGCCGCCGCCTCTTGAGTCCTCCGCCTCGCCGCAGCCGCTCCACCCAGGTCCGCCGCCTCTGTGGGCCTACCAGGTCGCCGCCGCCTCTTGAGTCCTCCGCCTCGCCGCAGCCGCTCCACCCAGGTCCGCCGCCTCTGTGGGCCTACCAGGTCGCCGCCGCCTCTTGAACAAGAAGGTCAGGAATACTGTTCGAATAGAATATCGGGACGTTACACTAGGAATCAAATCATTGGTTAGCAGAGCATCGAATAATTCAGTTAACTAGTTGTTAAACTTCATCGACCAATTTCTCAGAAATTCCTAGTGATTTCATGTGATTATGGGTTGATCATGGTTGAACAACGCCTCGATTTTAAAATTCTCATCCTTGTTTTCAAATCCCTTCATGGCCTCGCCCCTCCCCATCTCTGTAATCTGCTTCAGCCCCACAACCCCCCCCCCCCGAGATATCTGCGTTCCTCTAATTCTAGCCACTGATTTTAATCGCTCCACCTTTGGTGGCCGTGCCTTCAGCTGCCGAGGCCCTAAGCTCTGGAATTCCCTCCCTAAACCTCTCCACCTCTCTCTCCCCCTTTAAGATGCTCCTTAGAACCTATCTCTTTGACCAAGCTTTTGGTCACCTGCCCATATATCACCTTATGTGGCTCGATGTCAAATTTTGTTTGATAACAAAAGCACCCGTGGGCTGTTTTACTACGTTAAAGGCGCTATGTAAATACAGGTTGTTGTTGTTGTTGTTGTTGTTGTCAAAAGCAAAACACTGCGGATTCTGGAACTCTGAAACCTAAACAGAAACTGCTGGAAACGCTCAGCAAGTCAGGCGGCATCTGTAGAGAGAGCAACAAAGTTAACGGCCTTGATAATAACAGCTCGCCCACCGCCCCGCCCCGCCCTACAAAGCTCTCTCGATTGCCGGTTTTCCCACCCGGCAGACGGTCAGACATCTTTTACATCCACCTGAGTGAGCAGACGGGGGCCTCGGTTTAACCTCTGATCCGAGCGGTTGCTGCAGTTTTCCTATTGTTTGGGAAATGCTTTCGTTCCCAACAGACTCAGGCGCCCCTTTTCAATTTTTCACCTGTTTCGACTGAAGCGGTTTAAAAGCCGAGAGAGGGGCAGTTTTAAGCTGCGGGAGTGGTGGAGAATGAGCAGTAGTGGACTGGCTGGCCGTTGTACAACCCTGCTCGATTTTCCTGGTCGATGAAGTCGACGGAAAGGAAAATCGGGGGGGGGGTGCGGGGTGTGCAGCGGGCTGCTGATCCGCTAACGCCTTACCGCCACTGCTGAAAGTGAAAATCTCCCCCAAGGCTTGAATCTGGAGGAAGGGGGGTACGCACCCTGTGTACTGGGTGACGCGGTGTTGCAATAGAGGAGCTGTGTGACCTTGCAGTCAACAATTGCTTCTGAGCAAGAGCCATGCAATTATAACACGATTGACAAATGCATCCTGCTTCCCTGGAACTTCCTACTAATGACTGTGCCCATTCTTGTCTGGGTCACCACTGATGGTAAACATGATTGCAACAGAGTTCTCAATCTTACTGAAAGGCGTGTTTACGTTTCAGTCCTCTTTGTCACAGTCGTTGAGTGAGTATTGCTCCGCAGGGGGAAATAAAATCAACTCTCCCATGAAGTGACTTGGCATCCTGCTCTTTCACCTCTGGAACCTGGGGTTAAACGTTGGTCGACCTACGAAAATAAAGCATCTTCTCACTCTGGAGTATTGTGTTCAGTTCTGGGCACCGCACTTTTGGAAGGCTGTGAAGGCCTTAGAGAGAGTGCAGAAAAGATTTACAAGAATGGTTCCAGGGATGAGGGACTTCAGTTACGTGGATAGACTGGAGAAGCTGGGGTTGTTCTTCTTAGAGCAGAGAAGGTTGAGAGGAGATTTGATAGAAGTGTTCAAAATCATGAGGGGTCTAGACAGAGTAGATAGAGAGAAACTGTTCCCATTGGCAGAAGGGTCGAGAACCAGAGGACACAGATTTAAGGTGATTGGCAGAAGAACCAAAGGTGACATGAGGAAAAACTTTTTTACGCAGCGAGTGGTTAGGATCTGGAATGCACTGCCTGAAAGGGTGGTGGAGACAGACTCAATCGTTGCTTTCAAAAGGAAATTGGATAAGTACCTGAAGGGAAAAAAATGTGCAGGGCTACGGGGAAAGGGCGGGGGAGTGGGACTCGCTGGAGCGCTCTTGCAGAGAGCCGGCACGGGCTCGACGGGCCGAATGGCCTCCTTCTGTGCTGTAACCATTCTATGATTCTGCTGCATGTACATGACTATTAATGCCTTATACTTCTAATAGAGGGCTTTCACCGCTGCTGTGCATGCTGGGAAAGCACTGTCTCCATACTTTTCTCTTGATCACTCTCACTCTTTAGCGCGCGAACACGCTCGCAAATTCCGCACCTACGACAGCCCTGGACAGAGAAGGAGCAACGCAGCGAAAGCATAAAAGGGAAAGAGAAAAAAATAGAGAGATACAGGGAAAAGAGAGACGATTATGTTACCGCCACTTAACAATCCTCTTCGGCCCATGTAACAGACACAGCGGCCGTTTTTTTTTTTAACCATAGACATGTTTTGGGCACAAGGTGATGATTCTGGTATGCGGCTCGCGATTGCAAATCAAACTTCTTTGTCCATTGCTGACATCTCGGTCATGGCACAGCACAAATTCACTGCCCCACTAAGACAGACTGTAAGGACGATGTTGCTTAGAGTAGAGTAGGAAATTCCCATTTCGTATTCGTGGTTAGTTGTGAGCACGTCAATTACAGGCAATTTAGCGAGTTTAATAGCATTAGACTGCAAATACTAAAGATTATATAATTTTTATCGGGGTTGATTTTAACTAGCCGATATCGGTGTTAAGAGGGCATTAACCGCCATGAAATGGGGTCGGTAGACTTATCGTTAATACTGATTCATCGGCCACTGCCATTTTCAAAAATGTCAGGCTCTGTGATAGCACTCTCGCCTCTGAGCCAGAAGGTTGTGGGTTCAAATCCCGCTCCAGAGACTTTTTCAATTCATTCACGGGGTGTGGGCGTCGCTGGCAAGGCCAGCATTTATTGCCCATCCCTAATTGCCCTTGAGAAGGTGGTGGTGAGCCGCCTTCTTGAACCACTGCAGTGATACTTCTTTGTAGCAGCTTGTTACAACTCAGAGGGCAGTTAGGAGTCAACCGCATGGCTGTGGGTCTGGAGTCACATATAGGCTAGACCGGGTAAGGACGGCAGATTTCCTTCCCTAAAGGACATTAGTGAACCAGATGTTTTTTTTTACTACAATCCGGTAGTTTCATGGTGTCACCATTACTGATACCAGCTTTTTAATTCCAGATTTATTTAATTAATTGAATTTCAATTTCCCAGCTGCCAGTGGTGGTGATTTGAACTCACCGGATCATTAGTGCAGACCTCTGGATTACTCGCCCAGTAACATAACCACTATGCTACCGTTCCCGATAACTTGAGCACATAATCTAGGTTGACATTTCAGTGCAGTACTGAGGGAGCGCTGCACTGCCGGAAGTGCCTTCCTTCGAATGAGGCGTTAAACCGAGGCACCGTCTGCCCTCAGGTGGGCGTGAAAGATCACGCCGCACTATTTTGAAGAAGAGCAGGGGAGTTCTCCCCGGTGTTCCGGCCAATATTTATCCCGCAATCGACATCACTAAAGAACAGATTATCTGGCCATTATCACATTGCTGTTTGTGGGAGCTTGCTGTGCGCAAATTGACTGCCCCTTTCGCTACGTTACAACAGTGACTGCACTTCAAAAGTTCTTCATGGGGCTGTAAAGTGCTTTGGGACGTCCGGTGGTCGTGAAAGGCGCTACAGAAATTCAAGTCTTTCCTTCCTATTTGCCTGTTCCCCTAGTTGCCCTGGCGATGGGCCTTCTCCTAGAACCTCTCGCAATCCGCTGTAACGAGGGCGCTGACAGGGGCTGAACCACGTGATTATGGGTGGGCGAGAGCGAACTTTGCACTGTATCTCAAACCGGGAGTACCCGAGGCTGACACTGGGTGTTCCATTCCTCAGCACGAACACCTTGAAAAGCACGAATGCGGGTTGAGGGGGGGGGGGGGGGGGGGGTTGTGTGGGGGGGGGGGAAAGCCATCAAAAAAAAACAACGAGGTAAATCTTTGCTCGTCCAGCAGATGTAAATACTGAAACCTGCTCAAACATGAAGGAAGCCAAGGCAGCCCTTCTCGTTGGCTGCAGCGAGTGAAGCGACAGTCTGGTTTACATGGAAGCTGCTCTGATGCGGTTTATCTCAAATTCTGAGAAAAATGTGGTTCGTCGACAGTTCAGGTTCCTCAGAATTCTCTATCAGCAAAAGGATAGATCAGGTTTCATAAGCCTGCGCTACGTATTTTAAGTTGTGACTGCGACGGGGCGGATATTTCGAAGGATTTTGTCTCGAGACTGTGGTGAGCGATGACGCATGGTTTGTTTGTGCAAAGTAACTGTCGGCACGCTAGCCCGTTAGAAATCTACTGCTTAGGGTTACAGTTAGCTTCTGCGTCTGGTTTAGGCATCCGAAAAAAAAATTATTTAAATTGCTTTTGAATTTTGTGACCCCCGCCACGCCCCCCACCCCACCACCCACTATATGCTACTGTTTGCATTATCCATCACAGCGGGGGGTTTTATTTTGACTTTGTGCAATAGTGTGAAACGGGTGATAGTGAGTCGGCAGCCACTTTGACATCCCTTCCGATTTTTGTTTCCAATGACTTCCATTCTACACTCTCGCACAAAGGACAAAATTACCCCCAATCAATGTTCCCATTAAGCAGCGGGGCCACGCGGCGGTCTGGAGGTTACCCCGCGCAGGCCGCTCAACGGCTATTAACTGGCAAAACCCGCGCATGCCCGATAATTTGAATGGGCCGCGCACCTAAAACAAAATTGGCGGCAGTGTCGGAACACAGGAGTAGGTCATTCAGCCCCTCGAGCCCCATTCAATCATGGCTGATCTGCACCTCATCTCCATTTTTTAAAATTCGTTTATGGGATCAGGGCGTCGCTGGCAATGCCAGCATTTATTGCCCATCCCTAATTGCCCTTGAGAAGGTGGTGGTGAGCCGCCTTCTTGAACCGCTGCAGTCCGTGTGGTGAAGGTGCTCCCACAGTGCTGTTAGGGAGGCAGTTCCAGGACTTTGACCCAGCGGCGATGAAGGATTGGCGATATACCTCTAAGTCAGGATGCTGTGTGACTTGGAGGGGAACTTGGAGGTGGTGGTGTTCCCATGTGCCTGCTGCCCTTGTCCTTCTAGTTGGTAGAGGTCACGGGTTTGGGAAGTGCTGCCGAAGAAGCCTTGGCGAGTTGCTGCAGTGCATCTTGTAGATGGTACACACTGCAGCCACGGTGCGCCGGTGGTGAAGGGAGTGAATGTTTAAGGTGGTGGATGGGGTGCCAATCAAGCGGGCTACTTTGTCCTGGCTGGTGTCGAGCTTCTTGAGTGTTGTTGGAGCTGCACTCATCCAGGCAAGTGGAGAGTATTCCCTCACACTCCTTACTTGTGCCTTGTAGATGGTACAAAGGCTTTATGGAGTCAGGAGGTGAGACACTCGCCGCAGAATACCTAACCTCAGACCTGCTCTTGTTGCCACAGTATTTATGTGGCTGGTCCAGTTAAGTTTCTGGTCAATGGCAACCCCCAGGATGTTGATGGTGGGGGATTCGGCGATGGCAATGCCATTGAATGTCAAGAGGCAGTGGTTAGACTCTCGCTTGTTGGAGATAGTCATTGCCTGGCACTTCTATGGCGCGAATGTTACCTGCCACTTATCAGCCCAAGCCTGAACATCGTCCGGGTCTTGTTGCATACGGGCATGGACTGCATCATTATCTGAGGAGTTGTGAATGGCACTGAACACTGTGCAGTCAGCAGCGAACATCCCCATTTCTGACCTTATGTTGGAGGGAAGGTCATTGATGAAGCAGCTGAAGATGATTGGGCCTAGGACACTGCCCTGAGGAACTCCTGCAGCGATGTGCTGGGGCTGTGATGATTGACCTTCAACCACCAGAACCATCTTCCTTTGTGTTAGGTATGACTCCAGCCAGTAGAGCATTTTCCCCCCAATTCCCATTGACACGTTGGCATAGTGGTTAGCACTGGTGCCTCACAGCGCCAGGGACCCGGGTTCGAATCCGGCCTCGGGTGACTGTCTGTGTGGAGTTTGCACATTCTCCCCGTGTCTGCGTGGGTTTCCTCCGGGTGCTCCGGTTTCCTCCCACAGTCCAAAAATGTGCGGGTTAGGTTGATTTGGCTAAGATAAATTGACCCTTAGTGTTAATGTGGGGTTACGGGGATAGGATGGGATATGTTAGGGGGAATTAAATACGTGGGGTTACGGGGATAGGGTGGGATATGTGTCGGTGCAGGCTCGATGGGAATTCTGTGTGGGAAAGCAGGGACAGGGTACTGGATTTGGATGATCAGCCATGATTGTATTGAATGGTGGAGCAGGCTTGACGGGCCGAATGGCCTACTCCTGCTTCTAGATTCTATGTTTCTATGTTTACTCGGGCTCCTTGATGCCACACTCGGTCAAATGCTGCCTTGATGTCAATGGCAGTCACTCTCACCTCACCTCTGGAATTCAGCTCCTTCGTCCATGTTTGGACCAAGGCTGTAATGAGGTCGGGAACCGAGTGGTCTTGGCGGAACCCAAACTGGGCATCCGTGAGCAGGTTATTGGTGAGTAAGTGCTGCTTGATAGCACTTTCGATGACACCTTCCATCACATTGCTGATGATTGAGAGTAGAATGATGGGGCGGTAATTGGCCGGATTGGATTTGTCCTGCTTTTTGTGGACAGGACATACCTGGGCAGTTTTCCACATTGTCGGATAGATGCCAGTGTTGTAGCTGTACTGGAACAGCTTGGCTAGAGGCGTGGCTAGTTCTGGAGCACAAGTCTTCAGCACAATAGCCGGGATGTTGTCGGGGCCCATAGCCTTTGCTGTACCCAGTGCGCTCAGCCGTTTCTTGATATCATGTGGAGTGAATCGAATTGGCTGAAGACTGGCTTCTGTGATGGTGGGGACTGGGCTGGGTGCGCCGTTGCCGTGTGTCCGTAGCCGAGTGGTACGTCCAGTTTCATTCTTTTGTTTTTCGTAGCCGTTTCTTGATATCACGTGGAGTGAATCGAATTGGCTAAAGACTGGCTTCTGTGATTGTGGGGACCTCAGGAGGAGGTGGATATGGATCATCCACTCGCCACTTCTGGCTGAAAATAGTTGCAAACGCAGCAGCCTTGTCTTTTGCACTCACGTGCTGGGCTCCACCATCATTGAGGATGGGGATATTCCTGGAGCCTCCTCCTCCCAGTTAGTTGTTTAATGGTCCACCACCATTCACGACTGGATGTGGCAGGACTGCAGAGCTTTGATCTGATCCGTTGAATCGCTTAGCTCTGTCTATAGCATGCTGCTTCCGCTTTTTAGCATGCATGTAGTCCTGTGTTGCAGTTTCCCCAGGTTGGCACCTCATTTTTAGGTACACCTGGTGCTGCTCCTGGCATGCTCTTCTACACCCCTGATTGAACCAGGGATGGTCCCCTAGCTTGGTGGTAATGGTAGAGTGAGGGATATGCTGGGCCATGAGGTTACAGATTGTGATGGACCACAGCACCTCATGGATGTTCAGTTTTGAGCTGCTAGATCTGTTCTGAATCTATCCCATTTAACACGGTGGTAGTGCCACACAACACGATGACTGTGCATTGGTCACTGCTACCAATACTGTCATGGACAGATGCATCTGCAACAGGTAGATTGGTGAGGACGAGGTCAAGTAGGTTTTTCCCTCATGTTGGTTCTCTCACCACCTGCCGCAGGCCCAGTCTGGCAGCTGTGTCCTTCAGGACTCGGCCAGCTTGGTCAGTAGTGGTGCTACCGAGCCACTCTTGGTGATGGACATTGAAGTCCCCCACCCAGAGTACATTCTGTGCCCTTGCTACTCTTAGTGCTTCTTCCAAGTGGTGTTCAACATGGAGGAGTACTGATTCATCAGCTGAGGGAGGGCGGTAGGTGGAAATCAGCAGGAGGTTTCCTTGCCCTGAAGCCATGAGACTTCATGGGGTCCAGAATCAATGTTGAGGACTCCCAGGGCCACTCCTCCCCAACTGTATACCACTCTGCCACTGGTGGGACAGGACATACCCAGGGATGGTGATGGAGGAGTTTGGGACATTGGCCGAAAGGTATGATTCTGTGAGTATGACTGTCAGGCTGTTGCTTGACTAGTCTGTGAGACAGCTCTCCCAATTTTGGCACAAGTCCCCAGATGTTGGTGAGGAGGACTTTGCAGGGTTGATTGGGCTGGGTGTGCCATTGCCGTGTCCGTACCCGGTGCCAAGTGGTCCGTCCGGTTTCATTCTTATTATTTTGTTTCGTAGTAGTTTGTTACAACTGAGTGGCTTGTTAGGCCGTTTCAGAGGGCAGTTAAGAGTCAACCACATTGCTGTAGGTCTGGAGTCACATATAGGCCAGGTAAGGACAGCAGATTTCCTTCCCTAAAGGACATTAGTGAACCAGATGGGTTTTTACGACAATACTATTTTTTTTAAATTCCAGATTTATTTAATTAACTGAATTTAAATTTCGCAGCTGCCGTGGTGGGATTTGAACTCATGTCTCTGGATTATTAATCCAGGCCTATTGGATTACTAGCCCAGTGACATTACCACTATGCTACCGTTTCCCCGCCTTGGCTCCATATCCCTTATTACCCTTACCCAACAGAAATCTAGCGACCTCAGTCTCGAAAACGTGTAATACAATTGTGAGGCCGCAGTTGTAGGCACAGTTGGTTGCAGTCTCGCCTCTGAGATGGAAGGTAGTCGATTCAAACCCCTCTCCAGGGGTGAGCAAAAATTAAACAAAGCTGACACTCCCAGTGCAGTGGTGAGAGAGTGCTGCACTGTCAGAGGAACCGTTCTTTCGGATGAGACGTTAACCTGAGGCCCTGTCTGCTTTTTCAGATGGGCGCAAAGGTCCTATATCACTAGTTGACAAAGAGCAGAGGGTTGTCCTAGCCAACATTCCTCCCTTCACCAACACAACCGAAAGAGATTGATTGGCCATTCATCTCATTTGGATTAGTGGGGCCTTGCTCTGTGCAAATTGGCTGCCATGTTTCCCTACAAAAAACGCACTTTAAAAAGTAATTAATTTGGATGTGAGGTGCTTTGGCGTCTTATCTAAACATAAGGTGGGTTATTTTAGTGGAAGGATGAAAACAGGCGCTAAATGGGTGCTGTGCTAATAAGACACATCTGTTTGAAAGTCTGGTTTTAGCACGCCATTTTGGTCCTAATTGCTGACTTTCACCATTTGAACTAGCCTGAAGGTATCAAAAACCGACACCTGCAGGTTTCGCACTCAAGTGCTGATTAGACGCAACTTTCCTGGAGCAGGATATGTGGGATCCGCTCACCCACTTCCACTGAAGGTGTGGAGTGCACTGGCTGACACAGCGGCAGGTTTCAGCATGGCTCAGGGACCGAGGGGGAGGGCGCACAGGTTCTCGGGCGCGGCGCTGGAGGTCCTGGTGGAGGAGGTCCAGAGGAGGAGGGATGTCCTGTACCCGCAGGGGGATGGAGTCCACCTCGCCCTCCTGTCCCTCTCTCCAGCAGCAGCTGGTGCTCTGCCTGGCCTCATGTTCTCCTCCCATTCCTCCTGCAGACCAAGGGGGACCCCGAGCAAGGTGCCCGTGACCGAGCACTCCCTTTCCTCCTGGTGACTCCTATAAGGTGTCCAATAAGGTGGAGTAACACAGCCCGCACTCTTTCTAGGTGAAGTCTTCAGAGAATTTCCAGAATAAATGTTGATAGAGCATTGGTAAAGTCTTGACAAAGAGTCACAGAAAGTCTCCCAAATTGTTTCAAAAGTCCCCTTCAAACCTCCAGCAGCAAGTGAACAGTGAAAGGTGATATACCGTTAAGCAGCGCTCGAAATCCTCAGCAATGACTTGTTTACTCCCAATCAGCTGGTCGCTGTTAGGAGAGGGCGTTAGGTCAAGCGCTGCCCACCAAAATGCCGTGCAGCCTCGTTAATGAGAGCTAGCGGGCAATTTAAGTGGCGATCAGCCCCTTAACGATCCTCCGAGTGGCCGTTCCTAGCGCAGGCTTCAACTCCTTTACCAAGATGGCAGCTTGCGCTAAACGCGGGCTAAACCACCATTTCAGCTTAAGACCCCCAACTTGCCCACCTCGGAGGCTCTTTGGCGCCTAAACTATCCGGGGAAAATCACCCCAAGATCTTTCTTTTAGCTTAAGGTATGATCAAAGCTTTTCTTAAAAGTGTCAGCCGGTGCTCAGTGGGCAGCACTTTCTTTGTGAATAGGATCCTGTAGGCATGCACTGGCTTCACTCCTGATCATACAACGGTTGGGGTCGATCTTGACTCTATGGAAATCGCGAGAGATGTAAAACGGGCTGGCAAATCGCTATCACCCATTTCACACTAGCGCGCCAAGTCAAAATGGCGCCCTCTATGTTCAGTGAATTAAATCCTTTCCTGGTGATGGCACTTTCAGCCATCACCCCTGTGCTCGCTGACCTACATTGGCTCTCGGTTAAGCAGTGCCTCGATTTCAATATTCTCATCCTTGTTTTCAAATCCCTTCATGGCCTCGCCCCCTCCCTATCTCTGTAATCTCCTTCAGCCCCACAGACCCCCCCGAGATATGGGCGCTCCTTTAATTCTGGCCTCTTGAGCATCCCTGATTATAATCGCTCAACCATTGGTGGCCATGCCTTCTGTTGCCTAGGCCCTAAGCTCTGGAATTCCCTGCCTAAACCTCTCTGTCTCGCTACCTTTCTTTCCACCTTTAAGACGCTCTTTAAAACCTACCTCTTTGACCAAGCTTTTGGTCACCTGCCCTAATTTATCCTTATGTGACTCGGTGTCAAATTTTGTGTCTTAAAATACTCCTGTGCAGCGCCTTGGGACGTTTTACTACGTTAAAGGCGCTATATAAATACAAGTTGTTGTTGTTGTTGTTTATTGCACCATGGCTGGCATCAATGGCACTCTGCACTTGGGGCAATCCAGCCAATCGGAAGATGTTGTTTGATCTCTCTCTTTCTCTCTGCTTTGCTAGGTCCATGAGGACGTTGGTGAAATCAGAGGTCCTTCCATCCTGTGTCGAGTTTCATCCAAAACTCTACTGCCCGTGTCCTAACTCGCAGCAAGTCCCGTTCACCCATCACCCCTGTGCTCGCTGACCTACATTGACTCCCCATCCGGCAACGCCTCGATTTTAAAATTCCCATCCTTGTTTTCAAATCCCTCCGTGGCCTCGCCCCCTCCCATCTCTGTAACCGCCTCCAGCCTCACAACCGCCCCCCCCCGAGATATCTGCGCTCCTCCAACTCTGGCCTCTTGAGCATCCCCGATTTTAATCGCTCCCTCATTGGTGACCGTGGCTTCACCTGCCGAGGCCCTAAGCTCCGGAATTCCCTCCCTAAACCTCTTCGTCTCTCTACCTCTCTCTCCTCCTTTAAGATGCTCCTTAACACCTACCCCTTTGACCAAGCTTTTGGTCACCTGTCCCGATATCTCCTTATGTGACTCGGGGTCAGATTTTGTTTGATTACGCTCCTGTGAAGCACCTTGGGACGTTTTACTACATTAAAGGTGCAAGTTGTTGTAATGCACTGAAGCACTGCTTATTTTCCTGAAGTGGCTAATGTCAACAGATGCTGCTTGGAGGCTGCCAGCTGCATAAATATTTAGTGCTGCTGTCACCTTTATAAGCACTGACAAGACCGCAACTTAGCAGGTTGTATTGCAACAGCTGGTATATCTCACTAAATGTATCTGGGTGAAAATGTTGCCACCTCGGGCACTTGCTATGAGTAAACTCCAAGTAGGACTTCCCTTGCACGCAGACCGCGCCCCCCCCCACCCCCCCGCTCCCCGTGCCGTGGATACCGGCAGGTCGGGTGTTGCCTGATACCGCACACTTCCTGCGGGACGGTGGAGTTGAGCTGGAAAATCATCCGTGATCTCATTGAATGGCGGAGCAGGCTCGAAGGGCCGAATGGCCTACTCCTGCTCCGATTTCCTATGTTCTCCTGGCTTCCCATCCTCCCCTCGTCCATGCCCTCATCACCCTCCTCCTCAGAGTATGGGAACCACGGGATCCCAGGAGGGAAGCCTATTAAATCTCTAAATAGAACTCTGATTAAATTGCCTGCATTAAATTTCAATACTGGGACGTCAGAGCTTTTATGCATCTGAAGTCTCTTCCAACCAAAACAGTGTGGTAGAATCGCTACACTGTGACCTTTCCATTGGATCCAACGCCACCATCTTTATAGTGGCAATGTTTTCGAGATTGGGGAGGGGGGTGGGGTGGGTAAGATCCCGATGTATCGAAGCAATGCCCCCTGGCTTCATCTGCATGTGTCGGGGGTGGGCTTTGGACAGGCAGGCCAGCGTTACTGCAGGGTCAGCAATGGGTGACCCACGGCAGAGTGTTTACCCATTGCGGAAGTTACTGCCCACGGCCTCACCGCCCCATTTTACTCGCCAGGTCCCCTTGATACCGCGGAACATGGGGGGTTTCATCAAAAGAAAATCCAGGCTGTAGCTTCTGGATCTTTAACATTGCTGAGAGCTCTGGGTAAAAGAGCGTCCCTTTACTGCGAGTGATGGCTGGTGATGCTTCAGGTGTCAGCCTCGGCTCAGTGGGTAGCACTCTCGTCTCTGGGACAGAAGGTCATGGGCCGGATATTCCGATCCCTATGGGTGTGTGCGAGCTGTGTACACACCCGTAGGGACATCGGAAATGCCGGTTTCAGGCATGCACAGCGCATGCGCTGGAAACCAGCATTTCCGATCTGTCAAGAATGCTCTTGACAGATCGGACGCCTGCCCTGGAGAAGGGCCTCTGCGGGGGGGGGGAAGTTCCGCTTTCTGGAGAACCTCCGCCCGCAGAAAACCCTTAGAATTCTTACGCCTGGTAACAGCAGGCGTAAGGCCTGCTTTGACCAGGGTAAGAGTTGAAAAAAAGCTTAAAAAAATTTTTTTTTCACTCATTTATAATTTAAAAATACTTTTAAAAAAAGGTTAGTTTATTTTTAGCCCCGTAAAAAACTTTAATTATTTTTTTCAAAAATTAAATTTTTGTTTCAAGTATTTAATTTACTGTAATTTCAACTAATTTTAAAATGTGATTTAAAAAAAAAATTATTTAATGTTTTAAAGTGTTTTTGGGGTGATCTCCATTCATATATTTGACAGGTCTATCTGTCAAGTGTATGAAGGGAGATTCCCTTCTTTGATTGGCTCCCCGTGGCCCACATGATCCCAGGGACGCTTGCGAACCGCCTGCACCTCTGGGATACCTGGGCCCTGCACACTTGGAGTTGGAGAGGCCCAGCATCGGAACTATACGCACCTCGGGAGCCCTCAGGTAAGTGCGTAGATTTTTTCCAGGTCGGAGGCCTCCGCACGCGGGAAGCCTCCGATCGGAAAATACGGCCCCATGAGTTCAAGCTCCAACTCCAGAGATTTGGACACTTAAAGCTAGGCTGACTCTCCAGGGCAGTGCTGAGGGAGCGCTGCACTATTGGAGGGACCGTCTTTCGGATGAGACGTTAAACCCTCTCAGGTGGATGTAAAAGATTCCACGGCCACTATTTCGCAGAAGAGCAGGGGAGTTCTCCCCACTGTTCTTCCAACATCACTAAAAACAGATTACAGGAAACTCTTTATTAACCGGCACCGACGGGACCGGCGTGGTGCCGGTTAATCAAAAAGTCCGGATAACGGAGAGTTATATCTCCCAACGTACGAGAGCCCCGTACACACTGACATGCGCCTGCATTCGGAGCTCCGTCTCCCCGGGGACCGCCAGCTGACCATCTGTCGTGTCCGCTGCCTACCCGGGCTGCACATTCCCCTCCCAATCTACACGCTCCGATACAAGGCAAACGCCTCGGGGTTTTTTTTAAAGTTATTTTTAAAGGAGAGATGTAGGAAAACCCCGGCTACCTACTCAAGAATTTTGCCGGTTAAGAGAGATTTCCGGTTATTTGGGTGCCGGTTAAAAGAGAGTTTCCTGTACCTGGTCATTTATCTCATTGTTGTTTGTGGAACCTTGCTGTGCACAAATTAGCTGCTGCGTTTCCCTACATTACAACAGTATCCCCTACGCTTTAAAAAAGTACCTCATTGGCTGTGAAGCACTGAGGTCGTGAAAGGCGCTATATGTCGTAAGAATGAGCCTTACGCGTGGTGAACTTAAAGTAAGCTTTAATCAACTAAAAAGGTGCAACATACAAAAGAGGTCTTACTCTATGCCTCTCCAGGATCCAACTGATCAGTCCAGTATTTATCCTGGACTAATCACAGGAAGTGATGCAATAAAGTTCGAGTCACAGGAAGCTGTATTGTGTTACCACACTATACAAATGCAGGTTCTTTCTTTGTCCCCGCGGACCCTTGGGCAGCCACCTCTGGCCGTCTTGCAGTAATATAAACGCAGCCCTGGTTCTTGTGCTAAAATCAACAGTCGGGTCCTTACAATTGGCAACAGTGTTTTCAGCTACTTGACTGTGCGATCGTGTCATGATGAACACAGTCTGGCTTGTTCCAGGGTATTTCAGGTCAACGCATAAACATCCCAGATAGCTGGCAGGCCTCTTCAAGCAGGGCGTAAACTTGTGCCTATTTTAGGAACACTGGCGGCTGGGATTTTCTTCTCTTCTTCTGGCTTGTTTGCCCATTTACTTTGAACACTGCTCAGACGCCGCAAGTAAATCGTGATCTTTCTAAGAGGCCCACATTGATATCTGGCATCAGAATGTAATGTTTGTGCATCGGAGAATGGGCACTATAAAGGCAAATCATGGGCACATATGGCATCTAGCTGTAAAAATTCTGGGGTTAATATAGAGGGAGGCTGAATCTTTATAAAGCGCTGGTTAGGCCACAACTGGAGTATTGCGTCCAGTTCTGGTCACCACACTTTAGGAAGGATGTGAAGGCCCTTGAGAGGGTGCAGAGGAGATTTACCAGAATGGTTCCGGGGATGGGGGATCTTAGCAACAAGGACCGGTTGGAGAAGCTGGATTTGTTTTCATTAGAGCAAAGGAGCTTGAGGGGTGATTTGATAGAGGTGTACAAGGTTATGACGGGTTTGGATAGGCTAGACGGAGGAAAGGCTGTTCCCACTAGTTGATGGTACAAGGACTAGGGGGACACAGATTTAAAGTTTTGGGCAAGAGATACAGGGGGGATGTGAGGAAAAACTTTTTTACGCAGCGAGTGGTGAGGACCTGGAACTCGCTGTGGACGGAGGTGGTGGAAGCGGAGACACTCAATGTTTTCAAGGGGAGACTGGATAGGCACTTGAGGGAAATAAACTTACAGGGCTACGGGGATAGAGCGCGGGGGAATGGGACTGACTGGATTGCTCTACAGAGAGCTGGCATGGACTCGATGGGCCGAATGGCCTCCTTCTGTGCCGTTATGACTCTGTGACTCTAGGGTGTTTACGTCAATTTAAGTAAAATGCAGAAAACTGCTCGACATCTGAAATAAAAGCTGGAAATGCACAACAGATCCAGCAGCATCTGGAAAGAGGAAAGATGGTTTGGGTAAACGTCCTTCATCAAAACTGAAACCAAACAAAGGGTGCAGCCCTTTTTACAGGACTGATCCATTAAGGGGCTGGCCTGTCTTTCCTTTATCAATTCTGATACAGAAAGAAAGAAAGACAGACTTGCATTTCTATAGCGCCTTTCACCACCTCAGAACATCCCAAAGCGCTTTACAGCCAATGAAGTACTTTTGAAGTGTAGTCACTGTTGTAATGTAGGAAATGCAGCAGCCAAATTGCGCACAGCAAGCTCCCACAAACAGCAATGTGATAATGACCAGAAAATCTGTTTTTTTAGTGATGTTGATTGAGGGATAAATATTGGCCCAGGACACCGGGGAGCACTCCCCTGCTCTTCCTGAAAATAGTGCCTCGGGATCTTTTACGTCCACCTGAGAGAGCAGACGGGGCCTCGGTTTAACATCTCATCTGAAAGACGGCACCTCCGACAGTGCAGCACTCCCTCAGCACTGCATAGGAGTGTCGACCTGGATTTTTGTGCTTAAGTCTCTGGAGTGGGACTCAAAGCTACACCTTCATGGCTCTGAGGTGAGGGTGCTACCCACTGAGCCACAGCTGACACTACAGAAAGAGCTTGCACTTATATAGCACCCTTCATAACATCCCAACGCTCACCACCGGCAGCGATGTATAGTCCCTGTTGTAAGGTAGGAAAACGTGACAGCCAAATTGTGCACCGCACAGTCCAACCAGAATGCTGGCCAGAACACAGGGAGGACACTGCAGTGCTTCTTCGAATAGTGCCATGGGATCTTTTACCTTCACCTGAGAGGGCAGTCAGGGCCTCGGTTTAGCATCCCACCTGAAATTCGGCACTTCCGGCAGTGCAGTGTTCCCTCAGTGCTGCACTGGAGCATCAGCCTAGATTGGATACTCATGTCTCCGGAGTGGGGCTTGAACCCACAACCTCCTGACTCAAAGATACACAAATCACTAAAAGTAGCGACGTAGGTTAATAAGGCCATAAAAAAGGGTGTCATTTCTAGAGGGATGAAATTGAAAAGCAGACAAGTTATGTTAAACTTGTTAGATCCTTGGTTAGGCCACACGTGGAGTACTGTGAACAGTTCTAATCTCCATATTATAAAAAAGGATATAGAGGCACTAGAGAAGGTGCAAAAAAGATTCACAAGTATGATACCAGAACTGAGAAGTTATACCGATCAGGATGGACTGAACAGGTTGGGGCTCTTTTCTCTAGAAAAGAGAAGACTGAGGGGTGACCAGATAGAGGTCTTTACAATTATGAAAGGGTTCGATAGGGTAGAGGTAGAGAAGATGTTTCCACTTGTGGGGAGGCCAAAACTAGGGGCCTTAAATATAAGATAGTCACTAATAAATCCAATGGGGAATTCAGGAGAAACTTCTTTACCCAGAGAGTGGTGAGAATGTGGAACTCGCTACCACAGGAAGTAGTTGAGGTGAATAGCATAGATGCATTTAAGGGGAAGCTAGATACATACATGAGAGATAAAAGAATAGAAGGTTATAACGATAGGGTTAGATGAAGAGGGTGGGAGGAGGCTGGTGTGGAGCATAAACACCGACATGGACCAGTTGGGCCGAATGACCTGTTTCTGTGCTGTAGATTCTATGTAATTCTACGTGAAGGCAAGAGTGCTACCACTGAGCCACCGATGAAGGGTCACTAGCCCACCTGTTAATCCATCTCTCCTCTATTCAGATGCTGACCAGGCCTGCTTTATACTTTCAGGAGTGAAATCAGGAAGCAATTTTTTCGCACAAAGGGGAGTAGAAATCTGGAACTCTCTCCCCCAAAAGGCTGTGGATGCTGGGGGGACAATTGAAAATTCCAAGACTGAGACCGATAGAATTTTTTGGGGGTAAGGATATCAAGGGATATGGAGCAAAGATATGGGTAAATGTTCCATTTTTAATAGCAAAAATAATATTGTTTGGACGCTGGAAATGTGAAGAAAATAAATCCTGGAATCTGTGTCTGGAATTTCAATCAATTAGTCAAAAAATTAAATTTAGGCCCTGGTTTATAGGAACAGGAGGAGGCCATTCAGCCCCTCGAGCCTGCTCCGCCATTCAATCAGATCATAGCTGATCCTCACCTCAACTCCATTTACCCATATCTTTGCTCCATATCCCTTGATATCCTTACCCAAAAAAATTCTAGCGATCTCAGTCTTGAAATTTTCAATTGACCCCCAGCATCCACAGCCTTTTGAGGGAGAGAGTTCCAGATTTCTACACCCCTTTGTGTGAAAAATTGCTTCCTGATTTCACTCCTAAACGGCCTGGCTCTAATTTGAAGTTTGTGCCCCCTTGTGCTGGATTCCCCCACCAGAGGAAATAGTTTCACTGCATCTATCCTATAAAATCCTTTAAACGTTAATTAGATCTCCCCATAATCTTCTAAACTCAAAGGAATACAAGCCAAGCTTATGCTACCTGTCCCCATAATTTAACCCCTTAAGCTCCAATATCATTTCTGGTGAATCTGGGCTACACCCCCTCCTAGGCCAATACATCCTTCCTGAGGTGCGGTGCCCAAAACTGAACACAGTGCTCTAGATGGGGTCTGACCAAGGCTCTGTACACCAGCGTGTCAGGAGAAGTCCCCTGCTCTTCAAATAGAGCCATAGGAATCAGACGGGGCCTCGGTTTAACATCTCATGCAAAAGACGGCACTTCCGACATTGCAGCGCTCCCTCAGCACCTCACTGAAGTATCAAACCTAGATTATTTTACTCAGGTCCAGTCGTGTATTCACAATCTTCTGCTACCAAGAAGGCGAGCTGACACCTGTGCAATCCATACGTTTGTTAAAAAAAACTGGAAGAAAGATAAAAATCTGGCCCCAGATTTCTCGTTCCTCCCGCCGTGTCAGAAAGCACGAGGATGATCTGTATCGCTATGGCGACAGCTCAGCCTGATCTGTTCTGTCACAATGATCAGGCTGCCTCTTTGACTGAGCAACCATTAATAGGCCTTGAAAAAATTATTGGCCTCTTCAAAAAGAAAATGAGAGGAGAAGGTCACTTTGTGTTGTTATAGTCAAGGGCCGCGATTAAAGGGTTTCTTGGAATTGGCTCAGTAATTAATAAATGCGGAACGAATTCCCAGAATTTAGATGCTCTCAGTGACTCCACAAAAGGACTTTGTAATGTCAGCCAAATGAGTTCATCTTATGCCCAGTTGTACAGCAGCAAATGGTGCAGTTATGCCCCCAGTATATTTTTCTTTTATCTCATCAAAGTCAGGCATGTTTAGTGCCTGGGAATGGAACACTTTTCCAATGCGGGCACTCAGATCCCAATTTTAATTCGGGGCGCGTTCGGGACAGACGGGGTGTGGTGGGGTGGGGGGGAAGGGTGGTGTTGGGAGTCAACCTGTTGGTCTGCACAGACCTTCTTCAGCTACCAGTGAGGATCAAGCGGGAGGGGACAGGAATAAAGTTCCAATTCACAACTGTCAGACAAATGCACATAAGTAAGATGGCATTGTGTTTAGTTGTTTCTGTGTTTCTTCAGTGCTGTGGGCTTCACCCAGCAGTGTAAAGAAAGATAGAAAGATAGAACGTGCATTTATATAGCGCCTTTCATGACCTCAGGACATCCCAAAATGCTTTAAGAACATAAGAAATAAGAGCAGGAGTAGGCCAATCGGCCCCTCGAGCCTGCTCCGCCATTCAATAAGATCATGGCTGATCTGATCCTAACCTCATATCTAAAGAACACAAGAGTAGGAGCAGGACCCGGCCACTCAGCCCCTGGGCCCGCTCCACCACCCACAGGGCCTTGACCGATCCGAACTCAGCCTCATGTCCAATTTCCTGCCCGCTCCCCGTAACCCCTAATTCCCTTTACTTCTAGGAAACTGTCTATTTCTGTTTTAAATTTATTTAATGATGTAGCTTCCACAGCTTCCTGGGGCAGCAAATTCCACAGACCTACTACCCTCTGAGTGAAGAAGTTTCTCCTCATCTCAGTTTTGAAAGAGCAGCCCCTTATTCTAAGATTATGCCCCCTAGTTCTAGTTTCACCCATCCTTGGGAACATCCTTACCGCATCCACCCGATCAAGCCCCTTCACAATCTTATATGTTTCAATAAGAAATAGGAACAGGAGCAGGAGCAGGACATTTGGCCCTTCGAGCCTGCTCCGCCATTCAATAAGATCATGGCTGATCTCCTACCTCTTTACAGCCAATTAAGTACTTTTTTGAAGTGTAGTCACTGTTGTAATGTAGGAAAGGCGGCAGCCAATTTTCACACAAGCTCCCACAAAACAGCAATGTGTTTCTGGCCAGACAATCTGTTTTTTAGTGATGTTTGGTTGAGGGATAAATATTGGCCCAGGACACCGGGGAGAACTCCCCTGCTCTTCTCCGAAGCAGTGCCGTGGGATCTTTTACGACCACTTGAGAGGGCAGACGGGGATTCGGTTTAACGTCTCAGCTGTAAGACAGCACCTCTGACCGTACAGCACTCCCTCAGTACTGCACTGGGAGTGTCAGCCTAGATTTTGTGCTCGAGTCTCTGAAAATTGAAAATTTCGAAAGTGAGATAGATAGATTTTTGTTAGGTAAGGGTATTAAGGGTTACAGAACTAAGGCAGCTTATATGAAGGTCAGATACAGATCAGCCATGATCTAAATGAATGGCAGAACAGGTTTGAGGGGCTGAATGGCCTCCTCCTATCCCTGTGTTTGTGAGAACGAACCCACAACCTTCTGACTCAGAGGCGAGAGTACTGCCCACTGAGCCAGAGCGGACAGTGTAAATGGAAAGGGATGGATTCCACAGCACTGGAGAGTTCCAACACACTATAGGCCACTTCTGCTTGACACATATAAAGGGGAGGGGGGTTATTCTTCTTCTTTTAACCCTTTTGTTTTGTGAACGGGGCACTGTGTGCTCACATCAAGCGCTGTCAGGTCAGGTACAGTACGAGTTAGATGCAGAGTAAAGCTGACTCTACTCTGCCACGACAATGTGTCTCAGCGCCCGTTCCCCTCACTCCCCCACCTCAGAATCGAGCGTTCCCCCTCCCCCCCTATCACCCACCCTCCCCACCTCACCAGCCTTCCATTTCCCACACCAGTCATCCCGTTGCCCCTTGGGAGAGGGCTGATCCTGTCAGAGTCGGCCGTGGCTCAGTGGGTGGCACTCTCACTTCTGAGCCAGAAGGTTGTGGGTTCACAATCCCACTCCAGAGGCTTGAGCACAAAACCTAGGCTGAGGCTTCCAGTGCTGTACTGAGGGAGTGCTGCACTGTCGGAGGTGCCATCATTTGGATGAGACGTTAAACCAAGGCCCCGTCTGCCCTCTCGGGTGGACGTAAAAGATCCCATTGCACTATTTCGAAGAAGAGTAGGGGAGTTATCCCCGGTGTCCTGGGCCAATATTTATTCCTCAATCAACATCACCCGGCATCGACCTCGGCACCGGCTACGGACACGGCAATGGCACACCCAGCCCAGTCAACGCTGCAAAGTCCTCCTCACCAACATCTGGGCACTTGTGCCAAAATTGGGAGAGCTGTCCCACAGACTAGTCAAGCAACAGCCTGACATAGTCATACTCACAGAATCATACCTGTCAGCCAATGTCCCAAACTCCTCCATTACCATCCCTGGGTATGTCCTGTTCCACCGGCAGGACAGACCCACCAGGGGTGGCGGCACAGTGGTATACAGTCGGGAAGGAGTGGCCCTGGGAGTCCTCAACATTGACTCCGAACCCATGAAGTCTCATGGCTTTAGGTCAAGCATGGGCAAGGAAACCTCCTGCTGATTACCACCTACCGCCCTCCCTCAGCTGATGAATCAGTACTCCTCCATGTTGAACACCACTTGGAAGAAGCACTGAGAGTAGCAAGGGCACAGAATGTACTCTGGGTGGGGGACTTCAATGTCCATCACCAAGAGTGGCTCGGTAGCACCACTACTGACCGAGCTGGTCGAGTCCTGAAGGACATAACTGCCAGTCTGGGCCTGCGACAGATGGTGAGAGAACCAACACGAGGGAAAAACCTACTTGACCTCATCCTCAGCAATCTACCTGTCGCAGATGCATCTGTCCATGACAGTATTGGTAGCAGTGACCATCGCACAGTCATTGTGGAGACGATGTCTCGTCTTCACACTGAGGACACCCTCCATCATGTTGTGTGGCACTACCACCGTGCTAAATGGGATAGATTCAGAACAGATCTAGCAGCTCAAAACTGGGCATCCATGAGGCGCTGTGGGCCATCAGCAGCAGCAGAATTGTATTCCACCGCAATCTGTAACCTCATGGCCCGGCATATCCCTCACTCTACCATTACCATCAAGCCAGGGGACCAACCCTGGTTCAATACAGAGTGTAGAAGAGCATACCAGGAGCAGCACCAGGCGTACCTAAAAATGAGGTGCTAACCTGGGGAAGCTGCAACACAGGACTACATGCATGCAAAAAAGCGGAAGCAGCATGCTATAGACAGGGCTAAGCGATCCCACAATCAACGGATCAGATCAAAGCTCTGCAGTACTGCCACATCCTGTCGTGAATGGTGGTGGACCATTAAACAACTAACGGGAGGAGGCTCCATGAATATCCCCATCCTCAATGATGGTGGAGCCCAGCACGTGAGTGCAAAAGACAAGGCTGAAGCGTTTGCAACCATCTTCAGCCAGAAGTGCCGAGTGGATGATCCATATCGGCCTACTCCTGAGGTCCTCACCATCACAGAAGCCAGTCTTCAGCCAATTCTATTCACTCCACGTGATATCAAGAAACAGCTGAGCACACTGGATACAGCAAAGGCTATGGGCCCCGACAACTGTCATGCTGAAGACTTGTGCTCCAGAACTAGCCGCGCCTCTAGCCAAGCTGTTTCAGTACAGCTACAACACTGGCATCTATCCGACAATGTGGAAAACTGCCCAGGTATGTCCTGTCCACAAAAAACAGGACAAATCCAATCCGGCCAATTACCGCCCCATCAGTCTACTCTCAATCATCAGCAAAGTGATGGAAGGTGTCATCGACAGTGCTATCAAGCGGCACTTACTCACCAATAAGCTGCTCACTGATGCCCAGTTTGGGTTCCACCAAGACTACTTGGCTCCCGACCTCATTACAGCCTTGGTCCAAACATGGACAAAGGAGCTGAATTCCAGAGGTGAGGTGAGAGTGACTGCCCTTGACATCAAGGCAGCATTTGACCGAGTGTGGCATCAAGGAGCCCCGAGTAAAACTGAAGTCAATGGGAATCAGGGAAAAGGCCCCACTGGCTGGAGTCATACCGAGCACAAAGGAAGATGGTTGTGGTGGTTGAAGGTCAATCATCACAGCCCCAGGACATCGCTGCAGGAGTTCCTCAGGGCAGTTTCCTAGGAACAACCATCTTCAGCTGCTTCATCAATGACCTTCCCTCCAACATAAGGTCAGATGTTCGCTGATGACTGCACAGTGTTCAGCGCCATTCACAACTCCTCAGATAATGAAGCAGTCCATGCCCGCATGCAACAAGACCTGGACAACGTTCAGGCTTGGGCTGATAAGTGGCGGGTAACATTCGCGCCACAGAAGTGCCAGGCAATGACTATCTCCAACAAGCGAGAGTCTAACCACCTCCCCTTGACATTCAACAGCATTACCATCGCCGAATCCCCCACCATCAACATCCTGGGGGTCACCATTGACCAGAAACTTAACTGGACCAGTCACATAAATACTGTGGCAACAAGAGCAGGTCAGAGGCTAGGTATTCTGCGGCGAGTGTCTCACCTCCTGACTCCCCAAAGCCTTTCCACCATCTACAAGGCACAAGTAAGGAGTGAGATGGAATACTCTCCACTTGCCTGGATGAGTGCAGCTCAAACAACACTCAAGAAGCTCGACTCCATCCAGGACAAAGCAGCCCACTTGATTGGCATCCCATCCACCATGTTAAACATTCACTCCCTCCACCACCGGCGTACCGTGGCTGCAGTGTGTACCATCTACAAGATGCACTGCAGCAACTCGCCAAGGCTTCTTCGGCAGCACCTCCCAAACTCGCAACCTCTTCCACCTAGAAGGACAAGGGCAGCAGGCGCATGGGAACACCACCACCTCCAAGTTCCCCTCCAAGTCACACACCATCCTGACTTAGAAATATATCGGCCGATCCTTCATCGTCGCTGGGTCAAAATCCTGGAACTCCCTCCCTAACAGCATTGTGGGAGCACCTTCACCACACGGACTGCAGTGGTTCAAGAAGGCGGCTCTCCACCACCTTCTCAAGGGCAATTAGGGATGGGCAATAAATGTTGGCCTTGCCAGCGATGCCCACATCCCATAAACTAATTTTAAAAAACAGATGATCTGGCCATTATCACGTTGCTGTTTGTGGGAGTTTGCTGTGCGCAAATTGGCTGCCGCGTTTCCCACATTACAACAGTGACTACACTTCAAAATAGTACTTCATTGGCTGTAAAGCGCTTTGGGATGTCCAGTGGTCATGAAAGGCGCTCTATAAATGCGAGTCTTTGTTTCTTTCTGAATAGTCGCACTGCAACAGCGAATAAGGAAAACGGAAACAAGACCCGCCCTTTAGGTGGTTATGTAAACATTACAAGAAAGATAACTTACATGGAAAGCTGTGGTTAGAATCCCCATTTCCAGGAAGACAGGCTTTTTGATGTCTGTTTATTTAACAAGATTAGAAAGGAAAAAAATGCAACGCAGTGGTAATCATATCTGCAAGGAAAATTATGAATCGTCATTGTGGGATGCCTGAACTTGCTCAAACCCAGCTGGTTACCAGGTTATGAACATTTGCCTAACTAACAACAATGACTGAACTTCAGCGTAATAGCCAACGTTATCAGACTTGAACGGAATTCGTTGCGAAATGCCTTGAGATGTTTCTGAGGGATTGGCTAGGTTCTAATTTAAACGCAAAAGGACTTTAATTTTTTTTTTAAGTTTGACTCTTTCACTGAGAGTTTTAGTAGGATTGATGCTGCAAATCAAAAATATAAGACTCCAGCTTCCCCTGATACCTCAGTTGGTTGGTAAATGACTGCCCAATTTGGAACTGAGCCCGACCTGGAAGTTTCAAGGTTGTCCCCCAATCAGTTCCCTTGTTAGCTGCTCTCAATTAGGGCAGCATAGGGTTGCTACAATTGGCCCATACACGCCTGAGTTAGGGAGAGAAAGAAAGAAAGATGTGCATTTCTACAACCTCAGAATGTCCCAAAGTGCTTTACAGCCAATGCAGTAATTTGTTCATTGTTGCAATGTCGGAAACGCAGCAGCCAACTTGCGCACAACAAAGTTCCCACAAACAGCAATGTGATAATAACCACATCATTTGTTTTTAGTGATGTCGGTTGAGGGATAAATATTGGCCAGGATACCAGGGGAGAACTCCCCTGCTCTTCTTCGAAACAGTGCCAACGGCGCCTTTTAGGTCCACCTGAGAGGGCAGACGGGACCTCAGTTTAACGTCTCATCCGAAAGACGGCGCCTCCTTCAATAATGCACTGGAGGTGTCAGCCTAGATTTTGTGCTCAAGACTTTGGAGTAGAATTTGAACCCACAACCTTCATGAACTCAAGAGTCAAGAGTGCTACCCACTGAACCACGGCTAACAAAGCCAGCAGGGCTTGCTACACCTGATCACTACCAGAGACCCCTGCTAGAAGGGGTCCGTATGTCGACATTGATGAATTGCTCTCGGCTGTGATGCCCCAGTGGTCAAACAGCCTGGCACTGTGTAGGCTTACACGTGAACAATGACCTTTTAGGTGGATTGTTGAAGGGCAGTCATCACTAATGAAACTCGACCCCAGAAATATGGAGCACTGTTGGAAAAAAATGGAGTGAAGATTGCAACTTATATGGTGTTTAACCCACAAGAATATTTCCTTTTATTCATTCTCGGGATATGGGTGTCACTGGCATAGCTGGCATTTATTGCCCATCCCTAGTTGCCCTTGAGAAGATGGTAGTGAGCCTTCTTGAACTAGTCCATGTGGTGAAGGTGCTCCCACAGTGCTGTTAGGTAGGGAGTTCCAGGCTTTTGGCCCAGCGACGATGAAGGAACGGCCGATATATTTCCAAGTCAGGATGGTGTGTGACTAGGAGGGGGTGGTGTTCCCATGCATCTGTGATGCTATTCAATCTAGCATTTTTCGAATTCCACTCTGTACAAATACTTGTAGATGATTTGACGTACAGTTGTTTATGTGAAAAAAGTGTTGTGTGTATATTTTCAATAGGTCAATAGTCACTGTGATGCCCTGTAGAAGTTCCAGCCCATGTACAATCTCTATTCGGGAACTTGCTGTTGTGCAGGAGGATGAGGCCCTTCACCACAGAGTGGAAGTCAAAATCGGATCAATTAACTTGTGCGAGCAGGATCAGAGGCCTAGGATCTGGTTATTAGTCCCTTGTCCTTCCTTTGGGTTTAATAGGTAACTAGTTGCATTTCTGGAGAGGTAATAGATTGAGAGATCTGGTGCAAAGGTTGGTCTAAAAGGGTGGCCCGGGTGTAGGACTTTAGCCTTTACCCATTGCTAAACACTTCTACATCTCCTGGGAGATGAAACCTTGTCCTGGCTTGAGTTCCCATTCACTTACATCATGAATATAAAAAAACCCTGTCCGACTGCAGCCGAAGTCATCGCCAAGCATCTCCCAAGGGGACTGATGATGAAGGCAAGCAAGGGACTTCTGTGGCAACAGTGCAAATCCTTTGAGATAGTCTCGATCCTTAGTCCCTGGAGTGAGATTTTAACGTTGTGGGGTCAAATCCCACTCCAGGGACTTGAGCACAAAACCTAAGCTGACGTTCCAGTGCAGTGCTGGGGGAGCGCTGCACTGTCGGAGGTGCCACCTTTCGAATGATACGTTAAACCGAGGCCTGTCTGCTCTCTCAGGTGGACGTAAAAGATTCCCTAGCCCTATTTAGAAGAAGAGCAGGAGAGTTATCCCTGGTGTCCTGACCAATACTTATCCCTCAAACAACGCCTAAAACAGATGATGTGGTCATTTATTTTGTTGCTGTCTGCTGGAGCTTGCTGTGCACAATTGGCTGCCGTGTTTCCTACATTACAACAGCGACTACACTCGGCTGTAAAGCGCTTTGGGACATCCTAAGGCAGTGAAAGTCTCTTTCATTTCCTTCATCCACCTATCCAATCTAATCTTGACAAGAGTTTCTGCCTCAACCACTAACCCTGGAACTGAATATATTGGCCCAGAAATTCGCCTCCCTGGCTTGCCGCGGGGGTAAGGATCGCGCGCGCTCTTACCCACCGCGCCTGCCGTTGTGATTTGGGCCCACGGGAACTTCGGGTCCTGGGCCTCTCCCTGGTGCCGGCGCGCAGTGCTTGCGTGTCCCAGGGGCGCAGTTAGTGCGATGCGTCCCCTGGGATCACGTGGGCCATGGAGAGCCAATGGCAGCAGACCATCTTTCATTCATCGATTTGACAGGAGACCTGTCAAATCTGTGAATTGAAATCGGCACCAAAAGAACAGCTAAACTTAAAATAAATTTTAAAAAAACCATCACATTTATAAAATAACTATAGTTAAATAAATTAACCACTTTAAAGAAAAATTTAAATTTTTGAAAAAATTAAAATACTTTTTAAAAGTGATAAAAATAAACTTACCTTTCTTTAAAGTATCTAAAAAAGATAAACCTGTTGAAAAAAATTAAAATTATACTTAATTAACTACTTACCTTGTTGAAAACGGGTCTTGCGCCTCCTTTTCATTAGCGTAGTTTCTTCAATACTTACCCTTGTGTAGAAACCTGAAAAAAAATCTAAGTGTGTTGCGTGCGCGCAGCCTCTACCGCGCACACGGTTCACCTAGGAACCGCCCCCTTCACCAGACCGGAAGTTCCGGTTTCCCGCGCATGCGCAATGCATGCAGGAAACCGGCACTTCGGGACGTCTTACGGGTGAGTACGCAGTCCGTACTCACGCGGGAAGGGCCGAATTTTTGGCCCATTGTGAGAGAAAAAAAAAACAAAGTAAGAATTTGGCAATGCTTCCAAAATGGTCTGTCTCCCCTCCCACTGGACCTGGTAAGAAGGTATTAATCATGATGATTGTGATCCCAGATCAGATATATGAGATGTCAAACTAACCTGCTTAGAACATTAAGGGGCCCGGTTTGGGATTGGGGTGTTCTGGTCTTTCCACCTCCTGAAAGAAGACCGTGTCCTTGCACATGAACGTCGAAAAAAGCTGGAAATGATCAGCGGTCGACGTTTCAGGCATTAAACCCTTCCTCGGAGCGAGGAGATAAAACATGAACAGCATTTAAAAATAACGCAACAAGGGGGGGGGAAGGGAAAAAGAACAAGCGCACAGAGGAAAATATAGAACGGCCTGCGAAAAGCTTGGGTGGAGGATAGGAGGTGATGCAATGGCAAGCCTGAGCCGTGCAGGAGACAGAAAGAGAGAAGGGAGAACATGCATTTTATACAGCTCCTTTCATGACCTCAGGATGTCCCAAAGCGCCTTACAGCCAATGAAGTACTTTTTGAAGCTGTGTCACTTTTATAATGTAGGAAACGCGGCAGCCAATTTGCACACAGCAAGCTCCCACATACAGCAATGTGATAATGAGCAGATAATCTGCTTTTTAGTGATGTTGATTGAGGGATAAATATTGGCCCCAGGACATCGGGGTGAACTCTCCTGCTCTTCTTCGAAATAGTGCCCGTGGGATCTTTTACGTCCACCTGAGAGGGCAGAGGGGGCCTCAGTTTAACATTTCCTCCGAAAGACGGCACCTCCGACAGTGCAGCACTCCCTCAGCACTGCACTGGGAGCGTCAGCCTGGATTTTGTGCTCAAGTCTCTGGAGTGGGACTTGTACTCACAACCTTCTGACTCAGAGGCAAGAGGTAAGTAGCACAGAGTCCAGTTCTACGGAGTACTGCTTCTACAGAGTACCAAACTCGGGAATTTGGTGAGTGAGGGAATTCGGTGAGGTGCTGCTTGATACATAAAAAAATATAAACAACTAGGGTTAAATTAGGACTGTGGGCTAAGTTACAGTAAAGACCTAAAGTATATAACTAAATTTAATAAATTAAACAAGGTTGTTACCTAGATTAAAAACTATTATTAGACAATTGAGTATTTCAAAACTTGAAAACCTAATTAGTTAAATAAAATACAATAGAGAGGGCAGGGCAGGTGATGTGTTGCAGCTGTAGCATGTAGGAGTTGGTGGACCCCAGTGTGATCCAGGGCGACCACATCTGCAGTAAGTGTCTGCAGCTCGAGGAACTTCGGCTCAGAGTTGATGAGCTGGAATCCGAGCTTCGGACACTGCGATACATCAGGGAGGGAGAAAGTTACCTGGACACTTTGTTCCAGGAGGCAGCCACACCCCTTAGGTTAAATACTTCAGATTTGGTCCGTGGTCAGGGACAGGAGGGTGTGACTACGAGTGAGGCAGGTATGGGGATCGAGAAGGTAGCATTGGAGGAGCCTCAGCCCTTGCATTTGTCCAACAGGTACGAGGTTCTTGCAGCCTGTGTGGACGAGAGCAGGGACTGCAGGGAAGATGAGCAAACTGACCACAGCACCGTGGTACAGGGGGCCATTCAAGTTGGGGGAGTAAAAAGGAATGTAGTAATGGTAGGGGATAATATAGTTAGGAGGATAGATACTGTTCTCTGCAGTCGAGAGCGTGAGTCCCGAAGGCTGTGTTGCCTGCCTGGTGCCAGGGTTAAGGACATCTCCTCAGGGCTGGAGAGGAACTTGCAGTGGGAGGGGAAGGATCCAGTTTTCGTGGTCCACGTAGGTACCAACGACATAGGTAAGACTAAGAAAGAGGTTCTGCTGAGGGAGTATGAGCAGCTAGGGGCTAAATTAAAAAGCAGAAACACAAAGGTAATAATCTCAATAAGATTGGAGAGTTGAATGCATGACTCAAGGATTCGTGTGGGAGAAATGGGTTTCAATTCATGGGGCACTGGCACCAGTACTGGGGAAAGAGGGAGCTGTTCCATTGGGACGGGCTTCACTTGAACCCTGCTGGGACCAGTGTCCTGGCGAATCGAATAATTAGGGCTGTAGATAGGGCTTTAAACTAAATAGTGGGGGGGGGAGGGTTCAGGTGAGGGGAAACTTAGAAAGTTAAAGAGAAAGGACAAGGCAATAGTGCAGGATAGCGATAGGGGTAATGATAACCAGAGTGTGACAGGAAGGGACAGAGCGTACAAGCATAAGAGTGCACTAGCAAATAGGGTCAGAGTAGGGAAAAATGGTAAAAAGACAAAATTAAAGGCTCTTTATCTGACTGCACGCAGCATTCGTAACAAGATAAATGAATTGACGGCACAAATAGAAATAAATGGGTATGATCTGATAGCCATTACAGAGACGTGGCTGCAAGGTGACCAAGGCTGGGAACTGAATATTCAGGGGTATTTGACATTTTGGAAGGATAGGCAGAAAGGAAAAGGAGGTGAGGTAGCTCTGTTAATAAAGGATGAGATCAGTGCAGTAGTGAGAAATGATCTTGGCTCGGAAGATCAATATGTAGAATCAGTTTGGGTGGAGATAAGAAATAATAAGGGAAAGAAGTCACTGGTGGGAGTAATCTGTAGGCCCCCTAACAGTAGCTACACTGTAGGACAAAGTATAAATCAAGAAATAATGGGGGCTTGTAAGAAAGGTACTGCAATAATCGTGGGCGATTTTAATCTTCATATAGATTGGACAAATCAAATTGGCAAAGTAGTCTTGAGGACGAGTTCATAGAGTGTATTCAGGACAGTTTCTTAGAACAATACTTTGTGGAACCAACCAGGGAACAGGCTATTTTAGATCTGGTAATGTGTAATGAGACAGTAGAGCGGCGAGGCGGCAGAGGCGGCGAGCGGCGGTACTTAAGGTGAGCCCCGAGGCGGCAGTGAGGCCTAGAGCGGCGAGGGGGCAGAGGCGGTGGACCTGTGAGGGAACAGAGGCGGCGAGCGGCGGTACTTAGGGTGAGCCCCGAGGCGGCTTACAAATCCAGGTTCTGGGAGAGGGAAGCAAAAAGTATTCGTAGTGTGACGTCACCAAAAAGCAGGTAAGTGATTGGTTGGTGAGTGTTTTCTTTCTCAATTTTTCTAAACTTAAATTTTGTGGTTTCTACGGTCTCTTTGTGTTGCGGGGACTACTGTTAAGCAAGGGCCCTTGAGTATATCACTTAATTCCAGTGTAATTGGTGGGATCCATTTAATTTAAATTTAATTTTAATTAATTAATTAATGAAAGGGTAATTCATGGCAGGACAGCTCGGCGCCGTGCTATGCTCTTCCTGCACTATGTGGGAAATCAGGGACACTTCCTGTGTCCCTGACAACCATGTGTGCGGGAGGTGTATCCAGCTGCAGCTACTGACAGACCGCATTGCGGCGCTGGAGCTGCGCATGGATGCATACTGGAGCATTCGCGATGCTGAGGACATCGTGGATAGCACGTTTAGGGAGTTGGTCACACCACAGGTAAAGGGTGTACAGGCAGGAAGGGAATGGGTGACCACCAGGCAGAGTAATAGGCGCAGGCAGGTAGTGCAGGGGTCCCCTGTGGACATCCCCCTCTCAAACAGATATACCGCTTTGGATATTGTTGAGGGAGATGGCTTATCAGGGGAAGACAGCAGCAGCCAACTTCCTAGCACCGTAGGTGGTTCTGCTGCACAGGATGGGAGGAAAAAGAGTGGGAGAGCTATAGTGATAGGGGATTCTATTGTAAGGGGAATAAATAGGTGTTTCTGCAGCCGCAAACGAGACTCCAGGATGGTATGTTGTCTCCCTGGTGCAAGGGTCAAGGATGTCTCAGAGCGGCTACAGAGCATTTTGGAAGGGGAGGGTGAACAGCCAGTTGTCGTGGTGCATATAGGTACCAACGATATAGGTAAAAAACGGGATGAGGTCCTAAAAGCAGAATATAGGGAGTTAGGAGGTAAATTAAAAAATAGGACCTCAAAGATAGTAATCTCAGGATTGCTACCAGTGCCACGTGCTAGTCAGAGTAGAAAGAGAAGGATATTTCAAATGAATACATGGCTAGAGGAATGGTGCAAGGGGGAGGAATTCAAATTCCTGGGGCATTGGAACCGGTTCTGGGGGAGGTGGGACCAGTACAAACCGGACGGTCTACACCTGGGCAGGGCCGGAACCAATGTCCTAGGGGGAGAGTTTGCTCGTGCTCTGGGGGAGGGTTTAAACTAAAATGGCAGGGGGTTGGGAACCTGAGCAGGGAGACAGAGGAAAGGGAAACAAGGATAAAAGCAAAAAGATAGGAAGGAGAAAAACAAAAGTGGCAGTCAGAGAAAACAACTGTTTAAATCAAACATGGCCACAGTAAATACTAATTATAATAGGTCTAAGAGCGTTAAAAAAAACAAGCCTGAAGGCTTTGTGTCTTAATGCAAGGAGCATTCGGAACAAGGTGGATGAATTAGCTACGCAAATAGAGGTAAACGAATATGATTTGATTGGGATTACCGAAACATGGCTCCAGGGTGGCCAAGGCTGGGAACTCAACATCCAGGGGTACTCAATATTCAGGAAAGATAGGCAAAAAGGAAAGGGAGGTGGGGTAGCATTGCTGGTTAAAGAGGGGATTAACACAATTGAAAGGAAGGATATTAGCTCTGATGATGTGGAATCTGTATGGGTTGAACTGAGAAATAACAAGGGGCAGAAAATGTTAGTGGGAGTGATATATAGACCTCCAAACAGTAAAGCAGAGGTTGGGGATGGCATTAAAAGGGAAATTAGAGAAGCATGCAATAAGGGCACAGCAGTCATCATGGGTGACTTTAATCTACATATAGATTGGGCTAACCAAATTAGTAACAATACTATGGAGGAGGAATTCCTGGAGTGTTTACGGGATGGTTTCCTGGACCAATATGTCGAGGAACCAACCAGAGATCAGGCCATCTTAGACTGGGTATTATGCAATGAGAAAGGATTAATTAGCAATCTTGTTGTGCGAGGCCCCTTGGGTCGGAGCGATCATAATATGATAGAATTCTTCATTAAGATGGAGAGTGAAGTAGTTGAATCAGAGACTAGGGTCCTGAATTTAAATAAAGGAAACTACGATGGTATGAGGTGCGAGTTGGGTAGGATTGATTGGGGAATGTCACTCAAAGGGTTGACGGTGGATAGGCAATGGCAAACATTCAAAGACCGCATGGACAAACTACAGAATTTGTTCATCCCAGTTTGGCATAAGAATAAAACAAAAAGGGTGACTCAACCGTGGCTAACAAGGGAAATTAGGGATAGCATAAGATCTAAGGAGAGGGCATATAAATTGGCCAGAAAAAGCAGTAACCCTGAGGATTGGGAGCAGTTTAAGATTCAACAAAGGAGGACAAAGGGATTAATTAAGAAGGGGAAAATAGAATACGAGAGTAAGCTTGCAGGGAACATAAAAACTGACTGTAAAAGCTTTTATAGATATGTGAAGAGAAAAAGATTAGTGAAATCAAGCATAGGTCCCTTGCAGTCAGAATCAGGGGAACTTATAATGGGGAACAAAGAAATGTCAGACCAATTAAATACATATTTTTTTCTGTCTTCACAAAGGAGGATACAAATAACCTCCCAGAGATGTTGGGGAACATAGGGTCTGATGAAAGGGAGGAACTGAAAGAAATCAGTATTTGTAGGGAAATGGTGTTAGGGAAATTGAAGGGATTGAAGGCCGAGAAGTCCCCAGGGCCTGATAATCTACATCCTAGGGTACTTAAGGAAGTGGCCCTAGAAATAGTAGATGCATTGCTGATCATCTTCCAACATTTGATGGAATCTGGAACAGTACCCATGGATTGGAGGGTAGCTAATGTTACCCCACTATTCAAAAAGGGTGGTAGAGAGAAAATGGGGAATTACAGACCGGTAAGCCTGACATCGGTAGTGGGGAAAATGCTAGAGTCCATTAT
Source organism: Squalus acanthias (assembly GCA_030390025.1). Taxonomy (NCBI): domain Eukaryota; kingdom Metazoa; phylum Chordata; class Chondrichthyes; order Squaliformes; family Squalidae; genus Squalus; species Squalus acanthias. The sequence goes on from CM059444.1 coordinate 58,780,205, forward strand.
AAAAGATGTAATAACTGAGCACTTGGAAAACAGTGACAGGATCGGACAAAGTCAACATGGATTTACAAAAGGTAAATCATGCTTGACTAATCTACTGGAATTTTTTGAGGATGTAACTGGTAAAATAGATAAGGGAGAACCAGTGGATGTGGTGTATTTGGACTTCCAAAAGGCTTTTGATAAGGTCCCGCATAAGAGATTAGCGTGTAAAGTTAAGGCACATGGGATTGGGGGCAAGGTATTGACTTGGATAGAGAACTGGTTGGCAGACAGAAAGCAAAGAGTTGGAATAAACGGGTCTTTTTCCGAGTGGCAGGCAGTGACTAGTGGGGTACCGCAGGGATCGGTCCTTGGACCCCAGCTATTCACAATATATATTAATGATCTAGACAAGGGAACTAGATGTAATATCTCCAAGTTTGCAGACGACACAAAGCTGGGTGGGCGTGTGTGCTGCGAGGAGGATGCCGAGAAACTCCAGGATGATTTGGACAGGTTGGGTGATTGGGCAGAAGCGTGGCAGATGCAATATAACGTGGATAAATGCAAGGTTATCCACTTTGGTGTCAAAAACAGAAAGGCAGATTATTATCTGAATGGCAATAGATTGGGAGAAGGGGAAGTGCAATGAGACCTGGGTATCCTTGTGCACCAGTCGCTGAAGGTAAGCATGCAGGTGCAGCAGGCGGTTAAGAAGGCAAATGGTATGTTGGCCTTCATAGCGAGAGGGTTTGAGTACAGGAACAAGGATGTCTTGCTGCAGTTGTACAGGGCCTTGGTGAGACCACACCTTGAGTACTGTGTGCAGTTTTGGTCGCCTTATCTGAGGAAGGATGTTCTTGCCATGGAAGGAATTCAGCGAAGATTCACAAGGCTGATACCTGGGATGGCAGGAATGACGTATGAAGAGAGATTGGGTCGATTGGGCTTATACTCGCTGGAGTTTAGAAGAATGAGAGGGGATCTCATTGAAACTTATAAAATTCTGACAGGACAGGACAAACTAGATGCAGGAAAGATGTTCCCGATGGTCGGGGAGTCCAGAACCAGGGGTCACAGTCTAAAGATAAGGTTTAAGCCATTTAGGACAGAAATGAGGAGGAATTTCTTCACCCAGAGAGTGATGAACCTGTGGAATTCTCTGCCACAGAAGGCAGTAGAGGCCAATTCATTAAATAGATTCAAGAAAGAGTTGGATATATTTCTTAAGGCTAAAGGGATCAAGGGATATGGGGAGAAAGCAGGGACAGGGTACTGAATTTGGATGATCAACCATGATCGCATTGAATGGCGGAGCAGGCTAGAGGGGCCGAATGGCCTACTCCTGCTCCTATCTTCTATGATTCTATGATTCTATGACAGGATTAATTAATGATCTAATAGTAAAGGATTCTCTAGGGAAGAGTGATCATAACATGACAGAATTTCACATCCAGTTTGAGGATGAGAAACTTGGGTCTGAAACTAGTGTCTTAAACTTAAATAAAGACAATTACAAGGGTATGAAGACAGAGTTGGCTAAAGTGGACTGGGAAATAGATTAAAAGGTAAGATGGTAGATAAGCAGTGGCAGACTTTTAAGGAGATATTTCATAACTCTCAACAAAGATATATTCCAGTGAGAAAGAAAGACTCTACGAGAAGGATGAACCATCCGTGGCTAACTAAGGAAGTTAAGGAAGGAGAACTGAGAAGGCTGAGTCATTGAATATATTCAAGGCTGAGATAGACAGATTTTTAAACTACAGCGGAGTCAAGGGTTATGGGGAGCGGGCAGAAAAGTGGAGTTGAGGCCAAGATCAGATCAGCCATGATCTTATTGAATGGCGGAGCAGGCTTGAGGGGCCGAATGGCCTACTCCGGCTCCTAATTCTTATATTCTTAAGAGTGTTACCACTGAGCCACAGCTGACACTTAAGGATGCTTAATGAGAGAAAGCAAAGAAATAAAAGACAATAGCTAAAGGGGAATAGGTTGAAAAGGGTAGCATGAAAAACCAGCAAGGTGTCTGGTGGCAGAAGAAAACTGGAAGCAGATCGACACCAAGGGTGCAGACCACCCCACCAATAGTGTTCTGACAGAGGGTGCCCATCCCAAGTATTAGCCCGCTTCCTTCCCCTCATCCCCGGAAACACCTGATATTCTAGTCCGAATTGTAAGGCCTCTGTCCCACCTATTTTATATTTTAAATTCTAAGCACTGGGCCTTTGACCCATCTATTTTCTAGTCCAGGTACTAATGCCTGAGCCTCTGTCCCATCTATTTTCCTGTCCAGAATCTAAAGCCAAGGCCTTTGCCTCATTTATTTTCCGGTCTAGGTGGTAAAGCCTTGGCCTACATCCCATCTAGATTCCCTGCTAGAACTTAAAGTCGAGGGGGCCAAAATTCCAATATAGCCTATGGCACATCTACGGCATAAGTGCTGAAATGTTCCACCAGAATTCCAAGAGGTTCAAAGGAAACTCCAGTGTGTGGACACTGGACAGATCTTCCACCGTCACAGGGGCTTGGCTGGGGTGGAGTTCCCAGAATTTACCGGGAAATTCCTTCCAGTCCACCTCCCGATAGTTCCGATGGAACTGAGCAGGAACTAGGCGTAGGTTCCGTTACGGGCCTGCTTGAAAACCTGGAACACGGGAGGGGGTCAATTACCATCCAGAGATGACCCAATTGCTCCCTTGGGAGCTGCAGAGTTGACTGCTCTTTGTCTGGAGAGGCCCATCCCAGCCCTCCTGCGCTGCGTCAAGTGGCATGGCGCCTTTCTGGGAACGCCAGTGGCCTACTGCGAGCATGTCAATGACCCTGTCCATTCAATTTGGGATCGGGTCTAATGGCGTGATCCATGGGCAGCTGAGAGTTGCCAGAGTGGGCGTCCTCCTGGAACCAGCCGTTTGAGAACACAAGAACATAAGAATTAGGAGCAGGAATAGCCCATTCGGCCCCTCGAGCCTGCTCCGCCATTCAATAAGATCATGGCTGGTCATCAACCTCAACTCCACTTTCCCGCCCGATCTCCGTATCCCTTGATTGCCCGAGAATCCAAAAATCTCTCTATCTCAGCCTTGAATATACTCAACGATACAGCCTCCACAGCCCTCTGGGGTAGAGAATTCCAAAGATTCACAACCCTCTGAGTGAAGAAATTTCTCATCATCTCAGTCCTAAATGGCTGACCCCTTATCCTGAGACTATGCCCCCTAGTTCTAGACTCTCCAGACAGGGGAAACAGCATCTCAGCATCGGCCCTGGCAATCCCCCTCAGAATGCCATGGGGTAAAAATTCAGTTGGTTGCGCCTCCCGTTAGCGCCTTAAGAGGGCGCTAATGGGGCGCAAAGCCGCTAACGCCCGGGCGCAGCGATGTTTGCGCCGCTCGGGAACTTAACTAGAGATTGTGCGGCGGCGCTAAACTTTACCGCTGCGACCACCTGCGCGCGCAGATTGTGACGTCATTCCATGGTGCAACGCCCTTGTGGCGCCCCGGAGCGGAAATTGAGTGGCGCCCCCTGCCTTACCGCCTGGCGCATCCAACGACCGGAAGACTGGAACGCTATCAATCGCTGTGGGGCTGGGGGGGGCGCTATTTAAAGGGGGCCTCTTCCTGTCTTTTTCTGTGGTCGACATTTTTGCACCACTCGTTCTGAGAGAGAGAGAGAGATTCGGAGAGAGAGAAAGAGAGACTTCTGCATTGACTCAACGCTGTGTGAGGTAGTTTTGCCTACTGATCCTAACTTCGCTGGTACTTTAGTTGCTGTCCTTCATTACTTTGCTTGCAAAGAGAATATGGGGGTTGCACTGATTGGGGGCGTCGTCCTGCTCCAGCTGAATCGGAGGATACAGAGACGCAGAGAGAGAGTGGCAATGATGGCCAGACGGAGGAGGGCCAACAGGCGTATGTACAGGAGAGCTTACCCTCCCAGGGTATATCGTGAACAGCTCTCCTACATCCGTATGTCTGAGGAGCTGTGTTTGCGAAGGCTGCAATTCAGCAAGGAGGTGGTCACTGAGCTCTGCCACCTGCTGCAGCCAGATCTGCAGCCTCAACTGAGGTCCAGGACGTTTCTGTCGGTGGCAGTGAAGGTCACAGTGGCTCTCAACTTTTACGCTACTGGCTCATTTCAAGCTGCTGCTGGGGACCTCGCCAATATCTCCCAGTTCGCGGTGCATTGCTGCATCCGGCAGGTCACAAATGCCCTCTTTAAAAGGAGACGAGAGTTCATCTCTTTCCCCATGACCCCAGACAAGCAGCGTGACCGCGCTCTGGGCTTTGCGGGGGTAGCGGGCTTCCCCATGGTGCAGGGCGCCATTGACTGCACGCATGTGGCTTTGCGTGCTCCGCATGAGAATGCCGAGGAATTCCGGAACAGAAAGGGGTTCCATTCCTTGAATGTTCAGTTGGTCTGTGACCACAGACAGCTGATACTCGCTGTCAATGCCCACTATCCTGGCAGCTGCCACGATGCTTTTATCCTGCGCCAGACTACTGTGGCAGAACTTTTCGAGGCACCGCATCAGCCAGTTGGTTGGCTTCTCGGGGACAAGGGGTATGCATTGAGCACCTGGCTGATGACACCGCTCCGTACGCCCAACACCCCTGCTGAGCTGCGGTACAATGAGAGCCATCAAGCTACCAGGAACATAATTGAGCGCACAATCGGCGTGCTGAAGCAACGGTTCCGCTGTCTCGACCATTCTGGAGGAGCCCTGCAGTACTCGCCTGAGCGAGTATCGAACTTCGTAGTCGTGTGCTGCATGTTGCATAACATGGCAATCCTCAGGACCCAGCCAATGCCACCAGGCCTTGGAGCACCACCAGAGGAGGAGGAGGAAGAGGAGGAAGAGGACGAGGACGATGATCATCAGCAGCACCAAGGCGGGAGGGCGGCCCACAATGGTCAAACTGCAAGGGCCGTCCGTCAACGGCTAATAGCAAGCCGCTTCTAGGGCCCCTGCCATTGCTAACAACATTAATGAACCCAGCACGCAACCCCTAAGCCGGCCAAGGCACCAATAATTCCAACCACCAACCATGTATATTTTGAATACAGAAACTTATTTATTTTACAAACTCTGTGTGTGTCAATTCCTCATGACAAACTCATAGAAATAAACACAAAAAAACAGTCAATAACATAACTGGTTCTCACAACCTGGAGATAATGTCCAAAACACTAAACAAAAGTTGGACCATGAACCTCGACCTTTAATAAAAAAATGACCAGCATTTTGTCACACCTCCTACTTTTTGCCCTTCGAGGGTGATCTCCTTCCCTTGCGCACTTCCCCCCTTCTAACCCTACTGCTCCTCCGTAATAGGACCTCAGTGGCTGCAGCAAGGCTGGTGGAAGGCTGCTGCTCGTCAGACCCTGACACTGCAGATGCCCCTGAAGGACGGCCTCGACCAGTTCTGGGCCTGGAGGGCCCGGCTGCAGACTGCACCAACTCTGCATGGGCGGCAGCAGTCTGTCCTACAGGCGGTGGCAAGTGCAGTGGAGAAGTGACAGTGTTGGCAGCAGGAATGCTGTCATCGTGAGAGAGGACAGCAACTCCCTGCTCGCCCGACACACTGGCACTCCCACGGGGCAGCACTTCAGCATCCGGAGCAATCTGCTGGAGAACAGATTGCTGGCCTGCTGCGGCGCGGTGACAGCCCCGGGGACATGTGCACGAACCATCGAGGTTGGCAGCAGTCTGTGCTCGCGTGGCCTCAATCTGAGTCTGCATGAGAGCAGTCAGAGATGGGATCACGGCAGTCAGTGACTGAATTGCAGCACTAAGCGTTAGTGTGGCATCCGCCTGTGCTACAGCGAAGTGCTCCACACTCCTTGCCAGTGACTCAATGCATTCGGGCACCCTTCCCACTGCACCCATGAGCTCAGTGTGCATGCCCACCGCCTGGGTGTTCATTTCTGCGATCAGCCGCTCCTCCTCTGCGTCCATTGCAGTAGGAGTGTCTGGCATACTCTCCCTCTGGGGAGAAGGCCCCCATTCTTCCCTACCCCCCCCCATGGCGTTGCTGCAGCCCGCTGGGTCCTGGAGCTTCACCCTCATCAGACCCTTCCCCCCTGCTCCCCTCCAGGGAAGGCGTGTTCCCAGTGTGGGCATGGGCTTCCTCGGGAGAGGGTGGCACTGATGCTCCGGCTTCCTCTTCCTCCTCGGCTGCAGCATCACTCCCAGTGGCAGCTTCAGGGCCCGTCTCCTCAGCTGGTGAATCACCATCTGAAAGCAGGGAGGTACAAGAGTGGCTTTAGCGTGAGGACAGGGTGGCAATAAGGGAGGAATAAGTGCAGCGAGTTAGCAAGTTGGATTGAAAGTGTCAAAGGCTGGTGTTGTGAGGGACAAGTGGAAGGACAGAGGACAAAAAGGTGATGACCTTACCATTGCTGTCCAGAACGGGGTCGGCGTCTCCAGTGGCGACGGGACCGATCACCCGGCTTGCCACAATCCTGTGGACGCGCTCCTCAAGATCGCTGAGGGGTTGCAGCTGAGGCCGCCCTCCACCTGTCCGTTGCTGCTGTCTCCGATTATGCGCCAGCTTGGCCTGTAAGAAAAAGGACAGCATCTGAGTAAATATACAGCCATGGTCTTGCCTGATGTGCCTCCCATAGGTGAATAGCCCTTACTGTATGCAGCCATGGTCTTGCCTGATGTGCCTCCCATAGGTGAATAGCCCTTACTGTATGCAGCCATGGTCTTGCCTGATGTGCCTCCCATAGGTGAATAGCCCTTACTGTATGCAAAGTGTGGAATGTGTGTGTGTGTTTCATGAAAGGGCCATAGGTGTTGGATGAGTGTTGTGCATTGGGGTTTTAAGACCCTCTGGCCATAGAGTGAGGTTGAGATGGAGGGATGGAGAGGTATTGAGAAAAAGCCACTCACCCTGACGACCCGAGTGCGGTCGTTGAACTTTTTGCGGCATTGAACATGGGTCCTGGGCACCATGCTCCTGGAGGAGACGCTCTGAGCCACCTCCCTCCACACTCTTCTGAACTCGCGTGGCAAAGGCCTCCTGCCACTCTCAGGGAAGAGCATACATCTTCTGCGCTCCACCGCGCCAACCAGAGCATCCAAGGCCCGCTCGGTGAAGCGATGAGCGCGTTCTCTCACCCTCTCCATCCTTGGCAGCAAAATGGATTCACAGGTCTCTCCAGGCCGAGATTCAAGGCTGCAATGAGCAGGGTGTGGCTGGGGAGCAAGTTGGCCCCCCCCCGCTTTAAGAAGTGGCCCGCGCCAGTGTGTCTGTGTTCCCTCGCTAACTGGCAGCAGCTGCGCTGCGCTCGCGCGCTGAGTTAGCGCCTCACTGCTCGGCCTTTGCGCCTTAAGACAGGTGTGCAGCGCCTGATTTAGCGCTCCACTCACCTCCCGGGGCGGTAAAAGTGAAGTTTCCAGTCAGTGCCGATAATTAGCGCCAGGCGCTAATATTTGCGTCCAGACGATATTTGCGCCCCAAATGGGGCGCGACCTAATTTTTCCCCCCATATGTTTCAATGAGATCACCTCTCATTCTTCTAAACATTTATCCACTGGGGCCGGTCTGAGTCACCATTGTGACCGCACCAGTACGAACTCTGGGCATGAGGAATGAGTGAGATTCTCTCTTTTATCTGCCCTTTATTTCTAACATAGCGCGGCCACACAAATGGTACGTGACTCTGTGCCCGTCGGTGGGCACTGAAAAATGATATACTGGCCAACTCCACAACACAACAGTTGAAAGAGAAGCCACCAAGCAAAACAACTGCCCCAAGCAACCGAATGAACACATAAAAGATCTATTCCATGAGCACATTCCTTCTCAAGACTCAAATCCTGTGATGATTAACAGTTCCGATAAACGCTCAGTTACTTTTCCAGGAGAGGTTATGCTTGTGTCAAATACATGGGCTTCTATAACTCCTGTTGAAACTGCCTGGCAGAATGGAGGAAGGAGGGGGTCTAGTCATGGCGAGGAGCCAAGAGACTTGTTGCTTCGCACCTGTGGATGTTCACTCCAGCAGCAGGTGGCACCCTCTTGGGAGGAGGGGAGAAAACAAAGGAAGTGTGGAGCAAGGAAAGGCCACTTGGACCATTCCTTCCACAGCCCACGTAACCACCAGCCCTCCCCAGGACTTGAGTGCATAAGTGAGGGCTAATACTCAATTTTAGAAAGGCCAGTGTCTACTCGGCACATTGGGATCTTGAATGTCTACCTAAATCAGTGGTTTAATGCTTTATTCGAAAGACAACGCAGCAGTGTAGTGGTGTACTGAGTAGGTGCAAGATCTGTCCTGGGATTTCCCAACCCTTCCTTCTCCATGTGCCAGCCATATACACCATCACAGATTTCCCTTATAGATGCTAATGTTTTAATGGAGTGATCACTCCTGACCCTCTTCTCCCTCCCTACTTTCTGTGAAGAAGTTGACGGGGTGAGATGAAGAAGGGTGGGAGGAGGCTCGTGTGGAGCATAAACACCGGCATGGACCTGTTGGGCCGAATGGCCTGTTTCTGTGCTGTAGACGCGATGTAATTATTTGCCAGTAAAACTCTCTCTCTGTCAGCGGACTTCTCCCTCTCCCAATATAAACTGCTCTACAGTTGGCCAACATAACAACACTATCTAACTATGTAATGCTGTGTAAGTGTCAGATCTCCACCTGTAGTCCAGAGCTCTCAGTGTTGTGAGTTCAAAGCCATAGTGCAGCCTTCCTGACCATGGCCCTTAAACAAGGCACTGCTCGGGACTGTGCCCCCTTGACCTAGCATTAGTGGAAAACACAGCTTTAAGGGAAACCTGGCTGATGTTACCTTTTATTCACTGTGGGCTTTTTTTTTTGGCTTTTAATCAGAAGAGCAGTAAAAATCATTTAGAATGAAACTCCCTTTAGAATGAAAAATTTTCAAAAGTCCCACTGCAGTCACATGAAGACATTTCCTGTTATAGATACATTATTACAAAGCAAGCCAGCTTGACTCTTTTTACAAAACTTTAAAATAGTTCTCCTTTGTACTAGTCTCTTAACTGTTTCTTTATTCTTGGAGGCTGAAAGTTATTACTTTAGCTGGACAGAGAATTTTCTATTACCATGACTAATAATGCTCATTATTTAGCTAGCAGGAAATGCGCTGACAATCGGGACAGATGTTCATGTTGTCATGTGTCAGCTGTGGCTCAGTGCCTTATGCCTCTTAGTCAGAAGGTTGTGGGTTCAAGTCCCACTCCAGAGACTTGAGCACAAAAATCTAGGCTGATACTCCCAGTGCAGTGCTGAGGGAGTGCCGCACTGTCGGAGGTGCCGTTTTCGGATGAGACGTTAAACCGAGGCCCCGTCTGCTCTCTCAGGGGGACGTAAAAGATCCCACGGCACTATTTCGAAGAAGAGCAGGGGAGTTATCCCTGGTGTCCTGGGCCAATATTTATCCCTCAATCAACACCACTAAAAAACAGATTATCTGGTCATTATCACATTGCTGTTTGTGGGAGCTTGCTGTGCGCAAATTGGCCGCCGTGTTTCCTACATTACAACAGTGACTCCACTTCAAAAAGTACTTCATTGGTTGTAAAGTGCTTTGGGACGTCCGGTGGTCGTGAAAGGCGCTATAGAAATGCAAGTCTTTCTTTTTTTCTCTTTAAAGGTTGTTGCAGCTCGCTCCAGTTAAATGCAGTCATGTTCCAAGAACAATTCCATCCAATTCACAGAATTCCAGTGTATTTCCATTCACTCCAGTTACACAAGAGTTTATTTGTGTACATGATCCTGAGCCCTGACCCAAGAGTATTGTAATATTGACAGTTTAATTCCAGGAATCTTTCTAGGTACCGCAGGGCTTAATAAGTTACCTGATTGTGAACCACTGGTTTGGAGCCAGAGCCTCAAGATTTCCAGTAACATTTTCTGTTGCTCTGCCAGACTGAATAGAGTGAGTGGACAACATTCTCTCATGCGAGAAACTTGTCTTTTGTAGCCTCAGGTAGGAAGTTTGCGCTACTGAGTCATAAGCCTTCAGCTCCCGCGCATCCACATCACCAGCTTTTAAATAGGGAATACCACGCATGCGCAGTATTTTGAATGGGCCACGCACCCAAAAAAAAATTAAAGGGAACATTGGCAGTGAGCCTCTGGAATGCCGTGTGTGCCGACTCTCTGCACACCTTCAAGAAGGAGCTGGACTGGTTCTTCAAGGATCGCCCCATATAGAAGGAAAGTGGATTAAGAGTTAACGTTACGTCACTGTGATCTCCTGGACTGGTTTCGATGGCCCGAGGGATTGGGGAGGAATTTCCCAGTGCATTTTTCCCCCTTAATGGCCCTGGTTTTTTTTGCCTCTCCCTGGAGAGTACAAGGCTGCAGGGTGGGGGTTGGGGGGAGGTGCGGGGGGGACAGTAGCAAGTGTCTGGTCATCATTCTCCAGCCAGGCTAGATGAAACAGCTGGTCTTTTTCTGCCGGTCACTTTCGTATGTTCACATGAGAACCAAGTCGGTGCTTTCTGTCATCTACACTGCTGATCGAATGAAAGGACCACTGCACGTCAAACTGAGATTGTGGCTATATCATAATGTGCTGTGAGTCTTGGTAACACTGCTAACCCAATATGCGTTATCACAAAGGTCATGTCTGAAGTGTCAGCTGTGGCTCAGTGGGTAGCACTCTCGTCTATCTGAGTCAGAAGGTTGTGGGTTCAAGTCCCACTCCAGAGACTTGAGCACAAAAATCTAGGCTGACACTCCAGTGCAGTGCTGAGGGAGGGCTGCACTGTTGGAGGTGCCGTCTTTCGAATGAGATGTTAAACCAAGTCTGCTCTCTTGGGTGGGCATAAAAGATCCCATGGCATTATTTCAAAGAAGAGTAGGGAAGTTATCACAGGTGTCATGGCCAATATTTATCCCTCAATCAGCATAACAAAAAAAAGATTATCTGGTCATTATCACATTGCTGTTTGAGGGAGCTTGCTGTGCACAAATTGGCTGCTGTGTTTTCTACATTACAACAGTGACTACTTAATTGGCTGTAAAGCACTTTGGGACGTCCGGTGGTCGTGAAAGGCGTTATAGAAGTGCAAGTTTTTCTTTCTTTTATCTGATGTCTAGATTAAGAACATAAGAATATAAGAATTAGGAGCAAGAGTAGGCCATACAGCCCCTCGAGCCTGCTCTACCATTCAATAAGATCATGGCTGATCTTCAATCTCAACTCCACTTTCCCACCCGATCTCCGTATCCCTTGATTCCCTTAGCGCCCAAAAATCCATCGATCTCAGTCTTGAATATACTCAACGATTCTGAATGTACTCAAGATTGCTCAACAGTTCCACACAGCACAAGCACATAAAGTACTTGATACCCAGATGTTTGAAATTAACTTCTGTGTGATACATTTTTCATCTCGTGCATTGATATAGGACACCTCTGATCTGTTGGTGCGATGTAATTTTCATAGAATTGGACCCAACCTCATCAGTAACAAAGCAGTTGGTGTATTCTGTCCAAGTGGGCGCACTGGTAATATAAAACAAGAAGATCATCTTTTCTCTGCAGCAAAGCTGCTCTATCCATGGGCCAGCGTCACTGGGAGGGTGAGTCAATGTTGGACAACATGCAGAAGTAGCTGTGATCATCACAAGAGAATGAAAGCACTAACCGTTCAAAAGAGCAGAAAGATCAAAGGGATCGTTTTCTGACAACAACAACAACAACTTGTATTTATATAGCGCCTTTAACATAGTAAAATGTCCCAAGGCGTTGCACAGGAGTATTATAAGACAAAACATTTGACACCGAGCCACATAAGGAGAAATTAGGGCAGGTGACCAAAAGCTTGGTCAAAGAGGTAGGTTTTAAGGAGCATCTTAAAGGAGGAAAGAGAGGCAGCGAGGTGGAGAGGTTTAGGCAGGGAATTCCAGAGCTTAGGGCCCAGGCAACAGAAGGCACGGCCACCAATGGTTGAACGATTATAATCAGGGATGCTCAAAAGGGCAGAATTAGAGGAGCGCAGATATCTCGGGATAGGAAAGGGCGAGGCCATGGAGGGATTTGAAAACAAGGATGGAGAACTTTGAAATCGAGGTGCTGCTTAACCGGGAGCCAATGTAGGTCAGCGAGCACAGCCATGATGGGTGAACGGGACTTGGTGCGAGTTAGGTCACGGGCAACCGAGTTTTGGATGACCTCAAGTTTACGTAGGGTAGAACGTGGGAGGCCAGCCAGGAGTGCGTTGGAATAGTCAAGCCTAGAGGTAACAAAGGCATGGATGAGGGTTTCAGCAGCGAATGAGCTGAGGCAAGGGCGGAGACGGGCGATGTTACGGAGGTGAAAATAGGCGGTCTTAAGTTATGCCGTGGATATGTGGTCGGAAGCTAATTTCAGGGTCAAATATGACACCAAGGTTGCAAACAGTGTGGTTCAGCCTCAGACAGATGTTAGGGAGAGGGATGGAGTCAGTGGCTAGGGAACGGAGTTTGTGGTGGGAACCGAAAACAATGGCTTCGGTCTTCCCAATATTTAATTGGAGAAAATTTCTGCTCATCCAGAACTGGATGTCGGACAAGCAGTCTGACAATTTAGAGACCGTAGAGGGGTTGAGAGAAGTGGTGGTGAGGTAGAGTGTCAGCGTACATGTGGAAACTGATGCTGTGTTTTCGGATGATGTCGCCAAGCGGCAGCATGTAGATGTGAAATAGGAGGGGGCCAAGGATAGATCCTTGGGGGACACCAGAGGTAACGATGCGGGAGCAGGAAGAGAAGCCATTGCAGGTGATTCTCTGGCTACAATTAGGTAGATAAAAATGGAGCCAGGCGAGTGCAGTCCCACCCAGCTGGACGACGGTGGAGAGGCGTTGGAGAAGGATGGAGTGGTCAACCATGTCAAAGGCTGCAGACTAGTCAAGAAGGACGAGGATGGATAGTTTACCTTTGTCCCAGTCACAAAGGATGTCATTTGTGACTTTGATGAGAGCCGTTTCGGTACTGTGGCAAGGTCGGAAACCTGATTGGAGGGATTCAAACATGGAGTGGGAAAGATGGGCACGGATTTGGGAGGCGACAACACGTTCAAGGACTTTGGAGAGGAAAGGGAGGTTGGAGATGGGGTGGTAATTTGCAAGGACGGAGGCGTCAAGGTTTGGTTTTTTGAGGAGAGGGGTGATGATGGCAGATTTGAGGGAGAGGGGGACAGTACCTGAGGAGAGAGAACCATTAACAATATCAGCTAACATTGGAGCCAGAAAAGGAAGTTGGGTGGTCAGCAGTTTGGTGGGAATAGGGTCAAGGGAGCAGGAAGTGGGTCTCATGGACAAGATGAGCGCGGAGAGGTCAAGAGGGGAGATCGGAGAGGAACTCGAGAAAGATGTGAGTTCGGGGCTAGGGCAGGGGGGAACCTTAGAGGAAGTTTGGTCCAGTGGGCTAGGGGAAGGAAGGGAAGTGGCAGAGGCAGCCGAATGGATGGTCTCAATCTTCGAGACAAAGCAGTCCATGAGCTCCTCTGGCACTTTCTCCTCCTTGGAGCAGCTCACCTTATTCCACCCCTCTCACCTCTCATTTAAAATTCTCATTCTCTACCGCCCACCCAAGTACCATAAAAATGTTATCATCGAGATATCTTTCACTGCTTTCCTCCCGTTTAACGTACCGAGGTTCTGACATGCTCCCTCCGTGGCCAAGGCTCCCACTGGAAGCGTGAAATCAGATCAATACCCTTCAAGAGTCCATCATTCACTACAAAAGACCACCAAGAACTCACTGAGAAGAGCCAGAGAAAAACATTGTTCGGATATTCTGATGTTTAAATAAAGAAAGTCTTACCTTTCTATAGCGCCTTTCATGACCTCAGGATGTCCCAAAGCTCTTTACAACCAATCAATTACTTCTTGAAGTGTAGTCACAGTTGTAATGTAGGAAACACAGCAGCCAATTTGTGCACAGCAAGGTCCCACAAACAGCAATGTGATAAATGACCAGATAATCTGTTTTAGTGATGTTGGTTGAGGGATAAATATTGGCCAGAACACCAGGGAGAACTCCCCTGCTCTTTTTCGAAATAGTGCTGTGGGATCTTTTACGTCCATCCGAGAGAGCAGTCGGGGCCTCGGTTTAACGTCTCATCTGAAAGACGGCACCTCCGACAGTGCAGCACTCCCTCAGCATGGCACTGGAATGTCAGCCTGGATTTTTTGCTCAAGTCTCTGGATTGGGACTGTGAACCCACGACCTTCTGACGAGAGTGCTACCCACTGAGCCACAGCTGACAGTTGAAGTACTTTGCCCAGTTTTGTGTAGAATAACATCTCATTCCTACATTACAACACTTCAAAAGTACTTAATTGGTTTGTGAAGCGCTTTGGGACGTCCTAAGGTCGTGAAAGGTGCTATTTAATGCAAGTTATTTCTTTTCTTTTTCAATTGTAATCAGAAATAAGAACATAACAACATAAGCAATAGGAGCAGGAGTAGGCCATTCAGCCCTTGGAGCCTGCTCCGCCATTCGATGAGATCATGGCTGATCTTCTGCCTCAACTCCATTCACTGGCCCTATCACCATATCCCTTGATGCCCTTACTAGTCAGAAATCTATCAACTTCTGTTTTGAATATACCCAATGACTGAGCCTCCACAGCCCTCTGGGGTAAAGAATTCCAAAGATTCACCACCCTCTGTGTGAAGAAATTTCTTCTCATCTCAGTCCTGAATGGCCTACCCTTTATCTTGAGGCTGTGGCCCCTGGTTCTAGACTCCCCAGCTAAGGGAAACATTCTCCCAGCATCCATCCTATCAAGCCCTGTAATAATTTTGTATGCTTCAATGAGATCCCCTCTCATTCTTCTGAATTCAAGAGAATACAGGCCTAGTTTACTCAATCTCTTCTCATACGACAGTCCCGCCATCCCAGGAATCAATCTCATGAACCTTCGTTGCACTCCCTCTATGGCAAGTATATCCTTCCATAGGTAAGGAGACCAAAATTGTACACAGTACTCCAGGTGTGGTCTCACCAAGGCCCTATATAATTGGAGTAAGACTTCTTTACTCCTGTACTCAAATCCTCTTGTAATGAAGGCCAGCATACCATTTGCCTTCCCAATGGCTTGCTGCACCTGCACATTCACTTTCAGTGACTCATGTACAAGGACACCCAGGTCCCTTTGAGCAGCTGCATTCCCCAATCTTTCACCATTTAGGAAATACTCTGCCTTTCTGTTTTTTCTACCAAAGTGGATAACTTCACATTTATCCACATTATATTCCGTCTGCCATGTTCTCGCCCACTCACTGAGCCTGTTGAGATCCCCTTGAAGCTTCTTCACATCCTCTTCACAACTGACACTGCCACCTAGCTTTGTATCATCAGCAAATTTGGAAATGCTACATTTAGTCCCCTCATCCAAATCATTGGTATAGATTGTGAATAGCTGGGGCCCAAGCACCGATCCTTGCGGTACCCCACTAGTCACAGCCTGCCATCCTGAAAAAGACCCGTTTATCCCTACTCTTTGTTTTCTGTCTGTTAACCAATTCTCAATCCATGCTAGTATATTACCCCCAATTCCATGTGCCCTAATTTTGTTCACCAACCTCTTGTGTGGGACCTTATCGAAGGCCTTCTGAAAATCCAGATACACCACATCTACCGGTTCCCCTTTGTCTACTCCACTAGTTACATCCTCAAAGAACTCCAATAGGTTTGTCAAACAGGATTTCCCTTTCATAAATCCATGTTGACTCTGCCCAATCTTACTATTAGTTTCTAAGTGCCCAGTTATTGCATTCCTTATAATAGATTCCAGCATTTTCCCAACTACTGATGTGAGGCTAACAGGTCTGTAGTTCCCCGTTTTCTCTCTCCCTCCTTTCTTAAATAGCGGGGTTACATTTGCTATCCTCCAATCTGCAGGAACCGTTACAGAATCTATAGAATTTTGGAAGATGACAACCAATGCGTCCACTATTCCAACGGCTAC
Source organism: Squalus acanthias (assembly GCA_030390025.1). NCBI lineage: Eukaryota > Metazoa > Chordata > Chondrichthyes > Squaliformes > Squalidae > Squalus > Squalus acanthias. Next base: position 58,796,134 of record CM059444.1, read on the forward strand.
CTCTTTCAAAACCCTAGGATGTAGGTCATCTGGTCCTTGGGATTTATCGACTTTTAGTCCCATTAATTTTGCTAGTACTGGTTTTTTTACCTAATAATAATTTCTTTAAGTTCCTCATTCTCACCACACCCTTGGTTTTCTCGTATTTCTGGGAGGTTTTTTGTGTCTTCCTCCGTGAAGACAGAAACAAAGTATTTATTTAATTTCTCTGCCATTTCTTCATTCCCCATTATAAGTTCTCCCGTCTCTGACTGTAAAGGACCTACATTTACCTTCGCCAGCCTTTTCCTTTTCACATACCTATAGAAGCTTTTACAATCCGCTTTTATATTTTTCGCTAGTTTGTGCTCATATTCCATTTTCCCTTTCTTTATCAATTTCTTGGTCCCCCTTTGCTGATTTCTAAAAAGATCCCAATCCTCAGGCTGACCGCTTTTTCTGGCAACTTTATAAGCTTCCTCCTTTGACTTAATACTTGCTTTAATTTCTTTTGTTAGCCATGGTTGGATCACTTTGCCTTTTGGGTTTTTATGTCCTAGAGGAATATATGTTTGTTGCAAATTATGCATTATTTCCTTGAATGTTAGCCATTGTATGTCCACCTTCATACCTTTTAGTGTAGTCTCCCAATCTACCATGGCCAACTTGTCCCTCATACCCTTGTAGTTTCCTCTGTTTAGATTGAAGACCTTAGTTTCAGATTGGACTACATCACTCTCAAACTTAATGTAACATTCAATCATATTATGGTCACTTGTCCCTAAAGGCCCCTTTACCACAAGATTATTGATTAGCCCTTTCTCATTACACAGTACCAGATCCAGAATAGCCTGTTCCCTGGTTGGTTCCTCCACATACTGATCCAGGAAACCATCTCGCATGCATTCCAAGAATTCGTCCTCCACACCATTAGTGGTAATTTGATTTGCCCAGTCAATATGTAGATTAAAGTCCCCCATGATTACCATATTGCCCTTGTTACATGCACTTCTAATCTCTTGATTGATACTGTGCCCTACATTATCATTACTGTTTGGTGGCCTATAACAACTCCCACCAATGTTTTCCACCCTTTGCTGTTGGTTAGCTCCACCCAAACTGATTCCAGTTCTACATCACGAACTGCCAAGCCAAGATCTTTTATCTCTACCGTACCGATCTCATCCCTTATTAACAGTGCTACACCACCTCCTTTTCCTTTTTGTCTGTCCTTCCTAAATGTTGAGTACCATGGAACATTCAGTTCCTAGCTTTGGTTACCCTGCAACCATGTCTCTGTAATGGCAATTACATCATACCCATTTACTTCTATTAGTGCCATTAATTCATCCACCTTGTTGCGAATGCTACGTGCATTTAGATAAAGTGCCTTCAACTTTGCCTGTTTAATATTTTTCTGCACTTTGACCCTCTTTACTGTTGGCCTTTGTTTCTGCTCCCTACTAGTTTTGCTGACTACTTTTCTAGCTTGCACTTCCAGCTTTGTTTCTCTCCGTTCTGGGCCCACACTTAGGCTCCCAGCCCCCTGACAAACTAGTTTAAATCCTTCCCAACAGCACTAGCAAAATACATCAGGGCTAATGTTCCATCTTCACACTGCAGTCGTGAAGGGCACACATCGTAAATTTGAATGTGTGCCGCACCTGAGTGCCTGATTTGAACTCCCGATGGGCAACACTCCATGCCGGCTGTGTGCAGTCAGCAGATTACCCCTATATTCCCGTCATAAAGTTTATAGTCCATTTTTATATGTATGCCAGCAATCTATAGCGACGTCTTGCAAGCAGTCAGCTGTTGATGCCCTGGCTCCTCCGTCATTTGCTACGTTCCAATAAGCCTTTTCTTATAACAGGCATAAGCCAGATGCCGGCGCAGAATTCAAAGACTAATCGCAGAGGAATTCCACCACATCCATCACAGAGCTGATGGAGGAGGCTATCAAAGAATGACACTGTTTCTCATCAGAATAAAGGACCAGCACGAGCACATATAGCAGGACGCAGGAGGACCCTTATGGCCAAGTGTTATGGCCAGTCTGTGTTTCCAAATCACTTGTGGTTTGGTGTCAGTTTGAGTGACCAGCTCTCGAGTGGTTTAGTGATAGTCAATGTGGCCAGTTCTCTGGTCATCTAGTTACACTCTAGAAAGAAAGATTTGCATTTTTCTGTCGCCTTTCATGACCTCAGAATGTTGTTGGCATATGAAACTCGGTTAATTCAGCTTCTGAAAGGTGTTCCTGTTTAGTTCATTCAATATAGGGGAAAAAATGTGGTTGGTATCATTGGAGAGAGAGAGAGACACACACACACGGATTTCACTTAGCAACAGCTGGTGTTTGCAACCAACCGGCCTTGGATATTTTCAGAATAGAATATTATGTTAGGATAAGAAAGTCTAGCGACTAGAAGGTTTATGCTTACCACAGAAAGGCCACAATGTTTTTGTGTGCTTCTAACATTGTTGATGTATTTTGAAGAAAATGCAGACTTGTGTCTCTGGGCTGTGCAGTAGCCAGAGACTATCATATTAGGCAATACCTGCTCCAGTTTGATAAGAAAATAGTGTATAAATGTAAGCTTTTTCCTTTGTTCAAGCAGCACAAAAAGACCCATGCCTAGGTTTACACGGTCTATCTGTGACTATACTCGGCTTGTAAATTGCTTTCTATGCTGAAGTTAAAGAATAAAATGATTATAACCAGAAGACTGAATTCGTTACTACTCAAGTGAACAACAGAATAATGATTTAAGACAACAGACGTCCCAAAGTGCTTTACAGCCAATGCAATACTTTGGAGGTGTAGTCACTGTTGTGGTTTGGAAACACGGCAGCCAATTTGCACACAGCAAGCTCCCACAAACAGCAATGAAATAAATGACCAGATCACCTGCTTCAAGTGTTTATTGAGGACTAAATACTGGCCAGGACACCGGGGAGAACTCCTCTGCTCTGTGAATAGTGCCATGGGATCTTTTACATCCGCCTGAGAGGGCGGACGGGGCCTCGATTTAACATCTCATCCAAAAGACGACACCTCCGACAGTGCAGCACTCCCTCAGTACTGCACTGGAGTGTCAGCCTAGATTATGTGCTCAAGTCTCTGGAGTGCGACTTGAACCCACAACCTTCTGACCCAGAGGTAAGAGTGCTACTCACTGAGCCACAGCTATGGTGTCTTGGTGCAGTCTCTCTCGATAGGGAACGCGGATGAGAGAATCAGGCACAAAGGTTACTCTGCCTAATTCGCGGTGCTCGTGATTTTCCGGCCATTAACCGGAAATTTGGGAGAACTGCAAATTGGGTTGGGATAAACTGACCATTGCACCCAGTGCTCTGATCTGAGGTCCCATTCTTAGAGACTCTGCATTGGGAGCAGTGTCTTTGAAAATATGTTACCTATCAGTCCAATTCTTTGGTGATCAGGAAATAATCTATCCATTTTAACTCCAGGTGGATTTCCCGCTCAGGCCTGAGTTAAAATTACAGTCGGGTTTCAATTATGTCATCGGGCCACAACATGTGTATGTAAAGAAGGACCCCCTCCGTTGGCTCCGGGTGGGTGTCCTCGCTGCCTGCTCAGGAGAGCAGGTTAAAATTGCAGGTGTTGCGATCATGGCGGTTTTCGGACAAGTAAGAGCCAGGGGTGATTTTAACTGCCCCACCCACCAGGTTTCTGCTGAGCGAGTAGGGTTAAAATCGCCCCCCCATAGAATCCTACATTACAACAGCGACTACACTTCAAAAGTACTTCATTGCTGTAAAGCACGTTGGGACATCCTGAGCTCATGAAAGATGCCTTATAAATGCAAGCCTTTCTTTATTCATAGAATCAGAAAGCACAGAAGGATGCCATTCAGCCCATCGTGTCTGTGCCGGCTCTTTTGAAAGAACTCTCCAATCAGTCCCACTCCCTTGCTCTTTCTCCATAGCCCTGCAATTCACTGATAGTCTCACGACATTCTGAATGCCCAACTTCTTTGTGATCGAGCAAAAGTTCATTGAATTGAAAGCACACTTAATAATGAACACGTTGCGATTTTGTCGCTCATATCACACAGCAAGATTTCAACCCATAGGTATTTAACTTTCTTGACATCTAACATTAGTCCAATTTCTTGATGGTTTAGTGTCAGTCCTTGGGGCCAATAATTCGATGGTGGGAAGTCCATATGATTGAGCTTGAAGGCCTGGGACTAGAACATGCAGGATAGATTAAACCACAAACTTGCATTTATATTGCACCGTTAACCTAGTAAAATGTTCCAAGGCGCTTCACAGTAGCCTAATCAGACAAAATTTGACATGGAGCCAAAGAAGGAGACATTAGGACAGGTGCCCAAAGGCTCGGTCAAAGAGGTAGGTTTTAAGCGTCCTCTTAAAAGGAGGAGAGAGAGGTGGCGAGGCAAAGGGATTTGGGGAGGGAATTCCAAAGCTTACGGCCTTGGACGGCTAAAGGCATGGCTGCTGACGGTAGGACGAAGGACGAGGAGGATGCACAAGAGGCGAAAATTGGAGGAATTCAGAGATCTCAGAGGGTTGTAGGGCTGGAGGAGATATAGAGATAAGAAGGGCCGAGGCCATGGAGGGATTTGAACACAAAGATGAGAATTTTAAAATCGAGGTGTTGGTGGAGCAAGAGCAAGGTTGGTCAACGCAGGGGGTAATGGGTGAATGGGACTTTGTGCGAGTTAGGATATGGGCAGCAGAGATTTGGATGAGCTCAAGTTTACGGGGGTGGAAGGTGGATCTTAATATGGATGAGGGGTTACTGCTAGGAAGACAGAATTGAGAAGTTAGCATTTTTTTTTCATCAGAGCTGAGGAGGTTAAGGGAGACATGAGAGAAGTCTTCATGATTATGAGGGATTATGATAAAGTAAATAGTGATAGATTGTTTCCACTGGTCAGCGATAAGATAATCACAAAAAGAATTAAAGAGGAGATTAGAAAACATTTCTTTACACAGAATGTTTAGAATTCGGAATTCTCTGCAATTGAAGCAAAGTTCATGAATTCTTTTAAAAAGGAATTAAATTGTTGCTTAATAAAGAGAAAAGTTAAATGACACAGGGAGCAGGCTTATACTAGGTGGCTCATGTGTGGGGAAAACCCTGCTATTCTTCGAAATAGTGCTGGGGGATCTTTTACATCCACCTGAGAAGGCAGACGGTGCCTCAGTTTATCATCTCATCCTTTCCACCATCTACATGCCACAAGTCAGGAGTGTGATGGATTACTCTCCATTTGCCTGGATGAGTGCAACTCCAACAACACTCGAGAAGCTCGACACCATCCAGGACAAAGCAGCTTGCTTGATCAGCACCCCATCCACCACCTTAAACATTCACTCCCTCCACCACTGGCGTACCGTGGCTGCAGTGTGTACCATCTACAAGAGGCACTGCAGCAACTCGCCAAGGTTTCTTCGACAGCACCTCTCAAACCCACGACCTCTACCACCTAAAAGAACAAGGGCAGAAGGCACATGGGAATGCCACCACCTCCAAGTTCCCCTCCAAGTCACACACCATCCTGACTTGGAAATATATCGCCGTTCCTTCATTGTCGCTGGGTCAAAATCCTGGAATTCCCTACCTAACAGCACTGTGAGAGCACCTACACCACACGGATTGTGGCTCAAGAAGGCTGCTCACTACCACTTTCTCAAGGGCAATTAGGGATGGGCAATAAATGCTGGCCTTGCCAACGACGTCCACCTTCCACAAATGAATTTAAAAAAATCCAGAAGACAGCACCTCCAACAGTGCAATGCTCCATATAGTCCTGCAGTGAAGTGTCAGCCTAGATTATGTGTTCAAGCCTCTAGCACTGGAACTTGAACCCACGACCTTCTGGGTCAGAGGCAAGTGTGCTACCAACTGAGCCAAGGCTACCATCTTAACTTTGATAACTTCCATTAGAGTGTAACTCTCTCTGTTCCAGGTAAACCACACCCCAGTGTCGCATTACTGGAACCTCTGTTAATGTTCCAGTGAATCTTTGTTGTACCTTTTACATGGCTCTAATATCCTTCCTAGAACTGCTCGCAATACTCCAAATTCCCAACATCTGGTACAAGTTCAATATAATGTCCCTGTTTTTGTTTTCATTGCTGCTATATTTAAAGCCTATTCTTCTCAGTCACAATACTAGCTCCTACTAACACAGCATGTCACTCCCTCAAGTTGCCAGCTGCTCTGTTATACTGAATGTGCATCCTAGTTTACAGCATGATACTTACAGTGCAAACTTGAGAAGTGAAACAGAGACATATACTGATCAGACTGCACACTGAACTGTACAAGACATGTGTGAGAAGTTACTTTAAGCCATTGTGATCAAAGGGTGTCACCAAGGCAAAGAATCTTCTCTCCACGAGGGAGGAGGAGGGACAAATTAATACATAGGAACATCGGAACAGAAGTAAGCCCTTCGACAACAACTTGCATTTATATAGCGACTTTAACATAATGAAACGTCCCAAGCCGCTTCACAGGAGCGATTATCAAACACCGAGCCACATAAGGAGACGTTAAGACAGGGGACCAAAAGCTTGGTCAAAGAGTTAGCTTTTAAGGAGTGTCTTAAGGTGAGGTAGAGAGGCGGAGAGGTTTAGGCAGGGAATTCCGGAGTTTAGGGCCCAGGCAGCTGAAGGCACGGCCACCAATGGTGGAGCGATGAAAATCAGAGATGCACAAGAGGCCAGAATCGGAGGAGCGCAGAGATCTCGGAGGGTCGTAGGGCTGGAGGTTCTAGGCAAGTAAAGGTTGTTATGCGCCTGATCAGACTTGATTTTTGATGCTTTTTGCTTCATAGAAATTCCCATGTTATTCAGCCCCTCAAGCCTGCTCTACCATTGAATTAGATCATGGCTGATCTGTAACTCAACTCCATTTACCCGCCTCAGCTTCACATCCTCTGATACTTCCATTGGAGGAAGTTCAGAGAAGGTTCACGAGGTTGATTCCTGAGATGAAGGGGTTGACTTATGAAGAAAGGTTGAGCAGGTTGAGCCTATACTCATTGGAGTTTAGAAGAATGAGAGGGGATCTTATTGAAACATATAAGATACTGAGGGGGCTCGACAAGGTAGATGCAGAGAAGATGTTTACCCTCATGGGGGAATCTAGAACTAGGGGGCATAGTTTCAGAATAAGGGGTCGCCCATTTAAAACTGAGATGAGGAGGAATTTCTTCTCTCAGAGGGTCGTAAATCTGTGGAATTCTCTGCCCCAGAGAGCTGTGGAGGCTGGGTCATTGAATATATTCAAAGCTGAGATAGACAGATTTTTGAACAATGATGGGTTATGGGGAGCGGGCAGGGAAATGGAGCTGAGCCCAAGATCAGATCAGCCATGATCTCATTAAATGGCGGAGCAGGCTCGAGGGGCCAAATGGCCGACTCCTGCTCCTATTTCTTATGTTCTTATGTTACCCTTACCTAACAAAAATCTATCGATCTCAGCCTTGAAAGCTCCAATTGTCCCTTAGCATCCACAGCCTTTTGAGGGAGAGAATTCCAGATTTCCACCACCCTTTGTGTGAAAAAGTGCTTTCTGATTTCCCTCCTAAATGGCCCGGCTCTAACCAGAGGAAAGAGTTTCTCTGTATATACCCTGTCGAATCCTTTTAACATTTTAAACACCTTGATCAAATCACCTCGCAATCGTCTATACTCAAGGGAATACAAGCCTCGTCGCTGCAACCCGGGAAACAGTTGAGTTGACTGGAAACCAGATCAAACCGTTCACGTTGATCAACGAACCCAATCAAATTGAAAGGTGAAAAGTCTCGCTAAGGCAGAATTTCTGCGGACCACGTTTGCATATAAGCGAGAACTGCAGCAAATTAAATTGCACTTAAAACAAACTTTTCACAATAGGAGGTACAGAGGGAAAATGGGACGATAGAAATGGTTGCATTAAAATGGAAATTACAATTATGGGAATTGGAAATAAATGGGTGCAACTGCATTTGCTAACTTGGCATGATTGCCTGTGGAACCACTTCTAATGGAAAAATACTGCCTAACTAGCTGGCCCCCTGTGTTATTGTTCAAGGTGACTGTGTTTCAAAAGGATAACAGGACCTTGGCTACATGGAATTACACAGAATGAGCAGCACAGAAACAGTTCATTCAGGATCTATGCCGGTGTTTATACTCCACACGAGCCTCCTGCCATTCGAGTTACCTCTTCTCACCCTGCCCCCCGTATCCCTCTATTTTCTTCTCATGTATAAGAACATAAGAAATAGGAGCAGGAGTCGGCCAGACGGCCCCTCGAGCCTGCTCCGCCATTCAATAAGATCATGGCTGATCTTTGACCTCAACTCCACTTTCCCGCCCGATCTCCATATCCCTAGATTCCCCTAGAGTCCAAAAATCTATCAATCTCAGTCTTCAAGCCTATCAAGTACATCAATGCTCTCTGCTTCAACCATTCTGTGTAGCAGCAAGTTTCACATTCTCACCACTCTCTGTGTAAAGAAATTTCTCCTATTTTTGAGTGTTTTCTAAACCCCTTACTCCAGATTATTATTGGCGTGGTGATTTTGACAGCCACTGGTAAGGCAGGTCCACCAGCTCCTCTGGGCTGCAGGTCTGGTTCCAGCGAGCTGCAAATGTCTGCAACGACCTGGCGCGATAGCCTGAGCCTCCTTTGGCACTGCTGCTCAGTTCTGTTGAGGAAGCTCATCCTCTGCCTGTGTACTCTGTGATGTGGAGATGCCGGTGTTGGACTGGGGTGGACAAATGTGAGAAGTCGCACAACACCAGGTTATAGTCCAACAGTTTTATTTGAAATCACAAGCTTTCGGAGCGCTGCTCCTTCGTCAGGTGCAGTCAGGTTTCCCCGGAGCGGAGAAACTACGCCATGTTCTTCGCAGCCTCCAACATGTCATCGATGACGACGAACACCTCACTAAGGCCATCCCCACGCCTCCACTACTCGCCTTCAAACAGCCGCCTAACCTCAAACAGACCATTGTTCGCAGCAAATTACCCAGCTTTCAGGAGAACAGCGACCACGACACCACACAACCCTGCCACGGCAACCTCTGCAAGACATGCCAGATCATCAACACAGATACCATCATCACACGTGAGGACACTACCCACCAGGTACATGGTACATACTCATGTGACTCGGCCAACGTTGTCTACCTCATACGTTGCAGGAAAGGATGCCCCGGAGCATGGTACATCGGCGAGACCATGCAAACACTGCGACAACATATGAACGGACACCGCGCAACAATCGCCAGGCAGGAGTGTTCCCTCCCAGTCGGGGAACATTTCAGCAGTCAAGGACATTCAGCCTCCGATCTTCGGGTAAGCGTTCTCCAAGGCGGCCTTCGAGACACACGACAACGCAAAATCGTCGAGCAGAAACTGATAGCCAAGTTCCGCACCCATGAGGACAGCCTCAACTGGGATCTTGGGTTCATGTCACGCTACATGTAACCCCACTTGACGTAGAGTCATCCAGACTCGAGTCGTCGTTGGCTTGTTCTCTCTACACAGATGCGGCCGGACCTGCTGTGATTTCCAGCTTCACCTGACGAAGGAGCAGCGCTCCGAAAGCTTGTGATTTCAAATAAAACTGTTGGACTATAACCTGGTGTTGTGCGACTTCTCACATTTGTGTACTCTGTGTTGAGGGTATCGCCTCCGGCGCGGTGCAGCTCTGCGCTGAGGCCCTCTGTCCTGTGGAGCATCAGGTCGTTGAGGAGAAGGTTGGTGGTGTTGTTGCTGCTGCTGGTGTGCCTGCTACTGATGGTGTTGGGGCTCATCCCGGTCCGATTCTGAGGACCAAGGTGAGACAGTATAAATGGCACCCATGCTGATGTAATAGATGGCCGGTCAAGTAGAGATCAGAGAAGCAATCTGTCAATGGTGTGATAGGTAGTAGCAAGGTGGTGAGAGTGGCTTCTGAATTTTCAGAAAAGACTTGCCAACTCCAGAGACCTAAATCAGTGCTGAAAATGCACTCAGCAACAGCATGCGGGAAAAATTCAGTTGGTTGCGCCTCCCGTTAGCGCCTTAAGAGGGCGCTAATGGGGCGCAAAGCATCTAGCGCCCAGGCGCGGCGAAGTTTGCGCCGCTCGCGAAATTAACTAGACATTTTGCGGCGGCGCTAAACACTACCGCCACGATCTCCTGCGCCGGCAGATCATGACGTCACTCGAGTGCGCAACGCCCCGGTATCGCCCCGGAGCGGATATTGAGTGGCACCCCCTGCCTTACCGCCTGACGCTAGCAACGACAGGTTGAGGGGAGCGTTCTGCAGTCATGAAGGGAAAGGGGGAGCGCTATTTAAAGGCGACCGCTTCCTGCCTTTTATTGTTGGTGCCATTTTTGAACTACGCATTCTGAGAGAGAGAGAGAGAGACTTCTGGAGAGATTCAACGCTGTGTGAAGGAGTTTTGGGTACTGAGCAGCACTTTGCAGGTTCATTTTGATTTTCCATTCCTTGTATTGATTTAGCAGAGACTGTGGGGGCTGCACTCTGAGCTCTTTGCCTGGTACTCTCCATTGTTCTTTCCAGCACATTTGATGTGCAAGTCTCTCCAGGCCGAGATTCAAGGCTGCAATGAGCAGGATGTGGATGGAAAGCAAGATTAACCATCCCCTTTAAGAACTGGCCCGCGCCATTGTGTGTGTGTTCCATTGCTGACTGACATTACATAAGCTTCGCCAGCGCTCTGAGGTAGCGCCTCGCTCCTCGGCCTTTGCGCCTTAAGACAGGTGTGAAGCGCCTGATTTAGCGCTGCAATCACCTCCAGGGGCGATAAAAGTCAAGTTTGCAGTCGGTGGCGATAATTAGCGCCAGGCGCTAATCTTTGCGCCCAGCCGATAATTGCGCCCCAAATGGGGCGATACTGAATTTCTCCCCCCATGTCTCTTAGGAAAGTAAGCAGGTGTCAGGTGGCAGTATTTATTGTGCTTTCCACGCTCTGCAGTAATGACCTCGCTCAATGGCCACTGAACTAGTGCCTCAGGTTGACAGACGTGGTTCCCGAGCTGCGTGATTCCCGTGGTCATGCAGTGAAATTCAAAAGGTCTGGTTAAAACCACTTTTAAGGGTCTGACAACAAGGTAATAATGATCTAAATTAGGTCGCCCGCCTCTGTCGTTCGGGTCCGTGCCGCGCCGGCAAACGCGGCCGAGTTAAAGGCGCGAGGAGGCGGGATGGCGGCGGGGTCCCGACGGGTTCCGATTTATTCCAACTTTTACTCCCGACCCGCCTCCAATCCCGCACGCACGGCAAAGGGAAATTTCTGGCCGTTGACTCTTAACTGCCCTCTGAAGTGACCTAGCAAACCCCTCAGTTGTAGCAAAACAGAAGGCCCACCACCAGCTTCTCAGGGCAACTGAGGACAGGCGACCACAATCGGCCTTGTCAACAACACCCACATTCTCGAGAACAAATGAAAAGAAAGCAATCTAATAGTAATATTTCAGATAGTTGGTGCTGCTAATGGTTCTGCTGTTGCCATTTACACCGCCTCTCGACCCAGCTTCTGTTCCTTTACTTCTCCCATTGCCACCCCCTTTTTGCCTGGCACCATCATCCCTTTTGCCACCTCTGCCCTCCACCCTATCACAGACCTTACTTTTGTTCTTGCCTTCCCCCCCACTCCTCCTTTCCCAGCCCCTGCACTTCCTTAAAAATTTAAGGGGGAAAAATTGGGTGGCGCCCATTGTGGGGCGCTATCGTCGCCGGGGCACTAATTTTAGCGCCCCCAAAAAAGTTAGCGCTCCTCCGCCGTAAATTCAGCAGTAGCGCCCCAAGCAAGAGGTGGGATGCGACTGGAAAGCACTCCCCCTCCTGCTTGGGGCGCTACTGCTGAATTTCACGGCACTATGTGCAGCAGCGCCACGTCATTGCAGGCCTCCCTCCCCTGATTAAAGGGGAGGGGCCTAGCGCTGCGCGCACCGGGGGCCCTGCTGGACCACTGGGGAGACGGGGGTGCCGTAATAACATAAAAAAGCGATCGCGGCCGGCACCCCACTTAAAAAAGTGAAAGGGGGCCGGTGCTGGCAGTCGTCCAAAACAAAAATGGCCGCCCGACACCTGCCCTTTAAGTAGCGCCGCCGCCGCCGCCGCTACAAAAACGCCCCCTGATCCTGTCAGACATATCGCCCGGCGATAGGTCAGCGGGCGCAAGGGAAGTTTGCGGCTGGGGCGCAAGCGGGGCACTGCGCACGGCGATGACGTCATCGCCGGCGCCGCAGCGGCGTGGGGCGCTACTGGCTTCCGCTGCCGCTAACCTCCCGCTGCATTTCGCAGGAGGCGTTAGCAGCGCCGCGCCCAGGCGCTAGGGGAACGTGTTCCCCGTTAGAGCCCTAACGAGAGGCGCAAACCAACCCAATTTTTCCCCCTAAATCTCTAATAAAAGATTGCAAATCCAAGAGCTAATATAATTTTTTATAACTGACTGTTAAATACACACAGTGGGGCAGGCGTTCCCTTCTCTTGGACTTAGGCATATTGGCTTGTCTGGGCTCTTAGAAGGAAAATGTGATGTGATACTCTGCCATGACCCTGCTGCCATGTTAAGGTTAGCTGAGCTGGGGCAGCAGTGTGGACACCTCAGACATCTCTCTGCTGGGGATAGGAAAACATTCGGCCTGGTTGCCGTCTTTCGGATGAGACGTTAAACCCGAGGCCCCGTCTGCCCTCTCAGGTGGACGTAAAAGATCCCGCGGCATTAGTTCGAAGACGAGCAGGGGGAGTTCTCCCCGGTGTCCTGGGGCCAATATTTATCCCTCGACCGACATCGCTAAAAAAACAGATTATGCGGTCGTTATCACGGCGCTGTTTGTGGGATCTTGCTGTGCGCAATATGGTTGCCGCGTTTCCTACATCGCAACGGCGACTGCACTTCAAAAAGTACTTCATTGGCTGCAAAGAGCTTTGGGATGTCCTGAGGTCGTGACAGGCGCTATAGAAATGCAAAGCCTTTCTTTTCTTTGCATTCTTTGTTTCCAATCGCTGTCTGGGGTCGGAAGCTGCGTGGATGTCGGGACGGCCACTCACTTCTCATACACCCTGCGGGCGTCTGGACACCGGAAATTCCACAAGGGGACCTGTCTGTCTCTCACCATAGCTCTGCTGAGAGGCCAGCAGAGCCCCCGAGGCAAAGGCATAACCAATTGTTCCATTGTCAAAGGTGGGTGGGGGGGGAGTGGTGGGGGGGGCGTTGGAGGTGGTGGGGAGGTTCTGCTGGTTTCCTGCCTGAGTTACAGCAGGATCTGAGGAATCACGGCAGAGTCGGAGGGCCTCAATGTCCAGGCTGTTATGCAAACGTTGGTGAGATACCAAAGAGCAACAACAACAACGTGCATTTATATAGCGCCTTTAACGTAGTAAAACGTCCCAAGGCGCTGCACAGGTGCGTCATCAAACAAAAATTTGACACCGAGACGCATAAGTAGATATTAGGACAGACTTGGTCAAAAAGTAGGTTTTAAGGAGTGGCGTAAAGGAGGAAAGAGAGGCGGAGAGGTTTAGGGAGGGAATTCCAGAGTTTAGGGCCCAGGCAGCTGAAGCCACGGCCACCAATGGTGGAGCGATTATAATCAGTGATGCTCAAGAGGCCAGAATTGGAGGAGCGCAGATATCTCAGGGGGTTGTGGGGCTGAGGGAGATTACTGGGCGGGCTCAACAAGGTCAATCAAGGGAAAATACAGTGGGTTGGCCACATCTCGATGGAGGCGGGTCTACAACCCAAAATGTGGGATTCACGACCCCAACCCGACCCCAGTATCAAAATCCAGCCCTTGGCCTCCACAGCCGTCTGTGGTAGAGAATTCCACAGGTTCACCACCCTCTGAGTGAAGACATTTCTCCTCATCTCAGTCCTAAATGTCCTACCCCGTATCCTGAGACTGTGACCCCTCATTCTAGACCCCCCAGCCAGGGGAAACATCCTCCCTGCATCCAGTCTGTCTAGACCAGTCTGAATTTTATGTGTTTCAATGAGATCCGTGACCCAGTGCCTTCTGGAGAGAAGAAAAAAACTGGATCAAAAAAGAGAAATGAGTGGTGAAGTTAAGATTGAAGAGTACAGAAATAGTGCAGGCTGGTCAATCTGACATAGAATCATAGCACCTTACAGCACAAAAGGAGGCCATTCGGCCCATTGTGCCTGTGCCGGCTCTTTGAAAAAGCTATCCAATTAGTCCCACTCCCCCTGCTCTTTCCCCTATAGCCCTGCAAATTTTTCCTTTGCAAATATTTATCCAGTTCCCTTTAGAATGTTATGACTGAATCTGCTTCCACCGCCCTTTCAGGCAGCGCATTCCAGATCACAACAACTCGCTGCGTAAAAAAATGTCTCCTCATCTCCCCTCTGGTCCTTTTACCAATGATCTTACATCTGTGTCCTCTGGTTACCAACCCTCCTGCCAGTGGAAACAGTTTCTCCCTGTCTACTCTATCAAAACATCTCATGATTTTGAACACCTCTATTAAATTTAGAAGAATTTTTCTATTTGTTCTTGGGATGTGGGCGTCACCGACAGGGTTACTTTTATTGCCCATCCTTAGTTCCCCTTGAGAAGGTGGTGTTGGGCCTTCTTCTTAACCAGCGCAGTCCGTGTGGTAAAGATACTTTTGTTTTGGAGTTTGTAGCACAGGCTTCTGATACCAATATTAGTTGAAATTTTAGTGAAAACAGTTTTGATCAATTTCTTTTGAGGGAAGGGCTTTTTTTTGCTTTTTTTCTTTCTTTACCTCAAGATGTGGGCGTCGCTGGCATTGGCCAGGATTTATTGCCCATCCTGAGTTGCCCTTGAGAAGATGGCGGTGGGGCCTGCTCCTTAAACCGCTGCAGTCCATATGTGGTGATGGTGTTCCCACAATGGTGTAAGGTCGGGAATTCCAGGATTTTGACTCAGCGCCGTTGAAGGATGTCTCAAGTCGGGATGGTGCGTGACTTGGGAGGGGAACTTGGGGGGGAGGGGGGGTGATGGTGTTCTCGTGATCTTGCTGCTCTTGTCCTTCTAGGTGGCGGAGGCCGCGGGGCTGGGAGGGGCTGCCGAAGTGGCCTTGTGGAGCTGCTGCAGTGCATCCTGTAGCGAGTGCGAGTAATGATACAGCTTGTTGATCAGGAACATCAAACATAAAAAGGCGATTATATTCACCAGCGATGCTTTATTCAAATGTTTTTTGCATGAAACGGCTTGTAAAGCTTGCGGGTAGTGCGCTGGTTTTGCACCAAATATGCAACGACCTCAGACAGTCTCCCGGAGAAGACTGTGGTTTTTCTGTTGAACAGAGCTGAAACGCTGCTACTAGACCTGACATGCTCAGGCGGGGGTGGGTAAGAAGCTCTGCAAGTTTGACCCACGTGCGAGGTCGATCATCATATTTTCATGCAAGCTGTTTGGAAGAGACAAATAAAAAAAAAAGGCACAGCACTTCCTCAGAATGTTGCAGAGAGCTCGATTTGGAAACTTTTCATTCCATGTGCGTCTCATATGTTTGTTCATTCTCCGGTCACCAGTCCCTGACACACAGGCCTGTGTGGGAGGTAACCAGCAATCCATCTTCAGTCTGTGTAAAGTTGTTGTAATCAGGCCTGTGGGAGGTGCAGGAGAAAGTTCCTGTTGCTTCAACCAACTTGATTTTCTTAGAATCATAGAATAGTGCAGCACAGAAGGAGGCCATTCGGCCCATCGAGTCTGCGCCGGCTCTTTCAAAGAGCAATCCAGTGAGTCCCACTCCCCCTCGCTCTTTCCCCATATCCCGGCAATTTTCTTCTCCTTCAAGTATTGATCCAATTCCCTTTTGAAGGCTCCTATTGAATCTGTATCCACCGCCCTATCAGGCAGCGCCTTCCAAATCCAAACCACTCGCTGCGTAAAAAAGTTTTTTCCTCATGTCGCCTCTGGTTCTTTTGCCAATCACCTTCAATCTGTGCCCTCTGGTTATCGACCCTTCAGCCATCGGAAACGGTTTCTCTTTATTTCCTCTCTAAACCCTTCATTATTTTAAACACCTCCATCAAATCTCCTCTTAGCCTTTCCTGCTCCAAGGAGAACAGATTTTCTTGCCCTTTCTGTGGGGAAAAGCCTGACACGATGGGCCAAATGGGCTTCTTCTGTGCTGTATCATTCTATGATTCTTTGATGTCTGTGATGTCAGAGAAGCTGGTGTTGTTCTCCTTAGAGCAGAGAAGGTTAAGAGGAGATTTGATCGAGGTGTTCAAAACCACGAAGGGTTTTGATAGAGTAAAGGAGGAGAAACTGTTTCCACTGGCAGAAGGGTCGGTAACCAGAAGACACAGATTTAAGGTAATTGGCAAGAGAGCCAGAGGGGAGATGAGGAGAATTTTTTTTTATTGCAGCGAGTTGTGATCTGGAATGCACTGCCTGAAAGGGCGGTGGAATCAGTAACTTTCAAAAGAGAATTAGATAAATACTTGAAAAGGAGAAAATGTGCAGGTACAGGGAGTGGGACTAATTGGACTTTCAAAGAGCCGGCACTGGCACAATGGGCCGAATGGCCTCCTTCTGTGCTGTGTGAATCTATGATTCTATGTCCTGGCCATGATCGGCAATGACCTAATTATTGTCTCTCCTCCCACCGCTTGTTTTTGTATCTTGTTTCCTATTGGCCAACAGCAAGTATCATTTGAGTAAATTATTCTTGTATCCCTGGGCTCTTCACAGGGTCGGAGGAATAACACTTGACGCTGAGCAGACGGGAACGCAGAATATTCGGGGCCAGGATAAGTGGCACATTCAAACAGAATGGTTCTCAGGAGGTTTTCTCAAGCTGGCATAAGAACATAAGAATTAGGAGCAGGAGTCGGCCATACGGCCCCTCGAGTCTGCTCCACCATTCAATAAGATCATGGCTGATCATCAACCTCAACTCCACCTTCCCGCCCGATCTCCATATCCCTTGATTCCCCTTGAGTCCAAAAATCTATCGATCTCAGCCTTGAATATACTCAAAGACTCAGCATCCACAGCCCTTTGGGGTAGATAATTCCAAAGATTCACAACCCTCTGAGTGAAGAAATTCCTCCTCATCTCAGTCTTAAATGGCCGACCCTTTATCCTGAGACTATGCCCCCTCGTTCTAGACTCTCCAGCCAGGGAAAACAATCTCTCAGCATCTACCCTGTCAAGACCTCTAAGAATTTAATACGTTTCGATGAGATCACCTCTCATTCATCTAAATATAGGCCCATTCTACTCAATCTCTCCTCATAGGACAACCCTCTCATCCCTGGTAAGTCAAACAGGTATGGGGAGGGACTTTCAAAGGGTACTGGTGTGGTGAATGGCAGTGGGCACTGACGGTGGAGTGGAGCTAGTGGGAATGAGGAGCAAACCTGCTGCTGCCAGGTTGGCATATTCATTGGCCACCTTCCACTTTATGGAGCAGCATGTTTGCTTGCTGTCATCAACACAGCTGAGATAGGGAACTCACCATATAAAAAGAAAAGAAAGACTTGCATTTATATAGCACCTTTCACAACCTCATGACATGCCAAAGTGTTTTACAAGTAATGAAGCGTTGTAATGTCAGAAACATGGCAG
This sequence comes from Squalus acanthias, assembly GCA_030390025.1. Taxonomy (NCBI): domain Eukaryota; kingdom Metazoa; phylum Chordata; class Chondrichthyes; order Squaliformes; family Squalidae; genus Squalus; species Squalus acanthias. The sequence goes on from CM059444.1 coordinate 58,813,693, forward strand.
CCAATTTTGCACACAGAACAATCCCACAAACAGCAATCTGTTTTAGTGATGTTGATTGAGGGACAAATAGTTGTCAGGACACCAGGGAGAACTCCTCTGCTCTTCTTTGAAATCATGCCATGGGATCTTTGACATCCTCCACCTGAGAGAGTGATGGGACCTCAGTTCAACATCGCATCCGGAAGACAGCACCTCCGACAGTGCAGCACTCCACTGGGAGTGTCAGCCTAGATTTTTGTGCTGAAGTCTCTGGAGTGGGACTATGAACCCACAACCTTCTGACTCAGAGGCGAAAGTTCTACCAACTGAGCCACAGCTAGGGGAGAAAAACTTACATGGTGCTACCCTGTGGTGTATCAGGTCAATAAACCAGTAAACAACTCCCCTTCCTGTAAAATGGGTTTAGTGCAAGTGCAAACATTAGAACATAAGAACATAAGACGTAGGAGCAGGAGTCGGCCATTCGGCCCCTCGAGCCTGCTCCGCCATTCAATGAGATCATGGCTGATCTGATCTTGGCCTCAACTCCACTTCCCTGCCCGCTCCCCATAACCCTTGACTCCCTTACCTTTCAAAAATCTGCCTATCTCCACCTTAAATATATTCAATGACCCAGCCTCCACAGCTCTCTGGGGAAGAGAATTCCAAAGATTCACGACCCTCTGAGAGAGGAAATTCCTCCTCATTTCCGATTTAAAAGGGTGCCCCCTTATTCTGAAATTATGCCCCCTAGTTCTAGATTCCCCCACGAGGGGAAACATCCTCTCTGCATCTACCCTGTCAAGCCCCTTCAGAATCTTATATGTTTCAATAAGATCCCCTCTCATTCTTCTAAACTCCAATGAGTATTGGCCCAACCTGCTCAACCTTTCTTCATAAGACAACCCCTTCATCTCCGCAATCAACCTCGTGAACCTTCTCTGAACTGCCTCCAATGCAAGTATATCCTTACTTAAATAAGGAAACCAAAACAGTCGTTAGTGAGTTACGAAGAAATGGTATTTCTCAAACCACAGAAAGATAAAAGCACAGTCGCCAAAGTCCCTCAAGACTTTGCGTGTAAGAATGCCATATTTTGGATGAAAATGGGGGGGGGGGGGATTTTGGGGTGGCATCGGATTAAATCTGATCCCCGCTCCTTTTTCCAGCTGTCAGAATTCCCGGCCAGTTTGGAAGCGGGTGCATCATTTGGCGGTGGGAATGACATCATAGGACCGTAATGGTCCCCCTGTGCACCCCTGGGATCTAGCGTTGCTATGGGGATCGAAGGCAGGTAGCATTTAAAAGGCTGGGGCCTCCCTAATGCCATCAATCACAGCTCAATCGGTCTGGAATCTGTCCCCGTCCCCAAACGGGGCAACTTTTAAAATTTCCCTTCGATTTTTAAGGCCGGCCCACTTGCCCTGCGGCTGGGCCTAGATGACAATCCCTCTCCTCCCCCCCCCTCCCCCTACCGGCCCGTAAACGTTACGTGCGCCTGGCAAAGCCCCCAGACACCAGAATTTGGGACAGAGTCAGGGGTGCATCTGTGGAGCAGGTGGAGATTCTGCCCGGTTCCAGATCTGACCCGCACAAAGCCTCCAAAGTTGCTCGGAAGAAGGCATGAAACGAGAAGGAAATAAAAATTCAGTCACCCCCCACCCTGCGCATTCGATCCCATCATGGCCTGCTCGATCTGCTGGGGGAAACACTTTTTCTCTGGATTCTCCTTACGTCGCAAAGTTAAATCAAACAAACCTCCAGAATGCGATGGATTTTGAGGTGGCAACTGATTGCATCTGATACCTGCTCCTTTTCCCACCTGTCAGAATTCGCGGCCCATTGTGAGCATGATACGCCCACGGGAATGACATCATAGGACCACAATGGTCCACCTGTGCATCCCTGGGATCGAGCGTTGCTATGGGGATCGAAGGCAGGTAACATTTCAAAGGCCGGGGCCTCCCTAATGCCATCAATCACAGCTCAGTCGGTTGCCGTCTGGAATCCGGTCCCCATCACCAATCGGGGCCACTTGGCGGTCCTTTTGGACACCCTTCCGTGGTCGAATAGCGTGTTAAGACTTGTGGAGAATGGCCAATAGCATGAGGTACCAGAGGGCTGCTACTACCGAACCAAACTGTTTGCAGTCCCTCTCTGCCACTATTTGAAGGGGCTGCTCCTCAAATTTCTGGCCGCACTTCAGCCCCACACGCTGCTGATCTTCAGCCACCCGGTGCAGAGGAGGGGAGCGGGCAATCGGAGGACCTCCTCGTGGGACTGCTCCTGGGTCTGGCCAAGGTGGCCATTAGCAGGTCCAGGCAGCGCGCAGTCGAGGAGGTTGTTCGGCCCGACTGCCTGCCCCTCCTCCGCAGCTATTTCCGCTCCCGGGTGTCCCTGGAGAGGGAGCCCGCGGTGTCCGCCGGTACACTTGAGGCCTTCCGGTGGGCACCAGAGGGACTGGAGTGCTTCATCAACCGCCCCCGCAACCCCCCCACCCTCCCCCGGACCAAATTTAAATTTAATTTGTCAAGTTTCATTTAAAATTGGTTTAATTTACAGTTTATTGGTTGTGTCCCTTTACAAATGGGGCACTTGTTAACTCTTAACGATGAAGACATCAGTCATCCTTGTCAAAATTAACAGAAAGAGTTAACCAAACTGTTACCCTAGCAACAGCCTGCACCTTCACGGGAGGAGTGGGGGACTGGGGGTGGGGGAGAGAACAGGGAACAAAACTGGAACGAAAATTCACGGATGCCAGCAATAGAAATGGAATATTCGAGGGCCTGAATGGCCTCCCAGCCCGACTGACCACCCTCCCACCAACCATTTTTTAAATTATTTGTTTTCAGCACAGGGCTGGTCTTACAACCGAGTGGCTTTTCAGAGGCGATTTGAAACATAGAAACATAGAATCTAGGAGCAGGAGTAGGCCATTCGGCCCGTCGAGCCTGCTCCACCATTCAATACGATCATGGCTGATCATTCAAATCCAGTACCCTGTCCCTGCTTTAATCCCCACAGTACACATATCCCACCCTAGCCCCGTAACCCCACGTATTTAATTCCCCCTAACATATCCCATCCTATCCCCATAACCCCACATATTTAATCCCCCCCCCCCTAACACTAAGGGTCAATTTATCATAGCCAAATCAACCTAACCCGCACATTTTTGGACTGTGGGAGGAAACCGGAGCACCCGGAGGAAACCCACGCAGACACGGGGAGAATGTGCAAACTCCACACAGACAGTCACCCGAGGTCGGATTCGAACCCGGGTCTCTGGCGCTGTGAGGCACCAGTGCTAACCACTATGAGAGGGAATTAAGAACCAAAACTGTAGTATAGGCCAGGCCAAGCCAGGCCAGGCCAGGCCAGCGAGCTCCCCTTCCCTGAAGGACATTAGTGAGCCAGCTGGGCTTTTACTACAATCTGGCAGCATCACCTAGTCATTTATGGACAGCCCATATAAAACACCATCTCCACAGAACACCCTTCAGCGGTGCCGAGGGTGATTACAGCGAGAATTTAACTGACAATGTCAAATTGATAAGAGAGCGTTCCACTCTGGCGGGCAGTTTCACTGGAACTTTGAATCGATAAATTGAGATTACATTGTCAAGTTACGGGGCTCAAAGTTCACCATCTGATTAACGCGCCCGATGTCAGACCTTTGTAACTGTTCTCTAGTTTTTCGGAGAAATTAGATGTGGGCCATTGCCAGGAGGTGCCAGCTCTTGTTCCCCTGTATTCATGTCAGGGAGGCTAACTGGAGCAGCAAGGCTGGGGCCGGTGTACGATTTGCACTTGTTACCGGGCAGAAATTCAGATCGGCAAAGCACAGAGGCTTAAAGCACTCAAAGTTCACCCCAACGATAATGGCAGCGCACAGGGAGCGTCTAAAGGCACTCAGAGTAGTAGAAGATGTTTCCACTTGTGGGGAATCCAAAACTAGTAAATAATAGAATGATGCAGCACAGAAGGAGGCCATTCGGCCCATCGTGCCTGTGCCGGCTCTCTGAACGAGCTAGCCAATAAGTCCCACTCCCCTATCTTTCCTCATAGCCCTGCAAATATCCAATTGCCTTTTGAAAGTTATTATTGAATCTGCTTCCACCGACCTTTCAGGCAGCGTGTTCCAGATCGCAACAACTCGCTGCGTAAAAAAAGGTTCTCATCTTCCCCCCCTGGATTTTTTTGCCAATTATCTTAATTATCTCTGTGGTTACCGACCCTCCTGAAACAGTTTATATATAAGAGAGTCACTAATAAATCCAATAGGGAATTCAGGAGAAACCTCTTGACAGAGAGAGAGTGGTTAGAATGTGGAACTCGCTACCACAAGGAGTAGTTGAGGCGAATAGCATAGATGCATTTAAGCGGAAGCTAGTTAAGGAATAGAGGGATATGTTGATGGGGTTTAGATGAAGTAGGGTGGGAGGAGGCTCGTGTGGAGCATAAACACCAGCAAGGAACAGTTGGGCCGAATGGCCTGTTTCTGTGCTGTAAATACTGTGTAAATCAGTGTAATATGTAAAAATACAGTTAGCGCCAGCACAAGAACAGCACGCACAGGAACGTAGTGCAAGCACGTTAAAGGTTTGCATGTGAACACCTCCGATCTGTAGCGCTACCCTTATAGTTTATCCTCGCCAGTCTCAGAAGCAGCTAACTCTGTCGCACTCGCCTTCAATTGGTTTGTGGGACTGTTGCTCAAGCGAGCCTGAGGCCGGGAGGCTCCTCCACGCGCTCTAGGGATTTGAATCGCACTGGTGTGAACAGGGAGCGCGTATCGGAAAACTGAGCACTCCCAGCCATAATTTTTCCCTTCCGTTAATTTTGGATGCAAGGTGGCAGACTGGGAGTGTGTGCCTATCGCTGTGACCTCCTCCAGCCCTACAACCCTCCAAAATATCTGCGCTCCTCCAATTGGGAGCAGCAGCGAGAGCGGACCGACCTGTGACGGAACAGGCGAAGGAGGAGCGAGGAAATAAAGCCCGAGGCTCGAGGCCCAGGCCGAGCTATTGGGAGCAGCAGCGAGAGCGGACCTGAACAGGCAACATTCGAAAGTGACGTCAGAGATTAAAAGCGACGTTGACACAAGGGAAGGAGTTGATTGGTAAGTAGGACCTGGTGAGTATTTCTATAGTCCAGTCGTTAAAGTAAAAGTAAGGTCTCTAGTTTAGAGTAAGTAGTGTTTAAAGTGAAGTAAGGTCCCTAGTGTATTTAATATTCTTTAATTTAAAGGAAGTAAAGGGAGTAAATTAAGGGTAGGACATGGCAGGTCATCTCGGCAGTGTGGAGTGCTCCTCCTGTGCTATGTGGGAAGTCAGGGACACTTTCGGTGTCCAGGGCGAACACGTGTGCAGGAAGTGTCGCCAGCTGCAGCTACTCGAAATCCGCGTTTCAGAGCTGGAGCTGCGGCTGGAGTCAATGTGGAGCATCCGTGAAGCTGAGATCTTCATGGATAGCACGTTTAACGAGGTGGTCACACCGCAGGTAAAGAGTGCACAGGCAGACAGGGAATGGGTGACTGCCAGACAGAGTAAAAGAACTAGGAAGGTAGTGCAGGAGTCCCCTGGATCCATCTCCCTCTCTAACAGATTTTCCATTTTGGATACTGCTGGGGGAGATGGTTTCTCTGGTGAATGCAGCAAGAGCCAAGTCTGTGGCACTACGAGTGGCTTAGCTGCACAGGAGGGGAGGAAAAAGAGTGGGAGAGCAATAGTGATAGGGGATTCTATCGTAAGGGGAACAGATAGACGTTTCTGTGGCCACAGACGTGATTCCAGGATGGTATGTTGCCTCCCTGGTGCCAGGGTCAAGGATGTCACTGAACGGCTGCAGGACATTCTGAAGGGGGAGGGTGAACAACCAGAGGTCGTAGTCCATATCGGTACCAACGACATAGGTAGAAAGAAGAACGAGGTCCTGCAAGCAGAATATAGGGAGCTAGGAAATAAATTAAAAAGCAGGACCTCAAAGGTAGTAATCTCAGGATTACTCTCAGTGCCACGTGCTAGCGAGAGCAGAAATAGGAGAATAGACCAGATGAATGCATGGTTGGAGAGATGGTGTAAGAGGAAGGGATTTAAATTCCTGAGGCATTGGGACCGATTCTGGGGAAGGTGAGACCTGTACAAGCTGGACAGGTTACACCTCGGCAGAAATGGGACCAACATCCTCGCGGGGGGTTTGCTAGTGCTGTTGGGAAGGATTTAAACTAGTTTGTCAGGGGGCTGGGAGCCTAAGTGTGGGCCCAGAACGGAGAGAAACAAAGCTGGAAGTGAAAAGGAAAAGACTGGCGAAGGTAAATGTAGGTCCTTTACAGTCAGAGACGGGAGAATTTATAATGGGGAATGAGGAAATAGCAGAGAATTTAAATAAATACTTTGTTTCTGTCTTCACGGAGGAAGACACAAAAAACCTCCCAGAAATACGAAAAACCAAGGGTGTGACGAGAATGAGCAACTTAAAGAAATTATTGGCCCAGAAATTAAACATGGATGGTTCCCGCGGGGGTAAGGATTCCCCGCGATATCGCACTCCGCGCCTACCTTTTTGCTCCGGGCCCACACGAACTTTAGTTTCAAAGCCTCTCTCTGTTGCAACCTTGCAGTGCTTGCGTTTCCCAGAGGCGCAATTAGTTCGTGCGAGCTCTGGGATCACGTGATTCAGTTAGAGCCAATGGCAGCACACCATCTTTCATTCATAGTTTTGATGGCAAGAGCTGTCAAACCTATGAATACTACAAACCCCCAAAAGAACAGCTAAACCTCAATTAAATTTAAAAAAAAAGCCATCACATAAATAAAGTAAGTATAGTTAAATAAATTAACCACTTTAAACAAAAAAATTTAATTTTTGAAAAAATTTTAAATCTTTTTAAAAGTTATAAAAATAAACTTACCTTTCTTTAAAGTCTCTAAAAAAGATAAACCTGTTGAAAAAAATTTAAAATAACACTTAATTAACTACTTACCTTGTTAAAAGGGGGTCCTACGCCTGCTTTCTTTGTGTGTAAAATCTTCACCACTTACCTGCGCGTTCAAAGCTAAAAAAAAAAACTAAGTGCACTGCGTGCGCACAGCCTGTAGTGGGCACGCGGTTCACTTAGGAACCGCCCCCTTTTCAATTCACGAAGTGCCGGTTTCCCGCGCATGCGCAGTGCATACAGGAAACCGGCAATTCAGGATCTAATACGCGAGAGTACACAGTGCGTACTCTCGCGTATTAGGTTTAATTTTCGGGCCATTATTAGTAAAAAAAACAGTACTAGCAAAATTAATGGGACTAAAAGTCAATAAATCCCAAGGACCGGATGACCTACATCCTAGGGTTTTGAAAGAGGTGGCCATTGGAATAGTGGACGCATTGGTTGTCATCTTCCAAAATTCTATAGATTCTGGAACGGTTCCTGCAGTTTGGAGGATAGCAAATGTAACCCCGCTATTTAAGAAAGGAGGGAGAGAGAAAACGGGGAACTACAGACCTGTTAGCCTCACATCAGTAGTTGGGAAAATGCTGGAATCTATTATAAAGGATGCAATAACTGGGCACTTAGAAACTAATAGTAAGATTGGGCAGAGTCAACATGGATTTATGAAAGGGAAATCCTGTTTGACAAACCTATTGGAGTTCTTTGAGGATGTAACTAGTGGAGTAGACAAAGGGGAACCGGTAGATGTGGTGTATCTGGATTTTCAGAAGGCCTTCGATAAGGTCCCACACAAGAGGTTGGTGAACAAAATTAGGGCACATGAAATTGGGGGTAATATATTAGCATGGATTGAGAATTGGTTAACAGACAGAAAACAAAGATTAGAGATAAACGGGTCTTTTTCAGAATGGCAGGCTGTGACTAGTGGGGTACCGCAAGGATCGGTGCTTGGGCCCCAGCTATTCACAATCTATATCAATGATTTGGATGAGATAACTAAATGTAACATTTCCAAATTTGCTGATGATACAAAGCTAGGTGGCAGTGTCAGTTGCGAAGAGACTGTGAAGAGGCTTCAAGGGGATCTCGACAGGCTCAGTGAGTGGGCGAGAACATGGCAGATGGAATATAATGTGGATAAATGTGAAGTTATCCACTTTGGCAGAAAAAACAGAAAGGCAGAGTATTTCCTAAATGGTGAAAGATTGGGGAATGCAGATGCTCAAAGGGACCTGGGTGTCCTTGTACATGAGTCACTGAAAGTGAATGTGCAGGTGCAGCAAGCCATTAGGAAGGCAAATGGTATGCTGGCCTTCATTACAAGAGGATTTGAGTACAGGAGTAAAGAAGTCTTACTACTGCTCCGAAAGCTTGTAAAATTAAATAAATCTGTTGGACTATAATCTGGTGTTGTGCGACTTCTCATTTTTGTCCACCCCAGTCCAACGCCGGCATCTCCACATCATGGACTCCAATTATATAGGTCATGATGCGGAGATGCCGGTGTTGGACTGGGGTGGACAAAAATGAGAAGTCGCACAACACCAGGTTATAGTCCAACAGTTTTATTTGAAATCACAAGCTTTCGGAGCTTACGTGGCCCCTTCCTCAGGTGAAGTAAAGAGATACAGAATCGCCAAAGCATATATAGATAGAGAACAATGCATGTGTTACTTACAAAAGCAGACGACTACATTTAAATCATCCTGACTGTGTATCTGCCGAGGTGTGACAAAAGGCAATCAGGTCAGCCAGGAAAGTACCTCATCAAAGACATAGCAAGATACAACTGAGACAATGAGGTGGAGCCACAGGGGGTCCAATGTGTCAAAAGCCGCAGTATGGGAAACGATAAACTTTAAATTTTTTTACTTTTTTACTGGGAATCACATCTGTTAACAAGCCAACGACGACTCGAGTCTGGATCACGTCATGTATCGTGACATAAACCCAAGATCCCGGTTGAGGCCGTCCTCATGAGTGCGGAACTTGGCTATCAGTTTCTGCTCGATGATTTTGCATTGTCGTGTGTTTCTAAGGCCGCCTTGGAGAACGCTTACCCGCAGATCCGAGGCTGAATGTCCTTGACTGCTGAAGTGTTCCCCGACTGGGAGGGAACACTCCTGCCTGGTGATTGTTGCGCGGTGTCCGTTCATACGTTGTCTCAGTGTCTGCATGGTCTCGCCGCTGTACCATGCCGCGGTGCATTCTTTCCTGCAACGTATGAGGTAGACAACGTTGGCCGAGTCACATGAGTATGTACCATGTAACTGGTGGGTAGTGAGGACACTACCCACCAGGTACATGGTACATACTCATGTGACTCGGCCAACGTTGTCTACCTCATACGTTGCAGGAAAGAATGCACCGCGGCATGGTACAGCGGCGAGACCATGCAGACACTGAGACAACGTATGAATGGACACCGCGCAACAATCACCAGGCAGGAGTGTTCCCTCCCAGTCGGGGAACACTTCAGCAGTCAAGGACATTCAGCCTCGGATCTGCGGGTAAGCGTTCTCCAAGGCGGCCTTAGAAACACACGACAATGCAAAATCATCGAGCAGAAACTGATAGCCAAGTTCCGCACTCATGAGGACGGCCTCAACCGGGATCTTGGGTTTATGTCACGATACATGACGTGATCCAGACTCAAGTCGTCGTTGGCTTGTTAACAGATGTGATTCCCAGTAAAAAAGTAAAAGATTTTAAAGTTTATCGTTTCCCATACTGCGGCTTTTGACACAATGGACCCCCTGTGGCTCCACCTCATTGTCTCAGTTGTATCTTGCTATGTCTTTGATGTGGTACTTTCCTGGCTGACCTGATTGCCTTTTGTCACACCTCGGCAGATACACAGTCAGGATGATTTAAATGTAGTCGTCTGCTTTTGTAAGTAACACATGCATTGTTCTCTATCTATATATGCTTTGGCGATTCTGTATCTCTTGACTTCACCTGAGGAAGGGGCCACGTAAGCTCCGAAAGCTTGTGATTTCAAATAAAACTGTTGGACTATAACCTAGTGTTGTGCGACTTCTCACAATTATATAGGGCCTTGGTGAGACCACACCTGGAGTACTTTGTACAATTTTGGTCTCCTTACCTAAGGAAGGATATACTTGCCATAGAGGGAGTGCAACAAAGGTTCACGAGATTGATTCCTGGGATGGTGGGACTGTCGTATGAGAAGAGATTGAGTAAACTAGGCCTGTATTCTCTTGAATTCAGAAGAATGAGAGGGGATCTCATTGAAGCATACAAAATTATTACAGGGCTTGATATGATGGATGCTGGGAGAATGTTTCCCTTTGCTGGGGAGTCTAGAACCAGGGGCCACAGCCTCAAGATAAAGGGTAGGCCATTCAGGACTGAGATGAGAAGAAATTTCTTCACACAGAGGGTGGTGAATCTTTGGAATTCTCTACCCCAGAGGGCTGTGGAGGCTCAGTCATTGGGTATATTCAAAACAGAAGTCGATAGATTTCTGACTAGTAAGGGCATCAAGGGATATGGCGATAGGGCCAGTGAATGGAGTTGAGGCAGAAGATCAGCCATGATCTCACTGAATGGCGGAGCAGGCTCGAAGGGCTGAATGGCCTACTCCTGCTCCTATTTCTTATGTTCTTATGTTCTAATTCTGGCCTCTTGTGCATCCCCGATTTTAATCGCTCTACCATTGGTGGCCGTGCCTTCAGCTGCCGAGGCCCTAAGCTCTGGAATTCCCTCCCTAAATCTCTCCGCCTCGCTACCTCTCTTTCCTCCTTTAAGACGCTCCTTAAAACCTACCTCTTTCATCTGCCCTAATTGCTCCTTATGTGTCTCGGTGTCAAATTTTGTTTGATAACACTCCTGTGAAGCGCCTTGGGACGTTTTACTACGTTAAAGGCGCTATATAAATGCAAGTTGTTATTATTATCGGGAATGCGCTGCCTGAAAGAACATAAGACGTAGGAGCAGGAGTAGGCCATTTGGCCCCTCGAGCCTGCTCCGCCATTCAATAAGATCATGGCTGATCTGATCTTGGCCTCAACTCCACTTCCCTGCCCGCTCCCCATAACCCTTGACTCCCTTATCGTTCAAAAATCTGTCTATCTCCACCTTAAATATATTCAATGACCCAGCGGTAGGGCGGTAGAAGCAAATACAATCGTAACTTTCAAAAAGGAATTGGATAAATACTTGAAGGGGAAAGATCTGCAGGGCAATGGGGAAAGAGCAGGAAAGTGGGACTAATTGGTTAAATCTTTCAAAGAGCCGGCACAGGCACGATGGGCCAAATAGCCTCTCTCTGTGCTGCATGATTCTATAATGTCTCGATTATATGCTCCTGCAGTGCGTCAAGAGTGGACACATCTGGAATTCATACCACATAAAAGCAGCAGTGTTGCTCCCCTGATGTCTTGGTGAGTAGGTGCACCATGGGATGTGGTCCTAAGTCATGGAGGCCAGAAGGTCCAAAGGTTCCATCGCTTGGCGTGTTCTGAGTTAGCCCGGGCAACAGGCGATGGGCGGGATTGGGGAGGAGGGCGGGCGTTGCGTGACAAATAACCTCAGTACCTCTGGGATAGTGAGAGGGGGGGAAAAAAATGAGCCACATTCTGTGACCGCCTGTGCAGAGTATTGTGTGAGTGTGTCCGCACACGCATCACATGAGGGCAGGATCCCAGCTCGGCTGTGATGCCCCCCGTGTCCAAATGGCCTGTCAACACTCAAGCTTACTGTTTCCGCTCTTGGAGTAATTAAGACCAGAATGGCGACTGGCAGTTTTTTTGGGCCGAGTTAAAAGGAAGTGTGCTGTTTGCACCCAATTTTCGAGGGTCACCTCGTTATCTTCAGATGCAGATGTAGGGAGCAGGCTAGTGATGGAAACGAAAAAGTGTGCGCGCACACTCTAGGAAGGATGTCAAGGCCTTAGAGAGGGTGCAGAGAGATTTACTAGACTGGTACCAGGGATGAGGGACTTCAGTCATGTGAGGAGACTGGAGAAGCTGGGATTGTTCCCCTTCGAGCAGAGAAGGAGATTTAATAGAAGTGTTCAAAATTATCGGGGATTTGATAGAGTAACTGTTTCCACTGCAGGAGGATCAGTAACCAGAGGACACAGATTTAAGATAATTGGCAAAAAAGCCAGGAGGGAGATGAGTCAGTCACTCATTCAGTCATTCAATGTTGCTTCATTCAGTCATTCAGATAGAATGACGATCTACAGATAGCACATAAGAACATAAGAACATAAGAAATAGGAGCAGGAGTAGGTCATTCGGCCCCTCGAGCCTGCTCCGCCATTCAATAAGATCATGGCTGATCCAATCTTGGCCTCAACACCACTTTCCCGCTCTCTCCCCATACCCCTTGACTCCCTTGTAGTTCAAATGTCTGTCTATCTCCGCCTTGAATATATTCAATGACTCCGCCTCCACAGCTCTCTGGGGTAGAGAATTCCAAAGATTCACGACCCTCTGAGAGAAGAAATTCCTCCTCATCTCTGTCTTAAATGTGCGACCCCTTATTCTGAAACTATGCCCCCTAGTTCTAGATTCCCCCACTAGGGGAAACATCCTCCCTGCATCCACCCTGTCAATCCCCCTCAGAATCTTATATGTTTCAATAAGATCACCTCCCATTCTTCTAAACTCCAATGAGTATAGGCCCAACCTGCTCAACCTTTTGTCATACGTCAACCCCGACATCCCAGGAATCAGCCTAGTGAACCTTCTCTGCACTGCCTCCGATGCAAGTGTAGCCTTCCTTAAATATGGAGACCAAAACTGTACGCAGTAATCCAGGTGCGGTCTCACCAGCGCCCTGTGCAGTTTTGGCAAGACACAGCACTGGGCAGAGCTAGATGCCTGCATACGAAACACATCAACCAAACCCCCTCATGACTGAGCTCCAAATTATCTCCCTGAATATAAAGGGTCTTAACCACCTGATCAAATGGATTTTCATTTTTTGATTTACCCCACAAAAGGGCGGTGGAAGCAGATTCAGTCGTAACTTTCAAAAGGGAATTGGATCTCTACATCAAAAGGAACAATTTGCAGGGCTATAGGAAAGAGCAGAGGGGAGTGGGACTAATTGGAGCGCTCTTTCAAGGAGTCGGCACGGGCACGATGGGCCAAATGGCCTCCTTCTGTGCTGTAAGATTCTATAAGTAAAATTTAAAGGGAGACAGTCAATTAAAGGGGAGCGTCACAATAGGGGAACAAGAATTATGAAAGCTTACGGAGAGCCTCAGAAGGCATCTCAGTCCGAGACTTGAGGGTTAGGAGACTAAGAAGTGACGGGCAAAAATGAAGAGAAAGAAACCCCCAAGTCTGCAGGCAAGTGACGGAGCAGCCCAGCATCCGACTCCTTGCATATTGGCTGCAGGAGGCAGCCGTGGCTCAGTGGGTAGCACTCTTGCCTCTGATGTCAGAAGGTTGTGAGTTCAAGTCCCACTCCATGAGACTTGAGCACAAAATCTAGGCTTGATACTCCCAGTGCCAGTACTGCCCTGCCCCCTTTCAGCATCTCCTCCACAGCATCTAACTGAGATCATAAAGTCAGTGCATGGGTAATCATGGGCGTACCTTGGCTGGGAGAAGCATTGAGTTCTCAGTGTCTGGATAATGATAAAAGTCTCAGATTGTTGGGGAAAAGACTTGTACTGAAGTTGTATTGTGGGGGACGGGATGCTGCTGCAGTTTTGTATCTCTCATCGCTCCAGTAAAGCACATCCAATGAGGACATAAAAACTCTGGCCGACTCCTCCAAATGTTGACGAATTTTTTCTCTTTGCTTAAAGTGAGATGCAAAGTCGAAGGCTTTTCTATTCCATACAACTGAAGGGTTACTTTGCAAATTTCCTCTCCCAACGTTCAGCCTGGTGGACTGCAAGTACAGATGGAACATCTCCCAGCAACTGTGTTTGTCGCCAGTGAGGCTCCAACATGGGAGAGGAGCCTGCCAACATCAAGCACAATTCCACCTCCCTCACCCCTCGCCCAGTCTCAGCACCGAGCATTCCCGACTTAGCTTAAATTTGGAGTAAAGCTTCCTCTGCTGCTTCCCCCGTCTTGGTGGTTTCTCTGAGTGATTTAGAGGTAGAAATTCCAGCACACCAATCTTTGGCGTGCACTGGGAGTGCATACCATGACATCGCGCATTCCAAGCCCCACCGTTTACCACTCACAGCCGGTTAGTTTGACTACGTGCGCCAGTGTAAAACGGGCGATAGTGAATCGGCAGCCCGTCTTACATCTCTCTCGATTTGTTCTCAAATCCCTCCATGGCCTCTTGCACATCCCCAATTTTAATTGCCCCACCATTGGCAGCCGTGCCTTCTGTTGCCTAGGCCCTAACTCTGGAATTCCCTCCCTAAACCTTTCCGCCTCTCTATCCTCCTTTAAGACGCTCCTTAAAACCTAGCTCTTTGCTCAAGCTTTTGGTCATCTGCTCTAACATCTCTTTATGTGGCTCGGTGTCAAATTTTGTTTGATAACGCTCCTGTGAAGTGCCTTGGGAGGTTTTACTACGTTAAAGGCGCTATATAAATGCGTGTTATTGTTGCTTTTGTCGATTGAAGTCAATGGAAATGAAGATCGAGCGAGACATAAGATGGGCTGCCGATTTGCTGTGACACATTTTACACTATCGCACAAAGTCACAATGACCCTCACTAACTTCATGGGCTGGGAGTGCACAATTTAGTAATACATGTTCCCAGAGCACGCCAAAGAGTGGCACATCAGAATTTGTACCCCTTAGCCTGGGGCATCATGACTAGATACTTCCTAACCCCCCCCCCCCCTCCCCTGCAGCCAGGTAAACTCCTGGGAGAGGAAAAAAAAACAATAAGGGAAAAAAAATACACTGAAAAGATCCCTCTCATGCCATCGCAACCAGTCCAGGAGATCACACTGACCACGCGTAACGTTATCTCTTCATCCACTTTCCTTCTATATGATGCGATCTCTACCCCAGGCAACAACCCGCCTAGCTCCCTCTTGAAGACGTGGGCCGGATCTTACCTGAGGAGGCGCGTTGGGGGTGGGACTGCTGGTTTCCGGCTTCTAGTCCCGCCCCCAGCGACGTCTGAGGAACAAACGCTATTTTCCCTTGATTGGCCTTGTTAAGCCCGTCCTGCGGGCTTGCCGGCCAATTAAGGGAAAGCCGGTGTCAGATGACGTCAGTGCATGACGCTTCATCTGCCGGTTTTGTTCAAGTGACAGGCACCATAATTTTTTGACAGATGAATTGTCAGTGTTTGACAGCATTGAGGTGCTGTCAAACACTGACAATCACTGTCCAAAGGTGAGCCCTTGCACCCAGACTCACCAATGACTCTCTCCTTAGGAGAAAACAGATGGCAGCTGCATGTGAGATAGCAGAAGCCATCTGTCAAATCTTCCGATCAGATCAGGCTTCAGAAACAGAGACATCAAATCTTGTCACCTGCAGATACATAGAACATAGAACATAGAACAGTACAGCACAGTACAGGCCCTTCGGCCATCGATGTTGTGCCGAGCATTGTCCGAAACCAAGATCAAGCTATCCCACTCCCTATCATTCTGGTGTGCTCCATGTGCTTATCCAATAACCGCTTGAAAGCTCCTAAAGTGTCCGACTCCACTATCACAGCAGGCAGTCCATTCCACACCCCAACCACTCTCTGAGTAAAGAATCTACCTCGGACATCCCTTCTATATCTCCCCCCATGCACCTTATAGTTATGCCCCCTTGTAACAGCTACATCCACCCGAGGAAATAGTCTCTGAACATCCACTCTATCTATCCCCCTCATCATCTTATAAACCTCTATTAAGTCGCCTCTCATCCTCCTCCGCTCTAAAGAGAAAAGCCCTAGCTCCCTCAATCTTTCCTCATAAGACCTCCCCCCCAAACCAGGCAGCATCCTGGTAAATCTCCTTTGCACTCTTTCCAATGCTTCCACGTCCTTCCTATAGTGAGGTGACCAGAACTGCACACAATATTCCAAATGTGGTCTCACCAAGGTCCTGTACAGTTGTAGCATAACCTCACGGTTCTTAAACTCAAACCCCTTGTTAATAAACGCTAACACACTATAGGCCTTCTTTACTGCTCTATCCACTTGAGTGGCAACCTTCAGAGATCTGTGGATATGAACCCCCAGATCCCTCTGTTCCTCCACGTTCCTCAGAACCCTGCCATTGACCCTGTAATCCTTATTCAAATTTGCCCTACCAAAATGAATCACCTCGCACTTATCAGGGTTAAATTCCATCTGCCATTTTTCGGCCCAGCTCTGCATCCTATCAATGTCTCTTTGCAGCCTACAACAGCCCTCCACCTCATCCACTACTCCACCAATCTTGGTGTCATCAGCAAATTTACTGATCCACCCTTCAGTCCCCTCCTCCAAGTCATTGATAAAAATCACAAACAGCAGAGGACCCAGCACCGACCCCTGTGGCACACCGCTGGTAACTGGTCTCCAGTCCGAAAATTTTCCATCCACCACCACCCTCTGCCTTCTATGAGATAGCCAGTTACTTATCCAATCGGCCAAATTTCCCTCTATCCCACAACTCCTTACTTTCTTCATGAGCCGACCATGGGGAACCTTATCAAACGCCTTACTAAAATCCATGTATACGACATCAACTGCTCTACCTTCATCTACACACTTAGTTACCTCCTCAAAGAATTCAATCAAATTTGTTAGGTAAGACTTACCCTTCACGAATCCGTGTTGACTATCCCGGATTAAGTTGCCTCTTTCAAAATGGTCATAAATCCTTTCCCTCAGGACCTTTTCCATTATCTTACCAACCACCGAAGTAAGACTAACCGGCCTATAATTACCAGGGTCATTCCTATTTCCTTTCTTGAAGAGAGGAACAACATTCGCCACTCTCCATATAAACAGAATAAAAATATTTCTCACTACATTCTCTCACCTGTCACACTTACCTGTGCACCATTGCACCCATCACACTACCTTTGCACACTTACACTGCAGCAAACCCACAGCTCGCCTCGCTGGGCCTGGCGGGGTTTCCCGCCGTCGGGAAGCCCGCATCAGCAGGCGGAAAATGGTGAAAAGCCTCTTAACTGCCTGTTAACTACCTGTTAACAGGCAGTTCATTGGCTCTAATCCCCTTCCCACCACTAGGAGACGGGTCCCTGCGCGAGTCGGGGAAACCCGCCTCCCGGGAAGATGGTTCGGAGGCGGGTTGGGAGCGGGGTTGGGACCCGCTCCCAATTTTTTCCATTTTCCCAGCAGACCCGCCTCCAATCCCGCCTCCTCAGGGCTGGTAGGCACACTCCGCGCCAGCACACAGTCCAGAGGCTGCCTACTCGCTGGGCTGCCAATACATTCCCCTCAGTTTCCCACCGGGCGGGTTAATGTAAAGTTACACCCTCGGAGTTGTAGGAAGAAAAGTGGGTGGAGAAAGACAACTTGGGTAACAGGGAAGGCGATGAAAGCAATTCGGGGTAAAGCACGGGCATTTGCTACTCTTAAGTTGAATGCAACAAAGGGTAGTCAGGATCAGTACAAGGAAATAGTCAGAGTGCAACAAGCAAAGGAAATTAGAATTGCTAAGGAAATTAAGGCAAATGACGAGGTCATTCTGGATGTGGTGGTTAGGTGTCTCCACACTTGGGTATTAGAAGCCTGTAGATTGAAGGAGGAGGTGCAGGCAGAGGGAGATGAGGAATTCGACAGTTTAGATAGGAATGAGTGGGGGAGGGGTGCACGTCTCCAGTCACAGAATTTACAAAGACGCTTTTATGAATTTGGTCTCAGGATAGAGAGAGAAAGTGATTGTTGGTAACACAGCGAGGATGCAGGGAGGAAGTAAGTAGAGGGCATGGGAGGGAATATTTATAAAATATTACAAATCGCAGAGCACAAACTGTGCATCTATAGCGGGAGTAGACCTGCTCCCACTCATTCCTTTCGAAACTACGATGGTATGAGGAGTGAGTTGGCTATGATAGATTGGGGAGCTTCATTAAAAGGCATGACGGTGGATAGGCAATGTCTAACATTTAAGGAACGAATGCATGAATTGCAACAGTTATACATTCCTTTCTGGCGCAAAAACACAAAAGGAAAAGCAGCCCAACCATGGCTAACAAATGAAATTAAGGATAGTATTAGACCCAAAGAGGAGTCATATAAAGTTGCCAGAAAAACTAGGATTGGGAGCAGTTTAGAGTTCAGCAAAAAAGGACCAAGAGATTGATTAAGAGGGGAAAAATAGAGTATGAGAGTAAACTTGCAAGGAACATAAAAGCGGATTGTAAAAGCTTCTACAAGTATGTAAAAAGAAAAAGATTCGTGAAAACAAATGTAGGTCCCTTACAGTCAGAAACGGGAGAATTTATAATGGAGAACAAGGAAATTGCAGAGCAATTAAACAAATACTTTGGTTCTGTCTTCACGGAAGAGGACACAAATAACTTCCCAGAAATGCGAGGGAACCAAGGGTCTAGTGAGAAGGAGGAATTAAAGGAAATTAGTATTCGTAAAAAAATAGTGCTGGGGAAATTAATGGAACTGAAAGCCGATAAATCCCCAGGGCCTGATAATCTGCATCCCAGAGTACTGAAAGAGGTAGCCATGGAAATAGTGGATGCATTGGTTGTCATCTTCTAAAATTCTATAGATTATGGAACAGTTCCTGCAAATTGGAGGGTGGCAAATGTAACCTCACTATTTAAAAAAGGAGGGAGAGAGAAAACAGGGAACTACAGACTGGTTAGCCTAACATCAGTAGTAGGGAAAATGTTAGAGTCTATTATAAAGGATGTGATAACAGGACACTTAGAAAATATCAACGGGATTAGACAAAGTCAACATGGATTTATGAAAGGGAAATCGTGTTTGACAAACCTACTGGAGTTTTTTGAGGATGTAACTGGTAGGATAGATAAGGGAGAACCAGTAGATGTGGTGTATTTGGATTTTCAGAAGGCCTTTGATAAAGTCCCACATAAGAGGTTAGTGTGCAAAATTAAAGCACATGGGATTGGGGATAATATACTGGCATGGATTAAAAATTGGTTAACAGACAGGAAACGGAGAGTAGGAATAAATGGGACCTTTTCGGGGTGGTGGGCGGTGACTAGTGAGGTACCACAGGGATCAGTGCTTGGGCCCCAGCTATTCACAATATATATCAATGATTTGGATGAGAGAACCAAATGTAATATTTCCAAGTTTGCTGACAACACGAAACTAGGTGGGATTGTGAGTTGTGAGGAGGATGCAAAGAGGCTTCAAGGTGATTTAGACAAGTTGAGTGAGTGGGCAAATACATGGCAGATGCAGTATAACGTGGATAAATGTGAAGTTATCCACTTCAGTAGGCAAAACAGAAAGGTAGAGTATTATTTAAATGGTGATAGATTGGGAAATGTTGATGTACAAAGGGACCTGGGTGTCCTTGTACACCAGTCACTGAAAGCAAACATGCAGGTGCAGCAAGCAGTTAGGAAGGCAAATGGTATGTTGGCCTTCATTGCAAGAGGATTTGAGTACAGAAGCAAGGATGTCTTACTACAGTTATACAGGGCCTTGGTGAGACCACACCTGGAGTACTGTGTGCAGTTTTGGTCTCCTTACCTAAGAAAGTATATACTTGCCATAGAGGGAGTGCAGCGAAGGTTCACCAAACTGATTCCTGGGATGGCAGGACTGTCGTATGAGGAGAGATTGGGTTGACTGGGCCTGTATTCACTAGAGTTCAGAAGAATGAGAGGGGACCTCATTGAAACGTATAAAATTCTGACAGGGCTAGACAGACTGGATGCAGGGAGGATGTTTCCCCTGGCTGGGGTGTCTAGAACGAGGGGTCACAGTCTCAGGATACGGGGTAGGACATTTAAGACGAGATGAGGAGAAATTTCTTCACTCAGAGGGTGGTGAACCTGTGGAATTCTCTACCACAGAAGGCTGTGGAGGCCAAGTCACTGAATATATTTAAGAAGGAGATAGATAGATTTCTAGACACAAAAGGCATCAAGGGGTATGAGGAGAGAGCGGGAATATGGTATTGAGATAGAGGATCAGCCATGATCATATTGAATGGCGGAGCAGGCTCGAAGGGCCGAATGGCCTACTCCAGCTCCTATTTTTCTATGCTTCTATGTGAAGTACACGGTGTACACGGGAAAGGCACCACAGTCAGTTTCTCCTCCTCAACAGCAGTTTTATTTTTAATCAAGGGATCATGTGAAGTACCAGTCCTCTGGTTCTCCCTGTCTGCCTGACTGTGGACCAGGTTGGGCGGGGGCGAAGAGAGATACCAACCAGTAACCAGCTGGTATTGTAGCCAGTCTGCTCACCCAGACTTCCAAACTACAACAACAACTTACATTTATATAGCTCCTTTAAAGTAGTAAAACGTCCCAAGGTGCTTCACAGGAGCGATTAACAAACATAATTTGACACTGAGCCACCTAAGGAGATATTAGGACAGGTGACCAAAAGCTTGGTCAAAGAGGTAGATTTTAAGGAGCGTCTTAAAGGAGGAGAGAGAGGTAGAGAGGCGGAGAGGTTTAGGGAGGGAATTCCAGAGCTTAGGGCCTAGGCAACAGAAGGCACGGCCAGCAATGGTGGAGCGATTAAAATCGGGGAGGCGCAAGATGCTGGAATTGGAGGAGCGGAGATCTCGGAGGGTAGTAGGGCTGCAGGAGGTTACAGAATTAGGGAGGGGCGAGGCCATGGAGGGATTTGAAAACAAAGATGAGACTTTTAAAATTGAGGCGTTGCCGGACCGGGAGCCAATGTAGGTCAGCGAGCACAGGGGGTGATGGGTGAACGGGACTGGGTGCGAGTTAGCATAGGGGCAGCCGAGTTTTGGATGAGCTCCAGTTTATGGAGGGTGGAAGATGGGAGGCCGGCCAGGAGAGCGTCGGAATGGTCAAGTCTAGAGGTAACAAAGACATGGGCGAGAGTTTGGGCAGCAGATGAGCTGAGGCAGAGGTGGAGTCGGGCGATGTTATGGAGGGTGAAGTAGGCGGGCTTGGTGATGGAGCGGATATGTGGTCGGAAGCTCATCTCGGGATCAAATACAACACCAAGGTTACGAACGGTCTGGTTCAGCCTTAGAAAGTTGCCAGGGAGAGGGATGGAGTCGGTGGCTAGGGAATGAAGTTTGTGGTGGGGACCGAAGACAATGGCTTTGGTCTTCCCAATATTTAGTTGGAGGAAATGTCTGCTCATCCAGTAGAACATAGAACATAGAACATAGAACATAGAACAGTACAGCACAGTACAGGCCCTTCGGCCCTCGATGTTGTGCCGAGCATTGTCCGAGACCAAGATCAAGCTATCACACTCCCTATCACTCTGGTGTGCTCCATGGCACACCGCTGGTAACTGGTCTCCAGTCCGAAAATGTTCCATCCACCACCACCCTCTGCCTTCTATGAGATAGCCAGTTACTTATCCAATCGGCCAAATTTCCCTCTATCCCACAACTCCTTACTTTCTTCATGAGACGACCATGGGGAACCTTATCAAACGCCTTACTAAAATCCATGTATACGACATCAACTGCTCTACCTTCATCTACACACTTAGTTACCTCCTCAAAGAATTCGATCAAATTTGTTAGGCAAGACTTACCCTTCACGAATCCGTGTTGACTATCCCGGATTAAGTTGCCCCTTTCCAAATGGTCATAAATCCTATCCCTCCGGACCTTTTCCATTATCTTACCAACCACCGAAGTAAGACTAACCGGCCTATAATTACCAGGGTCATTCCTACTTCCTTTCTTGAAGAGAGGAACAACATTCGCCACTCTCCAGTCCTCTGGCACCATCCCCGTGGACAGTGAGGACCCAAAGATCAAAGCCAGAGGCTCTGCAATCTCCTCCCTTGCCTCCCAAAGAATCCTAGGATATATCCCATCTGACCCAGGGGACTTATCGACCCTCAGGTTCTTCAAAATTGCTAAAACATCTTCCCTCAGAACATCTACCACCTCCAGCCTATCCACCTTTATCACACTCTCATCCTCAAGAACATGGCCCCTCTCCTCGGTGAACACTGACGAAAAGTATTCATTCATCACCTCTCCTATCTCTTCTGACTCCATGCACAAGTTCCCACTACTGTCCTTGACCGGCCCTACCCTCACCCTGGTCATTCTTTTATTTCTCACATAAGAGTAAAAAGCCTTGGGGTTTTTCTTGATCCGACCCGCCAAGGACTTCTCATGCCCCCTCTTAGCTCTCCTAAGCTCTTTTTTTAGCTCATTCCTTGCTACCTTGTACCCCTCAATCGACCCAACTGAACCTTGTTTTCTCATCCTTACATACGCTTCCTTTTTCCTCTTGACTAGACATTCAACCTCTTTTGTGAACCATGGTTCTCTCACTCGGCCATTTCCTCCCTGCCTGACAGGGACATACCTATCAAGGACACGCAGTAATTGCTCCATGAAAAAGCTCCACTTTTCGTTTGTGCCTTTCCCTGATAGTTTCTGTTCCCATCTTATACTCCCTAATTCTTGCCTAATCGCATCATAATTACCCCTCCCCCAATTATAAACCCTGCCCTGCCGTATGGCCCTATCCCTCTCCATTGCAATAGTGAAAGTTACCGAATTGTGGTCACTATCTCCAAAGTGCTCTCCCACATACAAATCAAACACTTGGCCTGGTTCATTACCCAGTACCAAATCCAACGTGGCCCCACCTCTTGTCGGCCTATCCACATATTGTGTCAGGAAACCCTCCTGCACACACTGTGCAAAAACTATCCCATCCGAACTGTTTGACCTATAAAGGTTCCAATCAATATTTGGAAAGTTGAAGTCACCCATGACAACTACTCTGTGACCTCCACACCTATTCATAATCTGCTTTGCAATTTCTTCCTCCACATCTTTATTACTATTTGGGGGCCTGTAGAAAACTCCTAACAACATGACCGCTCCTTTCCTATTTCTAACTTCAGCCCATATTACCTCAGACGGCAGATCCCCCTCGAACTGCCTTTCTGCCGCTGTTAAACTATCCTTGATTAACAATGCTACTCCTCCACCTTTCTTACCAACTTCCCTACTCTTACTGAAACATCTATACCCCGGAACTTCCAACAACCATTCCTGTCCCTGTTCTAACCATGTCTCCGTAATGGCCACCACATCGTAGTCCCAAGTACCAATCCACGCTCCAAGTTCTCCTACCTTATTCCGGATGCTCCTTGCATTGAAGTAGACACACTTCAAGCCATCTTCCTGCCTGCCGGTACATTCCTGCGACCTTGATACCCTCCTCAGTACCTCCCTACACTCACCACTGGCTCGTGGACTACAGCCCTTTTTCCCATCTCCCTGACAAATTAGTTTAAACCCCCCCGAAGAGCCGTAGCAAATTTCCCTCCCAGGATATTGGTGCCCCTCTGGTTCAGGTGCAAACCGTCCTGTTTGTACAGGTCCCACCTTCCCCAGAATGTGCTCCAATTATCCACATAACTGAAACCCTCCCCCCTACACCATCCCTGCAGCCACGTGTTTATCTGTACTGGGTGTCAGACAAGCAATGTGACAAATTAGAGACAGTGGAAGGGTCTAGAGACGTGGTAGTGAGGTAGAGCTGGGTGCCGTCAATGTACATGTGGAACCTGACGTCGTGTTTTTGGATGTCACTGAAGGGCAGCATGTAGATGAAAAATAGGAGGAGACCAAGGATCGATCCTTGAGGGACTCCAGAGGTAACGGTGCAGGAGCGGGAAGAGAAGCCATTGCAGGTGATTCTCTGGCTATAACTGGATAGATAAGAATGGAACCAGGTGAGTGCAGTCCCACCCAGCTGGAAGACAGAGAGGCGTTGGAGGAGGCTAGTGTAGTCAACCTTATCAAAGGCCGCAGACATGTTGAGAAGGATAAGGAGGGATACTTTACCATGGTCATGGTCACATAGGATGTCATTTGTGACTTTGATAAGGTAGTAAAACGTCCCAAGGCGCTTCATAGGAGCTATAATGAAACATAATTTGACACCAAGCCACATAAGGAGATATCAGGGCAGATGACCAAAAGCTTGGTCAAAGAGGTAGGTTTTAAGGAGCATCTTAAAGGAGGAAAGAGAGGTAGAGAGGTTTAGGCAGGGAATTCCAGAGCTTAGGGCCCAGGCGGCTGAAGGCACGGCCGCCAATGGTGGAGCGATTAAAATCAGGGATGCGCAAGAGGCCGGAAGTGAAGGAGCGCAGAGATCTTGGAGGGTTGTAGGGCTGGAGGAGATTACAGAGATACGGATGGGTGAGGCCATGGAGGGACTTGAAAACAAGGATGGGTATTTTAAAATTGAGGCATTGCCGGACCAGGAGGCGATGTAGGTCAGCGCGCCCCCGCCCCCCCATATCAGTATTCACATTGTGCTGAGGGCTCCTGTATCCTTATAGCTAGTGTATATGGGGTTCCAAAACCCCTTAATTTATAATACAAACAAGGTACCGTGTCCTGTGTATTTATAATGTACATAAGGCACCATACACCCTGCATTTATAGTGTACGTGATGAAGCACCATATCCCCATGCATTTATAATACACAGGGGATACCATATCCTTATAACTTGCATTTATATAGAGCCTTTAATGTTGTAATACATCCCAAGGCACTTACCCTCTACCCTGGTATTTATAATGTGTCCTAAGCCTCCGTATTTACAAAGTAGACAACAAGATACTATACGCCTGTATTCATAACATACGTGAGGTACCATAGTCCTGCGTTCCTGCACTTGTTTCTGTAACAGGAATGAGCACCACACTCTCTGTATTTATGAGGTGCACACATTGCTGATTATCATCTGTAATACCTGCATAAAATACCGCCTCACCTTTCTTGCATGGCTAGTAATCGTTCCCAGTATCCATTTTATTATATAAAGCAACAGAAACCTACTCCCCATTAGATTGCGGCCTTGTAGGGTATCCATGATCTCTCGGGAATAGATGGCTCGTTATAGTAACATATTAACTGTACATGCTAACAATACTCATGTAAGCCACGGTAGAGCGTCACAATATGCCGGGTACGTTTGTCATATATTATTTTACTTTAGCTTTGCAACCTCGACCGGAGGTTACAACAACAATAACAACTTGTATTTATATAGCGCCTTTAACGTAGTACAACGTCCCCAGGCGCTGCACAGGAGTATTATATGACAAAAAATTTGACACTGAGCCACATAAGGATAAATTAGGGCAGGTGACCAAAAGCTTGGTCAAAGAGGTAGGTTTTAAGGAGCATCTTAAAGGAGGAGAGGTAGCGAGGCGGAGAGGTTTAGGCTGGGAATTCCAGAGCTTAGGGCCGAGGCAACAGAAGGCACGGCCACCAATGGTTGAGTGATTATATTGAGAGGTCGCACAACACCAGGTTATAGTCCAACAGTTTTATTTGAAATCACAAGCTTTCGGAGCTATCGATTGCTCCTTCCTCAGGTGAAGTAAATTGGATACAGAATCGCCAGAGCATATATAGATGGAAAACAAAGCATGTGTACTTTACAATTGCAGACCAATAAATTAAATCATCCTGACTATCTGCCGAGGTGTGATAAAGTTAATTAAGTCAGCCAGGAAGGTACCACATCAAAAGACATAGCAAGATACAACTGAGACAATGAGGTGTAGTCGCAGGGGTTCTAACGTGTCAAAAGCTGCCGTCTGTATGTAAAACGAAAAGCTTTAAAAAAAAATTACTTTTTTACTGGGAAAATTTTTACTTTTTTACTGGGAATCACATCTGTGAACAAGCTAACGACGACTCGAGTCCGGATCACGTCATGTATCGTGACATAAACCCAAGATCCCGATTGAGACCGTCTTCATGAGTGCGGAACCTTAGAAATACACGACAACGCAAAATCATCGAGCAGAAACTGATAGCCAAGTTCCGCACTCATGAAGACGGTCTCAATCGGGATCTTGGGTTTATGTCACGATACATGACGTGATCCGGACTCGAGTCGTCGTTAGCTTGTTCACAGATGTGATTCCCAGTAAAAAAGTAAAAATTTTCCCAGTAAAAAAGTAATTTTTTTTAAAGCTTTTCGTTTTACATACAGACGGCAGCTTTTGACACGTTAGAACCCCTGCGACTACACCTCATTGTCTCAGTTGTATCTTGCTATGTCTTTTGATGTGGTACCTTCCTGGCTGACTTAATTAACTTTATCACACCTCGGCAGATAGTCAGGATGATTTAATTTATTGGTCTGCAATTGTAAAGTACACATGCTTTGTTTTCCATCTATATATGCTCTGGCGATTCTGTATCCAATTTACTTCACCTGAGGAAGGAGCAATCGATAGCTCCGAAAGCTTGTGATTTCAAATAAAACTGTTGGACTATAACCTGGTGTTGTACGACCTCTCAATTTTGTCCACCCCAGTCCAACACCGGCATCTCCGCATCATGAGTGATTATAACCAGGGATTCTCAAGAGGGCAGAATTAGAGGAGCACAGATGTCTCAGGGGGGTTGTGGGGCTGAAGCAGATTACAGAGATAGGGAGGGGCGAGGCCATGGAGGGATTTGAAAACAAGGATGAGAATTTTGAAATCGAGGCGTTACTCATGTATACCTTGGAGGTCATTTTAGTGTAAAACAGGCAATATTAGACCAGCCGCCCGTTATACATCTCTCCTGATTGAAATTAAAATCGGGCGAGAAGTACAATGGGCGGTAGAATCGATATCGCCCAGAGTCATAATTACTCCTCACATAGAATCATACAGCAGAGAAGGCCATTCGGCCCATCGTGCCTGTGCCGGCTCTTTGGTAGAGCTCTCCAATTAGTCCCACTCCCCCTGCTCTTTCCCCATAGCCCTGCAAATTTTACCCATTCAAGTATTTATCCAATTCCCTTTGAAAGTTACTATTGAATCTGATTCCAGCGCCCTTTCAGGCAGCGCGTTCTAGATCATAACTCGCAGCATTAAAAAAATTCTCCTCGTCTCCCCTCTGGTTCTTTTGCTAATTACCTTAAATCTGTGTCCTCTGGTTACCAACCCTTAGAACATAAGAACATAAGAAGTAGGAGCAGGAGTCGGCCATTTGGCCCCTCGAGCCTGCTCCGCCATTCAATGAGATCATGGCTGATCTGATCTTGGCCTCAACTCCACTTACCTGCCCGCTCCCCATAACCCTTGATTCCCTTATCGTTCAAAAATCTGTCTATCTCCACCTTAAATATATTCAATGACCCAGCCTCCACAGCTCTCTGGGGCAGAAAATTCCACAGATTTACGACCCTCTGAGAGAAGAAATTCCTCCTCATCTCAGTTTTAAATGGGCGACCCCTTATTCTGAAACTATGCCCCCTAGTTCTAGATTCCCCCATGAGGGGAAACATCCTCCCTGCATCTACCCTGTCAAGCCCCCTCAGAATCTTATATGTTTCAATAAGATCACCTCTCATTCTTCTAAACTCCAATGAGTATAGGCCTAACCTGCTCAACCTTTCCTCATAAGACAACCCCTTCAACTCAGGAATCAACCTAGTGAATCCTAGGGGATCTCATTGAAGCATACAAAATTATTGCAGGGCTTGATAGGATGGATGCTGGGAGAATGTTTCCCTTGGCTGGGGAGTCTAGAACCAGGGGCCACAGCCTCAAGATAAAGGGTAGGCCATTCAGGACTGAGATGAGAAGAAATTTCTTCACACGGAGGGTGGTGAATCTTTGGAATTCTCTACCCCAGAGGGCTGTGGAGGTTCAGTCATTGGGTATATTCAAAACAGAAGTCGATAGATTTCTGACTAGTAAAGGCATCAAGGAATATGGCGATAGGGCCGATGAATGGAGTTGAGGCAGAAGATCAGCCATGATCTCATTGAATGGCAGAGCAGGCTCGAAGGGCCGAATGGCCTACTCCTGCTCCTATTTCTTATGTTCTTATGTTCTTATGAACCTTCTCTGAACTGCCTCCAATGCAAGTATATCCTTCCTTAAATAAGGAGACCAAAACTGGATGCAGTACTCCAGGTGTGGTCTCACCAGCGCCCTGTACAGTTGTAGCAAGACTTCCCTACTTTTATACTCCATCCCCCTTGCAATAAAGGCCAATATTCCATTTGCCTTCCTAATTACTTGCTGTACCTGCATGCTAACTTTTTGTGTTTCATGTACGAGGTCCCCCAGATCCCTCTGTACCGCAGCATTCTGTAGTCTCTCTCCATTTAAATAATATTTTGCTTTTTTATTCTTCCTACCAAAGTGGATAACCTCACATTTTCCCACATTATACTCCATCTGCCAAATTTTTGCCCATTCACTTAACCTAGCTATATCCCTTTTCAGACTCTTGGGGCTGGATTTTCAATGACCCGTGGAGTCGGGTTTGGAGGCCGGGGGGGGTGGGGGGGGTTAAAGTTGCAGATTCGGGGGTCCCGACCCCATCCCGACTCCAACCCACCTGCATGCCAGTTTCTCTGGCGGCGGGTACCCGACCTGTTCTGAGACCCGACTCCCCGAGGCGGGAAGGGATTAGTGACAATTAACTGCCTGTTAACAGGTAGTTAACAGGCAGTTTTTTGCATAATCCCTATTTTAAAAAGAAGTGTGGGCTTCCCAACAGGTGGCTACCACGCCAAGTTATCGGGGCGGGCCGTGGGTCTGCAGGGGTTGGAGGGGTCGATATGTCCGGTGGGCAGGTGAGTGATGGGTGCATGTGTGCAGAGGTAAGTGTGTAAGGTAAGTGCTAAGTGTTGGAAAAAGTTTTACTTACCTTAACTTCCTCCTGCAGGTGTCAGCCCTTCAGTTCTCGGGAGTTAGAAATCTCACCGGCACAGAAAGCAGGAAAGCCGTGGTTCTGTCAAAACCTGCAGCCTTGTTTTCTGTGGTGGAATGATTTCTAACTCAGCCTGAAAGGAAGGACTTAAGTTAGAAATCATATTGTGAGTGTTTGACAGCTTCACAGAGCTGGCAAACGCTGATATTTCATCTGTCAAAAGCTCTTGACAGATGAAATGTCAGTCTGTGACGTCACCTGTTGCCGGGTGGCCCTTAATTGGCCTGCTGAGCCCACTGGGCGGGCTCAACAAGGTCAATCAAGGGAAAATACAGTGGGTTGGCCACATCTCGATGGAGGCGGGTTCACAAGCCAGAATGTGTGATTCCCGACCCAAACCCGACCCCACATTCAAAATCCAGCCCTTTGTATCCTCCTCACAACTTGCTTTCCCACCTATCTTTGTATCGTCAGCAAATTTGGCAACAGTACACTCGGTCCCTTCATCCAAGTCATTAATATAGATTGCAAATAGTTGAGGCCCCAGCACTAATCCCAGTGGCACCCCACTAGTTACAGTTTGCCAACCTGAAAATTACCCATTTATTCCGACTCTCTGTTTTCTGTCAGTTAGCCAATCCTCTATCCAATCTAATATATTACCCCTAACACCATGAGCTCTTATCTTGTGCAGTAACCTTTTATGCGGCACCTTATCGAATGCCTCCTGGAAATCCAAATACACTGCATCTACTGGTTCCCCTTTATCCACCCTGCTCGTTACATCCTCAAAGAACTCTAGTAAATTTGTCAAACACGATTTCCCTTTCATAAAACCATGTTTACTCTGCTTGATTGTATTATGATTTTCTAAATGACCCTTCTGCCACTGGAAACAGTTTCTCCTTATTTACTCTATCAACACCCTTCATGATTTTGAAAACCACTATTAAATCTCCCCTTAACCTTCTCTGCTCTAAGGAGGGCAACGTCAAATGTTCAGAGCAACCTCATTTCCTTCTCTCAGCCCAGCACCTGTAGACGGTCACCCAGTGAAACCCTCTTGAAGGAACCCATTCCCTTATAATGGAGCCCCAGTACAGTGAGAATCATTCACACACACTTGCTTTTACAGTGATTTATAATACTTTATTAGAAAATATCATGTACTTTTGGTCATTTTTTTTAAAAACGGGAAACTTTAAAAATGTTCAAAGTGCATTCTTTCATACAAAGGCTGTAGAGTTTTTTTTGCAGATCTGTGTTAGGTTTGAATTATTCATCGACTTTCCCAGTGTGTGTATTTTCTGAATATGTACTTAGTTCACATTTTAGTTATTCAACAAGTTCACAGAACCTGCTCCAGCGCCATGAAGCAACAAGTCCATTCGGTTGTCCAGGACACAACCCAGGTTTTCAAATATAACGGGTGGCATTAATCTTCTCCACGTCCAAGTTTTCAGAGCACCCGTGAAGAGGCCGTCTCTCAGCCAAAAAAAAAAACGCACCAAATTTTCTCAGCCTTTTCTTCTAACCCCCCGCCCCCCACCCCACACCCCACCCCCTCAAAGCAAAAATCGCAATCTCAGAGGAGGAAGGGGTATTCTTCTAAGTACCCCTGAACTCGTTTTGGTAATGGAAGCTTGTCCACTTGGTGTGTCACCTTGTTAATAGTCAATCGGCATAAGTGCTGAAGTGATGGGAACGAGTCCTTCCGGTGAAGGGGCTTGATGAGTTTTAGGTGGATGGCGGTGTCCTTGGGTGGCAGGACCATCGTGTCTGCCGCCTTGTCATATCGGTCCACAATGCAAGAGGTGACGTAATGCTGGATGAGGCTGAGAACTTCGTTGAAGGCCAGGATCCTGGGCTTCGCCAAGTAGTAAGAGTCCAGGCAGAACTTGCCGTTGCTGTACTCTATGCGGACGTTGGTGGGCCCCCGGTTTGTCTTTACCGACAGCGTCAGCAGGTAGCTGGGGTGCGAGCTGTCTCGAATGAGGAAAGTACCTTCCGGCATCTTGTTGAGTTGCTGCTTCGCTTCGTTGGCTGTGAGTGAGCCCCAGTACCATCCTGTAAATATTAAAAAAACATTTCCTTTAGGCTTTGTTAGGAATTCCACCCTTCCCCCCCCCCCCCATTTTACACAACTTGCATTTACATAGCGCCTTTAACAACGAAAAACAAGAGCCGACCCAAAGGAGGAGATATTAGATGGGGTAACCAACAGCTTACATAGAATGTACAGCACAGAAACAGGCCATTCGGTCCAACTGGTCCGTGCCGGTGTTCATGCTCCACAGGAGCCTCCTCCCACCCCTCTTCATCTCACCCCATCAGCATATCTATTCCTTTCTCCCTCATGTGTTTATCTAGCTTCCCCTTAAATGCATCTATGCTATTCCTCTCAACTACTCCACGTGGTAGCAAGCTCCACATTCTAATCTCTTCCTAGGTACAGAAGTTTCTCCTCAATTCCCTATAGAAAAATAACTAAAAGGCACTTTTATATTAGTCCTGTAAGTTGGATTTCATCACCCCCACTGTCCAGGGACCCCACTGTGCAGGGCCCTCTCTGTCCAGGGCCCCCACTGTCCAGGGCCCTCACTGTCCAGGGCCCTCACTGTCCAGGGCCCTCACTGTCCAGGGCCCCCACTGTCCAGGGCCCTCACTGTCCAGGGCACTCACTGTCCAGGGCCCTCACTGTCCAGGGCCCCCACTGTTCAAGGCCCTCACTGTCCAGGGCCCTCACTGTCCAGGACCCCCACTGTCCAGGGCCCCCACTGTCCAGGGCCCTCACTGTCCAGGGCCCTCACTGTCCAGGGCCTCCACTGTCCAGGGCCCTCACTGTTCAAGGCCCCCACTGTCCAGGGCCCTCACTGTCCAGGGCCCTCACTGTCCAGGGCCCCCACTGTCCAGGGCCCCCACTGTCCAGGGCCCTCACTGTCCAGGGCCCCCACTGTCCAGGGCCCTCACTGTCCAGGGCACTCACTGTCCAGGGCCCTCACTGTCCAGGGCCCTCACTGTCCAGGGCCCCCACTGTCCAGGGCCCTCACTGTCCAGGGCCCCCACTGTCCAGGGCCCTCACTGTCCAGGGCCCTCACTGTTCAAGGCCCCCACTGTCCAACACTCCCACTGTCCAGGGCCCTCACTGTCCAGGGCCCTCACTGTCCAGGGCCCCCACTGTCCAGGGCCCTCACTGTCCAGGGCCCTCACTGTCCAGGGCCCCCACTGTCCAGGGCCCTCACTGTCAACGGCCCTCACTGTCCAGGATCCCCAATGTCCAGGGCCCTCACTGTTCAGGGCCCTCACTGTCCAACACCCCCACTGTCCAGGGCCCTCACTGTCCAGGGCCCTCACTGTCCAGGGCCCTCACTTTCCAGGGCCCCACTGTCCAGGGCCCTCACTGTCCAGGGCCCCACTGACCAGGGCCCTCACTGTCCAGGGCCCCCACTGTCAACGGCCCTCACTGTCCAGATTGGGATTGTTCTCCTTAGAGTACAGAAGGTTAAGGGGAGATTTAATAGAGGTGTTCAAAATCATGAGGGGTTTTGATAGAGTAGACAGGGAGAAACTATTTCTACTAGCAGAAGGGTCGCTAACCAGAGGACACAGATTTAAGATAATTGGCAGAAGAACCAGAGGGGAGATGAGGAGACATTGTTTTACGCAGCGTGTTGTTATGATCTGGAACGCGCTGCCTGAAAGGGCGGTGGAAGCAAATTCAATAGTAACTTTCAAAAGGGAATTGGATAAATACTTGAAATGGAAAAATGTGCAGGGCTATGGTTGGGATGAATGCTCTCACCTGACAGATCCAATTGTCGAAGGGTGGTGGTGATGCATTGCATATCGGCTTCAGGGTCTCTCTTCCCGGCATGCTCCTGATTCTGCTGCTGTACCGGCACTAGTGAAGAATTCTCCTCCTGAAAAGTCATAAGGGACACGTTCCTCAAGGTCCGGTTTTCCCGTGTTTCCGAGATCACGAATACGTCAGCTCTTGCTCGTGTCAGAGGGATGTTTACTGCTCCTTGTTGTGCCGGTAAAGGTCTAGGAATAGGGAGGGGAAAGGAGAACGTTTCCCTTTAATACGAGAATCCACATAACAATAATATAACCCACGTAATCCCGCACAATATTGACATCAGCTGTATTTGCTGCATTGTGATGACAGGTAAAATAAAATTTTCAAACACTGGTTTTGCAAGCAGCAAGGCGCCTGTCTCCTAACCTCACGGCTTTGAGCTGTAGGCTTCTCTGTCACTTCAGATTGCCTGCTATGACCTGACAAAGCCAACTCGGCAGAACGTCACTTTGTAATGGGAGATGTGAGAAAGGAGGATGGGCGAAAGGGGGGGGGGGGATGAGAGAAGCATTGGCCCGGGTCGCTCGTTTACTTCATCTCAACCATCCAAGCTCTCAATGATACCAGGGCTAAAAGGGTTAAATTATGAGGACATATTTAGACTAGGCTTGTATTCCCTTGAGTATAGAAGATTAAAGGGTAAGCTAATTGAGGTGTTTAAGATGATAGTCGGAACAGGCTCGAGGAGCCAAGTGGCCTTCTTCAGTCTCTATGTTCCTAACTGAAGGAGGCGATGGGAGGCTAGCAGCTCTTTCTCAGAGATAACACGGTGGGGGATAAAGTTGGGGTCCTAGAATAAGAAGAAACAAGGGCATCACACAATCTGCACAGCCCCAGGGTAACGAGTACTACCAATCCTCTTCTTTAGACACTGCTGCATATCTCCAATATTTGTGATTTTCCTTTTATCTGTCCAGTATGGTATGTGTAGTAAAGAACCGACTGTTTTTCTAGCATAGAATTATAGAATCATACAGCACAGAAGGAGCGATCCAATTAGTCCCACTCCCCCGCTCCTTCCCCATAGCCCTGCAAATGTTTCGCCTTCAATTCCCTTTTGAAAGTTACTATTGAATCTGCTTCCACCGCTCGTACAGGCAGCGCGTTCCAGATCACAACCACTCGCTGCGTAAAAAGAATTCTCCTCCTCTCCCCTCTGGCTCTTTTGCCAATTATCTTAAATCTGTGTCCTCTGGTTACCGACCCTCCTGCCACTGGAAACAGTTTCTCCCTATCTACTCTATCAAAACCCTTCATGATTTTGTACACCTCTATTAAATCTCCCCTAAACCTTCTCTGCTCTAAGGAGAACAATCCCAGCCTCTCCAGTCTCTCCACGTAACTGAAGTCCCTCATCCCTGGTATCATTCTAGTAAATCTCCTCTGCACCCTCTCCAAGGCCGTGACATTCTTCCTAAAGTCTGATGTCCAGAATTGGACACAATACTCCAGCCGAGGCCGAACCAGTGATTTATAGAGGTTTAACATAACTTCCTTGCTTTTGTACTCTATGACTTTTTTTCAAGTATATTTATACACAGTTTAAACTGCATTCCTGAAACTGCTTTGCTGTGATTAAAAATGAAGCGTTCTATCTATTTTCTGTGATTTAAGATCTTTGTTGCGAAGCATATAGGATTCTTTCTCTCATTCGTCATCTGCTTTGAGGCTGCTTCTTTGTAACTTTTCACAATCGTGTAAAAATCGCTGACTAATGTCATTTGACGTACTCACTGGCTCTTTCCCCCCATCTCAAATAAAGGAATTGTTGCCTTGCAAGACAAGAATTCATGATGCTTCTTCAAGACCATTTGTGACATTTATGTCACAGACCAAAGGGCCGACATTTGCTTAAATGGGCGCAAAATATTTTCAGCCAAACCTAATGGCAGCCATGGCTCAGTTGGTAGCACTCTCGCCTCTCAGTCAGAAGGTTGTGAGCATAAAAACCTAGGCCCGACACTCCAGGGCAGTGCTGAGGGAGTGCCACAATGTCGGAGGTGCCGTCTTTCAGATGAGACGTTAAACCGAGGCCCCGTCTGCTCTCTCAGATGGACGTAAAAGATCCCACGGCACTATTTCGAGGAAGGCATTTATCTCACAGCTAACATCACAACTAAACAGATTATCTGGTCATTATCACACTGCTGTTTGTGGGAGCTTGCTGTGTGCAAATTGGCTGCGCATTTCCTACATTGCAACAGTGACTACACTTCAAAAAGTACTTCATTGGCTGTAAAGAGCTTTGGGTCGTCCTGAGGTTGTTTCTTTTAGATTGCACTGCCTGGGGTGGGGGTGGAGAAGAGTAAAATATGGCAATCGTTAAGGATATGAGGTCATGGTCTGTGTTTCTCCAATATCCTTCACTCCAAGCAACCAAACTGATATCGTGCCCTTCACCCGAGGTCAGCATGACTTTAATACAATGGAGGAGGGTTGCGACAGACATGGGGAAGAGAATGTTTGCTGAAACACAATTCTGCAATTTCCTCAACTCGGTTCCATCAATTCCGAAAAGGACAATTAGAAGCACTTCCTTATCTGAGGCAAAACCGACCAAACCAGTCGTATTAGAGGAAGCCAGAACAGCCAAGTCATACTCGTTAGGTTTTACCAACGAAAGCAAGTGAAGCGGGGGCGGGGGGGGGGGGGTTAGGGATGGACATTTTTGTACATCTAGCGAATGCAGGGCCTCAGATAGCAGCAGCCTACTGTAAACGGGTTATCTAATGAAGGTCAAGGCTCTCCTGAAGGTGCTGGCTTTATCCTGGGGATTGGATCCATAGGCGGCAGCCCTCCAGTACACCAGCCCTGTGGTCACATTTTTTTCCTCACGTCTGGACCTAGGCAATGACTGGCAGCAGGCTATTCGACATGGAGGGCCTCACAGCTGGGCCTGGATCATATTCTCACCCGATGCCCGCACACTTTCCAGCACGGCTCCCCCCGATAGTGACGAAAAGCAGACATGCTGGAGGACGTTGCTCCACCCTAGCCTGTGGGCTCTGACAGCAACTCCAGCAGCCCCATTGTTAAAGAAAGAGCTTGCATCTATGTAGCGCCTTTTTGACCTCAGGACATCACATGGCACTTTACAGCCAGTGAAGTACTTTTGAAGTGTAGTCGCTGTTGTAATGTAGGAAATGGGGCAGCCAATTTGAGCACAACAAGCTCCCACAAGCAACAATGTGATGATGAGCACATCATCTGTT
Organism: Squalus acanthias; assembly: GCA_030390025.1. Classification (NCBI taxonomy): domain Eukaryota; kingdom Metazoa; phylum Chordata; class Chondrichthyes; order Squaliformes; family Squalidae; genus Squalus; species Squalus acanthias. The sequence continues at coordinate 58,849,428 of CM059444.1, forward strand.
TTTAGTGATGTTGGTTGAAGGATAAACATTGGCCAGTACACCAGGGAGAACTCCTCTGCTCTTAGAACATAAGAACATAAGAATTAGGAGCAGGAGTCGGCCATACGGCCCCTGGAGCCTACTCTGCCATTCAATAAGATCATGGCTAATCTTTGACCTCAGCTCCACTTTCCTGCACTATCCCCATATCCCTTGATTCCCTTAGAGTCCAAAAATCCATAAATCTCAGCCTTGAATATACTCAACGACTGAGCAGCCACAGCCCTTTGGGGCAGAGAATTCCAAAGTTTCACAACCCTCTGAGTGAAAAAATTCCTCCTCATCTCAGTTTTAAAAGGCCGACCCCTTATCCTGAGACTATGACCCCTAGTTCCAGACTCTTCTTCAAAATAGTGCCATGGGATCTTTTACATCCACCTGACAGGGCAGACGGGGCCTCGGTTTAACGTCTCATCTGAAAGACGGCACCTCTGACAGTGCTGCACTCCCTCAGTACTTGATTTTGTGCTCAAGTCTCTAGAGTAGGACTTGAACCCACGACCTTCTGATTCAGTGCCACAGCTGACACCTAATGATGAACATTGTTATTTATGATGGTTGAAATGAACTCATTGTTAGGTGTGGCTCAGTGGGTAGCACACTCACCTCTGAGTCAGAAGGTTGTGGGTTCAGGTCCCACTCCAGGGACTCTGAGCACAAAAATCCAGGCTGACACTCCAGTGCAGTGCTGAGGGAGTGCTGCACTGTCGGAGGTGCCGTCTTTCGGATGAGACGTTAAACCAAGGCCCCGTCTGCTCTCTCAGATGGACATAAAAGATCCCATGGCACTATTTCGAAGAAGAGCAGGGGAGTTATCCCTGGTGTCCTGACCAATATTTATCCTTCAACCAACATAACAAAAACTGATTATCTGGTCATTATCACATTGTTGTTTGTGGGAGCTTGCTCTGTGCAAATTGGCTGCCGCGTTTCCCACATTACAACAGTGACTACACTTCAAAAAGTACTTCATTGGCTGTAAAGTGCTTTGACACGTCCGGTTGTCGTGTAAGGCGCTATATAAATGCAAGTCTTTCTTTCTTAATGCAGTACTGAATCCGGGATCTCTGGATCACACAATTTACTACTAACCCATTAAGCCAACAGAGGACCAAAACCATGACCCAAATTTTCCATTGGCATTAATCAGTTCAAAATAAATGGATTAACACAGGCAATAAAATACCAGTAATTGGAAAATCTAGACTCATGTTCCTGAACAAGAAAACCAGATGTGTAATGTAGGTCAACGAACAGCTGGATGGATTCTAGAAATGATTCCAACCTTTAGCACGCATTATTGACCTCAATGCAGACCAATTAGGTTGAAGCAGTAAACAATCCCTTAATAAATCTCGGTGCCCAATGATGTTGGACCCTTCTTTCCAAAAGACCGTTCCGCTAGACGACGTCTGCTGAGAAGAATGCCCGAGATTCAGCCTGTCAGAGGCAATGCCATCAGAACGGCCAAGAGAAGCAACCAAACTGAGGCTAAAGTTGGAGGCTTTTGAATCCCTGAGCTTCACTGTGTTCGTAAAGATTCCATTCATCAGTGACTAGATTGTAAAACACGATTGACTTTGGTTTCTTCGCCTTGCCAGTAGCCTGCTGACACCTGCGACGCGAGAAAGTAACCAACTGGGTGAGATACTTAAAGAGACGTTGCTGCCCGTGGAGCCACCTTCACTGCCTTCGGTACATATGGGAGCAGGAAAGGTGTGTGTTTGTTTGCGGGGTGGGGGGGGGGGGGCAGGGAAGGGAAGAATTACAAGTGTTTGAGGGAGACGACGGGAGAGTTAACGGGCTGGATGGATGGGCTAAATGGTCTTTTCTCACCCCAGGCTCTCCTTTATTTAACAGGATCAATTACTAGGGCAGAATTTTTAATTTTTGCTTTTATTTTGCATGCAAGGAAACTGGCGCCATCTTAAAAATCAGATGTGTGGACGGTTTCTATTTAACCATTCGGAGGAAACACCCGCAAGGGCTTTCAGCCAATCGCAAAACACCGAAGGTTCTGGTTTGTTTTGTTTCTTTGTTGTAATGTGTTCAATGGCAGCGAACCCAAGCATCACACTCAAGCCCACGTGAGTAGTTAATCAGCTGTACATTCTTTCAGGCATCTTAACCTATTCTGAAAGATTTCGAAGGCGTGACCAGCAGGATTTGTAAATAGGCTCATTTCCAAGAACATTGTGTACCAACACACTCCCATTTTCGTCACTGGCTGCTATTCAAACTCTTGTGGATAAATAAAGCTCACGTGTTTTTAAATAATACCTTATTTCAATTGATGAGGTCGCTGGATAATACCCCTCTTTACAAATTTTTATTTAAGGAAGCCTCCAATTGTGATCCCCGCAGCAAGTGGAGTGAAACTGAGAATTAAAAAAAGACTTGCATTTCTATAGCGCCTTTCACGACCACCGGATGTCCCAAAGCGCTTTACAGCCAATGAAGTACTTTTTGAAGTGTAGTCACTGTTGTGATGTAGGAAACGCGGCAGCCAATTTGCGCACAGCAAGGTCCCACAAACAGCAATGTGATAATGACCAGATAATCTGTTTTAGTGATGTTGATTGAGGGATAAATATTGGCCAAGACACCAGGGATAACTCCCCTGCTCTTCTTCGAATTAGTGCCGCGAGATCTTTTACGTCCACCTGAGAGAGCAGACATTGGTTTAACATCTCATCCGAAAGACGGCACCTCCGACAGTGCAGCACTCCCTCCGTACTGCACTGGAGTGTCAGCCTAGATTTTTGTGCTCAAGTCTCTTGGAGCGGGACTTGAACCCAGAACTTCTGACTCATAGGCGACTCAGATGAGACGTTAAACCGAGGTCCCGTCTGCTCTCAGTTGGACGTAAAAGATCCCACGGCCACTATTTCGAAGAAGAGCAGGGGAGTTATCCCCGGAGTCCTGGGCTAATATTTATCCTTCAACCAACATCACTAACACAGATTGTCCGGTCATTTATCTCACTGCTTTTTGTGGGAGCTTGCTGTGTGCAAAACTAGCTGCCACATTTCCCACATCACAACAGTGACCTCACTTGATAAGTGGCAGTAAAGCTCTTTGGGATGTCCTGAGGTCGTGAAAGTCTTTCTTTATTTCTTTTCTAAAAACTTGAGCAAACAGCACATTAATTTTCATACCCCCCCTCTTCCCTCTCCCTCTCAATTTTTAAAGTGTTTTGTTTTTCTTTAAAGATCTCCCTCCTCCTTCCACCCCCCTGCCCCCTATCAGACCATTCAGTACCTTCCAGCTGGGTGTGTGAGCAGGTGAGCACTGATGTGAGAGCAGCCTGGAGATGACAAGCCCGTTGGTTTACACCTTAATCCTTGCGAGGAACCACCTTCCCCAACAGCCCAGCCATGAGTCTGTACACGTGGGGGCTGGCAGACGCAAAAAGCCAACGCAGTAATTGACTCCCACTCTCCAATTCTTAAGCACGCTACATAAATAACATTAGGGTAACATTACTCGGGTGTATAATTGCACCACTGTACTTATGAAGCCTTGAAGTGAGCATCTTCCAACACAGATTGAACTAACATTGTCTGCACCATGCACAAATGGTCTTTTCCATGCACTGGGATGACTACTTCAGCACTTTGCTGTGGTAATTTGCTCACCCAGTGGGAGTTGTACTTGTCACAACTGGAGGGGAGCATTGCAGGGGCTTGTACCAAACACCTTATCTTCACTGCATTCGAATGAGAAGCAATCCATTTTTCAAAATATCTATTTTTCCATCCGACATAGTATTTGTCAATTGCATTCCCTTTGTTTCCCCCTAAATCTAGAAACCTTGGAATTGAGGGGAGAGGGAAGGAGAAGAGAGAGGGGGGTAGGGGAGGTGGGTAGGGGAGAGGGGGGGGGCAACAAAAGACTTGCATTTCTATAGCGCCTTTCACAACCTCAGGACGTCACAAAGTGCTTTACAGCCAATGAAGTAATTTTTGAAGCGTAGTCACTGTTGTAATGTAGGAAACGCGGCAGCCAATTTGCGCACAGCAAGCTCCCACAAACATCAATGTGATAATGGCCAGATAATCTGTTTTTTAGTGATGTTGATTGAGGGATAAATATTGGTCCAGGTTAAAAGAGGGTCCTCCCTTTCGATCTACCTACCAGGGGCGATCATAGATAGATCAGGAGTTCAAACGGGGGGGGGGGGTGGGGAGGAGGGGGGCGGCGGGGGATTGGCACAGGATGAGCGAGCCACCCTTTAAAAGAGTTCTTCCCTGATTGTAGTCGGTTGAGCAGTCGGTCTGTACCGACAGCTAGACGGCAGGACAACCTCTCACCACATACGAGGGTTCTCCACCTCTCCAGCAAGTGGCTAACTAATTATTCATTTGGTGACTGTGTTGTCTTCTTGCTAAAGATGGGTGATGATGGCAGGCACCGGGACCTAGGAGAGACAGCCCAGAGCCTGGGCAGCAAAAACCAATGCACCTAACAGCCTGCCCAAGCCAGTTTTTTTTTTACTCGTTCATGGGATGTGGGCGTCACTGGCAAGGACAGCATTTATTGCCCATCATATGTTTAATCATAATTGGGCCAGTTCAAGTATACCAATCTACTGGGTCAAGTCTTCTAGTTCTATGCCCACTGCCCCCCCATTCCACTCCTATCTACAGCTGGCACTATTTCATTTTTAAAACAATATAAACAGGATTAAAATCTACTCATTTGAATTCTCACTTTGAACTTCAACTTGGTTTGGAGTTTTTTTAAAGGCTCGTGTTTTTCAACCACCCTTACCCCTCAACAGAATGGATACAGATTATTTACATTTGAAAAAAAACAAAGATAGCGTCTGATTGAAATTAAAACTGTCTCGTCCAGTCACATTTGCTTGTTGACTGCAGTATCTATATCCCACAGGGTCAAACACAGCCTGGTCTTTTTTCTTTAAATCGCTGCTCAAAAAAATTAAGAGTTCATCAATTCTCTGCTTCACGTGTGAGATGAAAACCCAGAATTGTTTTATCTTATAGGTCATCATTTTAGGGACATTACACAACGATTTCTACACAAGTACACACTCCCATTATAGTTTGTAATCCTAAAAACCTTGTCCTGGTTTTTTTTTTAATTAAAAAAAACAAGGTTCTGTTTATGCAGGACACAACTCTGTCCTGACATTAAATCGATTGAAACATTGAAACCATCAGAAACAATTATTTGTTTTTTTAAAAAGGGGAATATTTTAAACTCACCCTTGCAAGCAGAGCAGCATGTCAATCCACTTCAGCCTCGAAACTGACCAGAGAAATTGTGCAGAAACCCCACACACCACAGTGGATTTCAAGCCTTCCTGTAGTCTGTGCGATGGGGAACTGGTGGGATTTTCCAAGGCACCTCAATTTCCTTCAGTCTGCACACACTCAAATATCTCTTTTTTTCTCCCCTCTCTCCCCACAAATCTTCCGCTGTAGGGGGGCTGGTGGGGGGGGGGGGAGAGGTTGTGAGAATAAGGAGAGGGGGGAAAAAGGTCTAACAAATATAAATAAATAAATAATAATTAAACCAGAGCAACAACAAAAATAAAAAATAACCCTGTGGAGCCCAGTCGTGTTTATTTTTTTGCCTTGCTCCTCGCCTCAAAATTGAAGAAGCCAGTTAGCTCTTTTGTGTAAACATCCCAGCTCGGAGTGAAGCAGAGGTGCTGCGAGCTCAGAAGGCTTGAAGCAAGACTGAGTGTGGGAGAGGGAGCGAGCTACAGATGAAGGAGGAGGCGGAGGAGGAGGAGACAGCTGCCGGGTTTGATCGCCCTACTAACATCAATTCCAAGAATGGGGATTCCTAGAATTGCACGCAGGCTGATGCCCGCCAGCAACTTCGAACACACACCCCCCCCACCCCCCAAAAAATAACAATAATAATAATAATAAATGGGGACTTTCAGTCTGATCAAGCAAAAGAGAGAAAACACAACTAACTCTGTTCACCCGATGATCCGTCTGTGTGTTTTAATTCATTGTAAAAAAAAAAGTGTGCTTTAGACTCACTCTTGTCCACTCCCCCCAGTTCTGCTTTGGGCTCTCGGCCAAGAATTTGTGTTACAATGTAGGACGGAAATGCCTTTTGATTTCATATTCCAGGAACTTTCCAAGAATACCGCCGTGCGTGTCATGCAAGAAAAAAAAAGTAAGAAAGCCAATCAGCGAGCTTAGACAAGGGCAAAGCGTCTTTTTCCTGGTTACACCAGGCTGAGCAACACAACCCAAACAAACCAACCTCAAGACGCCAGTGGTTAAATCAAGTGGTTCATTTCTGCCTGTTTCTGGTAAAGGGAGGGAGAGGATTTTTTTGTTGTTGTTGCTGTTTTTGCAGAGTGCCCACCGTGTCAGCCAATGAGTTGGAGGTGGAGTGAGACTTATGTCAGGACTCACAGCAAACAGTCTATTTTACAGCAACAAAGTGTATTTAGTCCACAAACAGAGCCTTTTTAAACAGTCTGCAGAGTCTGTTTAAAGAGAGTCTACACAGCCAACAGTCTACAGAGTCTATTTAAACAGTCCCGACAGCAAACAGTCCACAGAGTCTACAGACTCTACACCCTCCAGACCCAGTCTCTGATCCAACTCCCTGTCCTTTCACAGAGACATCTCTCCTCCTCCAACCTTCTCAGTACATGCTGGCACTCTTCCCCCCCCGCACCCCTACCCCTCAATCAAACCTGGCACTCTCCCCCCTCCCCTCCCCCCAATTAAACCTGGCACTCTTTGCCCCACCCCTCCCCCCAATGAAACCTACTCCTCTTCCCCGCCAATGATCCACAATTTAAAATGTCCCTCTTTACCCGCCCCTCGCCCCAGTTCATACTGCCACTGGTCTCTCCCTCCCCTCTCAATTCAACCTGGCACTCAGGAAGTGTTTTAGAAATGGATATTGACTGAGATTTTCCTTGTTTTCAAATCCCTCGCCTCTCCCTATCTCTGTAATCTCCTCCAGCCCCACAACCCCCAGAGGTATCTGCGCTCCTCCAATTCTGGCCTCTTGAGAATCCCTGATTATAATCGCTCAACCATTGACGGCCGTGCCTTCTGTTGCCTCGGCCCTAAACTCTGGAATTCCCTGCCTAAACCTCTCCGCCTTTTTCTCCTCCTTTAAGACGCTGCTTAAAACCTACCTCTTTGACCAAGCTTTTGGTCACCCGCCCTAATTTATCCTTATGTGGCTCGGCCTCTAATTTTGTTTTATAACACTCCTGTGAAGCACCTTGGGACCTTTTACTAGGTTAAAGGCGCTATATAAATACAAGTTGTTATAGTTTAGATGATTTATGAAAGGATTGCGGGGGGGGGGGGGAGGACTTTCAGTTCACGGCCTCAGTCCCTTCTCATTATCTTGTTCAATAATCAGTTAGAGTTTCCCTGAAGGAAGAGGAAACTATCACAATGCGATTAATAGTCAGTGTCGGATCAATGAGAAAGAAAGGCCAGTGAGATCCACAATTAACTACATTAATAACTCAGAAGTGGCAGAGAGCTTTTTTTTAAATAAAAAATGATGATCTGATTAAAAAGAAATACAGATGAGATATTGAGTCAGAAGAGCCAGAAGGTCTCTGGATCGATTCACAGTCAGTGCTGAGGTATCGGATCTCAATGCGAGCAAGAGTTAAGGAGATGCCACTTGCTTCAGCACTGTTGGACCAGTGAAGAGACAAAATATCAGCCACGGTTCCCACGTATGGTTGTTATGTAGCGTGCGTGGACGTTGGATGCCAACCGCATTGGGTTTGTCTGTGAATCCCTTCGATATCTTGGTGTCGTCTTTCGGATGAGACATTAAACCGAAGCCCCGTCTGCTCTCTCAGGTGGACTTAAAAGATCCCACGGCCACTATTTCGAAGAAGAGCAAGGGAAGTTCTCCCCGGTGTCCTAGGGCCAATATTTATCCCTCAACCAACATCATTAAAACAGATTATCTGGTCATTGTCATGTTGGGAGCTTGCTGTGCGCAAATTGACTGCCGCGTTTCCTACATTACAACAGTGACTACACTTCAAAAAGTGCTTCATTGGCTGTAAAACGCTCTGGAACGTCTTGAAGTCGTGTATATCATTTATGCAGTTCCTACACCACCATTCTGCAAAAACAGTATTTAGCTTATTCAGGGCCTCTGCATTGGCTGTGCAGTGATGTACACTGCCACCTGGTGCTAAACCTGAAGAACTGTAGCTCCAAAGTTTCCAAATCCAGACTCGGCAGCACAGCCAAAGAAAGCTATTACTCTCACTGGATTGTATCTCAAACCAACTGGCGAGGTGAAGCCTAGACGGTTAGGGACTTTCTGCAGCACCAAAATTCCCAAACTTATCCCCGACTATAACAATCACACTAGAAGACGCAAAAAGCATACCAAAAATAGTGGGGAACCAAAGGGCTAATGAGAGCGAGGAACTTAAAGTAATTAACATTGGTAGAGAAAAAGTACTAGAGAAACTAATGGGACTAAAAGCCGACAAATCCCCTGGACCTGACGGCCGACATCCTAGGGTTCTAAAAGAGGTGGCTGCAGAGATAGTGGATGCATTGGTTTTGATCTTCCAAATTCCCTAGATTCAGGAATGGTCCCAGCGGATTGGAAGGTAGCAAATTAAAGAAAGGTGGGAGAGAGCAAACAGGTAACTATAGATCAGTTAGCCTGACATCAGTCGTTGGGAAAATGCTGGAATCCATTATTAAGGAAGTGGTAACAGGGCACTTAGAAAATCATAACATGATTAGGCAGAGTCAACATGGTTTTATGAAAGGGAAATCATGTTTAACAAATTTATTAGAGTTTTTTGAGGATATAACTAGCAGGGTAGATAAAGGGGATCCAGTAGATGTAGTATATTTGGATTTCTAAAAGGCATTCGATAAGGTGCCACATAAAAGGTTGCTATGCAAGATAAGGGCTCATGGGGTTGGGGGTAATATATTAGCATGGATAGAGGATTGGTTAACGGACAGAAAACAGAGAGTAGGGATAAACGGATCTTTTTCAGGTTGGCAGGCTGTAACTAGTGGAGTGCCGCAAGGATCAGTGCTTGGGCCTCAGCTATTTACAATCTATATTAATGACTTAGATGAAGGGACCGAGTGCAATGTATCCAAGTTTGCTGACGATACAAAGCCAGGTGGGAAAGTAAGCTGTGAGGAGGACACAAAGAGTCTGCAAAGGGATATAGACAGGTAAATGAGTGGGCAATAAGGTGGCAGATGGAGTATAATATGGGGAAATGTGAGGTTATTCACTTTGGTAGGAAGAATAGAAAAACAGAATTTTTTTTAAATGGTGAGAAACTATTAAATGTTGGTGTTCAGATAGATTTAGGTGTCCTTGTACAGGAAACATAGAAAGTTAGCATGCAGGTAGAGCAAGCAATTAGGAAGGCAAATGGCATGTTGGCCTTTATTGCAAGGGGGTTGGACTATAAGAGTAAGGAAATCTTACTACAATTGTACAGGGACCACACCTGGGTTACTGTGGACAGTTTTGGTCTCCTTATCTGAGAAAGGACATACTTGCCTTAGAGGCGGTGCAACGAAGGTTCACTAGATTGATCCCTGGGATGAGAGGGTTGTCGTATGATGAGAGATTGAGTAGATTGGGCCTATACTCTCTGGAGTTTAGAAGAATGAGAGGTGATCTCATTGAAATATACAAGATCCTGAGGGGGATTGACAGGGTAGATGCTGAGAGATTGTTTCCCCTGGCTGGAGAGTCTAGAACTAGGGGGCATAGTCTCAGGATAAGGGGTCGGCCATTTAGGACTGAGATGAGGAGGAATTTCTTCACTCAGAGGGTTCTGAATCTTTGGAATTCTCTACCCCTAAGGGCTGTGGATGCTGAATCGTTGAGTATATTCAAGACTGAGATAGATAGATTTTTGGACTCTAGGGGAATCAAAGGATATGGGATCAGGGCGGGAAAGTGGAGTTGAGGTCAAAGATCAGCCATGATCTTATTGAATGGTGGAGCAGGCTCAAGGGGCCATATGGCCTTCTCCTGCTCCTAATTCTTAAGTTCTTATGTGAAGTCACACGCTCCATTGTTGTATATAGTCTCGTAAAGTGGAACAATATCTAACCTGAACCAAAAGCCATTGGTTTCTGACCATTAGGATATGCAGCAGCCACTGCAAGGTATAATTTATACTCATCGGGCAAGGTAGAGATGGGCGGAACTGGATAAAGGAGAGCAAATCAGGTCATTTCTAGCTTGCTGCCCGATTTTAATCCAGCCCATTATCCTCTAGTTGGAGTATGGCAACCCCCAGTGCATCTCAGAATGAATAGTGGATACAGAAGTGAGGAGAGATCTCACCCCGAGTCTGCCTTCACACTATTGCTCAAAGCTACTATGGTCATCGCTCCTTTGAACATTCCTCTCTTGCTGCCTCCCCGAAGCTCTAGATAAACTACCCCAACACATTTTTAAAAATTCATTCTCGGATTACGGGCATCGCTGACAAGACCGGCATTTATTGCCCACACCTAGTTGCACTTGAGAAGACGGTGGCAATGTTCCCGTTAATCTGCGCGGCCGCGTAGCGGTTTGGAGGTCCCGCGCAGGCCGCTCGCCGGATTTTAAATGGGAAAACTGCGCATGCACGGAAATTTGAATGGGCCGCACAGCCAAAGACAAGTTAGAGGGAACATTGGATGGTGGCGGGCTGCCTTCTTGAACCGTTGGGTGTGCCTCTTCAGAAGGCAATTGATGTAGTTCTGGAGTCACCTATAGGACCAGACCGGTTAAGGATGGCAGGTTTCCTTCTCTAAAGGACAACAGTGAACCAGTTAGAATCATAGAATCATAGAATGGTTACAGCACGGAAGGCGGCCATTCAGCCCGTCGAGCCTGTGCCGGCTCTCAGCTAGTCCCACTCCCCCGCCCTTTCCCCGCAGTCCTGCAAGTTTTTTTCCTTCAGATACTTATCCAATTCCCTTTTGAAAGCCACGATTGAGTCTGCCTCCACCACCCTTTCAGGCAGTGCATCCCAGATCTTAACCACTCGCTGCATAAAAAAAAGTTTTTCCTCATGTCGCCTTTGGTTCTTCTGCCAATCACCTTAAATCTGTGTCCTCTGGTTCTCGACCCTTCCGCCAATGGGAACAGTTTCTCTCTATCTACACTGTCCAGACCCCTCCTGATTTTGAACACCTCTATCAAATCTCCTCTCAATCGTACAATAGCAAAATACTGCAGATGCTGGAAATCTGAAATAACAACAGAAAATGCTGGAAGGACTCAGCAGGCCAGGCAGCATCCGTGGAGAGAGAAACAGAGTTAACGTTTCAGGTCGGAGACCCTTCTTCAGAACTGGAAAAAGTTGGAGATGTAACAGATTTTAAGCAGGTGCAGAGGCAGGGAAGGCGGGGAGGGGGGGGGAGGAACTGAAGGAACAATCTGTGCTAGGGTGGGAGGCAGGTGAGATTAAACGTTGCAAATGGGGATGGCAGAATCATCAACAGCTGCCACCTGAAAAAATTGTGGGGGGGGGGGGGGAGGGAGGTTATAGTCTGAAATATTTGTGAACAACCCCAGCTTCTCCAGTCTATCCATGTAACTGAAGTCCCTCATTCCTGGAACCATCTTTACGACAATCCAACAGCTTCATGGTCACTTTTACTGACACCAGCTTTTTAATCCCAGATTTTATTTTTTTTAAACTGAATTCAAATTCTCAATGGGATTTGAACTCACATTCTCTGGAATGTTAGTCCTGGCCTCTGGGTTACTAGTTTGGTAAAATAACTACTAACACTACCGTACCTGATCCGATATTCCTCCTCACAGTATTAAAACCTGGATTACATTACATATAGGATTACATAGGATATACGGCACAGAAACAGGCCATTTGACCCAACCAGTCCATGCTATTTATGCTCCACTCGAGCCTCCTCCCATCTTTCCTCATCTAACTCTATCAGCATAACCCTCTATTCCCTTCTCCCTCATATGTTTATCTAACCTCCCCTTAAATGCATCTATACTATTCGCTTCAACCACTCCCTGTGGTAGCGAGTTCCACATTCTCACCACTCTCTGGGTAAACAAGTTCTTTCTGAATTCCCTATTTGATTTCTTGGAGACTATCTTATATTGATGGCCTCTAGTTTTGCTCTTCCCCACCAGTGGAAACATTCTCTCTGTATCCACTCTAACAAAACCTTTCATAATTTTAAAGACCTCTATTAGGTCACTCCTCAGCCTTCTCTTTTCAAGAGAAATGGGACCCAGCCTGTTCATCCTTTCCATATAGATATACCCTTGCATTTCTGGTATCATCTTCTCTGCACTTTCTCCAGTGCCTCTATATCCTTTTTAAAATATGGAGACCAGAACTGTACACAGTACTCCAAGTGTGATCTAACCAAGGTTCGATACAAGTTCTAGAAATAAATCCTAGTGCTTGGTTTGCTTTTTTATGGCCTTATTAACCTGCGTCGCTACTTTTAGTGATTTGTGTATTTGTACTCAGAGATCCCTTTGCTCCTCTACCGCATTTAGATTCTTATTTTCCAAGTAATAAGTGACCTCCTTATTTTCCTTACCAAAATGTAATACTTCACATTTATCTGTGTTGAAATTCATTTGCTAATTATATGCCCATTCTGCAAGTTTATTAATATCCTCCTCAGTATTGACTATCCCCCCACCCCCCCAAATTTGGTATCATCTGCAAATTTAGAAATTGTGTTTTTGCATCTTTCTTCTTGTCTTGCAAAGACAGACCATTCCAAAAGGGCAGCAAAGTTGCCAATTTTCAGAAACAATCCCCAGTGGACAATACAAGATAGATAAAACGACAACACCCTCCTCTTAAATGGTTCCACATTTTGTTGTTCATTGCACCAGGTCCTATTCAGGCTCATTTCCAAGACCCCAAAACCTCAGAACCCCTTAGCTAGTTTAACCCTTTAATCTTCAGGCTTTTTAAATCCAAGTTTATGTAAATTGATTCCTACTACCTGATGAGCCTCATCGCTCCTGCTACCCTATGCAACCTTGGTGGGCTTCTGTATTATGGCCATTCACCCAGGTTTCATAAACAGCTCATCTGTCCACAGCAGGATTGCGCACTTTGATAACTTGCCCGTTTTACTGCAGCCTATCTCGGAGCTATTGATAGCATGAGTTGGAGGTCATAGGAACCTCTTAACCACCCAAGGACTACCCTCCGTTCACCGCTCCAAGCATTTCTTGTTTTAAACTGGCACCTGCATAAAGGAGGCCCAGCTCGGAATCCATCCGGGCTCGAGAGATCGTGCTGACTCGGAGCAAAGAGGCAGGTGTTGGACAGATGGACCATGAGGGACAATTTGATACATGGAGGGTCTTTAGCTTGAAAGAAACATCTCAGTTAACTGAACAACAACATAGGTTTATATTGGATATACAGCACGGAAACAGGCCATTCGGCCCAACCAGTCCATGCCAGCGTTTATGCTCCACTCGAGCCTCCTCCCACCCTTCCACATCAGCATGGCCCACTATCCCCTTCTCCCTCATATGCTTATCTAGCCTCCCCTTAAATGCATTTATGCTATTCGCCTCAACCAATCCCTGTGGTAGCGAGCGCTGTGCTGTCGGAGGTGCCGTCTTTCGGATGAGAAATTAGGCCACGGTCCCGTCTGCTCTCTCAGGTGGACGTAAAAGATCCCATGGCATTATTTCCAAGAAGAGCAGGGGGAGTTCTCCCCGGTGTCCTGGTCAATATTTATCCCTCAACTAAACATCACTAAAAACAGATCATCTGGTTATTATCACATTGTTGTTGGTGGGAGCTTGCTGTGCGCAAATTGGCTGCCGCGTTTCCTACAACAGTGACTGCACTTGAAAAGTGGCAGTAAAGCTCTTTGGGACATCCTGAGGTCATGAAAGTCTTTTTTCTGGGGTTGTTGAAAGGTGCTTGAAGAACCAACGCAAGGGTTCGTGCTCTGTGCCTACCTGCACACCTACATTGGCAGAGCTGAACGTATCTCAATTTGGCAGATTCTTAGTGTTGGCCGAGGCTCCTATTCCCAAAGGAAGCTGGGTCAACTCACTCGATGGCACTCAGATGTGCGGGGGCCTGACTGACCGCAACGCCTCCTCGGAAACACCCCGTTCCCCAACCCGGCAATCACGTGCACTGCATGAAAAGAAGGCGTGCCAAGGTAACCAACAGCCAGTGCACCATGATTGGCTGCACCCATCAAGATGCCAACCATATTTGCAGGGCTAGGCACACCTACCCGACAATAACCGTGGGGTCCTGTGTCAAAAAGCCAGACGTAGAGATGTGCACACATGCGGCATCGGATTGGCACACCCAGTGACAGCAATGGCCAGCCGTGAGCTGTATCCAGAGTCAACTATTCCACCCTCTGTAAACTTGAGCTCATCCAAAACTCTGCTGTCCATATTCTAACTCGTACCAAGTCCTGTTCACCCATCACCCCTGTTGCTCGCTGACCTACATTGGCTCCCGGTCTGGCAACGCCGATTTTAAAATTCACATCCTAGTTTTCAAATCCCATCATTGCCTCGCCCCCTCCCTATCTCCGTAACCTCCTCCAACCCCACAATCCTCCAAGATATCTGCGCTCCTCCAATTCTGGTCTCTTGCGCATCCCCGATTTTTATCGCTCCACCATTGGCAGCTATGCCTTTATCGGTCTAGCCCCTAAGCTCTGGGATTCCCTCCTAAACCCCTCTACCTCTCTCTTCTCCTTTAAGATGCTCCTCAAAACCTCCCTCTTTGACCAAGCTTTTGACCACCTGTCCGAATATCTCCCAATGTGGCTCGGTGTCAAATTTTGTTTGGTTAACACTCCTGTGAAGCGCCTTGGGACGTTTTACTATGTTAAAGGCGCTGTATAAATGCAAGTTGTTGTTGTTGTATCTCGGCTCCAGCTCCTCGCTGCAGCGATGGGATGGTGCCGTGGAGCAGTACAGAGCGGACCCCAGCCCGTCCCTCGCCACTGCGTCAAGCAGCACCATTTCCACTGGAACAGGCCAACAGGAGGCCGAGCGCTGGGCTGCTCCGTCACTTGCCGGCAGTCTCGTGGCTGAACCTGGCATTCCTTTTCCTTTGATTTCTTGCGCCTCCTTTCATCGCTCCATCCTTGAGCCTTGGAAAAAGCTGCTGAATGCCTTGAAATGCTTTCCGAGCCTTCCCTGAAGCCATAAGGATTTTGCCTCCCGATTCTGACACATGCCCTTTAATTTCCTGCACCCCTTTAAATAATGATGCGGAGATGCCGGCGTTGGACTGGGGTGGACAAAAATGAGAAGTCGCACAACACCAGGTTATAGTCCAACAGATTTATTTAAAATTACAAGCTTTTGGAGCTGTCGCCCCTTCCGCAGGTAGAGTTACTGTGAGACAATCTACCAGAATTCATAGAATATAAACACAGAGATTCAATCTTTCCCTACATCAAAGACACACTAAGAGCACAGCCAAGACAATGAGATGTGTCCCAGGGGGTCCAACGTGTCAAAACACCTGCTGGCTGCATATCCTCTCCATTTGGGTTTGTTTCTTGTGTTATCGGGTTCATGTCACGCTACAGAACGTGACTTGACATCGTTGCCGGTCTTTCCAGCTTTTTAAAAAAACAAACACAAGACACAAGAAACAAACCCAAATGGAGAGGATATGCAGCCAGCAGGTGTTTTGACACGTTGGACCCCCTGGGACACATCTCATTGTCTTGGCTGTGCTCTTAGTGTGTCTTTGATGTAGGGAAAGATTGAATCTCTGCATTGTCTCTGTGTTTATATTCTATGAATTCTGGTAGATTGTCTCATAGTAACTCTACCTGAGGAAGGGGCGACAGCTCCGAAAGCTTGTAATTTTAAATAAATCTGTTGGACTATAACCTGATGTTGTGCGACTTCTCATTTTTGCCCTTTAAATAACACTTCCTTGCAATTTCCTACTCTCACCACTAGAGTGCGCCCTCAACACATTCTGAAGCTCTGTATAATTATGATTGAAGAAAAATTGGGTGCAAACAGCACATTTCTATTTTTGGTAGAATTAACACCCGATTCGGACCATTCTGGTCTAAATTGCACCCATACTGGGTCATCTAACCTGGTGCGCTGGCAACCACCGCTGTTTTCTTCCACACAAAGCGAAGTAGAAATCTGGAATTCTCTCCATCCCCAAAAGGCTGTGGATGCTGGGGAGCAATAGGAGCTTTCAAGAGTGAGAGCGATAGAGTTTTTGTTGGGTAAGGGTATCATGAGATATGGAGCGGAGATACAGATCAGCTATGATCCAACAGAATGGCTCGAGGGGCTGAATAGTCCACTCCTGTTCCTATGTTCTGGAGATGTTTGGGGCGGCATTTTGGCCCTCCCATAGGAAAGGTAATTAAAGAAGGATGAGCAGTTTTGCTCAGCAGTGGTTGGGAAGGATCCTAGTTTATTCCCAATGGGGTGGAGGGATTGGCAGAACTCCCATTGTGGCTAAGGTACATTTTGTTTGCCAGGTTGGTGAAAGGTCACCTCGTACCAGTATCAAATCTGACTGATTAACAAGAAGCTGTTGGTCATGGACTGGTGCCAGCCATGGTCCTTCCCCCAGGTTGAATGCGGTAAGTCTCCCCCCCCCCCCCCTTTCATTTCCTGCTTTTTTCCAGTTCTGACGAAGGGTCTTCGACCTGAAACGTTAACTCTGTTTCTCTCTCCACGGATGCTGCCTGGCCTGCTGAGTTTTTCCAGCGTTTTCTGTTGTTATTTCGGATTTCCAGCATCCGCAGCATTTTGCTATCGTATTAAAACATAGACCAGTCGTGGGTCTATGAAAAGGTTGGCACCGACCCTCTCCACTGCCAGTCCTGCCCTGTTCGTGTCATCCACAAAGCTGCGCCCACTCTTTTAAATGGACAGCGTGTCATTTGAATCAACATAGATTTTTCTCCCTCAGTCACTGCACTGGAGTGTCAGCCTAGATCATGTGCTCAAGTCTCTGGAGTGGGACTCAAACCTTCTGACTCAGAGCTGAGAGTGCTAGCACTCAGCCATGGTTATATACATGTATATATATATATATATATAGATCATTCCCTTCCCCCGCCCCTCAAACTCTTCCTCCATCACTGCTCGGTGTCTGTTTTATGCCTTAGGAAAATTCTTTGGGCATTTTATTATATCAAAGGCAGCACGTAAGCATTCACAGCAAGAATCGTTCTTTGCACCGTTACATTTCAGCATACAGTTGACAAGTTCTTAGCGTTGGAAGTTCCCTTCTGGTTCCTTGGTTTTGTTGGAGTTGTAATACTATGCTGCATATCCTTACACTTCTAGAAAGAACCATCATAATTTTACAGAACGACACTGATAAACCCCCAAGGGCTGATCAGAGAGAATCAGTTCTGCCAGATGTGAAAATGGCCACGAGGCTGATTCAACCTTTTGATTCGGTGAGTTACTGAAACCCACGAAAGCTGGAAATCAAATAAAAAAACAGGACATGCACTAGCATCCGAATGCGGCTAAAGTTTGATGGGATAACCCTTCAACGGGAGAACTACACCCCGATATTAACCTGTCTGAAGAGCTACCTCAGAGGCAGCAGCTTGCACATGCTGGCCAAGCCGGCTGTGCATTTCCAGAATTCTGCCCCCACCCCACATCAGTCTAAGTGTAGCATGTAGGGAGCAGAGGGCAGCCAAAATAAAATAACTTACAAAAGACAGAGGAACAAACGAGAACTGTAATTTCTACAAAGGTTACATGACATAGTATTTACAGCACAGAAACAGGCCACTCGGCCCAACTGGTCTATGCCGGTGTTTATGCTCCACACGAACCTCCCCTCACCCCTACTTCATCTAATCCCATCAACAAATACTTCTCTTCTCTTCTCCCTCATGTACTTATCTAGCTTCCCCTGGAATGCATCCATACTATTCGCCTCGATTCAGTTAGAAAACACTCACGTTTAATTTTTCTTAAACTATTACGGAAACAAGCTCATTCCTCCCCCCCCCCACCCTCAAAGTAAACATGAAATTCAAGCACGCTAGTATTTAGAAATTCTTTAAATTATTTATTTCAAATAATCCAGCTTAAACTTCAGTGTGTGCAGAAACAGTTCGGTAGAAGCCTCTTAAATCAAGCCAAGCTTTGGGGTGGGGGGGGGGGCTGGAGTGGGAACAAAATGTTAAGCAATCGAGCCTCGGTAAAACACACAGGTGGCCAAAACATGGCTGTGCGCTCCAGCTAACCACATAAAAAAAAGTGAAAACCTCAAATAAACTTCACTTAATACATCTGTGACTTATCCATAAATATCTACTTCTCTATACAAAGTCCACGGTAGAATGGTGTTCATGCACATCTCTCCCCAGTACAAGAACTGTGAAGGAGACAGTCGATTCCGTGGCGTGTGTGTGCATATAAGTTGTATCTGTGCAAGCTTTATTGTATAAGCAGTTGATTTCCATATGTCGGTCTTCCCCATTCTGCTAAACACAGTATCGGGAAGTTAATTACCAATAACGGACGCGTTCCCCTGTGTTCCATCTCAAGAGAATCTGTACTTGTATATAATTGTAAAACACAGCTATACAAAAAAAAACATTTTAAGGAGTGCATTGGACTGTTTAAAAATAAAAATCAACATAATTTCCTAAAATAAGATTTAGATCTGAGCTGGGTGTATAATTTGACCAATTTATGTTTTAATGTGAATTTAATATATTGAAAATAAATTTAAGAACAAATGCATGTTTTTTTTTTAAAAACAATTTTCTTTGACAAATAACCCAATCAGCCCAACGCACAGCACACTGAAGAGCAGGGCCCCTACCATGCCTCTTAATAACTCATTGTATACGGTAATCATTTCGAGAGAAAAAAACACAACACACATTGATTCAAGTGCAGTTGTGAACCAAGAACTGTTTCAAACACCCAAGAGATCCAAATGGAGGCAAGAGTTTTTAATTAAGTTGTATGGGCCTTGGAAAATAAACAACAGGCAGATATCGTCAGACCCCGACTCTGCAAGCCCGACTCCCCTCACCCACCCCTCCCTCCCTCCCCATCAGGTCATCAGAGAACACCAGTGTCAGTCAACAAGATGTCCTTCCCCTGGCCTGAACCACCTAATGCTCCCTACCAAAAAGGAGGAACATGTAGAGTGAGGGCGGGGGCCAGAGGAACAAGTCATTGGGGATTGGAAAGTACGCCTTATAACTGAAAAGCGTTGAACACTGTTGGATGTTCGGAAATGAACAAAAGGTTGTACACTATAATGAAAAAAAATCATAGAATGATACAGCACAGAAGGAGGCCATTCGGCCCATCGT
This sequence comes from Squalus acanthias, assembly GCA_030390025.1. Classification (NCBI taxonomy): domain Eukaryota; kingdom Metazoa; phylum Chordata; class Chondrichthyes; order Squaliformes; family Squalidae; genus Squalus; species Squalus acanthias. The sequence goes on from CM059444.1 coordinate 58,868,795, forward strand.
GCCTGTGCCGGCTCTTTGAAAGAGCCATTCAATTAATCCCACTCTGCTCTTTCCCCGTAGCCCTGCAAATTTTCTCCCCTTCAAGTATTTATCCTCGAAAATACTCAAATTTGTCCCGTCACATAATGAATTTTAACAGAACAGATTCGCAAAAGGCCGTCAACCACAGGTCAGCCAACGATTAAATTTATATTTCTTGGAAAAGCATTTTTTTTCTCAAAACACTGGTTTCCACAAGTCAAAAGGGCTTTCTCCTCAACAAGCTATAGTAACAATACAACAAATACAATCGGTCCCTCCCCCCACAAAAAATAAATAAATCCCATTCTAGAGAACAAAACAGAAACATCTACAAAAACAACGTGGACAAGAGTCCCGGGCTCAAATATTGTTCAATTTGGGTGAGCAAAATCTGAAATCTTTTTTGCACTACACTGATCATGGCCCCCCAAGGGGAGGGAAAAAAATCAACAGGAAAATAATTTTCCACGTTTCAGTTGAAAGTGTATCAATATTGCCTCTGAACTTCTAAAAAAAAAACCTGGAAAAGTCAGGGTAAAGGACCATTGAACATCGACAAAGTAGAAAAGCTTTATTTTAAATGTGAACACTGTAAGTGATTAGGGAGGGTTGGCGGGGGGGGGGGGGGGGGGTGTGGTCGTGGTACAACAGATCAATAATGCATACCGGCAAGTATTGCTACTTAAAATATACCTTTAGATCCATAAACAAAAAGCACCGAGAGCCGTGCCTGAGATTTATGCAGCTGCACAGATCTGTACGGGTTCACACCAAGTGTGAGAGGCAACTCTGCGTATGAAAATAAAAATCACAAACGAGATGCTTTTGGTTGTCCACCAATTGGTCTGTCACACTGGATTTCAAAATAATACTTTTGCGTTTAAGAAAGCAAAGTACTTGTATTCGCGCCATCTCTTCCCCCCTCCAAGAAATAAAACAAGAAATGTAAAATTTGTAGTCAGTCACACAATTAAACTAAAATCGCAGAATTCGTCTTGTTGGGAGAGAAGGGAGACAAGAAAGATTTGCATTTCTATAGTGCCTTTCACAACCTCAGGACGTCCCCAAGCGCTTTACTTTTGGAGTGTAGTTACTGTTGTAATGTGGGAAACTTGGCAGCCAATTAGCACATAGCAAGCTCCCACAAACAGCAATGTGATAACGACCAGATAATGTTTTTTAGTGATGTGAATTGAGGGATAAATATTGACCAGGACACCAGGGATAACTCCCCATCTCTTCTTCGAAATAGTGCCGTGTGATCTTTTACATCCACCCGAGGGGGCGGACGGGGTCTCGGTGCAACGTCTCATCCGAAAGACGGCACCTCCGACAGTGCAGCACTCCCTCAGTGCTGCTCTGGCAGTGTCAGCCTGGATTTTGTGGTCAAGTCTCTGGAGTGGGACTTGAACCCACAACTTTCTGACCCAGAGGCGAGGGTGCTACCCACTGAGTCACAGCTGACACACACACACACACGCAGAAGGGGAAAAAAAGAAACACATTCCCATATTTGAACCAAAGGTAGCCTGTGGGACACACCGACTGAATCGTGGCTATATCCTCTCAGTTGGTGAGGTGTGTGTTGGGACTCTGAAATGCTCAAGGAACTAGAGAGCTCTCTTGCCTCTTTCTGTCCTCCAACCCAAAATAATGCTGCTATCTCAAAAGTTGCTTCATTTTCATAAAAAGCAGCTTAACTTTTTGGGGGAAAATACCCAACCTGTGAGAAGAAACTTTTAGGCAAATCCATCACCGAGTTTTGTGCCCGCATAAAATAAAATGTAAAATCCTATTTCCAAAAGCTGTAAAGATGCATCAGGTTTCATAGCGACAGAGGTAAACCAAATTGAGCCGGTCAAATTCTTTGTACTGTGCTTAAAACATAATTATGGTCGGCGTTAAAGATTTACTTTGTTAAAATAAACCTTTGCTACCGCCTGACATATCTACTGGAGAAACCAGAATGGACTCGACCTGTGCTGCACCATCAGTGACATTTGTGAGCAGTTAGGTTGGCAGCAAATTTTTGTTTGCCAGTTTTTGTCTTGCACGGTAGAAACGGCAAAACTTTTAAACTTCCTCCAGTCCTACGACCCTTCGAGATCTCTGCGCTCCTCCAATTCTGGCCTCTTGCACATCCGATTTTCCTCGCTACACCATTGGTGGCCATGCCTTCAGCTGCCAAGGCCCTAAAAGCTCTAGAATTCCCTCCAGAAACCCCTCTGCCTCTCTACCTCTCTTTAAGATGCTCCTTAAAACATACCTCTTTGACCAGGCTTTTGGTAACCTTACCCAATATCTCATGTGGCTCAGCGTCAAATTTTGTTTGATAATCGCTCTTGTGAAGCGCCTTGGACGTTTTACTACGTTAAAGGCGCTATATAAATGCAAGTTGCTGTTGTTGTATATGTTCAGATCTGGTACAGAAGTCCTGGGAGCCAATTGTCCATATATCCTCAGATAATTAGTGTGTTGGACTCAAAAAGCGTAAGTCACAATTGCAACCTTATTACGGTCAGTGAATAGACATCAATATTTTTGGATATGTAGAACTTAAATTTGCCAAAAACAAAACCTCAACAATTTTGCTGCATGTCACAGTGCCAGGAATAGACTGAGTGAGTGGTGACACATTTCTGCACATTTTTATACTGAGCACCTGCAGTGTCATTTGCTGCCCACTCACTACAGTTTTGCCTTAAGTTACAGCGGCAATGATAACGCCAGGTCCCAAACGCATCTAAGTGGCAACAAATCACTCGACATAGGCATGAAATTGCTCCACTTCCCGTGGATAACAGCACATCACTTTCCCTTGCAAATATTGTTACAGCCTATAGGGAAATTGGGGGGTGGGGGGGGGCACCTCTGGGGTTAGGGGATCAACTTTTCAAGGTCATGGGGTTTATGTAGTCAGTGCATTACAAGAGCACTTAGGAACAGGTCCCATTACATTATAGCTGCAAGATTTATTAGGGAAAGTAAGTGATGTGCTCTAATCTACGGGAAAGAGCGCTATTTCATGGCTAAATTGTGGTTTGTCATCACTTAGAGCCACTCAAGACACTGGAGGAGATTAAACAGAAAGGAGGCAGGCTTCACAGGCTAAATCGAGCAGCTTCATCACTCGAAGGGCACCAAAACTTAAATGGAAGGGGTGTGTCAAATTGTCATACAACGTCCACTTGAACTGTGGAAAAACAACCACCAGCACAATTACAGTGTTTGCCTCTTTAATCTTGGAGTGCCACTGCAGACAACATCCTGAGTAGCGTAATACAACAGGTGAAACACATTTTCATGCGATTTGCTGGCCCAGGAATAAGCCCGTGAAGCTGCTCCAACACTGATCCGCATTATATTCCCTTCTGCACAGCTACAGTACTGGATTATTAGAAACTCACTAATCTCGTCTTTGTCGAAAATGCTACCAGAGGTCGTATGTGCTCCAACACACACACACACACTGGTGGGTGCTTGTGCAAGAGGAGAAACTTGATGAACTAAGTGTATTACACCTGAAAGTGCACTAGTTTATGTGCTATTCCCCCGCCCAATAGTGTATTGGTGCCAACATGCTAAATAGGCTGAGCGACAACGCGGTCAACTCAAATTCTTAAAGAAAACGTCCCGCCATCAAAAGCTGCTTTGATGTTGGGCTGGTTTTAATTCGGATTCATGAGCAAGCTTCTGGCATCGACACTGTTGATATCCAGCCCCCCACCCCGCCTTATCCAGGCAGGAGAATGGTAGACCTCATTTTCCATGGCTCCGTTATTCTGTCACAGGGATAAGGGAGCTGGATTTAGCAGTTTAGGCGCTGGTATCCTGGAATCTAAATGAAAACAAGGCCAATATAAACGTAGAGGAGACTGCAGTAGCCAATAAGCATGGAAAGGATTGTGATTGGCAGTTTTGAATTCTCTAGTGGTGTTTGATACCATTTGTTAAGGGTTGTGTTTTTGTTCCCAAAAGGATAGTCCCTTTAAATCTTCAGCATGCCCATCCACCTGCAGGTCATTAACAGTCCGCTCACACAGGCAGGCTGCAGTACACATACCCAAGGCAAGAAATCGTGATGTACGACAGAACGTAAAGGGGCATCGAGGTTTCATCAGCACACTGTGCCTCTCACTTCTTTTCAATTTATGGGTTAGCCTTCATGGCTTTGCAAAAAGGCAAGATTAGGATATTAAAAGGGGAATTGGATATATACTTATGAAAGGAAAGATTTGCAGGGCTATGGGGAAAGAGCAGGGGGAGTGGGACTAATTGGAGAGCTCTTTCAAAGAGCCGGCACAGGCGCGGTGGGCCGAGTGGCCTCCTTCTGAGCCGTATGATTCTATGATTAGGAGACTGGGCGATAGGTCATCAACTGTGATCACAAAAAAAAGACTGGGAATTGCAAAGTACGTCAGATCTGCTCCTTGGGGGGGGTCAAAGTGCCACACGATTTCATGCAAATTGCTGGCCCCGGGATAACCTTCTGAAGCAGCTCCAACACTGATCCGCATTATATTTCCCATCTGCACGGTTAGAGTACTGGATTATTAGAAACTCGCTAATCTGTCTGTCGAAAATGCCACCAGAGGTCGTATGTGCTCCAACACACAACACACAAAACTCAACAGCTCTGATTAACAAGTCTGGCCATCGAGAGCAGTGGTAAGTAGCTGTTACTTGGTGCAACAGAACTAAATCATCACCCGAGAGGGCAACATAGCTGTCCAAACTGCATGGTCGTGCACTATAGTTCATTCTTGACCACTTAGGGCAGAATTAGTTACAGGATGGTCTCAGGTACAGAACTGCAACACACTGCTATTCCAGTTAACAAGATCAGGGGGCGATGAATTAGCATGGGGGGGTTCTCCCACTAGTCTGCCGTGACCTTGGTGGAAGAGCCACGGGGTGGGGGCGGTTTATGCCGTTTTTCGGGGTTTCCGTGGCTCTTACGGAGTCACGGCAGGAGAATTCCCCCCCCCAACTTCCCTGCGGAAATTCACTCCCAGAACTCTCACGTTATTCAGAAGGATGGGGCGTGGAAAGGAGACAACCGGACAATGAGTTACAACGTGTGCTTGACTCTCAAGCACAGCTCTCGGAGGATCTACAAGAACAGTACTCAAGGTTGTCTGGGAAGATTTTCAAAAAAGGAGGTGCTTTGCTCGGGGGAGGATATCAAACAAAGGAAAGAAAGGTGAACAATTGATGGTAAAATAAAAGGGAGTCACTACTCGTGAATGCACTGCCTGAAAGGGTGGTGGAAGCAGATTCAATAGTAACATTGGATAAATACTTGAAGGGGAAAAAAATTACAATGCAACAGGGAAAGAGCAGGGCAGTGGGGATTAATTGGATAGCTTTACCAAAGAGCCGACACAGGCACGATGGGCCGAATGGCCTCCTTCTGTGCTGTATCATTCTATGATTCTATTTTTGAATACACGCTGTGCCAACACTCATCTACAGGTGACACTGTAAAGAGTGCATCAGTACGAGCATGAGACAGTGAAAGGGTAACCTTTATTTGATGGCTCCTCGAACATTAGCAAACAACTTCAGTTAGGAGAACGCACACGGGCAATTTGATTTTCAAAAATATATAGGTTTATGTTCCAGTAACTGGGCAGTGCATAAAACAAAAGACATTTTGTAGCCAATGGACCACTAAATCGAAATGCTTGGTTTTGGAAGGCAGGGTCACAGAGGTCATCTACAACTACTGTTAATTCCTGCAGAGTAGCCAGCATTCAAACGTCTATAGGGCTGCCAACCCTTCAGGATTGCCCTGGAGTCTCCGGGAATTAAAGATTAATCTCCAGGACACTGGTGCGAGCAACCTGGGAGAAAAAGCATAAGGGCATTAAACAAAGAGGAGATTTTTTCCCCCCCACCATTTTCTTTGAACACTTATTTATTAGTTATTAAAAAAAATTGGAGATTGGAAAAAAGGCGGTTTGACAAGACAGTCAAGACTCATCCAATCGGGTAATGAAAAGTCTGTTCGCTTTCCATTTGGGGGGTGGGGGGAAGAGCGGTAAAGTCTGAGGCGATTGACGGTGGAAGTGCGTTGGGGGGGGGGGGGGGGGGGCAGGAGGTCATGTGATGAAACACACAAGAACACGTCCAGAGTTGGAAACCCTAACTTTCAGTCACGACCTTCTCTACCCTAGAGCAAGTTTTTTATTGAAATACTTGCCCTACTCCAGCACATAACCTGAAATCAAAATGGAAACAGGAAGCAAAAGGGTTAAGATTTAATCTACATGGCTACTAGATTTATTCAATGTGAGCGGAGTCACACGGATAACACCGGGGATAAGAGGGCAGCAGCTACAAGGTAATAATTCAATCAAGTGGTTTCAATAACACTGCAAACCTTGAGCATTGCACATGACCAAGCTCAAGATTAAATTATTGTTGAAATCTACCAAACTAGTTATGCTGTAAAATAGCAAAGACTTATTTTTATTGCTTTCAGAAAGAACAAAATTGGGGTTCCTTGCCATTGGGGGAAAAGTAGAGAGGAAAACCACAGGTCTGATCCTTAGGCTGCTGTACTTCCAATCTCTACCTTGCTGTTAGAGGAGGAAAAATTAAATTGAGAGGGGTAGTTGTCACTGTCGCCGCACACCCGGTTAGCAGCTGACCCGCGGTGGCATCGGTGCCAGTCTCGCTGGTTATGGTGACATGTGCCAGCTCAGCGGGCAGTTGGGACTCTCTCTCAACCACCAGTACCGGGAGCTAGCTGACTTCTCAGGGGGGCGTCACCGGTGAGCCAGAGGACGAACGCAATCAAAAAAGAAAAAAAAACGCCTAGAGCAAATCCAGCACAGATGCAGAGCATGTCGTCACATACGAGAACTTGTCCCTCGAGGTGGAAGGGAAGCGAGTCTGGAAAGGTTTCAGACAATGGCAAGCAAGTGGAATTAAATAACTTTTATATCAGTAATGAAAGATACAGTGGTTCTATTGCTGCAAAAAGCACAAGTAGGTGAAAACATTACAGAAGTTACACAACCTCTCAGCTGCAATGTCTGGGGTGGGGGGAGGGGGGAAAAACAGATTCACATCATAAATACCCTCAAAAAAAATAATTTTTCACTCTTCTTACCATTGTGGATCAGAGTGCTGAGCGCACTCGAGGTAGCATGACAAATATGAAATGTATAAAAACATTATTATATATCCTGGTAACCCACGTACACAACCAGGACCCCATCTCACCAATAGCAAGTACATCACTAAACCATTACAAGGGGGTGCGGGGCAAAAGCTCAAATCACTATATTTTTTTCCTTTTAAAAAAAAAAGTATAAACTATTTTAAAAATTGTTAATGCGGATCGGATAACGAGGTCAGAACAAACTGCCGAGGGTGGTGGGGGTGGGCGAGTCAGGTACTTCATGAACTTTTTTGAATGTTCTTGAAGCTCACTGCCTTGCAATGCAGTATCAGCCAGCTGCTGTTCTATTCCAAGTACAGAGGTAGCAACAGCATATACTTGTTTAACTATCGCTTTTCTCTCCCACCCTAGACCAGAAATGTGGGGGGCTTTTTCCTGTGTTCTCCAGAAGGGATTAGGAAGCACCCTTACAGTATACAGCACCTCATGCAGACAGATCACCTCCTTCGACAACGTGCAGATCAATCGCTGACACCATCCCCCACCACCCCACCTCTCAAATCAGACTGAAAAAAATTGCTCCCAGCCAAAGCAGGCAATTAACGCACGTTTAAAGCAAGAAAACCAGAAAACCAAACCATTCCCCCAACGACTTCTTTTTAAGCAGTCTGCATTTTCCAGCAGTCACCTAAGCAGAGTGCCTTGGTGCCAGTATGCACTATAATTCAGTTGTGCCACGAATGCCCCAAATATTTTTGTTCTCGTGAAAACATACATTAATGTAAAAGTCTGTGGGAAGTTGAAGCTTCTGCAATCCTTCCAGTCTCCGTGAAAGTATTTGTAAAAGCCCAGACTTCTAAAAAGTTTTAAAGAATCTCCTTTTTCAATGTTAACGCATATTTTTTTTAAAAAAAAAAAGAAATACATCTTTTTTTTTCTAAAAAAAAAAGTCTAACACTATTACAGCTCATGAATGGAACCATGCACGAGCGTTGCTGACTATTCTGGCAAAAAAACATAATAAAAGAGAACCAAAGGAACGACAGATGAAAAAAAATAAACAAGGAACTAAAAACAATATTTCATCATCTTCCCCAGCCAACGCCTTTTTCAACGTGCCGCCACATCCACAGGGCTCCTTTAGTCTGATGTGTCATGAAAATCCTTAAGCAGTGTCCTACGTCTCTGTTCTGCTATATGCATTTGATTCTCTAGATCCTGAAAAGCAAAGCAGAAGTAAGATGGTCAAAATACAGCCAAACACCTCCAACAGATACACAACACAAGACTGGAATAAAACGTATGCTGGGCTTTCTCCCCCCCCCCCCCCAGGGATTCTGTTGTTTAAGTGGAAGAAAGAACAACGAGCTTAGATTCATGTGGCACGTTTCACGCCCTCAGGACATCCCAAAGTGCTACTTTTGAAATGTAGTCAGTTCTTTAGACAAAGGCATAAGCCACTTTGCACACAGCAAGGTTCCACAAACAGCGAATGAGGTAAGCGACCAATTAATCTATTTTAGTGACACTGGTGGAGGGATGATTGTTGGCCAAGATACTGTTACATACTGTGTTACATACTCCTCTTAAAATTTACATTTAGCTGACCAGGCACTGAGGTTTCACCCTAGATCATGTGCCCAAGTCCTGGAGTGGAGCTTGAACCCACAGCTTTCTGATGCTGAGTTAAGTGTGCAACCAACTAAGTGAACGGAGAAAGGGCAGGAAAACGGGACTAGTTAACTCTCCTGTGGATCTAGCACCAGCACAGGCACGATGGGCTGAATGGCTGCCCCATCTTTATGTTTCTATGAAATTCAGCAACTCCAGAGCAATATTTTTGAGTTAAATGAAAGTTAAGGATTTTGGGTTAGATCCCCACTTCTCATATTATTTCAATACTTCAATTTTAAATATCTGATAATTCTAATGTAAAGTTACAGTTCTTTAAAACACTAGTTAGGCCACAGCTAGAGAACTGCGTACAGTTCTAGTCACCACATTGCAGGAAAGATGTGATAGCACTAGAGAGGGCACAGAGGAGATTTGAGGATGTTGCCAGGACTGGAGAATTTTAGTTATGAGGAAAGATTAGATAAGCTGGGGTTGTTTTCTTTGGAACAGAGGAGGCCGAGGGGAGATTTAATTGAGATGTATAAAATTACGAGGGGCCGAGATAGAACAGATAGGAAGGACCTATTTCCCTTAGCAGAGAGGTCAATAACCAGGGGGCATAGATTTAAAGCAATGGGTAGAAGGATTAGAGGGGAGTTGAGGAGAACTTTTTTCACCCAGAGGGTGGTGGGGGTCTGGAACTCACTGCCTGAAAGGGTGGTAGAGGCAGAAACCCTCATCACATTTAAAAAGTACTCAGATATGCACTTGAAGTGCCGTAAACTGCAGGGCTACGGACCAAGAGCTGGAAAGTGGGATTAGGCAGGATCGCTCTTTTTCAACCGGCGCAGACACGATGGGCCAAATGGCCTCCTTCTGTGCCGTAAATTTCTGTGATTCTGTGATACTATTGTTGTAATATTGGGGTTAGCAGAAACACTATGCTACCAGTAATTGTTCTATTCCATTCAAGAATTCTCCAGAGAAATCGCAGTGTTAGATGTACGTCCTGGAATTTAACAACTCTATTTTCGGGGATTTGGGAGGGAACGGGAGAAATTTCGTGCATTATTTAATTCTAAGGATGTGAAATGCCATAAATCTGTGACCTTCTCTTCTCTCACCCCATGTATAATGAGCTAGCCATACATACAAGGCCACAAATTCGAGGATTTATTGCAGATACATTTTGGTACTGTTTCCCCTGGCTGGAGTGTCTAGAACTAGGGGTGATAGTCTCAGGATAAGGGGTCAGCCATTTAAGACTGAGATGAGATGGAATTTCTTCACTCAGAGGGTTGTGAATCTTTGTAATTCTCTGCCCCAGAGGGCCGTGGATGCTCAGTCATTGAGTATATTCAAGACTGAGATCGATCGATTTTTAGACACTAAGAGAATCAAGGGATGGGGCAGGAAAGTGGAGTTGAATGGCCTGTTTCTGTGCTGTATGCAACTATATGATTCCATGTAATTCTATGTCGGTAGATTAGCCATGACCTTATTGAATGGCGGAGCAGGCTCGAGGGGCCGCATGGCCGACTCCTGCTCCTATTTCTTAGGTCCTCATGTATAAGATGCATACTCTGTGCACAAACACTTGATATTTCTGGGGGAGAGATAGGGAAGAAAGAGGAGTGCAGATTATACTCCAAGATTTACAGGGTTAGGGGATAAAACACCAGAAAGTGCAAATTGCACACACTGTACTAAAAACAGATGGGTTACAAGTCGTTTCACGTTCCATTTTTTTTTTTTTACATTGAAGTACATTTTTGAGAAGGTTTTAAGTGCCACTCCCTGTTCCATCATTTACAAGAGAAGCCATCTCATACCTCATCTTGCCTTCAGCATCAATACTACACGTTTTTACAAAAATAAACTATTATTTGCACCGGTCCTTGTTCAATCCACTATTTTAAACCACATCAGTCAACTCCCAGCAGCTTCTGCACAAACCCAACACGGAAGGAGTCAAGGCCATCATTTCTTAAAGCTAAAGGTATCAAGGGATATGGGGAGAAGGCAGGTACAGGGTACTGAGTTTGGATGATCAGCCATGATCTCATCGAATGGCGGAGCAGGCTCGAGGGGCCGAATGGCCTACTCCTATCTTCTATGTTTCTATGTTAACTGTGCGTGTCTCCACCGCTGGGTTCTTGTGTTTAAATGTTGAAAAATTATTACTTTTTTTCTCTACGCACACAGATCTTGTACTCGAGAGCGGTTAGTTACATGAGTCCACCTTAATAGACAGCTTACCCCTCGGTCATAACTGTCTGCTCGTTCCACCTTCCAGGACAGATTCTCAATCTCGGCTTCCAGCTGCGCTTGCTGGTACTCAAACTGGAAAAGACAATGTTTCAAGTCAGTGAAGATACAAAGCCAGCACCAGCAGGGAACCAAAACCCACTACTTTACCGTGATTTGCAGATTTCATAGAATCATAGAAACTTACAGCACAGGAGGCGGCCATTCGGCCCGTCGTGCCTGTGCTGGCTCTTTGAAAGAGCTATCATGCTTAATCCCACACAACGTTTCCGCGCTCTACGGGTCTTGCGCAGCCGGCTCTTAAATGGAAAAACCGCGGGATTTTGAATGGGCCGCACAATCCGTTAAAAGGGCCGCGCGGCCCCCCAAAAATTAGAGGGAACATTGGCCCCACACACACACACACACTTTTTGTCTGCATCACTGTAAGTTCCGCATCCTCAAGTACCCGTCCAAGTCCCTTTTAAAATTATTTATGGAATCAGCTTCCGCCACCTTTTCAGGTCGAGTGTTCCAGATCCCGACAATTCTGGGTGAAAAAATTTCTCATCTCCCCTCTAGATCTTTTGCCAATGATTTTAAATCTATGACCTCTGGTTATTGACCCACTCGCCAGAGGGAATAGTTTTTCTCTCTCTACTCTATCAAAACCACTCATCATCTTGAAAACCTCCATTAGTTCACCTCTTACCCTCTCTGTTCCAAGGAGAACAGTCCTAACTTTTCCAACCTCTCCTCATAACTTAAGTCTCTCATCCCCGGTAACATCCTGGTCAACCTCCTCTGCACCCTTTACATCGTTCCTGAAGCGTGGTGCCCAGAATTGTCCAAAGTTTCTGCCCATTAGCACCAAAATCGGTGAGGACAAAGGGGGAATGCTGCCAGAGAGTCTGATGAGCAGGAGGAACTGTCATAACCCATAAGGACTTATTAAAGAGGATTAATGTCTATGGATGTTACCAGAGGGAGTATTTCCATCTCCAGCCCACTCCTGTCCATTTACTGATGGACAGCAACGGTCTTTTCTGACGCTATACGTTACTACAGAAGTGTGCAACTTCGTTTAAAAAAAAAAATCCTAGGGAAATAATACGTTTCCCTAGCGTCTGACAGCTCTGGAATAGCTCCCAGGTGGGTCAGTCACAGACCCCATTAAAACGGATGGACCCGTCCCAGGCCACCGGCAGACCCTCCCTTCCACTAACAGTATGGAAGCAGACTTGAGATAAAGGACCTGAAATGGTTGGTCTTTGCTGGGTTAAGAAAGTCTTCTTTAAAAAAAAAAATTTATATACATATTTGTATTTCTTAAGACACTGGAGCGGGACTTGAACAAAAGGTAGTTTTCCCCATACCTGCCTTCAGTACGTGTACAAAAATAATACTGTACATAGAACAAGAAAAAGTACATCTATTATGTGTGGCGTGGCATTTGTACAGATATATGCAATTCATATGAAGACTCTTATCAAATGAATAATGGCTCCTTCATCACGAACAGTCTGTCCTGTTGTTAGAAATCAATGCCCCTCTGCTATAGTGGCATAGAATGCTCAGCACACAGACAGCAGGAACCAACAAAGCCTCATAGCCAACCTGTACTGTACCAGATAGAAAGAAACAAATCAGCTTTCAGTCCGCGTACTGCCGACCATAAGGTAAAAGCTACTGAGATCACATTTTTAATTACAGGTTATTTAGCTTGAAAAATGGGCACAGGAGCTTGCTAGCGCAGTTACAAAATTCACAAGCCGAGTGAGATTAGAAGAATTTTAGCTTCACATCCAAGGTAATAGCACGTGCTGCCAGTAAAAGTAGTTAATTCTGGGTCAATTGATACCTTTAAAAAGGAAAGGCGCAGGAGCGGGAGGGAAGCTATGCGAGGGAAGTTGTGTGAGCGGGAGGGTGGGTGATGCGAGAGCGGGAGGGCGTGCGGGAGGGAAGCCGTGCTTGAGGAGGAGGGTGGGTGTGTGCGGGAGGGAAGTTGCGCGAGGAGGAGGAGGGCGGGTGTGTGCGGGGGAGGGGAGTCGCGCGAGGAGGAAGGTGGGTGCGTGCGGGAGGGAAGTTGCGCGAGGAGGAGGAGGGCGGGTGTGTGCGGGAGGGAAGTCGCGCGAGGAGGAAGGTGGGTGTGCGCGGGAGGGAAGTCGTGCTTGAGGAGGAGGAGGGCGGGTGTGTGCGGGAGGGAGGGAAGTCGCGCGAGGAGGAGGAGGGCGGGGTGTGTGCGGGAGGGAGGGGAGTCGTGCGAGGAGGAGGGCGGGTGTGTGCAGGAGGGAAGTCGCGCGAGGAGGAGGGCGGGTGTGTGCGGGAGGGAAGTCGTGCTTGAGGAGGAGGAGGGCGGGTGTGCGCGGGAGGGAGGGAAGTCGCGCGAGGAGGAGGGCGGGTGTGTGCAGGAGGGAAGTCGCGCGAGGAGGAGGGTGGGTGTGTGCGGGGGAGGGGAGTCGCGCGAGGAGGAGGAGGGCGGGTGTGTGCGGGAGGGAGGGGAGTCGTGCTAGGAGGAGGGCGGGTGTGTGCAGGAGGGAAGTCGCGCGAGGAGGAGGAGGGCGGGTGTGTGCGGGAGGGAGGGGAGTCGTGCGAGGAGGAGGGCGGGTGTGTGCAGGAGGGAAGTCGCGCGAGGAGGAAGATGGGTGTGTGCGGGAGGGAAGTCGCGCGAGGAGGAGGAGGGCGGGTGTGTGCGGGAGGGAGGGAAGTCACGCGAGGAGGAGGGCGGGTGTGTGCAGGAGGGAAGTCGCGCGAGGAGGAGGGCTGGTGTGTGCGGGAGGGAGGGAAGTCGCGCGAGGAGGAAGGTGGGTGTGTGCGGGAGGGAGGGGAGTCGTGCGAGGAGGAGGGCGGGTGTGTGCAGGAGGGAAGTCGCGCGAGGAGGAAGGTGGGTGTGTGCAGGAGGGAAGTCACGCGAGGAGGAGGGCGGGTGTGTGCAGGAGGGAAGTCGCGCGAGGAGGAGGGCGGGTGTGTGCGGGAGGGAGGGAAGTCACGCGAGGAGGAGGGCGGGTGTGTGCAGGAGGGAAGTCGCGCGAGGAGGAGGGCGGGTGTGTGCGGGAGGGAGGGAGGGAAGTCGCGCGAGGAGGAGGGCGGGTGTGTGCAGGAGGGAAGTCGCGCGAGGAGGAGGAGGGCGGGTGTGTGCAGGAGGGAAGTCGCGCGAGGAGGAAGAGGAGGGCGGGTGTGTGCGGGAGGGAAGTCGCGCGAGGAGGAGGAGGGCGGGTGTGTGCAGGAGGGAAGTCGCGCGAGGAGGAGGAGGGCGGGTGTGTGCGGGAGGGAGGGGAGTCGTGCGAGGAGGAGGGCGGGTGTGTGCAGGAGGGAAGTCGCGCGAGGAGGAAGGTGGGTGTGTGCAGGAGGGAAGTCACGCGAGGAGGAGGGCGGGTGTGTGCAGGAGGGAAGTCGCGCGAGGAGGAGGGCGGGTGTGTGCGGGAGGGAGGGAAGTCGCGCAAGGAGGAGGGCGGGTGTGTGCAGGAGGGAAGTCGCGCGAGGAGGAGGAGGGCGGGTGTGTGCAGGAGGGAAGTCGCGCGAGGAGGAGGAGGGCGGGTGTGTGCAGGAGGGAAGTCGCGCGAGGAGGAGGAGGGCGGGTGTGTGCAGGAGGGAAGTCGCGCGAGGAGGAAGAGGAGGGCGGGTGTGTGCGGGAGGGAGGGGAGTCGCGCGAGGAGGAGGAGGGCGGGTGTGTGCGGGAGGGAGGGGAGTCGCGCGAGGAGGAGGAGGGCGGGTGTGTGCGGGAGGGAGGGGAGTCATGCGAGGAGGAGGGCGGGTGTGTGCAGGAGGGAAGTCGCGCGAGGAGGAGGAGGGCGGGTGTGTGCAGGAGGGAAGTCGCGCGAGGAGGAGGAGGGCGGGTGTGTGCAGGAGGGAAGTCGCGCGAGGAGGAGGAGGGCGGGTGTGTGCAGGAGGGAAGTCGCGCGAGGAGGAGGAGGAGGGCGGGTGTGTGCAGGAGGGAAGTCGCGCGAGGAGGAGGAGGGCGGGTGTGTGCGGGAGGGAGGGGAGTCGTGCGAGGAGGAGGGCGGGTGTGTGCAGGAGGGAAGTCGCGCGAGGAGGAAGGTGGGTGTGTGCAGGAGGGAAGTCACGCGAGGAGGAGGAGGGCGGGTGTGTGCAGGAGGGAAGTCGCGCGAGGAGGAGGAGGGGCGGGTGTGTGCGGGAGGGAGGGAAGTCGCGCAAGGAGGAGGGCGGGTGTGTGCAGGAGGGAAGTCGCGCGAGGAGGAGGAGGGCGGGTGTGTGCAGGAGGGAAGTCGCGCGAGGAGGAGGAGGGCGGGTGTGTGCAGGAGGGAAGTCGCGCGAGGAGGAGGGCTGGTGTGTGCGGGAGGGAGGGAAGTCGCGCGAGGAGGAAGGTGGGTGTGTGCGGGAGGGAGGGGAGTCGTGCGAGGAGGAGGGCGGGTGTGTGCAGGAGGGAAGTCGCGCGAGGAGGAAGGTGGGTGTGTGCAGGAGGGAAGTCACGCGAGGAGGAGGGCGGGTGTGTGCAGGAGGGAAGTCACGCGAGGAGGAGGGCGGGTGTGTGCAGGAGGGAAGTCGCGCGAGGAGGAGGGCGGGTGTGTGCGGGAGGGAGGAAAGTCGCGCGAGGAGGAGGGCGGGTGTGTGCAGGAGGGAAGTCGCGCGAGGAGGAGGAGGGCGGGTGTGTGCAGGAGGGAAGTCGCGCGAGGAGGAAGAGGAGGGCGGGTGTGTGCGGGAGGGAAGTCGCGCGAGGAGGAGGAGGAGGGCGGGTGTGTGCAGGAGGGAAGTCGCGCGAGGAGGAGGAGGGCGGGTGTGTGCGGGAGGGAAGTCGCGCGAGGAGGAAGGTGGGTGTGTGCAGGAGGGAAGTCACGCGAGGAGGAGGGCGGGTGTGTGCGGGAGGGAGGGAAGTCGCGCGAGGAGGAGGAGGGCGGGTGTGTGCGGGAGGGAGGTCGCGCGAGGAGGAGGAGGGCGGGTGTGTGCAGGAGGGAAGTCGCGCGAGGAGGAGGAGGGCGGGTGTGTGCGGGAGGGAAGTCGCGCGAGGAGGAGGAGGGCGGGTGTGTGCAGGAGGGAAGTCGCGCGAGGAGGAGGGCGGGTGTGTGCAGGAGGGAGGGAAGTCGCGCGAGGAGGAGGGCGGGTGTGTGCGGGGGAGGGGAGTCGCGCGAGGAGGAGGAGGGCGGGTGTGTGCAGGAGGGAAGTCGCGCGAGGAGGAGGAGGGCAGGTGTGTGCGGGGGAGGGGAGTCGCGCGAGGAGGAGGGTGGGTGTGTGCGGGGGAGGGGAGTCGCGCGAGGAGGAGGGTGGGTGTGCGAGGGGGAGGGGAGTCGCGCGAGGAGGAGGGCGGGTGTGTGCGGGAGGGAAGTCGCGCGAGGAGGAGGAGGAGGGCGGGTGTGTGCAGGAGGGAAGTCGCGCGAGGAGGAGGGCGGGTGTGTGCGGGGGAGGGGAGTCGCGCGAGGAGGGCGGCGGGTGTGTGCGGGAGGGAGGGAAGTCACGCGGAGGAGGGGGGCGGCGGGAGGGAAGCTGTGCGAATGGCCTTTTCCTTTTTCTAAGTTTCATTTTGTGAATTGGCATTTTACATCAGCAGAAATGTGTGGACAACTGGGCAGCATGGTATAGCACCTGGGATCAAAATCATCTTCTCCCAATCAGTCGAGACCAAGAGCTTAAAGAAAACTATCAGACCCATTTGAGAAAGAAATCATCACTTTGCTCAATTCCCAGGGACAGAAGGTAAAAATTAGACGGCTTGGAGAAAGGACGTCAGGCTGGACCTTTTCACCCAAAAAAAGAGCTATGGCGCCAGTTACCAGCGAAGACCTTTGACGTGGGCAGTGTTAATGAGTTCAACATATAATTAGTTGAGTTTCTGAAGAGAGAAGGGATTGATGGATATGGTGAGAAGGTCAAGTCTATCAAAAACATTCTTGTTGGACCAAATGGCATTTGCCCGTTTTAAAAAATTCTTGCAATTACACTTTGTAAGAAAATAAGAAACACCATCAATTTCTCCACTGGTGTCCGGATTCTTTAGGTGATGTGGAAACTCAGGGCCGATTAAGTTGAGGTCAATAAAATAATGAATGGTCTTTATTATGTTCACATTGTCAAATGATTTCAATTAATTCGATAGGTTGGGGAAGGACCAGAGTTGACATTTGTAAGTTAAGCGAGAGTAGAATTAGGTTAGCTGTTAGATGGTCCTTCTTTTCCCAAAGGACAGCTGCTGGTTTGTGCAGCGAGTGCTGGTTTTTGCTGTATACCTTCAAAAGACAGCTGGACCAGTATCTGGCTGGGCCAGAGATCACGTCATAGGTGCCAAGAAATATTAATCATGCTCAATCTGGTCTCCTGGACTAGTTTCAATTGCCTTGGGGGGGGGGGAAGAGGAATTTTCCTGTTTTTTTCGCCTCTCCGAGGAGATTAATGGCTTCTGGTGGGTAGGGAGTATCCGAATCGTGATGCAATGCATCACAACTTTAAGGAACAGGCTGGTTTGACTAGCTGATCTTTTCCTGTCCAACATTTTTGTATGGTGATATGATTACAGGACTATTTTTTTCCCCCCTCCACTTATTTTTCTATTCTATTGGATTTTTTAAATTTTTTCTTCTGGTCCTCTGCTAACTTTCAAATGCCACATCTTTTTTTAAACAGTGCAGCTTCCAGCAAAATGACTTTTACAGATTCTGATACTCTGAAGAACTGCAAACCCATAAAAGGGGCAAAAATGCTGCTTTTGCCCAGAAATGAAATGTTGAAATCTGGGCGATTAGAAAAACTTTAAAAAAAAATAAGTGGAGCTAAACCACAGTCATGAAGTTAGGAGAGCCCACTTCATGTAAGTGTGAATGGGCTTCAACCAAACTCTCATTAAAAAAGAAAGTGAGGGGGAACACCGAATTAAAGGGCATTATAGTGAAAACATTTGCCATTTTCTACACATTATAAGACTTGCATTTATATAGCGCCTTCCACGACCACCGGACGTCCCAAAGCGCTTTACAGCCAATGAAGTACTTTTGAAGTGTAGTCACTGCTGTAATGTAGGAAACGCGGCAGCCAATTTGCGCACAGCAAGCTCCCACGAACAGCAATGTGATAATGACCAGATAATCTGTTTTAGTGATGTTGATTGAGGGATAAATATTGGCCAGGACACCAGGGATAACTCCCCTGCTCTTCTTCGAAATAGTGCCATGGGATCTTTTACGTCCACCTGAGAGAGCAGTCGGGGCCTCGGTTTAACGTCTTATGTGAAAGACGGCACCTCCGACAGCACAGCACTCCCTTAGCACTGGCACTGGAGTGTCAGCCTAGTTTTGTGTGCTCAGGTCTCTGGAGTGGGACTTGAACCCACAACCTTCTGGCTCAGAGGCGAGGGTGCTACCCACTGAGCCACAACTGACAGTACAATCAGTTTTAAAGGACAAATTCTTAGTCCAAGAAACATACTCAACATACAACATTGCTATTTTCCAGAAAATAACAGACAGTCTAACTTAAAAAAAAAAGTTTTAAAATTAGTTTGCATGCTATTTGCAGGGCAACGGGAAAAGAGCAGGGGAGTGGAACTAATCAGATAGCTCTTGTAAACAGCCGACATAAACACGATGGGCCGAATAGCCTCCTTCTGTGCTGTATCGTTCTATGATTCTATGAACTCCAGTAAATGTAACCTCTGTCATTATGATCATCAGTTTACAATGACAACCGAGAACCAATAGGTGGCACGACGCTCATGGCCTTTATATACCACGGTATCTGTACAACACTCCCCTTGGTCTGCTCTTTAGGTGAAATAAAACAAAACTGATCTGGCATTATATTTAAATTGCAACATAAAGCATTCAGCTGAAAAAGCCATCATTATGACACCGTATCTGTTGCCTCACAAACAGCAATTTTTTGCACACGCCCATGCACACTTTTCAGTAGGAGAGCTCAGTGAATGCAGCACAAATTGGGAGACTATTTGTTTTTTTTATGACTGAGTTTCTGGTCCTGCTGCCATGGTAAAATACGTTTTATCAGCTTTTTAGGACAAATGTTTTGAATAACATAGCACTACAATTCTGCAATACAAAGGCAAAATGCTGCGGATGCTGGAAATCTGAAATAGAAACAGAAAATGCTGGAAATACTCAGGTCAGGCAGCATCTGTGGAGAGAGAGAGAGAAACAGAGTTAACGTTCCGACGAAAGGTCATTGACCTGAAACATTGTTAACTCTGTTGAGTACTTCCATCATTTTCTGTTTATACTACAATTCTGTACTTTGCTGGCCTTTTTTTTGTAACCTGTGCACGGTTGTAACCCATTCACAGCTACATGGTACGGACCAGGTATCACAAAAGTCCCTGACCTCAAACAGGATGCACCAAATCATTGAGACACAGTTTTTGGATTGCATCTAAAAGCGAAAGGGCTGTGTGCCACACTGAGTTGCTAAATTACATTTTGGACAATAACTGGTTGTTATGAAGATAGAAGACAGCACCATTCAAAATGTGTCTGTGCAAAGCTCTTACCAGTTTCTTCCTGGGCCCAGATTCCATATAGTATGCATATGGATACGTATACTGCAAAGTGTAACGACACTATAGAAAGGAAAACAAAGATGACATTTATTGCAGAAGTTGTATGTTAAAAGGTTATTTTAAAGTGAATTTAGTAACAAAAAGCAGTTAATTTTTTTTGGGGGGGCGTGGAGGGAAAAAGAAAGAGAAATTACTTATTTCTCTCCTAGTATCATCGAGATAGCTCGGAGGACTGGTGCAAGTATGATGGGCAGAAGGGCCACTTTCTTTGCAGTAAATTCTTTTTTTATTCATTCATGGGATGTGGGCGTCGCTGGCAAGGCCAGCATTTCCTGATCTTAGGGAGTGGTTGAGAATCTACAAGCGCCTGCCAATCTACAGTACTAATAAATTGGCCCAGGAACCGGAAATAGCCACTAATTGACTTCAGCCTCTGCACAGAAACGCGTAGTCTGTAACTGACCACTGGATGCGCCTCAACAGCAATCAGACCTTTCGACCTCAAAGGGACACTAAGGGAATCAAGGAATATGGGGATAGGGCGGGAAGATGGAGTTGAGGTCGAAGATCAGCCGTGATCTTACTGAATGGCAGAGCAGGCTCGAAGGGCTGAATGGCCGACTCCTGCTCCTATTTCTTGTGTTCTTATGACACATGAGTTACAGACAGCTTCACCCAAGCAGCAGAATAACCCATTTGTGTGTTACACGGTATAATGCTCCTGTCCTTGTAAACCAGATTCACGGGAGAACTAAAATCATTGTTTGCTGACCGACCAAAAAAAAAAACCCGTTAAATATATTTGGAACCACGTCTCAGAAGAAATCCAACTGGTCCCATTTCATTCTCACCACTAGAGGGATGCTGTGGCATCGGTGGGTGGGTGTGTGGCTGAGATTGCAACCAGCTGGAGCTCTGTGGATGTAATCATAAAAATAACTGACCGGCTGCGGAGCGTCAGCCAGCGAATGCAAATTCAAAACTGACAAGTCATTTCGAGAGGTTTTAACAGTTAAAGATGACAAGCAAGCCACAATTACGCCAGCCTTCCCAGAACAGATGACATACAATGACCTCATTCCACCTACTATGGCAAGAATGCACATTATTACTGGCTGCAATTCTTTTGAACACAAGATGACACAGGTCAGTGTCCTCAGGAAAAAAAAATCTTCCCTCCAACATTAGCAAAACATTTTTCGCTGTTGCCCAGCCCAGGTTCACGGAGCTGCTCCATGCTTTCTCTCCCCCGCCCCACTCAAACTTTCACCCCCTCCTCTCCTGGAGTCGGTGACTCACGCCAAGGGATATTCCACAGGTGGAGGCAGCCCTCTAAGCACTTTGCCCAAATGGCTGTTCTTCAGCCGAGACAGTACATATCGGCAAGCTATTGAACCACATGTGTACTACAAACAGGCTTGATCCTGTCCACACCCAAAGCCCACATACTTCCCATTAGGGGCTACTGGACAGCAAGCAGGAATCATCCCCGTTATTATCCCTGCCCGCCACAGGAAAGCACAACCCAACTAACTGGAGCAACAAGCAACAATAAATTTAACAAGAACCCTTCAACCTTCGCCATACTTAAACACTGCCATACAGTACTTAGAAACTAAACTAGTGACATCTATTGGTAGGAATTGTTCGGCTTAATTTCCATAGTAATGAATACTCCGGAAATCATAATGACTAATCCGAACTTTTTGGAGGCAAATGTCTGGAGCCATTTAAAAGACAGTTACTACTATGTAAAACTATGTAAGCAGCAGAATAATATTCACGACTTACATGGTAAAATGCTCCTACCCTTGTAAAACAGGATGCGCTCCGACCCACCGAGAGCAGCGCCACAAAATATGCTTCGATGGGGAGGGGGGAGGGATGAGCTAGATGGGCCAAATGGCCTCTTGCCATCTGCGCTTATTTTTGTGATCAGTTCCCAGCGCACAAGACTCCACTGTATTAGAAATGTCTTTTCTCATGCCTTTAAACTGGCCGGCAATCCAGCCCAAACACGGGGTCAAGATCTCCTTAGCTACAAGGTCTACAGTCGTAATCTAATTGCCTAGTGTTCGCCGCTGATGCCTGCACACAGGAAGCTTCCACCAGAGGTCACAGGATAACCAATCGGAACCTTGGCCAAGGCCAACTCAGCCTACATCGGAGTTCGAATTTGGGACATTCCTGGTGTGTATGTCTGATTACCAGGCTGGACAGTACATTTACCCACTAGACCATGAATTAAAGAACAACAACAGCTGGCATTTATGTAACGCCTTCAAAGTAGTAAATATTCCCAAGGCGCATCACAGGAGCGTAATCAGACAAAATTTGACACCGAGCTACGGAAGGAGATATTAGGACAGGTGACCAAAAGCTTGGACACAGAGGTAGGTTCTAAGGAGCATCTTAAAGGAGAGAGAGTTAGACGTGGGAAAAGAGGCTTAGGGAGGGAATTCCAGTGCTTAGGGCCTAGGCAGCTAATAGGAATTAGGGAGGCTTTAACCCAGGTTTTCCCCTATCTCTGTAATCACCTCCAGCCCTACAACCCTCTAAGATCTCTGCGCTCCTCCAATGCTGGCCTCTTGCACATCCCCGATTTTCAATTGTGGAGCGATGAAAATCGGGGATGCGCAAGAGGCCAGAATTGGAGGAACGGAGACAGCTCAAAGGGTTGTAGGGCTGGAGGTGGTTACAGAGATAGGAAAACCTGGGTTAAAGCCTCCCTAATTATCATTTGCTTGGGCGATTTCAATAGGAGACACCATAATTTAAGATTGAAATTGTAGTGAACGAAAGCAACGCATTGAAAGAACTCAGCAGTGACTCGTATTTTCATGGGCACTTAGAAGCTCCACTTCGTACTCGGTCTATCCCAGAACTAGCCGAGTTACCTAGTTTGTGCTAGTCTGTGGGCAAGCGACTCAGCGAGCACTAAATACCTTGGCAAGGAGCTTGGCAGCATTCTGTAAGTACTGCCAATCGATCCACGTTCCCAGATTGTTCATAACTCGCTCCTGGATTTTCTCTTGGATCCGCTGATATGTCTGTGCTTCTAGCTGCAGACTCTTATTGTGGTTTTCCCACTGTAAAGATAAAAGAGATACAGATAGGGATGGTAACATTCACTTACACCTAACACCCCACCTCCCTTGGGGAAAAAAAATTCCCATGACAATGAAAGGACCCCAGAACATTCATTATCACTGGATTATTGTTCCTTCCTTCCAGAAATGACATCAACAACAATGAGGAATGAGAGATGATCTCACTGAAACATATAAAATTCTTAAAGGGCTTGATAGGGTAGATGGTGGGATGTTGTTTCCCCTGGCTGGAGAGTCTAGCACTAGGGGGCACAGTCTCAGGATAAGGGGTTGGCCATTTAAGACTGAGATGAGAAGAAACTTCTTCACTCAGAGGGTTACGAATCTTTGGAATTCTCTACCCCAGAGGGCTGTGGATGCTCAGTGGTTGAGTATATGCAAGACAGAAGTCGATAGATTTTTGGATATTAAGGGAATAAAGGGATATGGAGACAGTGCAGGAAGGTGGAGTTGAGGTAGAAGATCAGCGATGATCTTATTGAATGGCGGTGCAGGCTCAGCACCAAATGGCCTATTCCTGCTCCTATTTCTTATGTTCTTATGAGGAAATTCTGTACTCAACACTTCCTCTTCCACGGGATTGGGATTCAAACTCCTGCCTCTTAAATCAGCAGTCCAATGCTTTATAACATCGAAGAGCCGGTCATGGTAGATGCTGCCACCTTCTCCATAGATGGAAGATTAAAGCATCCCCATCATGGGACTGTGGAGCTCCTGATCAGACTCTGGAGCACATCATTGAGCACTGCCCTCAGAGGAAATTCACAGGCAGCCTACAAGATATCCACGCTGTTACACCGGAAGCTTTGGCCTGGATATCTGACTTAGATATTGACATTTAATTTGTTTATTGCTACTACCATACAAAATAAGAAGATCGAAGAATAAGAAGGAGTGAGTGAGCGAGGGTGAGTGAGCGAGCGAGCGTGAAAAGAACAGGGCCAGGCATGGCTGCAAGGCTCACCAAGCTAAACAGCCGACACTCACAACCTGAAACTACATGTGATCAATGACCAATGGAGCCTGCTGGCACCCATGGGACCTTAACCAGCAAGAGTCGGCAGCTTCAGGGGAGAAGAAAAAGACTTGCATTTATACAGTGCCTTTCAGAACCTCGGGACGTCGCAAAGCGCTTTGTAGCCAATTAAATACTTTTGAAGTGTAGTCGCTGTGTGATGTAGGAAACACGGCAGCCAATTTTGCGCACAGCAAGCTCCCACAAACAGCAGTGTGACAATGACCAGATAATCTGTTTTTGTGATGTTGATTGAGGGATAAATATTGGCCCCAGGACACCAGGGAGAACTCCCCTGCTCTACTTCAAAATAGTGCTATGGGATCTTTTACGCCCACCTGAGAGAGCACACGGGGCCTCGGTTTAACATCTCATCTGAAAGACGGTACCTCCGACACTGCAGCACTCCCTCGGTACTGCACTGGAGTGTCAGCCTAGGTTTTTGTGCTCAAGTGTCTGGAGTGGGACTTGAATCCACAACTTTCTGACTTGGAGGCGAGTGCTACCCACTGAATCACAGCTGACACAGGTGGAAAGAACAGTTATTTTCTAACATCCATCCAGCCAATCTAACTCTTACCCTTTCAAAGTAGAATAAGTATTTCTTCAAGGCTTCCCTGGCCTGTGCCTGCTGGCTCTGGTTCACAATGTCGGGATTCTCCTTGTACCGACTGCACTCGTAGTACTCGCTGCCATGTGTCTTCCAGTCTCCCAGGCACATCCAGCAGAAATCTGAACAGAAATTAACACAATTATGTAATGGGGAGCTTGACTTGGTAAATTTCAATAGTACGTAATGGGAACGGTAGCGTAGTGGTAATGTCACTGGGCTAGTAATCTACAGGCCTGGACTATTGGTCCAGAGACGTGACTTCAAATCCCACCACGGCATTTAATTTAAATTCAGTTAATTAAATATATCTGGAATAATTACTAGTATCAGTAATGGTAACCATGAAAACTATCGGATTGTTGTAAAAACCCATCTGGTTCACTAATGTCCTTTAGGGAAGGAAATCTGCCATCCTTACCCGGTCTGGCCTATATGTGACTCCAGACCCACAGCAATGTGGTTGACTCTTAACTGCCCTCTGAAATGGCCTAGCAAGCCACTCAGTTGTAACAAACTGCTACGAAAAACAATAAAATGAATGAAACCGGACGGAACACCCTGCATCGACCTCGGCACCGTCTACGGACACATGGCAACGGCACACCCAGCCCAGTCCCTACCATCACAGAAGCCAGTCTTCAGCCAATTCGATTCACTCCACGTGCTATCAAGAAACGGCTGAGCGCACTGGATACAGCAAAGGCTATGGGCCCCGACAACATCCCGGCTATCGTGCTGAAGACTTGTGCTCCAGAACTAGGCGTGCCTCTAGCCAAGCTTTCCAGTACAGCTACAACACTGGCATCTATCCGACAATGTGGAAAACTGCCCAGGTATGTCCTGTCCACAAAAAGCAGGACAAATCCAACACGGCCAATTACCGCCCCATCAGTCTACTCTCAATCATCAGCAAAGTGATGGAAGGTGTCATCGAAAGTGCTATCAAGCAGCACTTACTCACCAATAACCTGCTCACAGATGCCCAGTTTGGGTTCCGCCAAGACCACTCAGCTCCCGACCTCATTACAGCCTTGGTCCAAACATGGACAAAGGAGCTGAATTCCAGAGGTGAGGTGAGAGTGACATCAAGGCAGCATTTGACCGAGTGTGGCATCAAGGGGCCCTAGTAAAACTGAAATCAATGGGAATTGGGGGGAAAACGCTCTACTGGCTGGAGTCATACCTAGCACAAAGGAAGATGGTTGTAGTAGTTCAAGGTCAATCATCACAGTCCCAGCACATCGCTGCAGGAGTTCCTCAGAGCAGTGTCCTTGGCTCAACCATCTTCAGCTGCTTCATCAATGACCTTCCCTCCAACATAAGGTAAGGAATGGGGATGTTTGCTGATGACTGCACAGTGTTCAGTGCCATTAACAACTCCTCAGATAATGAATCAGTCCATTCCCACATGCAACAAGACCTGGACGACGTTCAGGCTTGGGCTGATAAGTGGCAGGTAACATTCGCGCCACAGAAGTGCCAGGCAATGACTATCTCCAACAAGCGAGAGTCTAACCACCTCCCCTTGACATTCAACAGTATTATCATTGCTGAATCCCCCACCATCAACATCCTGGGGGTCACCATTGACCAGAAACTTAACTGGACCAGCCACATAAATACTGTGGCAACAAGAGCAGGTCAGAGGCTAGGTATTCTGCGGCGAGTGTCTCACCTCCCAATTCCCCAAAGCCTTTTCACCATCTACAAGGCACAAGTAAGGAGTGTGATGGAATACTCTCCACTTGCCTGGATGAGTGCAGCTCAAACAACACTCAAGAAGCTCGACACCATCCAGGACAAAGCAGCCCGCTTGATTGGCACCCCATCCACCACCTTAAACATTCACTCCCTCCACCACCGGTGTACCGTGGCTGCAATGTGTACCATCCACAAGATGCACTGCAGCAACTCGCCAAGGCTTCTTCGGCAGCACCTCCCAAACCCGCGACCTCTTCCACCTAGAAGAACAAGGGCAGCAGGCGCATGGGAACACCACCACCTCCAAGTTCCCCTCCAAGTCACACACCATCCTGACTTAGAAGTATATCACCGATTCTTCATCGTTGCTGGGTCAAAATCCTGGAACTCCCTCCCTAACAGCACTGTGGGAGTACCTTCACCACACGGATGCAGCAGTTCAAGGCGGCGGCTCACCACCACCTTCTCAAGGGAAATTAGGGATGGGCAATAAATGCTGGCCTTGCCAGCGCCGCCCACATCCCATAAACGAATAAAAAAATCAAGTGGCTGGCCCTGAATTTTTTTTTCCCCTCCTTAGAATTACTAAGTTAAAGTTCAACACTCCTTTAAGATCCAACGCTAAAGGATATCCTACAAATCACTCTCTACCTGGTCCAATTGCTAAATGCGCTGCCCGGGAACATGCAGAACAGGAAGGTCCTTGGTTCCATCCATTAATAAACATTAGCCAGGGCAGTAGTGGGGACGCAATAGTCCTCAGCACTTCTGCACTGTTAAGAACATAAGAATTAGGAGCAGGAGTAGACCACATGGCCCCTCGAGCCTGCTCCGCCATTCAGTAAGATCATGGCTGATCTTCGACCTCAACTCCACTTTCCCACCCAATCTCCATATCCCTTGAATCCCCTGGAGTCCAAAAACCAATCTATCTGAGCCTTGAACATACTCAACGATTCAGCATCCACAGCCCTTTTGGGGTAGAGAAATCCAAAGACACTCAACGCTCGGAGTGAAAGCAGGGAAGAAGGAAAAAATCCTACCTGTGATACATTAATTCGTTCTGCAAACACACTACACTCACTGTCAACTTTGTCCACAATTGCTGTCAATTTTATAGAGTCATAGAGTTATACAGCACAGAAAGAGGCCCGTCGGCCCATCGTGTCCGCGCCGGCCATCAAGCCCTATCTACTCTAATCCCATTTTCCAGCACTTGGTCCGTAGCCTTGTATGCTATGGCGTTTCAAGTGCTCATCTAAATGCTGTTTGAATGTTGTGAGGGTTCCTGCCTCTACCACCCTTTCAGGCAGTGAGTTCCAGATTCCAACCACCCACTGGGTGAAAAAGTTTTTCCTCAAATCCCCTCTAAACCTCCTGCCCCTTACCTTGAAACTATGTCCCCTGGTTATTGACCCCTCTACTAAGGGGAAAAGTTCCTTTCTATCTGCCCTATCTATGCCCCTCATAATTTTGTACACCTCAATCAGGTCCCCCCTCAGCCTTCTCTGCTCTAAGGAAAACAACCCCAGCCTGTCCAGTCTCTCTTCATAGCTGAAGCGCTCCAGCCCAGGTAACATCCTGGTGAATCTCCTCTGCACCCTCTCCAGCGCAATCACATCCTTCCTATAGTGTGGCGACCAGAACTGCACACAGTATTCCAGCTGTGGCCTAACTAGCGTTTTGTACAGCTCCATCATAACCTCCCTGCTCTTATATTCTATGCCTCGGCTAATGAAGGCAAGTATCCCATATGCCTTTTTAACCACCTTATCTACCTGTCCTGCTGCCTTCAGGGATCTATGTACATGCACACCAAGGTCCCTCTGATCCTCTGTCCTTCCTAGGGTCCTACCATTTATTGTGTATTCCCTTGCCTTGTTAGTCCTCCCAAAATGCATCACCTCACACTTTTCAGGGTTAAATTCCATTTGCCACTGTTCTGCCCATCTGACCAACCCGTCTATATCGTCCTGTAGCCTGAGGCTTCCCTCCTCGCAATTACCACTCCACCAATTTTCGTGACATAGACATAGAAGATAGGAGCAGGAGTAGGCCATTCGGCCCCTCGAGCCTGTTCCGCCATTTAATGAGATCATGGCTGATCATCCAAGTTCAGTACCCTGTCCCTACTTTCTCCCCATATCCCTTGATCCCTTTAGTCTTAATAGAAACATCTGCGAACTTACTGATCATACCTCCTACATTCATATCTAAATCATTAATGTACACTACAAACAGCAAAGGACCCAGCACCTATCCCTGCGGTACACCACTGGACACAGGCTTCCAATCACAAAAACAACCTTCGACCATCACCCTCTGCCTCCTGCCACTAAGCCAATTTTGGATCCAATGTGCCAAATTGCCCTGGATCCCATGGGCTCTTACCTTCTTGACCAGTCTCCCATGCAGGACTTTGTCAAAGGCCTTACTGAAGTCCATGTAGACTACATCAACTGCACTACCCTCATCCACACACCTAGTCACCCCCTCGAAAAATTCAATCAAATTGGTCAGACATGATCTCCCCCTGACAAAGCCATGCTGACTATCCTTGATTAATCCTTGCCTCTCCAAGTGGAGACTAATTCTGTCCCTCAGAATTCTTTCCAATAATTTCCCTACCACTGATGTTAGGCTCACTGGCCTGTAAATCCCTGGTTTATCCCTACTACCCTTCTTGAATAATGGTACTACGTTAGCTGTCCTCCAGTCCTCTGGCACCTCCCCTGTGGCCAGAGAGGTTCTGAAAATTTGTGCCAGAGCCCCTGCAATCTCCTCCCTTGCCTCACACAGCAGCCTGGGATACAGCTCGTCTGGGCCTGGGGATTTATCCACTTTTAAGCCCGCTAAAACCGCTCGTACCTCCTCCCTATCAATACTAATTTATTCAAGTATATCACAATCCCCCTGCCTGATTTCTATGCCTACATCGTCCTTCTCCATAGTGAACACAGATGCAAAATATTTATTTAAAAACCTCACCCACATCTTCCGGCTCTACACAGATTGCCACTTTGGTCCCTAATGGGCCCTACTCTTTCCTTGGTTATCCTCTTGCCCTTAACATACTTATAAAACACCTTGGGATTTTCCTTTATTTTGCCCGCCGGTGTTTTTTCATGCCCCCTCTTCGCTCTCCTAATTTCTTTTTTTAAGTACCCCCCTGCACTTTCTATACTCCTCTCGGGCTTCCACTGTTTTAGTCCTTTGTATCTGCCAAAAGCCTCCCTTTTTTTCCTAATCCATTCTTGTATATACCTTGACATCCAGGGTTCCCTGGGCTTGTTGGTCCCACCCTTGACCTTTACGGGAACATGTTGGCATTGTACTGTCTCTATTTCCTTTCTGAAAGATTCCCACTGCTCTGATGTGGATTTTCCTACAAGTAGCTGATCCCAGTCCACTTTGGCCAGATCCTGCCTTATCATATTAAAATCGGCCTTCCCCCAATTTAGAACCTTTATTTCCGGTCCATCTTTGTCCTTTTCCATGACCACCTTAAATCTCACCGAATTATGGTCACTGTCACCAAAATGCTCTCCTACTGACACTTCTACCACTTGCCCGGCTACATTCCCTAGAATTAGGTCCAGTACCGCCCCCTCTCTTGTCGGACTTTCTACATGCTGGCTCAAAAAGCTCTCCTGGATGCACTTTAAGAATTCCGCACCCTCTAAGCCTTTCACACTCTGACTATCCCAGTTATTATTGGGGAAGTTGAAATCCCCTACTATTATCACCTTATTATTTCTACACTTCTCTGAGATTTGCCTACATATCTATTCCTCTATCTCCCCCTGACTGTTTGGGGGCCAATAGTACACTCCCAGCAAAGTGCTTGCCCCCTTTTTGTTTTTAAGTTCTACCCATATGGCCTCATTAGAGGAACCTGCTAAGATATCATCCCTCCTTACAGCAGTAATTGACTCCTTGATTAATATTGCGACACCCCCTCCTCTTTTACACCCCCCTCTGTCTCGCCTGAAGATTCTATACTCCGGAATATTGAGCTGCCAGTCCTGCCCCTCCCTCAACCATGTCTCTGTGATAGCAACAATATCATACTCCCATGTGTTCATCAACACCTTCAATTCATCAGCCTTACTCGCAAGACTCCTTGCATTAAAATAAATGCCATCCAGCCTTGCGCCGTTACATATTTGCTCTGCCTTTCAGGCTGACTTGTTTTTTCCTCTATATTTGGCTGTGCATCACCCCCTACTATAGCTCCACTCCGTATCCCATCCCCCTGCCAAGTTAGTTTAAACCCCCCCCAACAGTACTAGCAAACCTCCCCGCAAGGATGTTGGTCCCGTTCCGGTTCAGGTGCAACCCGTCTGACTTGTACAGGTCCCACCTTCCCCAGAAGCAGACCCAGTGATCCAGGAAACTAAAGCCCTCCCTCCTGCACCAACTCTTTAGCCACGCATTCATCTGCTCTATCCTCCTATTCCTATACTCACTAGCTCGTGGCACCGGGAGTAATCCAGAGATTACAACCTTTGAGGTCCTGCTTTTTAATCTGCTACCTAGCTCCCTAAATTCTTGTTGCAGGACCTCATCCCTCTTTCTACCTATGTCGTTGGTACCAATGTGAACCACGACCTCTGACTGTTCGCCCTCCATTATCATAGAATGGTTACAGTATGGAAGAAGGCCTTTTGGCCCGTCGAGCCCGTGCCGGCTCTCTGCAAGAGCACTTCAACTAGTCCCACTCCCCCGCCACCTTACAAATTTCTTTCCAACAGGTACTTATCCAACTCCCTTTTGAAAGCCGTGATTGAATCTGCCTCCACCACCCTTTCAGGCAGTGCATTCCAGATCTTAACCACTCGCTGAGTAAAAAAGTTTTTTCTTACGTCGCCTTTGGTTCTTTTGCCAATCACCTTAAATCTGTCCCCCTCTGGTTCTCGACCCTTCTGCCAATGGGAACAGTTTCCCTCTATCTACTCTGTCCAGACCCCTCATGATTTTGAACACCTCTATCAAATCTCCTCTGCTCCAAGGAGAACAACCCCAGCTTCTCCAGTCTATCAACGTTACTGAAGTCCCTCATTCCTGGAATCATTCTCGTAAATATTTTCTACACCCTCTCTAAGGCCTTCACATCCTTCCTAAAGTTTGGTGCCCAGAATTGGACAAGTACTCCAGTTGGGGCCGAACCAGTGTTTTATACAGGTTCATCATCATTTCCATACTTTTGTACTCTATACCTCTATTTATGAAGTCCAGGATTCCGTAAGCGTTTTTAACTGCTTTCTCAACCTGCCCTGCCACCTTCAACGATTTGTGCACATATACCCCCAGGTCTCTCTAGTTCGTGCACCCTTTTCAGGATTGTACCATTTATATTTCCTCTCCTCATTCTTTCTACCAAAATGTATCACTTCACACTTTTCTGCGTTAAATTTCATCTGCCACGTGTCTGCCCATTTCACCAGCCTGTCTATGTCTTCCTGAAGTCTATCACTCTCCTCCTCACTGTTCACTATACTTCCAAGTTTTGTGTCATCTGCAAATTTTGAAATTGTGCCCTGTACACCCACGTCCAAGTCATTAATATACATCAAGAAAAGCAGTGGTCCTACAACTGACCCCTGGGGACCACCACTGTGTACCTTCCTCCAGTCCAAAAAACAACCGTTCACCACTATTCTCGGTTTCCTATCACTTAGCCAATTCCGTATCCATGCTGCCACTGTCCCTTTTATTCCATGGGCTTCAACTTTGCTGGTAAGCCTATTATGTGGCACTTTGTTTAACGCCTTTTGGAAATCCATGTACACTACGTCAACTGCATTACCCTCATTAACCCTCTCTGCAACCTCATCAAAGAACTCAATCAAGTTAGTTAAACACGATTTGCCTTTAACAAATCCGTGCTGGCTTTCCTTAATTCATTCACACTTGTCCAAGTGACTGTTAATTTTTTCCCTGATTATTGTTTCTAAAAGCTTCCCCACTACTGAGGTCAAACTGACTGGCCTGCAGTTGCTGGGTTTATCTTTGCACCATTTTTTGAACAATGGTGTAACATTTGCAATTCTCCAGTCCTCTGCAACCATCCCGTTTCTAAGGAGGATTGGAATATTATGGCCAGTTCCCCCTCAATTCCCTCAGCATCCTAGGAATATTTAATACCCAATCCTGCCCTGTTTTGAGCCAGGTCTCAGTTATTGCCACAACATTATATTTCAATGTGGCTATTTGTGCCTGCAGCTCACTTACCTTGTTTACTATGCTTCGTGCGTTCACATACATACACTGTAAACCCATCTTAGACCATCCTGTACTCTCTCTTAGCCTGACCCCACCTAATACCTTACTATTTCTTATTTTAGTGCTCGCTGCCTCTCCCAATCCTTTGAGCACTTTATTTCCCCTTTGTAATGTTATATTCTGGTGCCCATCACCCTGCCAAATTAGTTTAAACCCTCCTCAACAGCACTAGCAAACCTCCCCTCGAGGATATTGGTTCCGGCCCTGTTCAGGTGCAACCCGTCCGGCCTGTACAGGTCCCACCTCCCCCAGAACCGGTCCCAATGCCCCAGGAATCTGAAGGCCTCCCTCCTGCACCATCTCTCCAGCCACGCATTCATCGGCACAATCCTCCTTTTCTATACTCATTAGTGGTGGCACCGGGAGTAATCCGGAGATTACTACCTTTGAGGTCCTGCTTTTTTATCTCTTTCCTCGCTCCCTGAAATCTGCCTGCAGGACCTCATCTCTCTTTCTACCTATGTCGTTGGTATCGATATGGATATGGTATCGATTATAAGTTCCTATGTCCATGTTTAAAATGGAGACTGCCTATGTACCAGCACTGCCAACAGGGTGGAATTACAGGGTAACTAGCCTACATTGACAGCTTCCATTCTAAACGTGGACATGGGAGCTTAAAGGCAATGTGTGACTTCAACAGGGGAACTGAATTATATGAGCAAGCCCTGGCCTAATTATCCCCAGCCTCTAACCCCTACATCACCTGAAGAGACTACACTTGGTCGTGACTCCCTGTGTACAACACCATATACTTTTTCAACTAGCCCATTTATTTTAAACAAGTTAACGACCATTTTACTTGGATGTGCACTTGAAGTTCCGTAACCTACAAGGCTACGTACCGAGAGCGAAAAGTGGGATTAGGCTGGATAGCTTTTTTTCGGCCGGCACAGACAGAATGGGCCAAATGGCCTCCTTCTGTGCCGTACATTTCTATGATGTGATGATTAATTGTGGAGACATGAATCTCAGATCACCACATTCAGCGTCCATACGCTTGCATCCACAACCTAAGTCACCTTGAGACAGCTTCTCACATTAAAAGCGCTACATCAATGCAAGTTGATGTTGTAATTCTAAGACCCTGGTTCACACCATCTTCAGAGTAGCACAATACAAACAGGGTGGGTTTTACAGTAGCAGCTCTTGGGCAACACGGTGGCATAGTGGTTAGCACTGGTGCCTCACAGCGCCAGGGACCCGGGTTCGAATCTGGCCTCGGGTGACTGTCTGTGTGGAGTTTGCACATTCTCCCAGTGTCTGCGTGGGTTTCCTCCGGGTGCTCCGGTTTCCTCCCACAGTCCAAAAATGTGGGGGTTAGGTTGATTTGGCTATGATAAATTGACCCTTAGTGTTAGGGGGGGATTAAATATGTGGGGTTACGGGGATAGGGTGGGATATGTGTCGGTGCAGGCTCGATGGGCCGAGATGGCCTCTATCTGTACTGTGGGGATTCTGTGTGAGAGGGCAGGGGCAGGGGCAGGGTGCTGGATTTGGATGATCAGCCATGATCGTATTGAATGGTGGAGCAGGCTCGACGGGCCGAATGGCCTACTCCTGCTCCTAGTTTCTATGTTTCTATCCTACGACCTGTGCTAATTATTAACCCTTCAAGATAAAACTTTCAAAAACGCACATTATACTTTTCCACCATGTCTAGAAAATTATGTAGTGTGAGAATGTTGGAACACAAATAGAATCAAGGGAACATATGAACCATAGATTGCATCAATATTAAATGCAATAAAATACGACTGGATCAGTAATGCCCTTTTGTACATGCTCAGGAATGAATGTTGGTCAGGACACCAGAAGCTACCTGCTCTTCTAATAATGTCATGAGATGTTCTGCATCCACCATATTAAGGTCTCATTTGAAAGATGGCAACTCCGATAATTTATCGCTCCCTTAGTACTGCACTGAAGTATCAGTCCACAAAAAATACCTTTTTTCAAGTGACAAATATCTGTTGTAGATAGTAAAGGGCAAGATTTCTGCTTCTGTGCTCCCAAGGCACATTGAGGAATTGCACACTCACCCCATGCTTTTCATCCATGAAAAATCACTGACTTGGGGGGGGGGGGGGGGGGGGGGGTGCAGTTTCCAGATATGCACTCCCAGAGTGTAAAATTTAAACCTTTAATATTATTTGCATTTTTCACTACTCACCATGCTTGCATTTTGAGCATTGCTGAAAGAGAAACAGAAATAGATGGTCAGTAATAAAACAGGGCAATCAGCACAATGAAAAATCTATAAAAACACAATGAATAATGCATCATTCTCTCACCATGTGATTGCACCCTCCATTTTTCTCAATGCAAATATTGCACTTAGGGCACTGCAAGATTAAAAAAAAATAAGCAATTAGAATAAATATCTCCATAGCAAGTAGGTTAATGCACTGAGATTTACCGTCAGCAGCACCGATAACAGAAACATCACAAAGTGTGATAAACTGTAACGTTCTTACGGTTTGGTTTTCCATTTGTTGATTCTTTGGATTATTTGAACTTGACCTGTGAATACCAACATCAGAGAACTACCCTGGAGGGGTTACTCATCCCAACAATGAGCTAATTAACAATCGATACCAGACACCATTAACCCAGATGTTTCAGCTTATTTCAGATGTACCAGTGATTAACCCTTGACATTTGTTGCATTGCATCATTTGTTAATGTGTTGTGGGCAATGTTCCCTCTAATTTTTTTTCCCTGCGCAGGCCCTTGAGATTTGCTGCACCGCATCTCTTCCAGCGGAACAGCTGGTGAGCGGCCTGCGTGGGACCTCGTGATCGCGGCCGCGCACCTTAGGGGGGGGAACATTGGTTGTGGGGTAAATTGACGGGTAAATCTAGTGCAATTTGACCTGTACCAAAAGGCTGTTAATGGGTTTTAATAGAAATAATTTGCAATGTAACAATTTCTTCTCATCTCTTGAAGTCTCTCCCTGCAGTGCACCTTTTAGGACAGGCTGCTGTCAATGCTCTTCTGCAGCCATCCTGTACAATGAACAAGAACAGTCTGGGCAAACTACATCTTCACTTTCCCCACACGTACCTGGCCTCTGCTCATTAGCTTCCCACACTGGTGCCGTTGAGGCCAGTAGCTCACCTGCATCCTATTGCTACACGTTGGAACTTCAACAGACGAGTGTCAGCTGTGGCTCAGTTGGTAGCACTCTTGCTTTTGAGTCAGAAGGTTGTGAGTTCATAGTCCCACTCCAGACACTTGAGCACAAAAACA
Source organism: Squalus acanthias (assembly GCA_030390025.1). Taxonomy (NCBI): domain Eukaryota; kingdom Metazoa; phylum Chordata; class Chondrichthyes; order Squaliformes; family Squalidae; genus Squalus; species Squalus acanthias. Next base: position 58,904,240 of record CM059444.1, read on the forward strand.
TAGGCTGACACGCCAGTGCAGTACTGAGGGAGTGTTGCACTGTCGGAGGTGCCAGCTGCTCTCTCAAGTGGACATAAAAGATCCCACGGCACTATTTTGAAGAACAAGGGAGTTCTCTCCAGTGGCCTGGGCAATATTTTTTTCATCAAGAAACATCACCAAAACAGATTATCTGGTCATTATCACATTGCTGTTTGTGGGAACTTGCTGTGTGCAAATTGGCTGCCACGTTTCCTACACTACAACAGTGACTACACTTCAAAAATGCTTCATTGGCTGTAAAGCGATTTGGAACAGCTTGAGGTTGTGAAAAGCGCTATAGAAATGCAAGTCTTTTTATTATGCTGACCCAATACACACTTTCTGGAATGCAAGCTTGGTATGTCACTGTAATACTCCACTGGGGGAAGGGGCGGGGTGGCGAATAGAAGAAATAAAATCTTAAACTTTTTTAAACATTTCCCTGGAACTTTTCAGAGTTTATTTTGGACCCTTCCAAATAAAAGCTGGGTATAAAAAACATTTTGATGGAAACTGGAAGAAAAAATGTATAGAAGCATAGAATGGTTACAGCACAGAAGGCGGCCATTCGAGCCCGTGCCGGCTCTCTGCAAGAGCACTTCAGCTAGTCCCACTCCCCCGCCCTTTCCCCGTAGCCCTGCAAATTTTTTTCCATCAGGTACTTATCCAATTCCCTTTTGAAAGCCACGATTGAATCTGCCTCCACCACCCTTTCAGGCAGTGCATTCCAGATCCTAACCACTTGCTGCGTAAAAAAGTTTTTCCTCACGTCGCCTTTGGTTCTTCTGCCAATCACCTTAAATCTGTGTCCTCTGGTTCTCGACCCTTCCGCCAATGGGAACAGTTTCTCTCTATCTACTCTGTCCAGACCCCTCATGATTTTGAGCACCTCTATCAAATCTCCTCTCAACCTTCCTGCTCTAAGGAGAACAACCCCAGCTTCTCCAGTCTATCCACGTAACTGAAGTCCCTCATCCTTGGAACCATTCTTCTGAATCTTTTCTGCACCCTCTCTAAGGCCTTCACATCCTTCCTAAAGTACGGTGCCGAGAATTGGACACAGTACTCCAGTTGAGGCCGAACCAGTGTTTTATAAAGGCTCATCATAACTTCCTTGCTTTTGTACTCTATGCCTCTATTTATGAAGCCCAGGATCCAGTATGCTTTTTTAACCACTTTCACAACCTGCCCTGCCTCCTTCAACAATTTCTGCACATATACCCCCAGGTCTCTCTGTTCATGCACCCGCTTCAGGAATGTACCCTTTAGTTTATATTGCCTCTCCTCGTTCTTCCTACCAAAATGTATCACTTCGCACTTTTCAGTTATATTTCAGCTGCCACGTGTCCGCCCATTCCACCAGCCTGTCTATGTCCTCTTGAAGTCCATCACTATCCTCCTCACTGTTCACTATACTTTCAAGTTTTGTGTCATCTGCAAATTATCTTGTATGCTTGTTTCCTCTAATTTCGCGCATGCTCAGTTTTTCCATTTAAAAGCCGGTGAGCCGGCTGCACGGGACCTCCAGACTGCACTCAAAGGGAACATTGCTTGTATGTATGTTTCCTACATTACAACAGTGACTACACTTCAAAAGTACTTCATTGGCTGTAAAGCACTTTGGGATGTCCTGAGGTCGTGAAAGGCTCGATACAAATGCAAGCCTTTTTTCTTTCTTGTACAGTAACTGAAAGTTGTGCATGCGTATTCATTGTAAATTTGTACATGAATTGTAAATGGCAAAACACATTAAACATTATACCAAAAAAGTCAAGCCCTAAAAAAACTCCACAAAGAATTTGGTATAAAAGAACTTGTATTTATATCGTGCCTTTCACATCCTCAGAACATCCCAAATCACTTCATAGCTAATAAATTACTTCTGAAGTAGAGTCAGTTTTGTAGGCTAATGCAGCAGCAAGATCCCACAAACACGAGAGGGATAAATGACCCGTTAATCTGCTTTCATGGTACTGGTTGAGGTAATTGTCAACACAGATAAAGGAACGACTGAAAAGCCTGTCATTCCATATTGCTCTTGTACCTCCTAGCAGTGAAGTGTGAAAGAGCACTGGCAAATATCTGGGTGTTGGTCTGCAGCTGTCCTGAAAGGCGCATTGCAGGAAGAGACTTCAGGAGGAAGAAAAGAAAAAAAATCTTTTGCATCAATATTTGTCCGTAATCCATTGCATATTATTTCTTTTGAAGGTATTCAGTAGTCTCAAATGGATTTAATGGCTTTCGGTACACACTGAGAAAGTAATGATCGTCAGGACACCAGAATTACCTGCTCATTGAATAGTACCACGAGATCTTTCACGTCCACCAGTTCAAGGTCTCATTTGTAAAAGGGGACCTCCGATAATTTATCATTGGCTCAGTACTGCACTGAAGTGTCAGCTTAGATTGTGTGCACAGGTCCTGGAATGTGGCTTGAACCCCCAACCTTCTAGTTCAGAGGGAAGAATGCTAACAGCTGAGCCAAGCCCTTTAAAACCATAATTAGAAAATGGAGATGACTTGGGAATGCGGCGTCAGCCATTGAACACTACGCCAGACAAAAGACATGGATTTTGTCTTATGAATGTATAGCAAGGCAGTACAGCTTTACCTCAAAATATCACCATGGCAGCACAAGTATCAGATAATTACATTTAGTCACCCAATAAGATTAAAGTATTTATAAAACAGGCACTGGTACAAATCTCGATCCAAGTACGGCGATTGTAAAATATGGGAAGAGTGCCTTTAATGGCCTTTTATTGGGGAGGGGTTGTCAATGATTGACTTGTATCCCTGTAATGAAGGCACTAACGTTGGTTGGCCTTTACCTACAGTCCCATTAGTCTAGCTATACAAATAAAATCCAAGATCGGGCAAATAAAAGCAGTGCCAAAGAACACCGAGCTAACAAAACATTTAGCAAAATGTTGTTCTGACTGTTTATTTCCCTAAATGCTTATCCCCCGCTGAGTATACAGTTTTGATCCGTGTCCCAGTTTGGACATAAATCCTCAAGTTATGGTTAGAACGATGTTACAGTGGAATCCTGAGTTCCACAAGGTGTAACATCGATTCCAACATCTATACTGATCGCACCAGCAATTATCATTTGTTCACATTCATTAGGATTCTACCTCCAGCACTGAGCTACTTCACAGCCAAACAAAACCATTGGCTTTATTTTATTTTTGATCTCGGGATGTCAGCGGCAGCATTTATTGCCCATCCCTGACTGCCTTCAGAAAGTGGTGGTGGGCCGCATTCTTGAACCACTGCAGCCCTTGTGATGATAAAAAGACTTGCATTTATATAGCGCCTTTCATGTCTAATAGGACGTCCCAAAGCGCTTTACAGCCAATGAGGTACTTTTGAAGTGTAGTCACTGTTGTAATGTACGAAACTCAGCAAGCTCCCACAAACAGCAGTGATAATAATGACCAGATAATCTGTTTTTTCTTCGCGATGTTGATTGAGGGATAAATATTGACCAGGACACCCGGGATAACTCCCCTGCGCTTCTTCGAAATAGTGCCGTGGAATCTTTTACGTCCACCTGATAGAGCAGACGGGCCTCGGTTTAACGTCTCATCCGAAAAGATAGCACCTCCAACAGTGCAGCACTCCCTCAGTACTGCACTAGAGCATCAGCCTAGATTTTGTGCTCAAGTCTGTGGAGTGGGACTCAGAGGCGAGCGTGCTACCCACTGAGCCACGTCTGACACTATGCCGATACTCCCATGATGGGTGTTGGGTAGAGAACTGCAATATTTTTATACCATAGTGCCGAAGGAGCAGCAATGTATGTCCCGGTCAGGATGGTGTGCGAGACTTGGGAAGGGAACTTGCAGAAGATGGTGCTCCCACGCCAGCACTGCTCTTGTCCTTCTTGGTGGTACAGGTAAAGTAGCTGGGAGGTGCTGCTGAAGTAAGCTTGGCATGTTGTTGCAGTGCATCCTGTGGATAATGCAGACTGCAGCGTGGCAGTGCGGAGCAGCAGCTATAGTATTTAGCTTATTCCAGGCGCTGGACGTATTGCAGTAAACATTGTGCTGAAAGCAGCATGAGATTGCTACCAGGGACCCAAGGAATGAGAGTTTAAGAGTGTAACACAGCCAAATTCAGAATCAGAACAGTTCAGTTTACACAAGAAGATAACTTCCCATTAAAAAACTAGAACTGTGGTCAGAGTGTGTTCACAGTTTGAATTACCAATGTGCTGTATCATGGTGTGGGGTGGGCGGTAGAATTCACCTCTACAAATATCCATGCAGAGTTTTCCCCATTTCTTCCAGGAAAAAAGGCATCAAAAGGAGAATTGGCATTTAGCTTGAGGAAGTAGTATTGGGGCTGGGTGGGGGGGGGAGATAGGACCCCCCCTCCCTCCCTCCCAAAAGGCAGCACTGACGAGCAAGCGCATGCACAATATTTTAAAGGGACCGCGCTGCCCCCAAAAAAATTACAGGGAACATTGGCACAGACTGCAGCAAACCTCAAATAAAAACAGAAAATGCTGGAAATACTCAGCAGGTCAGGCAGCATCTGTAGAGAGAGAAACAGAGTTAACGTTTCAGTTCGATGACCCTTCATCATCAACCTGAAACATCAACTCTGTTTCTCGCTCCACAGATGCTGCCTGACCTGCTGAGTATTTCCAGCATTTTCTGTTTTTATTTCAGATTTCCAGCATCCGCAGTATTTTGCTTTTGTATTAGCAACTAACCTCAAACTTGATTAACTTGAGCCCACTGAAGCGATGGTGTATAGAGACTTCCATTAGCAGAAAACAAGTAGCAATGTAGTGAGATACCCTTTCATATGATTATCTGTTAAGGTACCCTAAAAAGCTCATGGACAAAGTATGGTGGCATGGCACCTTTTGACTGGGAATAAGAGCAAGTGAATAATGCAACAGGGGCAAGTGTGAATGAAGCTACTGCAGATAGCCTCCATTAAAAAACCCCACCTCCCAGCCCTCCAACAGACAAGTAATTCAGTGTCAAGGCTGGAACTCCTAATAATCAGATAGTAACCAGTTATGAAAATGAATGAAACAAAACAAAAATCGCCCAATGTTCTTGCTCATCAGCAAGTCTGGTTGAGAAACAAGTATGTGTGGGCATGGGTTGAGAACAGGATCAGATTGTTACGATGCTCCGTATAGACAAATAGCCTACTGACATTCCCAGAGGGTGTCTGGAACTCTCTGCCTGAAAGGGTGGTAGAGGCAAAAAATCTCATCGCATTGAAAAAGTACTTGGATATGCACCTGAAGTGCCATAACCTACAGGGCTACGGACCAAGAGCTGGAAAGTGGGATTTGGCTGGAGAGCTCTTTTGCGGCCAGCACAGACACGATGGGCTGAATGGCCTCCTTCTGTGCCATAAATTTCCATGATTCTATGATTCATGACTTGGCTCACGTGTTTTATTTGTTCTCTGGGCGTGGGCGACACCAGCAGGACCGTATTTACTGGCCATCTTTAATTGTACTGAGAAAGTGGTGATGGGCCTTCTTTCATTGTGACTGTTTCACAACTGAGTGGGTTGCTAGGCCACTCCAGAGTCAAGCACATAGCTGGGGGATTAGAGTCAGGTCAGAGTGGGTAGTAGGGCTGACAAGTTCCTTTTCGCTGAAGGACATCAGTGAATTAGATCAGTTTATAAAACAATCTGATTGCTTATTCTGGTGCCACCCACAACTGACCAGATTAACTGAATTCAATTTCATAACTTGCCATGGTACTGGTTCCGGTAGTCTACTGCTGGTTATGTTACTGGACTAGTCAGAAGCACAAAAGCAAAGTACTGCGGATGCTGGAAATCTGAAATAGAAGCAGAAAATGCTGGAAATACTCAGCCGGTCAGGCAGCATCTTTGGAGAGAGAAAAAGAGTTAACATTTCAGGTCGATGACCTTTCGTCAGATGCTGCCTGACCTGCTGAATATTTCCAGCATTTTCTGTTTTTATTAGTAATCCAGAAGCCTGGCCGAATAATCCAGAGAACTTGATTTCAAATCCCACCATAGCAGTTTGAGAATTTTATTCAGTTTTAAAAATCTGGAAATAAAAAGCTGGTATCAGTAAAAGTGACCACAAATCTGTTGGATTGCCCTTTTAGGGAAGGAGACCTGACCTATACATGACTCTGGTCCCACACCAATGATGCTGACTCTTCCCTGCTCTCTGAGGTGGCCTAGCAAGCCACTCGGTTGTAGCAAACCACTGTGGTTCAAGAGGGAGGCCCACCTTCTCAGGGCAACCAGAGATGGGCAATAATTGCCAGCGATGCCCAAATCCAGAGAATAAATGAAAAAAATAAACAAACATCTCTGGGCCATTAGACCAGTACCAGAGCCACTACACTACTGCACTATATTGGTATCTCCTTACATCTTTTGTATGTGCACTGATGTAATTTGCAGTCTCCGAGTCATCAGCACATTTGGTGAGCCATTTTTTAATAGTGGTACAGTCAGTGGGAGCGTGGTACATCTGGCGACACTTGAAGCTGCAAGACAAGAAATGCTGGTTAGGATCCATGTAATAACATTGCTTCCCGATTAATTTGGACAGCAACTACAGTTAAAATTGAGACATTTCCAATGTTCTCTACTTCATGGGATCTGGTTCAAGCCCCGCTCCAGGAATCGCGCACATAAGCCAGGCTGAGACTTCAGTGCATTACAGACGGACTGCTTCACTGTTGGGGCGGTGTTCCTCGGGCGCAATGTTAAACCAAGGTCCCACCTGCTTGTCCTGATGATTCAGAAAAGAATTAAAGATCCGATTGCACGATTCAAACGATGTCCTCTGCCCAATACCTTTCTGTCAACACAAACCACTAAAATAGATTAACTGGTTATTCATATATGTGGGAAAGTTGCACTGTGCAAAGCAGCTGCCAAGTGCACCTACAGTAACTGCGCTTCAAAGCAATTCACTGTACACAAAGAGATTTGGGAGATGTGATGAGCCACTATATCAATGCAACTTCTTTTATCTTTGCCCAATCTATCCGCTAATAAATTGAAACCGTGTGCTTCCAAGATTTTGATCCAAACGTAACCCATTCCAGCTGACCAAAAAAACATTTCTTGTATTGCACGAAAGTACATAGGTTTTTCCCCTACACCAAGAGGAACAATGCTTCACTCCTGTTTATCCAACAAACTGATTTCCCATAAAGCAGACTGCAGATACTACGTAGAATGTACAGCACAGAAACAGGCCATTCAGCACAACAGGTCTATGCCGGTGTTTATGCTCCACACGAGCCTCCTCCCACTCTATTTACCTCATCTAACCCCACCAACATATCCTTCTATTCCTTTCTCCCTCGTGTGTTTATCTAGCTTCCCCTTAAATGCATCTATGCTAGTCGCCTAAACTACTCCTTGTGGTAGCGAGTGCCACATTCTCTGGGTAAAGAAGTTTCTCCCGAATTCCCTAGTGGATTTATTAGTGGCTATCTTATATTTATGGCCCCTAGTTCTGTTCTCCCCTGCAAGTGGAAATGTCTTTATGTCTACCCCTTCAAACCCTTTCATAATCTTAAAGACCTCCATCAGGTCATCCCTCAGTCTTCTCTTTCCTAGAGAAAACAGTCCCAGCCTGTTCAATCTTTCCTGATAAGTGTAACCTCTCAGTTCTAGTATCATTCTAGCAAATATTTTTTGCACCTTCTCCAGTGCCTCTTTATCCTTTTTATAATATGGGGACCAGAACTGTTCACAGTACTCCACGTGTGGTCTAACCACGGTTGCGTACAAGTTGTACATAACTTCCCTGCTTTTCAATTCTATCTCTCTAGAAATGTACCCCAGTGCTTTGTTTGCTTTTTTAATGGCATTAACCTTTTTTTTTATTAGTTTATGGGATCAGGGCGTTGCTGGCAATGCCAGCATTTATTGCCCATCCCTAGTTGCCCTTGAGAAGGTGGTGGTGAGCTGCCTTCTTGAACTGCTGCAGTCCGTGTGGTGATGGTACTCCCACAGTGCTGTTAGGTAGGGAGTTCCAGGATTTTGACCCAGCGACGATGAAGGATCGGCGATATATTTCTAAGTCAGGATGGTGTGTGACTTGGAGGGGAACTTGGAGGTGGTGGTGTTCCCATGCGCCTGCTGCCCTTGTCCTTCTAGGTGGAAGAGGTCGCAGGTTTGGGAGGTGCTGCCGAAGAAGCCTTGGCGAGTTGCTGCAGTGCATCTTGTAGATGGTACACACTGCAGCCACGGTACGCCGGTGGTGGAGGGAGTGAATGTTTAAGGTGGTGGATGGGGTGCCAATCATGCGGGCTGCTTTGTCCTGGATGGTGTCGAGCTTCTTGAGTGTTGTTGGAGCTGCACTCATCCAGGCAAGTGGAGAGTATTCGATCACACTCCTTACTTGTGCCTTGTAGATGGTGGAAAGGCTTTGGGGAGTCAGGAGGTGAGACACTTGCCGCAGAATACCTAGCCTCTGCTCTGCTCTTGTTGCCACAGTATTTATGTGGCTGGTCCAGTTAAGTTTCTGGTTAATGGTGACCCCCCAGGATGTTGATAGTGGGGGATTCGGCAATGGTAATGCCATTGAATGTCAAGGGGATGTGGTTAGACTCTCGTTTGTTGGAGATAGTCATTGCCTGGCACTTCTGTGGCGCGAATGTTACCTGCCACTTATCAGCCCAAGCCTGAACGTCATCCAGGTCTTGTTGCATGCGGGCATGGACTGCTTCATTATCTGTGGAGTTGTGAATGGCGCTGAACACTGTGCAGTCAGCAGCGAACATCCCCATTTCTGACCTTATGTTGGAGGGAAGGTCATTGATGAAGCAGCTGAAGATGGCTGTTCCTAGGAAACTGCCCGGAGGAACTCCTGCAGCGATGTCCTGAGGCTGTGATGATTGACCTTCAACCACCACAACCATCTTCCTTTGTGCTAGGTATGACTCCAGCCAGTGGGGCCTTTTCCTCCCGATTCCCATTGACTTCAGTTTTACTAGGGCTCCTTGATGCCACACTCGGTCAAATGCTGCCTTGATGTCAAGGGCAGTCACTCTCACCTCACCTCTGGAATTCAGCTCCTTTGTCCATGTTTGGACCAAGGCTGTAATGAGGTCGGGAGCCGAGTGGTCTTGGCGGAACCCAAACTGGGCATCAGTGAGCAGGTTATTGTTGAGTAAGTGCCGCTTGAAAGCACTGTCAATGACACCTTCCATCACTTTGCTGATGATTGAGAGTAGACTGATGGGGTGTTAATTGGCTGGGTTGGATTTGTCCTGCTTTTTGTGGACAGGACATACCTGGGCAGTTTTCCCTACGTTGCTACTTTGTGATTTGTGTATCTGTACCCCCAGATCCCCCTGCTCCTTTGCCCCATTTAGACACTTATTTTACAAGGTGTATGTGGCCTCCTTATTCTTTCTACCAAAATGTACCACCTCACATTATCTATAATGAAGTTAATGTCAATTACACACCCACTCTGCAAGTTTATTAGTGTCTTCCTGTATTTTGTCGCAGTCCTCCTCTGTATTAACTACACCCAATGTCAGAATAGCACTCTTCACTCTCAGTACACCATTCCCATTTCTCACCCCGGACTCACCAAGTCAATTAGTGACAAAATAAGAGTCATTTTGTGCTATAGACTCGTGCCCACTGATAAATGAAGTAAATGTTTCCACATGTGGGGGAGTCCAAAACTAGGGGCCATAAATATAAGATAGTCATTAATAAATCCAATAAGGAATTCAGAAGAAACTTCTTTACCCAGATATTGGTTAGAATATGGAACTCGCTACCACATGGAGTGGTTGAGGCAAATAGCAAAGATACCTTTAAGGGGAAGTTCGATAAACACATGAGGGAGAAAGGTATAGAAGGATATGCAGATAGGGTTCGATGAAGTAGGGTTGGGGGGATGCTCGTGTGGAGCATAAACACCAGCTAGACCAGTTGGGCCGAATGGCCTGTTTCTGTCTTGTAAATTCTATGTAATTTCACTTGCAATAACCTCCTATTGGCTGTAAGAGGCTTCATCAGTCTGGGCTGGAGTTGAAGCCAAGTCCCAGGGCTGAAAGGACATCTGACCTACTGCACCAACTAGTCCCATATCTCTTATTTTGAAGGGAACATGACCGGCTATTGATAGTAGGTTCTAGCCCAAGTCAGCTGCTACAATCTGTAGTTTATTTCTAGGAGGAAAAAAACCTATTTTTTAAATTATTTCCCTTTCACCACAGCTAGCTCAGTGACCCATATCACAGCATAAATACGTCAGCTACCTTGACACAGGGTCAGTGGGGAGCACAGGACAGGTCTAAAGCCTGCAAGGTGCTGCTGAGCTGCCCAGTTGTGTTGAAATACTTGTATCAATTTCAGACGCGGGACATCTGAATTCCAATGTTTCTGCTCACTGTGAAGTTTTAATGTTGGAATAAGGCTGGCATTAGTGTTGCCAACTCCAAAATCCCGTGTGGGGGGGGGGGGGGTATATCATGGCAGCAATTCTGAAATTTGCTTTGCTGAGGAAAATTCATTGGAAACTTCAATAATGAATGCCTACAAGTCATGAGACACAGAAGTAAGTGGAAAAAGTGGACTTTTATTTTAAAGCAAACAGGATTCTTGTGCGAGTTTGCATCTTCTATATTTCTGGATAGCAGAGTCAAAAATCAGACTGTCCAGACCAAAACTGGGACATTGAGGGGGGAGGGTGAACAGCCAGAGGTCGTGGTCCATATTGGTACCAATGACATAGGTAGAAAGATGGAGGAGGTCCTGCAGGCAGATTTTAGGGAGCTAGGAAAGAGATTAAAAAGCAGGACCTCAAAAGGTAGTAATCGCTGGATTACTACTCCGGATGCCACGCGCGAGTGAGTATAGAAATAGGAGGATAGAGCAGATGAATGCGTGGCTGGAGAGATAGTGCAGGAGAGGGGGCTTCAGATTCCTGGGGCATTGGGGCCAGTTCTGGGAGAGGTGGGACCTGTACGAGCCGGAACCAATATCCTCGAGGGGAGGTTTGCTAGTGCTGTTGGGGAGGGTTTAAACTAATTTGGCAGGGGGATGGGCACCAGGATGTAACATTACAAAGGGGAAATAAAGTGCTCAAAGGATTGGGAGAGGCAGAGAGCACTAAAGAAAGAAATGGTAAGGTATTGGGTGGGGTCAAACTAAGAATACAGGATGGTCTAAGATGGGTTTACAGTGAATGTATGTGAAGGCACAAAGCGTAGTAAATAAGGTAAGTGAGCTGCAAGCACAAAGAGCCACATGGGAATATGATTTTGTGGCAATAACTGAGACCTGTCTCAAAAAACGGCAGGATTGGGTATTAAATATTCCTGGTTATAAAGTGTTCAGGAAAGATAGGAGGTGGTGTGGCAGTATTGGTCAAGGAGAATGTTACAGTGCTGGAGAGGGAGGATGAGCTGGAGGGGTCAAGGACAGAATCTATATGGCTAGAGTTAAGAAATAATAGAGGTGCCATTACACTGCCAGGTGTATTCTATAGACCACCAAATAATGGGAAAGATATGGAGGAGCAAATGTGCAGAGAAATTACAGAGGTGCAAGAACTATAGAGTAGTAATAATGGGGGACTTCAACTATCTTAATATAGACTGGGATCGTAATAGTGTTAAGGGCAGAGAAGGGGAAGAATTTCTGAAGTGTGTTCATGAGAACTTTCATGATCAGTATGTTTCTGGTCCGACGAGGGAGGAGGCATTGCTGGATCTGGTTCTGGGGAATGAGGTAGGTCAAGTGGAGCAAGTGTCAGTAGGTGAACATTTGGGGAACAGTGATCATAGTATAAGGATTAGATTAGCTATGGAAAAGGACAGGGAGCAATCTAGAGTAAAAATGTTTAGCTGTGGGAAGGCCAGTGGGATGAGAACGGATCTGGCCCAGGTAAACTGGAATCAAAGATTGGCAGACAAAACTGTCATGGAACAATGGGCTGCCTTTAAAGAGGAAATAGTTGAGGTACATTCCCACTAGGGGGAAAGGCAGGGCAACTAAAGTCAGGGCTCCCTTGATGACGAAGGAGATAGAGAATATGATGAAGCAGAAAAAGAGCGCGTATGACAGATGTCAGGTTGCAAACACATCTGAGATCCAGGCTGTATATAGAAAGGTCAGAGGCGAAGTGAAAAAGAAAATAAGAGGGGCAAAGAGAGGGCATGAGAATAGAATGGCAGCCAATATAAGAGGTAATCCAAAAGTCTTCTATGGGCATATAAATAGTAAAAGGGTAGTAAGAGGAGGGGTGGGGCCGATTAGGGTCCAAAAAGGAGACCTATGCATGGAGACAGAGGGTATGGCTGAGGTACTAAACGAGTACTTTGCATCTGTCTTCACCAAGGAAGAGGATGCTGCCACAGACTTAATGAAGGAGGAGGTAGCGTTGACACTTGATAGGATAAAAATTGATAAAGATGCATTAGAAAGGCTGGCTGTACTTAAAGTAGATAAATCACCAGGAGCGGATGGGATGCATCCTAAGATGCTGAGGTAATTGAGGGTGGAAATCAGAGAGGTACTGGCCATAATGTTCCAATCCTTCATAGATACAGGGGTGGTGCCAGAGGACTGGAGAATTGCAAATGTTACACCATTGTTCAAAAAAGGGTGCAAAGATAAACCCAGCAACTACCAGGCCAGTCAGTTTAACCTCAGTAGTGGGGAAACTTTTAGAAACAGTAATCAGGGACAAAATTAACAGTCACTTGGATAGGTGTGGATTAATTAAGGAAAGCCAGCACAGATCTGTTAGAGGCAAATCATGTTTAACCAACTTGATCGAGTTTTTTGATGAGGGTAATGCGGTTGACGTAGTGTACATGGATTTCCAAAAGGCGTTAAACAAAGTTGAAGCCCATGGAATAAAAGGGACAGTGGCAGCATGGATACGAAATTGGCAGTGACAGGAAACAGAGTAGTGGTGAACAGTTGTTTCTCGGACTGGAGGTAAGTATGCAGTGGTGCTCCCCAAGGGTCGGTTCTAGGACCACTGCTTTTCTTGATATATATTAATGACTTGGATGTGGGTGTACAGGGCACAATTTCAAAATTTTCAGACGACACAAAACTTGGATGTATAGTGAACAGTGAGGAGGAGAGTGATAGACTTCAGGAAGACATAGGCTGGTGAAATGGGCGGACACATGGCAGATGAAATTTAACGCAGAAAAGTGTGAAGTGAAGTGATACATTTTGGTAGAAAGAATGGAGAGAGGATATATAGTACAATCCTAAAGGGGGTGCACGAACAGAAATACCTGGGGGTATGTGTGCACAAATCGTTGAAGGTGGCAGGGCAGGTTGAGAAAGCAGTTAAAAAGGCTTACGGGATCCTGGACTTCATAAATAGAGTACAAAGTGTGGAAATTATGATGAACCTGTATAAAACACTGGCTCACCCCCAACTGGAGTACTGTGTCCAATTCTGGGCACCATACTTTAGGAAGGATGTGAAGGCCTTAGAGAGGGTGCAGAAAATATTTACAAGAATGATTCCAGGAATGAGGGAACTTCAGTTACATTGATAGACTGGAGAAGCTGGGGTTGTTCTCCTTGAAGCAGAGAAGATTGAGAGGAGGTTTGATAGAGATGTTCAAAATCATGAGGGGTCTGGACAGAGTAGATAGAGAGAAACTGTTCCCATTGGCAGAAGGGTCGAGAACCAGAGGACACAGATTTAAGGTGATTGGCAAAAGAACCAAAGGCGACGCAAGAAAAAACATTTTTACGCAGCGAGTGGTTAAGATCTGGAATGCACTGCCTGAAAGGGTAGTGGAGGCAGACTCAATCTTATCTTACAAAAGGGAGTTGGATAAGTATCTGAAGGAAAAAAATTTGCAGGACTACAGGGAAAGGGCGGGGGAGTGGGACTAGCTGAAGTGCTCATGCAGAGAGCCGGCACATGCTCGACAGGCCGAATGGCCTTCTTCCGTGCTGTAACCATTCTATGATTCGATGATTCTAGGTGGCAACCCAGACTGGAGCGGATACAATACTATAAGCAATCACGCAGACAGACAATATTTTAAAGGCATGTTTTAGCATATCTAATAAAGGATCATTTGCCCAAGAGTTGTAAAAGCATCCAGGCATTTACTGAATTTTTGGATGTAACCAAACTATGATGCACCTCCCACCACAGCTTCAATCGACACAGTTATAACAACATTTAAAGATTTGGCTACTAGTTGAACTTGTGGATGATGAGATCTGTGAAAAGAAGCAATACATTAAGGTTCCCAGTAGGAGTGTTTGAAAACTATGATTAAACTTCTTTGGAAAGCATTTTTATAATGGCATTTTTATAACCGTTACACAGATCCCAGCACAATAGTTTTCAGACAAATTTGATATGCTGTGCTCGACTTCAATAAATCGACGGTCATGGTTTGAAAAAAAGCCAGGAAAAGCTCTCATTTACTGCGTCAGCCATAGTCCAACAGAGCCATACTGACCACAAGGGTCCCTGGATCAATCCTGGCGTGTGGTGAACGAGCTGACTTCAGCACAGCCAGTAGTGGAGGCATCGCAATTAGCACCTGGGCTAAGGATGTGGGGGGGGGGGGGGGGGGGGGGAATGAACAAAAAAAACAGGTGGATGGGGTCCCACTTCTGTTCGCTATCCAGCAATCCTTGTGGACTTCAGGAGAGAACGTCACAGTCAAATGAACTGCCAACACCCAATAGTCTAGGCTTCACACATGAAGACAACGGGAACGGTAGCATAGTGGTTATGTTACTGGACTAGTAATCCAGAGGCCTGGACTAATGATCCATAGACATGAGTTCAAATCCCACCACGGCAGCTGGGGGAATTTAAATTCAATTGAATAAATCTGGAATAAAAAGCTAGTTGTAAAAACCCATCTGGTGCTTACCCGGTCTGGTCTATATGTCACACCAGACCCACAGCAATGTGGTTGACTCTTGACTGCCCTCTGAAATGGCCTAGCAGTTGTACCAAACCGCTACAAAGAAGTATACTACTTCACCACATGGACTGCAGCGGTTCAAGAAGGTGGCTCACCACCACCTTCTCAAGGGCAATAAATGCCGGCCTTGCCAGCGACACCCACATCCCATGAACTAATTTTTTTTTAAATCACTTGAATGTGGTACCAAAGGGCAGCCGTCTACCATTCCCCAAGATAAGTCAGCACCTCCAGAAGAGGAAACTGAAGGGGAAGAAGGGAAAAAGAGAGAAAAAAAACCTAAACCGTAATCATAGGAGATTCTCGCACGGGTGTCAATTTACACTTACTCATCTTTTTAAAGTAACTATTTTTATTATTTGTAGTGCTCTTTCCTCCCACTTTTTATCTTAATGTAATGCTTAAGAGTTACATTTATACAAACATGTGAAGATGATGGACAGGAAAAGACCAACTGATCGGTTGAGCATGTCCCACAGTGTCATGTTGCAATTAAGTATCATGGGCCCCCCAGTGCTCTCACGCACCAGCCATGGAATCGCCTGGGAGAAGCAAAAAACCAGAAACCACCCACCATGCTCTTCTACTCTATCCTCCTCTTCGCCACCAATGAATCCAACGTGAAATTAGCAAGAAGCCAATTACATTACAAGAGTGGCCATATAATGGGAATGGGGGAAAAGTCGACAATCAGTATGCACAAATGCAAGACTTCCAATAGATTACCTTGGTTAGACCACACTCTGAGTACTCTGCACAGTTCTGGTCTCCATATTACAAAAAGAATATAGAAGCACTGGAGAAATGTAAGAGAGATTTACAAGTATGATACCAAAGCTGAGAGGAAAGACTGAACAGGCTGGGTCTCTTTGCTCTAGAAAAGACAAGATCAAGAGGCGACCTGACAGAGATCTTTAAAATGAATGATGTGTTTGATAGGGTAGACGTAGAGAAGATGTTTCCACTTGCAGGGGCGTCCAAAACTAGGGGCCATAAATACAAGATAGTCACTAATAAATCCAGTAAGGAATGCAGGAGAAACTTCTTTACTCAGAGAATGTGAAATTTGCTACCACATAGAGCAGTTGAGGCGAGTACCATAGATGCATTTAAGGGGAAGCTAGACAAGTACATGAGGGAGAAAGGAATAGAAGGATATGTTAATAAGTTGAGATTAAGTAAGGTGGGAGGAGGCTCGTGCGGAGCATAAACACTGGCAGAGATCTATGCTGTAAACTTCGATGTGATTCTATTCTATGTAATATTGCTGGTCAATCCTCTACAGCATTGCGTATTAGGAGCCAAGACAAACTGTTGGTTTCAAGTGGTGGGGTTTAGAGGGTGGTGGATAATTGCACCACGGAACTCAAATATAATTCAGTCCTTATTTTAAAGTCATACATTCTTCCTGTATTGTTATATATTTCCATTATAAATTCCTAAGACCACATTTATAATGGACTGCCTATGTAAACTTGCCATGCTGTAATTGCACCCTCATGCCAGTAGCAGCGCTGCAGCCCCCCCAATTGTGAGGGGTGGGGAGAAGGGTGCAATTACAGCGTGACAAGTTTACATAGGCAGTTTGTATTATAAATATGGACAAGCTATTTATAATTGAAAAGATGATGGGATGTGTGCAGGTACAAGGTATATATTTATTACAAGCTAGTACTAGTAGGTGCATAAAATAAATGACTTGTGCTCTACAACAGTGGTTCTCAAACTATTTTGGTTGAAGGCCCCTATTTCAAATGGATTGCTAATCACAGACCCCCCCCCATCTAAATTATAACACTACATAATACTTATATGAAAGTGCTGCATGTAGAGTGTTTTATTGAAGCATCGCTCCTTCGCTTATATCATATTTCATTTGACCTCCTCCCAGCAAAAAAACTAAATTCATTCAATAAAATACAACATGCAGTATCCATTAAAGCCAATCCACAATTTATATTTACCGACTATTTTTATTGTTTGTTTTAAGAAAGTCCACAAATTTGCACATTTTAAAAACTTGTATACTTTTGAATAGCCAGCGACTTGTTTATATCGTTATAAGTTATTGCATTTTAGCTGATTTTGGGGAATTTTTATATACCACAGAAAAAAACAATTATGTATAAATAATGAGAAAGGAATGTTGAGGACCGTCTTGCTAACCATTTCTCTTCTAGTGAGATTAGGTCATCATTAAAGTATGTAGCTTGCCCGTGTTTTTATTGTGGGTTAGTTGAGGTGCACTTAATGCTTTTAAATTAATATGCATTGATATCACTAAAAACCTGTAAAGCATAATCACGCTTGCTTATTTCTAGTAGGCCGAACGTCCCTAATACCGTCTTGGGGGTGTTAGTGTAAGTTGCTGGTTCTGTATCGGGCTGCCTCTGCCTATTTGAGGAATGCGTTGTGTCACTATATAGGAATTTCAGCACCCTGCAGGAGCGGTGAAATCTACATCAATGCTCATCTACAGTTTATACATCAATTTAAATGAGCAATTCCTAGGTGCAGTTCAGCACAACAGGCAAGTTACGGGTCATTACAATGTTAATGTTGACACCTATGGGAGACATTTTTGAGTTTGAAACATTTTAGTCCTGTTTCCAGAATTTGAATTTGCAACCATCGTGTGCGCGTTAAGTGTTTAATTTCATAAACGGTCACCAAATTATCATTCAGCAATATATTAATGTGGGCCGTTTTCCGTTAATACTTCATTCAATCGCTCTAATTTCATTCAATGATGTATGAGGCTACAGAAGACAAGCCCGATCTCTCTGTATAAGTCAATCCAGAGTATTTTTTTTCTTTCTGTGCAATCCTTTGAGTGAAGGAAGCAAGGTGGGCCAAACTTTCCCTCCATCCTTTTACAACTTTAGATTTTAGGTGCAACTAAACACTAATGAGACTCCATGGATGAATAAAGCCATAAGGGAACAATTGAGGGTAAAGAAAGAGGCATACAATAAGTACATGGACAGCAGAGGAGAGCATGATAAGGGGGAATACGAAGAGATTAGGAGAAGTCAAAAAACAATGAGAAAGGCAAAGAAGAACTATGAAATTAAATCATCAAGAAACATTAAAAAATAGTAAAATATTTTACAGGCACATCAATAAAAAAAAGGTTGGGATAGGAATAGGGCCATTAAGGGATAGACAGGATAATATCACAGGTAATGATAGAGAGATGGCAGAAATATTAAATAATTATTTTGCTTCAGTATTTACCAGGGAGATAGAACAGGTGGACATGACATTGGATGATGAGATTAGCAATGAGATAAGTGCATTTAAAATAAAAAGAGGGGGTATATTAAATAAACTAATCAAACTCAGGATAAAACCCCTGGTCCATGAATTAAAAAAAAAAAAAATCTAGGGAAGAGATAGCAGAGGCATTACTACACATATTTAATAATTTGTTAGAAAAAGGTGTAGTGCCAGAAGATTGGCGGATAGCTAATGTAATACCTATATTCAAGAAGTGGGATAGAACATGTCCAGGGAATTATACACCAGTCAGCTTAACATCGGTGGTAGGAAAAATAATGGAATCCCTACTAAAGGAGAAAATAGAACATCTAGAAACCAAAAATATAATAATGATTAGTCAGCATGGATTTCAAAAGGGAAAGTCTTGCTTGACCAATCTCATTGAATTTTTTGAAGAGGTAACAGAGAGAGTAGACAATGGTAATGCAGTAGATGTAATTTATCTAAATTTTCAAAAGGCCTTCGATAAGGTATCCCATAATAGACTGATGAACAAGGTCAGAGAATGCGGAGTCAGGAGACAAGTAGCAGGATAGCTAGCTGGCTTCAAGACAGAAAGCAGAGAGATGGGGTAAAGGATAGATACTCAGTGGCAGAAGGTGGGTAGTGGTGTTCCACAAGGGTCAGTGCTGGGACCACTGTTGTTCACAATTTACATTAACGATTTAGACTTTGGAATCAAAAACAATTTCTAAATTTGCAGATGACACTAAATTGGGAGGGATAGTCAATACTGAGGAGGACTGCAACAAATTACAAGAGGACATTAATAAACGTGCAGAATGGGCATATAACTGGCAAATGAAGTTGAACACAGATAAATGTGAGGTATTACATTTTGGTAGGAAGAATAAGGAGGTCACTTATTACTTGGAGGATGCGAGTCTAGGTGGGGTAGAGGAACAAAGGATCTCGGAGCACAAATACACAAATCACTGAAAGTTGTGCCACAGGTTAGCAAGGCCATTAAAAAAGCTAACCAAGCACGAGGGTTTATTTCTAGAGGGATAGAATTGAAAAGTAGGGAAGTTATGTTAAACCTGTATCGAACCTTGGTTAGACCACACTTGTGTACAGTTCTGGTCGCCATATTATAAAAAGGATAGAGAGACACTGGAGAGGGTGCAGAGAAGATTTACAAGGATGATACCAGAAATGTGAGGGTATACAGATCAGGAAAGGATGAACAGACTGGGTCTCTTTTCACTTGGAAAAAAGGCTGAGCGGTGACCTAATAGAGGTCTTTAAAATTATGAAAGGTTTTGATAGATTGGAGAGAGAGAGAATGTTTCCACTTGTGGGGAAGAGCATAACTAGAGGCCATCAATATAAGATAGTCACCAAGAAATCCAATAGGGAATTCAGAAGAAACTTCTTTACCCAGAGAGTGGTGAGAATGTGGAACTTCGCTATCACGGAGTGGTTGAAGTGAATAGTATAGATGTATTTAAGGGGAGGCTAGATAAGCATATGAGGGAGAAGGGAACAGAGGGTTATGCTGATAGATTTAGATGAGGAAAGACGGGAGGAGGCTCAAGTGGAGCACAAACGCTGGCATGGACTGGTTGAGCCAAATGGCCTGTTTCTGTGCCGTATATCCTATGTAATGTAATCCTATGTAAAGGCCAGCCCTGCTCGGTAAGCAGGTGCCCATTATTTCGCGGACCCCCTGGAGAGTCCCTACGGACCTCCACCCCTAGGGTCCGCGGACCCCAGTTTGAGAATCACTGCTCTACAATACCAGGGCACACACAATGGGTTCAACAAGACACATATGACCTTTCAAACAAGTACATACACAGAACTTTTCAAGGGGAGAGTATGGGTTTGAACTGGCCCCAGTGCACAAACTCGCCTGCCTCCTCAGTGTAGAAGGCTAACCTGGTCTGGCCCATTATCTCCCTTTCCCCAATTTGAATAGGCTACGAGCACAGGAACAGCTTGCCCACGGAACCAGGCCAGTAGGCACACTCAGCTGGGGAGCAGCTGTTAAAGGGCCACAGCTAAGCATTAAAGGGCAAGTTGTAGGGAGGACAGAAAAGTGGCCTAATTGATCACAATGGAGACATGCGGGCAACATTCCTCCCTTTGATTCACTTTCTGCAATTATTAGCATCGGGGGTGGGGAGGTGGCTGGAGACTGCTCTCCAATAGAAGCACTGGTGCACACTATGAATGGAGGTTGCACCTGGCTGTAAATGAAGAAGTCTGTTGGGTGTCGAAAGGAAAAAATCAACGGTCAGTACGTCCTCAATGTTGAACACATTTCTTGTGGGTGCACCAAACAAAGTGCAAACTACGATGGGAACTTGCGCACGCTCTCGGAGGGACCATTTCAACTGTTGGCCTTATGCAGATTCGCTTTCATCATGTCAAAGCTGCACTGCGCACTTCTCTTGCAGGTGGAGGTGGTAGACATAGGAGAAAAACAGATTCTCAGACTTCCAGCCCGAGGTCCTCAACTGTTAGGGGGTTTCTCAGTGGGTTCAACAGACAGATGCAGAGGTCAGGCCTGGTCACCCAAGAGTAATTTCTTCGCTCCCCACCCCTCAAATGTTTGTTTCTCCTTCCAAATATGCAGCCACTGTGGACTGCTACTTATGATGGCATCGTAACTGATCCTCAATAATGGCCAATGGTGTGCATAAAGATACCACCTGAACATGGAGAGCTAACCTTTCTTCACATGGCATTGACAAGATACACTTGATGCTGGACTGTCGCCTACAGGGTGCACTTGATGCTGGACCGTCGTCTACATTTAACAACTTGTATTTACATAGCACCTTTAACATAGTAAAACGTCCCAAGGCGCTTCACAAGAGCGTTATCAAACAAAATTTGACACTGAGCCGCATGAGAAGATATTAGGGCAGCTGAGGTAGGTTTTAAGGAGCGTCTTCAAGGAGGAAAGAGAGGTAGAGAGGCAGAGAGGTTTAGGGAGGGAACAAAATATTGCTATCCCTTTTAAACAAAAGGCCAAATTCCTCTCTCCAAAGACACACCATTTTGGGCCTCCTTCCCCCAAGGTTGCTCCGGGATCATCACTGTCTTAACCCCAGGAAACCTGATGTAGTTTGCTTAAAACAAAACAGCAGTCTTTGTGGGAACCATATCTATAATTTTACTAGCATGGGGAGGCCTGGCCTGGCGATAAAATTAATGAATTTATTTTGGTTTAAAGGTTAAAAATTGAGAGAGACACATATGGGTGGGGTTAGGAGAGAGTCCACTGAACAAAAAGTACACCCCCTAGAAACTCCTTTTTCATTAGAACAGCAGTAGTTTTAACCCACTAGCCACTGGGGGAAACAGCATCCCCATTTCTGAAAGGAAATGAAGGCCCAAGCTCTGAATTCTGGTCTTTAGTATGAACTGACTGGAGAACAACTTCTTGTTCCTAAATTCTCTAACAAAGCTGCACACGGTCATTCTAAAATGGCCTCAGTTTTATGCTCAAGTCCCCACCCAAATAAAATCAACAGTTTTGCACAGCTGTGTGCAATTCAGTCTCAACCAAAAATAATTACTGGGAGAGAGATAAGGACTGAAAGTCAAGGCTGCCAAAAGATGCATTCCTGCAAGAGCACCAAACAAGCACAAATAATAGCAGATCGTCAACAGACAGCATCCCAACACACCAGCTTGTTTACAAGATTCGTTCATAGAAAAACGTAGGAGTAAATGTTAAAGAATGAGGCTCGTGGTGAAAGTGGGTGCTGCAGTGGGTTGCAACCTTAAGTCCTGGGTGTAAATCCAGCCCGCATGGTTGGGATGAAGCAATATCTGCTGGCTGTGTCGATTCATTTCCATGGGGACATGGGTCTATAGCACAAAACTATCCCTAATTCAGCAAAAATCTCAATCGGAAGCCACAGGATAGCTGGTGTGTGAAATGGAAGAAAAGTCACGCTGGTGCAACACGGGGTGCTGGTCTGACATTGAGGCTGAAGCATGTTGTAGAGGGAGCTTTACTCAGTATCTGCTAGTGCTATACCTGACCTGGGAGTGTTTGATACAGAAACTGGATGCCTGAAATGGAAATAATTCCAGTTCCAAGCACCAACATCCCTCACCTTGATGAGCACAACGAATGACCACTCAGCGCTCTTCTCTGTTGTTGTGAGGTTAATGTATGTGGTAGAGAGATCGCTAGATCTTTGTGGGCAGATTCCTTAGAGGTCCAGTGGCGAGCGCTGTCACTTCGCCGCTGACCGCAAAATCCGGGCCATTCTTTTCAGTACCCACCAAAAAGCTACACTCTCTTGCCATTAACTCCGCTCACTCAGATAGAATCAGACAACACGTAATCGCCACGTTCTGTTTGACCGAGAGCAGAGTTTCAAACCCAAATCCTATCCATCACCAAGACTGCTTAGTTTCCCATCAATGGTCATCTCCACCACTAATTTACCCCGCAACCGTGCCAAAATCCTCAACTATTTATCAACTCTGGACTGAACTTCTCCAAAGTTCTCTTTGCCAACTTGCCAATCTCCACTCCCCGTAAACTCTAAATCATCTAAACAGCCTGTCCCGCACTAAGACCCACTCGCCATCACCCTCAACTCTGCTGAGCTACATTGGCACAGGGATGATGATGGATGAACTCTGACGCAAATGCTGGCAAGAGATCACTCATAGGAAAACACAAACTTTTGCATCAGAGTAAACCCTTCTGGTTTACAGGAAGTTCTCCTGGTCTATTTGGTGACATTAAGAGGTACAGGTGGAAAACAAGCATAACAGGATCTATGGAGGTACAAAATTTACCTCGACTTTTTCCAAAGAGTTTTGAAAGATTTGCAGAAATTATACGGGTAAACCAGAGCTCCCTACATGGAGTTTTTTTTTTTAAAAACATCCACACGTATGCATCACATGAGAGTCAGAAATAAATTATAAGTATACAAGGGGAGCCTTGAATAGTGGTGGGTGCCCCCATGTGAAGTTTAATGTTCCCAAGCACATTCAAGGGATTGAGTGGCTTCCATTTATATAGCACCTCATTACATCATTCAAACATCTCAAAGTGAAAGAAAGACAGACTTGCATTTATAAAGCGCCTTTCATGACCACCAGATGTCCATTACAGCCAATGAAGTATTTTTCAAGTGTAGTCACTGTTGTAATGTAGGAAACGCAGCAGCCAATTGGCACACAGCAAGCTCCCACAAACAGCAATGTGATAATGACCAGATAATCTGTTTTTTAGTGATGTTGTTTGGGGGATAAATATTGGCCAGGGATAACTCCCCTGCTCTTCTTCGAAATAGTGCCATGGGATCTTTTACGTCCACCTGAGAGAGCAGACGGGGCCTCGGTTTTACGGCTCATCCAAAAGACGGCACCTCCGACAGTGCAGCACTCCCTCACTACTGCACTGGGGTGTCAGCCTTAATACCCTTTGGAGTGCAGTGACTTACGTGGGCAAACGAGTGTGTCATTTTCTGCATAGCAAGATCCAACAAACAGTAATGAGATGAATGACCGATTCATCTCTTGTTGGTGGTATTGGTTTGGGGAGGAATTCCCTGCTACTCTTCAAATGGTGCATAGAGATCTTCAACATCCAGCCAAACCATCAAGCAGGCAGCCTGGGCATTAGTTTCATGTCTTATCCAAAGGACAGCATCAAACTTAGTTTAACGGGTTTAACTTCTACATCAGACACTTACCAGAAGACCTCATTGCAGCGGCTGCACTGCACACGCCGAGCCTTGGGTTCTTGTACCTGGATCACCATCGGACAGTCAGCACCAGGACACAGCTGCAGCTGATAATGGCTCTAGTTTAACAACCAAAGCAACAATTAGCAGAGAGAAAGTAGCATTACCCTTTCATATTCCACAACAATGACTTGCATTTATATTGCATCTTTAATGTAGGAAAACAGCCCAAGGTACTTCTCAGGAGCAGAATCAGACAAAAGATTTGACACTAATACAAAAGCAAAATACTGCAGATGCTGGAAATCTGAAACAAAAACAGAAAATGCTGGAAACACTCAGCAGGTCAGGCAGCATCTGTGGAGAGAGAAACAGAGTTAACGTTTCAGGTCGATGACCCTTCGCTAGAACTGGAAAAAGCTGGAGATGGAACAGGTTTTTCAGCAAGTGCAGGAGCAGGGAAAGGGGGAGGGGAGGAAAGAACAAAAGGGAAGGTCTGTGATAGGATGGAAGGCAGGAGAGATTAAGAGATGGTAATGGGACAAGTTAAGAAACAAAAGATGGCTCTAGATGAAGTGTAAATGGCTCTGGCAGAAGGAGAGACAGCTGCCATGTGGGAAAGAGAGAAAAAAAATAATAAAAATAGCTGGAAAAAAAAAGGATAGGGGCAGAGGTTATGGTCTGAAATAGTTGAACTCTATGTTGAGTCCAGGAGGCTGTAAAGTGTCTAATCGAAAGATGAGGTGCTGTTCCTCGAGCTTACGTGTTGGGCAACACGGTGGCATAGTGGTTAGCACTGTTGCCTCACAGCGCCAGGGACCCAGGTTCGAATCCGCCCTCGGGTGACTGTCTGTGTGGCGTTTGCACATTCTCCCCGTGTCTGCGTGGGTTTCCTCCGGGTGCTCCGGTTTCCTCCCAGTCCAAAGATGTGCGGGTTAGGTTGATTTGGCCATGATAAATTGACCCTTAGGGCTAGGGGGGATTAAATATGTGGGGTTACGGGGATAGGGTGGGATATGTGTCGGTGCAGGCTCGATGGGCCGAAATGGCCTCTATCTGCACTGTGGGGATTCTGTGATTCTGTGATTCTTACGTTGAGCTTCATTGGAACAGTGTAAGAGGCCGAGGACGGTGAGGTCTGAGTAGGAGTGGAGCGGAGAATTAAAGTGACAGGCGACCGGAAGCTCGGGGTCACCCTTACGGACTGAACGGGGGTGTTCCGCAAAGCGGTCACCCAATCTGCGTTTGGTCTCCCCAACGTAGAGGAGACCGCATCATGAGCAGCGAATACAGTATACTAAATTGCAAGAAGTACAAGTAAATCGCTGTTTCACCTGGAAGGAGTGTTTGGGGCCCTGGACAGTGGGAAGGGACCTTCCCTTTTGTTCTTTCCTCCCCTCCCCCCTTTCCCTGCCCCTGCACTTGCTTAAAAATCTGTTCGATCTCCAGCTTTTTCCAGTTCTGACGAAGGATCATCGACCTGAAACGTTAACTCTGTTTCTCTCTCCACAGATGCTGCCTGACCTGCTGAGTATTTCCAGCATTTTCTGTTTTTGTTAAAGATTTGACAAACTGGATGCAAACCAGATCCGGCTGAAATCACTGAACGAAAAAAGGGCACCTTGCATTAATGTAGCACCTCAGCACATCTTTTAAACGTCTCAAAGCACTTCCCATACAATTAATAATTTTCAAGTGCAGTGACTTCTCATACAGGGAGAAGCAGCAAGCATTTTGCACACAGCAAGATCCCACAAACAGAATTAAGATGGCAATTTTTTTGGTAGCATTGCTTAGAGATTAATTTTGCATAGCGCACTGGCAGAACTCCCTGCCTCTCCATAAATCTTTAACTTTTCCCTTAACTATGGCAATGGCATCCCAGAGCAAAGCATGAACACAGCCATTGTAGACACAAAAATTACAAGATACCCTGAGGTGAGCTTAAGACTGTTCAGCAGTCAGATTCAGAACAAAGGCCTTTTCGGTCATGTGCATCAATTTCCAGTTACCTGCCACTGACTGCCCTGTCCAAACTGAAAAACGTTTGTGCAGCCATTCGCAATAGTCTATCATAACAACAACAACTTGCATTTATATAGCTCCTTTAACGTAGTAAAACGTCCAAAGGTGCTTCACAGGAGCGTTATCAAACAAAACGTGACACTGAGCCATATAAGGAGAAATTAGGTCAGATGACCAAAAGCTTGGTCAAAGAGGTAGGATTTAAGGAGCGTCTTAAAAAGGAGGAAAGAGAGGTAGTGAGGCAGAGAGGTTTATGGAGGGAATTCCAGAGCTTAGGTCCTCGACAGCTGAAGGCACGGTCGCCAATGCTGGAGCGATTAAAATCGGGGATGCGCAAGAGGCCAGAATTGGAGAAGCGCAGAGATCCGAGGGTTGTAGGGCTGGAGGAGATTGCAGAGATAGGGAAGGGGAAGGCCGTGGAGGGATTTGAAAACAAAGATGAGAATTTTAAACTCGAGGCGTTGCTTAGCGAGAGCCAATGTAGGTCAGCAAGCACATGGGTGAACGGGACTTGGTGCACCTTGAGAGGCCAGTGTCGGGAGCGGAGAGAGCAGCAGCACAGTGAGTATTTAAACTCACTTACGCGGGCTTTTTTGCAGAGGCCAGTGTCGGGAGCGGAGAGAGCAGCAGCACAGTGAGTATTTAAACTCACTTTCGCGGGCTTTTTTTCCCCCCCCCCGAGGCTTACCAATCTCACCGACCGGCGGCGGCGGCGTTCCAGAGCCATGTCACAATTCAAAAAGTGACGCACAAGAGGAAGCAGCTGATTGGGTGAGTACGGCCAGGTGAGTATTTATACTACTCTGTAGTTTGACAGTTAAAGTTAATAGTTTATAAAGTTTAGTAGGTCCTAATTTTTGTGGTTATAGTTTCTAAGGTCTCTGTTGTGTAGCAGGGAGTGCTAGTATACAAGGGCCCTTGAGTATATCATTTAATTGTAGTGTAATTTGTGGTATTGATTTGAGTTAATTTTAATTAATTAAAGGATAAGTCATGGCAGCACAGCTCAGCCCCGTGGCATGCTCCTCCTGCGCTATGTGGGAAATCAGGGACACTCCTTATTCGAATAGCACTGAGCGATCTTTGACACGTACACAAGGGGGAAGACGGGGCCTCGGTTTAACGTTTCATACGAAATACGGCATGTAGAAAGCGCAGGACTCCCTCACTACTGCACTGAAGTGTCAGCCTACGTTATGCGCTCAAGTGTCTCAGAGTGGGGCTTGAACACATGACCTCAGGCAAAAATGTGACCACTGAGCCAAGGCTGACACTTTTAAGAGGATATGTTCTTGCATATTAGCAGATAAGATACAATGCAGAGTAAGAATGCTAAATGGCAACGTGTGACAGCCAAGGACTTCGACTGGAAATTACACAAGCCTTTTAAATAGTAAAATAGTGGATAGACTGGAGAAGCTGGGGTTATTCTCCTTGGAGCAGAGAAGGCTAAGAAGAGGTTTGATAGGGGTGTTTAAAATCATGAAGGGTTTGAATAGAGTAAATAAAGAGAAACTGTTTCCAATGGCTGGAGGGTTGATAACCAGAGGGCACAGATTTAAGGTGATTGGCAAAAGAACCAGAGGCGACATGAGGAAAAACTTTACCTAACGAGTGGTTAGGATTTGGAATACACTGCCTGACAGGGTGGTGGGTACAGATTCAATAGTAGCCTTCAAAAGGAAACTGGATAAATACTTAAAGGAGAAAAAAAATTGCAGGGATATGGGGAGGAGTGGGACTAACTGGACTGCTCTTCAAAAGAGCCGGCGCAGACTCGATGGGCCGAATGGCCTCCTTCTGTGCTGTACTGTTCTATGATTCTAAAACAAATCAGTATGAAGAAAGCTCACACGATTATTCAGGGACGTCACAGTGCTGCACGCATGCAGAAGGAGCAGATACTGTACCAGATTATAATGCGACCTCGCTAAGTTGGCCACTGCCCAGTTCCTTTACAGTAATAAATACAACTGACAGGAATTATGTACAAGCTGCATTACACTTTTCTTCCCTGGTGTCTCACTACATGTATGTTTGAATTAAGCCCTCCACGACACCACCAACACCGCTACATTTTTTAAATTCATTCTCGGGATGTGGGTGTCGCTGGCATTTATTGCTCATCCTTAGATGCCTGAGGTGGTGGTGAGCCGCCTTCTTGAATCGTTGCTTTGTTCTGTTGCTCCAACACAATATCTTCAACTTTCGTCAGAAACATGAATGGGAAAGAAATTAATTAGAAAGAAAGAACAGTTTTCTTTTGAGAACATCACAAGCACTTCACGGTAGATTTCTACTGAATCAAATTAGAAGAGCAAGTGAAGGTCATTTCCTGACCATGGAATGAACAACTGGAGCCTCTAGCAGCCATGCCAGGCACTGTGCTTGGTGCTGAAGATCAGAATCAACACTAAGGTTGGAGATCCAAACATCTGCCAAAGTGGTAGAACTATTTGCAAATTCGTGGAGATTTTCATTCCCTGCAGATCTTCAAACAGATGGTCCAACTGAGAGTCAAGGTGGCAAATTTACCAGCTCATCCAGCCAGACTGATCACATGGTTATGACAAAAAAAAAACTTCAAATAATAAAGCATTCAAAAGTCAGTGCCATACGTGGGGGGGGGGTTATTGTCCCATTCAGGGCTTTTTATGCTGGGTCATGGCATGGGTGTCAGTGGCAGGGAGTCGATTAATTTTCTGCTTTTTTACATCCAGTGACAGCATCAAGCATTCCCAGGTCAAGTATTGCGTGAACCAGATGCAGAATGAAGCGCCTTCCACTTTGCCAACCCCAACCTGGTGAGAGTATCAAACGAATGTGACATTTCCACCCGCCAACCACATAATCCGAGTGGCAGTTCCAATTTAATATGGAATCACGTGCCAGTTTTTTTTTTATTGCTGTGGACAGAAAACAGAGACTATTCAAAACACCCGAGACCGACTGTAGTCAGCAGAGAGGAGAAAAGCTAATTCCATCAGTTGCTGGTAGATTAAAAGCTATTAATCGACAGCAAGGGTTGGTGAAGCAAGACCGTCAGCAATCAATATTTGAGTGCCTCTGTCCAAGACTTGAAGGCAAAGCTGAGCAGCTTCAACTCAAAAGCAAGGGTTCCGGCAACTTTTGTTGGGAGATCACAAGAACACAGCTTTTTAAGAACTTACATTTATATAGCGCCTTTAACGTAATAAAACAGCCCAAGGCACTTCACAGGAGCGTTATCAAAAAACAAAATTTGACACCGAGCCTTAAGGAGATATTAGAGCAGAAAAGAGGTAGGTTTTAAGGAGCGTCTTAAAGGAGGAAAGAGAAGTGGAAAGGCGGAGATTTAGGGAGGGAATTCCAGAGCTTGGGACCTAGGCAGCTGGAGGCACGGCCGCCAATGGTGGAGCAATTAAAAGCGGGGATGTTCAAGAGGCCAGAATTGAGGGAGCGCAGCGATCTCGGGGGATTATAGGGCTGGACGAGATTACAAAGATAGGGAGGGGCGAGGCCACGGAGGGATTTGAAAACAGGGATGAGAACTTTAAAATCGAGGCATTGCTTAACTGGGAGCCAATGTAAGTCAGTGAGCACAGGGGTAATTGGTGAACGGGACTTGGTGCGAGTTAGGACATGGGCGGCAGAGTTTTGGATAACCTCAAGTCTATGGAGGGTACAACGTGGGAGGCCGGCCAGGAGTGCGTTGGAATAGTCAAGTCTAGAGGTAACAAAGGCGTGGATGAGGGTTTCCGCAGCAGATAAGCTGAGGCAAAGTCAGAGATGGGCAATGTTATGGAGGTGGAAATGGGCAGTCTTAGCGATGGAACGAATATACGAGGTAGGAAGCTCAACTTGTGATCAAATACGACAAGGCCAATAGATTCAACAAACTCATTTCTTCTTCACATACCAAGCCCACCTTCCTCTTATACTTCTTAATAAATTATTTCTCCAAGGAAGAGGCTGCAGAGATAGGGTGCAGCAAGGCCTAGGAGACACTTAGAAACTAAGACAAGGATTTTGAAATCAATGAGTTGAACATGAGGACCCAGTGAAGGTCAGCAAAGACAGGTGAGGGATGAGCAGGACTTTCTACCCACTAGGATGAGAGTATCATAGTTCTGCATGAGGTAGAGCTTTACAGGGTGAAGCTTGGGAGGTCCATTAGGAAGAAAGAGCCGAGGGGGACAAAATCATGGATAAGGATTTCAGCAGGGGTCAGGTCTTTGGGAACAAGACAAATTTCTAACAGACTATAGGCAATTTTTATTCCCCTGGAAATTATTTGTTCTCAAGTGTTTATGGCATAAACTGCACTTTTTAAACGCTGCATATATTAGTTGACTGGCTAAGGAAATGTGGAAACCAAATGAAATTGGGGAAAAATTGCTAGCAACAGTTTCTAGTTCCTGATCGATAGCTTTGAAAGAAAACTATTCGTTTTGAAGGTTTGATCTTCCGGGTCTTGGTGGCTCAAGATTGATAGGTTTTCCCACCTGTCAATGGATCAGCCTGATTAACCTGACAGATTAGCTCAAATTGGTGAAAGTGCAATAGCGGGAGGAGGAGAGAAAAGGGAGGAGGAAGGACAGACCGAGAACCAGAAGGATATTTTTAAATATAGAATGAGGACGTAATCTGAATTTTTAAAAAGTGTACTCCCTAGACTATTTCCCCTTTAATTACATGTATGAATCAAAGCCGTGCCCTTGTTTGAGGTTCCTCTGACGTCAGATACTATTGTCTAGTGGACAATGCAGAAAGAGGTAGTCATAACCAAAATCATTTCAACATACAGCCCTGAATTATGCAGCTCCTGCCTCGTGTTAATTTAAGGCTTGTAAATCTGACAAGTCTTTATTGAATAAGTTGGCTAATACTCTATTGCTCATAAGCCACTAACAATGCACTCCATTAAACGCAGGGTTGGTTAGTTACTTAAAATAGAAAGAATCTGCTCCTCCTGGGTAATATTATAAAGCTTGAAGGCTGAGCAATATGATCTCCAAAGCTTCACAACATTGAACTGGCCGACAACTGAAAAATCAGTGCAAACAATCTTAATGATGCTACCACAATCAAACCCTTTCTTCAATTTCACAGCATTTGTTCTTTAAAAGGCTATTTTATGGGGCACTAGGATTTTGCAGGGTCACTCTTTAAAATTTTACTCATAAACCTGTACAATCACCACTTCTCAGCTAACTAACAATTGCCAGATTAGAACAGACATTGCTCCCAAGACCTTATTGGGTAACGTTCACAAAAGTGGTAGCTTTAATTGTCAACGCATATAGGAAAAAGAGGGACACAGTATTGGAACAGAGGAAGATACACAACTATTCGGGAGGGACCAGGGCAGTGGAACTAGTGTTGGATTGCTCTCGCAAAGAGTCGACATGGGCACAAGTGGTCGAACAACCTCATTCTAGGCTGTGAACTCCTATGGTTACCTGGTCCGTTTTGTTACTTTTCTCCCCCGCAAAGCCTGTACTTCAGGAAAAAAAACCTGAGGAATTTAGGGATACATTGGAGCAGCAGCGCTCACAATATGGACCTGGAATAATCTGCGACTCACCTGCCCCTCGCATCTGGTCCTGCAGAGTTGCAGTTTCATACAGATCATTACCTCAGCCCACATTTTTTTTGACGGCAGCTGTTGTTGATGATTCTGTTATTCCCATTTATTCCTCCTCTAGCCCTATCTTTTGTTTCTTCACTTGTCCCATTACCATCTCTTTTAGCCTTTGTCAATTAATCTCTCCTGCCTTCCACCCCATCACAGACCTTCCCTTTTGTTCTTTCCTCCCATTCCACCCCTCCCCCACTTCGCTGCCTCTGAACTTGCTTAAAACCTGTTACGTCTCTAACATCTCCCAGTTCTGACGAAAGGTCATCGCTCTGAAACGTTAACGCTGTTTCCCTCTCCACAGATGCTGCCTGACCTGCTGAGCATTTCCAGCATTTTCGGTTTTATTATTGTTGCGGCTTCACCTGACTGGGAGCCATAATTCACAGCCCACCACCTCTGGGATATTGCTATAGTTACTGTTAGATGGGGGTGGGGTAAAGAAAGCAATCACAAAGCTGCTTTAAGGTAAGTTCGAGAGAATGGCCATCGAGCAAGTCACTGTTCAAGATTGTGTCCTTGACCAAAAAGAAAATTGAATCAGCACTCCTGCACTACAGCACGTCTTCCTCCAGCTCAAACGGAATGGCTTTGCTTTCCCATTCCCTCAACGCCTCTCCGCGGCAAACAATTCCCTAGGCTGAAATGTATTTTATTCTTCAGGAATTAGTTTCCTCCAGCTAAACTGCAAGTAGAGATAAAGAAAGAAAGCCCAACTCAACTGAAGCAATCAGAGAGGGGAAGAGAAAATACAGCTCTGTTTTATTAACTCCAATTGCCGGGGTCACACACTTGAAAGCACTTCTATTTCTGGTCTGTGACAAGTACATAAGTTAATTTGCAAGTTCAGTATCACTTTCAACTCTCGGGTCTCAATGCAGTATCCAGCAACGCAACATGCAATTGTCACCTATTAAAAAGGCAGAGAATCAAGTACAGTCAATTCCTGTTGAGGGAATAACTAGTTTTTCCATGACAGCTCGATCAGAGATGTGTCCAACAATATCTCCAACAATTTTCTGTCGGATCATTTTGAAGAATTTTTCTCAAACCCAAAATTTAAATGGTATTTCATATTATTGCTGGCCAGATTTGTGCCATTTGGACTGTAAACATGGAAAAATGAGCGATCCAGGAAAAACACAAACTTAAGTGTAGAATCATTAAATTTAGGAGTAAATATACTTGAATTGCTACTGGTGTGATTTTCCCACGTCTCTCTGGAGGTGATCAGCTCTTGCCGCTGTGCATTTCCAGGTGTACCTTGCCCATGTGGCAGTGAGCGTTGGCAGCCTATTCACGGTGGACGGCATCGGGGCCAAGCTCGGTCTAGTCCTTGCCCGACATCTGCACATGTGCTTTCCACCATGGGTCAATGGACAACCACCAATAGTGGGAACCTCAGCTGATCTCACCTGCCACCCCACTCAGGACCAGGGGCATTGACGTCAATTGCAACTCCACCACCTGCGATTAGCCACGGCAGTAGAGTCGCACCTTTTACATTCATACAAGCCCAAAGTCCAAGAAAACATTCCCCTTATAGATTCAGAATATCCAGTTTATTTTTGGTTCTGATTTGAATTTATAATCAAATACATAATCGTAAGAATAGTCACATTCTCCTGTTTTATGTCGACAGGGTTTTAACACGCATCACATATCAATTATTCCGCCAGCTCGTCCTACCCCCCAGCAAAAGTTTAAAATATGCTTAAAATCACCCACCTCTACATAATCTCTGAAGAGGTAGCGCCTGTATTTTTCTCTCAGTTCGTCGTTAGAAATCAAAGGAAAAGCAAAGTCCTCAGGCGTTCGGAGCAAGCAGTCTTGCGCCATACAGGATATCCCTAGCAAGACACACAAACTGGTTACCGTCAGTCATTAAAAACAAAGATATACTTGCCTTAGAGGCAGTGCAACAAAGGTTCACTAGATTTGATTCCTGGGATGAGAGGGTTGTCCTATGAGGAGAGATTGAGTAGAATGGGCCAATACTCTATACTGGGGGATTGACATGGTAGATGCGGAAAGGTTGTTTCCCCTGGCTGGAGAGTCTAGAACTAGGGGGCATAGTCTCAGGATGAGGGGGTCAGCCATTTAAGAATGAGATGAGGAGGAATTTCTTCACTCAGAGGGTTGTGAATTTTTGGAATTCTCTATCCCAAAGGGCTGTGGATGCAGCATCGTTGAGTATATTCAAGACTGAGATAGATAGATTTTTGGACTCTAGGGGAATCAAGGGATATGGGGATCGGGCGGGAAAGTGGAGTTGAGGTCGAAGATCAGCCATGATCTTATTGAATGGCGGAGCAGGCTCGAGGGGCCGTATGGCCTACTCCTGCTCCTGATTCTTATGTTCTTTTCATAGAATCAGGTTATCCGCTTTTCAGATAAAGTGATTACGCAATGAAAAAAAATCTTGCAAACCATCCACCTGCATTGCTCACCATACAATGAGCAATTCTTTCAGACAGAACATGTAGGGACTGGGTGAACAGCGCCCTGCCCCTTAATGGAGCACAACTGCATATGCCGCTACCGAACCTAGGCATGAGGGTTTATGGTTACAACATGCCCATACAGCGGTGTGCTCCCAGCCTCAGTTGTACCTCCATGTGGAAGGACCAACCAGATGTCAGGCACTTCCCACAGGGAGGGAGACTTCAAATTCAGCCACAAGCAACTGTTCTGCTCAGATCACAGCAACATTAGCAAAAGCCTGGGGAGGAGGTTCTTAAGTCCCACTGGATGCTCGAGGTGAAGGAGAGGTACTCTTGCCCTCAAATGTATTAAAATAAAAATGTACATATGCTCCTTAGGGCCTAGTGGGTGGAGCAATTTTTTGTGTAGCATTTATCACAAATAAGGTGGTGCTGTTTTGATTCCTGGCTAAGTTAATATATTTCAGCCATTGCTGGAAGTGTGCCTCTGTGGATGTTGGAGCAGCATTCTGCTGTGATGCTCCCCATGGTTTAAATCCTGTTGGCACTCACGGTCAAGCACCAAACATAAATAATGGCCACTTGGACAAGAGACCAGAAAGTGCCCATGGACCTGCACCCCAGCCAGGAATCAGCTTCTTCAGGAGAAGACAGATGGGGAGAAAGATAGCCAAAGGGGTTGAAAAAAAAACATAAAATAACTTGCTAATATCCATCGTCATAGGAAGTGTACATCATAGAGCTTCTAGTGCCCATGGACAATCGCCCAAGAGTCATCACATTCAAGAAATTTGAGGAGGTGGGTGGCGGGATAAATTAATACTCTGGCACCAGGATTCAAATACAACCCAGACGGGCCAAAAATGGTATTTAACACACTCAGTTAGGCTCAATGGTCTTAAGTGAAATAATGAGTAAAAGCAACCCTAGTGTGCACAAATTACAGCCCGTGTGGAAAGCAGCAACAGCAGGCAGACTATATAAGCAACCACCGAGAAGCAAACAAAGGAATCAAAATGGTTAAAAGTGACCACAGCCAGAGTATTACAGCATTCCTCAAAGTGAGATTCACAGTAATGGGCAGATACCATTTCACAGCAATAAATGCTCTGGATAACATGTACGTGACAAGCCGTCGGTCTAGATGCTGCAGTCAGGGATGCACTAGCCAGGTTTTCAATTTAATTAGCAGTAAGGGGAAAGATCAGCTGTTAAAGCTTCAGAACAAAGCAGACCGCAAAAGGTTTGCTATGGCGCAACACAATTTAGAGAGTGTAAACTTTTATGGACAAATGTTTTTAATTTAAAAAAGAGTACATTAGATAGCCATGTAGTTCACGGCCGGTTGAAATTACAATCTTTGGAGACACAAGCTTGTAATAGAAACATGCTGATATTAGGGAGCCAATGGTTCTGGAATACAAAAACAAACACTGGTCTATAAAAGGTCTCCTGACAAGTCCCAAAGGCGGTCATTAGACAGGATTTACTGTGCTGCCTCAGATTATCCCTACACTTGAACACTGCAAGATTTTCTTTTATACTTGATTGCTTTATATCTAATTCACTACATTTGTAGGCTTATTATCAAAGATCTGAAGTGCACCAGGCAATCATATTCCCTGAAAAAATACAGCATTACCAAATACAGCAAGGAACATCACATTGAGGCTTTAAAGAACAAGATGCAATTTCCAATTTTAAATTGGTTTAGTGTCCACTGGATCACAATATATAAATCACAGAGCTTATTCTAACAGCTTTTATTTACCTACCCAGACAGCACTTGGAAACAAACAGCAAGTACTGGAAATAAACTGATCTATAATAATCTGGGAAAAAAAGCTTAACATTTTACATCACCATTCCACTCCATTACTGAATCCAAATGTGCCTTCCTTTCACATTTCCAAAAGAGCCTCAAACTCAAAACAGTAACTTTTTTCTCTTTTCAAATGCTGGCTCACCCAATGTGTGTTTTCAGCATTCATTAATTTTCTCTTCAATCACAAGACAGGAATGTTTTGTTCGTATTAAGATATCAAATCAATTGTTTCTTCTGAGGTAGTGTGTTCAGTAAAATGATTCCTTCGCTGTCTGACGAATGCCTTCATGGTTAGCTTTTTTTACAACTTTCTATACTTGGGGAGTATTTATGGTAAATTTTCTTTAAAGTCTTGCCTCGGGCACCATTCTCAAGGACAAGGTTAAGCAAGGCTTCAGGCCCACTCAACCACTTTCTGGGATGCACACTCCTAACTCAACTTCCTCTTTCAAAACAGGCATTTTATTTCAGCTCCACATCTCCCTGGAGCAGGATTGGAAACTGAAACCCACCACGGTGACGAGCAATGTTCCCTATAAGCTGCGCGGCCTGTTTCTTTTAATGCGCAGCCCCTTTAAATTTCTGTGCATGGGCGGTATTTACAATGTAAAAGCCGGCGAGCAGGCTGCAGGTGAGCGGGATCTTTCAGATTACTGCGCGGCTATGCGCGCACAACTTAGTGGGAACACTGGTGACCAGAGAACAAACCCTACCTCGCCCTGCTATAACACCACAGATTAACAAGAGGCCATTCACCCCCAACACACCCAATTCCACCTCAACTTTTAAACCTTTCAAGCTGCGATGGTGGACAAATTGCGGATTTTGTGTCATTGTGACATCCTCATTTGGATAACGTGATAAAGAAGGACCCTCCGTTGCCTCCCTCTCCCCAGGGTGAGAAACTGGACCAAAATAATGACATTCGGGATACTGTCAATAAGAATATTTTTTGCACATTTTTAAATTTCCATTATGGGTAGGTAGAGATTTTTAAATCACCACTCATTGATAATATTCACTACCTGGTCATCACCAGGCTTCCCATTAAATAGCCTGACCAATAACTGATTAAAAACACAACACATGTGGGATAGATTTGTGGCTATGAAAATATTTTTATCCTTCACCCAAGCTAAGCCAAGGGCCAAGATAAGCACCAAGGCCTCTACCAATACTAGTCTGGAGCCAGCCAGTAACAGGTGGAAGAGTGGCCCAGGATGACTGGCCCTCCCCAAGGCAAAAAAAATAATTGTTTCCATTTGACAGCTCACTCTGGTATAAACAAGGTCAGGTACTTGTGGAATCTCAGGTATGAGCCCAAGTCCTGCCACCATGCTGCCAAAAGGAATGCCGTAACCAGCTGGCTGTGTACCGGGGGGTCGGATGAAGTTTCCAAAGACACATGTTGCTGCTAAATTTAAAAAGGCATTTTGGACAGCAACCCATTTCAACTACACAGAAAAAACTCTTGCAACATCTGAAAGTTGCAGGCAGACATCAGGAAGAATGACGGCCATGATCCTCTTGTGTATTATAACATCACGTCCTTGACTCACCCACTCCGATGCCATCTTTCACCAGTACAGTACTATGCTGCTCCCAGCAACTGCGGCAGAACGGATGGTGGCAGGGCAAGGACAGCAAGTTCTCCTTCCGAACTGACTGCAGGCATACACCACAATGATGAGAAGAATGGATAAACGTCTGGGGAAACAAATGAAATGCACAAACTGCGTTGAACACCAACACCACTTAACACCAACAGTGTTTTCCGTATCTTGAAACAGCTCATAAAGCTAAATCCAGCTGTACGCTACAAACACTTACATGTTTTGCTGTTTTCGGCTGAACTCTGGCTTCCACCAGAAGCTGAGTCGGGTTAGATTTGTGCCTGAAAGAAAGAGGATCAGACTCAAGTGGTTTCTTTGCCTATTTCACATATCCTGTAAGCTGCGCTATGTTCTGCACAGTCTGTATCTTTGAATGCGTGGTCCCTTTAAATTTCTGCACATGCGCAATATTTACAATGTAAAAGCCAGTGAGCGGCCTGCACTTTAGTGGGAACACTGATGCTCAGTCAACTCTACCTAGAAAGTGGAGCAGCTGAGGCAAAGAGCATAGATGTATTTAAGGGGAAGCTAGATAAGTACATGAAGTGGAAAGGAATAGAAGGATATGCTGATGGGATTAGATGAAGAGGACTGGGAGGAGGCTCGTGTGGAGCATAAACACCAGCACAGACCAGTTGGAACGAATGGACTGTTTCTAGGGTGTAAATTCTAGGTAACCTTCCTATAGCCATATTAGTTATGCAACTTGCAGACAGGATGACCTGAGCTGTGGATTCCCCAAGGGCTGCTACCTATAGGAGGCCACCTTGATACATGCGTAACAGGCCCTTCTGGTGTTACCTTCAAACACTGAGCAATTCCATGCGAGAACTAATGCAGTGGATACGAAATTGGCTAAGTGACAGGAAACAGTGGTGAATGGTTGTTTTTCAGACTGGAGGAAGGTATACAGTGGTGTTCTCCAGGAGTCAGTATGAAGACCACTGCTTTTCTTGATATATATTAATGACTTGGACGTACAGGGTACAATTTCAAAATTTGCAGATGACACACAACTTGGAAGTATAGTGAACAGTGAGGAGGAGAGTGATAGACTTCTAGAGGACTGACAGGCTGGTGGAATGGGCGGACACGTGCAGATGAAATTTAATGCAGAAAAGTGCGAAGTGATACATTTTGGTAGGAAGAACAAGGAGAGGCAATATAAACTAAAAGGTATGCATGAACAGAGACCTGGGGGTATATGTGCACAAATCATTGAAGGTGGCAGGACAAGTTGAGAAAGCAGTTAAAAAAGCATACAGGATCTTGGGCTTCATATACAGAGGCATTGAGTACAAAAGCAAGGAAGTTATGATGAACAACATCAACAACTTGTATTTATATAGCACCTTTAACGTAGTAAAACTTCCCAAGGCGCTTCACAGGAGTATTAAGACAAAAAATTTGACACCGAGCCACGTAAGGAGGAATTAGGGCAGGTGATCAAAAGCTTGGTCAAAGAGGCAGGTTTTAAGGAGCATCTTAAAGGAGGAGAGAGGTTTAGGCAGGGAATTCCAGAGCTGAAGGCCTAGGCAACAGAAGGCACAGCTACCAAAGGTTGAGCGATTATAATCAGTGATGCTCAAGAGGGCAGAATTAGAGGAGCGCAGATATCTTGGGGGGTTGTGGGGCTGAAGGAGATTACAGAGATAGGGAGGGGGCGAGGCCATGGAGGGATTTGAAAACAAGAATGAGAATTATGAAATCGAGGCGCTGCTTAACCGGGAGCCAATGTAGGTCAGCGAGCACAGAGGTGATGGGTGAACAGGGCTTGGTGCGAGTTAGGACACGGGCAGCCGAGTTTTGGATGAACTCATTTACACAGGGTAGAATGCGGGAGGCCAGCCAGGAGTGCCTTGGAATAGTCACGTCCAGAGGTAACAAAGGCATGGATGAGGGTTTCAGCAGCGGATGAGCTGAGGCAAGGGCGGAGACGGGCGATGTTACAGAGGTGGAAATAGGCAGTCTTAGTTATGCCGCGAATATGCGGTCGGAAACTCATTTCAGGGTCAAATATGACACCAAGGTTGTGAACTGTATGGTTCAGCCTCAGACAGATGTTAGGGAGAGTGATGAAGTCAGTGGTTAGAGAATGGAGTTTGTGGCGGGGAACGAAAACAATGGCTTCGGTCTTCCCAATATTTAATTGGAGAAAATTTCTGCTCATCTAGAACTGGATGTCGGACAAGCAGTCTGACAATTTAGAGACCGTGGAGGGGTTGAGAGAAGTGGTAGTGAGGTAGAGTTGGGTGTCGGCAGCATACATGTGGAAACCGACGCGGTGTTTCCGGATGATGTCGCCAGGGGCAGCATGTGAATCAGAAATAGGAGTGGGCCAAGGATAGATTCTTGGGGGACACCAGAGGTAACGATGCGGGAGTGGGAATCTGGTAACGATGCGGGAGTGGGAAGAGAAGTTGTTGCAGGTGATTCTCTGGCTACGATTAGATAGATAAGAATGGAACCAGGCGAGTGCAGTCCCACCCAGCTGGACGACAGTGGAGAGGTGTTGGAGAAGGATGCAGTGGTCACCCGTGTCAAAGGCTGCAGACAAGTCAAGAAGGGCGAGGAAGGATAGTTTACCTTTGTCACAGTCACAAAGTATGTCATTTGTGACTTTGATGAGAGCCGTTTTGGTACTGTGGCAAGGGCGGAAACCTGATTGGAGGGATTCAAACATGGAATTGTTTTTTGTTCCCTTTTTACGAGTAAAAGCGAAACTAGCTGTCAGAGCGTAACAGATCAAATTCCAAACAGGTCCTCTAAACCAGAACTTTTGGTCGACAACAACCCGAACCACCCAGGACGCTGCTCTTAAAACCAGAGTGCAGTTGGCAGATACAAAAACTAGGAACGGTAGCAAGGTTCTACAGTGACCATTAAAGACTAACCTAGGCCAAACGGATGCATCACCATTACCTGTAGCAAGCAATAGGTCTCCTTGAACAGTCAAAATTCAAATCGGGAACAGCTTCTCAGGAAGTTTGAGGAGCTGAGGCTGAAATCGCCTCAAGAAAGGAACCGGCAAGGGCTTCACAGGCCGGACAAAGATCATCATAGGTCACGTCCTTGACAGCTATGTCCCATTCCAATGTGCTCTTCCCAACACTTCAAAGCTACAATGTTCTCTACCTCCCGTTGTTTTCCCTTCCTTCTACAATCTACAAGGGTTGCTACCACCTGATCATCAGTGTTTGATTTATCCAACTTGGCTTTGTCCTCCAAAACGCGCCTTGACCCTTCACCTAGGTTTCTCAATTTATAAATAAAGTCTTCCTCTGCTCTGATATCCCCCTCGGGATAAAAAAAACCAGCTTGCACTATAAAAAAAATCAGGAGCGCCAAAAAGTTTAGAAATTTACTGCACTGAGTCACTCGTACTGTAAATTAAACTTGCTACAGATAATAAACATTATGATCTATTCCACTGTTTTAATATATATAAACGTTATTTCAGAGATGAGAATATAAACAGGCTGCAGTCAGGGGAGTTTATTTAAAGCCAAGTATTTTCAGCCAACAAACCATGGGTTACAGTGAGAGAGAGAGAGAGAGAGAGAGAGAGAGAGAGAGAGAGAGAGAGAGTCAGGCTGCTATGCAAACATACCAGGCTGTACATACAAAGTAACCTCAGAACAGAGGAGGGATATTCCTTACCTTTCTGAAATATCGGAGGATTTCCAATGGAAGTTAACTAAAATAAGCTTGGCTACAGATGGTTGAACCTGAAAATAAATAGAAGTGAATGAGGCACACCTGTAAATTTGATAGACTAGGTCACGAATAAATAAACTAACAAACCTTCAGATCTCCCATGTCCATAATACGGATCGACTGGATGCCTAACTTGTATTAACATGCTTCCACTCTATATTGCAATGGTACGACAAGACATGGATACCATTAGCCCAAATGCAGCTCTTACATTATCACTGCACAACCTGCACTACTTTTTAATATTTACCATGTAGAGCAACATGTAGTTTTTGGCCATTAATTAATTGCCAAAACTGGCTTCACATGGAGAGATAAAGGGGAGGGGAAGGGGGAGCTGCATGGCACAGCCATTTTGCAGATGCTCTTTGGAGCAGTTGCCCAAGTCCTAATTGAATCCAGGCTGATGCAAGGGTGTAAGGGTGCTGGGTGAAATATGCAGCAGCTAGCTGGCCCCTTCATTAAAGCAAAACAGCCATAAACTGACACTTGATTGTGGAATCTCAAAGAGGCCATGACAACCCGTGAGAGAAATACTTAGTGCTGTAGGAACCAGAAGGTTGGAGTTAGGGGCTTGTGAGGACAGGCCATCAGGAACTTTGCTCGGCATCTAACATGTACTATGTCAAATCTGAAGAGTGCTTGAAGCTGCAAAATGGCAACATGTTCCATTCCATAGGACTAACACCCTCGCCTTAGTAAACACAAAACTCAAAATACAAATTGAGAGACATGGCACAATACAATCGAATGTCCTTCCTTCACCTACTCTAGACAAAAACCAACAGTTGAAAATTGCAACGCTCTGTACGCTAAGGAGACTGAGCCCAAAGATATTTTTTAATCAGCAGATTCATTTATTTGAAAGACAGTAGTCAGTGGAGACTGAACAGGAACGCAATGTGGGGAGATGAGAGTGACTGAAGAGTCATGCACACGACAGGAATACAGATTGCTCAGAACTGCAATATCTCCATCTCGCTTTTCAAATAAGCACATTAGCAACAGCTGCACTGTACAAAGATGTAATCTTTTCAGATTGGTTGAAAAAGTGAGGGCAGCCACCTTTATCTGGGCAACCCTGAAAATAAAGGCCTTTCATCAACGTTTCACAAGTTAGCAGATGCAACCTGCAATCAGGCTGATGTGTGTCCCAACTGATCTATTGAAGTCCAGCTGTAAAATAAAAACTAGGTCTGCTAAAAAAAACTAATTTAAAAAAACACTGGAAACGCACAGCACGTTAGTTACCGTAACAAAGAGGTGCGGCAGGTTAATGTTTGGATGGAGGCCCTTTATCTAAAGAGTCAGTGCCCAAAAAGTCATCCTTATTATTTCTCCTGCAAATGCCGGTGGACTTGCTGTCCTTGTCCAGCACTTACTTAAAAAAAATCCACAAATGTTTCAAGCTGGTGGGGGATTTTATAACTGCAGCGTTTCATTTTTATGGCAAAAGGGACAAAAGTTACCTGCTGGCTGAAGACAACTTTGTACACACGCACAGGAAAAGACCTTCTGATCCATCCAGCCTGTCCCACACAATTGTGATACCTTGTGTATCACAGTATAGACACTCTCCACCCCACCCGAAACCATGTGATCTCCTGGGAGAGGCGGAAAACCAGATTAAAAACGCAGGCCAATTTGAGGAAACAAATCTGGAAAATTCTTCTTTGACCCCCCCCACCCGGCGATTGGAACTAGTCCCAGGACATCACTCCTTTATAAGCTTGCCTAGACTAGCTGTTCTCTTGCCAAATGCACAGTCACTTGCACTGCAACCAGAGTGAACACATCCTAAAAACACAACTCTGATGTAATGGGCCTCCAAAGAAATGATCAGGCACAGCAAGCAGAGAAGGAATTAGCAGCAGCGTGCTAACTGCCAAGTCAGGAGATATTGACTTGTTGGGAAGTAATGACGCCAGACTAGTCAAAGAGTCCAATTACCAACACCACTTCATCTCTTCTCCCCCGCCTTCAAAACACTCCGAAAAATTCATCCCCACTATTTTTGGTCTCGTGTCTCCCCATCTGACCCATTCCCCGATTCTGCGTTTATTTCTGCTCCTCCAAGTATTCAGATGTTCTTTCACATGAAAAATCTAGATCAACTTAAATTAATTAGTCATAAATGCAAACACTAAGCGTACGTACATTATTGTAACACCCGTCACTGTGCCCACACGGGCATCATCTCCTCTGCTACTGTGAAATGAACTCACTCCACTCTTTAAAAGGT
The DNA here is from genome assembly GCA_030390025.1 of Squalus acanthias. NCBI lineage: Eukaryota > Metazoa > Chordata > Chondrichthyes > Squaliformes > Squalidae > Squalus > Squalus acanthias. The sequence goes on from CM059444.1 coordinate 58,947,634, forward strand.
TCCTGTACTGGTTTTAAAAAACTACATACGCCACTCTTGTAGCTTTATAGGACATATAAAAGTTACAGTGCAACTTATAAAAGTTCAATTTGCAGTAATTTGGTTTGTTAACATTACTTCTATGCAATTCTATAGACATACATTTTCAAACACTGATAAGGACAGGAGGCTCTTTCTAAAGAGCGAGAGAGTGGGACTAACTAGATTGCTCTTCGAAAGAGCAGACTCAATGGGCCGAATGGCCTCATTCTGTGCTGTACTATTCTATGATTCTATCTAATCTTGCTGGGAATACCGCAAGTGCTTTAAGTATGTGTCATTTTGCCTCAGTTGATTGCACTGTTTCTGGAGTTAGAAGGTTTTGGGTTCAAGCCCCACTCTAGGACCTGAGCACATAATCTAGGCTAACACTTCAGTGCAGTACCACACTGTCAGAGGTACTGTCTTTCCGATGAGATGTTAATCTGAAGCTACATTTGTCTGCTCAGGTCGATATAAAAGAACCTATGTTTGAAAATGATTGGGTAATTCTCCCAGTATCCTGGTCAACATTCCTCCCTCAACCATCACCAAAAACAGATTGTCAGGTTACTCGTTCATTTACTGTTTGCAGGATCTTGCTGTGCACAAATTGGCTGCCACATTTGTCTACACAACAGTGACTGCACATCAACACAAGCTCACTGTGCCAGATTTTGCTGTAGCAGGGCATCTAACAGCATCTACCACTGGTTAGACTTGCCCTTGCATGTTTAGGTTTTTAATTTTTTTTGCATGGCAAGTTGGTGAAAGTGCGAGCTGATAACGTCGCAGCAATGGAAACAGGGCATCTGGGACCCGAGTGAACAGGGCAAGCAATTGTGAAATTAACAAGAGTGGGTGAATTCAATGTCAATTCAGGTACAGAAAGAGAAATAAAGAGAGAGGGGGAAGAAAGATTGCATTGAGAGAGAAAGAAGAGAGACAGAAAGGAAAAGTTAAAATTTCCATCATTTAAAACCTGAAGGAACAGATTCCACATTTGTAAGAGTTAATTTTCAGTGCCAGAGATTGACAGTAATTAACATTTATCATGTCATTAAAAGGGCACTTAGACTTGAAATGAATTGACAACCTCCTGTGGCGAGTTTAGTGCATACCTACCGTGTAAATACAGCAACTACTCGCCATTCAATGTATTTCAATGGTGAGGCAGGCAGCAAGACGGTGTTTTCGCCAAGCTAACGGCAGAGCGGCGCAACTCGGACAGCAAATTTTGGCTATCCATGTTTAACTCTGCACCTGCCCCTCGCCTGAAGTTGCTGTACCACTTGCGCATAAATAATAGCAAGCGCCATAAGCCTCACCGTTATTTTGACAGCAGAATCTGGCCATTGTTGGAGCACTTTGAAACATCCTGAGGATGTGGTAAAGCATCATCGCTCACTCAGCCAGTGGCTCAGTTGGTCGCACCCTCGCCTCTGAGTCAGAAGGTTGTGGGTCCAAGTCCCACTCCAGAGACTCGAGCACAAAAATCTAGGCTGACACTCTCCAGTGCAGTACTGAGGGAGTGCTGCACTGTCGGAGGTGCCATCTTTTGGATGAGACATTAAACCGAGGTCCCGTCTGCTCTCTCAGATGGACGTAAAAGATCCCGTGGCACTCTTTCAAAGAAAAGCAGAGGCATTATCCTCAGTGTCCTGGCCAATATTTATCCCTCAATCAAAGTCACTAAAACAGATTACCTGGTCATTGTCACATTGCTGTTTGTGGGAGCTTGCTGTGTGCAAATTGGCTGCCGTGTTTCCTACATTACAACAGTGACTACACTTCAAAAAGTACTTCATTGGCTGTAAAGCACTTTGGGACATCCGGTGGTCGTGAAAGGTGCTGTATAAATGAAAGTCTTGTTTTTCCACATAAATGTATGCTCTTGTTTTTTTCTTCTACTAATCTATTGGTTTCACTTAACAAATCTGTACTGGGCACGTTCGTTAGTGATTTCTGAAAGTATTTCCGCTTGCTACCTTTCTCATGCATGTGAAATGTTTACTAAAGGCTGAGTACATCTCCTATCATGGTTTTGCTCAATAGTTACTCAATAATAACTTTCAGAAAGAGTCACGTGCCTATAGAGCAAGTACCTGTGACTCTTAAATGAATTATACATGCAGTTAAAAAAAAAAACTACAGTATGTTATGGGATCAACTGACAGACAACTCAAGCAATAGGGATTATAAAGAGATCAAGAGTGAAACTCTGGGGGGTTTATAAAATTTTGCAACGACTGAGCTTCCCAAGAACTGAATCAAAGCACCACTGCTCACTGTTTAAGATCACACATGAAGAATAGCCACTTAAAGTGTCAGTCAGGGCGTTCAGTGGAGGGGGTGGGGGAGGGCGATAAAAAAACTTCTCTTTCCTCCCGAAAGACTTAAAACAAATACCACACAAACGCCAACAGCCTTGAAATATCTCATTCCATACAGGATTGCCTTTTTTTTTAAATACAAGTGTACAGTTTGAGCTTGTTTGAGTTTTGCTTTGAGAATTTGTACTTTCGCCAGGTATTCCTGAGCCACTGCTAGTCGCACACAATTTTACGGCATTCTTTCAAGTTCTAGCACAAGAGATAAAAAACAGAAAATGCTGGAAACACTCAGCAGGTCAGGCAGCATCTGTGGAGAGAGAAACAGTTATTCAGGTCGATGACCTTTTGTCAGAACTGAAAGGTCATCAACTTGAAACGGTAACTCTGTTTCTCTCTGCACAGATGCTGCCTGACCTGTTGAGGGGTATTTCCAACATTTTCTGTTCTTATTTCAGCTTTCCAGCATCTGCAGTATTTGGCTTTTGTTTTATATCAACTGAGAGGTGCCTTGGTAGATCAGAGTACTAATAGTGTCAGGACATAACTTTTATCTTTTATAAAAGATAAAAGTTATGAAGGAAATTTAAATTTATACTGGCCTGAAAGGATGGCATTTATGCAGAAATTTATCATCCAGTTGCTTAAGCAGCTTGTGACCGGAAATCTAGCCAACAATCTACTTATTAAATTTAGGAACCATCGTCACACGCTTTAAATCTGCATTAAGTTCTACAGAAATAAAATGGAGCTCCAATTTGCCGGAGGACTGCTAATGTGGTACCCTTGTTTAAAAAGGGAGAAAAGGATAGACCGAGTAATTACAGGCCAGTCAGCCTAACCTCGGTGGTGGGAAAATAATTGGAAAGAATTCTGAAGGACAGGATAAATCTTCATTTAGAAAGACACAGATTAATCAAGGATAGTCAGCACGGATTTGTTAAGGGAAGGTCGTGTCTGACAAACTTGATTGAATTTTTTGAGGAAGTAACAAGGAGGGTAGATAAGGGTAGTGCGTTTGATGTAGTGTATATGGACTTTAGCAAGGTTTTTGATAAGGTTCCACATGGCAGACTGGTCACGAAGTTAAAAGCCCATGGGATCCAGGGCAAAGTATCAAGTTGGATTCAAAACTGGCTCGGAGACAGGAAGCAGAGAGTAATGGTTGATGGGTGTTTTTGTGACTGGAAGGCTGTTTCCAGTGGGGTTCCGCAGGGCTCAGTACTAGGTCCCTTGCTTTTTGTGGTATATATCAATGATCTAGACTTGAATATAGGGGGTATGATTAAGAAGTTTGCAGATGATACTAAAATCGGCTGTGTGGTTGATACTAAAGAAGGAAGCTGAAGACTGCAGGAAGATATCAATAAATTGGTCAGGTGGGCAGAACAGTGGCAAATGGAATTCAATCCGGAGAAGTGTGAGGTAATGCATTTGGGGAGGGCTAACAAGGGAATACACATTAAATGGTAGGACACAGTAGTGTAGAGGAACAAAGGGATCTTGGAGTGCATGTCCACAGATCCCTGAAGGTAGCAGGCCAAGTAGATAAGGTGGTTAAGAAGGCATACGGAATACTTGCCTTTATTAGCCGTGGCATAGAATACAAGAGCAGGGGGGTTATGCTTCAACTGTATAAAACACTAGTTAGGCCTCAGCTAGAGTACTGCGTGCAGTTCTGGTCACCACATTACAGGAAAGATGTGATTGCACTAGAGAGGGTACAGAGGAGATTAACAAGGATGTTACCGGGAGTAGAGAATCTTAGCTATGAGGAAAGACTGGATAGGCTGGGTTTGTTTTCCTTGGAACAGAGGAGGCTGAGGGGAGACCTTATTGTGGTGTATAAAATTATGAGGGGCATAGATAAAGTGGATAGAAAGGACCTATTTCCCTTAGCAGAGGAGTCAAAAACCAGGGGGCACAGATTTAAAGTAATTGGTGGAAGGTTTAGAGGGGATTTATGGGGAAATTTCCTCACCCAGAGGCTTGTGGGGGTCTGGAACTTACTGTCTGAAAGGGTGGTAGAGGCAGAAACCCTAACCACATTTAAAAAGTACTTGGATGTGCACTTGGGATGCTCTAACCTGCAGGGCTACGGACCAAGAGCTGGGAAGTGGAATTAGGCTGGATAGCTCTTTGTTGGCCGGCGCAGACACGATGGGCCGAAATGGCCTCCTTCCGTGCTGTAACTTTCTATGATTCTATGAATTTACTGGAAAAGTATGTTTTTTTTTAATGAAGTTTCTTCTGTTGATAAGTCCAGGCAATGATACCAAAGTTGAATGAGGAGAAATTATGAAATAATTCAATGAAAGAAAGACTTGCATTTCTATAGCACCTTTCACGACCACCAGACGTCCCAAGGCGCTTTACAGCCAATGAAGTAGTTTTTGAAGTGTGAATGTAGGAAACGCGGCAGCTAATTTGCACACAGCAAGCTCCCACTAACAGCAATGTGATAAAGACCAGAAAATCTGTTTAGTAATGTTGATTGAGGGATAAATATTGGCAAGGATACTGGGGAGAACTCCTCTGCTCTTTTACATCCACTTAAGAGAGCAGATGGGGGCCTCGGTTTAACATCTCAGCTGCAAGACGGCACCTCCGACAGTACTGCGTTCCCTCAGCACTGCACTGTGTGTCAGCCTAGATTTTTGTGCTCTGGAGTGGGACTTGAACCCACAACCTTCTGACTCAGAGGCGAGAGTGCTACCAACTGAGCTCTAAGTAGATAACTTCGAGCTTGGGTTTAAAATGCCCACAGATTACAGGAGGAAGGGAACATAGGAACAGGAGCAGGCCATTGAGCCCCTCGAGCCTGTTCTGCCATTCAGTGAGATCATGGCTGATCTGTGACCTAGTTCCATATACCCACCTTTGGCCCATATCCCTTAATACATTTGGTTAATGAAAACCTATCAATTTCAGATTTAAAATGAACAATTAAGCTAACATCAACTGCCATTTGCAGAAGAGAGCTCTAAACTTCTACCATCCTTTGCATGCAGAAGCGTTTCCTAACTTTTTTATTCCTTCATCGGATGTGGGCGTCGCTGGCAAGGCCAGCATTTATTGTCCATCCCCAATTGCCCTCCAGAAGGTGGTAGTGAGCCACCTTCTTGAACCGCTGCAGTTCGTGTGGTGAAGGTACTCTCTCAGTGCTGAAAGGGAGGGAGCTCCAGGATTTTGACTCAGCGACTATGAAGGAACGACAATATATTTCCAAGTCAGGATGGTGTGTGACTTGGAGGGGATCTTGGAGGTGGTGGTGTTCCCATGCACCTGCTGCCCTTGTCCTTCCAGGTGGAAGAGGTTGCGGGTTTGGGAGGTGCTGCTGAAGAAGCCTTGGCAAATTGCTGCAGTGCATCTTGTAGATGGTACACACTGCAGCCACGGTGCGCCAGTGGTGGGGGGAGCGAATGTTTAAGTTGGTGGATGGGGTGCCAATCAAGCGGGCTGCTTTGTCCTGGAAGGAGTGGAGCTTCTCGAGTGTTGTTGGAACTGCACTCATTCAAACAAGTGGAGAGTATTGGGGATTCTAGGACTAGGGGGCATAGTCTAACAATTAGAGCCAGACCGTTCAGGAGTGGAATTAGGAAACACCTCCACACACACCTACACACACACATAGAAGTTTGGAACTCTCTTCCGCAAACGGCAATTGATGCAAGATCAATTGTTAATTTTAAATCGGAGATTGACAGCTTTCTGTTAACCAAAGGTATGAAGGGATATGGGCCAAAGGCAGGTATATGGAGTTAGGCCACAGATCAGCCATGATCTCATCGAATGGCAGAGCAGGCTTGAAGGGCTGAATGGCCTACTTCTGTTCCTGTGTTCCACATACACAGGCCATTCGGTCCAAATGGTCTATGCCGGTGTTTATGCTCCACACGAGCCTCCTCCCACCCTTCTTCATCTAACCCCATCAACATATCCTTCTATTCCTTTCTCCCTCGTGTTTATCCAGCTTCCCCTTAAATGCATCTATGCTATTCGCCTCAACTGCTCCTTGTGGTAGCAAGTTCCATTGAAGTATATTCAATGTTGTGTAAACAGCAAGGTCCCGTAAACAGCAAATGAATGACCAGACAATCTGTTGCACTGGTTGAGGGATAAATGTTGGCCAAGGGAGAACTCACCTGCTCTTCAAGTAGTGCCATGGGATCATTTATGTCCATTTGAGCAGGCAGTCAGCTTAACATCTCATCCAAAAGATGGCACCTCTGACAATGCAGTACTCCACTGAAGTGTCACCTAGATTATGTGCCGAAGTCCTAGAGTCGGGCTTGAACCCATGACCTTCTAACTCGCAGGCTATTACTGCCAAGCTGACACTTATACAACCTTCACTAAATTCACTGCTGTCTTTTGGTAACTCACTGGCAGCTCCTTCCTTTAATTTCCTCCCTTTCTCTCAGAAGGCAATGAGTCACACTGGGCGACAGCTCTACAGGCTGCCATCCGGTACCTCATTCACACAGCCACTCTTTATAGGCAAGCCTAGACAACTGTCGCTGGGCTATTTAATCACAGATAGCATCGCAGCTAAATTTAACCCTGTGCCCACCTCATGTCCACAGCACACACTTTCTAGCAGGCTACACTGGATAGCGACTGGGAGCAGGAAGCCTGGCTGATGTTCCTGTGGTATGCCCCGAGGATAAGCACAGCTGTTCCTGCTGAGGTGAGCTATCTCAATAACTGGGGATCTGGGGCTTTCTGGTCTGTATATTCTAGTGTCACACCACGTGGTGCTTTTATCCAGAGCCAGAGTCAGTAGCCTCCTCCGCCCTCCCCAGTTTGGGAACCTCTGCACTAAGCTATCAAGGGAGCGAAGGTCAAAGTTATAAAATCCACCAGTCTGAGGTATGCATGCTGCTATTTTTGAGTGGCTGAGCCTTCATGTTGTTTTGCTGTGATATTTGATAAAACCACTGATATTTTGCATTGCATCTATTGCTCTCTCAATTGACTTCAATCAGATTGTCAGACATGACAATGTTACTGCAATTAGCAAACCAGAAACAATTAGCTTTTTATTTGAACAATGGATTTTCTTACCACAGAAATGCGATACTGTCTACTACTTGATCTATAAACCGCAGTACTCCAGCTTTTCTTCGGTATGGGGTTTTATACTTTGCCTCACAACATGCATCAATTATTGCAGACAGAGTGGGCCTTCTGCCAAAGCATCTCTTAATCAAGCCCTGAGGAATTGCACCAAGAGCAGCACAGTCCATCTCTGACAATTTCCCACCCGTGGAGAAACACTTTGTCCCCTCTCCCCCAACCCCCCTTGATGCATGGCCAGGGTGGGCGGGGGGAAGTGAAGATGAAATCTCACCTCAGGATTATACCTAGGTCTGAGGTAAATCATTATAATCTGGAGTTGGATGTAGCAGAGGCTCTAAACTAAAAAGCAACAGAAACTTCAATATATTTCACCACACCAATCACCTGGCTCAACAAATAAAAATGTCTGAAGCGAGGACGGCTTCCTTTTTCAAACTATGCAACGTCTTAAGTGAGAACAGTGGTGCTCAATACGACTGAGGGTTGAGTAGGAGGACGAGGGAGTCACTTTGGCCCTCGTCAGATTTGCTGCTCTATGCGCCTCGATTCACTGCCTGTCTGGCTGAGGGATACTAGAATCATAGAATGATACAGCACAGAAGGAGGCCATTCGGCCCATCGTGCCTTTGCCGACTCTTTGGCAGAGCCATCACACTCCCCCGCTCTTTTCCCCATAGCCTTGTAAATTTTTTCACCTTCAAGTATATATCCAATTCTCTTTTGAAAGTTACTACTGAATCTGCTTCCACCACCCTTTCATTCCACTGCATTCCCAATCACAACTCGCAGAGTAAAAAATGTTTCTTAATGTCACCTCTGGTTCTTTTGCCGATTAAATCGGAGTCCTCTGGTTACTGACCCTTGCGCCACTGGAAACAGTTTCTCCTTATTTACTCTATCAAAACCCTTCATGATTTTCAACACCTCTATCAAATTTCCTCTTAACCTTCTCTCCTCTGAGGAGAGCAACCCCAGCTTCTCCCATCTCTCCACGTAACTGAAGTCCCTCATACCTGGTAACATTCTAGTAAATCTCTTCTGCTCCCTCTCCAAGGTCTTGACATCCTTCCTAAGTGTGGTGCCCAGAACTGACCACCATATTCCAGCTGAGGCCTAACCAGTGTTTCATGAAGGTTTAGCATAACTTCCTTGCTTCTGTACTCTATGCCTCTATTTATAAAGCCAAAGATCCCATATGCTTTTTTAACATCCTTCTCAACTTGTCCTGCCACCTTCAAAGTTTTGTGTACATACACCCCCAGGTCTCTCTGTTCCTGCACCCCCTTTAAAACTGTACCATTTAATTCATATTGCCTCTCATTCTTCCTACCACAATGGATCACTTCACACTTGCAACTGTTAAATTTCATCTACCATGTGTCTGTTACTATCCTCCTCATTGTTCACTACATTTCCGAGTTTCATGTCATCTGCAAACTTTGAAATTATGCCTTGTATACCCAAGTCCAAGTCATTAATATATATCAAAAAGAGCAGCGATCCTAACACCAACCCCTGGGGAACACTACTGTATAGTTTGCTCCAGTCTGAAAAACAAACGTTCACCACGACTCTCTACCCTCCTCAACCCTCACCGTCACTTCAAAGAACTTGAGCAAGTTGGTCAAAACAGAATTTGCCTTTAACAAATCTATGCTGACTTTCATGTTGACAAAGCTCCCTCTCCTCCCTCTTGCTCTTAGTGTGAAAAGGCCAGGGAAGCAGTTGTTAGGAAGCAGAGCCAACCCAAACAGCCACAGAGCGGGTAAAAGGACTACTCGAATTACAGGACCTGCAAGTGGATCACCTAAATTACGGGATTCTTGTGGAGAATGATAGACACAAAACCAGCCACATAAATACTGTGGCAACAAGAGCAGGTCAGAGGCTAGGTATTCTGCGGCGAGTGTCTCACCTCCTGACTCCCCAAAGCCTTTCCATCATCTACAAGGCATAAGTCAGGAGCGTGATCGAATACTCTCCACTTGCCTGGATGAGTGCAGCTCCAACAACACTCAAGAAGCTCGATACCATCCAGGACAAAGCAGCCCGCTTGATTGGCACCCCATCTACCACCTTAAACACTCACTCACTCCACCACCGGCGTACCGTGGCTGCAGTGTGTACTATCTACAAGATGCACTGCAGCAACTCGCCAAGGCTTCTTCGGCAGCACCTCCCAAACCCGTGACCTCTTCTACCTAGAAGGACAAGGGCAGCAGGCGCATGGGAACACCACCACCTCCAAGTTCCCCTCCAAGTCACACACCATCCTGACTTAGAAGTATATCGTCGATCCTTCATCGTCGCTGGGTCAAAATCCTGGAACTCCCTACCTAACAGCACTGTGGGAGTACCTTCGCCACACGGACTGCAGCGGTTCAAGGCGGCGGCTCACCACCACCTTCTCAAGGGCAACTAGGGATGGGCAATAAATGCTGGCATTGCCAGCGACGCCCAGATCCCTAAGTGAATAAAAAACTGTCTCACCAATCTGTGGAGCATTCATGACCATGAACCATAAAGCAAGGCACTTCTAGGGAGCTCCACCCTCAACAAATAACGAGAGATTATATTGACCAAAATTAGGACGAAGATAGTATAGTTAGTATTTTCATTGACTATCGAGGATAAAAAGAATTTTCACAACTGGATTTCGAAATACATTGGATCACTTAAAAGAATATTATTTAAGACTAAAGCATCACTGGTCAGTAGTTCAGAACTTCCGTAATAAATATTGGAAATTGAAACAAGACAAGTAATGCCGCAATCAAGCCCTAATTTATTATGTGAATATTTCTTGTGGTCTTGAGAATTGAGAGAAGGGTTAAAGTTGCATGCACTTACTCCACACGGGTCCAATTCGGGCAATAAATGCGGGAAATACAATTTTTGTACATAACATTTCAGAACTGGTAAATTGAAAAATAATTCCTCTGACTACTAGAGCATTGTAGTAAGCAGAGCATGCAAAATGGAGGCAGTTCAGTCACATTTCTGTGCCACATATTAACTCCCCACATCATGGGATGGTAGATTCCAGTTTAGACTTGTTCTCCATTACACAGAAGTCCCTTGTCTCAACGATGCTAACTGGGAAAGACATGGAGCTGTGGTTTAGCACTTCCCCAGAATGGGGAAAAAAAGAAAAATAAGAGGACATTCACCCAGGCCTCAGGAAAATATCAAATTGGATAAAATGAAATCAGACAAAGAATAACCATACATACTCGTTTTAATTAGGGTATCACACGTCATAAAGATACTCCACAATAAACAACAGAGTCTCAATGGATTAAGATTATATCCCACCATTAGCAAGGAGGAATCGGCCTATGCCGCCAGTTTCAAGAGCATTGTGCAGCATTTATTTAAATGTGAACTTGAAGAGGAAAAAGAGGGGAGTGTTGAAGGACTATCTGAATGAATCTTTTGTGTCAAAGAAAGGAAGCTGCTTGGTGTAACTACAACGATAAGGCCACTGGTTTTCTATTTTAGGCAAAAATGAAACGGAAATTGCAGAATGCAATCCCCTAAACACTGGTAGAAAACCCAGAGACATATTCATTGACTTATTCAATGACCACAGTCCTGTCATTGACCAAGTGGCATCATAACTTGGTTCTGTCAGATATTAAGTAGTCTCCATCTAGAGGTAATAAATATCCATGTATCGTAACATAATACCAAAAAAAGGATCTGAATTAAGTTCATCCCATGCTACCCCTCAGTTTGAAGGGAGACTCAATACGACTGGGGATTGAGTGGGAAAGAAAGAAAGACTTGCATTTACACAGCATCTTTCACAGCCACCGAATGTCCTAAAGCGCTTTACAGCCAATTAAGTACTTTTTGAAGTGTGGTCACTGTTGTAATGTAGGAAACACAGGCAACCAATTTGTGTACAGCAAGCTCCCACAAACAGCAATGTGATAATGACCAGATCATCTGTTTTAGTGATGCTGATTGAGGGATAAATATTGGCCGGGACATCGGGGATAACTCGCCTGCTCTTCTTCAAAATAGTGCCATGGGATCTTTTATATCCACCTGGGAGAGCAGACGGGCCTCGATTTAACATCTCATCCGAAAGACGGCACCTCTGACAGTGCAGCCCTCCCCCTGCACTGGAGTGTCAGCCTAGATTTTTATGCTCAAGTCTCTGGAGTGGGACTTGAACCCACAACCTTCTGACTCAAGAGGCGAGGGTGCTAGCAACTGACCCACGGCTGACACTGAGTGGGAGGGAGTCGTATCCAATAGAGAAACAAGTGTGGTATCTAAGACAGCAACGGCGGTTTACAGCGACTGAATAAGTCAAATTCCGTCCTTACTGCACGAAGCTTCAGGATTTTACTGGCCTTTGAGGGATTGTGGCCATTTTTTTTTGGGTGGAATGCAAACCAATTGCCTTGTTCTTTTTCTTCCTCCCCACCCCACAGGATCTAGTGTTCCCTCTGATGTTTTGATGAAACATCTGATGAAAAATTAAACAGAGCTTTGGTAACACCATTGAACACAATACTGCCAGTAGAAGGGTTATACCTTTCAAATTCATTCTCAGGATGTGGGTGTTGCTCACAAGTCCGGCATTAATTGCCCATCCTGTAACAGAGTGAGTGGCTTGCTAGGCCACTTCAGAGGGCAGTTAAGAGTCAATCATGTTAGTGTGGGGCATATAGGCCAGACCGGGTAAGGACGGCACGTTTCCTTCCCTAAAGGACATTAGTGAGCCAGTTGGGTTTATACGGTTTTCAGTCACTTTTACTGATAACTTTTTTTTTTATAAACTGAATTCAAATTCTCAAACTGCCATGATGGGATTTGAACCTGCACTCTCTGTATTACTAGCCCAGTAACATAACCACTACACTACTGTACCTCTTACCACAGCATTTGACTTTTCCGATATAATTTCTAGTTATTTCAAACACAATCAAATACCATTATATATGGCCTGCAAATCAACTGGTTTAACCTTATTTTCCTGCTCCGAGGCACCAAAAAGTAATTCATGCCATTTCATGACACCTTCTGAATGCTTCTAAAAACACCCAAGAAACAAGATACGTGCATTTAAAAACATTCCAACTAAAAGCAAAAAGTGAGCAAGCATAAATAGACCTAGGATCAATGTTACCCATAAAGTGCGGCGCAGCCACGCGCCGATCACAAGGTCCTGCGCAGGCCACTCACCAGCTGTTCCGCTGGAAGAGATATGGCGCATACGGCTGTGCAGCCGCACAGAAAATTTATAGAGCCCGCGCAGGGAAAAAAAATTACAGGGAACATTGCCCAGGATATGATTTTTAAAAATTGTAGATTGAGGATGCCATAAAATGCAACACACAAGTAACCCCTTTAAAGCGTTTTTTGACCACAAGCCCTGAGGGTATGACTTATTCCCCAACACCTATTTACCATGATTTACCTCTAGTAGCTCTGATAGTCTGCTTGGTGTCTAACATGCTCAGTTATACTAGATGTGTAACCTGGATAGTCCGGCTCCACACACGTTGCACTGCCATACAGAGGTACTTGCGGCACTGTCTGCGCACCCTGTTAGGTGAGAGCCAGCAATTGTAACCTTCAAAAGGGAAGCGGATTTTTACTTAAAAGAGGAAAGATTTAACCGGGCTACGGGGATAGATATGGGGGAGTGGGTCTAACTGGATAGCTATTTCAAAGAGCCGGCACAGGCACGACGGGTCGAATGGCTTCATTCTGCGCTGTATCCATTGCAAGATTACCACTTAAGAGCCATGGGGAGGGCACAAAGAGAAAAATAACAGCCAGCTCTCCCATTGCTGATTGCCATCCAGAAATACCGATTGCGAAGTGTGCGAAGTGTGCGCATCGCATGAGGGCAGAAATCAACTTGAACAAATAGCCCGCCAACACCAACTTAGTTCATACGTGAATAAGTGCCAGTGGGCTGCTGCCACCCAAGGAACTATACCACAGCAAGAGTTAGAGAAGGGAAGAAAATTTACAAAGGGTGGAAACTAGACAGGAAATAATTCTGCTCAAATTCAAATTAAAATGAGCACAACTCATTACAGGAGCTTAAGTTCTTCTCATTTTTGAAAGTAGGCCCCTGACATTTGGAAATGGTCAAACTTGCATCATTTGTCAGAAATATGCACTTAACTTCTTCCAAAGCCTTACCTTTAGAGCATCTGCCATGGTGTCAACTTGTTCGTTTAGTACATTCTCTGACTCCTTATACGACAGGCACGTGAACTGATATTCCTCTGGATCGAAGGCGTCTGCACCTTGCTGCTCCACGTCGCTCGCTACCCCTTCGTAATAGTCACTCATATCAACCTGATCTTCCTCCTCAGAGTCTCCATTATAGTCGTCATTACTATCGGAACTCTGGCTATTCATATCCACCGACATGGTCACAGCTGTGTGAATTCACCACAAACCTTACCAAACCCAAAATCAAAATGCAGTATTTACAACGAGTCAGCGGTCACTTCCACTCTTCATCTGTCTTTTGGATGACTGGAGGAAAAAAAAAAAAGAAAAACAAACAGTCAATACTACTCAGAGGGTTGCGAATCTTTGGAATTCTCGACCCGAGGACTGTGGATGCTCAGTCAATGAGCATATTCATGATAGAGATCGATGGGATTTTTGGGAACTAGGGGATCGGGCGGGAAAGTGGAGTTGATGTAGAAGTTCAGCCATGATCTTATTGAATGGTGGTGCAGGCTCGAGGGGCTGTATGGCTTACTTCTGCTCCTAATTCTTATGTTCTTATGATAAATGAATGAAAGTTACCTACAACAGTAAAACAGTACTTTGCACAGTACTCTAGCAGTGGCCTAACTAGTGTTTTATACAGTTCAAGCATAACCTCCCTGCTCTCATATTCTCTGCCTCAGCTAATAAAGGAAAGTATCCCGCATGCCTTCTTAACCACCTTATATACCTGTCCTGCTATCTTCAGGGATCTGTGGACATGCACGCCAAGGTGTTAAGCATAAACACCGGCATAGACCTGTTGGGCCGAATGGCCTGTTTCTGTGCTGTAAATACTTCGTAATACTTTGTAATTAATTATCGTCAGCATACATGACAAAAACTCCCATCCTGATGTAGAAATGCTGCGACAATGCTCAGAGGGTTTTAATCCTGGTTTATTAGCTCTCCGATGGTTGTAGATTAACGCACTGCCTGGTGTGATAGCAAGCCACCCAGACCACAATGGTCCCAGGTTACATCCACGGGATGTGGAGTTAGCTGATCAAGGTACAGCAGTTGGGAGTCCTACAATTGGACTGACTGCCTCTAGATTAAGGAGGTGACGGTGGGGGAAAAAATCAGCTAGAGATTCTGCTCCTGATCACTATCCAATGACGCTAGTATGAGATGGCATCAAGCAAGGATTGGGTTCCTTCAGGGTTGAATAGACTGAACACACCATCTAAAATCACTTGGATTAAATGATTTCACAGTTTTTTTTTTAAACAAAAGTTTTTTAAAACAGTATTGGAAACTCTACAAAGGAAGGCACTTGCAAAACTGAACACCAAAGATTAATTTAGTTATATTTAGCTGAGTGTACAAGATAGTTGTACACGAGAATTTCCGTAGAGATTAATGGTGACGGTGTAAAATTTTTGCTCAACTGCACTGGTGAGCTTTCTTCCTCAACAGGGATTTCTATAAACGTAATGCTGATAGCGTAGAACTTATATGAAGCTGAAACTTGGGAGAGAATGGAGAGAGTATCTTTACCTATGTAACACTAGTGTGAAGGACAGGTGACTAGAGGTCTGACATGCGTACTAACCATGGGAGCAATGAGTGTTGAAGAAGAGCATCACACAAGTAGAACATGGCACAACATTAATAGGAGTTGACCTATAGCATATCAGTGCCAATATGATATTGTACCTACATTCCCAGGGCAGGCTAGAGTCACACAACACTTTGTGTATACTAGTGTGTTGAACGTGGAATGAAAGGATGAGGACTTTTAAACTTGTGTCCTAGGCTGAGGAGTTAAAGACAAGCAAGGTGAATAAGGAGCAAGCTGACCTATCCGCTCCATTCTAATCACATGGTGTTCATTATTTTCACCTCGCACAAGCTCTCACACTGCCTCAGAGGTAAATGTGAAGGTGACGCTTTGTTTTTCATGTATGTTGAGGCTTCACATGTATGCCAAGGGCAGCAGCAGCAGTATTTGTCTACAAGCCTCTTCAAAAGCGAAAATGGTTCCTAATTCCCCACCCCACGTCTCCAGAGAATACAACCGCGACACCAGCAAAGATATGCCGATCCAGGCCGACTTGAACAACCTACCACCAGCCCGTCTCAAATCTAGGAGGCCATTTTGGACCGTCGCCAAAGCCCTTCAGCGATCTCCCCTCAGCCTTGATGACCGATGGCAAAATGCTGTGAAGAACTGCGAGATATGGAATGGATTTTTTAAATAGAGGACCCCACAGTACAACCTGAAGGATCAAACCCTCCTCGCAAACAGTGGACAACCTCAACCGCCTCAGAACCGGTCATGGTAGATGCTGCCAACCTCTCCATAGATGGAAGATTAAAGCATCCCCATCATGCGACTGTGGAGCTCCTGATCAGACCCTGGAGCACATCATTGAGCACTGCCCTCAGAGGAAATTCACAGGCAGCCTACAAGATATTCACGCTGCTACACCGCAAGCTTTGGCCTGGATATCTGACTTAGATATTGACATTTGATTTGCTTTGCTACTACCATATGAAAGACGACAACCTAAAACCGATTATCTGGTCATTATCACATTGCTGTTTGTGGGAGCTTGCTGTGCGCAAATTGGCTGCCGCGTTTCGCACATCACAACAGTGACTACACTTCAAAAAGTACTTCATTGGCTGTAAAGCGCTTCAGGACATCCTGAGGTCGTGAAAGGCAGCTGGCACTCATGAACCATATCCTAGCATGAATCAGGGACTTTAGGAGAGGAGGATAAAAATTTGGCAGAAAAAGAAATTAATTGAGATTTTAAATAAACTGAGGGTTGCATGACAGATTCCAGGTTCTATCCCAGCTTTGACCCTTTTCTGGTTTGGAGCTTTAGAGATAAAAAGCTACACTTGGGTTAGATTCTTGGTCTCCCAGCCACTGTATGTTGGGGTTATCACTTGGGAAAAAAAAACCATATTGCTTATGGTAAAGTCAGATGTCATTTTTACTGCTTATCGCACAGAGATGCATAACTCTTAGTCGTCAAAGCAATCCACCAGTGGATTAAGAAGCGAGTTAATATCTTCTGGGACTTAGTGCCAATTAAACAAATGAATATGTGTTGCGACATTGGGAGCAGGACACATTTATGAAAATGATCGTCCCTGTGCTGGGACAGCATTAGAGTTTAATGAGAAAGACAGTAAACAGTTGTACTGCAGCTATTTTTAAAATTGATAACAATTGCAGGGATACATTTTAAACTAACGTTCACCTGCCAGCAATTTGTTAATCCCTCTAAATATTTAAAGACAAAATATTGCAGTAGGTATGAATGTACTAATTAGTGCAAGGTTGAATGAGACTGTTATAAATGGAATTTCAATTCTCAACCACTCAGTATTAACCCAGCTGGATATTAACTGTTATCTTTCACACTTCTGGAAGTGCAACCTGTGCCAGTTTTCTTCTTCGTTTTACCCCAGAGATGCAGACGCCTACGCCTATCTGGGCTGTGCCTCACGGTTGTAGGTCGCCCTCTGGTATGTTGCCAAAGTGACATTCTTTGCGCATGAGCCTAAGCAAGCGAGTGTTGGCCGACTATTCAACTAGGTGGTGCATCGCAGTCGAGTCTGATCCTGCCCTCATCCGGCATCCACACACAAGCACTTGTAACTGAAGTGACAACCAGCGGGCAGATCCCAGGCCATTTGTTTTTCCTTCTCTCTAAATCGCGAGCCCAGTTACGGGCCCCTACCTGACTTAGATCAGCTAGGGATTAAACGGGAGATCTTCCTAGCCTGTATGGTTCAGCTACTCACTGCCCTAACCAGTAGGGATGCTGCACCAGCATAACTTTCACACATGTTGAGCAGAGACAAAAGTGAAATGTCTTTACAGATGGACAAGAGTCATAAATACCAAAAATCAGTTGTCAAGTGACAGTTGCATTAAGTCCCTGAAAACATGTTTTCTGTCTGTGACACAAGTGGCAAGTTGAATGAAAACCGTATTTGTTTGGTATGCCATTAATATTTGATTCTTGACTGCCAGTAACTTGGCACCAAGGTAGGAAGGGAGAAGTGGGTCTTGCACATGGACCTAAACAACGAGAGCTGGGATGGTTTGAATGACCTTTTCTTGTCCCTGCCACTTTTTATGCTCCTTCTGTTTATACCTGTATTAGAAAGTATAACGAAGAATTACCAGCACAGAAACAGGCCATTCAGCCCAACAGGTCATTGCGGTGTTTATGCTCCTCACGAGCCTCCTCCCACCCTTCTTCATCTAACCCTATCAACATAACCTTCCATTCCTTTCTCCCTCATGTGTTTATCAAGCTTCCCCTTAAATGCATCTATGCTATTCGCCTCAACTACTCCATGCGGCAGCGAGTTCCACATTCTAACCACTCTCTGAGTAAAGAAGTTTCTCCTGAATTCCCTATTGGATTTATTAGTGACTATTTTATATTTATGACGCCTAGTTCTGTCTCCCTTACAAGTGGAAACATCTTCTCTACGTCTGCCCTATCGAACCCCTTTCCTAATTTTAAAGCCCTCGATCTGGTCACCCCTCCGTCTTCTCTTGTCTAGAAAGAAGAGGTTCTTATATCCAAAAGAGGAAGTAAATGGAGGGGGAAAATTGTAAGTAATAAAAACAATTGAATTTAATTGTGATACGTGAAGTTTTACTAATATAAAGCACAAAACATCTTACTCCCAAGCTGAATTGCTGCACATATCGCCTTTTAACCTTTTTATAAAGTATTGTGTCCAATTCTGGGCACCACACTTTAGGAAGGACATGAAGGCTTTGGAGAGGATACAGAAGAGATTTAGTAGAATGGTAGACTAGAGAAGCTGGGGTTGTTCTCTTTGGAGCAGAGAAGGCCATGAGGAGATTTGATAGAGGTGTTTAAAATCATGAAGGGTTTAGATAGAGTATTTAGAGAAACTGTTTCCAATGGCTGAAGGGTCGATAACCAGAGGGCACAGATTTAAGGTGATTGGCAAAAGAACCAGAGGCGACGTGAGGGAAAAAAAATTTACACAACGAGTGGTTAGGATTTGGAAGGCACTGCCCGATCGGGCGGTGGATACAGATTCAATAGGAGCCTTCAAAAGAGAATTGGATAAATACTTGAAGGAGAAAAAAAATTGCAGGGATATGGGGAAAGAGCAGGGAAGTGGGACTCACTGGCTTGCTCTTCGAAACAGCCGGCTCAGACTCGATGGGCCCAATGGCCTCCTTCTGTGCTGCGCTGTTCTATGATAAAGGGGGTGAAATCTTAAAGATTCGGCTATGGCTTAGTCATAGCATAAAGCTATAGGAGCTTGTCAGAGTGACAAATGACCAGTGGGCATGCCGGTAAGCTGAACACTTCCAACAGCCGTGCACTTATCAAACCTAAAGTATGCAAAATACACCAGATCACTTACTTAATCAAGCACCTGAAAAAGCAAACAGAAATCCTGTCATGCTTCATGATCCTTGACGTGCTCAGATTTCAAGCCAGTTCTCATATCAAAGTACTGAGACAATAAACCAAAGACCAAAAATATTCCATTTTTGTGCATGATTGCAATGGCACCAATATCCTGAAGAAAGTTTGACTGACCACATCAATCACCTGGCTGCCCCTGGCATCACAGGTGAAACCCGAGTCTCGACTAGCATTCGATAGTCGTACACCACAGAGTGGTAGAACAAATGGTCATTTGACTTTGCTTACATGGTATCAGTAACGCCCAAATTATGTAAGTGGACAGAACAATGACAAATGAAATTGAGTACGGACAACTGCAAACTACTACACAAAGGAAGAAGAACTAGCTGTTGAAACAGCCCTGCGACTAAAGTTAAAAAAAAATCTAACGGCTGTCGTAGACTCGACGCTCCAACCACTGCGGGCCAACCATTAAAAAAAAACAGTAAGAACTGTATAAACTAAACAGCAGAGTACAAGTGTGAAGAAGTCACGCTCAGGCTGGATACTGCTCTGGTCAGACTGCATTCAATACTATTTATAGCACGGAAACACCCTTCAGTCTTCTCTTTTCTAGAGAAAAGAGCCCCAGCCTGTACAACCTTTTCTGAATTTTCATTTCAAGTTATTGTTCTGGTAACAGGTACAAGGGGAACAATTCAATCCCTGGAAGCAGTTCAGAGAAGCTCCCTAGTGACCGAGGACTGACCTATGAGGAAAGACTGGAGAAAATTAGGGGGTTTTGTCTTGAAACGAGACAACTAAGCTGCTCTCAAAACTTTGTCACCATCCTCCGCCTGCTTCACGACGACATGCAAGCCGTGATCCTGACCAACGGTTCCACCACAGACCCAATTCACGTACGAACCGGGGTCAAGCAAGGCTGTGTCATCGCACCAACGCTCTTCTCGATCATCCTTGCTGCAATGCTCCATCTCACCCTCAGTAAGCTGCCCGCTGGAGTGGAGCTAATTTACAGAACAAACGGGAAACTGTTCAACCTCCGTCGCCTCCAGTCCAGATCCAAGGTCGTCCCATCCTCTGTCGTCAAATTACAGCTTGCTTCTGCGCTCACTCGGAGGTCGAACTCCAAACCATCGTCAATACCTTCACCGAAGCGTACGAGAGATGGGCCTTATACTAAACATCCGTAAGACAAAGGTCCTCTACCAACCTTACCCCGCCACACAGTACTGCCCCCCGATTATCAAAATCCACGACAAGGCCTTGGACAACGTGGCCCACTTTCCATACCTCGGGAGGAGCCTACTGTCAACGAGGGCAGACATCGCAACGAAGTCCAACACCGCCTTCAGTGTGCCAGTGCAGCCTTCGGTCGCCTGAGGAAGAGACTGTTTGAAGACCAGGACCTCAAACCCGGCACTAAGCTCATGGTCTACAGAGCAACAGTGATACCCGCCCTGCTGTATGCCTCAGAGACATGGGCCATGTACAGCAGACACCTCAAAGCACTGGAGAGGTACCACCAACGCTGCCTCCGCAAGATCCTGCAAATCCATTGGCAGGATAGGCGCACCAACGTCAGTGTTCTTGCTCAGGCCAACACCCCAGCATCGAAGCTTTGACCACGCTCGAGCAGCTCCGATGGACGGGTCACATTGTCCGCATGCCCGATACGAGACTCCCAAAACAAGCGCTCTACTCGGAGCTCCGGCACGGCAAGAGAGCCCCAGGTGGGCAGAGGAAACGCTTCAAGGAATCCCTGGCCCAAGACTGCACAAAGTGGAGGAGAAGCATCCGGGAAGGCGCCGAACACCTCGAGTCTCTTCGCCGGGAGCAAGCGGAAGCCAAGCGCAGGCAGCGCACGTCAACCCAAGCACCCCTGCTCCTTCAACCACCGTCTGCCCCACCTGTGACAGAGACTGCAGGTCCCGCATTGGACTCATCAGTCACCTGAGAACTAATTTTTAATGTGGAAGCAAGTCATCCTCGGTTCCGAGGGACTGCCTAAGAAGAAGCAGCGGTGGCCTTATAGACGTGTGCCAACAACGTGCATTTATATTGCTCTCCTGGCATGCAGGAAGACATCTCAGAGAACATTACAATAAGAAGGAAAAGGATACGGTGGGCACCGAGCGTAAGAAAGAGGGCGGCAATGGAGAGGCTGGGATGGGGAACTGAAGGCATGGTTGAAGAGGAGGGGTTTGAGGAGGCTTTTCAAAGCAGGGAAAGTTGTGGTAAGGCAGAGGGAATCGAGTAGAGAATTTCAGAGAGCAGGAGCAGAGTGGCTGAACAAGCAGCAACCACAGGGCAGGGCAAGGCCATGGAGAGATTTGAAAACAGAAATAAGATTTTTGAGACACACACTGGCAGAGCTCATCAGTAGCGGCAGGATGATCCATATTGGCCTACTTCCGAGGTCCCCACCATCACAGAAGCCAGTCTTCAGCCAACTCGATTCACTCCACGTGATATCAAGAAACAGCTGAGCGCACTGGATACAGCAAAGGCTATGGGCCCCGATAACATCCTGGCTATCGTGCTGACGACTTGTGCACCAGAACTAGCCGCACCTCTAGCCAAGCTGTTCCATACAGCTACAACACTGGCATCTATCCGACAATGTGGAAAACTGCCCAGGTATGTCCTGTCCACAAAAAGCAGGACAAATCCAACCTGGCCAATTAACGCCCCATCAGTCTACTCTCAATCATCAGCAAAGTGATGGAAGGTGTCATCGACAGTGCTATCAAGCGGCACTTACTCACCAATAACCTGCTCACTGATGCCCAGTTTGGGTTCCGCCAAGACCACTCGGCTCCCGACCTCATTACAGCCTTGGTCCAAACATGGACAGAGGAGCTGAATTCCAGAGGTGAGGTGAGAGTGACTGCGCTCGACATCAAGGCAGCATTTGACCGAGTGTGGCATCAAGGAGCCCTAGTAAAACTGAAGTCAATGGGAATCAGGGGGAAAACGCTCCACTGGCTGGAGTCATACCTAGCACAAAGGAAGATGGTTGTGGTGGTTGAAGGTCAATCATCACAGCCCCAGGACATCGCTGCAGGAGTTCCTCAGGGCAGTGTCCTCGGCCCAACCATCTTCAGCTGCTTCATCAATGACCTTCCCTCCAACATAAGGTCAGAAATGGGGATGTTCGCTGATGACTGCAGTGTTCAGCGGCATTCACAACTCCACAGATAATGAAGCAGTCCATGCCCGCATGCAACAAGGCCTGGATAACGTTCAGGCTTGGGCTGATAAACAGCAGGTAACATTTGCGCCACACAAGTGCCAGGCAATGACTATCTCCAACAAGCGAGAGTCTAACCACCTCCCCTTGACATTCAATGGCATTACCATCGCCGAATCCCCCACTATCAACATCCTGGGGGTCATCATTGACCAGAAACTTAACTGCACCAGCCACATAAATACTGTGGCAACAAGAGCAGGTCAGAGGCTGGGTATTCTGCGGCGAGTGTCTCACTTCCAGACTCCCCAAAGCCTTTCCACCATCTACAAGGCACAAGTAAGGAGTGTGATGGAATACTCTCCACATGCCTGGATGAGTGCAGCTCCAACAACACTCGAGAAGCTCAACACCATCCAGGACAAAGCAGCCCGCTTGATTGGCACCCCATCCACCATGTTAAACATTCACTCCCTCCACCACCGGCGTACCGTGGCTGCAGTGTGTACCATCTACAAGGTGCACTGCAGCAACTCGCCAAGGCTTCTTCGGCAGCACCTCCCAAACCCGCAACCTCTTCCACCTAGAAGGACAAGGGAAGCAGGCGCATGGGAACACCACCACCTCCAAGTTCCCCTCCTAGTCGCACACCATCCTGACTTAGAAGTATATCGCCGATCCTTCATCATCGCTGGGTCAAAATCCTGGAACTCCCTACCTAACAGCACTGTGGGAGTACCATCACCACACGGACTGCAGCGGTTCAAGAAGGCGGCTCACCACCACCTTCTCAAGGGCAACTAGGGATGGGCAATAAATGCTGGCATTGCCAGCGACGCCCTGATCCCATAAACGAATTTTAAAAAGAGGATAGTGTAAGGATTTAGAAATTTACATCTTTTGATGCCTACTTTATCATCATGCCTTATGTGGTCAAATAGACCTAATTTAAAACAACTGCTCATGCTTGAGAGAGAACAAAGACTATTGGGACTTGCATAATTACATCAGCTGGTCATCATCGGATAAAGAAGTGTTAATATCTGATTATCTGAAACAACGGGAAAAGCACAACTGGTAAACCGCTGGCCCCCTGACCACATTAAACGCCCGGGAAGTGAGTGAGACATCACATGTTCTTCCGATAGGTTAACTTGATCAGCAGCCAAGTCAGAAAGCAGACAGTATACACACTGCCCGATGAGGGAAGACGAAACTGGGAAGGTGCTACCCCAACAGTTTTGATGGTTCGAGGGTGGCGTGACTGAAAAGGGTGCAAGAACACAGATGAAGCAACTTCTAGTCGTTGAGGTTAAGATGCGGCACTGGAAGGGACAGCTGGACTACGCGCTCTACCCAGAGGCGGAACAGGGTAATGCCGTTTCACTTCTCTGTAAATTACTGCTTAAATACTGAAATGTATTAATACTCGCCTGTGCTTGAAATAAAGGACTGTTGTTCCCAATTAGGTGCCACATCAGAAACTATTACAATCGGGTGATGGGAATGTGGGACTTAAGAGCAGGTGAGGACATGTGCTGTGGCATTATGGATAAGTTGAAGCCTGTTGATGCAAGGAGGCCAGCTCGGAGGAGATTGGAGAAGTCAAGACTCAAGGCGAAAATGGCAGGGACCAAGGTTTCAGCAGCAGAGATAGTGGGCGGAGAGCAATGTTGCAGAGGTGTAAGGAAACAGTTTTCACAACAGAGAGATGAGGGGGAGGAAACTGAGCTCAAGGGTATAGCAATACAGCAAGACAGCAAATGGTTGAGGAAAGGTAATCGAGAACACCACTTCAAATTAAATCATGACAGGAGAACAGGAGGTCAAACAAGGGTACTTGCTGAACACATTACATTAGGGTTGGAACCATTAATTTTTTTTTCTCTTGATAATATCTGAACTAATTCCTACCCAAGAGTGAGCAGGCTGCCTTTTGCCAAACCTCTGTCAATGGCGCCTTATAATTGGCTGAGCGTGAGAGTGAATGGCCTGAATTATTTCTTTTTTTTCCATAAGTACAAGTTTAAAATACCCTCTGCCTTTAGGGGGGGGGGGGGGAAAGAGAGAGGAGTAGGAGCAAGAAGGGAACTGTTATGATTGCAATCTCTAAATCAGGAACTAGCATGTTCACACTAATGCCTCTTTTGTGTCCTACAAAAATAACTTGTATTTCTACAGCGCCTTTAAAGCAGTAAAATGTCCCAAGGCGCTTCACAGGAGCGATTATCAGACAAAATTAGATACCAAGCTACATAAGGAGAAGAGGTAGGTTTTAAGGAGCATCTTAAAGGAGAAAAGAGAGGCAGAGACACGGTGGGGTTTAGGGAGGGAATTCCAGAGCTTAGGGCCTCGGCAGCTGAAGGCACAGACGCCAATGGTGGAGCGATTAAAATCAAGGATGCGTAAGAAGCCAGAATTGGAGGGGCGCAGAGATCTCGGAGGGTTGTAGGCAACATTCCCTTTAATTTTTTATTTGGGGCTGCATGGCCCATTCAAAATACCGCATATGCACAGTTTTTCCCCATTTAAAAGCCAGTGAGCTGGCTGCGTGGGAACTACACAGCACTGCGCGACCGCACAGCTTAAAGGAAACATTGGTTGTAGGGCTGAAGGAGGTTACAGAGATAGGGAGGGACAAAGCCGTGGAGGGATTTGAAAACAAGGATGAGAATTTTAAAATCGAGGCGTTGCTCAACCGAGAGCCAATGTAGGTCAGCGAGCACAAGGGGTGATGGGCGAACGGGACTTGGTGCGAGTTAGGTTACGGGCGGCAGAGTTTTGGATGAGCTTAAATTTATGGAGGGTGAAAGATGGGAGGCCAGTCAGGACTGCATTGGAAGAGTCAGGTCTAGAGGTAACAAAGGCTTGGATGAGGGTTTCAGCAGCGGATGAGCTGAGGCAGGAGCAGAGCCGGACGATGCTACGGAGGTGGTAGTAGTTCTGAGTGACGGCGCGGATATGTGGTCAGAAGCTCATCTCAGGGTCAAACACAACACCAAGGTTGCGAACGGTCTGGTTCAGCCTCCGACAGTAGCCAGGGAGAGGGGTGGAGTCGGTGGCTAGGGAACGGAGTTTGTGGTGGGGACCAAAGACAATGGCTTCGGCCTTGCCAATATTTAGTTGGAGGAAATTTCTGCTCCTCCAGTACTGGATGTCGGACAGGCAGCCTAACAATTTAGCAGGCAGTGGAGGGGTCGAGAGAGGTGGTGGTGAGGTAGAGCTGGGTGTCGTCAGCTTACATGTGGAACCTGACTGTTTTTGGATGATGTTGCTGAGCAGCAGCATGTAGATGAGAAATAGGAGGGGCCCGAGGATAGATCCTTGGGGGACACCAGAGGTAACGGTGCGGGAGCGGGAAGAGAAGCCATTGCAGGTGATTCTCTGGCTACGACTGGATAGTTAAGAATGGAACCAGGTGAGGGCAGTCCCACCCAGATGGACGACGGAGTAGAGGCGTTGGAGGAGGATGGTGTGGTCAACTGCCTCAATGGCGGCAGACAGGACAAGGAGGGATAGTTTACCACGGTCAGTCACATAGGATGTCATTTGTGACTTTGACAAGAGTTGTTTCGGTACTGTGGCAGGGGCGGAAACCTGATTGGAGGAATTCAAACATCGACTTGTGGGAAAGATGGGCACAGATTTGGGAGGCGACAGCAAGTTCATGGACTAGGTTTGAGTTAGAGGCTGGAGACTTTTTTTTGTCTTTTTGCAGCGTGTGGCAAATCCCTGTTGTGCCTTTGGGACCTGCACAGTGCAGTATCTCCAATGGCAGGTGTTGGGTTTGAGAAACGTCAGGTCCTGAATGCTGGATGCACAGAGCTTACCTGCTTTCTACTGTCACAAGATAGATACAACTGAAGAAAACAAGAAAAGAACTTGGATACTTCAGTTTCCTGCATCCCAGGAAACAAGCCTTGGACTGCACCTCAGGGAGTTAGTGCGTGACAACAGATACAGCAGCAGTCTCTGCTAATACGAGTTGCAGTCAGATAACTAGCAGGGGATGCTTCAATGCAACCCAAAAAAGAATCTCTACCAATTCTCCTTCCACTGATCTTGATTGGTGATCTGCCAAAACACCGGCCCAAGATTGCCAATTAACCAGTTGGAGACGATGAAAAATGTGTATACATTCAGTTTAATCACGATATACTGAAGGGGCAGAAAAGTGAGGGGGGGGGGGGGGGCGGAGAAATTGTACATTTTGTTTGAAGTACATTGCTCATTTTACAAGAAAACTCTCACAAAAAGTCCTTGACACTTGAAATTTTCCTTCTGACATGGAGACCCTCAATGGGAGATCCTCCCTTACTAGGCCATGCCCAGTGACATCAACCTGGAAATGCTTTATAGTGTCTCCCTTACACACAGGAGGGGTGTAACATCAACCCAGCTTTAAGAACAAAAACTTACATTTATATAGCGCCTTTCCACAACATCAGGACGTCCCAACGTCGGACTACAGGCTAGGAAGCCAAATTTGCTTTGCAGTCCTAAAGCTGGGTTCAAATTATTTTATTGCTTCCTCCACCTCAATCACCCTCAGTGCCTCTGTCACCTCCAGACTCCAATGCTCTTCTAGCCAGCCTCCCATCCTCTACACACTTCAGCTCACCCAAAATGCTACAGCCCTTAACCTCTCCAGCACCATTCCACTCGCCCATCACCCCTGTCCTCGCTCGCCTACATTGCCTCCCAATTGCCCAATGCCTCACATTTAAAATCCTCATCCTTGTGTTTAAATCTCTTCAAGGTCTTGCTCCTCTCAACCTCTAACCTCCTATGAACCAATCCAGCCCCCAGAACTCTCCACTGCTGAGTCGAGTCTCTCTAACATACCCCCTTTCCCTTCGACTCGTCCTTGGCAGCTGTGCTTTCAGTCACTTAGGGCCCACACTCAAATCCACTTCCTAAATCCCTCCTCTTCTCTATCTACACAAAACCTCTCTCTTTTGATCACCCCTCCTAATATCTCCTCCTTCAGCTCGACATCCATTTTATTCCTGATGCATCTGAAGCACCTTGGGATGTTTTTCTATGTTAAAGGCGCGAGATAAATGTAAATAGTAGTTGTTGTTTGCAAGTGAGTCCCTCTGGCATACACGAGCACATGGGAAAGTTCTCCATTATTGATATCCTTGTAGGGACAGAAACATTACTCAAGTGTCTCCACTTGAGGAGAATTGATGTTTTAAAAACATTTTTTTTGGCAAGTATAACTTTACATATAGAGGGTAAAAACTTTGAACAGACTTTCCCCTCCTTTAAATTCATACAATTCTGATTTGAGATATTTACACATTTTTTCAATACTACTATGGCAATAGTTCCTCTGATCTTTCTCCGTTTATCCCTTCTAAGAGAAAACTCACTGAACTGTATCCCACTTCAGTTCATTCATTCATTCCCAGAACTTCAACAGGGCAGAACTCACCATCTCCCTCAGTCTTCCCAATCCCTTATAATCCATAGGTTTTTAAAATCCACACTCAGCTTCATCGAACTATTACTGCATTTACCTCATTTTCTCTCCTACTCTTTTCAACTTTTGACAGCTCAACTCTGGGTCTTGGTCCTTCAAACTTTCTAAGTCGAGAGAAAAAAAAACTTTCCAAAGGACTTGACAAAGTTCTGAATTAGTGGAGAAGTCTCGGCCGTCAATAAGCAGTGTCGTGGCGGCTCTTCCGCAACAGGAGGGTTAACAGAGCTTGAGTTATTAACCAGCTCCTTTCAGTCCACAGAATTGCACACGCAAAAACACCATTCCACTGCACCACATCTCAAAAACACGAACCTGGAAACAGTATAATGCCATGAAAAGACCTTCTCTGTCAAGCATGTATTGAGCTGATATCAGCAATTAACCTCAGAGCCGGGGGCGGGGGGTGAAGGGGGAAGAGGGTGGGGAGGAAGTTAGGGTTGAGAAAAGAACAGCTGGAGTTCCACTCCTGATCACTATTCAACCAGCTGCAAAGTGGGAATACAACGAGCAGACGGAGCCGTAATACACTCCTTGGTTGAATAGCCTGACGACACTCACTATGTTGGCTCACACATGAACAGCAGCCATTTGGGGAAAGAATGAATCGCCGCCAGCACCCGTGGTACCGTATCCTAGCTATCACGAAAGCCTGCAGGAGGGACGTGCAGAAAGAGAAGAAAAGGAAAATCGAAAAGTGGCGGGGAGGAAAAAAACAACAATTTAATTTCTTAATACATGCTTGCATTCATTACAAACGAACCACGTCATATTGCATTGAAAATTTATCTTGGAAAATAGCCAGTTAAAATCCAGGACCTAAAATCAGATACCAAAGCAAAATGAGTTTCCAATAAATTCTTACAAAGCATTGTCTATATGGGCACTGGTAAAGGATCCATCCCAAAATGTTAACCCTGCCTTGTCTCTTTTCAGATGGCTATGCAACGTTGTTAACTTATAATCCTGCTGCGAACTACTTACTCCCTACACTGATGCAGTCTTCGCAATGGTTCAGTAAACCTTAAAACATCTCATTGTTGGGCAGAACACAGGAAGCCACTGATAAGAGAAAGCAGTCCTTCTGACAACAAAGCACTTTCTCTGTCACCCTGCTGAGATTGCGCTGAGTCAGAATAATTAATGCTGTTGGTATTGCCACCATAAATCCTTGCTGACAATGTTTGCTGGTATTAATGCTGGTTCTATCGTTGGTGCTGCAGATATTGTGGGTATTCAGTGTTCCGACCACTAATGCTTGATGCTTAGTGCTATCATTGATGCTAACTCTTTTGGTATGACTAATTCTGGTGCCACTCAACAATACCCAGAGTTCTTTATCGGTGAGCATTAATGCGGTTGCAGGCATCAATGCGAGCAGTGCAGTTTGCTACACTAGTTAATACTGCTAGTTGATACTGTTACTCTATTTAATGCTGACATCATTGACCCTACTGCCACTGTTTAGTACACTGATCAATGTCCAATATTTGTTATTACTCTCAATAACACTGGCATTAATACTACTGGCACTATTTCTCTAGTTAAAGCTGGTAATTAATGCTGCTGTACCAGTTATTAATGTTGCTGGTGCCTATTACTCTAGTCTAGTTAACAATGGATATTGATGTTGTTGGTCTGGTTAATGTTGGAACCTTTTACTACCTTGGTTAATGCTGGTCACTAATGTTGCTGGTGCTCCTTGTTATTTTAGTTAATGCTGGTTATTAATGCTGTTGTACCAGTTATTAATGCTACTGGTGCCTATTACTCCAGTTAATAATGATATTATTGATCTGGTTAATGCTGGAACCGTTTACTACTCTAGTTAATGGTTATTAATGCTGCTGGTGCCTATTACTCTAGTTAATGCTGGTTATTAATGCTGTTGTATCAGTTATTAACACTACTGACACTATTACTCGAGTTAATTTTGGTTATTAACGCTGCTGGTGCCCATTACTCTAGTTACTAACGATGTTGCTGGTCTGGTTAATGCTGGAACCGTTTACTACTTTGGTTGATGCTGGTTACTAACGTTGCTGGTGCTCTTTGTTACTCTAGTTAATGCTGGTTATTAGTAATTACCATCCCCTCCCCCCCCCCACCTCACCTCAGCTCAGCTCCCTCTCCCATTCGCTTCGCTGCCGGCTCTCCCCCCCCCCGCCGGCCTGGGTAACCGGTGCCGGCTCGCTGCTCTAACCCGGGGTGGGGAGAGAGAGAGCTCGCTGCCTCTCCCTCTCTCTCTGCCGCCGAGGCCCGAGCTCGGGCTGCCCGCACTTACCCGGCTGGGTGGGCCCGCGGGCTCGGGCTCGGGCTCGGGCTGCTGTCGGTGGAGTGGTCAAAAGCTCGAGCTCCCATGGGCCGGGGCTGGCGGTGTGGGGCCGGGGGCTCGCGCCGCTGCTCCTCCTGCCGCTGCTGCTGTTGCCTGGGGGGCTCGCGCTCCTGCGGCCGCGCTGGAAACGCAGCGCGAGCGGAACTGGCAGGCCCTCCTCCGTCACTTCCGGAACCAGGGAGCTCTGCCTGCCGCCCCCAAGGCAGTCCGGGGCGATGCATGAAGCAGCAGCCGGTCAGTCCAGAGTAATGCATGCAGCCCCCCAAGTCAGTCCAGAGTAATGCATGCAGTCCCAAGTCAGTCCGGAGAGATGCATGGAGCACCTTGTGAGTCTAGAGTGATGCATGCAGCTCCAAGTCAGTCCGGAGCGATGCATGCAGACTTAAGTCAGTATGGGGTGATGCATGCAGCCTCAAGTTAGTCCAGAGCGAAGCATGCAGCCCCAAGTGCGAAGCATGCAACCCCAAGTCAGTCCAGAGTGATGCATGCAGTCAAAAGTCAGTCCGGAGCGATGTATGCAGCCCCAGGTCAATCCAGAACGATGCATGCAGCCCCAAGTCAGTCCAGAGCGAAGCATGCAGGCCCAAGTCAGTCCAGAGGGATGCATGCAGGCCCAAGTCAGTCCAGAGGGATGCATGCAGTCCCGAGTCAGTCCAGTGCGATCCATGCAGCCCCAAGTCAGTCCAGAGCGATGCGTGCTGCCACAAGTCAGTCCAGAGCGAAGCATGCAGCCCCAAGTCAGTCCGGGGCGGTGCATGCAGCACCAAGTCAGTCCGGAACGATGCATGCAGCCCAAAGTCAGTCCGGAGTGATCCATGCAGCCCCAAGTCAGTTCAGAGCGAAGCATGCAGCACCAAGTCAGTCCAGAGTGATGCATGCAGCACCAAACCAGTCCGGGGTGCTGCACGCAGCCCCAAGTCAGTCCAGAGTGATCCATGCAGCCCCAAGTCAGTCCAGAGTGATGCATGCAGCCCCAAGTCAGTCCGGAGCGATGCATGCAGCCCCAAGTCAGTCCATGGCGATGCCCGTAGCCCCAAGTCAGTCCAGATTAATGCATGCAAAACCAAGTCAGTCTGGAGTGATGCATGCAGCACCAAGTCAGTCCGGAGAGATCCTTGCAGCCCCAATTCAGTCCAGAGCGATGCCCGTAGCCCCAAGTCAGTCCAGATTAATGCATTCAAAACCAAGTCAGTCTGGAGTGATGCATGCAGCACCAAGTCAGTCTGGAGCGATGCATGCAATCCCAAGTCAGTCCGGGGCGATGCATGCAGCCTCAGGACATTGCTGCAGGAGTTCCTCAGGGCAGTGTACTAGGCCCAATCATCTTCAGCTGCTTCATCAATGACCTTCCATCCAATATAAGGTCGGAAATGGGGATGTTCGCTGATAACTGCACAGTGTTCGGTGCCATTCACAACTCCTCACATAATGAAGCAGTCCATGCCCACATGCAACAAGTCCTGAACGACGTTCAGGCTTGGGCTGATAAGTGGCAGGTAACATTTGGGCCACAGAAGTGCCAGGCAATGACTATCTCCAACAAGCGAGAGTCTAATCACCGCCCCTTGACATGCAACAGCATTACCATCGCCGAATCCCCCACCATCAACATCCTGGGCGGTCACCATTGACCAGAAACTTAACTGGACCAGCTACATAAATACTGTGGCAACAAGAGCAGGTCAGAGGCTAGGTATTCTGCAGCGAGTGTCTCACCTCCTGACTCCCCAAAGCCTTTCCAACATCAACAAGGCACAAGTAAGAAGTGTAATGGAATACTCTCCACTTGCCTGGATGAGTGCAGCTCCAACAACACTCAAGAAGCTCGACACCATCCAGGACAAAGCAGCCCGCTTGATTGGCACCCCATCCACCACCTTAAACACTCACTCCCTCCACCACCGGCGCACCGTGGCTGCAGTGTGTACCATCTACAAGATGCACTGCAGCAACTCGCCAAGGCTTCTTCAGCAGCACCTCCCAATCCCGCGACCTCTTCCACCGAGAAGGACAAGGGCAGCAGGCGCATGGGAACACCACCACCTCCAA
The DNA here is from genome assembly GCA_030390025.1 of Squalus acanthias. NCBI lineage: Eukaryota > Metazoa > Chordata > Chondrichthyes > Squaliformes > Squalidae > Squalus > Squalus acanthias. The sequence continues at coordinate 58,979,771 of CM059444.1, forward strand.
GTTCCCCTCCAAGTCACCCACCATCCTGACTTGGAAGTATAACGCCATTCCTTCATCGTCGCTGGTTGAAAATCCTGGAACTCCTTCCCTAACAGCACTGCAGGAGTACCTTCACCACACGAACTGCAGCGGTTTAAGAAGGCGATTCACCACCACCTTCTCAAGGGCAATTAGGGATGGTCAATAAATGCTGCCCTTGCCAGCGACGCCCACATCCCACGAACGAATTTAAAAAGTCAGTCCAGAGTGGTGCATGCAGCCCTAAGTCAGTCCGGAGAGATGCATGCAGCCCTAAGTCAGTCTAGAGCGATGCATGCAACCCCAAGTTAGTCCAGAGAGATGCATGCAGCCCTAAGTCAGTCTAGAGTGCTGCATGCAGCCCCAAGTCAGTCTGGGGCAATGCCTGCAGTCCCAAGTCAGTCTGGAGCGATGCATGCAGCCCCAAGTCAGTCCAGAGCAATGCATGCAGCCCCAATTCAGTCGAGGGTGATGCATGCATTACCAAGTCAGTCCAGAACGATGCATGCAGCCCCAAGTCAGTCTAGAGCAGTGTATGCAGCCCCAATTCAGTCCAGGGTGATGCATGCAGTCCCAAGTCAGTCCAGAGCAATGCATGCAGCCCCAAATCAGTCTGGAGCGATCTATGCAGCCCCAAGTCCGTCCAGGGCAGTGCATGCAGCCCCAAGTCAGTCCAGGGCGCTGCATGCAGCCCCAAGTCAGTCCAGGGCGCTGCATGCAGCCCCAAGACAGTCCGGGGCGGTGCATGCAGCCCCAAGTCAGTTCGGAGAGATGCAGTCAGTCCGGGGCGATGCATGCAGCCCCAAGTCAGTCCGGGGCAGTGCATGCAGCCCCAAGTCAGTCCAGAGCGCTGCATGCAGCCCCAAGTCAGTCCAGGGTGGTGCATGCAGCCCCAAGACAGTCCGGGTGACGCATGCAGGCCCAAGTCAGTCCAGAGTGGTGCATGCAGCCCCAAGTCAGTCCGGAGCGATGTATGCAGCCCCAAGTCAGTCCGTGGCGATGCACGCAGCACCAAGTCAGCCCTGAGTGATGCATGAAGCCCTGTGTCAGCACAGGGTGAAACATGCAGCCATGTGTCAGCCCGGAGCGATACATGCAGCCCAGTGTCAGCAGAGCCATGCATGCAGCCCCAAGTCGTCACAGAGCAATGCATACAGCCCCTTGTCAGCCCCAGAGTAATGCATGCAGCCCCATGTCAACCCGCAGGGATGCATGCAGCACCAAGTTAGCCCGGAGTGGTGCAGTCAGCCCAGAGTGATGCATGCAGCCCAGTGTCAGCACAGAGCGTACATGCACCAACAAGTCAGCCCAGTGAAATCATGCAGTCCAAAGTGATGCAAGCAGCATCAAGTCTGTCCAGGGTGATGCATGCAGTCCCAAGTCAGTCCAGAGCAATGCATGCATCCCCAAGTCCGTCCAGAGCAATGCATGCAGCTCCAAGTCAGCCTGGAGAGATGCATGCAGCACCAAGTCAGTCCAGAGCGATGCATGCAGCCCAGTATCAGCCCCGAGTGGTGCATGAAGCCCTGTGTCAGCCCAGGGTGAAACGTGTCAGCACAGAGCCATGCATGCAGCACCAAGTCAGTCCAGAGCCATGCATGCAGCCTGGAGTAATGCATGCAGCCCCAAGTCACGCAGAGCGATGCATACAGCCCCTTGTCGTCACAGAATAATGCATGCCGCCCAGTGTCAGCCCAGAGCGATGCATGCAGCCCTGTGTCAGCCAGGAGTGATGCATGCAGCCCCAAGTCGGCACAGAGCAATGCATACAGCCGCAAGTCAGTTCAGAGTGATGCATGCAGCCCCAGGTCAGTCCAGAGTAATGCATGCAGCCCCATGTCAGCCCGCAGTGATGCATGCAGCCCCAGGTCAGCCCAGAGCGATGCTGCAGCCCCAAGTCAGTCCAGAGTGATGCTTGCAGCCCAGTGTCAGCCCGGAGCGATGCATGCATCCCCATGTTAGCTTGGGGCAATGCATGCAGCTCAGTGTCAGCCCTGAGCGATGCATGCAGCCCTATGTCAACCTGAAGCGATGCATGCAGCCCAGTGTCAGCCCCGAGCGATGCATGCAGCCCCATGTCAGCCTGAAGCGATGCATGCAGCCCAGTGTCAGCCCCGAGCGATACATGCAGCCCCATGTCAGCCTGAAGCGATGCATGCAGACCAGTGTCAGCCCGGAGCAGTATATGCAGCCTAGTGTCAGCTCAGAGCGATGCACGCAGCCCCGTGTCAGCCCTGGCGATGCTTGCAGCCCCAAGTCGGCCTGAAGCAATGCATGCAGCCCTGTGTCAGCCCGAAGCAATACATGCAGCTCCATGTCAGCCTGGAGCAATGTATACATCCAATTGTCAACCCGGAGCAATACATGCAACCCCATGCCAGACTACAGCAATGCATGCAGTTGAGTATCACCAGAGTGATGAATGCAGCCCCATGAAAGCCCAGAGTGATGCAAGCAGATTGGTGTCAGCCCTGAACAATGCATGTGGCTCCATGTCAGCCCAGAGCGATGCATGCAGCCCAGTGTCAACCCGGGGCAATACATGCAGCCTCATGCCAGCCTACAGCAATGCATGCAACCCATTATCAGCCCAGAGGAATGAAAGGCTTGCAGCCTAGTGCCAGCCAAAGCAATATCACCTCAGAACAATGCATGTAGCCTGGAAAAATGCAATGCAGCCAAGTTTCAGCCTTGAGTAATGCATACATCCGGGTGTCAGCTTAGAGCAGTACAATGCATCCTACTGTCACATGGAGGATTATAGTAGAATTCAATGCCAGTCTTGTCAAAGCTTTTCAATGTTAGCCTGGAGTACTGTAACGCAGCATCGTGTCGGCCTGGAGCAAGTCAGCCCGTGGCAGGCTGTAACAAAGAAGCAGCCCAATGTCACTCTGGAGAATTGTAGCCTGAAGCAGTACAATCCAGGGTGAACCTGCAGCAATATGACACCGGCAACTTCAGCAGACTAAGAGCAAAAAACAAAAGTACGGCAGCATGTTATTTGTGAACTTTATTTTCCAGTTACTGCACTATACTGGCAAATTGCGAAGCCAATCTACAGCGTGTTATGGGTCAGCCATGAGGTTAAAAAAGACCAAAGGCAGGCAACAGACTGCATCTGGTCAATCTTAGCACTAACCCAATATCACAAGAAGAGGTGCAAAGCTGAGTGCTGTGGATTGTTTTATGTGCCTCTGCAGCATTCTCAGTCGTACTCAGTCCTGCTGCACAGTTGCTCCAGGGAATCACAACAGCTGCATCATAAAGCCACTATACTATGCGACCACCTGTGCCATCATGTTCAGAACCAGCGCAGCCGACAGCTGAGGGTGTAAAGTGCAGCCGACAGCTGAGGGTGTAAAGTGCAGTAGTTCCGACTACGCTTTTATACAGCTGTGAAACCTGGACTCTTCACCATCAGCATATGAAGTAGCTCGAAAGATTTCCTGCATTACAACTGTGACCACACTTCCAAAGTACTTTATTGGTTGTAAAGCGCTTTGTGACGTCCTGAGGTCGTGAAAAGTGCTTTATAAATGCATGTTCTTTCTTTCTTTCTTTCCTTCTTTCTTTCTTCACATAGACCTTGCATGAAAATTCAGTGACAAGTAAACAGCAAAGTGCTGCAGCAAACCAACATTGCCAGCATTGAAGTCATTGTTATACAGACGCAACTCCAGCGAGCTGGGCATGTTGTCCACATTCCAAGCAAGCAGCTTCCCATAGCTGGATTCCAGACCAGGGATGTTGGTGTCAAGCTGGACCAATACAGCTCCGTGACCACTGTGCCAGACGATATCAATGCAATTTAGTCACTTACTTGTCCGACTGATGCAATGAAGCTCAGTGACGCACAGAAGCAATGCAACATTCCATTAGAGTCAGACTGGAGCACTGAATTCCCGTGACCTCCAGGGCAATTCTCCAAGCAGTGCAACCTAACTGTCAACGCCAGGCTGGGGCAATAGAACCAGATATCAGGGGTTAGGCTGGAGCAATGCGGTCTGCTGGCAACAGTCTGAAATAATGTAGTCCTTATGCCGGGGGCAGTCGATAGAGTCTAGCTGATGTCACGCAATGTAACTGATACAGCCAGACAGCAGTAATATTGTTTCACTCAGGGCCCGGCTTGAATTAAGGCAGGTTGACTATTAGGCCAGTAGTTTTTTTTAATTCGTTTGTGGGATGTGAGCGTCGCTGGCAGGGCCAGCATTTATTGCCCATCCCTAATTGCCCTTGAGAAGGTGGTGGTGAGCTGCCTTCTTGAACCGCTGCAGTCCGTGTGGTGAAGGTACTCCCACAGTGCTGTTAGGTAGGGAGTTCCAGGATTTTGACCCAGCGACGATGAAGGTTCGGCGATATACTTCTAAGTCAGGATGGTGTGTGACTTGGAGGGGAACTTGGAGGTGGTGGTGTTCCCATGTGCCTGCTGCCCTTGTCCTTCTAGGTGGAAGAGGTCGCGGGTTTGGGAAGTGCTGCCGAAGAAGCCTTGGCGAGTTGCTGCAGTGCATCTTGTAGATGGTACACACTGCAGCCACGGTACGCCGGTGGTGGAGGGAGTGAATGTTTAACATGGTGGATGGGGTGCCAATCAAGCGAGCTGCTTTGTCCTGGATGGTGTTGAGCTTCTTGAGTGTTGTTGGAGCTGCACTCATCCAGGCAAGTGGAGAGTATTCCATCACACTCCCGACTTGTGCCTTGTAGATGGTGGAAAGGCTTTGGGGAGTCAGGAGATGAGACACTTGCCGCAGAATACCTAGCCTCTGACCTACTCTTGTTGCCACAGTATTTATGTGGCTGGTCCAGTTAAGTTTCTGGTCAATGGTGACCCCCAGGATGTTGATGGTGGGGGATTCGGTAATGGTATTGCCGTTGAATGTCAAGGGGCGGTGGTTAGATTCTCACTTGTTGGAGATATTCATTGCCTGGCACTTCTGTGGCGCGAATGTTACCTGCCACTCATCAGCCCAAGCCTGAACGTCGTTCAGGTCTTGTTGCATGTGGGCATGGACTGCTTCATTATCTGAGGAGTTGTGAATGGCACTGAACACTGTGCAGTCATCAGCGAACATCCCCATTTCTGACCTTATGTTATGTTGGAGGGAAGGTCATTGATGAAGCAGCTGAAGATGGTTGGGCCTAGGACACTGCCCTGAGGAACTCCTGCAGTGATGTCCTGGGGCTGTGATGATTGACCTTCAACCACCACAACCATCTTCCTTTGTGCTAGGTATGACTCCAGCCAGTGGAGAGTCCCCCCCCCCCGCCCCCACCCCCGATTCCCATTGACTTCAGTTTTACTAGGGCTCCTTGATGCCACACTTGGTCAAATGCTGCCTTAATGTCAAGGGCAGTCACCCTCACCTCACCTCTGGAATTCAGCTCCTCTGTCCATGTTTGGACCAAGGCTGTAATGAGGTCGGGAGCCGAGTGGTCTTGGCAGAACCTAAACTGGGCATCAGTGAGCAGGTTATTGGTGATTAAGTGCCGCTTGATAGCACTGTAATGACACCTTCCATCACTTTGCTGATGATTGAGAGTAGACTGATGATGCGGTAATTGGTTGGATTGGATTTGTCCTGCTTTTTGTGGACAGGACATACCTGGGCAGTTTTCCACATTGTCGGATAGATGCCAGTGTTGTAGCTGTACTGGAACAGCTTGGCTAGAGGCGCGGCAAGTTCTGGAGCACAAGTCTTCAGCACGACAGCCGGGATGTTATCGGGGCCCATAGCCTTTGCTGTATCCAGTGCGCTCAGCCGTTTTTTGATATCACGTGGAGTGAATCGAATTGGCTGAAGATTGGCTTCTGTGATGGTGGGGACCTCGGGAGGAGGCCGATATGGATCACCCATATGGATATGTTGTATTGCAGCCGTGAATTGGGCTTAACATGTAGTAATGAACACCTTGACCAAAAGTAGAATGTTTGTAACCAAAGGTAGGATGTCAAAATGACAACGTGGCATCACAAAGGATCATTTTGGACTACAAAAGTGCTCGCATAAATTCACGATTTATAAGCTGAAAACCTACTCCTACAACTGTTACAAATAGAATACGTGATGTCAAGCCAAAGTTATAAATATCGCCATAAGTGTGGCTGACCAGAAAACACACAATTTTGAGTCACAAATGGGCTGTCATCATCTCACAACCAGAGGTATTTATCTTTTCATATTGCTGATTATGTTTAAGCATGATTTAAGGTCGCCAACCCTCCAGGATTATCCTGGTGTCTCCAGGAATTAAAGATTAATCTCCTGGGCACCGCCGCAAGCAAAGACCCGGGAGAAAAATCATAGGGGGCGCATTTAAATAAAATGGTGTTTTTTTCATTTTCTGTGACCAGTTTAATGCATTAGTTATAAAAATATTGGAGATGGGGGGAAAAAAACGCTGTTTGACTGACAGTCAAGAATCATCCAATCGGGTGAGGGAGAGTCTGTTCACCATCCTTGAGGATGAACGAGTTGATCAATGGCGGGAGCATGGGGGCGGGGCAGTTGGAGGCCATGTGATGAAAGCTCCAGGAATACATCCAACCAGATTTGGCAGCCCGAGCATGAATTCAGTTGGAAAAAATCGTTTAACTGAGCATTTCTGACTTATTATTGTAGCCCAAGGAAATTGATTGGAGGCGTTGGCTTAACTGACTAAGCCAGCAGGAAGCTGCCATGTTATTTTTAACAGCAGGAACTACGGTAATGCACATGTGGTGAAAGAGGTTAGGGTTCGGGTTAGGGTCAGAGTGCGCCTACTTCCAGCTCAGCGTAGAATCAAAAGTAGAATCATACAGCACTGTGCTGGCTCTTTGAAAGAGCTCTCCAATCAGTCCCGCTCCCCTGCTCTTTCCCCGTAGTCATAGGGGGAAAAATTCAGTTGGTTGCGCCTCCCATTAGCGCCTTAAGAGGGCGCTAATGGGGCGCAAAGCAACTAGCGCCCGGGCGCGGCAATGTTTGCGCCGCTCGTGAAATTAACTAGACATTTTGCGGCGGCGCTAAACACTACCACCACGATCTCCTGCGCCGGCAGATTGTGACGTCAGTCGAGTGCGTAACGCCCCGGTAGTGCCCCAGAGCGGATATTGAGTAGCGCCCCCTGCCTTACCACCTGCCGCTAGCAATGACAGGTTGAGGGGAGCATTTTGCAGTCAAGAAGGGACTGGGGGAGCGCTATTTAAAGGCAACTGCTTCCTGCCTTTTTTTGTTGGTGACATTTTTGAACCACTGAGAGAGAGAGAGAGAGAGACTTCTGGAGAGATTCAACGCTGTGTGAAGGAGTTTTGGGTACTGAGCAGGACTTTGCAGGTTCATTTTGATTTGCCCTTCTTTGTATCGATTTAGAAGAGACTGTGGGGGTTGCACTCTGAGCTCTTTCCCTGGTACTCTCCATTTTTCTTTCCAGCAGATTTGATGTACAGGTCTCTCCAGGCCGAGATTCAAGGCTGCAATGAGCAGGATGTGGATGGAAAGCAAGATCAACCCTCCCCTTTAAGAACTGGCCGGGGCCATTGTGTCTGTGTTCCATTGCTGACTGACATCACATGTGCTTCACCAGCGCTCTGAGTTAGCGCCTCGCTCCTCGGCCTTTGCGCCTTAAGACAGATGTGTAGCGCCTGATTTAGCGCTCCAATCACCTCCAGGGGCGATAAAAGTCAAGTTTGCAGTCGGAGGCGATAATTAGCACCAGCCGCTAATCTTTGCGCCTGGCTGATAATTGCGCCCCGAACGGGGCAATACTGAATTTTTCCCCCATAAAGTCATAACGGCACAGAAGGAGGCCATTCGGCCCATCGAGTCCCAGCCGGCTCTCCAGAGCAATCCAGTCAGACCCATTCCCCCGTTCTATCCCTGTAGCCCTGCAAGTTTATTTCCCTCAAGTGCCTATCCAGTCTCCCCTTGAAAACATTGAGTGTCTCCACTTCCGTCGGCAGCGAATTCCAGGTCATCACCCCTCGCTGCGTAAAAAAGTTTTTCCTCACATCCCCCTGTATCTCTTGGCCAAAACCTTAAATCTGTGTCCCCTAGTCCTTGTACCATCAACTAGTGGGAACAGCCTTTCCCCGTCTAGCCTATCCAAACCCTTCATAACCTTGTACACCTCTATCAAATCACCCCTCAACCTCCTTTGCTGTAATGAAAACAAATCCAGCTTCTCCAACCTGTCCTTGTAGCTAAGATCCCCCATCCCCGGAACCATTCTGGTAAATCTCCTCTGCACCCTCTCAAGGGCCTTCACATCCTTCCTAAAGTGTGGTGACCAGAACTGGACGCAATACTCCAGTTGTGGCCTAACCAGCACTTTATAAAGGTTCAGCATAACTTCTCTACTTTTGTACTCAATACCTCTATTTATGAAGCCCAAGATCCCATATGCTTTGTTAACCACTCACTCAATATGTCCTGCCACCTTCAGGGACCTATGCACATTAACTCCCAGGTCCCTCTGTCCCTGCACACTCTTTAAAACTGTGCCATTAAGTGTATATTGCCTCTCCCTGTTCCTTCTGCCAAAATGCATCACTTCACACATCTCTGTATTAAATTCCATCTGCCACTTGTCTGCCCATTCTGCTAGCCTTTCTATATCCTGTTGCAGTTGATTGGTATCATCCTCACTGTTTGCCACACCCCCAAATTTGGTGTCATCTGTAAATTTAGAAATTCTACTCTGTATTCCAATATCCAGGTCATTTATATATATCAAAAAAAGCAGTGGCCCCAGCACTGACCCTTGGGGAACACCACTGTCTACCATCCTCCAGTCTGAAAAACAGCCATTTACCACAACTCGCTGTTTTCTGTCCTTAAGTCAATTCCTTATCCAAGCTGCCACTGACCCACCTATTCCATGAGCCTCAATTTTGTTAACCAGCCTTCTATGTGGTAGTTTGTCAAACGCCTTCCGAAAATCCATGTAGACAACATCCATTGCATTCCCTTCATCAATCCTGTCTGTTACTTCATCAAAAAATTCAATTAGATTAGTCAAACACGATCTGCCTTTTACAAATCCGTGTTGGCTCTCCTTAATTAGCTTAAACCTCTCCAAGTGCCCGTTAATTGTCATCCAAGGAGCCTTTGCTTTGGTTCCCTTACCCTTCCCTCTTGTTGGAATGTACCTAGCGTGTACTTGGAACATCTCCTCCTTAAAGATCACCATTGTTCTGTTACAGTTTTTCCTGTCAGTCTTTGGTTGCATTTTACCCTGGCTAGATCCCTTCGCATCCCATTGAAGTTAGCCCTATTCCAGTTTAAAAGTTCCACTCTAGATTGTTCCTTGCTCCTCTCCATTGCTTATCTAAATCTTATAATACGATGATCACCCGTACCCAAGTGTTCTCTCACAGACACTTGGTCGACCTGGCCCACCTCATTCCCCAGCACCAGATCCAGCAATGCCTCCTTCCTAGTTGGGCCAAGAACATATTGGTCAAGGAAATTCTCCTGAACACATTTCAGAAATTCCTCCCCCTTCTTTCCCTTCACCCTAGCATTATCCCAATCGATATTTGGGTAATTAAAGTCCCCCAATATCACCACTCTATAGCTCTTGTATATCTCTGCGATTTCCCTGCAGATTTTCTCCTCTACCTCCCCCTCACTATTTGGAGGCCGAAAGAATACACCCAATAACGTGATCATACCCTTTTTGCTCCTCAACTCTAACCAAATGGATTCTGTCCTTGTCCCCTCAAGAACATCCTCCCTTTCCAACACTACAATGTCTTCCTTCATCAGCACTGCCACCCCACTCCCATTTTTCCTTCGCTATCTTTTCTGAACACCTTGTATCCTTGAATATTAAGTGCCCAGTCCTCACCGTTTTTAAACCACGTTTCCATTATTGCCACAACATCATATTGCCACGCGGCTAATTGTGCTTGTAGCTCACCAACCTTATTCATCACATCCTTCTTCTTCTTAGGCAGTCCCTCGGAACCGAGGATGACTTCCACATTATAAATGAGTTCGCAGGTGACTTATGAGTCCAATGCGGGACCTACAGTCTCTGTCACAGGTGGGGCAGACGGTGGTTGAAGGGGCGGGTGGGTGGGGTGCTTGGGTTGACGTGCGCTCCTTGCGCTGCCTGCGCTTGGCTTCTGCTTGCTCCCAGCGAAGAGACTCGAGGTGTTCGGCGCCTTCCCGGATGCTTCTCCTCCACTTTGTGCGGTCCTGGGCCAGGGATTCCCAGGTGTCGGTGGGGATGTTACACTTTTTCAAGGAGGCTTTGAGGGTGTCCTTGAAGCGTTTCCTCTGCCCACCTGGGGCTCTCTTGCCGTGCCGGAGCTCCGAGTAGAGCGCTTGTTTTGGGAGTCTCGTATCGTGCATGCGGACAATGTGACCCGTCCATCGGAGCTGATCGAGCGTGGTCAAAGCTTCGATGCTGGGGATGTTGGTCTGAGCAAGAACACTGACGTTGGTGCACCTATCCTGCCAATGGATTTGCAGGATCTTGCCGAGGCAGCGTTGGTGGTACCTCTCCAGTGCTTTGAGGTGCCTCCTGTACATGGCCCATGTCTCTGAGGCATACAGCAGGGCGGGTATCACTACTGCTCTGTAGACCATGAGCTTAGTGCCGGGTTTGAGGTCCTGGTCTTCAAACACTCTCTTCCTCAGGTGACCGAAGGCTGCACTGGCACACTGAAGGCGGTGTTAGACTTCGTCGTCAACGTCTGCCCTTGTTGACAGTAGGCTCCCGAGGTATGGAAAGTGGTCCACGTTGTCCAAGGCCTTGTCGTGGATTTTGATAATCGGGGGGCAGTACTGTGTGGCGGGGGCAGGTTGGTAGAGGACCTTTGTCTTACGGATGTTTAGTGTAAGGCCCATGCTCTCGTACGCTTCGGTGAAGGTGTTGACAATGGTTTGGAGTTCGACCTCAGAGTGAGCGCAGACACAAGCGTCGTCTGCATACTGTAATTCGATGACAGAGGATGGGACGACCTTGGATCTGGACTGGAGGCGACGGAGGTTGAACAGTTTCCCGTTTGTTTTGTAAATTAGCTCCACTCCAGTGGGCAGCTTACTGAGGGTGAGATGGAGCATTGCAGCAAGGAAGATCGAGAAGAGCGTTGGTGCGATGACACAGCCTTGCTTGACCCCGGTTCGTACGTGAATTGGGTCTGTGGTGGAACCGTTGGTCAGGACCATGGCTTGCATGTCATCGTGAAGCTGGCAGAGGATGGTGACAAACTTTTGAGGGCAGCCGAATTTGTGGAGGACACTCCATAATCCCTCATGGTTGACAGTGTCGAAGGCCTTTGTGAGATCAAAGAAGGCCATATACAGCGGTTGGTGCTGTTCCCTGCATTTCTCTTGTAATTGACGTGCGGTGAAGATCATGTCCATTGTGCCCCTTAGTGGGCGGAATCCGCATTGCGACTCTGGGAGGAGCTCTTCGGCCACTGGGAGAAGGCGATTGAGGAGGATTCTTGCGATGACTTTCCCTGTGGCAGACAGCAGGGAAACTCCTCTGTAATTACCGCAATCGGACTTGTCACCTTTCTTGAAGATGGTCACAATTACGGCATCTCTGAGATCCCCTGGCATGCTCTCCTCCTTCCAGATAAGAGAAATGAGTTCATGAATTCGCGCCAGTAGTGCTTCTCCGCCATGCTTTAGTGCCTAGGCGGGGATTCCATCTGCTCCTGAGGCCTTGTTGTTCTTCAGTTGTCGGATGGCCTTTTCAACCTCATGCCGGGCTAGCGGTGTGCTGAGATGGTGGTGGGTAGCATGCTGCGGGATGGAGTTGAGGACACTCGCGTCGAAGACAGAGTCTCGGTTAAGGAGATCTTCGAAGTGCTCCTTCCAGCGGGCACTGACTGCCTCTGTCCTTGATGAGTACCTCTCCGTTCTTAGCCCGCAGTGGGGTAGGGCCTTGGGTGCTTGGGCCGTAGGTGGTCTTGACTGCGCTAAAGAATCCACGCACGTCGTGGTTGTCGGCTAGCTGCTGCATCTCCTGCGCTTTCTCCACCCACCATCTGTTCTTTAGGTCGTGAGTTTTTTGTTGGACCTCGGCCTTCAGGCGTCTGTAGAGCTGCTTTCTTGCTCTCGAGTTGTGTTGCTGTTTCCAGATCAGGAATGCCTTGCGCTTGCGGCTTATTAGCTCCTGGATCTCCTGGTCGTTCTCATCAAACCAGTCTTGGTGTTTCCTGGTCGAGTGACCAAGCGTCTCTTCACAGGTGCTGATTATGGAGGCCTTGAGTGCAGACCAGGCACTGTGGGCACTCTGTGTCTCTGCATCACTGGGAGTCGTCAGGTTGTTTGTGAGGCGCAGGCTGAATAGGGCTTTCTTAGCGGGGTCTTTGAGTGCTCCAGCGTTGATTTTCCTGCGGCATTGTTTCTGTTGCCGCCGCTGTTTTGGGGCTACATTGATGGAGATGACAGAGCGGATTAGGCGGTGGTCTGTCCAGCAGTCGTCAGCTCCTGTCATGGCGCGGGTGATGCAGACGTCCTTGCGGTCCCTCGCTCGGACAATGACGTAGTCCAGCAGGTGCCAGTCCTTGGAGCGAGGGTGCTGCCATGAAACCTTATTCACCACACTTTGTGCGATTACGTACATGCATTCTAAACCCATCTTTGAATTTTTTGTAGTCTTTCTTAGCCCTGCAAATGTTTTCTTTTTCAAGTATTTATCCAATTCCCTTTTGAAAGGTATTATTGAATCTACTCCCACCACCCTTTCAGGCAGTACATTCCAGATCGTAATAACTTGCTATGTAAAAAAAAATTCTCCTCATCTCCCCTCTGGCTTTTTTGCCAATTATCTTCAATCTGTGTCCTCTGGTTACCGACCCTCCTGCCAGTGGAAACAGTTTCTCCCTATCTACTCTTATCAAAACCCATCATAATTTTGAACACCTCTATTAAATCTCTCCTTAACCTTCTCGCTCTAAGGAGAACAACCCCAGTTTCTTTTTATCTCGCCACATAACTGAAGTCCCACATCCCTGCAGTAGTTGTGTTTGAGACCGATTACTGAAGTTGGTTTGGCATGTCGAATAATTCACCTTGTGCTCTGAAGACCAGCCATTGCAAACAGGCCTGCCTTTCATGGGAAACCTCCGTGATGTTTTCGGTGAATAATTGCATATTCAGTGGGTTAGTGAACGTAAGTATATCTCATTCAAACAGGGCAGCTCTCGTATATCTAGTTATGTGGCCTGGAAGTAATCCTCGTCACCTGATGGATTCTGGTGTTAAGCAAAAAATCAATAAACTATTTCATATTCATCAGCCAATATCTGAAAAGTGCCAGAGTTACCCCTCACCTTCCCCCCCTCACCTTCCCCCTCCCAACTTCCCTCCCTCACCTTCCCCCCTCACCTTCCCCCACCTCACCTACCCCCTCACCTTCGCCCCTCACCATCCCCCCCTCACCTTCCCCCTCACCTTCCTCTCCCTCACCTTCCCCCCTCACCTTCCTCTCCCTCACCTTCCCCCCTCACCTTCCTCTCCCTCACCTTCCCCCCTCACCTTCCTCTCCCTCACCTTCCCCCCTCACCTTTGCCCCCCACCTTCCCCCTTCACCTTCCTCTCCCTCACCTTCCTCTCCCTCACCTTTCGCCCCTCACCTTTCCCCCCCACCTTCCCCCTTCACCTTCCTCTCCCTCACCTTCCTCTCCCTCACCTTCCTCTCCCTCACCTTCCTCTCCCTCACCTTTCCCCCTCACCTTCCCCCCCTCACCTTCCCCCCTCACCTTTCCCCCCTCACCTTCCCCCCCTACCTTCCTCTCCCTCACCTTTCCCCCCCTACCTTCCTCTCCCTCACCTTTCCCCCTCACCTTCCCCCCTCACCTTTCCCCCCTCACCTTCCCCCGCCACCTTCCCCCCTCACCTTCCTCTCCCTTACCTTCCTCTTCCTCACCTTCCTCTCCCTCACCTTCCTCTCCCTCACCTTCCCCCCCCTTACCTTCCTCTCCCTCACCTTCCCCCTCACCTTCCCCCCTCAACTTCCCTCCCTCACCTTTCCCTCCCTCACCTTCCTCTCCCTCACCTTCCTCTCCCTCACCTTCCCCCCTCACCTTTCCCCCTCACCTTTCCCCCCTCACCTTCCTCTCCCTCACCTTTCCCCCCCTCACCTTCCCCCCGCTACCTTCCTCTCCCTCACCTTTCCCCCTCACCTTCCCCCCTCACCTTTCCCCCCTCACCTTTCCCCCCTCACCTTTCCCCCCTCACCTTCCCCCGCCACCTTCCCCCCTCACCTTCCTCTCCCTTACCTTCACCCCTCACCTTCCCCCCCACCTTCCTCTCCCTCACCTTCCTCTCCCTCACCTTCCTCTCCCTCACCTTCCCCCTCACCTTCCTCTCCCTCACCTTCCTCTCCCTCACTTTCCCCCCCCTTACCTTCCTCTCCCTCACCTTCCCCCTCACCTTCCCCCCTCAACTTCCCTCCCTCACCTTCCCCCCTCACCTTCCCCTCCCTCACCTTCCTCTCCCTCACCATCCTCTCCCTCACCTTCCCCCCCCCTCACCTTCCCCTCCCTCCTCCTCCCCCATCTTCTTCTCCTACATAACATAAAAAGGTACCCAAAAATCTTCTACCGGCATGTAAACAGTAAGCGGGTAGTAAGAGGCGGGGTGGGGCTTATTAGAGACAAAGAAGGTGATATATGCTTAGAGGTGCAGGGCAAGGCTAGAATACTCAATGAGTACTTTGTATCGGTGTTTACTAAGGAGGTGGATGCTGACAAAATATCGGTAGAAGTGGAAAAGTTAGAAGCAATGGAAGGGGTGAAAATTGATAGACAGGATGTACTAGAAAGGCCGGGTATGCTTAGAGTGGATAAGTCGCCTGGTCATGATGGCTTGCATCCCAGGTTGCTAAGGGAATTGGGGGAGGAGATAGCAGAAAGGCTTGACATAATTTTCCAATCTTCCCTAGATGCGGGGGAGGTGCCTGAGGATTGGAAAGTGGCAAATGTGACACCATTGTTCAAGAAAGGGTGTAAGGACAATCCTAGTAACCACAGGCCGGTCAGTTTAACATCAGTGGTGGGTAAAGTTTTAGAAACAATGATCAAGGATTTTTGACAAAATACCACATAGAAGGCTGGTTAACAAAATTGAGGCTCATGGAATAGGTGGGTCAGTGGCAGCTTGGATAAGGAATTGGCTTAAGGACAGAAAACAGTGAGTTGTGGTAAATGACTGTTTTTCAGACTGGAGGATGGTAGACAGTGCTGTTCCCCAAGGGTCAGTGCTGGGGCCACTGCTTTTTTTGATATATATAAATGACCTGGATATTGGAATACAGAGTAGAATTTCTAAATTTGCCGATGACACCAAACTTGGGGGTGTGGCAAACAGTGAGGATGATACCAATCGACTGCAACAGGACATAGAAAGGCTAGCAGAATGGGCAGACAAGTGGCAGAGGGTGCAGAGGAGATTTACCAGAATGGTTCCGGGGATGGGGAATCTTAGCTACAAGGACAGGTTGGACAGGTTGGAGAAGCTGGATTTGTTTTCATTGGAGCAAAGGAGGTTGAGGGGTGATTTGATAGAGGTGTACAAGATTATGACGGGTTTGGATAGGTTAGACGGGGAAAGGCTGTTCCCACTAGTTGATGGTACAAGGACTAGGGGACACAGATTTAAGGTTTTGGCCAAGAGATACAGGGGGGATGTGAGGAAAAACTTTTTTACGCAGCGAGTGGTGATGACCTGGAACTCGCTGCCGACAGAAGTGGTGGAAGCGGAGACGATCAGAGTTTTCAAGGGGAGACTGGATAGGCACTTGAAGGAAATAAACTTGCAGGGTTATGGAGATCGAGCGATGGAATGGGACTAACTGGATTGCTCTACAGAGAGCCAGCACGGACTCGATGGGCCGAATGGCCTCCTTCTGTGCCGTTCTGACTCTATGACTCCTCCCCACTCCTGCTACCTTTTCGTTCAATAACATTGTGCTCATCACATAGCATTGAACAAACAGCTTGTTAAGTTCAGTTTTGCAGAGGTGAAATTAAATAGTTGCTTTATTTTTGAATACAAGTCCACATCAAGTACTGGATAAATGGAGCACACTGTGTGGCAGTTTCTGGTACTCCTGGAGTGATCTTGAAGGAACATTCTCACTTCAGCGAGTTTTATTTAAGCTTACACGTATTCCAACGTACTCCTGGCCGGCCTTGCACATTCTACCCTCCGTAAACTTAAGCTCATCCAAAACTCGGCTGCCCGTGTCCTAACTCGCACCAAGCCCCGTTCGCCCATCACCCCTGTGCTCGCTGACCTACATTGGCTGCCGGTTAAGCAACACCTCAATTTTTAAATTCTCATCCTTGTTTTCAAATCCCTCCATGGCCTCGCCCCTCCCTATCTCTGTAATCTCCTCCAGCCCTATAATCCCCCAAGTTCTCTGTGCTCCGCCAATTCTGGCCTTTTGAACATTCCCAGCTTTAATTGCTCCACCATTGGTGGCCGTGCCTTCAGCTGCCTAGGTCCTAAGCTCTGGAATTCACTCCCTAAACCTTTCCGCCTCTCTACCTCTCTCTCCTCCTTTAAGACACTCTTTAAAACCTACCTCTTTGACCAAGCTTTTGGTCACCTGCCCTAATATCTCCTTATGTGGCTCAGTGTCAAATTTTGTTTTATAACACTCCTGTGAAACGCCTTGGGACATTTTACTACGTTAAAGGCGCTATATAAATACAAGTTATTGTTGTTGTGTTTGCATAAGACTAGGTTGGATTTTAAAACAGAATTATAACTGGAAGAAAAGGCACATATCCATGTATATATAAAAAAAATCGTGAGTGGTTGCCGCATTCTGAAGGCACTGCGTCCGTAGGTGGTGCTGTGAGGGCTCACGTTATGTGACCCATTAAGTACAGTGGAGCTCAACTAACGTTATGTGAAAGCCCCACTCTACTGAAATTAGATCTCCCTTCACTACAAGTTACGAAGAAGTTTGCAAGGTTACCAACATGAAGTTTAATCTGAGCATTGCTCTTCCCCCTCCCACCGTGTCCACAGGCTTAAGATGAAGGACAGCGAACTCAATCTTTATAAGATCGCCCAGGTCCTGTAACATTGAAGCAATGGTCCCAGGGAAGACACTTTGTAATGAGTCTGAATCAGAAGTGATGGCTGTATTTGTCTTGCCAAGCTGACAGTAACACCAGTGAGTTAAAATACTATTTTGGCGCCCACCTCCCCTCATTGAGCAGTGCTACCAGGTATATTGTACTCCCTCCTTCACCTCAATGCGGCCACTGAACTGTGGATGCATGGAATAGTATCTCCAAGGAACCTCTATTCTCCCTTTTCCGAGCAGCATATCCAGCTGCCCCCCTCCCCTACCCCACTTCGCAGTATTTCCAGTTTGTGGACGCATCCCCCTTCAGCATCTTCTCCACAACCTTGAAGAAACCGACCCCACGGCCTGAGCAGCAGCTCCAACACTTGGCCTTCCTCTGACAGAGCAATCAATCCTTACCAATCCCAGCATGCCGTTCCCAGCCCTCCGCTCCTACGGTCCAGAATTTTAATTTCCTCCTCCAGAGATCAGCATCTCCAGCTCATGGACCCCTCTCCTCAGTCTTCTGTCCACAACTCCGCACAAATTCCCCTCAAAACCTCTGTAGTACACTGTATTTGGGAGAGCTTCTCTTCCCTCTCCTCCTCCCCCTGACCTTCTTCTCCCCCTCACCTTCTCCTCCCCCTTGCTCACCTTCCCCTCCCTCTGTCTCCTCCTTTCCTCTTCCTCCTCCTCCCCTGACCTTCTCCTCCTCCCTCACCTTCCCCTCCCTCCGTCTCCTTTCCTCTTTCTCCTCCTCCCCTGACCTTCTCCTCCTCCTCCCTCACCTTCCCCTCCCTCCGTCTCCTCCTTTCCTCTTTCTCCTCCTCCCCTGACCTTCTCCTCCTCCTCCCTCACCTTCCCCTCCCTCCGTCTCCTCCTTTCCTCTTTCTCCTCCTCCCCTGACCTTCTCATCCCCCTCCCTCAACTTCCCTTCCCTCCTCCTCCCCCATCTCCTGCTTCTCCTCCTCCCCTCCTTCCCCTGCTCTACCGCCCCCCCCCCGCCCCACTCCTGCTCCCTCTCCGTCTACCAATCCAACTGGATATCTTCCACTAATGGCAAGTTCATTGAAAAATGAAGTGCAGAACTATGGGATCAATAAACAAAATTGAGAGGTCGCACAACACCAGGTTATAGTCCAACAGTTTTATTTGAAATCACAAGCTTTCGGAGCTATCGATTGCTCCTTCCTCAGGTGAAGACTTCACCTGAGGAAGGAGCAATCGATAGCTCCGAAAGCTTGTGATTTCAAATAAAACTGTTGGACTATAACCTGGTGTTGTGCGACCTCTCAATTTTGTCCACCCCAGTCCAACACCGGCATCTCCGCATCATGATCAATAAACAAGACAAGAGTAATGTTTGCAATGTTCCAGCTGCTACCTTCGTTTGCGTGACATTGTCATGTGGTTCAAAGTTCACAGCAACGCCCTTCGTTCTTATTCCTGACACCTGAAAATATGGAGAGGGAGACACACACGGAAGCACGACCTTAAATAAGAGAACGGGCCAGTGGCAACTCGGCTGCCTTCCCTGCAAGAGGCGAATTTTTTGGCAGCTACTAGTTGAATAAACAAGATGATTGTCAGCTGCTTTGCCTAAAAATAAAATGACTGAGGAAAGCATTCAACGCGGCTGAAGTTCCTTCGTTTTTCAGAGGCGCACAGTTAGGTTGGTTACTGTAGCGGTAAGAAATGAGGGTTTTCACAGAGTAAATAAGGAGAAACTGTATCTACTGATTCCGGAGATGAAGGGGTTGTCTTATGAGGAAAGGTTGAGCAGGTTGGGCCTATACTCATTGGAGTTCAGAAGAATGAGAGGGGATCGTGTTGAAACGTATAAGATTCTGAAGGGGCTTGACAGGGTAGATGCAGGGAGGATGTTTTCCCTCGTGGGGGAATCTAGAACTAGGGGGCATAGTTTCAGAATAAGGGGGCACCCATTTAAATGGAAATGAGGAGGAATTTCTTCTCTCAGAGGGTGGTGAATCTTTGGAATTCTCTGCCCCAGAGAGCTGTGGAGGCTGGGTCATTGAATATATTTAAGGTGGAGGTAGACAGATTTTTGAACGATAAGGGAGTCAAAGGTTATGGGGAGCAGGCAAGGAAGTGGAGTTGAGGCCAAGATCAGATCAGCCATGATCTTATTGAATGGCGGAGCAGGCTCAAGGGGCCAAATGACCGACTCCTGCTCCGACATCTTATGTTCTTATGTACTGGCAGGAGGCTCGGTAACCAGAGGACTCAGATTTAAAATAATTTAGCAGAAGAACCAGAGGCGAGATGAGGAATTTTTTTGCACAGCGAGTTGTTGTGATCGGGCATACACGGCCTGAAAGGGCAGTGGAAGCAGATCTAATAGTAACTTTCAAAAGGGAAATTGGATAAATACTTGACAAGGAAACCTCGGCAGGGCAATGGGGAAAAAGCAGGGGGAGTGGGACTAATTGGAGAGCTCTTTTCAAAGAGCCGTCACAGGCGCGATGGGCCGAATGGCCTCCTTCCGTGATTCTATGAAATTGATTTACTGCAATGAGTTGGAAATGTTCTGCCATTTTTACAAACTCTGCTCTTATATGAAGCTCCTGTTTTCCCCAACCCGTGCTAAAGATCTATTAAAGTTGAGAGGAGCTCTTACCTCATAAATAAAGAAAGAAAGACTTGCATTTATATAGCGCCTTTCACGACCACCGGACGTCTCAAAGTGCTTTACAGCCAATGAAGTACTTTTGTAGTGTAGTCACTGTTGTAATGTAGGAAACGCGGCAGCCAATTTGCGCACAGCAAGCTCCCACAAACAGCAATGTGATTAATGTGTTTTTGTTATGTTGGTTGAGGGATAAGTATTGGCCCAGGACACCGGGGATAACTCCCCTGCTCTTCTTCGAAATAGTGCCATGGGATCTTTTACATCCACCTGAGAGAGCAGACGGGGCCTCGGTTTAACATCTCCTCCAAAAGACGGCACCTCTGACAGTGCAGCACTCCCTCAGCACTGCACTGGAGTGTCAGCCTAGCTTTATGTGCTCAAGCTCCTGGAGTGGGACTTGAACCCACAACCTTCTGACTCAGAGGTGAGTAGAGCAACCAACTGAGCCACAGCTGACACTATAAACAAGAACAAACACAAAGAATGCCATTTAGCCTATTGAAGCAAATCTAGCTCGTACCCCAACTCTACCCATTATTACAGAGAATTTACAGCATAGAAACAGGCCATTCGGCCCAAACTGGTACATGCCGGTGTTTTTGCTCCACAAGAGCCTCCTCCCACCCGACTTCATCTCACCCTGTCAGCATATCCTTCGATTCCTTTCTCCCTCATGTGCTTATCTAACTGCTCAACTGGAGAAAAGCTAATTTCAGTGATTTAAGAAGGGACCCAGCACAGGTAGATTGGAAAAGGCGATTGCAGGGTAAAGCAGTAATGGAGCAATGGAGGGCATTCAGGGAAGAGATAGTTCAGGTACAAACCAGGCATATTCCTTTGAAGTTAAAAGTTAGAGCATCCAAAGCTAATGCACCCTGGATGAATAAGGAAATAAAAGTAAAAATAAAACAGAAAAAGGAGGCTTATGACAAATGTCAGGAGCAAGATTCAGTTAATAATCACGAAGATTATGGAAAGTACAGGAGGGAATTGAAAAAGTTAATACGGGAGGCAAAGAGAGGTTAAGAGAAAAGATTAGCCCGCAACACTAAATTGAACCCTGAAACATGGTATAAACAGATAAAGGGGGGAAAATTGGGTTGGTTTGCGCCTCTCGTTAGCGCACCCGGGGGGCCCGGGCGCGGTGCTGCTAACACCTCCCGCGAAATTCAGCGGGAGGTTAGCGGCAGCGGTAGTCGGTAGCGCCCCGCGCCACTGCACCGCCGACGATGATATCATCGGCCCGCTTGCGCCCCGGCCACAAACTTCCCTTGCGCCCCCTGAGCTATCGCCGGGCAATATGCCCGACTGGATCAGGGGGTGTTTTTGTAGCGGCGGCGCTACTTAAAGGGCAGGTGTCAGGCGGCCATTTTTATTTTGGCCGACTGCCAGCACGCCCCCTTTCACTTTTTGATGCGGGGTGCCGTCCACGATCGGTCAGCCCAGTACTTTTCTTGAGTGCCGGGCTGTTTTCCCCGCTCCCCGGTGGTCCAGCAGGGCGCTGGTGCGCGCAGCGCTAGGCCCCTCCCCTTTAATCAGGGGAGGAGGCCTGCAATGACGTGGCGCTACGTGCCGCTGTGCGTGACGCTGCTGCACGTAGCGCCGTGAAATTCAGTAGTAGCGCCCCAAGCAGGAGATGGAGCGCTTTCCAGTAGCACCTCACCTCCTGCTTGGGGCGCTACTACTGAATTTACGGCAGAGGAGCGCTAACTTTTTTGGCGCGGTAAAATTAGTGCCCCGGCAACGATCGCGCCCCAAAATGGGAACCACCCAATTTTCCCCCCAAAGTGTAAGTGGTTTGCTCAGAAAAAAGTTGGGCCAATTAAGGACCCAAAGGGCAATCTTCAGTTAGAGGCAGAGAATATATCTAATGTATTAAATGAGTACTTTTCATCTGTCTTCACAAAGGAAGCGGATGATGTGAAGGTTACACTAAAAGAGGAGAGGGAAGTTTTTTTTTCTCGTTCATGGGATGTGGGCGTCGCTGGCAATGCCAGCATTTACTGCCCATCCCTAATTGCCCTCGAGAAGGTGGTGGTGAGCTGCCGCCTTGAACCGCTGCAGTCCGCGTGGTGAAGGTACTCCCACAGTGCTGTTAGGTAGAGAGTTCCAGGATTTTGACCCAGCGACGATGAAGGAACGGTGATATACTTCCAAGTCAGGATGGTGTGTGACTTGGAGGGGAACTTGGAGGTGGTGGTGTTCCCATGCGCCTGCTGCCCTTGTCCTTCTAGGTGGAAGAGGTCACGGGTTTGGGAGGTGCTGTCAAAGAAGCCTTGGCGAGTTGCTGCAGTGCATCTTGTAGATGGTACACACTGCAGCCACGGTACGCCGGTGGTGGAGGGAGTGAATGCTTAAGGTGGTGGATGGGGTGCCGATCAAGCGAGCTACTTTGTCCTGGATGGTGTCGAGCTTCTTGAGTGGTGTTGGAGCTGCACTCATCCAGGCAAGTGGAGAGTATTCCATCACACTCCTTACTTGTGCCTTGTAGATGGTGGGAAGACTTTGGGGAATCAGGAGGTGAGACATTCACCGCAGAATACCTAGCCTTTGACCTGCTCTTGTAGCCACAGTATTTATGTGGCTGTTCCAGTTAAGTTTATGGTCAATGGTGACCCCCAGGATGTTGATGGTGGGGGATTCGGTGATGGTCATGCCTGTGAATGTTAAGGGGTGGTAGTTAGACTCTCTCTTGTTGGAGATAGTCATTGCCTGGCACTTGTGTGGCGCGAATGTTACTTGCCACTTATCAACCCAAGCCTGACTGTTGTTCAGGTCTTGCTGTACGCGGGCATGGACTGCTTCATTATCTGGGGAGTTGCGAATGGAACTGAACACTGTGCAATCATCAACGAACATCCCCATTTCTGACATTATGATGGAGGGAAGGTCCTTGATGAAGCAGTTGAAGATGGTTGGGCCTAGGACACTGCCCTTACGAACGCCTGCAGCGATGTCCTGGGGCTGAGATGATTGACCTCCAACAACTACAACCATCTTTCTTTGTGTGAGTTATCATTCCAGCCAGCTGAGTGTTTTCCCCCTGATTCCCATTGACTTCAGTTTTACTAGGGCTCCTTGATGCCACACTCAGTCAAATGCTGCCTTGATGTCAAGGGCAGCCACTCTCACTTCACCTCTGGAATTCAGCTCCTTTGTCCATGTTTAGACCAAGGTTGTAATGAGGTCTGGAGCCGAGTAGCCCTGGCAAACTGAGCATTGGTGAGCAGGTTATTGGCGAGTAAGTGCTGCTAGATAGCACTGTCGATGACACCTTCCATCACTTTGCTGATGACTGAGAGTAGACTGATGGGGCGGTAATTGGCCGGGTTGGATTTGTCCTGCTTTTTGTGGACAGGACATTCCTGGGCAGTTTTCCACATTGTCGGATAGATGCCAGTGTTGTAGCTGTACTAAAACAGCTTGGCTAGAGGCGCGGCTAGTTCTGGAGCACAAGTCTTCAGCTCGACAGCCAGGATGCTGTCGGGGCCCATAGCCTTTGCAGTACCCAGTGTGCGCAGCCGTTTCTTGATATCACGTGGAGTGAATTAAATTGGCTGAAGACTGGCTTCTATGATGGTGGGGACATCTGGAGGAGGCCCATATGGATCATCCACTCGGCACTTCTGGCTGAAGATGGTTGCAAACGCTTCAGCCTTGTCTTTTGCACTCACGTGCTGGGCTCCGTCATCATTGAGGATGGGGATATTCATGGAACCTCCTCCTCCCGTTAGTTGTTTAATGGTCCACCACCATTCACGACTGGATGTGGCAGGACTGCAGAGCTTTGATCTGATCTGTTGATTGTGGGATCGCTGGGCTCTGTCTATAGCATGCTGCTTCTGCTGTTTAGCATGCATGTAGTCCTGTGTTGCAGCTTCCCCAGGTTGGCACCTCATTTTTAGGTACACCTGGTCCTGCTCTTGGCATGCTCTTCTGCACTCCTTATTGAACCAGGGTTGGTCCCCTGGCTTGATGGTAATGGTCGAGTGAGGGATATTCCGGGCCATGAGGTTACAGATTGTGGTGGAATACAATTCAGCTGCTGCTGATGACCCACAGTGCCTCATGGATGCCCAGTTTTGAGCTGCTAGATATGTACTGAATCTATCCCATTTAGCACGGTGGTAGTGCCACACAACACGATGGAGGGTGTCCTCAGTGTGAAGACGGGTCTTCATCTCCACAAGGACTGTGCTTTGGTCACTGCTACCAATACTGTCATGGACAGATGCATCTGTGAGGACTAGGTCAAATAAGTTTTTCCCTCATGTTGGTTCTCTCATCGTCAGCTATGTCCTTCAGGACTTGGTCACTCTTGGTGATGGACATTGAAGTGCTTATTGCAAGTGGTGTTCAACATGGAGGCGATTCATCAGCTGAGGGAGGGCGGTAAGTGGTGATCAGCAGGAGGTTTCCTTGCCCATGCTTGACCTGAAGCCATGAGAGTCAATGTTGAGGACTCTCCTTCCCGACTGTATATCACTGTGCCACCACCCCTGGTGGGTCTGTCCTGCCGGTGGGACAGGACATACCCAGGGATGGAGGAGTCTGGGTCATTGGCTGAAAGGTATAATTCTGTGAGTATGATTATGTCAGGCTGTTGCTTGACTGGTCTGTGAGACAGCTCTCCCAATTTTGACACAAGTCCCCAGATGTTGGTGAGGAGGACTTTGCAGGGTTGACTGGGCTGGGTGTGCCGTTGTCGTGCCCGAAGTTGGTGCCGAGTTCGATGCCGGGTGGTCCATCCGGTCTTATTCTTGTTTTCTGTAGTGGTTTGTTACAACTGAGTGGCTTGCTAGGCCATTTCAGAGGGCAGTTAACCACATTGCTGTGGGTCTGGAGTCACATATAGATGGCAGATTTCCTTAAAGGACATTAGTGAACCAGATGGGTTTTTACGACAATCCAAAAAAGGCATGGTCACCATTACTGATACTAGTAATTATTCCAGATTTATTTAATTAACTGAATTTAAATTCCATAGCTGCAGTGGTGGAATTATGAATTTACATTTCTGGATCAGGCCGATTGGATTACTAGTCCAGTAACATCACCACTATGCTGCCGTTATGGACAGGATAGTAATAGGTAGAGAAGATGTACTAAGAAGATTAGCACTGAAAGTTAGTAAGTCACCTGGTCCAGATGGAATGCATCTAGGTTGCTGAGAGAAGCAAGGGTGGAAATAGTGGAGGCATTGGTCACAATCTTTCAATCCTTGTTCGATACAGGAGTAGTGCCGGGGGACTGGAGGGTTGCTAATGTTATTCCACTATTCGAGAAAGGGGAGAGGGATAAACCAGGAAACTACAGGCCAGTCAGCCTAACATCGGTGGTGGGGAAGTTATTGGAAACTATTATCAGGGACAAAATAAACTTTCGTTTGGAAAGGCAGAGGTTAATCAAGGAGCGCCGGCATGGATTTGTTAAAGGCAAATCGTGTCTGACTAAATTGATTGAATTCTTCGATGAGGTAACAGGGAAGGTTGATCAAGGTGGCGCAGTAGATGTTGTATACATGGACTTTCGGAAGGAATTTGACAAAGTGCCACACAGGAGGCTTTTTAAGAAGATGGAACCCATGGAATTAAGGGGTAAGTGGCAGAATGGGTACAAAATTGACTCAACAACATGAAACAGAGGGTGGGGGTGGATGGAGGTTTTTCAGACTGGGAGGTGGTTTGCAGTGGTGTTCCCCAAGTCAGTTTTGGGTCCATTACTCTTTTCAAATTTTGTAAACGACCTGGACTCGGGTGTAGGGAGCAGCGTTATAAAGTTTGCAGATGATACGAAACTTGGCAAAGCAGTAGATCGTGATATTTATAGGCTTCAGTAATTCAATCTTATTTTTTTTAAACTTCCACGGTTTCTTACAGACTTCTGTTTGTGTGTTCTGGGTCAATGTTTATCCTTATTAAAATCAATATTTATCCTCAATCAACATCACTAAAAAAAAACAGATTGTATCTCATTTGCTGTTTGTGGGAGCTTGTTGTGTGCAAATTGGCTGCCACGTTTCCTACATTATGACAGTGACACCACTTCAAAAAGTACTTCATTGGCTGTGAAGCGCTTTGGGACGTCCTGAGGTCATTAAAGGCGCTATATAAATGCAAGTTCTTTCTTCCTTTACAACTAGCTTCAGGGTCAGAGGTGAAAAGCCTGATCTCCATCAGTCACCCCTTGATGCAAAGGCCACATTTGTGGATGATGCCCCACACAGTCGAACATCCCTGACGACACCCACGATCCAGGCTGCCACATCAGGGTCGACTTTTCAGTGGAGGTTGGAAGGACGTATCGGCAGGGGGATGGAGGTGGGGGTGGGGGAGCATTGTCCACAATCGCCTGTGGACGGGTGGGCAACCTCGAGGAGGGCGTCCAGGAATTCCCGACATGTGCCCTCAATTGATGAGGCTCTGCGTTTGGGGGCATTTGCAATGAGAAACTGTTTCCATTGGCTGAAGGCTCGATGACGAGAGGGCACAGATTTAAGGTGATTGGCGAAAGAACCAGAGGCGACGTGAGGAAAAACTTTTCTACACAACGAGTGGTTAGGATTTGGAAGGCGCTGCCTGATGGGGCGGTGGATACAGATTCAATAGGAGCCTTCAAAAGGGAATTGGATAAATACTTGAAGGAGAAAAAATTGCAGGGATATGGGGAAAGAGCGAGGGAGTGGGACTAACGGGATTGCTCTTCGAAAGAGCCGGCGCAGACTCGATGGGCTGGATGGCCTCCTGTGCTGTACTGTTCTATGATTCTATGATTCTAGGATGACACAGACAGGATGGTGAAATGGGCAGAAGCAATGGCAGATGGAGTTCAATGCGGAGAAATGTGAAGTGATGCACTTTGGGAGGACAAATCTGGAAAGACAGTGTACTGTAAATGGCACAGTTTTGAAATGTGTAGATGAGCAGAGAGACCTTGGTGTCCATATACACAAATCCTTAATGGTGGCAGGGCAAGTTGATAAGGTGGTTAAAAAAGCATATGGGTTACTTGAGTTTATAAGTAGAGGAATAGAATGTGCGGGTTAGGTTGATTTGGCTATGATAAATTGACCCTTAGTGTTAGGGGGGGATTAAATATGTGGGGTTACGGGGATAGGATGGGATATGTTAGGGGGAATTAAATACGTGCGGTTATGGGGGTAGGGTGGGATATGTGTCGGTGCAGGCTCGATGGGCCGAGATGGCCTCTATCTGTATTGTGGGGATTCTGTGTGAGAAAGCAGGGACAGGGTACTGGATTTGGATGATCAGCCATGATCGTATTGAATGGTGGAGCAGGCTCGACGGGCCGAATGGCCTACTCCTGCTCCTAGTTTCTATGTAATATAGAAGCAAAGAGATGATGCTCGAACTTTATAAATCACTGGTTAGGCCTCAGCTGGACAATTCTGGGCACCGCACTTCAGGAAAGCTGTAAAGGCCTTAGAAAGGATGCAGAGGAGGTTTACCAGGATGTGACCAGGGATGAGAAACTTCAGTTATGAGGAGAGGTTGGAAAAGTTAGGACTGTTCTCCTTGGAACAGAGAAGGTTAAGAGGTGACCGAATAGAGGTTTTCAAGATGATGAGAGGTTTTGATCGAGTAACTTGTGAAAAATTAATCCCTCTGGCGAGTGGGTGAATAACCAGAGGTCACAGATTTAAAATCATTGGCAAAAAGATCTGGAGGGGAGATGAGGTGAGTTGTTGGGATCTGGAACGCTCGACCTGAAAAGGTGGTGGAAGCTGATTAAAAGGGAGTTGGACGGGTACTGGAGGATGAGGAACTTACAGGGTTCCGGACAAAAAGTGGGAATGTGGGACTAAAGCACGACTGCTCTTTCAAAGAGCCGGCACAGGCACGACGGGCCAAATGACCTCCTTCTGTGCTGTAAGTTTCTATGATTCCCCTTAAATGCATCGATGCTATTCGCCTCAACTGCGTTTTGAATTACGTAGATTTACAGAGAATGTACGGCACAGAAACAGGCCATTCAGTCCAATCGATCTGTGCCAGTGAATGCCTCCAATAAGTTACCCACCAGACAAGAACAATGATTTAGCGGAACTGTACAAGTTTGTAACTGGACTGCAGCAAGTCCCTATGTTTTTGTTGTGTCCTTTGGTCTGTGTTTGTCAGTCTTGGTGCACTACGCTGTTGAGCGGTGAGAATTGAACCTCCAACTCACCACATCTTGAGATTCCCGTTTTAATAGTGTCACTGTATTCAGGCCAGGCACTTCCTCACGTGGAAAATGAGAAAATTCACCCTGGCTTCTCCATTTGTTGGTTCAGAGCAGAGTGAGTGGGGAGCCGAGAGCAAGTTCCCCCTACCTGCCGAAGGAAAAGTGAAAACATATCTTACAGTGTCAACAAGTTGTGTCTGCATTTGAATTCAGGTCTCCCAGAAGTCAGGAATAATATTTGTAGCAGGGTGATTGAGGGCCGGTATGTCAACCGCAGGCTGATGAGGGCCCTGATCTCACAGTAAGGGTACGACCCCTTTAATTGAACCTCCCCTTTAAACGAAACACAACAATAAGAATGAAACCAGACGGACCACCCGGCATCGACCTCGGCACCGGCTACGGACACGACAACGGCACACCCAGCCCAGTCGACCCTGCAATGTCCTCCTCACCAACATCTGGGGACTTGTGCCAAAATTGGGAGAGCTGTCCCACAGACTAGTCAAGCAACAGCCTGACAGTCATACTCACAGAATCATATCTTTCAGCCAATGTCCCAAACTCCTCCATCACCATCCCTGGGTATGTCCTGTCCCACCGGCAGGACAGACCCACCAGGGGTGGTGGCACAGTGGTATACAGTCGGTAAGGAGTGGCCCTGGGAGTCCTCAACATTGACTCCGGATCCCATGAAGTCTCATGGCTTCAGGTCAACCTCCTGCTGATTACCACTGACCGCCCTCCCTCAGATGAATCAGTACTCCTCTATGTTGAACACCACTTGGAAGAAGCACTGAGAGTAGCAAGGGCACAGAATGTATTCTGGGTGGGGGACTTCAATGGCCATCACCAAGAGTGGCTCGGTAGCACCACTACTGACCGAGTTGGCCGAGTCCTGAAGGACATAGCTAGTCTGGGCCTGTGACAGGTGGTGAGAGAACCAACACGAGGGAAAAACCTACTTGATCTCGTCCTCACCAATCTACCTGTCGCAGATGCATCTGTCCATGACAGCATTGGTAGCAGTGACCACCGCACAGTCATTGTGGAGACGAAGTCCCGTCTTCACACTGAGGACATCCTCCATCGTGTTGTGTGGCACTACCACCGTGCTAAATGGGATAGATTCAGAACAGATCTAGCAGCCCAAAAGTGGGCATCCATGAGGCGCTGTGGGCCATCAGCAGCAGCAGAATTGTATTCCACTACAATCTGTAACCTCATGGCCCGGCATATCCCTCACTCTACCATTACCATAAAGCCAGGGGACCAACCCTGGCTCAATAAGGAGTGTAGAAGAGCATGCCAGGAGCAGCACCAGGCGTACCTAAAAATGAGGTGCCAACCTGGGGAGGCTGCAACACAGGACTACATGCATGCTAAAAAGTGGAAGCAGCATGCTATAGACAGGGCTAAGCGATCCCACAATCAACGGATCAGATCAAAGCTCTGCAGTCCTGCCACATCCAGTCATGAATGGTGGTGGACCATTAAACAACTAACGGGAGGAGGAGGCTCGAAGAATATCCCCATCCTCAATGATGGTGGAGCCCAGCACGTGAGTGCAAAAGACAAGGCTGAAGCGTTTGCAACCATCTTCAGCCAGAAGTGCCAAGTGGATGATTCATATCAGCCTCCTCCTGAGGTCCCCACCATCACAGAAGCCAGTCTTCAGCCAATTCGATTCACTCCACATGATATCAAGAAACGGCTGAGCGCACTGGATACAGCAAAGGCTATGGGCCCCGACAACATTCTGGCTATTGTGCTGAAGACTTGTGCTCCAGAACTAGCTTGCGCCTCTGGCCAAGCTGTTCCAGTACAGCTACAACACTGGCATCTATCCGACAATGTGGAAAACTGCCCAGGATGTCCTGTTCACAAAAAGCAGGACAAATCCAACACAGCCAATTAACGTGCCATCAGTCTACTCTCAATCATCAGCAAAGTGATGGAATGTGTCATCGACAGTGCTATCAAGCGGCACTTACTCACCAATAACCTGCTCAATGATGCCCAGTTTGGGTTCCGCCAAGACCACTCAGCTCCCGACCTCATTACAGCCTTGGTCCAAACATGGACAAAGGAGTTGAATTCCAGAGGTGAGGTGAGAGTGACTGCCCTTGACATCAAGGCAGCATTTGACCGAGTGTGGCATCAAGGAGCCCTAGTAAAACTGAAGTCAATGGGAATCAGGGGGAAAACTCTCCACTGGCTGGAATCATACCTAGCACAAAGGAAGATGGTTGTGGTGGTTGAAGGTCAATCAACACAGCCCCAGGACATCGCTGCAGGAGTTCCTCAGGGCAGTGTCCTAGGCCCAACCAGCCATTCACAACTCCTCAGATAATGAAGCAGTCCATGCCCACATGAAACAAGACCTGGACGATGTTTAGGCTTGGGCTGATAAGTGGCAGGTAACATTCGCGCCACACAAGTGCCAGGCAATGGCTATCTCCAACAAGCGAGAGTCTAACTGCCTCACCTTGACATTCAACGGTGTTACCATCGCCGAAACTCCCACCATCAACATCCTGGGGGTCACCATTGACCAGAAACTTAACTGGACCAGCCATATAAAAACTGTGGCAACAAGAGCAGGTCAGAGGCTAGGTATTCTGTGGCGAGTGTCTCACCTCCTGACTCCCCAAAGCCTTTCCACCATCTACAACGCACAAGTAAGGAGTGTGATGGAATACTCTCTACTTGGCTGGATGAGTGCAGCTCCAACAACACTCAAGAAGCTCGACACCATCCAGGATAAAGCAACCCGCTTGATTGGCACCCCATCCACCACCTTAAACATTCACTCCCTCCACCACCGGCGTACCGTGGCTGCAGTGTGTACCATCTACAAGATACACTGCAGCAACTCGCCAAGGCTTCTTCGGCAGCACCTCCCAAACCCGCAACCTCTTCCACCTAGAAGGACAAGAGCAGCAGGCGCATGGGAACACCACCACCTCCAAGTTCCCCTCCAAGTCACACACCATCCTGACTTAGAAGTATATCGCTGATCCTTCATCGTCGCTGGGTCAAAATCCTGGAACTCCCTCCCTAACAGCACTGTGGGAGCACCTTCACCACACAGACTGCAGCGGTTCAAGAAGGCGGCTCACCACGACCTTCTCGAGGGCAATTAGGGATGGGCAATAAATGCTGGCCTTGCCGGCGACGCCAACATCCCATAAACGAATTTTAAAAAAATTGTACAGGGAGCGGGAAGAGACTTTCCCCAGCCAGGTGAGCATAAAAGAGAAGTGTGGGGTTGAAAGAGGCTGGGAGTTGAAGAGCTGAATTATGTGGTCTTGCCTCATGTTATGTGCATGAAAAGGAGTTAGGATGGTTGAAGGACTACTGTTTGTAAAGGAAAGGAGGCTCGAAGTTGGTAGGACGTTGAAACATATTTCAGAGCAATGTTTCAAGTTTCAGAGTTACATACATGCCAACCTTAGGGGTCATAAATATAAGGTAGTTGCTAATTCAGGAGAAACTTCTTTACCCAGAGAGTGGTTAGAATGCGGAACTCGCTACCACATTGAGTGGTTGAGGCGAATAGCATCGATGCATTTAAGGGTAAGCACACGAGGAAGAAAGGAATGGAAGGATATGATTTTGCTATTGTAGAAGGTTATGCTGATGGGGTTAGATGAAGTAGGGTGGGAGGAGGCTCGTGTGGAGCATAAACACCGACATGGACCAGTTGGGCTGAATGGCCTGTTCTATGTAACTCACGTGTCTGGTATACCCAACAGTTGCTGCAAGAAAAACAAATTTAAACTGTACATAAACAGTTTGCAGCAGTAGTGAATTTAGGAATGCCTGATGGGGAATGAGTCCAGAAGGTATGAGATATATTTTCTCCATCTGACACTTTAATTGGTGCATTTTCTACCATTTTTCGAGCCTACTGTAATTCTGCCTTTCAAACCAAAAACAATTAATCTTGTAAGGATTATAAATATCTTAATATGAGAATAAAAGCAGTTGTAGGGACCTCAAAACAACTCTACAGGGTCTAGCTATTCTAACCCCAGATACCTCATGTTAACTTGTCAACGGTGACCTGGGGTGTGAGGTTTTGTTCCCTGAAGGACATTAGTGAACCAGTTGGGTGGTTAGAACAATCTAGCAGGTTTATTGGTCATTTTTCTGGTGGCAACCCACACATTGCTAGATTTATTAAATTTAGTCTTGCAATTTGCCTTATTGGGATTTGAACTCTGGACCTCTGGATTCGTAGTCCAGTATCATAATCATTGCTTGACCACACCCTTGAACCAGACCAAATACAAGAATGTAAGGGGTGACACGCCTGTGGCTCTGTGCTTAGCCTGGGTGCTAGTGCGAGGTTAGGCCTTGTTGCCTGTTCTGGTCTCCAGCCAGCCTGGGAGCACTAGACACCTGTGAGTGGTTCGACCCACTCGCCCTTACGGTTCTGACACTGGACTTAGATGCGAGAGCAATAATGGAGAGAAAACTCAGGTAGACCCGATTGAATGGTGCGAAATGGAAAATCTTTATTGCATATTATTCAAGATTACGAAATACATGTCATAAGCACAGATTAATGACAGTACAATCTTACACGCAGTTATGTAACTAATTTTAGGGAAACGAGGAGCGCACGACACATCGAAAAAGGGGGCACACATTACAATTATCCTTAAAACTTAAACCCTCCCCTATCAATACCTGTTCTAAACTAGATTTGTAGGATCGAGACTCATGCTCACCACTCGTGATAACTCGGAGAATTCCGAAAAACTCTGCTCGGATGTTTTTACCGCAGCACCTGACCACCCACGTGTTGATCAGGGGTCTCTGTACCCCACTTGTTTACTCGTTTCTGCTCCGGCTAGCAGGCTGGACCATCTGCTGTCATGAAGATCTGTGTTGTCCTCGGAGTTCCGATACGACTCAAAAAATAGTCTTCCTGTGCCCTCGCCCCGATGCGATAAAACTCGAAGAATGGTCTTCCGATGCCAGTTTGTAAAACTCAAAGAATAGTCTTCCTGGGCAAGGAAAGCGTTTATTCGACCTACAGGCGCGGTCGGGGCTTACTGACCGTGGCGATACGTATGGTCGTCTTCTTCTCTTCTCACCTCATCTCATCTCATCTCATCTCGGGCCTTCGGTTCCAACACCGTTTACCGACTTCTCGGGATGGTGTGCCCGTTTCAAGGCTTCACAGCCCAGTTCCACACAGATCTTCGCGGCAAGCCACGAGGCTGATCCTGGCGGATCAGAAAGTTCAATAGTCTTTAAGAGCTGCAAGAGGCAGAGGCACGAGGCAAGCGGCAAGGAGTCAAGAGGCAAGAGAAAGATGGACGGTTGTACCTTACAGTTATAGTGCTGAAATTCCTCTTTTTCCCGCCCAATCTTAATGTCTTTTCTTTTGTCAGAGTTTTGGCGCTCAAACTTCTTGTATAGGGTGATCTCTGTTTAATGGGTTTCGGTGATACTTGTAACTGTCCGAGTACCTGTTAATACTTCTCCCATTGTGTAACCGGTCAGTATTCTCCCTGGAGGGGTTTTGGGGCTTACAAATGTTTCTGTAACTACCCGCAAACGGCTCTCTCATCGTAGAGTCGTGGGGATTTTGCATATTAATGTCTTTGGATGGGTTCTTGATCGCTTGGTACAAAAGCCCTTATTCGCACCTGGGAGACCGATTCCAGTATTTATGTGTAAAATGCAAACCCATTATGTCTTGTGAATTATCTCAAATGTGCTGAGTCTTGTCCGATCTCGCACAAACGTTTATTGGAACGCCATCTTGTCTGCTTATCGAAAAGTCTAGAACATTCTGCCACGAGGCGTGGCGGCCATTTTACAGGCTGCTTGTGTCCACTTTGAAAACCTGACAGCATTCTGCTGAAATAAAGCTGTTTGTACGAAACTATGTGTCTCCTCCTTATTTATGAAATCGCGATTATATTGCGAATTCTACAAGAAGTTGAGAGGGGATGTGAAGATGAAAATAAGATCGGCAAAGAGAGAATATGAGAGTAGAATGGCGGTTAACATAAAAGGGAACCCAAAAATCTTCTCCCGGCATGTAAACAGTAAGCGGGTAGTAAGAGGCAGGGTAGGGCCTATTAGAAACAAAGAAGGTGATGTATGCTTAGAGGCACAGGACAAGGCTAGAATACTCAATGAGTACTTTGTATCTGTGTTTACTAAGGAGGTGGATGCTGACAAAATTTCGGTAGAAGTGGAAAAGTTAAAATCAATGGAAGGGGTGAAAATTGATCGACAGGATGTACTAGAAAGGCTGGGTATGCTTAGAGTGGATAAGTCACCTGGTCCAGATGGCTTGCATCCCAGGTTGTTAAGGGAATTGGGGGAGGAGATAGCGGAAGGGCTTACCATCATTTTCCAATCTTCCCTAGATGTGGGGGAGGTGCCTGAGGATTGGAAAATGGCAAATGTGACACCATTGTTCAAGAAAGGGTAGATGGACAATCCTAGTAACTACAGGCCGGTCAGTTTAACATCAGTGGTGGGTAAAGTTTTAGAAACAATAATCAAGGAAAAAAATTAACGGGCACTTGGAGAGGTTTAAGCTAATTAAGGAGAGCCAACACGGATTTGTAAAAGGCAGATCGTGTTTGACTGATCTAATGAAATTTTTGATGAAGTAACAGAGAGGATTGATGTAGGGAAAGCAATGGATGTTGTCTACATGGATTTTCAGAAGGCGTTTGACAGAGTACCACATAGAAGGTTGGTTAACAAAATTGAGGCTCATGGAATAGGTGGGTCAGTGGCAGATAGGACAAGGAATTGGCTTAAGAACAGAAAACAGCGAGTTGTGGTAAATGTCTGTTTTTCAGACTGGAGGATGGTAGACAGTGCTGTTCCCCAAGGGTCAGTGCTGGGGCCACTGCTTTTTTTGATATATATAAATGACCTGGATATTGGAATACAGAGTTGAATTTCTAAATTTGCCGATGACACCAAACTTGGGGGTGTGGCAAACAGTGATGATACTTATCGACTGCAACAGGACATAGAAAGGCTAGCAGAATGGGCAGACAAGTGGCAGGTGGAATTTAATACAGAGAAGTGTGAGGTGATGCATTTTGGCAGAAGGAACAGGGAGAGGCAATATACACTTAATGGCACAGTTTTAAAGAGTGTGCAGGGACAGAGGGACCTGGGAGTTAATGTGCATAGGTCCCTGAAGGTGGTAGGACATATTGAGTGAGTGGTTAACAAAGCATATGGGATCTTGGGCTTCATAAATAGAGGTATTGAGTACAAAAGTAGAGAAGTTATGCTGAACCTTTATAAAGCGCAGGTTAGGCCACAACTGGAGTATTGCGTCCAGTTCTGGTCACCACACTTTAGGAAGGATGTGAAGGCCCTTGAGAGGGTGCAGAGGAGATTTAACAGAGTGGTTCCGGGGGTGGGGGATCTTAGCTACAAGGACAGGTTGGAGAAGCTCATTAGAGCAAAGGAGCTTGAGGGGTGATTTGATAGAGGTGTACAAGGTTATGACAGGTTTGGATAGGCTAGACGGGGGAAAGGCTGTTCTCACTAGTTGATGGTACAAGGACTAGGGGACATAGATTTAAGGTTGTGGGCAAGAGATACAGGGGGGAAGTGAGGAAAAACTTTTTTACGCAGCGAGTGGTGATGACCTGGAATTCGCTGCCGACGGAAGCGGTGGAATCTGAGACACTCAATGCTTTCAAGGGGAGACTGGATAGGCACTTGAAGGAAATAAACTTGCAGGGCTACAGGGATAGAGCGGGGGAATGAGACTGACTGGATCGCTCTACAGAGAGCCGGCACGGACTTGATGGGCCGAATGGCCTCCTTCCGTGCTGTTATGACTCTATGACCCTTATTTAGATTATTCAATCAGCAGTGAATGTACATTTGTTTATAAACAATACCTATGGATAAAAGGTTGATGAAGGTAATGTGTCTGAACCAAGATTATGCTAAACATATCTCATCTCCTTGATTTAAGGAGCTTGGTGCTGATCAATTGTCACTCTCAACGGGATCATACAAAAGTAAGATACTAATGACCCACTTTAGAAAATAGAGCTGGCCACAAAACCTTTTGGATTTGTTGTCACAGACCAAGTCCAGGCTGATACTGTTCTTAAAGCTCACGTAGGTGTCTGACCTCAGTCACAGCACAACGCTTGTTGCATAGTGATGCTCTAATCACCAGACTCAGACAGGACAGTTAGGTCACTGGTAACATTAAGTAAGAGGTTTAGGAACTCCTCTGATGGCTCAGCATGTAATTGAGCTATCTAGACCAGAAGGTCCCAGGTTTAAAATTCCAATCCTTCTATGGCCTCGCCCTTCCCTATCTCTGTAACCTCCTCCAGGCCTACAATCCTGAGAGATCTCTGCGCTCCTCCAATTCTGGCCTCTTGCACATCCCCAATTTTCATCCCTCCACCACTGGTGGCCGTGCTTTCAGTGGCCTAGGCCCGAAACTCTGAAATTCCCTCCCTAAACCTCGCTCTCTCCTCCTTTAAGACGCTCCTTAAAACCTACATTTTTGACTAAGCTTTTGGTCATCTGCCCTACTATCTCATGTGGCTCGGTGTCAAATTTTGTTTGATAATCGCTCCTGTGAAGTGCCTTGGGACGTTTTACTACATTAAAGCCGCTATATAAATTCAAGTTGTTGTTGTTTAATCTCTAGTCTGTGCAATTCGCCGATCTTGGTCAAAATGGCGGTAGGGGTGCTAGAACTGGCCTCAATGCTGGCAATAGTACTACAATGACTAATATTCTGTTGAATATTCTGAAAATGTCAATTTTGCTCTAGTAATCATGATTCTGTTATTTGGAGGTCTGGTTGTATCCTGCTTTGTTGAGTGCCTTGCCTTTCAGCAGCTTTGCACTTCTTCCCCTAAATTTGTTTCCATTTTCTTCTCCCTTAAGGACTTCTTGTTTACACAACCTTCTCCTCAAATACCAATGCCTCTCTACACTTACCAGCAGGAGATGCATTGCTTCCCTCTCTTGTCCCAGGAGAGTAAAATCTCTCAGCTTCCTTAATGTGTCTGACTGAGTCCCTACCAAGAGCTGACAAAATACCATGACTGATTCAAAAATAGATAAAACCTGTTAATAAGAATGATACAGCACAGAAGGAGGCCATTCTGCCCATCGTGCATGTGCCCGCTCTTTGAAAGAACTATCCAATTAATCCCACTCCCTCCGGTCTTTCTCCATAGCCCTGAAAATCTTTCCTGTTCAAGTTTATCTCCAATTCCCCTTTGAAAGTTACTGCTGAATCTGCTTCCACGCCCTTTCAGCCAGTGCATTCCAGTTCATAGCTCGCTGTGTAAAGAAATTTCTCCTCGTCACGTCTCTTGTAACAGTTACAAGTTAGTTGGTAAAAGTATATTAACTCTTTCATCCTCACTGTTTCAAATCAAGACATCATACTGTGTCTTGCTTTAACTTTCTGTTGCAGGACTTGAACGCCATGGAACTCCTTACCTCTCTTACTCTTTTTGTTTCTGACTGCAATTTATCAGCTTTCCAAGCTTAAAGATTAAGAAGTTACAAGTGCTTGGATAAAAGGCCATTAAGAAAAAGGCAAAAGGGAATTTATATAGTAAATAAAAAAGCAAGGAAGTGATGTTAAATTTGTAGAAGACATTGGTTAGGCCATAGTTGGAGTATTGCATGCAGTTCTGGGTACCCCCATGACAGGAAGGATATTAGAGCCATAGAAAGAGCGCAGCCAAGATTGGTTGGAGTGATGCCAGGAATGAGAGGTTATGGTTATGAAGGCTAGAAAATGTGTGCTTTTTCCACTGGGACGGAGCACAATTAAAAGGGATCTAATAGACATTTTCACAAGCATTACAGGTTTTGAGAGGGTCAAGCTTCTGGCCACTGATTGTCAAATTGGTAACAAGGAGGAATAGATTCAGAATAATCACGAGAAGAATGAAGGGGAAGTTAGAAGAACTGTCTATTATAATGCTTTGTCACAAGTGGCTATTGAGGCAGGGCAAATAAGATAATTTAAAAGGAAATTGATTAAGTATTTGAAAACTATTCTTTTAAAATTCTCATCCTTGTTTTCAAATCCCTCCATGGCCTCACCCCTTCCTATCTGAGTAATCTCCTCCAGCTCTACAACCATCCGAGGTCTCTGCGCTACTCCAATTCTGGCCTCCTGCGCATCCCCGGTTTTCATCGCCCCACCATTGGTGGCCGTGCCTTCAGCTGCCTAGGCATTAGAATTCCCTTCCCAGGCCTCTCTCTCCTCCTTAAGATGCTCCTTAAAGCCTACCTCTTTGGTCAGGCTTTTGGCCAGCTGTGCTAATATCTCATGTGGCTCAGTGTCAAATTTTGTTTAACACTCCTGTGAAGCGCCTTGGGACGTTTTGCTACATTGAAGGCGCTAGCTAAATGTACGTTGTTGTTGAAAGTAAAAGAATGAGGAAATTTGATTAGAGCAGATAGCTCCAGTTAAGAAGCCAACACCAGCCCATGCACGGTTCCTTCTATGCTGCAATTTCTATGATTAACCAGCCATCATTTCCGGATTTACCATGCCTGCTCGATCAGTTTGGACGAAGATGTGGTTTATTTTAAGTGAAGCTTAGAAAGTAGAAAGCAATAAATAACCCAAACTTCATTCACGCTCAACAAGATCACCAGTAGCATCTCTACTTTCTAATTCACTTAAAATAAACCACATCTTTTAAGAAAGAAACAAGACTCATTGTTTTTTCTTAAATACTTTTTTTTAAATATTTGATAATTCAGGTCCGAACAGAAGCACATTCTCAGATTTTTCTTGCCACAGAGGAAAGTGTTGAGTACAGAGCAATACACAAGCCATCTAAAACTTTGGCATTTCTAGGCCACAGAGCGCGATGGTGAACACACAGCAAGCATGTGTTTCTGACAGAACTGACACTTGCATGACGCAGTCCTGTTAGACATGCATCGTCGAAGTTGGTCATTAGCTTTGTGGTGTTTAATTTAATTTAAGAAAAGGTTCTCATGCTTTAATGACTGTAATTAACCAATGACTCACTAAAAGGGCAAGATAATCATCACTTAATCCTGGTCATCACTGGTCTCAGTCCTTTTAAGTCTCTGCTTTCTGAGGGTTGAAGCTTCCCCCTTGGCTCAGTGGATGTGCACCACTTGGTGTGGTACTGAACTCTGCAGAGCAAGAAAGTCCCAGGCTTGAACGATAAGTCAGTGCTTGTACCCGATTTTAGCCAAGGTTCTCTACTCCGATCATTAGCCAATGGTCCGTGCTAGAAAGTGTGCACATCTGATTAGGAGATCGGATTTGGTCCTGCTGCATTTCAGTTCAATAGCCTGCCAACACTCAATGTCTAGACTGCAAATGAAGGTTGGCTACTTGGGAAAGGTACTGAAGGGTTGCTCGTAATTGTACCTCTCAGGAGGGAAAAGAAAGCTGGTCAGAGATGGAGTGGGGCAACCATTTTCCTACCAGTTAAAAATCATGAACTCGACAAGCAAGTTCACCATTCAAGGTCATTGCAAGGAATATTCTAAGGACTTGCATTGATAGAATGC
Source organism: Squalus acanthias (assembly GCA_030390025.1). Taxonomy (NCBI): domain Eukaryota; kingdom Metazoa; phylum Chordata; class Chondrichthyes; order Squaliformes; family Squalidae; genus Squalus; species Squalus acanthias. The sequence continues at coordinate 59,019,210 of CM059444.1, forward strand.
CTTTCATATCCTCAGTATGTCCCAAAACATTCCTCAACCAATACCAATTACTTAAAAAAAATGTAGTCAGTTACGTAGGCAAACGAGACAACCAGTTTGTACACAGCGAGATCCCACAAACTGTAAATGAGACAAACAACTGGTTGGTCTGCTTTGATTGTGGTGGTTGAGGAATATACGTTGCCTCTAGACACAGAGAACTCCCCTACTTGCTCTGGATGGTACCATAGGATCTTTTACATCCACTTGAAAGGCTGAGAGCCTAACGTCTCTATCTGAAAAGGAGGCAATTCACACCCTCGGTAGTGCACTGAAATTGCAGCCCTGATTATATGCTCAAGTCCTGCAGTGGGACTAGAACTCAACCTTTAGACTCAAGAGTTGAGAGTGCTACCACCGAGAAACCGACAATAAATGTATTTTCTTAAAGCAGAGCAGTTTAAAATCAAACATATGAGAGAGATAGATGTGTGAAAATAGTTCCTTTCATTGCAATTTAAAAAGGATCAGCTTTGGCTTAGTTGGTTGCACTCTCGCCTCAGTCATGAAGTTGTGGGTTCAAGTCCCACTCCAGAAACTTGAGTGCAAAATCTAGGCCGGCACGTCAGTACAGTACTGAGGGTGAGAGGCCCCCTCTTCCCTCTCAGTTATTGATGCTATTTCAAAGAAGAGCAAGGAAGTTCTCCCTGGTGTCCTGTCACTCAACCAGCATCAATTTAAAAAAAGATTATCTGGTCATTATCTCATGCTGTTGGTGGGAGCTTGCTATGTGCAAATTGGTCGCCGCATTTCCTACATTACAACAGTGACTACACTTCAAAAGTACTTCATTGGCTGTGAAGCACCCCGAGTTCATGAAAGGTGTTATATATAAAAGCAAGTCTTTCTTTTCAAGTAGTATTACATAGCAAATCATTCAAATTAAAAAGTGTCCTTTTAACAATAAGAGATTTATTTTCCTTCATTCAGCTTTAATACTGTGGATTAATGCTCAATCAGAAATAAATCAATCAATCTAAAATTATGTGGATAAATGACCACCAGGATCTGGTTGGTTCAAACTACCCACCTGGGGTGAGGTCCAAAGTGCTTTCAGACTCTCACTTTTGGCCACCTCATTAAAAAGGTGTAGATCGGTGTCCCCAAGGTGCTTTGAAACCTCAGACAAATAAATCCCAGTGTTTGTTGCTAATGTCCAACTAGTGTCCCTACCTTCTGCCTAATCTAAAATTGGACAGGACAGGAACCGAGACCACAGCTTGACATATCGGGCTTGGCGGTGATCCTCTCCATGGTCAGTCCAAAAACCGAACAACCCTCATTTCTTTCAGTACTATTAACAACCATCAAGGGAAGGAGACCTTTGCTGCCCTCTGTCTGAAATGCATTCAAACCTGTGCTCTCAAGGAAAGAAAATACAGTCCACTAAAATTAAGTTAATTAATTTTTCTCTGAATAATAAACTCAGGAACACCAGAAGGGGGAAAAAAAGACTACAAGTTCCAGATGGTGGTACAATCTGACACTCTTAATTTTAAGATAGATATTTTTCCAAACAGTCAACTAAAATTAATTGTGCTGTTTTCTCATTAATAAAATACCAAACTTTTTCAGAAAAGGCCTAGACCAAAAACACGTCCCCATTTTAATAAGTCAACCCCACCGTCCATTGCTCAAGCTATCACTAAGCCTCTTCTCTCCCTAAACATATGTAACGGTCTTTGTCCCATTTATATGGTCTGCTTCAATGGCCTTCGCTGGTAACCTATTGAAAAAGTTCCCTTATGCTTTTTAGTTCATCAGTTCTTTCCCCTTGGACAAGCGAGTGAGTGCTGGGCCTGTTAACTGCTCATGTTCGAAGCCAACAGTGATGCAGATAATGGCGCCTCTGCATTACACAATTCTTTCTCTATTTAAATTTCATAGGATAATTACAACACAGAAACAGGCGGCTCGGCCCAACTAGTCCCCCCTCCTCACTGAATGTAGCCTCGCCGCTTAATAACCCTACGACTACAGGAATGTTGGATCAATGCGGAAAAATCTGCCAATCAGCATTCCCTTGGGTATAAAGGTAAACCATTGATGATGGGATTGGAAATAGTTTGATCATGGGGTAGGGGGCGGTGTGAAAGTAAGACTGGAAATTAACAATGATAGGGCAGCTTTGCTCAGAGTGTGCAAGCAGCAATGTTCCAGTTTATGCACAGGTTACACAGGGGAAGAAAGTAATTTGAAATTATTCCACAAAATGGATGCCACTCTTCAAAGTACTGTAAGTGCAGAATTATATATTATGGTCTCAAATGATATTTAACTACAATTACATAGCAATTTGGTTAATAAGCTAAAGAAAATTAAAAAGGGGAAGAGAGAAACTAAAATCAGTCTTTAAAGGCAATACAAATCCAATCAGCAGAAATCACTTGCCAGGCAAGATGTCCAGGGAAACACGAGACATCATTGAGTATACTCAGCAAGATTAGAAGTACCTATAAAATGAATTTCATCCACTCGTCAGTTTTTTATTGTAATTTATCTGTATTGAAATGGAAGGAGGTAAAATAGGTCAAAAAATACTATCTTGATAATTAAATTTAATCAATGGGGCAATATGGGAGAGGGGCATGGGTGTGGGGCGTTCATTATTTGAAAATATTAAGACTATGTCCCAAACTCAGTTATTATAGGTATTGGTGGGGTCTTCAAGTGACATCATATGGTACATTCATACCGAAACTCAGAAGAGAACCCTTGTGCAAACCTGCCAAACACAAAGCAACAAACCAGATGTAGTAATATTGCCCAATCCTGCACTATGCAAAGAGATGGGAGATGAATGCCAGCATCTGGTCTTCTACACCAAGGTACACTGGCTCTCCAGCAGAGTGCTCACTTGTCACTTTTGCTTAGAAGATGAAGTGAAGGCCTTTGAGTCAGCAAAGCTCCAGTGTCGAGCAACTTGGATGTATGGGAGACTCTTGAGTGGCCAATAAAATTCCCCAACCTAGTTGACATGTTTGACAAACTCTCAAGTTGAATAGAGCACATCAAGAACCAAATATCAGTACCATGTCCCTCTAACAGGATCACAGCATTCAAGAGTCTAAACTTTTGGAAACAATGGCTGGAAGATGGCAAGCTTGGCCTTTGACACAATGGGGGATTTTCCATGGGAAAATTTGTGGTCGGAGGCGTAACTCTGGAGTACGCCTCCGAGCCGAAAAAAAATACTAAAGTACCTGCTGGCTCCCAGGCTTTGGAGTTTTCAGGTCCTGGGCCTCCAGGTGGATGCCTGCGTAAAGGCCCACGGATCCGAGGGACGCAGCCGGTTCGGAAGCGTCCCTGGGATCACGTGGGCCAGGCCAACCAATTAGAAAGGAGGATTCCTCATAAGCTTATGAGAAATCCCCAAATAAACAAACATTATAATAAAAATAAATATTCCCATGTTCAAAATGAATTAAAAGTCCCTTTGATTAAGGACTTAAAATAAAAATTTAATTTTGAAAAAATAAAAATTTTGATCCAGCCCAAAATTTACATAAACTAATTTTAAATGGTTTTGTAGGTTTTAATCATTCTCAAAATTTTAATTTAACATTTATTTTAACCCTTACGCTGGTAAAAGCAGGCCCTATGCCTGCTTTTACCAGGCGCAAGGGTTTCGTGGAACTCTGGGGTAGCAAAAGTGTTTTTGGGGCGGATGCGGACAATCCGTCAAGGCGAACCCTGAAAGATGGCAAGTTCTGAGTTGCGCAGCACATGCAGAAACCCGGAACTTGTGGGGCCATTCAGAGGGCTTACGACGCACATCATTGACCCCGCAAAATCCGGGCCAATATTCTGGGTTAGCTTTCTCTATGTCCTTAATAATCTTATATATCTCTACAAGATCATCTCTCAGACACCTTCTTTTCAAGCTGTAAAGCCCAAGTCCTTCCTCATAACTCAGACCCCAGACACTGGGGGGGTGGGGGGAGGCGGGAAAAAAAAATCAGCCTTGTGGCTCTTCTCTGCACTACCTCCAGCGCTTGAAATAGCTCTCGTTTCTTAGCGACGAGAATTGGACACAGTATTCAAGGTGTAGTATGACCAGAGCACTATATAGTTTGATCATTTCCTCCTCTGACTCATTCTATGGTTTTGGTTATGTAGTTGAACATCCTATTGACTTTGTTGATTGCTGATCTGCATTGGTTGGACATGTTTAGCATCAGAATTCTACCAAGACTTCTAGATCTCTTTCAACTTAATCTTTAGCCACTTCATTTATGTGTTTCATCTATTGTTCCTCCCCATGTGTAACACTTGACCCTTGTCCGCATTAAATATCACCTCCCATTGCTCTGCCCACTTACATATCTTGTCCAAATCATGCTGTAATTTCTAAGCTGCTTCCTTCAATTCCACTGCTGCTCCTACTTGGGTATCATCTGCAAAACTGACCACTTTGCATGGAGTTTCTGAATCCAGGTCACTGATGTAAATTTGAAACAGTAGTCGTCCCAGCACTAAGCCCTAAGGTACCCCACTCAGTACTTCCCCCTACTGCCATAACTCCTAACCAGTACTCATTGTTTCTCGTCAGTCTATCGTCATGGGGTTCCCAAATGTCAAGATGGAGAGACAAAGAAAAATACATTATTTGCAAAGTTCAAAGTTTGTAAGAATGCTAGACTGCTGTACTTCAATGGGGATGTCACATTATGATCATTTAAAATAACTAGACAGTAACAAGATCTCTGCTTAGTTTAGGTAACCGAACAGCAGAGAAGCCAGTAACTAAACTGATCAAGGCAGAGTTGACCAATAGTGGATGTGGAGGTAATCTTAACTATCATAATAGGGCAGTACATCATTCTGTCACAGGAGTACTTTGCCCTGCAACACATGTGCACAGTTACCGAGAGAGGAGACACACAGAAACGAAACAGAACTGTTGAACATTGACTGGACATTAAATGGTGCTCGATTGGGAAATGCTGATGTACAAAAGGACCTGGGTGTCCTTGTACACTAGTCACTGAAAGTAAACATGCAGGTGCAGCAAGCAGTTAGGAAGGCAAATGGTATGTTGGCCTTCATTGCAAGAGGATGAATACAGGAGCAAGGATGTCTTACTGCAGTTGTACAGGGCCTTGGCGAGACCACACCTGGAGTAGTGTGTGCAGTTTTGGTCTCCTTACCCAAGAAAGGATACTTGCCATAGAGGGAGTGCAGCGAAGGTTCACCAGACTGATTCCTGGGATGGCAGGACTGTCATATGAGGAGAGATTAGGTCAACTAGGCCTGTATTCACTAGAGTTTAGACAAATGAGAGGGGATCTCATTGAAACGAATAAAATTCTGACAGGGCTAGACATACTGGATGCAGGGAGGATGTTTCCCCTGGCTGGGGGCTCTAGAACAAGGGGTCACAGTCTCCGGCTACGGGGTAGGACATTTAGGACTGAGATGAGGAGAAATTTCTTCACTCAGAGGGTGGTGAACCTGTGAAATTCTCTACCACAGAAGGTTGTGGAGGCCAAGTCACTGAATATATTTAAGAAGGAAATAGATAGATTTCTAGACACAAAAGGCATCAAGGGGTATGGGAAGAGAGCAGGAACATGGTATTGAGATAGAGGATCAGCCATGATCATATTGAATGGCGGAGCAGGCTCGAAGGGCCGAATGGCCTACTACTGCTCCTATGTTTCTATGGAGTTTATCTGCTGGGTTAACTGTGCACAAATAAAGTTGGTTACGTTTATCTGCTGACTGAATGTCCAGTTTTATTCTATAGAAGAAACAAGGAACCTTAAAAATGTAGCCTGTGTAAGGAAGCAGGTGTATCCACCACAACTAAAATTCAAGCACCCAGCTACAAGGCAGTACTTTCTATGCAAGATGAGGGACTAAGGAGCTAGATCCATACACAGCATTGACCAAAATCCAGTTATGAGTCTCATCATAGACAAGATATTTAAAATCTTTATAACTAAAACAAGTCTATTTGCTCTTTCACAGAAATGTTTCTGCCACATAACCATCACAAAGATAGTCAATTTATAAACTCCTATGGGATCTAGTTTCTTGAACCTGTAGCAATCTATAGGAAACTGGTCTTGTTGTGCTGTGCCCTGCCTCTGTTTCATTGCTGCCCTTTTAGTGTTCAGGAAAGATTAGCCCCGTGAATATTTGACATGCTATTTATCAAAAATTACAGTGAAACCCATTTACAACCAGTGCAGAGTCAAAGATTCATTTAATTTGGTTTTGAAGAGTTGGAAAATGCAAATAATAAGAAAATGTGGGAATGAGGAGGCTATTTGTCCCATGAGGCCTCTTCATAAAGGGTATAATCTATCCTATCATAGAAAGATATGCCTTTATATCGCGCCTTTCACGACCACCGGACGTCTCAAAGTGCTTTACAGCCAATGAAGTACTTTTTGAAGTGGAGTCACTGTTGTAATGTAGGAAACACAGCAGCCAATTTGCGCACAGCAAGGTGGTAATGATCAGATAATCTGTTTGTTATGTTGAGTGAGGGATAAATATTGGCCAGGACAATGGGGATAACTCCCCTACTCTTCTTTGAAATAGTGCCAGGGGATCTTTTACGTCCACCTGAGAGAGCAGACAGGGCCTCGGTTTAACGTGGCAACCGAACGATAGCTCTCACTCGATCTCCTGAAGGCAAGTCATGTATAAATACTCCCTGATCTTCAAAGATAATCAAGCAACACTCCAAGATTAATCAATCAGTCATCACATCGTTCAATCCTGGCCTGCTACCTTCCAAACAACCGCATCCTTCCACCACACCCAACAGCAGAGGGGCCATCGTGCCCCATGGTGCATTTAATCACTTCAGTCCAAACCTATCCCTTGCTGCTTTTTGACGGTTGGTGGATTCGGGCTCAAAAGCTGATGCTGGGGCTCGATTCCATACAAGTGGAAATAAACACAAATACAAACAAAGAGGAGCTATTTAGGGGAAAGCGACTTGGAGAAAGTAACCGGAGAGGGAAGCAGCATCAGTAATTAAGTTTATTATTTGATTATTCACAAATATTTAGCAGATGGCCTGTTCCCTAATCACAAGATAGGTTTAAATGAAAAAGGGTTCTCAGTCCATTTTAACACTTCCTTCCATATGCCCATTACATCATCAACGTTTCTTAAATAAATCCAGTGTCCTGGCTCAACCGTTCTCCCGAGCAACTCATTCCAGTTGTTGACCACCTCTGCCCTGGAGGAAAATATTACTTTGGGTTTACAGTTTGTGTCGCGTTAAGTAACTTGGGCATCTTTGGAAGGTCACCTCCGAGGCAACTCCTCCAAGAATGAAGAGCCCCAGCTTGCCAATTTATTCCTCAAAGTTCTTCCCTCCAGTAGTTGGGATTTGCCTCATTGCTCACCTGTGCTGTGCCTGCAGGGCCTTGCATGTCAACAAAACCAAAATTAACAAAACTGCTAGCCTGTGCTAAGTCAGTAAAGAAGTCAAGAAGACTAGTCCCAATACTTCAGAGCAGAGACGTTGCAAGGGAGTCTCCTTGCTAATAATCGTTCTGCTTGCTGCAATTGGTGCTGTAATCTGTGCAGATGGGAAGGGGTTTGTACAGATCTCCAGACACCTTATAAATCAGGGTTTTATGAACAACTTTTGTTTTAATAAATAAAGTCACAAACTAGGGAGATGCTCCGAATACTGATCAGTAACAGTACATATCAATAGAGTTACCTCTCCATTTCTACCACCAGCAAAAAAAAGGATGTTAATCCACCCCCCACAACGATGCATGGGGGAGGGTGGTGGAATGAAAAATTCACAGTCAGACCGGTTTGCACAAACCCTCTGTTTGTACTCACAGGAAGGGATGCATTTTATTCACATGCAAATAGTGGGCATTTCGTGAAAGCAAGACTTAAAATCTTCATACAGCTGGGCCTGGCGAATGATTTCACAGTAATAGAAGCACCGATATATGACAAACCTGCCCATCGCGCAAAATTGTATCTACTTAGTGCAGGACCACATAGGCCAGACTGGACTTGGAAATCTTGTCTCTTTGCCACCCCCCATAAAGAGAAACAGAACATTTGAAAAACAAATCAAAATGAAGAGGTGGGTGTATCTTTGGACAACTGTACGTATCTCTGGAAGTTGTAATCTAACTCGCTAATAGTTCGTCAGTATTCTCATGTGAAAGTGCTGTGAAGGAACAGAACACAACCTAGTGTATGATTACTATGCATCATCCCCAAACGTGTCATTTTGTTTGCGCTTCATGTTCTCAAAGTCGAAGTCCGTGCCCATCATTCGCTTGTAGATGCTTTTTATGTCGTCGCAAGTTGTCTCAAAGTGGGTGGTGGCATCATAAGAAGTAGAGATAAAAATCTGCAAGCCAAAAAAAAATCCAAGAGCAAACATTTAGAGAAGGCATTCTTTGTTATTCCCCTCCCCACTGCTCGCTTTTTTTTTTAAATAAAAAGGAGTTATATTCCTGCCTCGTGTTTTAGGTCTCCAAACTCATGTGGCCAGGCAGCAACCTGCTGCTAAGGCTTGTAAGCCAACTGTGAGGAGATGTGCAAGAGTAACACAAATGTACCTCTCTGCAAGGAAAGGCCTGGCCCCGAGTCAACAGTTCCCCCAGAAAAGACCAGAAACTGCTGCTGCCAAGTTTATACCTCATCTTTGCAGTGTCGGGTTTACCTCAACAACAACAAATTCACAATTAATGTCAAATCTCTCAAAATTAGCTCAAGTCTTTTCTTCAAATCTGTAGGGGGATTTACAAACTGCATAAACCTGGGTTAGTTCACATGACTGCAAGTTAATTAAAATCAGTTTCCTTTTCACAGCTGCTGAGCAATCTTTCCATCACGAGAAATTTCAGCATCTTGGTCGTCACAGGGAAGCAGCAGCTGTGTTTTGTTTTGACCCAATATCCTACTGCTGCTGCAATTCTCAGCAAAGTTCTGCATCCCTCAATATGGATGAATGATGAACTCAGTTGAGATGTCAAAGTGCCTTGAACGGGGTTGTTAGTTTTCCCCGTGAATATGGCCCATTTCCTGGTTTATAAAACCCTTTATTGACAACCTCTCCCACATATTCCAACTGAGAGCAATAAGAAAAGTACAGGGCAGAATCTGCAACTCACAGCTTGGTGCCACAGGGTACCAGCACACCAACATCCTGAGCTACTTGCCAATCAATGCCATTTATCCAATTAACACATTGTTATTATTAAAAGCAGGTGGCCAGTTATCTCAGTGACTTCTCAACAAGATGGTTCTAGTTCCAAGATTGACACTCAGATTTGCCAACTTCAGCTGAATGATTTTTTGGGGATCTTGGCCGGGGTGCAATGTCCAAATCCTCTTGGTAGAAGGGGAAAAACCGCCACCATATGTTTCACGGTCAGTTACAAATGTGTCTTCTGCCAGCTGCCATGGAGCAGCACCAGTGACAGTTGGGGCGAAGTCTGCCGGTCATTTCAACTCTAGGATGTTTCACGGAGGGGAACAAAGGCTATAGAGCCCCATCGATCAGAAACAGCTTCAGAAGCGGCTTCAGATATACGCACTTGGATTTTCTGACTAATATCAACGGCAACCCATTTCAAATGGATGGGTTCCGGTCAGCATTACGATCAGAAAAGCTAGGCCATGGCGTTCCAGCATATCCCGCGTTTTCCAAATTTATAACTGCGACTCATGTAAAATTCAATGCACGCTTTCAATAAACCCGATGTCATGTAATTGTCAACCCCCTACCTGACTTTTTTTTCCATCATCTGTTGGTTGGTACAAGTCACTGATTGAAACAAATCTGGAACAGCAGATAAAACAAGTTAGAGGTTTTGGATATCTGATTAAATAAGAAAACTTTAAGCAACCAAAATGTACAAGAGATGGATTTCAGCATATATGGAGGGCTGGTAAAGTAGACGATTAGTACCCCCATTGCAAAAGTACACAAAATTTTGTGGTGATTCATTCGTCTGAGCGTCGTGCTAGTCTACATATGGAGCCCACCACCATTCCATCTAATGCGACTGAGATATCTATCAAGGAGCAGAAACACAACTTGTAATGGACAGGATTACATAGAGTACACAATATTGTAAACGGTATAGAAAATGGTGAATCCAGAATAATTTAAATTCAACTGTTACAGAAGGACAAGGGGGCACAGGTTGAAATTGGGAAAAGGAAAATATAGGTCGGACATCAGGAAGTTTACATTTGCAGCGAGAGAGAGAGATCAACATGTAGAATGGCCTACTGTGTAGGGCAGTAGGGTCAAAATCCCTGGATCCCTTCAAGAAACAACAGGATACTGTGACCAGGAGTGGGTGGAGGTGAACTAGGGAACAGTGGGCGGAGGTGAACGAGGGAATAGTGGGCTCTTCCTGGATGGATGTGCTCGGATGGGCCAAATGCACCCCTACATCGATAACAATTCTGCAAATCATGTAATTAAGCAAAATGTCCTGCGTTTTTTTCTTCCTCACCCTACTTGGTTTTCCCCAGGTCGAGCAATGTCTATCCCCAGGCCTCCAATAGCATCTCTCCACTCATCGGTGTGAAGAGCCTGAAGGCACTTCGATTTTCTTTCCCTCACTGTGGAGACACCTGGCTTTTCCTCAGCGTTTCTCAATAATGCTGTCAAGATCAGTAACTCAGCAAAGTACAAATACCAAATCACTAAAAGTAGCAACACAGGTCAACAAGGACATAAAAAAGCAAACCAAGCACTAGGGTTTATTTCTAGAGGGATAGAATTGAAAAGTAGTGAAGTTATGCTAAACTTGTATCGAACCTTGGTTAGACCACACTTGGCGGTACTGCGTACAGTTCTGGTCACCATATTATAAAAAGGATAGAGGCACTGGAGAGGGTGCAAAAAGATTTACAAGGATGATACCAGAAATGCAAGGGTATACATATCAGGAAAGGATGAACAGGCCGGGTCTCTTTTCTCTTGAAAAAAGGCAGCTGTGGGATGACCCAGAGGCCCTTAAAATTATGAAAGGTTTTGATAAGAGTAGATATAGTGTGTTTCCACTTGTGGGGAGGAGCATAACTAGAGGCCATCAATATAAGATAGTCACCAAGAAATCCAATAGGGAATTCAAAAGAAACTTCTTTATCCATAGAGTGGTGAAAATGTGGAACTCGCTGCCACAGGGAGTGGTTGAGGCGAATAGTATAGATGCATTTAAAGGGGAGGCTAGAAAAGCATGTGAGGGAGAAGGGAAATAGAGGGTTATGCTGATAAATTTAGATGAGGAAAGACAGGAGGAGACTCGAGTGGAGCATAAACGCCGGCATGAACTGGTTGGGCCGAATGGCCTGTTTCTGTGCCGTATATCCTGGTAAAATAGGGGATTGAACCAGCAACCATTCCCCCTCCCCCCAATAGTGCCTCTTATTGGTGTCTGAATATGCACTGACCTAAAAGAACGATATGATTTGATAAAATTACAAACTGGAATCTGCGTCAAAAATGTTTTTCTTATAAAAGTTCTTCAAATAAAATGTCATTTCAATGCACGGATAAGTCACATAACAACCAATTTGGTGTAGCTTTGGCAAGTAACTGGAATGCATTAACCCACCTGAACAACAGTTCTCTACATGGTTCAGCTGGGAAAGAGAACTCAATAGTGGCAACCACTGTAAAACATATCTACATGTATTGCACCTCATTTTTAGCAAACAATTATGGGGGCTTACTTCCTGCAACAAGATTGTAAACTTATTGATAGAGGTTTGTCCACAAACATGTGGATCTCCTGCAGCGTTGCTCACAGCAAGTCAGACAATTATTTGATGAGGACAGGAGCATTAGTGCTTGCAATGTACAATGTATTATTCTGATAATGTAGGGGGTCAGCCTGCTCAAGTCCACGTTGTTAAGTAAAAACAGGCTCACATCAATCAGAGCTCAATTGTTATTTGGTAAGGGAACTTTGCAGATTAGAAAGTGCTCGTCAGTTTCAGTCACCGGTCAGAAAAGCTCAGCATCTAGAGATGACATCTGGACATACTGGGGTAAAATTTCCGCAGGGGTCACCTAATCTCCTGCCTTCGGCTGAAACCCTGGAGCAACAACATAAATGACTGTTCCTCCTGTGTTTCTGCCAAGTTACAGCGGAAGAACCCCACGGAAATTCTACCCCACTATTTTTAAACTCGTGGATCTGTCGTGGCATTGCCCAAGGAAAATCAGGACAAAGCGAATTTCTCTCGAGTGCATTACTGACAGTGTCGGGATTTGCAGTTTATAAAACTCCATCGAGTGTGATAACTGCAGGTAGCGTTACAATTGGAAAATCCTATCGACAGGCCACCTAGAGACATGACCGAATAATCTTGCGCAAATAAGGAAGTAACATATAGAGTGGATAAAGGGGAACCAGTGGACGTAGTGTATTTAGACTTCCAAAAGGCATTTGACAAGGTGCCACACAAAAGATTATTGCTTAAGGTAAAAAATCACGGGATTGGGGCTAATATTCTGGCATGGATAGAGGATTGGCTATCTAACAGAAAGCAAAGAGTTGGGATAAATGGTTCATTCTCAGACTGGCAATCAGTAACTAGTGGTGTTCCACAGGGGTCAGTGCTGGGTCCCCAACTCTTTACAATCTATATTAACGATTTGGAGGAAGGGACCAAGTGTAACATATCAAAATTTGCAGATGATACTAAGATGGGAGGGAAAGTAGTGAGTGAGGAGGACATAAAAAACCTGCAAGGGGACATAGACAGGCTAAGTAAGTGGGCAGAGATTTGGCAGATGGAATACAACACTGGAAAGTGTGAGGTGATGCACTTTGGCAGGAAAAATCCTAGAGCAATTTATTATCTTAATGGCAAGAAACTGGAGAGTACTGAAGTGCAAAGGGATCTGGGGGTCCTGGTGCACGAAACTCAAAAGGTTAGTATGCAGGTGCAGCAAGTGATTAAGGCGGCAAATGGAATGTTGGCTTTCATTGCTAGGGGGATAGAATATAAAAATAGGGAGGTATTGCTTCAGTTGTACAAGGTATTGGTGAGACTGCACCTGGAATACTGCATACAGTTTTGGTGTCCTTACTTAAGGAAAGACATCCTTGCTCTCGAGGCAGTGCAAAAAAGGTTCACTCTGTTAATCCCGGGGATGAGGGGGTGGTCATATGAGGAGAGGTTGGGTAGATTGGGACTCTACTCATTGGAGTTCAGAAGAATGAGAGGCGATCTTATTGAAACATATAAGATTGTGAAGGGGTTGGATCGGGTGGATGCGGGGAGGATGTTCCCGATGACGGGTGAGACTAGAACTAGGGGACATAGTCTTAGAATAAGGGGCTGCTCTTTCAAAACTGAGATGAGGAGGAACTACTTCACTCAGAGGGTGGTAGGTCCATGGAATATGCTGCCACAAAAAGCTGTAGAAGCTACATCATTAAATAAATTTAAAACAGAAATAGACAGTTTCCTAGAAGTAAAGGGCATTAAGGGTTACGGGGAGCGGGCAGGAATTTGGACATGAGTCTAGGTTCGGATCGGTCATGGCCCTGTGGGTAGTGGAGCGGGCCCAGGGACCGTGTAGCCTGATTCTGCTCCTATTTCGTGTGTGCAATTCTGTTAGATGCAGGAGATGGTTCTGTGATAGGAGATAGCAGATTGGCGGTTAGGATCAGATCAGCCATGATCTTATTGAATGGCGGAGCAGGCTCGAGGGGCCGATTGGCCTACTCCTGCTCCTATTTCTTATGTTCCTATGTAAGAGTGCAACATACATGTAGAATTATATAACATTAACCGCACACAAACAGGCCATTCAGTCAAACTGGTACATGCCGGTGTTGATGCTCCACACTAGCCTCCTCCCACCCTACTACATCTACGGCTATCAGCATATCCTTCTATTCTTTTCTCCCTCATGTATTTATCTAGCTTCCCTTTAAATGCATCTATGCTATTTACTTCAACCACTCCCTGTGGCAGCGAGTTCCACATTCTCACCACTCTCTGGATGAAGAAGTTTCTTCTAAATTACTATTGGATTTATTAGTGACTATCTTATATTCATAACCCCTAGTTTTGGATTCCCCCACAAGTGGAAACATCTCTACGTCTACACTATCAAACCCTTTCATAATCTTAAAGACCTCAATCAGGTCACCCCTCAGTCTTCTCTTTTCTAGAGAAAAAAGCCACAACCTGTTTAGTCTTTCCTGACAGTTATAGCCTCTCAGTTCTGGTATTATTCTTGTAAATCTTTTTTGCACCTTTTCCAATGCCTCTATATCCTTTTTGTAATGAAGACCAGAACTGTGCACTGTGCTCCAAGTGTGGTCTAACCAAGGTTCTATATCAGTTTAACACAACTTCTCTGCTTTTCAATTCTATTCCTCTAGAAATGAACCCCAGTGCTTGGTTTGCATTTTTTTTTATGCACAGAAAATGTCGTATATAAAATTTGATATGATAGACAGACAATCAAATAATAAAAAATAAAGCTTCCCCTTTGAGAGAACTGCATTATTGGTGAAGTCTCATTTATTTAAATTTGAACATGTTGCCTCAAATTATTAGCGGAAACAATACCTTGCAGTATCAATTACTCAGCAAGATGCAGCAGAATTAATAGCAACCCCCTTCACCATAACCCCTCAAATGAGACAACAGAGGAGTTTAAACAGTGAACAGATCTATGGCGGAACGGCACTTGGTAAGTATTTACACTTTCCAGTGAGTTAAGTGGAGACACCCATCTGAGCCCATTTAAAAAAGAAAAAAGTTAAATTTTTTGAAAATTTTCCAGTAAGATACTGATGAGGAAGACCATTTGGCCAATCCAAGCTCACCCCTCTATCCAGAATCTACAATCCCGGTCAAAAGCATCAGACTGTTGCTAAAAACGGATTCCAGTATTTTTGTCTCCCACTGTCCTACCTGGAATTCCATTCCACGTGCTGATCACTTTTTGGGTGGCAACGTCCTGACGTTAGTCCTATATTTGCATTTTGATGGTATAAGCCTGTGCCACAGGCATCCCGTATAATAAATAAACTGCATTATTCTACCTCCCTTAGTCTTCCCGTCCCTCCTATAATCCAGAGACTTTTAAAATCCAAACTCTAATTACTACTTCTTCATTTATTCTACACTCTCCGATTCCTTCCAACCTTGGCTATGTCTTGCATGGTGTGACATAGCCGGTCACACTGAATTGCCAAATTTTAAAAAAATCAAAAATTCATAACACTCCCTTCCACCTAGCTGTACCCAAATCTAATAATAAAATCAAGCCAATACAACACGACAGGTCTGAGTTAACAGGAAATGAATGCTGCTTTCCCTCTGGATTACTGATTTACCCAACCTCGCCTTAAGATCCTCCACCCATCAGTTTCTGCATGGTGCCTCGCTCCCTCAGGTGCGTCTGAATCATGCTATCTACCACCCTAAGTACACACCAACTTACTTTTAGGTTGACAGACACATCTCCATATCACAATGGCACTGGGAGGCCTGCCAATATAGGAGGAGCCCCAAGCTGGAAATCCTGGCAGCTTTTCTCCAGCTTCCCCCTCCAAGGTCAGTGCCTACGCACGCAGTCACATGAAGAAAGCAGCCAGACTTTGTTTCCTGACCCCTCCTTACCAATGTGACCTGCCAGCTAGTCAGACGTGGTGCAGGGAGCTGCAGCTGCAATGTGGCAATCAAAGACAACGTACAGCTCCACCCTCACGCTGTAGACCACAGTCACAAACCAACCATTGGGAGACAAAAACATAAATCAAAACACCCCTCTCCTTCACAGGCCAGGAGTCAGGACTGTGTGCTGCACTGCACTGAGCAATAGGCAACAAGCCCAAGGCAATCTAAAAGTTTATGATAGATGTCCAATTGGGGGTACATCAGTCCCTACAAGTTACCATTGGTGCAACAGTTTCAACCCAATTCACTCCCACCCCCCAAGATAGGACATTGTCTGTAATGAGAGCCAAGTTGAGGAGAACAGAGTTCACAAAAAGTACGCACAACATGTAGCCCATAAGTACTAGGACAGGAAGGAGCTGTACCACTAGGACGGGCTCCACCTGAAGCGGAGTGGGACCAGTGTCCTAGCAGAAAAGATAAATAGGGCCATCAATCGGACTTTAAACTAGGAAGTGGGGGGAATTGAAATAAAAGATAAGGGATCGATCACGCTAATAGGGGTATACGACAGACCACCTAATAGAGGAAAGGAGGTGGAGGAAAAAAATAAATGTAAGCAAATGTGTGAAATGTATGCAAATGTGTGAAATGAGTAAAGGACATAGAATAATCATGGGAGCTCCCCAAATAAACTGGCAAGAGGAGGTAGCAAAAGGAATACAGGGAATGGAGTTTTTACAACGTGTGCACAGGATTTCTCTCTTGCCCAGTATGCAAAAAGCCAAACAAGAGATGGAGCACTGCTGGATCTAGTAATGGGAAATTAACCAGAACAGATAAGAGAAGTAAGCGTAGGGGAACATCTAGGCAATAGCGATCACAACATAATTAGGTTTAAGATAAAAATTGAGATGGACACAAGACAAAGTAATAAATTGGAAAAAAGCTGATTTTAAGGGGATAATTTACTGACAAACAAACAAAAAACAAGAACAGCAGTGGAAAACATTTAAAGCAATGATCAAGAGTCCAGGAGAAATAGATCCCACTAAAAAGCAAGAACAAACTAGCCAGTAATGACACACCAATTCGATTCAAGAAACGGCTGAGCGCACTGGATATAGCAAAGGTTGTGGGCCCCGACAACAACCTGGCTGTCGTGCTGAAGACTTGCGCTCCAGAACGAGCCACGCCTGTAGCCAAGCTGTTTGAGGTGGCAGGTAACATTCACACCACACAAGTGTCAGGCAATGACTATCTCCAACAAGTAAGCATCTAACCACCGCCCCTTGACATTCAACGACATTACCATCGCCGAATCCCCCACCATCAATATCCTGGGGGGAGGGGGGGGTCACCATTGACCAGAAACTTAACTGGACCAGCCACATAAATACTGTGACAAGCAGGCTGGGTATTCTGCGGCGAGTGTCTCGCCTCCTGACTCCCCAAAGCCTTTCCACCATCTACAAGGTACAAATCAGGAGTGTGATGGCATACTCTCCACTTGCTTGGATGAGTGCAGCTCCAACAACACTCAAGAAGCTAGACACCATCCAAGACAAAGCAGCCCGCTTGATTGGCACCCCATCCACCACCTTAAACATTCACTACCTCCACCACCGGCGTACCGTGGCTGCAGTGTGTACCAACTACAAGATACAATGCAGCAACTCGCCAAGGCTTCTTCGGCAGCACCTCCCAAACCTTCAACCTCTACCACCTAGAAGGACAAGGGCAGCAGGCGCATGGGAACACCACCACCTCCAAGTTCCCCTGAAAGTCACACACCATCCTGACTTGGAAGTATATCGCTGTTCCTTCATCGTCGCTGGGTCAAAATCCTGGAACTCCCTGCACTGTGGGAGTACCTTCACCACACGGACTGCAGCGGTTCAAGGTGGCAGCTCACCACCACCTTCTCAGGGATGGGCAATAAATGCTGGCATTGCCAGCAACGCCCACATCCCAGGAACGAATAATTAAAAAAATTAAAGAGTAGTGAGCACGGATTTCAAAACGGAAGGTGAAGCTTGACCAACCTTATTGAATTCTTTGAAGTGGACAAGGGTAATGCAGTAGACATAATATAATATATTTGGATTTTCCAAAGGACTTTGATAAGGTACCACACAGTAAACTCATGACTAAGGTCAGAACATGTGGAATCAGGGAACAAGTAGCAGAATGGATAGCAAGCTAGCTACAAAGCAGAAAACAGTATGGGTTAAAAGTAGTTACTCAGACTGGCAAAAGCTGGGAAGTGGTCTTTCACGAGGATCGGTGCCGAGACCACTGTTGTTCCCCATTTACATAAACGATTTGGACTCGGGAATCGGAAGTACAACTTCAAAATTTGCGGACGACACCAAATTGGGGGGTTTAGTTAATAGAGGAGGACTGCGAAAAAATACAGGAAGACATTAATAACCTTGCAGAATGGGCGTGTAATTGGCAAATGAACTTCAATATAGAGAAGCGTGAGGTGGTACATTTTGGTAGGAATAATCAGGAGGGTACATACTCCTTGGAAAATAAAAGCAATAAGGGGGCAGAGGATTCTGGGGGTACAGATACACAAATCACTAAAAGTAGCGACGCAGGTTAATAAGGCCATAAATAAAGCAAACAAAGCACTGGGATTCAGTTCTAGAGGGATAGAATGGAAAAGCAGAGAAGCTATGTTAAACCTGAATAGAACCGTGGTTAGACCACACTTGGAGTACAGTGCACAGTTCTGGTCTCCATATTACAAAAAGGATATAGAGGCACTGGCGAAGGTGCAAAAAAGATTTACAAGAATAATGCCAGAACTGAGAGGTTATAACTATCAGGAAAGACTGAACAGGCTGGGGCTCTTTTCTCTAGAAGAGAGAAGGTTGAGGAGTGACCTAATAGAGGTCTTTAAAATTATAAAAAGGGGTTTGATAGTGTAGATGTAGAGATGCTTCCACCTGTGGGGAAATCCAAAACTTGGGGTCATGAATATAAGACAGTCACTAATAAATCCAGTAGCAATTCAGGAGAAACATCTTTACCCAGAGAGTGGTTAGAATGTGGAACTTGCTACCACAAGGAGTAGTTGAGGCGACTAGCATAGATGCATTTAAGGGGAAGCTAGGTAAACACATGCCCAGTCCACTGATGTGTTCCTGAAGTCTACAGCTTTCTTCCTCACACGGCCAATTTTTGTTTCATCTGCAAACTTCCTAATCATGTCCTCTATGATCAAGTCTAAATCATTGATATATACCACAAGAAGCAAGGGACATAAGAACATAAGAACATAAGAAATAGGAGCAGGAGTAGGCCAATCGGCCCATCGAGCCTGCTCCGCCATTCAATAAGATCATGGCTGATCTGATCCTAACCGCCAATCTACTATCTATCACAGAAACATCTCCTGCATCTAACAGAATTGCACACACGAAATAGGAGCAGAATCAGGCTACACAGTCCCTGGGCCCGCTCCACTACCCACAGGGCCATGACCGATCCGAACCTAGACTCATGTCCAAATTCCTGCCCGCTCCCCGTAACCCTTAATGCCCTTTACTTCTAGGAAACTGTCTATTTCTGTTTTAAATTTAATTAATGTTGTAGCTTCTACAGCTTTTTGTGGCAGCATATTCCATGGACCTACCACCCTCTGAGTGAAGTAGTTCCTCCTCATCTCAGTTTTGAAAGAGCAGCCCCTTATTCTAAGACTATGTCCCCTAGTTCTCGTCTCACCCGTCATCGGGAACATCCTCCCCGCATCCACCCGATCCAACCCCTTCACAATCTTATATGTTTCAATAAGATCGCCTCTCATTCTTCTGAACTCCAATGAGTAGAGTCCCAATCTACCCAACCTCTCCTCATATGACCACCCCCTCATCTCCGGGATTAACCGAGTGAACCTTTTTTGCACTGCCTCGAGAGCAAGGATGTCTTTCCTTAAGTAAGGACACCAAAACTGTATGCAGTATTCCAGGTGCGGTATTGCGGACCTAGTATTGAGCCCTGCGGAACCCCACTGGAAACAGCCTTTCAAGCTACAGAAACATCCATCAACCATTACCCTTTGCTTCCTGCCACCAAGCCAATTTTGGATCCAACTTGTCACTTTCCCTTGGATCCCATGGACTTTTACTTTTTTGACCAGTTTGCCATGTGGGACCTTGTCAAAAGCCTTGCTAAAATCCATGTAAACTACATTAAAAGCACAACCCTCATCGACCCTCCTTAAAAAATTCAAAACTAGTTAGTTAGTCAGACACAACCTTCTCTTATCAAATCCATGCTGACTATCCTTGATTAATCTGTGTTTTTCTAAATGACGATTAATATTGTCCCTCAAAATTTTTTCCAAGGTTAGGCTGACTGGCCTGTAATTACTCGATCTACCGCTTTCTCCCTTTTTAAACAACGGTACAACATTAGCAGTCCTCCAGCACCACATGAGGGAGAAAGGAACAGAAGGATATTTTGATGGGGCTGGATGAAGAGGGGTGGGAGGAGGCTCGTGTGGAGCATGAACACCTTCATGAACCTGTTGGGCTGAATGGTCTGCTTCTGTGCTGGAAATACGATGCAAAACAGATTGCAACATTCCTTACATCTATAAATGACAACCGGAGATACAGAAAGTGCCTTACGATTTGTCGATGGGCTCCAGAAGTTCTAGCGCTGGCTGAACCTCCTTCTCAGGATTGCTGGTCTCCACGGTGGTGCTGACAATGGCAATGTACTTTCCTTCAGCTGCCACGTTGTGTGCGTACGACATGATGCAAACATAGATGTCTGAAGGAAGAACTCATTTGTTTTAATGACACTGCCCTATGTTTGAAGAAATCTAACTCAGCAAAATCGTACAATTACCACTCCCCCAGTGCCTGCAGTGACCCATTTTTCTCTTCCTTTCAAGATGGCGTCCAATTCTGCTGCAGTACGATTCTACAGGCAGTGGCGGTTCTCCGATGTGCTCAAGTGGCTGATCCTTGTGCATGAATCTAGACACGGGGCAATAGGAGGCTGTTCAACTGTGATTGGGGGGTGGGGGAGGGGGTGGCGGCGGGTGGAAGGGAGATGTTGTCCTCACCCAACATCCACACACATACATATACACTTTCCAGTTGGGATGATTGGAGAGCCATCAGGACTGGGAACCTTAGCTGTATTTTCCTCTCACTAGCCCAGGTCATGAAGGCCAGTTGTGGAACCCCTAGCATTGCCTTGGTGGAGATCAGTTACTTCAGCATGGGCTGGCAATTGAAGCTGGTTGACATCTTCACTACTGCTTCCCACTGAAGCATCAATGGAGCTTTTCCTTGTACTTTCAACTGTGTTGATATTTGTTCAATTGCCACGTGGTGCCAAGGACTCCAGCTGATCTATACAATTCCCTCTCCCTCATACAAGATGTGATTTATGTTGCTTTAAATATCATGCATTACCTGACTTCCTGTTGACCTGCACCTGTGGAATGATGATCTGACAGGAGTTACAATCATTAGTGTTTTTGATTGGATGGCTGAGGATGCAGATGACCCTTATGACCTTTCCGACCTTCTTTGCCAGCTTGGGTGCGTAGCTGGGGTCACAGATCAGCTGCTTGCAACGAGCAATCTGGATATGTAAAAAGAAAAAAAAAAATTAAAGACCTGAATGAATGATTTCCCAGTTAGCGACCAAGATATTAGGCCCCTGAACCAGCTGCCCCAGTACCGTGAAAACGTTGAAGTTCTCCTCAAAAAGCTACAAGATAAACAAAACAAGAAAAAAAATCTTCATTAGGGGTGGGTAGTATTTTACATTTTATGCGATTGATCTTCCCCAACAGTGCTTTCCCCCCACAATTGAAAATGAAATCAATATAAATCCCACCTCCCTAAAAAGGAGGGAATAAACCGAACACTGGGTCATTCGCCACAGAAAAGAACACACTATAAATAAAAGCTACCCAAAACAAACAGCAATAATTATTGATAATGTAGAACATCACCAGCTGCATCACCTTGTCCAGAACAGTAGAACCAGAGGACACAGCCTGCACTTGAAGGGGGTAAATTCAAAACTAATGTGCGGAATTCTTTTTCAGTGAGCAAGTGATAAAGTGGAAGAGGCTGCCTTGGGAGACGGTGGAAGCAGAGTGTTGATTCATTCAGATGCAAGTTAGATTAATTTCTCTCAGAATATTGAGATACAGTACATGAGTAATTTGCGACAAGACTGTACTTTCCTGCATTACAACAGTGACTACAGTTCTAAAGTATTTCATTGGCTGTAAAGTGCTCTGGGACGTCCCTAGGTCATGAAAGGTACTATAGAAATGCAAGTGCAACATGCTAGGGAGGAACACACAAGTTTGGACCTATGGTTCCCAAAGCGCTCCACCACTGAGGGTTTACCTTGCCCCACGTCTGGGTCTGTTGTAGACTAATTGATAGCTACGATTAGTCACCAACTCCATTATTGTTGCATCAGGATGGTAGAAGGCGAACTAGATGGATCTTGGTCTTTTTATCATCTAGCAATTCCTATGCTTACTGTGAACATTTTGCAACTCCACGCATTTATAAAGTTGCCAGGAGGAGCGTACAGTGGGGATCTGCACCAGTAATTACCCAATCTCAACTGTGCTGTTGAGGTCAGTCCAGGCACGTCAGCCAAGGAGGAAGGAGCAATCCAAACTGCTCTCGCACACTTCCTGGTAGCCAGGCAACAGCAGAGCCTTGGGGAAAGATCCCCTGGAGGTTAAGGGATCGATTTAGAGTAGAGATAGTTTAAAAGGTTCGGGACAAGTCGCATGTTCTGAAAGCGAATGGAAATAGGCACGGAATACAGTTGGAAACGAGGACCAAAGTGAACAAACTTGAAAACAGGATTGAATAATAGAGAAACAGTGAACTTTACACAGAGTGAACGGAGAACGTGGAAATGGGGAGGAGTGCAGGGATCCAATGCAAAGAGTTAACAAGCAAGGAGAAAGATTTTCCTAAAAGAAATACCAAATATGATAATCCACAATTCTAAAATAGTCAAGTATGTGTTGGACTTGAACCCAGAACCTTCTGATTCAAAGGCAAAAGTGCTACCACTGAGCCAAGCCAGCACTTATAAAAGCACTATTACAGTATCCTTCATTTTGTGTCAGTTTTCTGAGGTGATCAAAGCGAATCACATTCTTCTTTTGTTGTTGTTGTGTGCCACAGCTCTGTAACATGTTCTGCTCCAAATACAATTTCTCCTTTCCTCACTTTACATAGAATTTACAGCACAGAAACAGGCCATTTGGCCCAACTGGTTTATACTTCCTCCCACCCTACCTGCATAACCTTCTATTCCTTTCTCCCCCATGGACTTATATAGCTTCCCCTTAAAGGTAGCTATGATATGCCAGATTAGGCAGATAGGGTTAGAGGAACAGTGTTAATTATATTCAGGTGGTGTATATCAATTGGGTGTTTATTGTATTCACGTGGTGGGTATTAATTGGGGACTCGTGTTCATATATATATATGTGAGCAGGCTCAGGAAGGGGAAGCAGCTTATTTTGGGGGTGTATGATATGTAATGTCCATCTCTGTAAATAAAGGCTTGTAAGTGACTGAGGACTGGGCTCTAGTATTCTATCCTTCACCACCTGGCTATCCAACTTTTACAAAGAGGGATGGGAGAAAGAAAGACAGACTTACATTTATATAATGCCTTTCATGACTTCAGGACGTCCCAAAGTGCTCCCCAGCCAGTTAAGCACCCCCGAAGTGTAGACACTGTTGTAATGCAGGAGGCTCATGTGAAGCATAAACACCGGCACAGACCAGTTGGTCCGAATGGCCAGTTTCTGCGTTGTATTCTATGTACTTGCCTCAACTATTCCACATGGTAACAAATTCCACATTCTAACCACTCTCTGGGTAAAGATGTTTCTCCTGAATTCTGGTACAACTGGGCTGGATTTATTCATGACTAATTTATATTTATGGCACCTAAATCTCGCTAATTTAGTCTTTAAAGGGTTCTAGTATAGCTTCATACCACACAAGCCAGACACTTACCTCTCCTTCTGACTTGACACCCACCACACGGCCTTTTTCAAACACAATTTCATCCACTGATTTGTTGAGCATGTAAGTGCCCCCGTAGATAGCACTCAGTCTGGTAAAGAAAACATGAGAAACAAAGACACATCAGAACCTATCGTCTGAGAAAGAAGCACATTAGTGTTGTCTAATAGACCAAGTACAGGGTTACCCACCAACATCCTAATATCAATCGCTACAGTCTCGGGACTCCAGCTTTATAATAACATTGGCATTGATGCCACAACCTTGTGCTCCACCATCCCCTACCACTGAAGTCGGTGAATATCTAGCCCAGAATAATGGCATGAAAATCTCCACATTGTGTTACCTGGAAGAGTCCTACGTGAAACGAGCTTAGACTTTTTCGACCCAGGTTGACTGGGCTGAGAATCCACAGCACAGAGCTGTACACAAGATACTAAATTATCAAATATCACTAACTTAAAAATATAAATGTAATACTGGAAGAGTAGAGGCTACTCTTGAGGTTGAACTCAAGTTGCATTATTAGAGCAGTACATGGGGTACTTCACAGAATCCCCACAGTGCAGATAGAGGCCATTTCGGCCCATCGAGCCTGCACCGACACATATCCCACCCTATCCCCGTAACCCCACCTATTTAATCCCCCCGAACACTAAGGGTCAATTTATCATAGCCAAATCAGCCTAACCCGCACATCTTTGGACTGTGGGAGGAAACCGGAGCACCCGGAGGAAACCCACGCAGACACGGGGAGAATGTGCAAACTCCACACAGACAGTCACCCGAGGTCGGATTCGAACCCGGGTCTCTGGCGCTGAGGCAACAGTGCTAACCATTATGCCACCGTGTTCCCCTTAAATTACTTCATTAAATGCTTTGCTAAACTAAACCCACGAGTCACGCTCAGCACCGATACTGGGTGCCACAAGTGGAAGAGTTGTTCCAATCTGTACCAGAAAAAAACCGCAACTCCATCAAAAAAAAGGTTGAAAAAAAAAAAAAAAAAGTGAGGGTATTGCTTAAAATAAAACTAGTGGATCTCGCATTGGCTTTGCTTACGGAAAATCAGGACAGACCGGTTTTGCCTCCGAATGCATTTGGTATGGGGAGATCTGCAGCTTCTGAAGCTCCATCTGGTGGTAGAGGCGGCAGTTGCAGGAGTGACTGTCACAGACTGGTGATGCCCATATAAGGAGTGCGCGACAAACACAGCAAATTTAATACATTACACAGATGCTTCAGTTACCTAGCAAAGCCTTGCGGCAGCTCTCCAAGTCCATAGAGTGGATAAAGGTAGGGACTCTTGCTGTACCGAGCCAATGACTCACTGTACAATTTAATTCGATTGATGGCATCCAGACATGGTTGGTCCAAGTAACTGGGAACACAAAGGAAAAGGTCAGATACCTTTACTGCAAAATACACAAATTTCAACCAGTCTTCTTTCAAAAATCAAAGCGTTTGTTCCCCTGATAAGTTAGTGGGCAAATGCAATACTTGGCGAGGTACCAACAGACTAGAAGGATCCCAGGCACGGTCTCTGATCAGTGCGGATTTCACATCATACTCTATATGCCAGTGCCCCCTAGTCTTTGGTGGTGTTGGTTGAAGGAGAATGTTGGCCAGGACATTAGGAGAACTTCCTGCGCTTCAATATGTGCCATGGGACCTTTCACATCCATCTGAATAGGCAGACAAGGCCTCGGTTTAATGTCTTATCCAGTGGACGGTACATTTAACAATGCATCACAGCCTCCAGTACTTCACTATATTATGCGCTCAAACTCTCAACCTTCTGACAAAAATACGCCCAGCTGACATATGCCCTTTTTAACAATGATTAATACCTCATGCAGGTATTGTCACACCTCAACTGTATGAAACATTCAGACTATTAGCATCCTTCATTATAAGTGTCAGCAGAAAGTCAGTTCGCTCTCATTTATCCTGGCAGTCAGCAACTGGAAGAGGCTTTGAAGCAAGTCCTTGGCCCATTCTCTTGGGTGAGGCAGTTGGGAAAACCAAGGAAAGAGCAGCCATTATAAGATAACGTGGGATTTAGGTGGCCATTCAGCTCATTTGATTCAATCCTGTCAAAAACTTGGTTTAGTGTCTTGTCCCAAGACAGCAGCCTTGACAGTGGACACATCCTCCATACTGCACCAAAGAATCATAGAAATTAAGCACAGAAGGGGGCCATTCGACCCATCAGACAGTGCTAGCTCTTCAATGGAGCTATCTTCTCTAATTCCATTCCCTGCCCTTTCCCCATAACCTTTTATATTCTTAACTAAATCCATTTTAAATGTTATAGTCTCTGCCTCAATAGTCCCTTTGGTAAAGTACTCAATGTCCAAATAACCCTTTGTAAGGGGGGGGGGGGAACATCAAACTTCCTCTTTACTACTGATTTGAGAATCTGTGGAAACAATCCTTTACTATTTACCCTCTCAAAACCTTTCATAATTTTGAAAGCCATTATTAGATCACCCCTTAATTTTCTTTGTTTTATTGACACGTCAACACTGGTGTGGTGTTCAAATGGACAATTTTCTGGTCCAGTGCTGGCAGGTATTGTTTTCACCCAGTTGTCTTTTAAACCTACTTCACTTCAATGGCCTTCCTGCTATCTTATTCCACAGGTCTGCTACCCTTTGGGTGAAAAAGTTCCTACCTACTTCCGTCTTTACTTTCTGACTCCCAATGTCCTCATTTTAATTTATCTCCATTGGCTTTTCAGCATTTCACCAGCCAAAATGAATAATCTGCTTCGACCAACTTAGTCAATCCCCTTCAAAACCTTGAAAACTTCAACCAGACCAACTTGAAGTTTCCTCTTTAAATGATAATTCAGATGTGGATACTTTTTTGGATAAATACATTATTCGCACAACATGAATTAAATGTATAAAAGTCAAATGTAACATACTCATCTGTTCTGTACAGAGCCAAAGCATGCCCTGTGAAATCAATGACATCTTGTCCAAGGTCAAACTTCTTGTAGACCTCTCGCATGGTGGTCTTTTTGGGCTCGATGCCTTGGTTTGTTTTAGGGTCATGCTCATCAAAACCGACAACAAACATTAAAAATTTTCGGAAACGACGTTTTTCAAACATGCCCATCAGATCTGAAGAAGAGAAAATGAAAAACTGAATATTTATTGGTGCTATGTACACTTGAACTTTCCTCTTTCCTCTCCTCCTTCACCACCTCATTGTCTGATAGCATTATGCTCCACTTTATGCACATGATAGGCTTGGTTGAAAGCCCTTCAGCCCATTTGATCTCATCCTTTCAAACTACCAACTGTACCATTTTGCCTGGCCAGCATCTAGCTGTGACAGTATCCAGGACTTAACCACCTGGCACCTATTCAAGATGCTATTCGCCCTTTAGGTAAAGACGTTGAAAGCAGGAAAATGATACCAGAAAGTATTTAAACAACATGCCTCTAAAACCAGTTCACAGACACATCATCAGAACGTGCATGCAATGTGGAACGATGATGTGATAGCAAGACGCAACAATTCATAGACTTCAGAAGTTTAATTAAGCAATTATTATAGGATATACGGCACAGAAACAGGCATTTGGCCCAACCAGCGTTTATGCTCCACACGAGCCTCCTCCCATCTTTGCTCATCTAAATCGATCAGCATAATCTTCGATTCCATTTTCCCTCATATGATTGTCCAGCCTCCTCTTAAATGCATCTATACTATTCGCTTCAACCACTCCCTGTGGTAGCGAGTTCCACATTCTCACCACTCTTTGGGTAAAGAAGTTTCTTCTGAATTCCCTATTGGATTTCTTGGTGACTATCTCATATTGATGGCCTCTAGTTATGCTCTTCCCCACAAGTGGAAACATTCTCTCTGTATCCACTCTTTCAAAACCTTTCATAATTTTAAAAGACCTCTATTAGGTCACCTCTCAGCCTTCTTTTTTCCCCAGAGAAAAAAAGAGACCCAGCCTGTTCATCCTTTCCTGATATGTATACCCTTGCATTTCTGGTATTATCTACCTTGATCACATAAAGCTAGGATGAAACCAACTGAAGGCAGCAGAGAGTCAAGTCTGAGTTCTGGACGACTTCTCACCTGTAGCCCACCTCAGTTATTTTCCT
Source organism: Squalus acanthias (assembly GCA_030390025.1). Classification (NCBI taxonomy): domain Eukaryota; kingdom Metazoa; phylum Chordata; class Chondrichthyes; order Squaliformes; family Squalidae; genus Squalus; species Squalus acanthias. The sequence goes on from CM059444.1 coordinate 59,047,048, forward strand.
CAGTTTGCACACAATAAAATTAATCTGGAGCAAAGTTTAAAGTCACATTTCCTGGTATCAGGTCATCAATTATCCCAGAAGTTAAATCTTCTGTAGTGCGGATTCTTTTAGATAGTCATATGGAATTTAGACTTGGCCCAGATTCAATGGAAAACAAATATCCTATCTTTCCAAAGTACAAAACAGTAAAGCCGTTTAGGTACTCTAGGTGTTGAAATCAAGATTAATCGCACCATCTCCGCTTACTTTCACACACACATTCGTAGCTCCCTCAGTCTTCCCTTCTATTATCTACAGGTTGTTAAAACCCAAGTTGGCCGTTACCTACTCACACCTTCTCTCCTACCTCATTGCTGTCCTAAACTACAGGCTCTGGCCTTTCACCCAACCTTCGCAATGTTAAGATAATACCTCGATGAACCCGTTTCTGCTCATTTTCCATGGGTGCCATTTTGAAGTATGGGAAAGTTGCAATTCAGACAGTAGCACCTGGGGCCAAGTAACATACGAATTAGGAGCAGGAGTCGGCCACTCAGCCCTTCGAGCCTGCTCCGCCATTCAATAAGATCATGGCTGATCCGATTACTCCACATTCCCGCCTACCCCCGATAACTTTTTACCCCCTTGCTTACCAAGAATCTATCTACCTCTGCCTTAAAAATATTCAAAGACTCTGCTTCCACTGCCCTGAGGAAGAGAGTTCCAAAGACTCACGACACTCTGAGAAAAAATTTCTCATCTCTGTCTTAAATGGGTGACCCCTTATTTTAAAACAGTGACCCCTAGTTGTAGATTCTCCCACAAGAGGAAACATCCTCTCCACATCCACCCTGTCCAGACCCCTCAGGATCTTATGTTTCAATCAAGTCACCTCTTATTCTTCTAAACTCCAGCGGATACAAGCATAGCCTGTCCAACTTTTCCTCATAAGACAACCCGCCCATTCCAGGTATTAGTCTAGTAAACCTTCTCTGAACTGCTTCCAACGCATTTACATCCTTCCTTAAATAAGGAGACCAATACTGTACACAGTACTCCAGATGTGGTCTCACCAATGCCCTGTCTCACTGAAGCATAACCTCCCTACTTTTGTATTCAATTCCCCTCGCAATAAACAATAACATTCTATTAGCTTTCCTAATTACTTGCTGTACCTGCATAGTAACCTTTTGTGATTCATGCACAAAGACACCTAGATCCCTCTGCATCTCAGAGCTCTGCAATCTCTCACCATTTAGATAATATGCTTCTTCTTTATTCTTCCTGCCAAAATGGACAACTTCACATTTTCCCACATTATACTCCATTTGCCAGATCTTTGCCGACTCCCTTAACCTATCTATATCCCTTTATAGCCTCCTTATGTCCTCTTCACAATTTACTTTCCTACCTATCTTTGTCTCATCAGCAAATTTAGCAACCATACCTTCGGCCCCTTCATCCAAGTCATTTATATAAATCGTAAAAAGTTGAGGCCCCAGCACTGATCCCTGTGGCACACCACTCGTTACATCTTGCCAATCAGAAAATGACTCATTTATGCCTACTCTCTGTTTCCTGTTAGCTAGCCAATCTTCTATCCATGCCAATATGTTACCCCCTACATCATGAGCTTTTATTTTCCACAATAACCTTTGATGTGGCACCTTATCAAATGCCTTCTGGAAATCTAAGTACAGTACATCCACCGGTTCCCCTTCATCCACAGCACACGTTACTTCCTCAAAGAACTCCAATAAATTGGTTAAACATGATTTCCCTTTCACAAAACCATGTTGACTCTGCCTGATTACCTTGAACCTTTCTAAGTGCCCTGCTATAACGTCTTTAATTATAGCTTCTAACATCTTCCCAATGACAGATGTTAAGCTAACTGGCCTGTATTTTGCTGCTTTCTGTCTCCCTCCCTTTTTGAATAAAGGAGTTACATTCGCTATTTTCCAATCTAATGGAACCTTCCCAGAATCTAGGGAATTTTGGAAAATTAAAACCAACGCATCAACTATCTCACTAGCCACTTCTTTTAAGACCCTAGGATGAAGTCCATCAGGACCCGGGGACTTGTCAGCCCGCAGCTCCAACAATGTGCTCAGTACCACTTCCCTGGTGATATAATTTTCTTGAGTTCCTCCCTCCCTTCCATTTTCCTGATATACAGCTATTTCTGGGATGTTACTTGTATCCTCTATAGTGAAGACCGATGCAAAATACCTGTTCAATTCAACTGCCATCTCCTTATTTTCCATTATTAATTCCCCAGACTCACTTTTTATAGGACCAACGCTCACTTTGTTAACTCTTTTCTTTTTTAAATATCTATAGAAACTCTTACTATCTGTTTTTATATTTCTAGCTAGCTTTCTCTCGTACTCTAATTTAACATCAGGCAGAGCAGCCCTTAAGTGACAAGAGGCCTGGACAAAACGTAAAAATTCAGCCTCAATCAATTTCTGGGATAAAGGTAAATTTTTTAGCCATTTTCTTTTGGTGAACACACTGAAGGAATCCTAACCCCCTCATTTGAGGTCATCATAGAAAGTTACAGCACGGAAGGAGGCCATTTCAGTCCATCGTGTCCGCGCCGGCCAACAAAGAGCTATCCAGCCTAATCCCACTTCCCAGCTCCTGGTCCGTGGCCCTGCAGGTTAGAGCATCCCAAGTGCACATCCAAGTACTTTTTAAATGTGGTTAGGGTTCCTGCCTCTACCACCCTTTCAGGCAGTGAGTTCCAGACCCCCACAGCCCTCTGGGTGAAGAAATTTCCCCTCAAATCCCCTCTAAACCTTCCCCAATTATTTTAAATCTGTGCCCCCTGGTTTTTGACCCCTCTGCTAAGGGAAATAGGTCCTTTCTATCCACTTTATCGATGCCACTCATAATTTTATACACCTCAATAAAGGTCTCCCCTCAGCCTCCTCTGTTCCAAGGAAAACAGACCCAGCCTATCCAGTCTTTCCTCATAGCTAAGATTCTCTACTCCCGGCAATATCCTTGTAAATCTCCTCTGTACCCTCTCTAGTGCAATCACATCTTTCCTGTAATGTGGTGACCAGAACTGCACGCAATACTCTAGCTGAGGCCTAACTAGTGTTTTATACAGTTGAAGCACAACCCCCCTGCTCTTGTATTCTATGCCACGGCTAATAAAGGCAAGCATTCCGTATGCCTTCTTAACCACCTTATCTACCTGGCCTGCTACCTTCAGGGATCTGTGGACATGCACTCCAAGGTCCCTTTGTTCCTCTACACTACTCAGTGTCGCCACACCAAATGAGCATGTATATTTAAAAATCATTAAAGTTGGCTTTTACGGCCGAGTTAAGAATCAGTACATTATCGAGTGCTTTTCAGGTTCTATTTTTTGCGTCAAAAAAATGGAGGAAATGAAATCGGCAGCGAAGAGAATTGGACCCCTCAAAAATATTTAATATAATAATCGTCAACTCTTTGAAACATCAAGAAAACAAGTAGTCAATAAAAAGGCACTCAAGCTAAATGACAATACACCATAATTTATACTGTTCACACACACATTTATGGACGTCAATGCCCTCTTTAATGTGACTAAATGTTGGATGCACATGTGACTTCAACATGTAGCCATTTATTTATCAGAATTCGGCAAGTTGAAAAAACCTCCCAGAAAGGGCAAAACTATGCAAAATGCGTGTCAAACAGTAAATTATACATATGGGCCCGTAATTTGCAGTCAGCGCCGAAGCGACAGCGATCGCTGCTGACCTCGAAGAAAGCTGCCCACAGAAATCTTGCGATCTCTGTGGTGAGAACTTTAGCTTCCTCAACGTGAATTTGATTGTAGCGCTGTCAATAGGGGAATGCCAGCGAACAGCAGCAGTGATGTCATCAAGCTGTCTAAGTAGCCAATCACATTGACGAATTCTCAGACAGCAAATCAGGAAATAAAAAGCACCGATTATCTGCACTTTAAAAATGTTAGAGACCGAGATAAAGATTGGGGCATACACATGGGGTTAAGGTAGAAGCTGAAATATCATGAACAAATTTAAAAAAATATATTTTAAAAATGTTGTAATTATCATAATGGAGAAATTATATTCCACAAATAAAAAAAATTAGCTTTTCAGGGCCATGAACAGTTGTTCAGCAGTCAATACGCTGTTAAAACCCCAGTTACACCTATTCCAACAAGGCTTAACATTTAATGGGGTGTTTAACAGCGATATTAACACGGAAAAGCTCAAGTTGTGTCAATTCCACTAACTTCACTGATTGCTGGGGGCGGGGGGCCAAAGCGCAGCCTGTGGCAGAGCAGGGATTGACTGAACCAAACTTCAGGATTTCCGCGTTTAGCTGCGCACGGCCAGTTTCAGAGGGGTAATCACGGCAAACTCAGACAGTTCGCAGTCATTACCCACCGCAAAATCCTGCCCATGATTTCTATCCCCAAGTGTGGCTGATCTTGTACAACAAGGATCTGATGGGATGCAGTGGCATTGATAGATTAACAACCAATATACAATCACACAATAACCATGTAGTGCAGAAAATATTTCTTATTTGCAGACAATAGAGTCCAGAGACGCACGCACATTACCAGGCAGGATTGGGGGTAGAAAAATTGTGGATAGTGAAGGTTTTTGGAGGCAAAGTCAGGGGAGGGGTGAAAATTGCTTAACAAACCCAAGAGCAAGCAGCAGCCCTGGGCCCCCAAACACAGACAAAGTAGTTCTCAGCACCTATAAACAATCAGAGCTTGGGGAGGGCTGCTTAGCATGAATATGTGGCAATCCAGAGGCCTGGACTAGATCGAGAGACATGAGTTCAAATCTCACCACAGCAGCTGGGGAATTTAAATTCAGTTAATTAAATTTTAAAAATCTGGAATATAAATCTATCAGTAATGGCGACCATGAAACTACCGGATTGTTGTAAAAATCCATCTGGTTCACTAATGTTCTTTAGGGAAGGAAATCTGCCATCCTTACCTGGTCTATATTTGACTCCAAACCCACAGCAATGTGGTTGACTCAACGAGCAAACCACTCAGTTGTATAAGGCAGTTCACCACCACCTTCTCGAGGGCAATTAGAGATGGCAATAAATGCTGGCCTTGCCAGTGCCGCCCACATCCCATGAATGAATTTAAAAAAACACCATGTAGAGCCAGACTCCACACACAACTCAAGTAGACCACTCCGTTGAGGAGAAAAATTGCCATGTTTCGGACAGTTCAAATCACTTATGAGGACATATAACAATCCAAAAGATTCACCTCTCGATAGCTCAGCACTCTCTCTGCACTGCACAGCCAAGTGCCAGCCTAGATTACATGCTCAACTCTCTGTATTGGGGTTTGAACCCATGGCCTTCTTTCAGAGATGGGAGTGCTACCCCCAAGTCAAGGCTGACAATAGTATGGATATTTCATTGATTTCCAGTTCAAATGTATTAAAGTGCCACTAATACCATATCACAGAAATGAGAATTTAAAAAGTTTTTTGAAAAATTTATATCTTCAAATGAAAACCAGTTACAGGAAAATAAAAATTAAACGCCTCAAAACAAAAATAAAACCCTCGTCTTCAAAATGGTTATCAATCAGGGGGCTTTTACTCACCAGAAGCTAAAGCTTCGGTCTCTGTAGATGGCACTTTATGGATTTTCCCCGTTTTGTAGACAAAACTTCCTTCTACCACCTTGAAGTCGAGGTATCGGGTGACTTCTGTGTAAAGCAGCATCTTAACAAGCTGGCCTGAGAAGACAACCATTAACAGCCATATAGAATATGCAGGATATCCCAGTAACACACTGAAAATACAACATCTGAGATATGGTCCATGTCCTAGCACACGTTTCCCAATCAGTAAGGCTGATTGCAAGTGCACAGCTGCACTTGTGCCTGAAGGAACAGACACGTTTATTATCTGCTGGCCTCATAGAAGGCAACTCAATTCTGCTAAATTTTAGGGAGTGGGAAAGGCAGTTTAGTCATGGGTTTCTGTGATTCTCATCCCTGTTGCACCAGTGTGGAGGAGCGGAAGGGGCTGCGAGGTGGGTATTTGGTTGATAAGTACATCACTTCAATATTAAAAAGACTTGCATTTATATAGCGCCTTTCACGACCACCGGATGTCCCAAAGCGTTCGACAGCCAATGAAGTACTTTTTGAAGCGTAGTCACTGTTTGACCCCAAAATGAGCTTCCGACCACATATCCGCAGCATAACAAAGACCGCCTACTTCCACTTGTGTAACATCGCCCGTCTCCGCCCCTTGCCTCATCTCATCCGTTGCTGAAACCCTCATCCATGCCTTTGTTACCTCTAGACTTGACTATTCCAATGCACTCCTGGCTGGCCTCCCACATTCCACCCTACGTAAACTTGAGGTCATCCAAAACTCAGCTGCCCATATCCTAACTCACACCAAGTCCCGTTCACCCATCACCCCGGTGCTCGCTGACCTACATTGGCTCCTGGTTAAGCAGCACCTCGATTTCAAAATTCTCATCCGTGTTTTCAAATCCCTCCATGGACTTGCCCCTTCCCTATCTCTGTAATCTCCCCCCCAAGAGATATCTGCGCTCCTCTAATTCTGCCCTCGAGCATCCCTGATTATAATCGCTCAACTTTTGGTGGCTGTGCCTTCTGTTGCCTAGGCCCTAAGCTCTGGAATTCCCTGCCTAAACCTCTCCGCCTCTCTACCTCTTTTAAGACGCTCCTTAAAACCTACCTCTTTGACCAAACTTTTGGTCACCTGCCCTAATTTATCCTTAGGTGGCTCGGTGTCAAATTTTGTGTCTTAAAATACTCCTGTGCAGCACCTTGGGACGTTTTACTACGTTAAAGGCGCTATATAAATACAAGGACTGTAGGAAATGTGGCAGCCAATTCGCACACAACAAGCTCCCAAAAACTGCAATGTGATAATGACCAGATCATCTGTTTTAATGATGTTGATTGAGGGATAAATATTGGCCAGGACACCGGGAATAACTCCCCTGGCTCTTCTTCAAAATAGTGCCATGGGATCTTTTACGTCCATCTGAGAGAGCAGACAGGGTCTCTTTTAATGTCTCATGCAAAAGACGGCACCTCCGACAGTGCAGCGCTCCCTCAGCGCTGCACTGGAGTGTCAGCCTAGATTTTTGTGCTCAAGTCTCTGGAGTGGGACTTGAACCCACAACCTTCTGTCTCAGAGGAGAGAGTGCTACCCACTGAGCCACAGCTGACACATACAGAGTATATCTTCAATGATTTATGTTTAGGTGCTGGCTCACCTTAGTGAGAACACTGCTATCTTACATGGGGAGTGCTAGAGCCAGCCGTTGGAAACTTGGATCAAAAGGAGGACCGCTGGTATGGGCAGCCCAGTAATTACTGCACTAAAGCCACGGATCTTCATCAACTGAAAGAGAAATGAAATTCGGTACTAGCTTTTGCCCATAACTTTCAGAAGCAAAAGTGTGTGAATATAAACACGGGGGATGTTAGTGTTGGGGAAGGAAATATATTCCTCCAACTTATTGCATTTAGCAGCACCTTTGACCAATCGATACAGAATAAAGCTCCCTCTGCTGTATGCTCAGTAATGGATACCAAATCACAACAGCACCCTCTACTGCACCACTGCCGTCTCCTACGCCACCCACGTTGTGGCCTCAGAAGGAGATTGAGATTATGGGCAGATTTGTGCCGTGTACTCAATACTAGAGCATTAGATTGAGACTGCACATTTAACTCAGGGCCCTGACCAGTAACAAGAGAATTGAGTCTTTCATCCCATTATTCTGGACGAAATTCAAACCCAGGGTACAGAAAAAGAAAAGATCCTACATTCATTTCTAGGAGATAACATGCTTTAGGACAGCCAAAGTACTTCATACACAATTAATTACTTTGAAGTGCAGTCACTGTTGCTTTGTTAGTGAAATGTGCCATTCTTCACATAGCACACTCCTATAAACAAACAACAAAGTGACAAATGACCAGCAAATTGTCTTTTTGGCAGTGTTAGTTGAGGGAGAACCATACCAGAACTCTCCACTCTTCAAACAGTGCCATGGGATCTTTAACATCCGTCTGAACAGGCAGATGGGATCTTGGTTTAACACCTCATCCACCTCCAACAATGCAGCATTCCCTCAGTACTGTACTGGAGTGTCAGCTTACATTATGGGCTCGAGTGCTGGGTTGGGACTTGACCCCTCTGACTCCGAGGCAAGTGGGCAGCCAACTGTACACTACGGCAGCGTTCTAAGTTAATGCACCCATCACCTGTCCTTATAGTTTGAATGTCTTTTAATTGCAGCTGTGACATTTCATTTTCATATATTTAAAATGAATAAAATAATGTCATTACCATTTGCCATAAGGAATTTGGGTATTAGATCTACATTCCAATCCCTGCCTCTTCCCATAGATTCCGGAGGACCCCCAGCAACCTTGAACCTTTTAAACAGCTAAAAGAAAAGGAAAACATATTTAGTTGCATTTTCTTGGGTGGCTTTTTATACCCAGTGCAGTGTTGCGGGCTTTACAATTTTTTGTATTGAGGGCTGCAATCCCAATTTGAGGTCCACTCCACTAATGTGCATTGATGTAGCGCCTTTCACGAACTCAGGACTTCCCAAAGTGCTTTACAGCCAATTAAATATAGTCACTGTTGTAATGTAGGTAATGCAGCAACCAATTTTGTGCACAGCAAGGTCCCACAAAACACCAATTGTGATAATGAACAGATAATCAGTATTTTTAGTGATGGTGGTTGAGGGATAAATATGGACTTGGACACCGGGGAGAATTCCCCTGCTCTTCTTCAAAATAGCACCATGGGATCTTTTACGTTCACCCAAGAGGGCAGACGGGGCCTCAGTTTAACGTCTCATCCGAAAGACGGCACCTCTGACAGTACTGAGGGAGGAGCCCTGCACTGAGGTACCTAGTACTGCATTACTACACTGGACTGTCAGCCCAGATTATGTATTCTAGAGGGGACTTGAACCCACAACCTCCGACTCAGAGGCGAGAATGCTACCCACTGAACCACAGCCGACACCTCACTGAAGCCATGGCCTGCAATTCCTTACAGCAAGATCCAAATTTCAATTGTACCACTGGTGTGCACTTGCTGAATGATGGCCAGGCACTTCCCAATGGAAAAGCAAAAAGATCGAACAGCTCTATAAAAAAGTTCTACTTTAGCAGGGCCTGTTTCAGTTCAGTTGTCCCAGAGAAGCTGAGAATTTAGTCCCCTAATAGCATTCCCTTCCTTCTTTGGCTGGATAGCAAGAGGAGGAGGAGAGAATAAACAGCATTGAATCCCAAGTCTGTTAATATTCCACAGCCTGACAGGAGGCCTAATGGCACAAGGAGCAGCCAATCTACCGAGAGCCATGGGTGAAGGGGAAGGGTGGCGAGTGGTGCCTGAGCTGTATTATTAGTAACACTGCATTGTTGTGACTCTCAGCGCTATCCATCCACATGCTACAGCGACTAGATTTCCACAGCTTTCTCGTGTAAGTACGCGAGCTTGTGGACAGTAACCAGAAGCAGGATTCCTTCGTAAGTCTCCTCACATTTGTACTTGTCCTCCTTTGTTCCTGTGTGCCAGAAGTGTAATTGCACCAATAGAAACATAAAATTAAATCACAATAATTATACCTTTCTAAAAAGCATAGAAATAATTGCAGCAGTCAGACCTGGTCGAGACCAATGAACCTCATTACGTGTGCTACTCTGAAACTGGTTCTATGCACTGGGAACCATAACCTTAGTAATGACTAACAGCCCAAAGGAAAATGAGCATCTCCTCCTTGTCCTGCTTCACTAGACTGGTAATATCCAAATTATAAAATCAATGAAACCGGTGAATGATCTGCGTTTAGGACACCTCTCTCTCTCTCGGCACAACGATGTGAACCGACAGAGAAAATTTTGCAAAAGTACACTCACCTGAAAGAGAAAAACAAATTTGGCATTTTGGGTAGGACTTTTCATTTGAACCAGCAAAGTCAGTATGGAGAAATCCCTTCATGTAATTGACGGGAGTAGACAACAGTACTGAGATCACGAGGCAGAAAGAGAGAGGGGAGAGGATACAACAGGCAGAAATCATGTGTGAGATACTTTTACAAGGAGGTAGCAAAAGGATTTAATTGTCTATGGATAAATTATAAAATGTTGGAAAGTGCTGCATACAGGAGAAGGATCAACTGATACTGCATCTGCTACAACATTCACCATCCCAGCAGTTACTACAGGGGCTGTGCAGACTGTTGTCCGAACAGGCAGTTCCAAGTAGGAGGACGACAATACCCCTTAAGACCACGTCCATTTTAAAAAGACAAAATGAAAAACAATATCTGCTTACATCCTCCAATGGAGTTATCGAAGCACTTTCTCCTCCATAGTAAGAATTCCGGTCCATATGCAACACCTTCTTCCCGTTCACCGACATGATACCAGACAAGATACATTCCTTCGAAACAAAACAGATAAGTAGAATGAAACACCTGAGCTGCGGGGTTAAAATATGAGCGAGAGAGCATTTATGTAATGTTTTACCACATCCTCAGGACCCCGCAAAGCACTTTACATCCAAACAATTACTTATTCGAGTGCAGATTAGTTATATGATCATGCATGGCTGGCAATTTGTGCACAGCAAGATCCCACACAAACAGCTAATTAGATTAATAACCAGTTGATTGGTTTTATTTTGGTGCTGGTTGAGGGATGAATGTTAACTAGGACACCAGGAGAACTCCTGGGCAAAGGTGGAACTGAGAGCTCTCGGACAGGAAATGCTGAAGGACGTTCAGCATGTGGTACGATTGGAATTGCGAAACAATGAAATTGTTAAAGAATAAAATGAATCTATCTGTGGGGGGGGGGGGGGGTGGTGTTGGAGAATTGATATTGACATTGCATCCTTCTTTGAATAATGATGAGTGATATTTTACACCCATGGTCTTGGTTTAACACCTTATCCAAAAGATGGCAGCTGCAATGATGCAGCACTGCCTCAGTGTCAACCTAGATTACGTGCTCAAGTCCAGGAATGGGGCTCGATTCCATTAACATTCTTCACCTCACTATCTGTTCTTCAGTGGAAGCCCACCCTCCATTGCTAAATCTGCTTCTAAAAAGCTCTTGAGCCAATTTCTCCCCCTCAAAAACTCTCAACTCTACATAAATCCAAGCCTAACCAAGATTTGAATACCGTTACTATATAAATGCAAGTCTTTCTTTCATAGAAACATAGAATCTAGGAGCAGGAGCCTCCTCTGGAAGCCCTATTCTATTCCTGGATAGGATACAAGAATCAAAAATGTGTCAGCTGATGGGTAAGCCATCTCTCACCTTTAGCCTATTTTTTTCCCCCATATGGACTGCAGTGCTCATGGATTTTTGTCAGTGTTTAATGAGAACTCCTCATGTAGAGACGCAGTTGGTCCCAGTGTAGACTACAGGTGTAGTAGTAAACTGAGCAACAAACTGATTATTTACATTTCGTTCAACTAAAAGCTGTCAAATCAATCGTCAGTAGCACCATCAGTTTACACGAGAGTGCTGTGCCACAGACTGGTCATGTGTGTCCATGGTTTCACCCCACCGCCCCCCCCCCCCAACATACGGTGAATTCTCAACCATGGCCATGGTCTCCGGTGGAGATGCTGAACTGTGGTGAGGCAATTCCCCACCAGGTAGGAATGAGGAGGGTGGGGAATAGAGAGAATCATACTGCGCTGTGCTTGCATTCCTCCTTTACAGCTGCTTACACAGAAGGGCTTTAGGAGAAGGTTCATGGAGCATACAGGAAGGGAAATGCCAGCATGCACTGGGGGACTGGCAATCCACTAACTAAATTATTTGAATGTGGAACCCAAAAGACACCAATTTTACCTATCCCCACCCCCGTTGTATACAAATACACTTTGTGATGACACAAATTGCATGCGAAACCAATTCAAACATGGCCGACTTGTTCAAGTAACACACAGCTGAGCTGTAAGCATCTCAGGTTCTGGAAAGGCAATGCTGAGCCGTGAAAGAAAGAGAACTTGCAGCTTACACATCCTCAAGACATCCCAAATCTTAGCCAATGAATTACTTTTGCAGTGAAGTCACTATTGCTATGTTGGTAAGTGCAGAAAGAAAGATGAATGACCAGTTAAGCGGTATTGGTGGCATTGGTCAAGATTTAAATGTTGACCAGGACACAGAATTCCCTGCCATGGGGTCTATTACATCCACCTGAACAGGCAGACGCAGCCTTGGTTTAACGTCTCAGGCGAAAGATGGAAGTCCAGACAATGAAGTACTGAAACATCATCAAGATTTATGTACTCAATTCCTGGAGTGAAGCTTAAACCCACAACCTTCTGACTCAGAATAAAGAGTGCTACCAACTGAGGGTGCTGGAACAGTTCAACACTTCTAGGCTTCGGCTTTCAACCAGCCCAAAAATGATAAGGAGATAAAATAACTCTCGCTCGGACTTTGAAGAAATCTCAGCCTTGCTAGTAGCAGATGTGAGCCCATAGTTTAAAAATGTCCGTAACTCAGCATTAGAGAGATCATAAAGATGCCCACTTTGAGAAACCAATGTTAGTGTGGTGGAAATAGGAAAAAAAAGCCAATCAGTTCTTTCCCTTCAGAAGAATGAGAGGCGATCTTATTGAAACATATAAGATTGTGAAGGGGTTGGATCGGGTGGATGCGGGGAGGATGTTCCCGATGACGGGTGAGACTAGAACTAGGGGACATAGTCTTAGAATAAGGGGCTGCTCTTTCAAAACTGAGATGAGGAGGAACTACTTCACTCAGAGGGTGGTAGGTCCATGGAATATGCTGCCACAAAAAGCTGTAGAAGCTACATCATTAAATAAATTTAAAACAGAAAGAGACAGTTTCCTAGAAGTAAAGGGCATTAAGGGTTACGGGGAGCGGGCAGGAATTTGGACATGAGTCTAGGTTCGGATCGGTCATGGCCCTGTGGGTAGTGGAGCGGGCCCAGGGACCGTGTAGCATGATTCTGCTCCTATTTCGTGTGTGCAATTCTGTTAGATGCAGGAGATGGTTCTGTGATAGTAGATTGGCGGTTAGGATCAGATCAGCCATGATCTTATTGAATGGCGGAGCAGGCTCGAGGGGCCGATTGGCCTACTCCTGCTCCTATTTCTTATGTTCTTATGTTCTTAAATATTTTATTTATAATTTTTCTGCAATGCTCTAACTACCATGACATATCCAATGCAAGTAAATGAATAAAAACTGCCAACACAAGTCTCAAACCAGGATCCAGACTAATAATACAAAAGCAAAATACTGCAGATGCTAGAAATCTGAAATAAAAACAGAAAATGCTGGAAATACTGAGCAGGTCAGGCAGCATCTGTGGAGAGAGAAACAGAGTTAATGTTTCAGGTCAATGGCCTTTCATCAGAACTGGAAAAAGTTAGGGATGCAACAGGTTTTAAGCAAGTACAGAGGCAGGGAAAGGGAGGGGGGTGGGAGGAAAGAATAAAAGGGAAGGTCTGTGACAGGGTGGAAGGCAGAAGAGATTAAATGACAAAAGGGATGATGGTGCAAGGCAAAAGGGGGTGATAATGGGACCAGTAAAGAAACAAAAAAAGGAGTCTAGAAGAAGTGTAAATGGGAATAGCAGAATCAACAGCTGCCATCTGGGGGAAAAAAATGGGGGCAGAGGTTATGATCTGAAATTGTTGAACTCGATATGGAGGCTGTAAAAGTACCTAATCGAAAGAGGAGGTGCTGGCTCATTGTGTACTTGGATCATTTAGGTTCTCTTGACTATTGGCTCAAACAAACACAGTGCAACAGTTTGATCAGGTCCCTCAAATGACACAACCAAATTATAGTTTTCGGTCTCTTCATTGGTCTAAAAAAAAAGCCTTTAGGGCTGATTTTTGAGCCAATTAGGATCAGATTTAAAACTTTAAATAAAGCCAGAAAGTGCTGGAAAACTAAAGACATTGTTAACGTTTCACACGGGACCCTTCATTGAAACGGTTCTGGAATGTCTTCTGCCTTTCTGGTGCTGACTGACCTGCTGTGTATTTCCACCCTTCTTCCACTGGCTCAAATGTAACCAGCTTTAATAACTTACATTGTGACCAGTACAATGAACAAAAATAACCCCCAAAAAGGTCTCATGGTGGTACAGTGCATTAGTCCTTCAAGGTACTGCGTCATGGAATGGTATGACACAAGTTCACACTCACAATGCCCTACAGGGCAAGTTCCTGACCCCAGCTACCCTGGTGTATTGAAGAGCCAAATGGATCTAAAGTGCTCTGCTGCAGGAAAGATGCAAATGTCAGGCAGTCAGTCAACCTGCCCCATTCTTGCACACTTCATCAGTGCATTTTTTTGTTGTCAGTCTTCAATGGAGATCTTGGAGGAGGCTTCCAGCTGCTACTGGAATAGGCCACCAGCCTGGTCTCTTGGCAAGAAAAGGTGAGTTATACAAAGAGATTCAAGGAGGGGAAAAAGAGGAAATTAAATAATAAAGAGCATGCTTGTGGAGATCTGGTTAATGCCAGCCTTATGATGCAGGAATCAAATCAGAACTGGCTTAATAGTAGATTTCAAATCTTTCAATGGAAAATCCTCACATTCCCCTCAATTTATAACACTTAAAAAGATATTGTACTTGACATATCTATAAATACTAATGACAGGCAAGGCCATTTTAGTCACGGAGATGGTAACCTAGAGGCTACAGGAGCGGATTAAAGTGGCTTAATTGTCACTGTGTATTTAGAAAAATGAGAACAGAGGTCCTGGGAACCAGTATAAACACAGAGCTGATGTGATTATGATGCAGTGATGCACTTAATAACGCCAGCTGTTTCCAGTGCTGACCTTTGCAATACACTGAATGAAGGATGCAGGAAAATCTGCTTCCATTGCATCCCTTCCTAGGAGGGATGATGTAAAACTGTATTATACAGTCGAACTGTTCTTGGAAATAGAATGTTTTCCCCCTTCCAATTTCCTCCCCTCCTCTTGAAGATCCTGACTACTGCTGGGGTACAGTTCCAAAGGCAGCAGGTGCCTTCTGGTATCTTATCCGCGTGGCCACCTTCATACTTGAACCACAGTGTCAGCCGTGGCTCAGTGGGTAGCACACTCGCCTCGGAGTCAGAAGGTTGTGGGTTCAAGTCCCACTCCAGGGACTAGAGCACATAAATCTAGGCTGACACTCCAGTGCAGTGCTGAGGGAGTGCAGCACTGTCGGAGGCGCAGTCTTTCGGATGAGACGTTAAACCGAGGCCCCTTCTGCTCTCTCAGGTGGACATAAAGATCCCATGGCACTATTTCGAAGAGGAGCAGGGGAGTTATCCCCGGTGTCCTGGCCAATATTTATCCTTCAACCAACATAACAAAAATAGATCATCTGGTCAACATCACATTGCTGTTTGTGGGAGCTTGCTGTGTGCAAAAATATTTCATTGACTGTAAAGTGCTTTGAGACGTCCGGTGGTCGTGAAAGGCGCTATATAAACGCAAGTCTTCCTTTCTTCTAAAATGTAGGCAGGCTATTCAACTTCAGGGAGCATTATTGTCAAGCTCAATCCACATGCAATGCTCGTCCACACAAACACTTTCCACCCAAGGTCACTGAATAGCTGTTGAATGGCTTTTGCTGGGAAGGGGATGCAGGTTGAACTCGACGATAATGCTCAATCCACACACAATGTCCTAGCTGAGTTTTCCCCCCCGTCCTTCCTTCCCTAGCCCTAGGGACACAGATGCCAAAAGTTAAATATGATTTCTCGTGCTGCGATAAAATGACACCCTTAAACCCCAACTGGCTTCAGATTGACTTGCTGTGTAGAGAAGAGCAAGCAGAAGCGAGCACACGTGCAGAGAACATGCAGGAACTTTGTGTATTTGCCCACAAGCCACCTGGCTTTCCCCCGATTGAGACCACCTAACACAGCACAGGCCAGAGATGGATTCTAGGACATTCTGGCCTGTATGGCTTTGTACAACACCATAAAATGCAGTTATCCACTAAGCCACTGGGAGAAACTGAAGACTTCTGCTTAAATGCCTCACCACCATTTTCAAAAACAGACAGTAAGACTAGTTTATCCTCTGGGACCATCACCCCAGAAGCTCATTTATAGATTAATGAGTGATTAATCCCTATCAATGTACTGTCTTAAATCTGGGTAAGAAATTGTCTGAAGGTTAGATAGCAGCAGGTACTAGTTACATCAGGGCAGGGGATGGTTTGGAAGAGGTGCCAAGCTAAGTGCTGTAGCAATCAGTATTGATACCCTACTGTTCTTAGTTTACATCAATAACTAGGATTCAAGAAACTCAAGCTAATTAGTTCAACTTGATTTCCAAATAGAGAGGACGTTGAATCTGAGGAAGCAGCTCAGGAACCACAAAATAAATTGGTCAAAATATGCAAGTGGGAGGAACAGCAGCAGATGAAATTTAATAAAGACAATCAAGTACTGCACACAGGAGGAAAGAACACAACATGCATGCTCCATGAATAGTGTTGAAATAGTTACAGACAAAGTGAAGATAGATCTAAATCTTTGGAATGGGGCTTGCACTCATGACCTTTTGACAAAGGCAAGAGTGCTACCAGCAAACCAAGGCGTACACCTTTTTCAGTCATTTCCTATTGTGGAATTTGGATGTGTGCAAGTTGGCTGCCACATTTGCCAATATAACAGCCGTAAGTGCACCTCAAAAGTAATTAATTGGTTGTGAACGTGTTTTAGGAAATCCTCAGGACAAGACACAAATGCAATTTTTTTCTTTTCTCTTTCTTGCACAAAATTAGAGACCCATGCTCAAAGAGGTTAATGGGCCAGTTTTATACCCTTCTCATCACCTCATCCAATACGACAGTATGAGTGAACAACACAAGTTCTGAGGCACTACCACAACACATTAGTACCAATTAGGAATAACCTGTCTGCTTACCGAGGTGATGGAGGTTAGTTCTGGGGAATGGAATACTTTCCACTTACGGCAACTCTTATGAGCATCAAGTACTCCGTCAGCAATATGCACAGGTTAGTTTCCTCTACTTTGCCCAACAATGTATCTCAGAAACCAATGCCAACCTCAGAAACCAATGCCAACCTCAGAAGAGCACCCTTGAGTGCACCAGTGTGACTCCCCCACCAACCAATCTTACACCCGAGTGAAATTGCCAAATGTTTAACAAGGATTCACAAGACATTTTTCTTGACCCAGAGGTGTTCACTCTAAAAAGTGTCTTTTGAAGCAAGGGGGCAGAATGACACAAATAGCGAAACAATGTCCTTGCATTGCCAGTGTCAGTGAATGCAGCGGTTGTTAAAACATACTTGCGTCAGAGACTCCTATACATACTGACGCACATCAAGAACGAACTGTTCCAACTTCTGAAACAGTCAGTTTAACTTCGATCATAGCATTTATTAAAAATCAATATATAGCAACAGACGCAACATGGTCAGTCAACAAATACAAAAACAGAATTCTCAAGACAGTGCGCAGTGTGTTAAAGCCAGCACCAGACAGACAGAAATCTGATTAGTTCACAGATCCCATTCAAACATCCAGTTTGAAAATCTGTAATCTACTACGACAAGTTTGTATCATCACCAGCTGACTTCCTTGGGCATTGCTCATGCAGCACGACTATAATGTTTAGCTGCCGGCTTGGACTGTTCCTTTAAAGCCATTGGCCAGGCGCTCCTCGTGGTCTAGAGAGGTCCAGAGATCAATTAGAGGCTAATTATTGTTGTTGAAAGTTTCAAAGATTGGCAGCTACTTGGCTTCTCCCTTCATGCATGCGAGATGGTTTCCTGGATCAGTATGTGGAGGAACTAACCAGGGAAAAGGCTATTCTGGATCTGGTACTGTGTAATGAGAAAGGGCTAATCAATAATCTTGTGGTAAAGGGGCCTTTAGGGACAAGTGACCATAATATGATTGAATTTTACATTAAGTTTGAGAGTGATGTAGTCCAATCTGAAACTAAGGTCTTCAATCTAAACAGAGGAAACTACAGTACAAGGGTATGAGTAACAAGTTGGCCATGGTAGATTGGGAGACTACACTAAAAGGTATGAAGGTGGACATACAACGGCTAACATTCAAGGAAATAATGCATAATTTGCAACAAACATATATTCCTCGAGGGCATAAAAACCCAAAAGGAAGAGTGATCCAACCATGGCTAACAAAAGAAATTAAAGCTAGTATTAAGTCAAAGGAGGACGCTTATAAAGTTGCTAGAAAAAGCAGTCAGCCTGAGGATTGGGATCTTTTTAGAAATCAGCAAAGGGGGACCAAGAAATTGATAAAGAAAGGGAAAATGGAATATGAGCACAAACTAGCGAAAAATATAAAAGCGGATTGTAAAAGCTTCTATAGGTATGTGAAAAGGAAAAGACTGGCGAAGGTAAATGTAGGTCCTTTACAGTCAGAGACGGGAGAATTTATAAATGGGGAATGAGGAAATGGTAGAGAAATTAAATACTTTGTTTGTGTCTTCACAGAGGAAGACACAAAAAACCTCCCAGAAATACGAGAAAACCAAGGGTGTGACGAGAATGAGGAACTGAAAGAAATTAGTAAAAAAACAGTACTAGCAAAATTAATGGGACTAAAAGTCGATAAATCCCAAGGACCAGATGACCTACATCCTAGGGTTTTGAAAGCGGTGGCCATTGGGATAGTGGATGCATTGGTTGTCATCTTCCAAAATTCTATAGATTCTGGAACGGTTCCTGCAGATTGGAGGATAGCAAATGTAACCCTGCTATTTAAGAAAGGAGGGAAGAGAGTAAATGGGGAACTACAGACCTGTTAGCCTCACATCAGTAGTTGGGAAAATGCTGGAATCTATTATAAAGGGTGCAATAACTGGGCACTTAGAAACTAATAGTAAGATTGGGCAGAGTCAACATGGATTTATGAAAGGGAAATCCTGTTTGACAAACCTATTGGAGTTCTTTGAGGATGTAACTAGTGGAGTAGACAAAGGGGAACCGGTAGATGTGGTGTATCTGGATTTTCAGAAGGCCTTCGATAAGGTCCCACACAAGAGATTGGTGATCAAAATTAAGGCACATGGAATTGGGGGCAATATACTAGCATGGATTGAGAATTGGTTAACAGACAGAAACCAAAGAGTAGGGATAAACGGGTCTTTTTCAGGATGGCAAGCTGTGACTAGTGGGGTACCGCAAGGATCGGAGAGCTTGGGCCCCAACTATTCACAATCTAAATCAATGATTTGGATGAGGGGACTAAATGTAACATTTCCAAATTTGCTGATGACACAAAGCTAGGTGGCAGTGTCAGTTGCGAAGAGGATGTGAAGAGGCTTCAAGGGGATCTCAACAGGCTCAGTGAGTGGGCGAGAACATGGCAGATGGAATATAATGTGGATAAATGTGAAGTTATCCACTTTGGTAGAAAAAACAGAAAGGCAGAGTATTTCCTAAATGGTGAAAGATTGGGGAATGCAGATGCTCAAAGAGACCTGGGTGTCCTTGTACATGAGTCACTGAAAGTGAATGTGCAGGTGCAGCAAGCCATTAGGAAGGCAAATGGTATGCTGACCTTCATTACAAGAGGATTTGAGTACAGGAGTAAAGAAGTCTTACTCCAATTATATAGGGCCTTGGTGAGACCACACCTGGAGTACGGTGTACAATTTTGGTCTCCTTACCAAAGGAAGGACATACTTGCCATAGAGGGAGTGCAACGAAGGTTCACGAGATTGATTCCTGGGATTGCGGGACTGTCATATGAGAAGAGATTGAGTAAACTAGGCCTTTATTCTCTTGAATTCAGAAGAAAGAGGGGATCTCATTGAAGCATGCAAAATTATTACAGGGCTTTGATAGGGTGGATGCTGGGAGAATGTTTGCCTTGGCTGGGGAGTCCAGAACCAAGGGCCACAGCCTCAGGATAAAGGGTAGGCCATTCAGGACTGAAATGAGAAGAAATTTCTTCAGAGGGTGGTGAATCTTTGAAATTCTCTACCCCAGAGGGCTGTGGAGGCTCAGTCATTGGGTATATTCAAAACAGAAGTCGATAGACCTACTCCTGCTCCTATTTCTTATGTTCTTATGTTCATCATCTCGGCTTACTTCAAGGTCAGAAAAAGCAGGAAATACTAGGACAGGTGGCCAAAAGCTTGCTCAAAGAGGTAGGTTTTAAGGAGAGTCTTGAGAACAGAGAGGTGGTGAGATGGAAAGATTTAGGGAGGCAATTCTGAGACGGCTAAAGGCATGGCTGCCAATGGTGGGGTGAAGAGTGTTGGATGCACAAGAGGAAGGAATGCAGAGCTCTTACACTGGATCACCTGGTTAGCTCATGGTCAGAAGTACTATAATATGGTTTAGCTGTAGCATTCTGAAAATAAAGCATAGCCCAATTGTTTTATTTGGGTATGAATATCAAATAGTATTGAGCAAGTCGTGGCCTAATAAATTGGCAAAGGAACTTCAAATCTGGAGAATGGAATTTTCTGATTCACTCATTTTATGGCTGAAGAAGTGCAGGATTACAGTGTGGTACTGAGCTACATAAAGCAAAAAAAATGCAAACCCTCCTCCATAATCAGTCAGCTGACCTCAGCTCGATTGATGGCAGAGGTGCTACAATTGCCCTCAGTGCCTCTGGGGTAGGGAATGGGGAAGAGGTCAGCCTGGGTTCCTGCTCTTCACTGCAACACAGTAGTCCTTGCATGTACACAGATAGGACAAGAACAGGACCGCCTCCTACTGTCAAATAGCCTGCTGACATTCGATGTCTCATCTCATACGTGAAGTATGGTCACCTGGACGATGTACAAGATGACTGCCCCACCTCTGGAACCGCATTGAAACACAAGTCACCACTATCAGAAGGGATGGGGAAAAACCTGGGAAATGGGAGAGGCAGGAAGACAGCCAGTGCATTAAATAAATTCTAGTTACTAGTAGATCTCCATTGGTATTTCTTATGGTGACGGGGAAAGGATTACAGGAAGTAAATGCGACAATAGGAAATGCACACGATACACAAGACTTTTAAAATATTGTGGATATACAGGTCTCCAGCAAATGCATATCCCTTCTCATGGACCTATCATCTACCGCATTATTCTTTCCCACAGCAAATTCAGATTTAATTCAGGAATTTGAGCATTTCCAACAATACTCAGTTTGTGTATAAAGCCGACAAATAATCTTGTCCCATAAAATATGATCCTAACTTGCTTCTGTTTGATAATTCACAGAACCCCCCAAACCCTCAAGCAAAAATCAAACAGTGCAAATAACCTGTCATTGCTCAATCACCACAGTAAGAGATTTAATTTCCAAAACTGTTTACAGCAGGTGCAATATATCTACTTCATGGCAGAGTTTCAACATAGTTTAGTTAAAAGTTACACTTGAAAATGAGTGGTGCAAGTTGATGTAGCAGGATAGTCCAACAGAGCACCAACATGTGGTGCCACGGAATTGGAGAGGCACAGATTCAGTTCTTTGCCCTGCAGAGTCCTAAATCTCAGCAGTATCACTGTGCGAAGGCACTGAGTGGAGATAAGCCACTTTCTCGCGGTAAAGAAAAATCAGCAGGACAGTCATCTCCCCACCATCAGCTCAAAACACTGGCAAATCACCAACACCACTGAATCGGAACTATACAAGTTATACAATCATAGAATGATACAGCACAGAAGGAGGCTGTTCGGCCCATCGTGCCTGTGCCGGCTCTTTGAAAGAGCTCTCCAATTAGTCCGGCTCGTCCCTGCTCTTTCCCCATAACTCAGCAAAATTTTCCCCTTCAAAGTATTTATCCAATTCCCTTTCGAAAGTTACTATTGAATCGGTTTCCACTGCCCTTACAGGTAGCGCGTCCCAGATCACAACAACTCGCTGTGTTTCGGGCATGTTCTGATATCGACAGACCTGCTGAGTTTTTCCAGTTTTTAAGAATTAACCTTTCTTTAGATACAGAAATAATTGGGGACATAAACCAGCATTGTTACCCAATTCATGTGTTAGGGAGTCTCAAGACATTCAAAAACTGGACCATTTGATCCAAAACCGATGGGTATTAACCAAAGTTCCCTTCAAGCTGTCTGGACCTCCTGCGCAGCCAGCTCACCAGCTTTTAAATGCAAAAACAGCACGTGCGGATTTTTAATGGGCCGCCAAAAAAAAATTAGGGGCAACATTGGAACTAACCTTATCCCACCGCCCATATCCCGCTCACCCCCAGCTCCCAAACACACAGACACCCACTCTCTCACATGCACACAATCACACAGAAAATTTCTTCCTTCAATGCTTATTTTACTGTTTGTGGGTGAGTTTCGATCTTGTCCTCGCTATAAAGACTTTTAAGCAGCATTCTTAAATTTAAAAATTTCTCAAGTCTAGAATTGCTATTCCAAAGTCATCCTTTTGGAATTGCAGGAATTTGAGGGTGAAGGAAGTATGATAAGTGCTTGATTTAAACTTCTAGGCCAGAGGGATTAAAATGATAATCCATGAACCACCAATATACAATGAGATGTTAATCACTCATTAAAAAAATGCAGGAGAAAAAAACAAGTTAGCACATGCCAGACGAAATCTCCCTTTAATATGCATGTGGATTTGTGGAAACCATAATAAATTAGAAACACATCTACAATAAAACTGAAAATCTTAGACCTGCACACACTTCCTGTTTACAGAATTTAACTTCCTGTTTCTCGCACTTAGGGGTCAATCTTCCCCACCCCATTATCAATTCCCATGTCCACGCTTATAATCAAAAATAGCCGACGTAAACTGGTCATGCTGTACTAACACCCTCCCACCAATGGTTGCAATATAGCGCCTCAGTTTTGCATCTCCCAGCTTTTGCAAACTTTACACACCATGTGGAGTACACAGGAAATCAAATTTTAAAAAGCGATTGGGTTATTTGAGTATTAATTGCACAGATTTAAGGTAATTGGCAAACGAACCAGAGGGGAGATGAGGAGAAATGTTTTTTATGCATAGGGAATTGGATAAATACTTGAAAAGGAGAAATCTGCAGGGCTATGGGGAAAGAGCAGGGGAGTGGGACTAATTGGATAGCTCTTTCAAAGAGCCGGTACAGGCACAATGGGCCGAATGGCCTCCTTCTGCACTGCATGACTCTAATCCACTTAATACGCATCTTGGGGGTAGTAGAGAAACAGTCCTGGGTGCAAAAAGTGGGAAAGATTGCCATTCTCCCAGCACAGACACTGATGAGTGGAAAAGTTAAAATTATACTGTTGTATTTTTTTTTATATAAACGTGAAAGATATCCAAAAGGCCCTTCACAGAATAAGTGTAAGGAAAACAACATACTGAGCCAGGAAAGGAGAGATTAAAAAGGCTGATCAAAAGCTTGGTCAAAGGAACGGTTTTTGAGAAGGTTTTGAAAAGAAAAGGTGGAGAGATTTAGGCAGGGAATTCCAGAGCATAGGATCTAGAAGTCTGGTCCTGCCACAGTGGTGAGGCAAAGGGAGTGGAGGATGCACAAGGGGCCCAAGTAAGAGGGACAAAATATTTGGAGAAAACACAGGACCAGAGGAGGTTGTGGAGGTCGTGTAGATGAGGTCAAGGAGGAATGAGGGGGGAGAATTTTAATTTTCAAGCATTGGGAGACAGGGAGCCAACGTAAATCAGCAAGGACGGGGTGATGGGCATGCAGCACGATGCGGTATGGGATATGTGGAGCAGAGTTTTACCCAGGTATAGTTCTTCCCTCGCCTCCACAACACCAAAATGAAACAGTTGTTATAATGGCTGCCAACAGCAACCGTCAGAGCATTCGTTGGAACTCCAACTAATTGCACCATTGTTATTCCCTATGACTTGTTGTACCAATTTGTAGTCAGCTTTCTCCGTCTCAATAAACTGCTTTTGGTTTCACCCAACCACGCCCGTCACTCAATTACACTGTGGTAACAAAAAACAGTCAGTTCCCCGAGAAGGCGGCTATGAAATTCCCAATTACAAATTGCCTTATAAATCACTCACGGATATCCATTATTCCCCACGTACACTGATTAATTGCAAAGCAACTGTCAAATTCATGGCATTATGAATAATACATGGCCAGGGATACAATAGTGGTACATACACCTGAGTCATTCCTGTACATTATTAACCTAGGACTAATCAAGCACTCCTGATAAACCTACAGAGCATCTGCAAATTCTTTTTGTTTCTCATTAACGCCCAATTTTCCAATTGGCTGAGTTGACCGCACAAGTGAAGGGGGGTTACTTGATAATGAGAAGCGATGCCTGTGAGGCATCACAGGTGACAGGTAACAGTGACTTCAGGGCTGCAGAAAAATAATCGGCACAGGTAGATTACAAAGAGGAAGCGTCATGGTTTGTGATTCTTTGGCCATTTTTCCGCAGTAACAACATAAAAGCAGTTTGTGATATATATTCGGAGCAAAAGCTGCCTAAAAAGTGTTAGCTTTTCAGGACAGCCCTTCGCTGACTGGTGAATGCATTGGCTGGCGAGCAGCATTTAAAATGTGCCGTGTGCAGTTGTTTTGCACGGATCCCAAACCACAGCAACAACTGGCCATTCAGGAAGACGTCTAGCATCTTGATGTAGACAAACTCTTTTGAACGCTACTAGTCATCCACCACTTTAAACATCCACTCCCTCCACTACTGGCGCACCGTGGCAGCCATGTGTACTATCTACAGGTTGCTCTGCGGCACCACGCCAAGACTTCTTCAACAGCCTCTCCCAAACCCGCAACCTCCACCACCTAGAAGGTCAAGGGCAGCAGGTGCCCGAGAACACCATCACCTCCAAGTTCCCCTCCAAGTCACACACCATCCTGACTTGGACATGTATTGCCATTCCTTCATCATCACTGGATCAAAATCCTAGAACTCCCTATGTAACAACACTGTGGAACATCTTTACCAAATGGACTGCAACTGTTCAAGGCGGCGGCTCACCACCATCTTATCAAGGGCAACTAGGGATGGGCAATAAATGCTGGCCTTGCTAGCAATGCCCACAGCTCAAGAACGAATATTAAAAAAGACTTGTAAAAATATTAGGGCACAAACACCAAAAAAGGCAGACAGCAGCAGACTGCAAGGGGAGAACTTCTGTCCTGTGCTTTTATGTTAAGTAAAGGACTCAAAGTGGGTTCACGTATGCCTGTCTTTATTTTTCCAATAGTACAGAAACAGAAGTTATACTGATGGTACCAAGTATCTCTCATCACACTTAGCATTCTGTATGTTTTATCTGCTGTGGAATAAAGTAACTCACCAATTGAACCAAATGTCAGCTCAACTCGTGTTAACTTGGTCTGTCTCTGGACAGCTTGAAGGAGTACACATGCGCAAGACACAAAAATCATGTCTAGAACCTAAGGGAGTTTCATTATTACATTCTCGGGTCCTGCTACTGCGCAGTAGATATAGAGTAGTCGGAGTCAATTTCCCCCAAGAAGCAAGCAACCAACCAGACCACTCAAGGGAGAGACCGACACTGTAGAGCCATTGTGGACATCTGCAGCAGACCAGAGTTCCTAGCACAGGAAAATAGTGGGTGCATGTGGTATGATGCTGTGCACTGGAGCACCAATGTGTGGTGGAGCTGAGCAACAGGATGTTCCTGCCAGTCTCAGCCACCTTGGGAGATGACATTAAAAAGACCAGGTAGGAAAGCAAGGAACAAACTTCAAATGGCCTGGATGGCAGGCTGCTCAACCGCTCATTTCAGGTAAAGATGATGCACGGCACAGGAAACCCAACTGAGAAAGCAAAGGGACAGCATCACCTACAAGAGAAAACACACCAATTGGAGGGAAAGTCACTCCAGTCCTGTCAGGCACAGCTCCAGTCAAAGTTCTGTATTGGCAAAGACTTGGTTAGGAGTCCTGGATGTCTCAGCATCTACAAAGATGCTAAAAACACTCCCGACCAAACACATAGCACAGTGGGAACACCTACACAACACAGACTGCAGTGGTTCAAGAAACCTCACCACCATCTTCTCATGGGCAATAAATGCTAGCCTTGCCGGTGGCGCCTACATCCCGAGATGAATTTTAAAAAAGTGTATTTTCAGCATTTTGTTTTTATTGTTGAGAAAATTTTATTTGAAATAAAAATGAAATAAAATATAAATGAGGCATCAAAGGAACTTGATGATGGGGAATTAGATGGCAAGAAGCGAGTTGCGATACCGTTATCCGATTGAGCAGATCTGATTACGTCAAGCGCTGTGACAGCCAAACCTCACAGGTTGAATTTCTGCCTTAATCTCACTGCCAAACAGGCTACTTATTATCACACTATAGAGTTTTCCTTGTGTTTTCTCTTACAGCTGTTGCACAGCAGGTGCACTGGTTGTAGTTGGAAGTTGCCTCCTGCAAGTTAATGGGGTCACAAAGATCATGGTGACACAGCAACAGGTGCAACGTGGCAGCACCTGACCTGAATTCAAATAGTAATACCAAGGTTTTCTTTTCAACTCGAACAAAGGCAAATTTACTAGAGGCATAACATCAATCAAGGTGCTTTTCATGGAAAAATGGATGTGATCGCAGAAAGTGATCCCAAAACACCGGGAGAAATCCCATATAATGAATATAGAATTTGACTTACTCAGTCATAAAACAGCAGCCATAATTCTAGGGATTGGGATACAATCCCTGAAAAACCAGTAAAAATCCAGGAATTCCATGTAATAAATGCTGAATTTGATTTATTCAGTCCCTGTGAAGTGGTGGCCCTCTATATAATATTCAGTAATATACACAATACAACTTTGCATGTATTTAATTTTATTGAAAAAGTGCTTTGCAAGTTATCAGTGGAAATCTATCCACTCTACTGAGTACTACCTGTAACACTCTGCATTACCCCTGCTCACACATCCTTTATTAATACTTAATGACAACACTACACCAGATTTGGTTTCTAAACATTGTGGCACAAAATATGCTACAAGATTACAACTTGTGTTATTAAAGTAATTACAGTATTATGGTCCTCACTGATTATTTTTGACTAATTTCATTCACATAAAAGAACGGCACTGCTTAATTAATTTTAATTTGCTTTAGCATCCTTTTTTTTTAAATTAACCTGCCTGTAATCAAAAAAATACTAATGAAATTATTTTGCTGAAAATAGAATATTGATGCATTCTTATTTATTTAAAAAGGTACACTGTCAACCATGGCGCATTAACTGAATCCCTAGTCACCAGGGTTTTTTTTTGCATCCAGTTTCCTTGCCTCGTCTCACTGGCCACGCACGATAATAGGCCAGTGATTGTGTGATGGGACGACGAGAGTCAGTGGGCTATTTAACCGTGGGGGGAGGTACCAGAGCAGAGACCTTGCCCTGGATAAGCACAGGATAAAGGGATCATTGGATGGCAATCACAAGTGGGAACAAGGGCTCATTTCTGCCGCCCAGTCCCCCTGCCTGGCACAGAGATGCTGCAAACATTTAACATAGAAACATAGAAGATTGGAACAGGAGTAGGCCATTCGGCCCCTCGAGCCTGCTCCGCCATTTAATGAGATCATGGCTGATCATCCAAATTCAGTACCCTGTCCCTGCTTTCTCCCCATATCCCTTGATCCCTTTAGCCTTAAGAAATATATCTAACTCCTTCTTGAATATATTTAATGAATTGGCCTCAACTGCCTTCTGTGGTAGAGAATTCCACAGGTTCACCACTCTCTGGGTGAAGAAATTCCTCCTCATCTCAGTCCTAAATGGCTTACCCCTTATCCTTAGACTGTGACCCCTGGTTCTGGACTCCCCCGCCATCGGGAACATCCTTCCTGCATCTAGTCTGTCTAGTCCTGTTAGAATTTTATAAGTTTCAATGAGATCCCCTCTCATTCTTCTAAACTCCAGCGAATACAAGCCCAATCGTCCCAATCTCTCTTCATACGTCATTCCTGCCATCCCAGGTATCTGTCTGGTGAATCTTCGCTGCATTCCCTCCATGGCAAGAACATCCTTCCTCAGATAAGGCGACCAAAACTGCACACAATACTCAAGGTGTGGTCTCACCAAGGCCTTGTACAACTGCAGCAAGACATCCTTGCTCCTGTACTCGAATCCTCTCGCTATGAAGGCCAACAAACCATTTGCCTTCTTAACCGACTGCTCCACCTGCATGCTTACCTTCAGCGACTGGTGCACAAGGATACCCAGGTCTCGTTGCACTTCCCCTTTTCCCAATCTATTGCCGTTCAGATAATAATCTGCCTTCCGGTTTTTGCCACCAAAGTGGATAATCTCACATTTATCCACATTATACTGCATCTGCCCAAACACCCAACTTGTCCAAATCATACTGGAGTTTCTCTGCATCCTCCTCACAACACATATGCCCACCCAGCTTTGTGTCATCTGCAAACTTGGAGATATTACATCTAGTTCCCTCGTCTAGATCATTAATATATATTGTGAATAACTGGGGTCCTAGCACCGATCCCTGCGGTACCCCACTAGTCACTGCCTGCCACTTGGAAAAAGACCTGTTTATTCCAACTCTTTGCTTCCTGTCTGCCAACCAGTTCTCTATCCAAGTCAGTACCTTACCCCCAATCCCATGTGCTTTAACTTTGCACGTCAATCTCTTATGCAGGACCTTATCGAAAGCCTTCTGAAAGTCCAAATACACCACATCCACTGGTTCTCCCTTATCTATTCTACCAGTTACATCCTCAAAAAATTCCAGTAGATTAGTCAAGCAAGATTTACCTTTTGTAAATCCATGTTGACTTTGTCCGATCCTGTCACTGTTTTCGAAGTGCTCTGCTATTACATCTTTTATAATGGACTCCAGCATTTTCCCCACTACCGGTCGGGCTTACCGGTCTATAATTCCCCGTTTTCTCTCTCCCACCATTTGTATCACACCTCCAACTGCGATGAGCTAGCTCAGCACAGACGAGGATTCGAATTTGGGAACTTTTGCTCCAGGTGGACTTGTACTACAATGGACCGCACGTTTACACATTAAACCATTAGGAAGGGGGGGGGGATAGAGAGAGACAGAGAGAGAGACAGAGAGAGACAGAGAGAGACAGAGAGAGACAGAGAGAGACAGAGAGAGACAGAGAGAGACAGAGAGAGACAGAGAGAGACAGAGAGAGACAGAGAGAGACAGAGAGAGACAGAGAGAGACAGAGAGAGACATTATAATCGAACACAAAAGCCATTCGACTGTGCTTAAAAATCAACTGAACCAGCCCCCGAATGGCTCAGAGGGTAAATACACCACATGGTTTTATACTGATCCATATTGATCAGGAATGTTCCCGGTTTAACCCCCAATTTGTGCTGCATTAGTCGATCTCAGCCAGGATGGTAAAACCTAAAGATGGAAAATGGCTGCTGGAGTTCCCACTTCAATCAGAGCAAGGCCAGGGTGATAGCTTCTACAGTTGAAGGGTCCACAAACACATTCAGATCAAGGCTCACACATGTGGGATGGTCACTTGGAGGAAAATGGCCATTTCTGCCTCTCTTTCCTCCTTTAAGATGCTCCTAAAACCTACCTCTTCGACAAAGCTTTTGGCCACCTGCCCTAATTTCTCCTTATTGTGGCTCAGTGTCAAATTTTGTCTTTGAATACTCCTGTGAAGCGCCTTGGGACGTTTTACTACGTTAAAGGTGCTATATAAATACAAGTTGTTGTTGTTGTCTGTGCCCCTCCCACCATGTTCCTTTAGGTACCAGAACAGTCACAGAATATCCCACCATTCAGATAGCCAAGGCCAGCACCAATACACGCTTGCTTTCCCACTCCACTATATGGCGACCTAATCTATGTTCCAATTATGGATGCATGCATCGACCATATCACAAAGGATGGAAGCAATCAGGTGAATGCCATCATGTGTTCCTTCCGCAAGCGAACAGACTACAGAAACACTAACTGTGTGCGACTACATTTTATCAGCAGGCCCAATCTCCCAGTATTTGACAAAGGTGTCAGTTCGATAAGCAAAGGGGCCATTTTGCAAAATAATAAATAAAAGAGAGAAGCCCAATGGAACATTTTCATAAACTTATTACAGTTCACAGAATAAATTCATTAAAAAAAATCAATTATACTTCAGTTATTATGGGAGTCCAGTCATTAATAATCTTAAAAATAAACTAAACACTTATACTGTGCACCGATGAATATATATTTTTCCTACAAGAAACATACAAAGCAATACCTATGTAACAGTCACATGGTTTTACCTTTCCTCTCTACTACTGGAAACAGTAATAAAAACAACTAGTATGGATATGGTTTTTAGCTAGAAAAGTACCCCCCAAAGCACTTCACAGTGGCATGAAGGGGGAAAAAATGGATGACAGGCCAAAGGAGAAAATATATCAGGAGGGGTGACCAAACACTTGCTCAAAGAAGTAGGTTTTAAAGGTTTGATGAAGAGGGAAGTGGGGAGGCAGAGGGATTTAGGAAGAGAATTCCAGAGCGTGGGTCCTAGGCCTCTGAAGGCACAGCCGCCAAAGGTGGAGCGAAGGGAGTGGGGGATGCATAAGTGGGCCAGAATCAGAGGGAGTTCTTGGGGTGAGGGGGAGAGTTGTAACACCAGAGAAGATTATAAAGATAGGGATGGGCGACAGCATGGAGAGATTTAAACAAGGATACTGGGGGAGCAGGAGCCAATGTAGGCCATCAAGGATAGGGGGTGATGTGCAAACGGGACTTGGTGTGGGAATATCATAACAGATGAACAACCCATGTTACACAATATTTTATTCACTGATTCGTGATTCACAGTCAAAAGTAAAATAAACATCCTGTGGCATTATTTCTCAGCTACTTCTTAATTCTAATCCCAGATTCTCCAAATGTTAGTGCCTTTGTTGAACCCTGCGACTGGCTTATACATTTTAATAATAGGAGCTTACACAACATACGAGGGAAAGAAAAATCTATGAATTGCATTAAACAAAAGTATTCATTTAGGAAATATTTATACAGATAAAAATCACTCTACAGGTACAGGTTGAGAATAATTTAGGATTTTCAAGTTCTGTTTACTGAAGAAAAATATCAAATGGAGCCACTGCATAGAGTTTCTGAAACATCTGCTTAACTTAAATTGTATTTTACAGAATTCGCAGCAATATTCCTGGCTTGGATATACCATTAATTCACAGCAATATTCCTGGCTTCGATATACCATTCTAACCCAATTTAGAAACAGTTTTTTTTTTAAATCTGTGATTTAAAAAAATAGAAAATGCTAAAAACACTCATGTTTTTTTTCTGCCCCCAACAATAATTTTAAACTTTACAATTTCATTCTGAAAGGCTAAAATCATAACAAGATTGCTGAAGCAATCAACAGTTATGTTCCACTTTATCCTATCAAGTTTTAAAATATATAGAGATAAAAAGCTCCGCCATATTCTTGTGCTTTTTTCTGCAAGTCAGATAATATGCATGAGTGGAGAGTCGACAAGCCATTGCAATTCTCCCTTCATCTCCTCCACCCACCCATATCAAATATTAATGCAAGAGGTTTATTTTAATTATTGGACAAAAACTCACCTTCAATCCTGTCCCCAAGACAATCACATCATATTCCTCATCCATAGCTGATATTACTGTGTGACAGTGATGCTGAAGTGTTTATTTATTGTTAAAATACTGTTATTTATTGAGGAGAACTGGGCTGAGCCTCTCCCCAGGTTGGAGCTTATCAGCAGAGACCGCAGCACCACCCCTACCTCACCAACATAGGATCAATCCGCCACTACAAAAATAGTGCGCATTAAAAAAAAAAAACCCCACACAGGAGACAATGTCCTTCGAACTCAAAATCAAGGACACGGCCTCACAGTATTCATTGAAATATTCGGCGACGGCTGGCAACGGTCGAGATCCGAATAAAACGGGTGGCCCGGGAAGACCTCCCTGTCTCCACCTGTGCGATGGATAAAGTAGTGCCAACATGTCCTCCGTCAACTGCCAAAAAGGCGGCCGAGGGCTCGCACTGCGCATGCCCGGTCGCGCAGGGTTTCTGGGAGTTGTAGTCCGGGCGTGGGGTCCGGAGTCTGCGCACCCCCCCCCCCCCAGTGCAGCGTGGGAGTTGTAGTCCGTCCGAGAGGTCATAGAGTCATAACGGCACAGAAGGAGGCTATTCGGCCCATCGAGTCCCTGCCAGCTCTCTGTAGAGCGATCCAGTCAGTCCCATTCCCCCGCTCTATCCCCGTAACCCTGCAAGTTTATTTCTCTCAAGTGCCTATCCAGTCTCCCCTTGAAAACACTGATCCGCTTCCACCACTTCCGTTGGCAGCGAGTTCCAGGTCCAGTTAATAATGTTTTTCCTCACATCCTCCCCCCTGTATCTCTTGCCCAAAACCTTAAATCTGTGACACCCTAGTCCTTGTACCATCAACTAGTGGGAACAGCCCGATCTAGCCTATCCAAACCCATCATAATCTTGTACACCTCTATCAAATCACCCCTCAACCTCCTTTGCTCTAATGAAAACAAATCCAGCTTCTCCAACCTGTCCTTGTAGCTAAAATCCTCCATCCCCGGAACCGTTCTGGTAAATCTCCTCTGCACCCTCTCAAGGGCCTTCACATCCTTCCTAAAGTGTGGTGACCAGAACTGGACGCAATACTCCAGTTGTGGCCTAACCAGCGCTTTATAAAGGTTCAGCATAACGTCTCTACTTTTGGACTCAATACCTCTATTTATGAAGCCCAAGATCCCATATGCTTTGCTAACCACTCTCTCAATATGTCCTGCCAACTTCAGGGACCTATGCACATTAACTCCCAGGTCCCTCTGTCCCTGCACACTCTTTAAAACTGTGCCATTAAGTGTATATTGCCTCTCCCTGTTCCTTCTGCCAAAATGCATCACCTCACACTTCTCTGTCTTCAATTCCATCTGCCACTTGTCTGCCCATTCTGCTAGCCTTTCTATGTCCTGTCTGAGCACTTCACGTTCCCCCCGCAATGCAGCATGGGAGATGTAGTCCCAACTGCTCCATTTGAAAGTCCATCTATCCTGGCATTAAGGAAGAAAGACTTGCATTTATATAGTGCCTTTCACAACCACCGGACATCCCAAAGCGCTTTACAGCCAACTTTTTTTTGGAGTGTAGTCACTGTTGTAATGTAGGAAACGTGGCAGCCAAATTTCATACTGCAAGCTCCCACAAACAGCAATCTGACAATGACCAGATAATCTGTTCTTTCGTGACGTTGATTAAGGGATAAATATTGGCCAGGACACTGGGGATAACTCTTCTGCTCTTCTTCGAAATAGTGCCATGGGATCTTTTACATCCACCCGAGAGGGCAGACGGGGCCTCAGTTTAACGTCTCATCCGAAAGACGGCACCTCCGACAGAACAGCACTCCCTCAGTACAGGCACTGGAGTGCCAGCCTAGATTTTTGTGCTTAAGTCTCTG
Source organism: Squalus acanthias (assembly GCA_030390025.1). Lineage (NCBI taxonomy): Eukaryota > Metazoa > Chordata > Chondrichthyes > Squaliformes > Squalidae > Squalus > Squalus acanthias. Next base: position 59,080,524 of record CM059444.1, read on the forward strand.
GAGTGGAACTTGGAACCCACAACCTTCTGACTGAGAGGCGAGGGTGCTACCAACTGAGCCACTGATTGGTTTATTTACAATGGCAATGCAAGGCACAGTGTAAAGTGATTGGTAGAAGGATTAGAGGGGAGTTGAGGAGAACTTTTTTCACCTAGATGGTGGTGGGGGTCTGAGTGGGTGGTAGAGGCAGAAACCCTCACTGCATTTAAAAAGTTCTTGGATATGCACTTGAAGTACCGTAACTTACAGGGCTACGGACCAAGAGCTGGAAAGTGTGATTAGGCTGGATAGCTCTTTATCAGCCAGCACAGACACAATGGGTCGAATGGCCTCCTTCTGTGCCGTAAATTTCTATGCTTTCTGTGATTCTATGTTTAAGAGGTGTGGTAACTGTGCAATGTAATGCAATTCCTATTGTGGGAAGGGGAAGAAAGGGGGGAAAAAACCATGAAAAGACTTTCTGCACCTGGGGCTAGAATTTATTTACAGTTCTGGAGTTTCTGGCATTTGGCAAAGAAGTAGTTCCAGTTTGTGCTGCAGAAGTGTGAGGAGACAGGTGGAGCTTGCAGAGAAATAGAGGTCATTCTAATTTACCCTCATCAAAGCTATTAGCTTGTGTATTTAATTCCTGAAAAATTGACACAATTATAGAATGCAACTCCAAATCACAGGTCAAAATTCTGTAATCTATATAATAAAAATGGAATTTGACTGATTCAAGTCACCAATAAACTGGTGGCCCTAATTATAAACAGTCGGAATTGAAGAACGTGATCCCAAAACATAAATGAAAAAATCAGAGATTCTTATCTAATATAATTTGACATAGAAACATAGAATCTAGGAGCAGGAGTAGGCCATTCGGCCCGTCGAGCCTGCACCACCATTCAATACGATCATGGCTGATCATTCAAATCCAGTACCCTGTCCCTGCTTTAATCCCCACAGTACACATATCCCACCCGACCCCCGTAACCCCACGTATTTAATTCCCCCTAACATATCCCATCCTATCCCCATAACCCCACATATTTAATCCCCCCCCTAACACTAAGGGTCAATTTATCATAGCCAAATCAACCTAACCCGCACATTTTTGGACAGTGGGAGGAAACCGGAGCACCCGGAGGAAACCCACGCAGACACGGGGAGAATGTGCAAACTCCACACAGACAGTCACCCGAGGTCAGATTCGAACCCGGGTCTCTGGCGCTGTGAGGCACCAGTGCTAACCACTATGCCACAGTGGTTCTGGTTATTGTTACCTCAATGAAAGTTAGAGGATTACAGCTGTCCCATAAGGGGTGGATTTAAGCAAGCTCAATTTTTATTACTGCTAGGAACAGTGCACATAGGACATTGCCACCTTCCTCCATGCTTCTTCCTCTGAAACCAATAGCTACAACATTGGTTCCACCAGGTACTACCTGGATCCAATTTGAATTCTCAAGTGATGAAGAGGAATGTGTGATTGCATGCTGATATGTCTTGACACCGTCTTGAGGGAGTGCCCCCTTTCTCAAAATATTTAAAACAACTCTGTAAGTTTATCTAAAGTACCCGGAGGGTCCAAAGAACCCCATAGCATTTTTAAACTAGGTTTGACACTACACAGAAGTTAAACTCCACCTGCTGTCAATCCCAAGAGGTGTGAGACAGCCTCCTCCATGGAGTCTCGTATCAATCCTCTCAGAATCTAGTCAGAACCCAACTATGGAGTTACATATGTTAATTCTGCATAGTTGCATCTGTAATAGCATTAGTTTATTTACAATTTAAGAACAGCAAAGGGTCACAAAACAGATAGTAAGAGCTACAAAAAGTGAGTATGAAAAGAAACTTGCGAGATATCAAAATCAACACAAAATTTTTTTACAATTATATTAGGAAAAAGAGGGTAGTCAGGAGCAATGTTGGCCCCTTAAAAACTGAACGCGGTGATATTGTCAATGATAATAAGGAAATGGCAGACATGTTGAATAATTACTTTGTGTCAGTATTTACAGTAGAGGAAGAGGATAGCTTGCCAGAAATCCCAAGGAAACCAATACTGAATCAGGGACAGAGACTCAATAAAATTGATGTAAGTAAAATAACAGTAATGAAGAAAATAATGGCGCTATAGAGTGAAAAATCCCCAGGACCAGATGGTTTCTATCCCAGGGTTTTAAAGGAAGTAGGTGAGCACATTGCAGATGGCCTAACTATAATCTTCCAAAGTTCTCTCGATTCACGAACCGTCCCTTTAGAGTGGAAAATTGCACCTGTCACTCTGCTATTTAAAAATGGTGAGAGAGGGAAACCAGGGAATTATAGACCAGTTAACCTAATGTCTGTTGTTGGGAAATTGCTGGAGTCTATAATTAAGGATAGAGTGACAGAACACCTTGAAAATTTTCAGTTGATCAGAGAGAGCCAGCATGGATTTGTGAAAGGCAGGTCATGCCTGACAAACCTGATTGAATTTTTTGAGGAGGTGACTAATGTAGTGGACAGGGGAATGTCTATGGATGTTATTTATATGGACTTCCAGAAGGCATTTGATAAAGTCCCACATAAAGAGACTGTTAACTAAGGTAGATGCCCACAGAATTGAGGGCAAATTATTGACCTGGTTAGGAAATTGGCTGAGCGGCAGGAGACAGGCAGTAGGGATAATGGGTAGGTACTCAAATTGGCAGGAGGTGACTAGTGGTGTCCCGCAGGGATCTGTGTTGGGGCCTCAACTATTCACAGTATTTATTAACTACTCAGATGATGGCATAGAAAGTCATATATGCAAATTTGCTGATGACACAACAATAGATGGCATTTTAGGCAGTATAGATGGAAGCATAAAATTACAAAGGTATATTGACAGATTAAGTAAATGGGCAAAACTGTGGCAAATGGATTTCAATGTAGGCAAATGTGAGGTCATCCACTTTGGACCTAAAAAGGATAGAACAGGGTACTTTCTAAATGGTGAAAAGCTAAAAACAGTGGATGTCCAAAGAGACTTGTGGGTCCAGGCACATAGATCATTAAAATGTCATGAGCAGGTACAGAAAATAATCAAAAAAGCTAATGGGATGGCTGGTCTTTATATCTAGAGGACTAGCATACAAGGGGGTAGAAGTTATGCTGCAGCTATACAAAACCCTGGTTAGACCACACCTGGAGTACTGTGAGCAGTTCTGGGCACCACACCTTAGGAAGGATATATTGGCCTTGGAGGGAGTGCAGCATAGGTTTACCAGAATGATACCCGGACTTCAAGAGTTAAGTTACGAGGAGAGATTACATAAACGTAAGCTCGAGGAACATGGTCACAGTAAATAATAATTCATATAGGTCTGAGAGCGTTAAAAAAACAAGCCTGAAGGCTTTGTGTCTTAATGCAAGGAGCATTCGGAACAAGGTGGGTGAATTAGCTGCGCAAATAGAGGTAAATGAATACGATTTGATTGGGATTACAGAAACATGGCTCCAGGGTGGCCAAGGCTGGGAACTCAACATCCAGGGGCATTCAATATTTAGGAGAGATAGGCAAAAAAGAAAGGGAGGTGGGGTAGCATTGCTGGTTAAAGAGGGGATTAACACAATTGAAAGGAAGGATATTAGCTCTGATGATGCAGAATCTGTATGGGTGGAACTGAGAAATAACAAGGGGCAGAAAACGTTAGTGGGAGTGGTATATAGACCTCCAAACAGTAATACGACGGTTGGGGACGGCATTAAAAGGGAAATTAGAGAAGCATGCAGTAAGGGCACAGCAGTCATCATGGGTGACTTTAATTTACATATAGATTGGACTAACCAAATTAGTAAAAATACTGTGGAGGAGGAATTCCTAGAATGTTTACGGGATGGTTTTCTGGAACAATATGTCGAGGAACCAACCAGAGATCAGGCCATCTTAGACTGGGTATTATGTAACGAGAAAGGATTAATTAGCAATCTTGTTGTACGAGGCCCTTTGGGTCAGAGTGATCATAATATGATAGAATTCTTCATTAGGATGGAGATGAAGTAGTTGAATCAGAGACTAGGGTCCTGAATTTAAATAAAGGAAACTGCGATGGTATGAGGCGCGAATTGGGTAGGATTGATTGGGGAATGTCACTCAAAGGGTTGATGGTGGATAGGCAATGGCAAACATTCAAAGACTGCATGGATGAACTACAGAATTTGTTCATCCCAGTGTGGCAGAAGAATAAAACAAAAAGGGTGACTCAACCGTGGCTAACAAGGGAAATTAGGGATAGCATAAAATCCAAGGAGAGGGCATATAAATTGGCCAGAAAAAGCGATAACCCTGAGGATTGGGAGCAGTTTAGGATTCAACAAAGGAGGACAAAGGGATTAATTAAGAAGGGGAAAATAGAATATGAAAGTAAGCTTGCAGGGAACATAAAAACTGACTGTAAGAGCTTTTTTAGATATGTGAAGAGAAAAAGATTAGTGAAATCAAGTGTAGGTCCCTTGCAGTCAGAAGCGGGGGAAGTTATAATGGGGAACAAAGAAATGGCAGACCAATTAAATGCATATTTTGGTTCTGTCTTCACAAAGGAGGACACAAATAACCTCCCAGAGATGTTGGAGAACATAGGGTCTGATGAAAGGGAGGAACTGAAAGAAATCAGTATTTGCAGGGAAATGGTGTTAGGGAAATTGACGGAATTGAAGGCCGATAAATCCCCAGGGCCTGATAATCTACATCCTAGGGTACTTAAGGAAGTGGCCCTAGAAATAGTAGATGCATTGCTGATCATCTTTCAACATTCGATGGAATCTGGAACTGTACCCATGGATTGGAGGGTAGCTAATGTTACCCCACTAATCAAAAAGGGTGGTAGAGAGAAAGCGGGAAATTACAGACCGACATCGGTAGTGGGGAAAATGCTAGAGTCCATTATAAAGATGTATCTGTTCAAAGTTTTCAAGATATTAAGGGGAACAGATAGGGTAGATTGAGAGAAACTATTTCCACTGGTTGGGGATTCTAGGACTAGGGGGCATAACCTAAAAATTAGAACCAGACCTTTCAAGAATGAAATTAGGAAATACTTCTGCACACAAAGGGAGGTAGAAGTTTGGAACTCTCTTCTGCAAACGGCAATTGATGCTAGATCAATTGTTAATTTTAAATCGGATATTGATAGCTTTCTGGGTTTTTTTTATTCGTTCATGGGATGTAGTCGTCGCTGGCAAGGCCAGCATTTATTGCCCATCCCTAGTTGCCCTTGAGAAGGTGGTGGTGAGCCAACTTCTTGAACCGCTGCAGTCCGTGTGGTGAGGGTACTCCCACAGTGTTGTTAGGGAGGGAGATCCAGGATTTTGACCCAGCGACGATGAAGGAACGGTGATATACTTCCAAGTCAGGATGGTGTGTGACTTGGAGGGGAACTTGGAGGTGGTGGTGTTCCCATGTGCCTGCTGCCCTTGTCCTTCTAGGTGGAAGAGGTTGCGGGTTTGGGAGGTGCTGCCGAAGAAGCCTTGGTGAGTTGCTGCAGTGCATCTTGTAGATGGTACGCACTGTAGCCATGGTACGCTGGTGGTGGAAGGAGTGACTATTTAAGGTGGTGGATGGGGTGCCAATCAAGTGGGCTGCTTTGTCCTGGATGGTGTCGAGCTTCTTGAGTGTTGTTGCAGCTGCACTCATCCAGGCAAGTGGAGAGTATTCCATCTCACTCCTTACTTGTGCCTTGTAGATGGTGGAAAGACTTTGGGGAGTCAGGAGGTGAGACACTCGCCGCAGAATACCTAGCCTCTGACCTGCTTTTGTTGCCACAGTATTTATGTGGCTGGTCCAGTTAAGTTTATGGTCAATGGTGACCCCCAGGAAGTTGATGGTGGGGGATTCGGCGATGGTAATGCTGTTGAATGTCAAGGGCGGTATTTAGACTCTCGCTTGTTGGAGATAGTCATTGCCTGGCACTTGTGTGGCGCAAATGTTACCTGCCACTTATCAGCCCAAGCCTGAATGTCGTCCAGGTCTTGTTGCATGCGGGCATGGACTGCTTCATTATCTGAGGAGTTGCAAATGGCACAGAACACTGTGCAATCATCAGCAAACATCCCCATTTCTGACCTGATGTTGGAGGGAAGGTCATTGATGAAGCAGCTGAAGATGGTTGGGCCTAGGATACTGCCCTAAGGAACTCCTGCAGCGATGTCCTGGGGCTGTGATGATTGACCTCCAACTACCTCAACTATCTTCCTTCGTACTAGGTATGACCTCAGCCAGTGGAGAGTTTTCCCACGATTCCCATTGACTTCAGTTTTACTAGGGCTCCTTCATGCCACACTCTGTTAAATGTTGCCTTGATGTCAAGGGCAGTCACTCTCACCTCACCTCTGGAATTCAGCTCCTTTGTCCATGTTTGGACCAAGGCTGTAATGAGGTCTGGAGCCAAGTGGGCATCAGTGAGCAGGTTATCGGTGAGTAAGTGCCGCCTGATAGCACTGTCGATGACACCTTCCATCACTTCGCTGATGATTGAGAGTAGACTGATGGGGCGGTAATTGGCAGGATTGGATTTGTCCTGCTTTTTGTGGACAGGACATACCTGGGCAGTTTTCCACATTGTCGGATAGATGCCAGTGTTGTAGCTGTACTGGAACAGCTTGGCTAGAGGCGCGGCTAGTTCTGGAGTCTTCAGCACGACAGCCGGGATGTTGTCGGGACCATAGCCTTTGCTGTATCCAGTGCACTCAGCCATTTCTTGATATCACGTGGAGTGAATCGAATTGGCTGAAAACTAGTTTCTGTGATGGTGGGGACCTCAGGAGGAGGCCGATATGGATCATCCACTCGGCACTTCTGGCTGAAGATGGTTGCAAACGCTTCAGCCTTGTCTTTTGCACTCACGTGCTGGGCTCCACCATCATTGAGAATGGGGATATTCATGGAGCCTCCTCCTCCCATTAGTTGTTTAATGGTCCACCACCATTCACGACTGGATGTGGCAGGACTGCAGAGCTTTGATCTGATCTGTTGATTGTGGGATCGCTTAGCCCTGTCTATAGCATGTTGCTTCCGCTTTTTAGTATGCACGTAGTCCTGTGTTGCAGCTTCCCCAGGTCGGCACCTCATTTTTAGGTATGCCTGGTGCTGCTCCTGGCATGCTCTTCTACACTCCTTATTGAACCAGGGTTGGTCCCCTGGCTTGATGGTAATGGTAGAGTGAGGGATATGCCGGGCCATGAGGTTACAGATTGTGGTGGAATACAATTCTGCTGCTGCTGATGGCCCACAGCGCCTCATGGATGCCCAGTTTTGAGTTGCTAGATCTGATCTGAATCTATCCCATTTAGCACGGTGGTAGTGCCACACAACACGATGGAGGGTGTCCTCAGTGTGAAGACGGGACTTCATCTCCACAATGACTGTGCGGTGGTCAATGCTACCAGTGCTGTCATGGACAGATGCATCTGCGACAGGTAGATTGGTGAGGACGAGGTCAAGTAGGTTTTTCCCTCGTGTTAGTTCTCTCACCACCTGTCGCAGGCCCAGACTGGCAACTATGTCCTTCAGGACTCAGCCAGCTCGGTCAGTAGTGGTGCTACCGAGCCACTCTTGGTGATGGACATTGTGTACATTCTGTGCCCTGTTAACCAAAGGTATTAAGGGATATGGGCCAATGGCGGGTATATGGAGTTAGGTCGCAGATCAGCCATGATCTCATTGAATGGGGGAGCAGGCTCGAGGGGCTGAATGGCCTACTCATGTTCCTATGTTCCTACAATGACAATGCAAGGCACAGTGTAACTACAGCAAAGCAAAAGTGATAGTAAAACTGCACCCTTTTAACCCCTCCATTTCTTCCCCATTTCTTATGAATACATTGTCTCCTAATGGGATACAGTCCCACAGCCATCAGCAGCTCTCAGTACTTCAGTCAAATGGTAATTCTCTTGGTGTGAGTCTAGGCAGTCAATGTTGGTCGGTTATTGAACTATCAGATGTATCACGCCAACCCTGATTCTGTCATCCAACAGGAAGAAAAACGTTTTAATTTATTTTCTTAAAAAAATGCCGAATAGCAAATAAGGGATTAAAACCCAGTCTTATTGATGACAGGATCATTTAAGGCAGTAGCCCAAAAATGTAGAACTGTTGGAGTCCTTCCAAATACTGACAGCCTACAACTAGTTTTGCATTTCAAAGATGGGGAAGGGACCAATGGTATGTTCCCCTGGAATGTTTTGCATTTTTACATTACAAATGGTGCATGCTGATTAATTTTAAAGTCACAATTGATAAATTTTTAATCTTAAAAAAGACATTTGGGTTTTCAACATACCACTCAGACACAGCTTCCCCGAAGCAATGCTGTCAGCTTTCCTACCCTTCCCACAAAATGCAGATCCTAATTTCTAATCTCTTTCTCCCCCACCCATCCTCTCCCCCCCACCCCCTCTTCTCTCCCCCCCACCTTGCCAACCACCCCCCTCCTCTCCCCCTCCCCCACCAAGTGCAGCTCCTGGCTTCTCCTTTCTCGCCATCCCCAAATGCAGCTTATGGCATTCCTCCTGCTCACCACCCCTCACTCCAAAGGCAACTAGAGAGTATTTTTCAATAAAAGTGATTAAAAATCTTTTTGTTTTCAGATTTATTACCTTATAGAGTTCAAAACACTCGAAAATGCACCAAATAAAATGACAAAAATCAACATTTTCCGGGCAGGCCTCCAGACCAATCCTAGAAGGTAAAACCTTGTGCCTGTAGATTTGTAATTCCCCTTTGGGCTTTCATGTACTTAAAAGTGATACAATGTTGGGCATACCACAGCCTTACTTTTAAGCCTATGTCCCACTGCACTTTCAGTGCAAATATTTGCTGTCATACGTCTTTTACTCAGGCTTTCATTCAGGGCCACTTCTGAGCTGTCAGCTTTTTGGAGTCTCTTTCAACATTTTTGAAGTTGTTGGTCAGCTTTTGCTAGTTTCCTCGCACTTTCCTGCCCGGAGATGGGCTAACTGAACATAGATCAAACATGGGACTTTCGTGTACGGATAGTTTGGTTTCATTTGGGGTGCCTCTAGCCTGTGACTAGGCACATAAGGCCAGCACCTGTCTCTTCCACTCCACCCTCTTTGCTGTGCTGCCAGCTGCTGTGAGGCCCTGCTTTGCAGTGCTTTACCGGGTTATTGGTGGTCTTCTATACTTCTCTTTTCCATTCAGCTACTATTTCAGTGCTTGATATGGCCATCTGGAGTTTTACATTCTTAGCACACGACCTAGCCAACCGAGAGACATTCACCTTATGAATCGGAGTAACAGCAGTTGCTTTGTTCTTTAACTTGTCGTTACCCTGTCTGTCCATTATGACATTTGTTGTTGAAAGTCTCAAAGTTCTCTGTAGCCTCTTCCTGTTTACACAGCCACGTAGTGGGGTAGATAAGAAGTTGCTAATAAGAGGTCTGAACTTTGTTTCGTGGCTTAGTTAAATATTTCTCCAATCGTTAACCCACTTGTTAAAATTGCCAACTCTTACCAATAACTCTCTTTCCCTCAAGCATGTTGTGGTTCCAAGATAGATTGATAAATATTTGTCAACATGCAAAAAAAAGACAATAGTTCAGAGCAGAGGTGAAAACCATAGCTATGGTCCAAATCTTTCCAAATTTTCCTTTTGGATCTCCAATACATTAAAATAAAGCTTGGTACATAAAAACATCAAAGTGAACTAATTTATTATGAACTGTTCTTAAAATGACCAACAATTGCATTGCATTTATGGAATTGCTAAGAGATATCAACGAAACATAATCAGAGTACTCTATCAAAACCTCCTCATAATTAGCTGTGCTTCCTTAAAACTAAGTGTCAGCCAGTGGCTCAGTTGGTAGCACCCACGCCTCTGAGACAGAATGTTATGGCTCCCACTCCACAGATTTGAGCACAAAAATCTAGGCTGACACTCCAGTGCAGTACTGAGGGAGTGCTGCACTGTCGGAGGTGCTGTCTTTCGGATGAGATCTTGAACCAAGTCTGCTCTCTCAGGTGGCTGTAAAAGATCTCATGGCACTATTTCGTAGAAGAGCAGGGGAGGTATCCACAGTGTCCTGGCAACATCACAAAAACAGATTATCTGGTCATTATCACATTGCTCTTTATGGGAGCTCGCTGTGTGCAAGTTGGCTGCTGTGTTTCCTACATTACAACAATGACTACACTTCAAAAAGTATTTCACTGCCTGAGAGGGTGGTGGAGGCAGACTCAATGGTAGCTTTCCAAAGGGAATTGGATAAGCACCTGAAGGGGAAAAAAATTGCAGGAGTACGGGGAGAGGATGGGGGAGTGGGACGAGCTGAGGTGCTCTTGCAGAGAGCAAGCACAGGCTCGACAGGCCGAATGGCCTCCTTCTGTGCTGTGACCATTCTATGATTTCATCGGCTTTGGGATGTCCCGATGTTGTGAAAGGCGCTATATAACAACAACTTGTATTTATATAGTGCCTTTAACATAGTAAAAAGTCCCAAGGCGCTGCACAGGAGTATTATGAGACAAAAAATTTGACACCGAGCCACATAAGGAGAAATTAGGGCAAGTGACCAAAAGCTTGGTCAAAGAGGTAGGTTTTAAGGAGTGTCTTAAAGGAGGAAAGAGAGGTAGCGAGGCGGAGAGGTTTAGGCAGGGAATTCCAGAGCTTAGGGCTAAGGCAACAGAAGGCACGGCCACCAATGGTTGAGCGATTATAATCAGGGGCGCTCAAGAGGGCAGAATTAGAGGAGCGCAGATATCTCGGGGGCTGAAGGAGATTACAGAGATAGGAAGGGGCGATGCCATGGAGGGATTTGAAAACAAGGATGAGATTTTTGAAATCGAGGCATTGCTTAACTGGAAGCCAATGTAGGTCAGCGAGCCCAAGGGGCAATGGGCGAACAGGACTTGGTGCGAGTTAGGACACGCTTATATAAATACAAGCCTTTTTCTTTTTTTAAGAGGCAGATGCAAATTTGTCTCTCTGGGGTAATCCAACGTCAACGAGTGACTTGCCCAGCCCTGGAATACGCCGCTCGGGGGGCGGTATTTGGTGGGTGCTCCGCGCGTCAGTTTGACGTGGCTGAGGTGGGTGTGTCCCGCACAGAAAGCGGTCCGCGGAGCTCCTCCCTCCCTCCCTGATGTAGGGCAAAGGGCGAGCTGGGTGGCTGCCTGCCTGCTTGATGTCTCTCTCCCTCCCTTCAGGTCGGAAAATGTCGGCGGCGGCGGTGCCGGAGAAGAAGATCAACAGGCCGCCGCAGCAGGCCGTCAACCCCGTCAAGAATTTCTTCGCCGGCGGCTTCGGCGGGGTGTGCCTGGTGTTCGCCGGACACCCGCTGGACACCATCAAAGTAAGGAACCCCAGGCAGGCCCTGGGCCCGGGGATAGGGCTGTGCTCCCTCCCTCCCCTCTCAGGCAGTAGGTCAAGTCTGCATCAGAGCCATGCCAACCTGAGGGAGATACTGTCTGAAGTTAAATTAACTCATGCAACTTAAATTGTATTAAATTAACTCATGCAACTTAAATTCTACTAAATTAACTCATGCAACTTAAATTTTACTAAATTAACTCATGCAACTTAAATTTAGTAAATTAACTCATGCAACTTAAATTCAACTAAATTAACGCATGCAACTTAAATTCTACTAAATTAACGAATGCAACTTGAATTCTACTAAATTAACGAATGCAACTTAAATTCTACTGGAAAGAAAGACTTGCATTTATATAGCGCCTTTCACGACCACCGGACGTCTCAAAGTGCCTCACAGCCAATGAAGTACTTTTTGAAGTGTAGTCACTGTTGTAATGTAGGAAACACAGCAGCCAATTTGCTCACAGCAAGCTCCCACAAACAGCAATATGAAAATGACCAGATCATCTGTTTATTTTGTTAAAGTGATGTTGATTGAGGGATAAATATCTGGCTACCACATCGGGGAGAGCTCCCCTGCTCTTCTTTGAAATAGTGCCATGGGATCTTTTACGTCCATATGAGAGGGTAGACGGGGCCTCGGTTTAATGTCTCATTCGAAAGACGGCACCTCCGACAGTGCAGCACTCCACTGGAGTGTCAGCCTAGATTTTTGTGCTCGAGTCTCTGGAGCGGGACTTGAACCTACAACCTTCTGACTGAGGCGAGGGTGCTACCCACTGAGCCACGGCTGACACAATCAACATAACATAAAAACAGATTACTAAATTAACTAATGCAACTTAAAAATTATAATGGCCCAGAAATTGGACTTCGATGGTTGCCGCGGGGGTAAGGATCCCCCGCGATATCGCACTCCGCGCCTACCTTTATGGTTTTGGCCCACACGAACTTCAGTTCCTGGGCCTCTCCCTGGTGCCGGCGTGCAGTGTGTGCGTGTCCCAGAGGCGCAGTTAGTTCGATGCTACCTCTGGGATCACGTGGGCCAGTTAGAGCCAATGGCAGCACACCATCTTTCATTCATAGTTTTGACAGGAAGAGCTGTCAAAACTATGAATACAACAAGCCCCCAAAAGAACAGCTAAACCTCAATTAAATAAAAAAAAAGCCATCACATTAATAAAATAACTATAGTTAAATAAATTAACCACTTTAAACAAAAATTTAAATTTTTGAAAAAATTTAAATTCTTTTTAAAAGTTATAAAAATAAACTTACCTTTCTTTAAAGTCTCTAAAAAAGATAAACCTGTTGAAAAATTTTTAAAATAATACTTAATTAACTACTTACCTTGTTAAAAGGGGGTCTTACGCCTGCTTTCTTCATGTGTAAAATCTTCAACACTTACCTGCGCGTTCAAACCTGAAAAAAAAACTAAGTGTGCTGCGTGCGCGCAACCTGTAGCGCGCACGCGGTTCACTTGGGAACCGCCCCCTTTGCCATACCCGAAGTGCCGGTTTCACGCGCATGCGCAGTGCATGCAGGAAACCGGCACTTCGGGACCTAATACGCGAGAGTACACAGTGCGTACTCTCACGTATTAGGTCTAATTTTCGGGCCAATGTTTACAGTTAATTATTTTTAAATGTTGCACATTATATTTTATACATAATATATACTCTACTATATATTTTTATTTATCTATATTTATTTATTTGTATATATTTTTTCCCGTCTAAACCGAGGCCCTGTCTGTTTTCTCGGGTGGACATAAAAGATCCCCTGGCACTATTTTGAAGAAGAGCAGGGGAGTTCCCCCTGGTGTCCTGCCCAATATTTATCCCTCAATCAACATCACTAAAACAGATTATCTGGTCATTATCACATTGCTGTTTGTGGGAGCTTGCTGTGCGCAAATTGACTGCAGCGTTTCCTACATCACAACAGTGACCACACTTCAAAAAGGACTTCATTGGCTGTAAATAGCTTTGGGACGTTGCGGTGGTCGTGAAAGACACTATATAAATGCAAGTCTTTTCTTTTAAAATTTTCTTGCATAATTTCTCCATCTGTTTTATTGCATGGGAGTGTGGGATTTTTGCTGGGTTTTTTTTGGGAATTGCATTCCTCAGATTCTGCCCCTTTTTTTCTCAAAAATCACAAACTGCTGAGCTTGATCATTTCATATTAGATTTCATAGAATTTACAGTATAGAAACAAGCCCAACTGGTCTGTGCCGGTGTTTATGCTCCACACAAGCCTCCTCCCACCCTACTTCACCTCACCCTATCAGCATATCCTTCTATTCCTTTCTCCCTCGTGTTTATCTAGCTTTCCCCTTCAATAAATCTATGTTGTTCTCAACTACTCCCCACCCCGTTTTTTAAGGTCCTGTCTTGTGTTTTTCAGGTCCTGCTGCCCGTATCCTAACTCTCACCAAGTCACGGTCCGGCAACACTCCATGGCCCTCGCCCCTCCCTGTCACTGTAACCTATAACCCTCCGAGATCTCTGCACTCCTCCAATTCTGGGCTCTTGCGCATCCCCGATTTTAATTGCCCCACCAAGGAAGTCGGGGATGCGCATGAGGCCAAAAATTGGTGGAATGCAGAGTTCTTGGAGGTTTGTAGGGCTGGAGGAGGTTACAGTGATAGGATGGGACAAGGCCATAAAGAAAGAACTTGAACTTGTATAGCGCCTTTCACGACCACCGGACGTCCCAGCCAATGAAGTACTTTTTGAAGGGTAGTTACTGTTGTAAGGAAACACGGCAGCCAATTTGCACACAGCAAGCTCCCACAAACAGCAATGTGATAATGACCAGATAATCTTTTGTTTTTAACAGTTATGTTGGTCGAGGGATAAATATTAGGTCCAGGACAACGGGAAGAACTCCCTTTGCTCTTCTTCGAAATAGTGGCCCTGGGATCTGTTATATTCCACCTGAGCGGGAGCCCTCTCACCCCGTACCCCAATCCATTTAGCGGTTGAGCGCGCGCTTTGCTCACGCACTGGGTGAGTCCCCCCTCTGCTCCCGAGGGCACAGACTGCGATCGGCACGCGCGAGTCGGCTATTCGACCGTGGGAGGGGGACGTCCCATCCAGTCATCGCCTGGCCTCCACTTTCCAGCAAGGGGGAGGGTCATTGGACAGCAAACAGGAGCAGGGATTTGAACACAAAGATGACAATTTTAAATGTGAGGCATTGGTGGACCGGGAGTCGGTGTTAAGGGTAAGCTTTTCTAGTTGTCGGGAGAGTTGGCTCTTGATTTAAGCCTGGGAGGTTCTGAAGCTGATAACTGCAACCTTAGGTTCTGAAACCTATGTTTTTATAACAACGCAGATCCTTTGTTGCTCAGCTATGCATGATTTTTGTCAAATCATGGCAATTATAATAAGTACAAGAAAATAAATTTAAACTTTTTCTCCCTGTTGGATGACAGAATCAGGGTTGGCGTGATACAGCCGATAGTTTAATAGCCGACCAACATTGACTGCCTAGACTCTCAGAGAATTACCATTTGACTGAAATACTGAGAGCTGCTGGTGTCTGTGGGAGTATATCCCATTCGGAGACAATGCGTTTATAAGAAATGGAGGGGTTAAACGGGTGCAGTTTTACCATCACTTTTGCTTTGCTGTCGTTACACTGTGCCTTGCATTGTCATGGTAGGAACATGAGTAGGCCACTCAGCCCCTCGAGCCTGCTCTGCCATTCAATAAGTACAATTATAAAATGTCCCTTTCCTCTTCCCCACCGCCTCCTTTAAAAATAGAACAACTTTTGGCTCGGGTGTTTTTTTGTGTCCTTCAAGGTGAAGGACGTTACTGATGGAGAAGGCAAGCCAGTTCGTATTTCAGTATCAGCATTGCGCTCTCTGGTATCGCGTACAGTATAGGTTAGATGCAGTGCCAACGTCCACCCTCTTCAGCCCCAACTTCAGAAGAGCACGCTCGCTGTCTTAGTCACGTTTTTCTATTTGCCACATTGGCTGTTTGAGAGCTGCCGATTTAGTGCCAGTTAAGGGCAGTTTTGTCGGAGCTCAGTTGAAATTATTTCGCTGTTTCACCCCCCCCACCCACCAGTACCTTCAATTACAGTGTGTTCGTCAGAGCACATACGGGGGAAGAAACAAGTGAAAATTAGTTTTCTCAGTTTAAAGTTGGGTCGTGATAACTAAAGCACAAAAGGAAATGACTGCAGCCAAGTGGCTGCAGCACTTTTGGATTGTTTCGGAGTTTTTGCCCCTTTTCTGATTTGTTGATGAGCTACTGCTTTGTAAGATCAGCTAAAGATGTCTCTGAAGTGAAACTTAATCGCTTCCTTCTCGTGGTTGCTCCCTGTTTAGGTGCGGTTACAGACGCAACCAAAGCCCTTCCCTGGCCAACCTCCCAAGTTCAAAGGGACCTTCGACTGCTTCCGCAAGACCCTGGTTGGAGAGGTAACACATGCGCTGCTTGTTAAGTAAGAGAATTTCACAAATAAAAAAAATTAAAATGCTGGAAACACTCAACAGGCCAGGCAGCATCTGTGGAGAGAGGAAGAAAGTTAACCTTTCAGGTCGATGACCTTTTGTCAGAAATGGCAAAAGTTAGATACGTAACCGGTTTTAAGCAAGTGCAGAGGCAGGGAAAGGGGGAGGGAGGAGAGAGAGGAAAGAACAAAAGGGAAGGTCTGTGATAGGGTGGAAGGCAGGAGAGATTAAATGACAAAAGAGATGATGGTGCGAGGCAAAAGGGGGTGATAATGGGACAAGTAAAGAAACAAAAGCTGGAGAAGGTGTAAATGTCAACAGCAGAATCATTACCAGCACCTGCTGTGGGGAAAAAATGGGAGCAGCGGTCATGATCTGAAATTGTTGAACTCCGTGTTGAGTCCGGAAGGTTGTCAAGTGTCTAATCGAAAGATGAGGTGTTGTTCCTCGAGCTCCCATTGAGCTTCATTGGAGCAGTGTAGGAGGCAGAGGTCAGAGTGGGAGTTGGATGGAGAATTAAAATGGCAAGCGACCGGAAGCTCAGGGTCACGCTTGCGGACTGAACGGAGGTGTTCAGCAAAGCGATCACCCAATCTCCCCACAATTTCACAAAAGTTGTTTTAGTAAGTGGATGTGTCTTTCTGTCAACCTCTGCTTAAAATAAGGCATCTTTAATACCTTCTAAATGCCACAACACTTGGTACAACTGGGGGGAAAAAAACACTGCAGATGCTGGAAATCTGGGCGGGCGGGGGGTGGGGTGGGGGCGAACATACGTACAAGAAAAGAAAAGGGATGAGAGCTATGAAGTGATGAGTTAGAGAATAGGAGATGATTAAATGACAGAAGTGATAACCGCGCAAGACAAAAGGAGGCATGATGAGAGAAATAGAAGACCAATACGAGACTGAGCGAATGTGTGGCTGGTTCAAACAGGCAACACGGTGGCATAGTGGTTAACACTGGTGCCTCACAGCGCCAGAGACCCGGGTTCGAATCTGACCTCGGGTGACTGTCTGTGTGGAGTTTGCACATTCTCCCCGTGTCTGCGTGGGTTTGCTCCGGTTTCCTCCCACAGTCCAAAAATGTGTGGGTTAGGTTGATTTGGCTATGATAAATTGACCCTTAGTGTTAGGGGGGATTAAATATGTGGGGTTATGGGGATAGGATGGGATATGTTAGGGGGAATTAAATACGTGGGGTTACGGGGGTAGGGTGGGATATGTGTACTGTGGGGATTAAAGCAGGGACAGGGTACTGGATTTGGATGATCAGCCATGATCGTATTGAATGGCGGAGCAGGCTCGACGGGCTGAATGGCCTACTCCTGCTCCTAGATTCTATGTTTCTATGTTAGTTAAGTTGGAGAGGAGGGAACATGAAAACCTGGCTGTAGTGGCCCAGGAGTCTGGTGGAAGAAGGCGGCCGGTCAACATGGTGCAGCTGCAATGTGTTGATCCACAGAGTGGTAGAAATTGGGCTCATGTCAACGACCCGAACTATGCTGCAACCAGCAGCTGGTGAACGGAGGCCAGGCCACGGAACAAACCCACCACGGACCATTCTCGCACTGCATCTCCGGTGCACATTGGCAGAGATGTGGGAAACAGGCCTGAAGTCCGTACGTTTGACAGCAGGGGAGATGGGTCTCTTTGGGGACTGCAGCTAACATTCTGTATCTTGTTGTCCATGTTCTGAAAAGTGTTTTTTTAATAAAATTGTCAGCGGGCAGGGCTGCGTTTATTGTCTATCCCTTGGCCACTTCAAAGGAATGTTGGGGCTTCCTTCCCCGAAGGACATTAGTGAACCACTTGGGTTGTTTTCCACAATTTGCCATGGTGGGATTTGAACTCGTTTTTTTTTAATTCACTGATGGGATCTGGGCATCGCTGGCAAGGCCAGCATTTATTGCCCATCCCTAGTTGCCCTTGAGATGGTGGTGGTGAGCTGCCTTCTTGAACTGCTGCAGTCCGTGTGGTGAAGGTACTCTCGCAGTGCTGTTGGGGAGGGAGTTCCAGGATTTTGACCCAGCGACGATGAAGGATCGGCGATATACTTCTAAGTCAGGATGGTGTGTGACTTGGAGGGGAACTTGCAGGTGGTGGTGTTCCCGTGCGCCTGCTGCCCTTGTCCTTCTAGGTGGAAGAGGTCGCGGGTTTGGGAGGTGCTGTCGAAGAAGCCTTGGCGAGTTGCTGCAGTGCATCTTGTAGATGGTACACACTGCAGCCACGGTACGCCAGTGATGGAGGGAGTGAATGTTTAAGGTGGTGGATGGGGTGCCTTTGGGTTGCTCGTCCAGTCCCTCTATGTGGTTGACTCTTAGTTTCGTTGGGCAACGAGGGATGGGCAGTAAATGCAGCCTTTCAAAAGTCACCCACCTCCCAAAAGCAATAATAAAAACAAATCACTGTACACCAATTTCTGTACCCGATGAAGCTGATTGCTGATCAGTACTGTTTCTTACCATGGCTTCTCTGGTGCGTTATTTGGCAGGTCTCTCAGTGTTGTTCCCTCACAGGTTTTTGGATTAAGGATGAAAGCACCAAATGGACAACATTGGGAGAACGCCAATTTGATTCCTACGATTTAGCTTAGTTCCTGATTTGAACTTTAGAGGTGGGAGTCCTCAAGCTGAAGCTGAGGGTTAGGCGGGGTCGGAATTCGACGGGAATGTCCTGTCCAGTTGGTACCTTGTGCCTCCGAGTCAACGACCAGCATTTGTAGAAATCTGGGAAAAGGTTGTCCATCTGCCCTCTCGGCTACAGAGCCACAAATCCAGTCAAATCGAGAAAGAAAAACGGGGGCCTGAAAGTTTTTTAAATGGCAGCATTTGACCGCAAGAATTTGATTTTTTTTAAAAAGCCAACTCGCAAGCAATTTCAGTTTTTAAAGGGTGGGAGAAAAAAATAGAAACTCGTAAAATTGAAGTGACTGTCACCGCTTTTGTGCTGTGATGTTTTCTAACTTTCTGGCCCTAGTGTGTACTAGTGTAAATATTCAGCAGTGGCTGCTGTCTTGCATGAGATGACGTAAAAGTAAACAAACTGGAATGTAGGTGAGAGGTTAAACATTGCTCAGCGGGAATGGCAAGTTTGTGCTGACTCCATAGAGTGCAGGAACTAACTGTGGACACAGCAGTTTTATCAAGGAGTGTAATTGGGGAGAAAGGTTTTTTTGCACAATATGATTTCACTGATGAAAATAGAAAATAACCGGTAAGAGAAAAACAGACCCTTGACGAATGAGAAAAGAAAAATAATAGTCTTGATGGTCATAGGAACGTAAAAAAACACAGGAACAGGAGGAGGCCATTAAGCCCCTCGAGCCTGTTCCGCCATTCAGTGCGATCATGGCTGATCTGTACCTCAACTCCATTTACCTGCCTTTCACAGCAGGGTATATAAAGAATGATCTTCCACTGTTTAAAATGACATAAGAATGAAGAGCCCAGCACCGAACCGAATAGACTAAAATAGCTTAATCTGAACACAACTCTATTGATGCTTCAGTTGTAAACTCACATTAGATACAACAAGCTACAACTTACATGTATATAGTGCTCCTCATGTAAACAAATGTCTCAGGACACATTACAAGGGGAAGAGCTGGGCACCAAGAAGAGAGAAGGAACTGGGGGCCAAGAGGAGGCAAAAGAGACCAAATGCGCAGTCAAAGAGATAAGTTTTTAGGAGACTCTTTTAAAGTAAGCGAAGTGGTATGGCAAGTAATTGTGGAAGAGAATTCCAGAGTGCAAGTGCTGAATGATCAGTCTCCAATGGTGGAGCAGAGAATGAGCAGCAATCTAAAATCAAAGGAACAGTCACGGGGCTGGAGAAGATTTCCTAGATCAGTTAGCACAAGGGTGTGGAGGGGTTTGGAGATGGGGTCTTGAAACAGATTTGCTGGGATACAAGGAACCTGGAGCTTGGTGAGAGTCAGGGTGTTTGGTGCATGGGATTGAACTCAAGGACTCAGGCCTCTGGATTAGTTTTACAAATGGCAGAGGTAGGGATGTCAGTGAGGGTATTATTTAGCAAATTAATCACGAGGTGAAGACAACATGGCCAATGATTGCAGCATTGTTGCAGGTGAGGTAGTTGATTCTGGATTTGTTGCACTTAGGCGCTGTGTGTTGCTGTTCGTATACCTGCAGTGTATCCCACTTTGTGTTACAGTAATGAATCTTTGTAACATACAGGAATTCCTGTTTAGGAAAAATGAGATCAGGAGGGAGAAGAGAGGGTAAGAGTTTGAAAGAGTGACGTTGACACTAAAATTTCAATGAACTTTAATTGATTTCAGTGAGGCATCAAGGCGAGCATATGAAACTTTCCTTCCTTGTCCCCTTGAACTGGGGGGAAATTGAGCTGACCTTCGAACGTGGGCTGTGCCTGAAGAGAGCATTTTGAACTTCATAATGCTAGGTTGAAGCATTGGTAGTTGCAGATTTGTCACTGGTGATGGTAGCATGGAACCAATTTGTGGTAACAGATATGAGTATCCTACAGCATTGAAGTGTACTGGCTTAAGTGTGATTTTTCTCCCCCTGATATAATATTTGTATGAATATATGAAATATGGTTAGTTGATGAATATATTATTTTTATATACAAGTTGGCGATGGAGGAACTTCAGAAGCTCATTCCACAATGCCCCCTACTGACCAAAGCCTGCAGTTGCATTGTTACAGGCAGCTGTTTACATACATGATTTCCATTATAAATGCTTACATAGGTAGTTTCAATGTTAAATCTTGATACAAAAGCGTAACCAAAAATCATATATCTCGTACATATTGTGAGATATGCCTGTTGACAACTATCCAGATCCTCCTTTGGGGAAAAAATGTCAGAATTATTTTGAGTGGAAATTTTTCAGCTTCGAATTAAATTGCTGCAGTCTGTTAATTGAGTCCTGTAACATTCTCCTTTAGGGTATCCGAGGTTTATACAAGGGAATGACCGCCCCAATTATTGGCGTGGCACCTATGTTTGCTGTCTGTTTCTTTGGCTTTGGCTTGGGCAAAAAACTACAGCAGAAAAAGCCTGACGATGTCCTCACGTGAGTAATCTTGGAGATTGAAGCGCAAGTCTTTTTTTTTAATTGTTTGTAGCTTCCTACTGTTTATTTGTTATTGTTGATGTAACAAATTAACAGAAATGGGCGAAATTCAACTCGAGAGGAAACCAGAAAAATGCTAAACTATCTGCAGGGTAAGAGCAAGGTGCAATCAGTGGAGCAGCAGATTCTGTGGTCCACTAGGAAATAGGGTGTCTATCAGGTTAGAAGACATTTTGATAGTGTCTGCTGTGGCTCAGTGGGTAGCACTCTCGCCTCTGAGTCAGAAGGTTCTGGGTTCAAGTCCCACTCCAGATACTTGAGCACATAAACCTAGGCTGACACTCCAGTGCAGTACTGAGGGAGTGCTGCCTTGGCAGAGGTGCCGTCTTTCAGATGAGACGTTAAACCGAGGCCCCATCTGCGCGCTCAGGTGTGCGTAAAAGATCGAAGAAGAGCAGGGGGGAGTTATCCCCGGTGTCCAGGCCAATATTTATCCCTCAATCAACATCACTAAAACAGATTATCTGGTCATTATCACATTGCTGTTTGTGGGAGCTTGCTGTGGGCAAATTGGCTGCCGCGTTTCCTACATTACAACAGTGACTACACTTCCAAAAGTACTTCATTGGCTGTAAAGCGCTTTGGGACATCCGGTGGTCGTGCAAGTCTGTCTTTTTTGCATTATGGTGCCCAACAGGTAGGTGGGCACAGAGGAGGAGGAAATTAATATTAAAAAAATTGAATGTGCTTTATATTCTTCCCCTTTGGGTCTTCCCACACCACTTCTTATTCCAAGGACAAGAGCATGCTAAGACCATCTGTTTCCATGTGTCTGCCGGTGTTGCGTTTGAGCTGCCTATAATGACGACTATCGGCACTTTAACACCTCAGTCCAGGTTTTGAGAGTGTGAGGCCAAACCGGCCTTTTGTGCATCACCCTCCCGCGTTTATACTGTCTTGCCCTCCGCTGTCCTGCAAGGCTGTTGTCTCCCGGGGAGGGTTATTATTGAGCATGGTTCCTGTTCCTGGTCACTGTCTCGTGCTGCTTGTGGAAGTGAGGTGAGACCAAGACCAGACTTGGCTGTGATTCCCCAGTCAGTTGAATAGCCTCGCATAGAAGCATGGAAGATAGGAGCAGGAGTAGGCCATTCGGCCCCTCGAGCCTGCTCCGCCATTTAATGAGATCATGGCTGATCATCATCCAAATTCAGTACCCTGTCCCTGCTTTCTCCCCATATCCATGTGAAGATCGGACATTTAGGCCAACTACTGTAGAGTTGCCAGTGGCTGCGAAAGTACTCCAGCAAGAATCAGTGCTTTCGAGATGAATTAAGGAAATATAAAGGATAACTGTTAGTGGGGATTCAGTGTCGTAGGACATAGAATCATAGAAATTTACGGCACAGAAGGAGGCCACTCGGTCCATCGTGTCTGTGCCAGCTGAGCTATCCAGCCTAATCCCACTTTCCAGCCCTTGGTCTGTAGCCCTGTAGGTTACGGCACTTCAGGTGCATATCCAAGTACTTTTTAAATGTGATGAGGGTTTCTGCCTCTACCACCCTTTCAGGCAGTGAGTTCCAGACCCCCACCACCCTCTGGGTGAAAAGAGTTCTCCTCAACTCCCCTCTAATCTTTCTACCAATTACTTTAAAGCTATGCCCCCTGGTTATTGACCTCTCTGCTAAAGGGAAATAGTTCCTTCCTATCCACTCTGTCTAGGCCCCTCATAATTTTATACACCTCAATTAAGACTCCCCTCAGCCTCAGCACATGGCTTTTGCCTAAGGGGTTCCTGAACCTTCCTGTGCACAAGAGGAAGAGCTGAGTGGGCACAGGATTTTTCCCACAGCTGGTGAGGACAGATTTGTTTATAGTGGGTGATTTTTGCTCACATTTGAACAGCCAAATCGACTGGGCCTTAAATCCAGAGTTAGGAACGGGTTACCTCCTTGTCCCTGCTGATGGGGCACGTCGAATGGTCCAGAAAAAAATTAACTTTAAAAATGTGGGAGAACACCAGACAAAATAAATCAAAAATGTTTCTTGGTTGGACCTATAGTGCAAATCTGGGAGCAGCTTCTGCCTCCTCCCTCCCCATAAAGTAACTATATTACCAACTGAACAGTTTGCTGAACTACAGGATGTATTACTGGGCCTTGGCAGTCACAGCAAGTGCTCGCTGCAGGTAATTGTTAGCTCAGCAAAAAGTATCGGGGCTAATGAGGCACGGCTGAGTTTTATTCTGATACACTCCGACTGACCATTCTGTGAGAGGTGGCTGTCAGGCAGCAAGCTCTTGGTGTTTGGTGCTTATAACTGTGTATATCTTTTTATCCCACTGTGCTGTAAGTGTGGATTTCCAAATAACTTGCAAGTTTTGCTGTTCTGATCCATTGCTAAGCAGCAGTGGACTGTCACTGTGTACGGAACTATTATCTGAAAGATTATAAAGCAGTGGCTGCCACTGAGGCTTCGGTGATCCTTCAACAACACCCACCCCCCCCACGAAAATACTGTGCCCGAATAATGCATTGCAGACACAAATATAGTCTTAATACAAATCATACCTGACATTACGAGAACAACTTAACATTGCTTCGTGCGAGGGTAAGGCTTCCCCGCGATCTCTCACTGCGCGTTGGCTTTTTCAGTTCCAGCTCGCACGAACTTGATGTTCTGGACAGCTGGTGTGCTGGGCTTGCGTATCCCACAGGCGTAGTTAATTCGTGCGAGCTGTGGGATCACGTGACTCAGAACCAATGGCAGCACACCATCTTCCATTCATAACTTTCACATAAGTGCTGTGAAAGCTATGAATCTATACCCCCCCAAAAGAACAGCTAAACCTCAATTAAATTTAAAAAAAACATCACATTAATAAAATAAGTATAGTTAAATAAATTAACCATTTTAAATAAAAAATTAAATTTTTGAAAAAATTTAAAATCTTTTAAAAAGTTATAAAAATAAACTTACCTGTCTTTAAAGTCTCTAAAAAAGATATACCTGTTAAAAAAAATTCAAAATCATACTTAATTCACTACTTACCTTGTTAAAAGTGGGTCTTACTCTTTTTTATGTGTAAAATCTTCCGTACGTATAAGAATACAGAATAGGACATGTACAACTTAACATTGTGTATAAGAATAGGACATGTTATCTGCAGATATTAACAGACAAAGCATCTGGTTTTCTGCTGCATTAGCCAGGTTGGGTTGTACTAGAATGCTAGAAATTTACAGCACAGAAGGAGGCCATTCGGCCCATTGTGTCTGTGCCGAAAACGAAGCAAGTTTTTTTTTAATGTCTTCCTCTCTTTGGCCCAGAAATTAAAGACGGAGCCTTCCTGCGGGGGTAAGGCTTCCCCGCGATATCTCACTGCGCGCCTGCCTTTTCCTTCCGAGCTCTCTCGAACTTTAGTTTCAAGGCTGCAGCTGTGCAGTGTGTGCGTATCCCACAGACGCAGTTAATTCGTGCGAGCTGTGGGATCACGTGATTCAGTTAGAGCCAATGGCAGCACACCATCTTTCATTCATAGTTTTGACAGCAAGGGCTATCAAAGCTATGAATCTATACCCCCCCCAAAAGAACAGCTAAACCTCAATTAAATTTTTTTAAAAAGCCATCACATTAATAAAATAAGTATAGTTAAATAAATTAACCACTTTAAACAAAAAATTTAATTTTTGAAAAAATTTTAAATCTTTTTAAAAGTTATAAAAATAAACTTACCTTTCTTTAAAGTCTCTAAAAAAGATAAACCTGTTGAAAAAAATTTAAAATAATACTTAATTAACTACTTACCTTGTTAAAAGAGGGTCTTACGCCTCCTTTCTTTATGTGCAAAATCTTCCATGCTTACCTGCGCGTTCAAAGCACTAAGTGCACTGCGTGCGCGCAGCCTGTAGCGCGCACGCGGTTCACTTAGGAACCGCCCCCTTTTGAGTTCACCAAGTGCCGGTTTTCAGCGCATGCGCAGTGCATGCAGAAAACCGGCAATTGGAGACAGAATACGCGAGAGTACACAGTGCGCACTCTCGCGTACTAAGACTAATTTTTGGGCCATTGTCTCCCACCTTTTTATCCCCCCGCCCCACCACTATAACCAATTTCTCCTCTTCCCTCCAGAAGGTGTTGATTTCTTGCTGGGGCACTCATCATCCATCAGGGAATGGGTGATCCTGCAAGTTACTCCTCAAAATAATAGGGTTAAAAAACATTTCTTGGCTTTCGTAGGAATTAAGCACACAATGATAACTCTTCGGACGCGACTGCTGCCAACGAACATAGAAGCGTTCTGCGCCTGCGCACTTACCGTTGGTTACGATATCACGCGTGACGAAAGGCTCGTTTGTTCCGAACGGCCGCGATGCATGATGGGCCTGGAGAGTGAGGGAAGGTGGAATGAGGAGAGGTAGAAATCGACAGACCGCCATTTGTGCCAACCGCACTGACATGCGCAAATGTTATCAATAGGGTCGCAGGCGTGTGACGTAGCGAACTGGAAGCTGCGCATGCGCAGAACGCCTCTGCGCAGCTTCTGGTTCGTTGGCAGCAGTCACTCCGTAATAATAATTGCACATATACTTAAGAGAACATTTACAATAATAAAATTTACTGGAGAACTAGCACGTTGTAGTTCTCAAGCTCGAGGGGAATGGCTGGTCAGGCCTTGTCAAATTCTGAAGAATTATGTTCCAATCACCCACATTTTAAAATCTGCATGCTTCCACATTACCTCATCCAATTAGCTGCAATAACTTCAGTTTCAACAAGAATCACTTCTCAAGCCTTCGCCTGGACTGAACTGTCAGTCACGTCATTCAACTGAAGACCGTTACAGGGAACAAAGGCCCTCTACAGGGACGTTAGACAGCTGCCCTCAGAGGGGTCACTATCTGAAGCCATAGCTTCTCGACTTGATGGTCAAAACACGTCCATAGATATCTCGAGCTCTCGAGGCTGAGCGAACAAAAACAGTTTGAGGCCTTTGCTGAATCTCCTGATCAGCTAAAACACTGTCTTTGCTTTTCAGTTCACTGAAACCGATATCTCCAGCCTTCTAACCGGTACTTAACAGGCAAAATCCCGACTGGTACTTCACCCAAATGACCATTCTTCGTGTGAGGGCCTGGACCTTGAGCATCAACAGGCTTTTCGGCCATGGCAGGAATCACAGCCGATCCATGCTCTCTGTCTTTCTCTTTCTCTCTCTCTCTTTGGAAATCTCAGTGATATTCTAACCTAAGTGATTCGGAGTGACTGCGGGTCTCCCCATTTGTGTTTTACTGGACAGGTATCCACAGCTGTTTGCTGCAGGAATGCTGTCTGGGGTTTTCACCACTGCGATCATGGCACCAGGAGAAAGGATCAAGTGTCTTCTACAGGTATGAATTGGTTACTAGTCAAAGGAACACTCCAAGGTGAAGGCCTAAAAAGGCTATATTATTGAAAGACTAGCCAAAAATATATCCTGTATCTAATTTTAGGAAAATCAATTATTTTTAAAAAAAATTCACTCTAAAGTGGCTGGTTGAAATGTGATCTTCCTTAATTTAGCCCCCAGTCGTGAGGACCCTCCCCCACCCCTTTGCTTCTCAATGAACAGTGGGCGGGCGGGGTGGATGTATTAGCCGAATTAAGAAATACTAGGTTTTTATTTAGGTCTGGTGCTGCAAGAGGGAAAACGATACACAACAGAAGTTTTTACATCTTGAAATACACTGAGGACATGGGCAGAAAGTGAAATGTACAGAAGTAGAAATGCTGAAGTATGTTCCACAGGTGCCAGAGGCCCTCCGGTACCTCACCGAAGTGGCGATTTCTCTCGTGTGAGTTGTGTGTGTGAGTTGTGGTAGTTAATGTCTGGTGGTCCTTCTTTCCCACTGTTTGGTTTCCTTGGGATTAAGTTTTTCCTTGTTTATTTTTTAACAATGTTTATAACTGGTTGTACAATTTTTCAGATCCAGGCTACTACTGGTGACAAGAAGTACGCTGGCCCTTTGGATTGCGCGAAACAGATCTACCGCACGTCTGGCATTAGGGGCATCTACAAGGGGACTGCTCTCACCCTCATGAGAGGTACAGTAACTGAACGTCATTGGTTCTTTTCCTATGTATCTATCGATTGATCGATCCAGATTTCTCCATTTCTACTCTTGGTATTTTGACGCCAGTTAACCCTGAACTTCGTGTGTCAATTGGAATTGTAACGGGCAATAAATTATTTTTGAGGGGTTTGAGTAGGTTGGTGAAAATGAAGTCAACTAGCTTACTCCTTCGTATTGGTTCCTTCAGCACCTGATGCAGTCCCAGTCTGGTAGCCATGTCCTTCATGACTCGGCCAACTTGGTCATTGGAGCCACTCTTGGGCATTGAATCCCCCCCCACCCAGAGTACATTCTGTGCCCTTGCTTGTTTCCGTGTTTTTGTGCTTGAGAGAACTAGGTGATGGGTCAATGCCTGTAGCACAAGACACAATCAAAGATTAAGAAAGATGGAGTGAAGATGAGGTGAATCTAGAAGTTGTAGTTTGGTGATGCCAATCTTGGGTATTACAAACCTGTACGTGAAAGGTGGAAGGGAAGAGAGAGAGAAGTAAGGGGTGTGGTGAATACCCAGCTTCATCACATCTTGAATTACAAGGAAATCTAAAATATTTGAGTATATTCAAGGCTGTGATAGATCAATTTTTGGACTCTCGGGGAATCAAGGGGTTTGGAGATCAGGCAGGGAAGTGGAGTTGAGGTCGAAGATCAGCCATGATCTTATTGAATGGTGGAGCAGGCTCGAGGGGCCAGATGGCCTTCTCCTGCTCCTAATTCTTATGTTCTTATTTATATACTGTAACAATCTCTAAAACTGGATTGTTCCAGCTAGATTTTGCTTCCTGCAGAAGTCAGTGGCTCAATATTCAACAGCACTAAGAGACTTGGAGACAAACTGTTTACTTTGCATCAGGAAGGCATTAATTGCTATATTATTTACATTGTTCTGTGAAGAGTCCAAAGGGGTTTTGCTACTGGGTAACAAATGGATTTGTAACTAACCGCTCCTAGTTGAACTCGCAATTTTTGAATCGGTTCTTTTGCAACTATTTCCTGTTGGCTGTAGACATAATTATCAGTCTGTTGATTTATGGTGATCACTTGATTGTTACCGAGGAGACAGATCCTGGGAAGTGCAGTCCTGTGGTCTCTGAAACCTCCACTGAGTGATAGTTGTATGATCTGGGTACAATACCATGCTGGTTTCTTGTTTCCCAAGTCTGAACTTTAAAGGGTGCCAGAGGTAAATCTAGGGGAGCATGCTCCCAATCCAACAGTTCTTCGAAGGCCATATGGATAGGAGCTGGCGACTCAATGAAACCCCACATTTAAATTATGTTGTCGATGCTGTTAACGTCTAGCATTAGTGAAAGATTTAGGGAAGGATTGCATCAGGGTGCAGGTAGACTTTTGTATCTGCTTTATTGTCTATTGCTAATGCTTATGTTATTTTTATTAAATAAAATTGTTCTGTAGTTTATGGTTTCAGCCATTGCCTAAAGTCTAAGAGATGACAAGAAGGTTTGTGATGTGTCAGTTAACTAAGCGCGGCGACAAGGGTTTCCATTCTATCACAAAAGCAAAATACTGCAGATGCTGGAAATCTGAAATAAAAACAGAAAATGCTGGAAATACTCAGCAGGTCAGGCAGCATCTGTGGGGAGAGAAACATAGAAACATAGAAACATAGAAACATAGAAACATAGAAACATAGAAACATAGAAACATAGAAACATAGAAACATAGAAACATAGAAACATGGAGCAGGCCATTCAGCCCCTCGAGCCTGCTCCGCCATTCAGTGCGATCATGGCTGATCATCCAAATTCAGTACCCTGTCCCTGCTTTCTCCCCATATCCCTTGATCCCTTTAGCCTTAAGAAATATATCTATCTCCTTCTTGAATATATTTAATGAATTGGCCTCAACTGTCTTCTGTGGTAGAGAATTCCACAGGTTCACCACTCTCTGGGTGAAGAAATTCCTCCTCATCTCAGTCCTAAATGGCTTACCCCTTATCCTTAGACTGTGACCCCTGGTTCTGGACTCCCCCGCCATCGGGAACATCCTTCCTGCATCTAGTCTGTCTAGTCCTGTTAGAATTTTATAAGTTTCAATGAGATCCCCTCTCATTCTTCTAAACTCTAGCGAATACAAGCCCAATCGTCCCGATCTCTCTTCATACGTCATTCCTGCTATCCCAGGTATCAGTCTGGTGAATCTTTGCTGCACTCCCTCCATGGCAAGAACAGCCTTCCTCAGATAAGGCGACCAAAACTGCGCACAATACTCAAGGTGTGGTCTCACCAAGGCCCTGTACAACTGCAACAAGACATCCTTGCTCCTGTACTCGAATCCTCTCGCTATGTAGGCCAACATACCATTTGCCTTCTTAACCGCCTGCTGCACCTGCATGCTTACCTTCAGCGACTGGTGCACAAGGACACCCAGGTCTCGTTGCACTTCCCCTTTTCCCAATCTATTGCCGTTCAGATAATCTGCCTTCCTGTTTTTGCCACCAAAGTGGATAACCTTGCATTTATCCACATTATACTGCATCTGCCATGCATCTGCCCAATCACCCAACCTGTCCAAATCAATCTGGAGTTTCTCTGCATCCTCCTCACAGCACACACGCCCACCCAGCTTTATGTCGTCTGCAAACTTAGAGATATTGGCCCAAAAATTCGTGAGGAAGCCTTCGTGCGAGGGTAAGGCCTCCCCGCGATCTCTCACTCCGCGTTGGCTTTTTCAGTTCCAGCTCGCACGAACTTGATGTTCTGGACAGCTGCTGTGCTGGGCTTGCGTATCCCACCGGCGTAGTTAATTCGTGCGAGCTGTGGGATCACGTGACTCAGTTAGAGCCAATGGCAGCACACCATCTTCCATTCATAACTTTCACATAAGTGCTGTGAAAGTTATGAATACTATAGCCCCCCAAAAGAACCGCTAAACCTCAATTAAATTTAAAAAAAACCCCATCACATTAATAAAATAAGTATAGTTAAATAAATTAACCATTTTAAATAAAAAATTAAATTTTTGAAAAAATTTATAATCTTTTAAAAAGTTATAAAAATAAACTTACCTGTCTTTAAAGTCTCTAAAAAAGATATACCTGTTAAAAAAAATTCAAAATAATACTTAATTCACTACTTACCTTGTTAAAAGTGGGTCTTACTCCTTTTTTTATGTGTAGAATCTTCGGTACTTACCTGCGCGTTGAAACCACTAAGTGCACAGCGTGCGCGCAGCCTGTAGCGCGCATGCGGTTCACCTAGGACCCGCCCCCTTTTCCATTCACCAAGTGCCGGTTTTTAGCGCATGCGCAGTGCATGCAGAAAACCGGCAATTGGAGACAGAATATGTGAGAGTACGTAGTGCATACTCTCGCGTAGCAGCACTAATTTTTAGGCCATTACATCTAGTTCCCTCGTCTAGATCATTAATATATATTGTGAATAACTGGGGTCCTAGCACCGATCCCTGCGGTACCCCACTAGTCACTGCCTGCCACTTGGAAAAAGACCCGTTTATTCCAACTCTTTGCTTCCTGTCTGCCAACCAGTTTTCTATCCAAGTCAGTACCTTACCCCCAATCCCATGTGCTTTAACTTTGCACGCTAATCTCTTATGAGGGACCTTATCGAAAGCCTTCTGAAAGTCCAAATACACCACATCCACTGGTTCTCCCTTATTTATTCTACCAGTTACATTCTCAAAAAATTCCAGTAGATTAGTCAAGCATGATTTACCTTTTGTAAATCAATGTTGACTTTGTCCGATCCTGTCACTGTTTTCCAAGTGCTCTGCTATTACATCTTTTATAATGGACTCTAGCATTTTCCCCACTACCGATGTCAGGCTTACCGGTCTATAATTCCCCGTTTTCTCTCTACCACCTTTTTTAAATAGTGGGGTTACATTAGCCACCCTCCAATCCATGGTAACTGTTCCAGAGTCTATAGAATTTTGGAGGATGACCAGCAATGCATCTACTATTTCTAGGGCCACTTCCTTAAATACCCTAGGATGTAGATTATCAGGCCCTGGGGATTTATCGGCCTTCAATCCCGTCAATTTCCCTAACACTATTTCCCTACAAATACTGATTTCATTCAGTTCCTCCCTCTCATTCGACCCGATGTGACCCGACATCTCTGGGAGGTTATTTGTGTCCTCCTTTGTGAAGACAGAACCAAAGTATGTATTTAATTGGTCTGCCATTTCTTTGTTCCCCATTATAAATTCTCCTGATTCTGACTGCAAGGGACCTACGCTTGACTTCACCAATCTTTTTCTCTCCACATATCTATAGAAGCTTTTACAGTCAGTTTTTATGTTCCCTGCAAGCTTACTCTCATTCTATTTTTCCCCTCTTAATTAATCCCTTTGTCCTCCTTTGCTGAATCCTAAACTGTTCCCAATCCTCAGGTTTGCTGCTTTTTCTGGCCAATTTATATGTCCTCTCCTTGGATCTTATGCTATCCCTAATTTCCCTTGTTAGCCACGGTTGAGTCACCTTTTTTGTTTTATTTTTATGCCAAACAGGGATGAACAAATTCTGTAGTTCATCCATGTGATCTTTAAATGTTTGCCATTGCCTATCCACCGTCAACCCTTTAAGTAACGTTCCCCAATCCATCCTAGCCAACTCACGCCTCATACCAGTTCTGATGAAAGGTCATCGACCTGAAACATTGACTCGGTTTCTCTCTCTACAGAGACTGCCTGACCTGCTGAGTGTTTCCATTCTGTCCCTGGGCAACGCTACATTAAAAAAAAATGTGTTTATTGGATGTGGGTGTCGCTTGTGGAAGTGGTCCTTGGCTTGGAACATGAGAGCAATATCTGAGTAAAACCTGGAAATGTAACGACAAGTCCTACAGTCTTGAAGTTCCCAGAAAATAATTTAGTGGGAGATCGTGGGATGAGTCCTTCAACTTCTCTCTTCACTCATCACTGCCTTTCCTGTTTCTGTTTATCCATGTGACGATAAGGTCATTACTGCTCTGAACCTGCCTCTTTTGTTCTTGATTTCAACACAGTAGGAAAGACGAACTTTGTGTACGGTAGGAGTGTTTGGAGCTTGCAAGGAACAAGAAAGGAAAGTTGAAAGGAGCAATGACCATACTAGTATCGATCAAGGTAGTGATGGGCAGAGAGAGAAGCTGAAGGGTTAAAAATGTGAGCGGGATTGTTAAAATATTAAGGGTGGTGAACCCTCGTCTTGCTATTTTAGCTGTATGAATATTTTGCTTTTAATTTTCAACCATTCCTTTTGTTTTGTTAGATGTCCCTGCAAGTGGAATGTACTTCATGACTTATGAGTGGCTGAAGTATGCACTTACTCCTGAGGGACAGAGGTCAGTAGCTCTAATACGTGTCCACTCTAGGCCGGGTTGAGTTGTTAGTGTGCAGCGATCCTACCTCTAGATTCCCAGTTCAGGAAAGCAACTCGGGATATTCTTACTCTGCTTCATTCTTTTGGTTGGCTATGCAATATTCGGTGTTTTTAATGTTCCTGAGGAACAGAGAGAGAAGTGTCATAATGGTGAGTGCAGCACCACATTACGCCACGGAGTGACGGCACTTCTGTGTGCATGTGAGCTTCCTCCATATTATGAGTTTCTAGTCTCTGCTGGCCTGTTGCAGTGGGGTCAAGGAGTGAGCAGGCATATTTTGTGAAGGAATATGCCATATTCAGAAAAATACACCATCCTATGAAAGAATTCTGACTTTATTAAACATGACAAACTGGGCTTGGAAATCTGAAAGCCTCAACAATCAGAAGCTGTAAACAGCATCCAGGCTTTTGAGATAAGATAAGTTGTTGACACTGAAACAATAGCCTTGTTGGAACAGGAGGTTAAAGGTTCCCGAAAGTCTGCAGCTTGGGAAAGAACACAATACCATACTCTGTTAAAGTGTCTTAAACCAACACTTTCAGAAGAATCACATAAAATTAAAGAAACATATGCCTTCGTAAATATAACATCAAATGAAACACGGAGACACGAGTCTGTAATACAACCAACTGAGGTAACTAAGAAGACAATGGTGCAACCAGCCGAGGTGTTCTAAATGCAAAAGATACAAACAGAAGACTTTCGTAAGAATGACATCAATAGATATACCAGCCATCACATTGTTTATGTGTTGAACTTGGAACACCTAGGAGACACGAAGTCTGTGTTGCAACCAGCTAAGGTGACTTAAGAATTGAATAGAAGACCTTCGTAAGAATGACATCAAATAGATACATCTGTTACAACCGTTTTTTATGATAAACTTGAGACACCTACACAGCAGACATAATTCTGCAAGCTACAAGCTGAACTAACTAAGAATAGAAGGGGTCAGCAGAAAAATGACTAGAGATAATTAGCTTACATCAGCAGAAAACTTCAAAGGATATACCACTGAGAAAGAGTATAAATATTGGACTTTCAAATGGGAAGATAGAGTTGCTTGAAGGGGCAAAGCGGTTCTCAGGCTTCAGAGGCAAGCTCTGTAAGTTTTCAACTCTTTTAAGTCTCGGGGATCAAAGATACTTGTATTTGATTTTGGTGGATATCCTGGAATAAACTAAGAAATGTAAAAATGTAACAAAGTTAAGATTTGAGAATAAGGATCTCTGATAAGAATTGTAAGCTTTTGTATTTGGAACTGTTAATGTTGCGACTGAATCACCAACTGTAATTACATGTCGGTTCTTTAATAAATCTATATATTTTTAGAATTGTCTCACATAGTACTTCTGTATCAAACTCGCAAACTCAATCTCTGTACGCTCTTTGGTGAGGAGTTGCAGAATTCTGGGGGATTTTTCCGGACCCTCATAATATCCGGAACGTTACAGTCTCGCTAAACTTATTTAAAGTGCTATCTGGAGGACGGTAACATCTTCAGGCTGTTCCTTTCCTTTAGGGAGAGATAGTCTGGACCTTTAGACCCAATTAAGCGTCTTTAGCATTCGGCTACCTCTAACTTTAGTTGAAGGTGAACGTCTGGGGGATACGCCTGATCCGGAGTAGCCCGAAAAGGGCTAAGACTAGTAATAATCCTTTCAATTTCACTCCCTCTCTGGTCCTTTTCCTACATTGCAACAGTGACTACACTTCAAAAAGGCCTCCATTGGCTGTAAAACGCTTTGGGACGTCCTGAGATCGTGAAAGGCACTGTATAAACGCAAGTTTTTTCTTTCCTCCCTTTCAGGGAAGGAGGGTAAATTAAAGGAGTGTCTGTGCTGGGAGTGGTTCCAAATGCGTTCCTAGAAAGGAGTGAAAAGTCAGCAGGAGAGCTGCCCTGTGCTGCTGTTAGACATTTAGCAATGACTGGTTCCAGATTGGCATAAGCAGAGGCCTGTGGGCTGGTGCTGAATTCCTTCCTGTGTATCGTATGAAAGGAAGGGATGGAAATGGAGTTGTTACAGGAATTTAGTCCCGTGAATCACACTTTTTTTGCTTTTGCTGCAGTGCGACTGACCTGAGTGTTCCCCGAATCCTGTTTGCTGGTGGAATGGCTGGAATCTTCAACTGGGCGGTTGCAATTCCTCCAGATGTGCTGAAGTCCAGATTCCAGACGGGTCAGTTTATTCTTCTGAAGTTCCTTTCCAGTCCCTCCGATGACCTGGTTTGGGGATGGGGCCCAGCCTGGTGGGTGAAGGCCCAGCCTGCAGGAGCAGGAAACATGCAGACCAGGCCGGTCCCAGGTTAGATTGCTGGTCTGCGACCTTGTCCGATCTCAGCCGGGGCTGTAGTATTTGCCCCGCGTGTATTTTAGGCGAGGGGCAGCAGGGGTTATCAGCCTTGGCTCTGGATCCTGCTCCTGATCACAATGCAGTGACGTCTGCTGGAAAGTTTGCGTGCGTGCGTGTGTGTGTGGACTTCAGGACAGGATTGGGCTTGGCAATGCGTAGTCACATTGCTACTTCTTACCTGGACTCGCACATGAGGAATGGCCCTTTGGGAGAAGCGCTAAAGGATTGTTGGGAGCCGTGAAACTGAACATGATTCAGATTGGGGGGGGGAAAAGGAGGAAACAAGAGGCTCTTTGGTTGTTTTGTGTTCTTTGTTGGGATCCAGGACATAGTAGAAAAGTATGCTGATGGGGTGAGATGAAGTAAGGCGGGAGGAGGCTGGTGTGGAGCATAAACACCGGCATTGACCAGTTGGGCCGAATGGCCTGTTTCTGTGCTGTAAATTTATGTAATTCTAATAAGTAAGCAGTTTCTTTGCTTCCCTCAACTCCTAGCTCCTGAAGGGCTGTATCCCAATGGATTCCGAGATGTTCTCCGAGAGCTGGTCAGGGAGGAGGGTATTGGCTCTCTGTACAAAGGCTTCACGGCTGTCATGCTTCGCGCTTTCCCTGCCAATGCGGTAAGGACTAACAGTGATTATCATTTCAACTGAGCCAAATACTCTTCTCTGATGGAACTGTGAAGGGAAATGTGCAACGCTCACCAAGCAGGGGGACTATATATCCTGCTTAACTGATTTTACAACCATGTTTTTAAGTACCGTATTGTGTTCTGGTTGTTGAGAGATTTGCAATCATTTAAGAAATATTTGATTGGCTGCAGTCAGTAGGTGAGCCGTACACAGCAGGATTATCCCAGGCCTTTATTTAAGTTTGGCCTCCGCAATCCTGGTTTAGAGAGTGGAAAATCGGCCAAGGTTCCTGCTCTCGATTGCTATCCAATAACTCCTGCTGCGTATCAGTTGAGGATCAGATTAAGCTTTTATTACCCTCCTGCCTCCCCAGTCAGAAATGCTGATTGTCACCATCGAGGCTCTTGCCCGAAACATGACCACTGGGTGAAGTACTGAAACGCACCAGCAGGAAGTCAAGGGCAGGGAATGAGAGGTGATCTCATTAAAACATCGAAAATTCTTCCAGGGTGTGACCGGGTAGATGGTGGGAGGATGTTTTCCCTGGCTGGGGAGTCTAGAACCAGGGGTCATCGTCTCAGGATAAGGGGTCGGCCATTTAGGACTGAGATGAGGAATTTCTTCACTCAGAGGGTTGTGAGTCTTTGGAATTCTCTGCCCCAGAGGGCTGTGGTGGCTCAGTCGTTGAGTATATTCAAGACAGAGATCGATAGATTTTTGGATATTAATGGAATCGAGGGATATAGGGATCGGGCAGGAAAGTGGTGATGAGGTAGAAGATCAGCCATGATCTTATTGAATGGCGGAGCAGGCTCGAAGGGCCAAATGGCCTACTCCTGCTCCTATTCATCATCTTATGGAAGATTGACGTGCTTTTTTTCTTAGGTTAACAAATAATAATTTGATTAAATGGACTCTGGCTCTTGGCACCACGGAGTAGTAGCACACTAGATTTTGTTAGGCAGTCCGTTCTCATCCTGGATGGTGCTATAAGGAGGCGTTTAGGACCGACACGTCCCACATGGAGGGATAGACAATCAGAGAGACAGTCACACCACCAGCAGCCAGGAAGAAGCAGCACTGCCCCAGACCTGAAAGCAGGTCTGTTGGTTAGTATTGCTGCCTTTGCCTACAGAACAGCAGTGACTACCATTCAAAAGTAATACCAAGAAGCTATTTCTACAGACGAGGGGGACATCATTTTAAAATTAGAGCGAGGCCGTTCAGGAGGGAAATCAGAAAGCATTTTCTCCACACAAAGGGCAGTAGAAATCTGGAATGCTCTCCCCCGAAAGGCTGTAGATACTGGGGGTCAATTGGAGTGTTCAAGACCGAGATCGCTAGATTTCTGTTGGCTATGAGTATCCAGGTATATGGAGCTAAGGTGGGTAAATAGAGTTCAAGTACCGATCAGCCATGATCTAACTGAATGGCAGAGCAGGCTCAAGGGGCTGAGTGGCCTACTCCTGTTCCCTATGTTCCTATTCTTGAAAACCTCTTCCCCAAATTGTGAAAGGCAGAGTTAGCTATCCAAAGGAGAACAGTGCTATTGTTGCAGAAACTGTCCTCACTAGTGTGGAGCAACAGAAATAGTGTTCTAGTAAGCCAACAAATCGAGAAATCCAACAGTAGACCACGAATAATGTGATGGATTCTTGGACAGAATTTGAAAGGGGTTTGGGATTTGGTTTAATCACGAGGCCATGATGAAACTAAACCAAATTTCCAAACAAAATGCCAACTTTTTTTTGTGTCCCTTTTCCCATTTCTCTTTCAGGCCTGTTTCCTTGGCTTTGAGGTTGCCATGAAGTTTCTGAACTGGGTTGCACCTGGCGTGTGAAAGGGGGAAGTTTAATGGATCAACATTGAAATTCTGAAGTAGCTTACCAGAAGGGCGTGACGTGTTTTTCAACATGCTGAATCAGGAATGGGATTTCATTATCTAATAGTTGCTGCATTAAAATTTAATCTCAGTAATTTTATAGAGAAATATATTTACACTTGCCTTAACTATGTTCAGCGGATGTCTGGGGGTTTGGTGCCGAACCCTTGGCATTCAGCTGGCTTTGAGCCATAACTTCTAAAGAACGCAGTATGCACATGACGAGGGGAATTATGGATCTAACTGCATCAAGCTGGTGGAAAAGTAGTTCTTGGTGATAGAGTCTCATTATCCCAGGGCCTTACTTTGCACTGATGTCTACTGTCATTGGTAAACCTCCCCCACTGCAACACAAACCTGCAGTTAACAAAAAAACACAGAAAATGCTGGACGTGCACAGTACCTGAAGGGAAAGGTAGGTTAATATTTTGCGTGCAGCCCTTCAACGATTAAACCTTATTTTGAGTGTAATTTTTAGGGATGAAACAAATGGGCTCAAGTGGAGTTAACCTGGATTTCCTTTGGCACGGCTAGCTTTGCTTTTTTTTTTGGTGATATGGATTTTCGACAGCAAGGAAGAGTTAGACATTTGCACTTGGAAGAAGAATGCTCTGCAGTTGCACTGTTGGGCCTGAGAGGAGAGATGCGTTCCTCCTCTGCAGACTAGGAAATGAGCATTGCCTCCTGGCTCCGGTACCACAATTTGTATGGGCTTCAGTATCTGTCCCAGACGGCCCTCTATCTTTCAGTGCTAGTCCAGCTTGGCCTGGCCTAGCCTTGGTCTGAACCTGCAAATTAGAACCTTATTGGAACCTGCACTTGTACATATTAGTTTCAGAATTTAATTGCCTCCAGTGTTAGGATCAACCCTGCTGTTTCTCTGGATTTAGATTGATGATCTCACCAGAAATCGAGGGTGATTATAATATTGGATAATTGCTATATTTATAATTTTCTGTTGATTTAACTGCGTTTAATATTGTGAACACTGTTTTCTAGGTGACTAAACATACTTTTGCTCAACATTAATGTACTTGAATTTTGATTTAGAATCTTGACACTCGGTCCATTTGGCACTGCGGAATATTAGAGCTTAGGCAGGGAAGATAATTCCCTCGTCTGGATATTTAGATCAGGAACGTTTGGGGATAACACCGAGCTGTTCTGTGGAATGATGGGATGTGAAATTGCAGTTTCAGCTGTGTCGTCGGGCAGCAGAGAATGGAAGCCAGGTGCTTTCTCTCGGGTAGAGGGGAAAATCGGCACCTGGTAATCACCCATGGTCGTCGTGCTCATGCTCCAGCTGTGCTCTTTGGTCAGGGGCAGCACCAGGCACAGAGGGAGGTTGAGAACGATATTAAAATGGGATGAGAAAGTTGGAAGGTGGCGGAAATGATCCGGTGCACACACAGAAAATGCTCCCGTTGGCAGTGGTAGGCGTGTAGGTTTCTCAAAACTCTGATCCCAAGGACTGGCATTGCAGTTTTACTTCCTGACCTTTCCTTCTAAAGACAAACTGGTACTGTGGCATGGTTAAATGGGTGCTGGCAGTCCTCCGGTGGCACCTCTAAAGGGGCCATTCTGGTGACTGTGTGTCCTTAGACCATTTCACCAAGGAGTGAATCAGAGCTGAGCTTGATTCTGTGCTCATCCGATGTCCACATGTACGCATACTGTCCAGCAGGGGTTACTCGATAGTGACCGGGAATCCTGGCTGATCATCTCCCACCCCACCAACAAAAAGCCCGAGGGGCACTGAGGCCAGTTGGTCCATCACAGCCGAACCGAGTTCAGTGAGCTCAATGTGCAATCTTCCCAACGATGGGCCAGTGCTCCACCAGGCAGTGCATTTACCAACTGGGCCATCGGATGGCTTAAACGTAAGAAATAGGCGCAGGTGCAGGCCATGTTCCCATTAAGTGGCGCGGTGTCTGGAAGTCCCGCACAGGCCAATCACCGGCTTTTCAATGGTGCATTTCGCGCATGCCAGGAATTGTGAATGGACTGTGCACCCAAAAAAAAAAATTAGGGGCAACATTGGGAGTAGGCTATTCGGCCCCTCGAGCCTGCTCCGCCATTCAGTAAGATCATGGCTGATCTTCTACCTCATCTCCGCCTTCCCACCCAATCCCCATATCCCTTGATTTCCTTAGTATCCAAAATTGCTGATGTCTGTCTTTTTTAAATCCTAATAATGAGGTGGAGGGACAGGGGTTAGTGGAGGGGCTACAAGGAGCAAGGCAATAATGGATCGAGGCAGAACTGGATGTGAGGGCATGTGTTTGAAGGCACTATTATCTGGCCTTATTTTTACAATGTGCTGTCTTTCTGGTGTAGCTTGTGATGCTTTACTGCAGGGTTGCCAGTACCTGGCGATATGCTGAATCCCGAATAGCTGCATTCTTTTGGGCCGTGCAGGCCTTAAAGCACTTGGGTTTATGCTACCCGCTCTGAGATTTAATTCTCTTTATTCAAATGCATTAATGAAATCATTTGGAACTGTGACACTTGAATGTAATTTTGATGGAACGGTTTAGGAACTATTTCAACTTTTTAATCTGTGCCTTCTGTTTTAAGTGCTGACCATAATTTACGATCCTATCGACAGCCCCGTGTCTGTGCTTTACACTGGGGGGGCGGGGATTAATCGGCATTTGTGGATCGCACCTGAATGGATCAAAAGGCTTTTCTTATTATTGAGCACAAATCCAGATAATTAGCTTTAAATTCTTAATATTGGAGGCTAAGGTTAGAACCACTGGAGGAAATGAGCAAAGGAGAACTAAAACAATCACTGGATTGGGAGTTTCTTTGCTGGGCCACTGTGATTGATTTAAGTCAAATTTCTTCAATGAGATTCCAGGCTTTTTACCAATGCTTTGGAGATAATGTTCTCCATCCACTTGTTTTCATGGAAACCAAATTTTTCATGAAATACCACTGGCCTTGGAAATAACCATTCCTGTAAAGCACTTGTGAATGTTTGTATTGCATATTTAGAAGGAAAATACAGCTATCCATGCAATTAACTCGGCAACATTTGGGAGCCATTTTGCCTGCAATCCTTATGCCGTTTTTGTTTTGAAGAGGTTTTGATTTTGATGCCTCATGCAGGATCCAGCTAACATATTACCTCAAAATTGTTCTCCATCTCTTGTGCAGAATTGTAGCTGTTCACAGCCACCTGGTGAATATGTGATATTGCTCCCTCCTTTGGGAACTGCCTTGCCTCCTCTCCCCTTGCCCCAGAGTTGTATACTTGCACCCCTGCCACAGTCTGTGACCTGATGACTTCCGCCCAGGCTATATGTTTGCACAGCTGACCACTGTGAGATGCCTGAAAGTGGCCTGGGCACCTTGCCCACTTCCGTCTCCCGCCCAGCTGCTGCAGTGCCTGGCCTCTGCTCTCTGATCCTGCTGGTATCCTGCGATGTGGTGAATATCAAAGCAGTGTCCAGCCACTAGAAGGTGAAATGCATTGGTGCGCATAAACGCACAGAACCACCTAGGTGTGAAATACACTGGGCTGTTTGGCAGTGGGCTAGATACTGCTCTTCCACTTCTGATACCTAGATTCAAATTTAACACTGACTAATGGGCTGAATATCCCTGTGTGAAGTGGGTTCAGACGGGTGCTTACAAATAAGAGCCCCATAGCACAAAACTGCCCCTAGACTGGTTATCTGACTCAGGCCTCAGTACTGAGGGAGTGCCACACTGTCAGAGGTACCGTCGTTCAGATAAGAGGTTAAACTGAGGGGCCCCGTCTGCCTTCTCGGGTGGACATAAAAGATCCCATGGCACTTTTTGAAGAAGTTCTACCTGGTGTCCTGACCAATATTTACCAACACTAAAACAGATGATTTGGTCATGTATCCCATTGCTGTTTTGGAGACCGTGCTGCTGCGTTTCCTACATTACAACAGTGACTACACTTCAAAAGTACTTCGGGGTGTTCTGAGGTCTTGAAAGGTGCTATATAAATGCAATTTCTTTTAACTGACCGGGTACCTATAAATAAATAGATTTTTTTTGTGGGGCTGGAGGGTCAGATTCATCTGATTTCTTAATTTTTAATGTTTTATAATTGAAGCCATGTGACAAGAGTTGTGCTAATATCTGTATGAATGTTACAGTAGATTCAATCTTTGACACACATTGGTTTAAGGACACCACAGTATACAAAAGGCCTCCCTGGAATGACCTGTTGTGAAACTAGTGAATTGTGCCAGTGCCGGTCTGCAGGATTCTTTTGTACAGAGACCAATTACCTCATCTAAACTGAATTAATAAGTCAATAATCTGTCTCTTATGTTTAATATCCTGTTTCACACCCAAATAAACCTGGTTTCAATGTATCTAATGCGTGTGTTTTGGTTAACCATTGCCTTGCTTTAGAGTCTCCCAAGGTAAATGACTGGAAAAAGCCACGCAGGTAGAGTTTCTGTTTGCTTGTTCGGAAGGGTGTCGCAATCCCCCCGTAGGGATGCATCCCACTTGACCTACGCATCGGCGAACTTGGGCACAAGTTGGCAAGAGCCAATTCTCGGTTACCCACAAGTGTAGAGAGGTGCGACTGAAGTTTCACCAGCTAAAACCACACAGCTTACCATCACAGAGCAGTGGCAAATTTCTCACTCTTCATCCAGCTAGGACTGCACTTCTTTGTCAGGGTTATCTGGTGACAAGTTGGAAAAATCAAAGCCACCGCCCCCCTCCCTCCCCAACTGACAGAGTACCCCCTCCAGAACCAATTACTGAGCTGAGCTAGAATTAATCAACAGCGTCCTGCAATACTGCAGACCTGTCTCACTCAGATCATTGACCCAATTCCAGCCTCCCATCGCCATGAATGTCATGTTGGAGCCAATTTGCATGTTCAACCCAACTCCCCAGCCGTGCAATCTCATCGGAGAGGCAATGACCATAGACCCATTTAGGAAAGAAACTCTGGGAAATTCCTCTCTGATCCCTGAAGGCGATCAAACAAGTTCCAGGAGTAACTGATAACATTAATCATGCTGGTCCCAGCTGCCTTCTATAACTTCAGACAAAGTACACTCGCAGGAACTCTTCCAGCTCAAAAATGTAACTGAATTCAAAAACATTCCTGAATACAAGTCTATGAAACCAATGCTTTAAGGTGACTGAATAACTTCCTTTGGTAAAAGTCCCACCTAATAAAAACAATGTGTTGGGGATTGCGTTCCAGGATTCAGTTTTTTTTTCTGTGAAAATCAAAACCAAATAATATAGAATGGTTACAGCACAGAAGGAGGCCATTCGGCCCATCGAGCCTGTGCCGGCTCTCTGCAAGAGCACTTCAGCTAGTCCCACTCCCCCGCCCTTTCCCCGTAGCCCTGCAAAAAAATTTCCTTCAGGTACTTATCCAATTCCCTTTTGAAAGCTGTGATTGAATCTGCCTCCACCACCCTTTCAGGCAGTGCATTCCAGATCATGACCACTCGCTGAGTAAAAAAGTTTTCTCTCATGTCACCTTTGGTTCTTCTGCCAATCACCTTAAATCTGTGTCCTCTGGTTCTTGACCCTTCTGCCACTGGGTACAGTTTCTAGCTACTCTCTGTCTAGACCCCCTCATGATTTTGAACTACTCTCAAACTTCCTCTCAACCTTTTCTGCTCTAAGGAGAGCAACCCTAGCTTCTCCAGTCTATCCATGTAACTGAAGTCCTTACCTATGACATGCAAAACTATGTAGCTACACTGAACATAGGAACAGGAGTAGGCCATTCAGCCCCTCGAGCCTGCTTCGCCATTCAATGAGATCATGGCTGATCTGTGACCTAACTCCATATATCCGCCTTTGGCCCATATCCCTTAA
The DNA here is from genome assembly GCA_030390025.1 of Squalus acanthias. NCBI lineage: Eukaryota > Metazoa > Chordata > Chondrichthyes > Squaliformes > Squalidae > Squalus > Squalus acanthias. Next base: position 59,123,567 of record CM059444.1, read on the forward strand.
TACCTTTGGTTAACAAAAAGCTATCAATCTCCGATTTAAAATTAACAATTGATCTAGCATCAATTGCTGTTTGTGGAAGAGAGTTCCAAATTTCTACCATCCTTTGTGTGTAGAAGTGTTTCCTAATTTCACTCCTGTAAGGTCTGTCTCTAATTTTTAGGCTAGAGATCCAAGTGAAACATAAGTCTGGAACTAAAGTTGCAAACATACCCAATCTTCAGTAGTATTACAGGAAAATTGTGGCAGAATTACAAATTTCTGAAGGGGAAAGGGTGCATTGATAGTGCAAAATACATTTCTTTGGAGAATGTCTGCAGCATGCCACCCTTCTGCCCTTGGAATATTGATTTTTGACACTTATTTGGTGCATTTTCCAGCATTTTGGAGTCTGCTGTAATTCTGCTTTTAAGCCAGTGGTGATGGTGAGTGGAGCGCACTCGATCCCCAGGTGAGTCCATCAACAACACATTGGACCTGAATTTGCGGTCGGAGACTTCCCGCCGGCGAATGCTTCGGAACCGCAAGAAAAGTACGAACCTACCTGATCGTCCCAGAGGTTCGAACACTTGCGGTCCTGGGCCTCTGCGCGTACGCAAGCGTAAAGGCTCACGTATCCCGGGGTGCAGGCGGTTCGTAAGCGCCCCTGGGATCACGTGGGCCAGGCCAACCAATCAAAAGGGGGGATCCCCATTATGCTTATGGAGATTCCATTTACGTACGGAATCCCCACAAGCATTAATAGGAATCTCCCAAAAACACAATTACACACCAGTTAAATAAAAATAAATCATTACATGTTCAAAATTAATTCAAATGCAATTAAATATTTAAAACAAAAATTTAATTTTTTGAAAAATAAATGTAAACGTTTTAAAGGGGCTAAAAATAACAACTAATTTTTACGTTTTTTATATGTTTAAATAATTTTTAAAAATTATTTTAATATTTATTTAAACTCTTGCTGGTAGTAGAAGACCCTGGGTAAGAGTTTCACGGGCATTCGCTGGGCAGTAGTTGGACAAATAGCCCAACTCTCCACCAGCGAATGTCCATTTCCCGGGGAGGCGGTGGATCTGTCGAGCTGAAACTTGACATCGCAAGTTCCGGGTTTTCGCGCATCGCACACGGAAACTCGGAACTTGCGGTGCACTTACGGCCGCGTACGCGGTCATGGGCCCCGGAAAATCTAGGCCAATATCAGCTGTGGAAAGGAGTGCATTTTAGAAATTCTTAGAACAGACACTCCGAGAGCATCCCTTGTGATTCCATCCAACGCGTTAAGATATCGCATGGAGTGGGTGACCGTGGATAATTTCGCCTGACCCCTCTTGTGAGAGAGACGGGTTCAGTGAGTCTCCTGGAGCTGGACTGCACAAGCCAGCGAAAGTCCAAGATTTGTCTTGGTTCTCCCGTAGTTTCTAACGTCTTCGTGAGGCCTGTAGGAGGCACCAGGATTTGCAGTGAAAGCAGTTTAGTAGGTTTTCCATCAGCCTTATGGACATTCTACAATTCGTATAAAACTACAATCTACCCTACATATTCCTCGGGAGCACAATCCAACCGCTGTAGCGTCCAACATATATACCACAACAGGCACCTTCAAAGCTGCCGATGTCACAGGTTCTTTGGTAGTTTTCAAGCTCGCAAGAATCCCTTGTCGCTAAAAGCCACAACTGCTCAGGAACAATGCAGGTTTGCATGCCTCCAATACAAAATCATCTTTACTAGCCTCATAAAAGGCAGCTATTATACATATTCCAACCATTGCCATTCCTCTCCCCACCACCACCTAAAGCAGCAGTCAGATGCTGCCAATTGATTTGTATCACCTCCCTGATTGTGCATCTTCCATTGCTCGATAGGCACAGTACCCTAACAACCCAGAGATGGTGATTTCAAATCCCGACACAGCAAGTTACAAAATGGAATTCAACAAATCTGGTAATTCAGGGGCTGGTTCCAAAAAGTGAAGATGAAAGCTGCCAGATTGTTGGAAAAACCCAACTGGTTCACTGATGTGTTTCATAGAATCATCGAAACTTACAGCACAGAAGGAGGCCATTCGGCTCTTTGAAAGAGCAGTCGTGCTTAGTCCCATATCCCCGCTTTTTGTCCGTAACCCTGCAAGTTGCTCATCCTCCAGTACCTGTCCAACTCCCTTTTTAAAATTATTAATGGAATCAGCTTCCAGGTAGAGCGTTCTAGAGCCTGACAGCTCTTTGAGTGAAAACATTTCTCTTCATCTCCACTCTAGATCTTTTGCCAATGATTTTGAAAATATAACCTCTGGTGATTGATCCACTCGCCAGAGGGAATAATTTTTCTCTATCTATTCTATCAAAACCTCTCATCATCTTGAAAACTTCTATTAGTTCACCTCTTAACCTTCTCTGTTCCAAGGAGAACAGTCCTAACTTTTCCAAACTCCCCTCATAACTGAAGGCCCTCATCTCTGGTCACATCCTGGTAAACCTCCTCTGTGCCCTTTCTGAGGTCTTTACATCTTTCCTGAAGTGCGGTGCCCAGAATTGTTCACAGTACTCCAGCTGAGGCCTAACCAGTGATTTATAAAGTTCTAGCATCATCTCTTTGCTTCTATATTCTATTCCTCTATTTATAAACCCAAGTAACCCATATGCATTTTTAACCACCTTATCAACTTGCCCTGCCACCTTTAAGGATTTGTGTATACAGACACCAAGGTCTCTCTGCTCATCTACACATTTCAAAATCATGCCATTCATAGTACACTGTCTTTCCATAACGGTCCTCCCAAAGTGCGTCACTTCACATTTCTCCACATTGAACTCCATCTGCCATTGCTTCTGCCTATTTCACCATCCTGTCTGTGTCATCCTCGAGCCTAGAACTATCCTCATCATGATCATCTACTTTGCCAAGTTTCGTATCATGTGCAAACTTTATAATGGTGGTCACTACACCCGAGACTAGGTCATTTATAAAAATTGCAGAGAGTAATGGACCCAAAACTGACCCTTGGGGAACACCACTGCAAACCACATCAGCCTGAAAAACATCCATCCACCACCACCTGTTGCTTCCTGTCACTGAGCCAATTTTGTATCCATACCACCACTTTCCCCTTCTTAATAAGCCTCCTGTGTGGCACTTTGTCGAGTGCCTTCCGAAAGTCCATATATACATCTGTACCACCTTGATCAACCTTCTCTGTTACCTCATCAAAGAATTCAGTCAAGTTAGTCAGACACGATTTACTTTTAACAAATCCAGCACAGAAGGAGGCCATTCAGCCCATTGAGTCTGCACCGGCTCTTTCGAAGAGCAATCCAGTTAGTCCCACTCCCCCGCTCTTTCCCCGTTCCCTGCAAATTTTTTCTTCAAGTATTTATCCAATTCCCTTTTGAAGGCTACTATTGAATCTGTATCCACCATCCTATCAGGCAGTGCGTTCCAAATCCTAACCACTCGTTGTAAAAAAAAGTTTTCCTCATGTGGTCTCTGGTTCTTTTGCCAATCACCTTAAATCTGTGACCTCTGGTTATCGATCCTTCAGCCATTGGAAACGGTTTCTCTTTATTTCCTCTATCTAAACCCTTCATGATTTTAAACATCTCTATCGAATCTCCTCTTAGCCTTCTCTGCTCCAAGGAGAACAACCCCAGCTTCTCCAGTCTATCCACATAACTGTAATCCCTCATCCCTGGAACCATTCTAGTAAATCTCTTCTGTACCCTCTCCAAAGCCTTCATGTCCTTCCTAAAGTGTGGTGCCCAGAATTGGACACAATACTCCAGCTGTTTTGAAAGTAATCCAAACCCGACCTCACTAAGCTCAGCCATTTCTCCCCTCTATCTCCATGCCAAGCTTTTCAAAGTATTTCTTAAAAAAAAATTACATTTATACCTTCAGACCCAGAATTTCCAAAGTGTTTCCTTTAATGCAAGACCCTTGCTTCTCAAGGTGTGTTACAAATATGGGTTTGCTGTAGATACCTTCTCAGGTTCAGTGGTGTCAGTAGCTCCCGTAATCGGTCAGAGCATCTTAATATTTTATGAGTTGACTGTACGCAAATTCATTCAATTCAATCAGTACAAGTTATCTTCACGTAATAATACAAAATAATGAACACTCTATACAAATTATTCTCCTTAATTAACTCATGCCTTTCCAAATGAAAGTTTATTTTGTCCCTGATAATGGTTTCCAATAACTTCCCCACCACCGTTGTTAGGCTGACTGGCCTGTAGTTTCCTGGTTTATCCCTCTCCCCTTTCTTGAATAACATTACCAACAGTCCAGTCCTCCGGCACTACTCCTGCCTCGGGGAAGGGAACCAGCCGCCGCGAGCCAGTCAGGCCTACACGTGACTCCAATCCCATTCTATGTAGTTGACTCTTAATGCCCTCAGGACAACTTGCCAGCATTGCCCATATCCCAAATAACAAATTGAAGAATTCCCCACCCCCCGGTATGTCTGCTGCATATCTCCCCTGATATATTTTACACCACTTAGGTGCTCAGGTATAATTTATACGATCAGGCTTGAAGCACTTGGACACTGCTGGGTGCCATTTCATCACGAACCGGAGTCACGTGTAGCCCCGACTGGGCAGGGGTGGCTGGTTCACCTTCCCTGAAGCACGTCAGTGAACCAGTTGGGTTTTTCCTACAATCTGGCAGCTTTCACGGTCACTTCATCACGCGGAAGCCATCTGTTTGGGTGGCCATGCATGCACCACACACGTGCTCAAGTTCTGTGCATGCGCAAATGATGGGGGTGATTTTGCCAATGGGGGCGCGTTGGAGGCAGGACTGCTGCTTGTCGGGTTTTAGTCCCGCCTCCCTCAACTTGTGGCCAACCCACGCTATTTTCCCTTGATTGACCTTGTTAAGCCCGCCCAGCGGGCTTAGCAGGCCAATTAAGGGAAAGCCGATTACAGAGAACGTCAGCGTATGACATTTCATCTGTCAAAATGAATTGTCATCGTTTGCCAGCTTTGAGAAGCTGTCAAACACTGACATTCTCTGTTGTTTGGTGAGTTCTTGTACTCAAGGCTCACCAAACCTATTTTCTGAGCAGAAAGCAGATGGCTGTTGCAGCGGAGAATGCAGCAGCCATTCTGTCATCTCTGCTGGTGAGATGCCGGAGTCTCCGGTTCCCCAACTGATGAAGCCTGCAGGAAGAAACAAAGGTAAGTAAACTTTTTCTATCACTTTTCACTCACCTCCCATACTTACCTCTCCACACTTGCACCCATCACTCACCTCCACAGCACACTTTTGGACCTCTCCGACCCCCGCAGACCCTCTGCTGGCCTCAGTGACCCTGGCGGGGTTTCCCCGACGTCGGGAAGCCCGCACCTCTGCTTGGAAAAATGGGGATAATCCTCTTTACTGCCTGTTAACTACCTGTTAACAGGCAGTTAAGTGGCTGTAATCCCCTTCCCGCCTCCAGGAGACGGGACCCGGCGCGGGTCGGGTACCCGCCTCCTGGGAAGATGGCACGGAGGCGGGTTGGGGGCGGGATGGGCACCCGCCCCCAGATTCTGCCATTTTCCCGGCAGTCCCGCCTCCAAACCCGCCTCCCCAGGGCTGGTAAAATCACCCCCGTAGTTGTTGCAACATTCTGGCAGGAGCCAGGCAACGTGACCTGCATTGACATTTGGTGAGCAAGCACTGGCACGCAGTCGCACTACAAGCACTGAGAGTCAGTGTGAAATGCTGACAATTGGATGGCATGGAACCAGGGATGAGGGATTTCAGTTATGGGGAGAGACTGGAAAAGCTGGGATTGTTCTCCCTTGTGCAGAGAAGGTTAAGGGGAGGTTTTATAGAGGTGTTCAAAAATTATATGGCGTTTTGCTCGAGTACATGGGGAGAAACTGTCTCCACTGGCGGAAGGGTCGGTAACGAGGACACAGATTCAAGATAATAAATAAAAACAAAGTGCTGCTGGAAACACTCAGCAGGTCAGGCAGCATCTGTGGGGAGAGAACCAGAATTAACGTTTCAGGTCGATGAGCTTTCGTCGGAACTTTAAGATAATTGTCAAAAGAACCAGAGGGAAGATGAAGAGAATTTCTTTTAATCAGCAAGTTCTGATCTGAACGCACTGCCTGAAAAGGTGGTGGAAGCAGATTCAATAGTAACTTTCAAAATGGAATTGGATAGATCCATAAAAAGGAAAAATTTGAAGGGCTATGGAGAAAGAGCAGGGGAGTGGGACTAATTGGATAGTTCTTTCAAAGAGCCGGCACAGGCACGATGGGCTGAATGGCCTCCTTCTGTGCTGTAAGACTCTAAGAACTTCAGCATCTCCATTTGCCAGTAACTGTTTACCCAGAGCACACTTGTATTTGTGGAATTTGGTATGTGTCCATGTCTGTAGAATGAGGAAATGTGCAGCTGTCTTAGAATAGAGAGAAGGCAGCAAGGAGTGACCAAGAGGGCAAATTCCAAAGAATATCAGGTATCTGTAGAGAGGAAAACTCGGACGCTGTAAAGATATGAAGGGCACTCGAACGCCTCTGTTAAATCTCCCCTTAATCTTCTCTGCAATAAGGAGAAGAATCCCATTTTCTCCAGTCTCTCCGCATAACTGGAGCCCCTCATCTCTGGTTCCATACCTTCCAATCATAAGCATTTTACACTGACTCTCAGTGCTTCTTGTAGTGCGACTGTGTGCCAGTGCTTGCTAACAAAAAGTCCATGTGGGTCACATTGCCTGGCTCCCGCCAGAATGTAGCAGCAATATCATTGGTACATGCACAGAACTTGAACATGACCACCCAAACATATGGCTTCCGCACTGGTTCATGACGAAATGGCATCCAGCCAGATCCAAGTACTTTATTTCTAAGTTGGGTGTTTGAAACAACAATTGCCATCTCAAATTACTGAGTTCCTTGTTGGGTGAAAATAAATTCACATCTAATCTGTGGTAAAGTAAGAGGTGCAGTTTATTGAAAACAGAGCACTGGGAGAAGGTCTCAGACCCCCGCGGTCTGTGCGAGCACCTTTCTCCCCGATCAGCAAAATTCACAAGCTTATATACAGTACAAGACTGGAGCACACCGATAACCGTTATTACATTACTTATTCCTTGGCTAATCCGGCCACGTGGCAACAGCCGCCCCCCCAATTATATTCCTTCAAAAGCAACCTTATTATAACTTTACATCGTTAGCTAAGCCCCTTCTTTCAGTTCTGTCTTTTATCTAAGTTTGTCCAGTTATCTGGACAGCAGGGTCCATTCTTGCTTCATCGTGGCTTCGGCCGATCTGAGTCAGTGACTCGTGATTGGACAGGGCTCAAAGGTTAATCAAATATACCCTACATACATCCGCGTGACAGTTGTTACTTCGTAACCCCATTGTTCTGCAAATTTTAACCTTGTTGTTGCAGCTTCTCATATCTCCACATGCTTAATCACTTTTGTAGTTCAGTTTCTGACCATCTGTTCCATTTGTGGTTTCAACTAGTCTCAACCGAGACTAGGTTGTCATGCTGTGTCGCTCGACTGCAACATTCAACTGGTTCAAATCCCAACCCTTCATTCCTGTTAACAGCTTCTGGTGCTGCAAGGTATGGTGGGACCCATGAACGCAAACTCTAACGTGCACAGGCACAGAGCAGAACTGCAGGGGATTCCGCGGCAACCGCAGAATGTGGAAGAGGCTGTGCTACAGATGCTGATTGTTGCCAGCGTACGGTGACACTTGGTCAAAACTGCAAACATTCCCGTTCACCCATCGCTCCTGTGCTCACTGACCTACATTGGCTGTCAACGCCTCAATTTTAAAATACTTATCGTTGTTTTCAAATCCCCCTATGGCTTTGCCCCTCCCTATCTCTGTAACCTCCTCCAGCCCTACAACCTTCCAAGAAATCGGCGCTCCTCCAATTCTGGCCTCTTGAGCATCCCCGATTTTAATCGCTCCACCATTGGTGGTCGTGCCACCAATCTCATCGAAACATATAAAATTCTGACAGGTCTGGACAAACTAGATGCAGGAAGACTGTTCCCGATGGTCGGAGAGTCCAGAACCAGGGGTCATAATCTAAGGATAAGGGGTAAGCCATTTAGGACAGAAATGAGGAAGAATTTCTTCACCCAGAGAGTGGTGAGCCTGTGGAATTCTCTACCACAGAAGGTAGTTGAGGCCAACTCATTAAATATATTCAAGAATGAGTTAGATATATTTCTTAAAGCTAAAGGTATCAAGGGATATGGGGAGAAGGCAGGTACAGGGTACTGAGTTTGGATGATCAGCAATGATCTCATCGAATGGCAGAGCAGGCTCGAGGGGCCGAATGGCCTACTCCTGCTCCTATCTTCTATGTTTCTATGTGCCTTCAGCTGCCTAGGCCCTAAACTCTGCAATTCCCTCCTGTAACCTCTCTACCTCTCTCCTCTTTTAAGACGCTCCTTATAACTAATACCTCTTTGACCAAGCTTTTGGTCACCAATCCTGATATTTCCTTATGTAGCTCGGTGTCAAATTTTGTTTGATGACGCTCCTGTGAAGCGCCTTGGGACGTTTTACTACGCTAAAGGTGCTATATAAATGCAAGTTGTTGTTGCAAACACTGAGGTTGCCATGTATTGGTGACGCAACATATTGGAGTGCCCAGGCGCTGCTCTGTGCTCCTGCTGACCTAGGTCTCTTTGATGCTGGTATTGCCTGCAAAGTGTATTCCATTTCTCAGCCACAAGACCTGTACCCTGATGAGCGCAAAATGGAACTAATTTGTTTTCTAAAAAGGAACAAAAAGTTAAATTGTTCCATGCAAACGTTTAAGGCTGCCTGACATTTTATTTACAAAAGATACTTTATTTTGGTAAAGCTCCCTTGATTCGCTCCAACCCCTGACCTTGGCCTGGTTCTCCTCACTGCGGAGGAGAGGGCGCCTGCTGGGTAGGGTCACCATTTCCGGTTCGACATATTCCTGGAGGTTTCATCACATGACTGCCTGCCTCCAGCCGCCCCGCCCCCACACTCCCACCATTGGTCGCCCGACACGTCCATCCTCATGGTGCCCCGCCTTCCCACGGCCAATTGGAACGCAAATAGACTCTTCTCCACCCAATTAGATGATTCTTGACTGTCAGTCGAGCAGCCTTTATTCCCCATGTCCAATATTTTTATTACTAGTAAACAAAAGTGTTCAAAGAAATTTTTTTCAAAAACACAATTTTTTTAAGGTCACTGTGATTTTTCTCCCGGGTTTTTGCTCGCAGCGGTGTCCTGGACATTAGCCTTTAATTCCTGGAGACGCCAGGGCAATCCTGGAGGCTTGGCCAACAACCCTAATGCCGGCGGGAGATGTTTAGGATTCACTTCCCAATTGGCCTTCTCTTCAACAACAACAACTTGTATTTATATAGCGTAGTAAAACAACCCAAGGCACTTCACAGGAGCGATTATCAAACAAAATTTGACACCGAGCCACATAAGGAGATATTAGGACAGGTGACCAAAAGCTTGATCAAAGAGGGAGGTTTTAAGGAGCGTCTTAAAGGAGGAAAGAGAGGTAGCGAGGCGGAGAGGTTTAGGCAGGGAATTCCAGAGCTTAGGGCCGAGGCAGCAGAAGGCACGGCCACCAATGGTTGAGCGATTATAATCAGGGATTCTCAGGGGGGCAGAATTAGAGGAGTGCAGATTTCTCGGGAGGGTTTGTAGGGCTGAAGGAGGTTACAGAGATAGGGAAGGGCGAGGCCATGGAGGGATTTGAAAACAAGGATGAGAATTTTAAAATCGAGGCGCTGCTTAACCGGGACCCAATGTAGGTCAGTGAGCACAGGGGTGATGGGTGAACGGGACTTGGTGCGAGTTAGGACACGGGCAGCCGAGTTTTGGATGAACTCATTTACACAGGGTAGAATGCGGGAGGCCAGCCAGGAGTGCCTTGGAATAGTCACGTCCAGAAGTAACAAAGGCATGGATGAGGGTTTCAGCAGCAGATGAGCTGAGGCAAGGGCGGAGACGGGCGATGTTACGGAGGTGGAAATAGGCGGTCTTAGTTATGCTGCAGATATGCGGTCGGAAACTCATTTCATGGTCAAATATGACACCAAGGTTGCGAACAGACTGGTTCAGCCTCGAACAGATGCTAGGGAGAGGGATGGAGTTGGTGGCTAGGAAACGGAGTTTGTGGCAGGTGACCGAAGACAAATGGGGTCTTCCCAATATTTAATTGGAGAAAATTTCTGCTTATCCAGTACTGGATGTCGGACAAGCAGTCTGACAATTTAGAGACCGTGGAGGGGTCGAGAGAAGAGGTAGTGAGGTAGAGCTGGGTGTCGTCAGCGTACATGTGGAAACTGACGCTGTGTTTTCGGATGATGTCACCAAGGGGCAACATGTAGATGAGAAATAGGAGGGGGCCAAGGATAGATCCTTGGGGGACACCAGAGGTAACGATGCGGGAGTGGGAAGAGAAGCCATTGCAGGTGATTCTCTGGCTACGAGTAGATAGATAAGAATGGAACCAGGCGAGTGTAGTCCCACCCAGCTGGACGCCGGTGGAGAGGTGTTGGAGGAGGATGGAGTGGTCAAAGCCTGTAGACAGGTCGAGAAGGACGAGGAGGGATAGTTTACCTTTGTCACAGTCACAAAGGATGTTATTTGTGACTTTGATGAGAGCTGTTTCGGTACTGTGGCAGGGGCGGAAACCTGATTGGAGGGATTCAAACATGGGGTTCCGGGAAAGATGGGCACGGATTTGGGAGGTGACAACACGTTCAAGGACTTTGGAGAGGAAAGGGAGGGTGGAGATGGGGCGGTAGTTTGCAAGGACAGAGGGGTGAAGGGTTAGTTTTTTTGAGGACATTGCTGACAACATAGCTGGGGATGGGCGGCTGGGAACATGTGCATCTTGGACATTCCGCTGAGAGCTTTGCAAAATTAGCTCCTGTTGGAGAGGCTTTCAGTAGCAGAGATCGAGACCCTGAGCTGCACAATTCATTTACACTGCCGCATTCAGCTGTGCAGACCAGCATCGTAATAGTTGGGCGCCCAGTAAAACCCAGGGGGCAGGGGGAAAGGCTCATCAAGTTCTGACAATTGTCAGAGACACAAGGCATGCTGATCAGAATGAAGCTGCAGGCCTGTGACTTATTTATTCAGAATTTGGACGAGCGCCAGGTTCTTTTGACTCAGGAATTGTAACCTTGGAGTTCAACGGTGCCACTAGGTGACAGCAAAGATCTACAAGAAAACACTCAGGCAGGTAGCTTCCCAGCCTCTAAAACCCAGAGAAACAAGTAAGATCCAGGCGAACACATAGGATGTAACGTATTTTCATATTATGTCATGACATCCCTTGCAAATTTGCCAGGTGTCTAATATTTGCTTGTTAACAAGATAATCAATACAAGTTGAGCTGCTACGTGAGTTGCTTACTGACAAAATTCCAGAGACTCGAGCACAAAAATCTAGGCTGACACTCCAGTGCTAGTGCTGAGGGAGTGCTGCACTGTCGGAGGTGCCGTCTTTCGGATGAGACGTTAAACCGAGGCCCCGTCTGCTCTCTCAGGTGCACGTAAAAGATCCCATGGCACTATTTCGAAGAAGAGCCAGAGGAGTTATCCCCGATGTCCTGGCCAATATTTATCCCTCAATCAACATTTTCAGATTATCTGATCATTCCCATATTGCAGTTTGTGGGAGCTTGCTGTGTACAAATTGGCTGCCGCGTTTCCTACATTACAACAGTGACCACACTTCAAAAAGTACTTCATTGGCTGTAAAGCGCTCTAAGACCTCCTGAGGACGTGAAAGGCGCGATAGAAATGCAAGTCTTTTTTTTCAAAATTATAAAACAAAGTTTCTCTGTTCCTGCAATGATCCCTCTGCTCTGTCTCACTCTGTGGTTCTCTCTTTTACTCTGTATCCCGGTTTCTGTGTTTTTTTTATTCGTTCCTGGGATGTGGGTGTCACTGGCGAGGCCAGCATTTATTGCTGATCCCTAATTGCCCTTGAGAAGGCTGTGGTGGGCCTCCTTCTTGAACCGCTGCAGTCCATGTGGTGAGGGTACTCCCACAGAGCTGTTCGAGAGGGAGTTCCAGGTTTTGACCCAGGGACTATGAAGGAACGGCGATATATTTCCGAGCCAGGATGGTGTGTGACTAGGAAGGAAACGTCGAGGTGATGGTGCTCCCATGTGCCTACTACCCTTGTCCTTCTGGGTGGAAGAGGTCCCGGGTTTGGGAGGTGCTGCCGAAGAAGCCTTGATGAGTTGCTGCAGTGCATCTTGTAGCTGGTACACACTGCAGCCACGGTACGCCAGTGGTGGAGGGAGTGAATGTTTAAGGCGGTGGATGGGGTGCCAATCAAGTGGGCTGCTTTGTCCTGGATGGTGTCGAGCTTCTTGAGTGTTGTTGGAGCAGCACTCATCCAGGCAAGTGGAGAGTATTCCATCACACTCCCGACTTGTGCCTTGTAGATGGTGGAAAGGCTTTGGGGAGTCAGGAGGTGAGTCACTCGCCGCAGAATACCCAGCCTCTGACCTGCTCTTGTTGCCACAGTATTTATGTGGCTGGTCCAGTTAAAGTTCTGATCAATGGTGACCTCCAGGATGTTGATGGTGGGGGATTCGGCGATGGTAATCTCGTTGAATCTCAAGGGGAGGTGGCTGGACTCTTTCTTGTTGGAGATGGTCATTGCCTGGCACTTGTGTGGTCTGAATGTTACTTGCCACTTATCAACAAGTACAACTTGTATTTATATAGTGCCTTTAACAGAGTAAAATGTCCCAAGGCGCTTCACAGGAGTGTTATAAGACAAAAAATTTGACACCGATCCATATAAGGAGAAATTAGGGCAGATGACCAAAAGCTTGGTCAAAGAGTTAGGTTTTAAGAAGCGTCTTAAAGGAGGAAAGAGAGGTAGAGAGGCGAAGAGGTTTAGGCAGGGAATTCCAGAGCTTAGGGCCTAGGCAACAGAAGGCACGGCACCAATGGTGGAGTGATTATAATCAGGGATGCTCAAGAGGGCAGAATTAGAGGAGCGCAGATATCTTGGGGGGTTGTGGGACTGGAGGAGATTACAGAGATAGGGAGGGGCGAGGCCATGGAGGGATTTGATGAGAGCCGTTTCGGTACTGTGGCAAGGGCGGAAACCTGATTGGAGGGATTCAAACATGGAGTTGCGGGAAATATGGGCACGGATTTGGGAGGCGACAACACGTTCAAGGACTTTGGAGAGAAAAGGGAGGTTGGAGATGGGGCAGTAGTTGCAAGGACAGACGGGTCAAGGGTTGGTTTTTTGAGGAGAGGGGTGATGACGGCAAATTTGAGGGAGAGGGGGACAGTACCTGAGGAGAGAGAACCGTTAACAATGTCGGCTAACGTGGGAGCCAGAAAAGGAAGTTGGGTGGTCAGCAGTTTGGTGGGAATAGGGTGAGGGATCAGGAAGTGGGTCTCATGGACAAGATGAGGGGAGATCAGAGAGAAACCGGAGAAAGATGTGAGTTCAGGGCTAGGGCTGGGGGAACCTTAGAGGAAGTTTGCCTGGTGGGGTAGGAGAAGGAAGGGAAGTGGCAGAGGCAGGAGGTGGAGGAGACAGGAGAAAGGGGTTTAAGAAGACGGTTGGAGTGGAGATTATAAGCCGGGGTTTATCTTTGCATTCCAGAATGATTCTGGAATAGTGAGCAATGTTGGCAGACGAGAGCAGGACCCGATAATGCTTTATGTGGTCCAGCTAGATCTGGTGGTGAATGGCTAAACCAGTTGTCCGACATATCTGTTCAAGTCTGCGTCCCTTGGATTTAAGGGAGTGAAGATGAGGGCCGTACCAGGGGGAACGGCCAGGGTGAGAGAGAGTAATGGTTTTAATAGGGACAAGGGCATCAAGGTGCTGGTGAGGTTGTGGTTGAGCAGATCGGTAGCTGCAGAAATGTCCTGGTGAATGGAGGGCCAAAGGCTGGACAGTTGGGATTTCATAAGTGCAGTTGTAAGAGAGTTGGAAAAGAGTTGGGTTGGCAGGGGGTGGCGGGGCGGGGGGGGGGGGGGGGGGGGGGGGAAGGGGGATGTGGGTGGAGAGCTATACGAGGAAGTGGTCAGAGATGGCCTTATCTGTGATTGACACGATGGGAGTAGCGAGGCCACGAGAGATGGCAAGGTCAAGGGAGTGGCCGTGAATATGGGTTGGGGAGTTTACATGGAGGGAGAGATTAAGGGAGGATAGGAGGCTAGTGAACTCAGAGGAGAGAGAGCATGATGAATTGAGATGGAGGTTGAAATCACCGAGGATGAGCAGTCATTTGGTGCAGAGGCTGAGGGAGGAAAGCAGTGAAGATATCTCAGTAATAACGTTTTTATGGTACTTGGGTGGGCGGTAGAGAACGAGAACTTTAAATGAGAGGTGAGAGGGGTGGAATAAGGTGAGATGCTCAAAGGAGGAGAAAGTGCCGGAGGAGTCGGGGGACAGACCAAGGTGTGATTTGGTGATGAGAGCCACACCGCCACCACGGCGGTCTGAGCGGGGCAAGTGATGGAAGGTATAGCCAGGCGGGGAGGCTTCATTTAAGGGTAAGGTGTCATCACCCCTCAGCCAAGTTTCCGTCAGGGCCATGATGTCGATTCAATCATCCACGATAAGTTCATGGATGGCAAGGGCCTCAGCCCAAGCCTGACTGTTGTCCAGGTCTTGCTGCATGCGGGACAGACTGGTTCATTATCTGAGGAGTTGCGAATGTAACTGAACACTGTGCAATCATCAGTGAACATCCCTACTTCTGATCTTATGATGGAGGGAAGGTCATTGATGAAGCAGCTGAAGATGTTTGGGCCTAGGACACTGCCCTTACGTACTCCTACAGCAATGTCCTGGGGCTGAGATAATTGGCCTTCAACAACCATTCATTTGTGCTAGGTTTGACTCCAGCCAGGTATGACTCACACATTACTCTTCACTCATGTTTCCGAATTAATCTCTAGTTGTTTCTCTCTAACTCTCACCACCTCTCTCCTGTGTCCTTTCACTTCAGCACCTCACACTCTGTATGCCTCTCGCAAGATGTTCCTTTCCTCATTTACTCAATTTGCCTCTTACCTTTCAGAAAGGCCACGGTGTGTAGCGAGGTGGCAGCCAACATGTACCCGGTGCGCTGATAATTCCAATACTGTGTTGTCATTTGTGCCTGAGATAGCCCATGTGAAGGTTCTCAATCTAAGCTGCACTGTATGGAGGTGGTGGCAGCAGAGAAGTCACGACTAAGAGTGACAGGATTCCAAGGAATGCATTCTAGTTTAGCTCCTTGCAGCCTGCGAGCAATCTGCTCCTTTATCAGTACAACGGAGTATGGTCTTAGAGTGATTAAACTGAGGAAAGAGGACAAAAATAACTAACTTACCAAAAAAATTGATTCTTGCATTGTGTGTCAGCCAATGTTCATATGTCCTTTCCCACCTCGTTGCTGGAGTATCACATGGCAGGATTGGAAGGACATGGGCTTGGGAATAGAATGCCCTACAAGGCCTGGCCTTTCATTTCATTTATGCGATCATTGAAACATATAAGATTCTGAAGGGGGATTGACAGGGTAGATGCTGAGAGGTTGTTTCCCCTGGCTGGGGAGTCTAGAACCAGGGGTCACAGTCTCAGGATAAGGGGTCGGCCATTTAGGACTGAGATGAGGAGGAATTTCTTCACTCAGAGGGTTGTGAATCTTTGGAATTCTCTGCCCCAGAGGGCTGTGGATGCTGAATCGTTGAGTATATTCAAGACTGAGATTGATAGATTTTTGGACACTAAGGGAATCAAAGTATATGGAGATTGGGCGGGAAGGTGGAGCTGAGGTAGAAGATTAGCCATGATCTTATTGAATGGTGGAGCAGGCTCGAGGGGCCATATGGCCTACTCCTGCTCCTATTTCTTATGTTCTTATATTCTTAGGAAGGCTCGAAGTGGAGACCTATCAATCCACTCACAGGGAGGGAGGGAGATCCTGCTCCAACGGACACCCAGTAGCTGTATTAAAGGTGGCGTCAAAATGTGTCCAGGAAGGTTAGCTCAAACAAATGATGCATGTTAGGGCCTTGTTAAAAGCCAAATGTGGTCTAATCATGGCGCCTTGCACGGGAGGAGATAGAAACAAAGATTGAGTTCTTAACCCACATCCAGACCTGTGAGTTGGTTATGCAAAGAAAGGAGCAGATTGCAAAGGTTCACCCTGGCAATGACGGATGCGAATAGTACAGCAAAGCTTTCATCACAGCATGGGTGCACCAGCCATTGACAATTATCTCATAGCGCAGCAGAACCTCAAAGAGCAGATGGTATGGGTGGTGCATGCTCACAGAAGGTACCATTCTCGGCACAGAGAATACTGTAACATACTTACCTGGCTGGGCATGGCACAGGAGCAGTACATGGGTTGGCCTTAGGCTCACCAGGGAGGTGTGCCACCTGAGCCACTAAGATCAGGAGCAACAGTCAATCATCTGCCAGGCTGTAGCATGGCAGGGAAGGCCATCACTGCCCTCAACTTCTGTGCCAAAACGGACCTTCTGGGCACCCACATGGGACATGACAGGAGTCAGTCTTTTGGACAACTGACGCACAAGGAAAGAATGACAGACTGTACGATCTACTAAAAGTGAATTCATTTTATTTAGTGAATTTGTACACATGATAGTTAAGTGTAAGTCTTCAATCTGTTTCCTTCTTGTGTTTATCTCTTCTCATTCATGCACTTCTGGGTATTGGTTGCGCAAGCGCTCCACCCTTCAGTCCTCCAGGTTCTAAGGGAGAAGCGGTGGTGACTGAATAATCAGTCAAGTGATGAGCTGCCTGTGATCCGGAAGGTCCTAACTCTAATGTATCTGTGTGTACGATTTGTGTTACTGAGGTTACCATTGGTTCTACTGCCTACACAATGTCACCTTGGTTTGCCCATCCCTTGCACTGCTGTGCATGCAGAGCCAAGCGTCTGCTCAACAAGGTTGATGTGTTGTAACATCGGCTATTGGAAGGCAGGCCGACTGAGCTCTGTATCCCAAGGCAACTCACAGGGACACTTGCAGAGGCCAGTGTCGGGAGCGGAGAGAGCAGCAGCACAGTGAGTAGTTAAACTCACTTTCGCGGGCTTTTTTGCAGAGGCCAGTGTCGGGATCGGAGAGAGCAGCAGCACAGTGAGTAGTTAAACTCACTTTCACGGGCTTTTTTGCAGAGGCCAGTGTCGGGAGCGGAGAGAGCAGCAGCACAGTGAGTAGTTAAACTCACTTTCGCGGGCTTTTTTTCCGAGGCTTACCAATCTCACAGACCGGCGGCGGCGTTCCAGAGCCACGTCACAATTCAAAAAGTGACGCGGACAAGAGGAAGCAGCTGATTGGGTGAGTACGGCCAGGTGAGTATTTATACTACTCTGTAGTTTGACAGTTAAGGTTAATAGTTTATAAAGTTTAGTAGGTCCTAATTTTTGTGGTTATAGTTTCTAAGGTCTCTGTTGTGTAGCAGGGAGTGCTAGTATACAAGGGCCCTTGAGTATATCATTTAATTGTAGTGTAATTTGTGGTATTGATTTGAGTTAATTTAAATTAATTAAAGGATAAGTCATGGCAGCACAGCTCAGCCCCGTAGCATGCTCCTCCTGCACTATGTGGGAAATCAGGGACACTTCCTGTGTCCCTGTTGACCATGTGTGCGGGAAGTGTATTCAGCTGCAGCTACTGGCAGACCGCATTGTGGCGCTGTTGCTGCGAATGGATGCATACTGGAGCATTTGCGATGCTGAGGACATCGTGGATAGCATGTTTAGGGAGTTGGTCACACCGCAGGTAAAGGCTGCACAGGCAGGAAGGGAATGGGTGACCACCAGGCAGAGTAGTAGGCGCAGGCAGGTAATGCAGGGGTCCCCTGTGGACATCCCCCTCTCAAACAGATATACCACTTTGGATATTGTTGAGGGAGATGGCTTATCGGGGGAAGGCAGTAGCAACCAACTTCCTGGCACCATGGGTGGTTCTGCTGCACAGGACGGGAGGAAAAAGAGCGGGAGAGCTATAGTGATCGTGGATTCTATTGTAAGGGGAATAGATAGGCGTTTCTGCGGCCGCAAACGAGACTCCAGGATGGTATGTTGCCTCCCTGGTGCAAGGGTCAAGGATGTCTCGGAGCGGCTGCAGGGCATTCTGGAGGGGAGAGGGTGAACAGCCAGTTGTCGTGGTGCATATAGGTACCAACGATATAGGTAAAAAACGGGATGAGGTCCTAAAAGCTGAATATAGGGAGCTAGGAGGTAAATTATAAAATAGGACCTCAAAGGTAGCAATCTCAGGATTGCTACCGGTGCCACGTGCTAGTCAGAGTAGAAATAGAAGGATATTTCAGATGAATACGTGGCTAGAGGAATGGTGCAAGGGGGAGGGATTCAAATTCCTGGGACATTGGAACCGGTTCTGGGGGAGGTGGGACCAGTACAAACTGGACGCTTTGCACCTGGGCAGGACCGGGACCGATGTCCTAGGGGGAGTGTTTGCTAGTGCTGTTGGGGAGGGTTTAAACTAAAATGGCAGGGGGTTGGGAACCTGTGCAGGGAAACAGAGGACAGGGAAGCAAGGATTGAAGCAAAAGACAGGAAGGAGAAAAGCAAAAGTGGAAGGCAGAGAAATCAAGGGTGCAAATCAAACAGGGCTACAGTAAATAATAATTCTAAAAGGTCTAAGAGTGTTAAAAAAACAAGCCTGAAGGCTTTGGGGGAAAAATTCAGTTTGTTGCGCCTCCTGTTAGCGCCTTAAGAGGGCGCTAATGGGGCGCAAAGCAACTAGCGCCCGGGCGCGACGATGTTTGCACCGCTCGCGAAATTAACTAGACATTTTGCGGCGGCGCTAAACACTACCGCCACGATCTCCTGCGCCGGCAGATCGTGACGTCAGGCGAGTGTGCAACGCCCCGGTAGCGTCCCGGTGCGGATATTGAGTGGCGCCCCCTGCCTTACTGCCTGCCGCCAGCAACGACAGGTTGAGGGGAGCGTTTTGCAGTCAGGAAGGGACGGGGGGAGCGCTATTTAAAGGCGACTGCTTCCTGCCTTTTTTTGTTGGTGACATTTTTCAACCACGCATTCTGAGAGAGAAAGAAAGAGACTTCTAGAGAGATTCAACGCTGTGTGAAGGAGTTTTGGGTACTGAGCAGCACTTTGCAGGTTCATTTTGATTTGCCCTTCCTTGTATCGATTTAGAACAGACTGTGGGGGCTGCACTCTGAGCTCTTTCCCTGGTACTCTCCATTGTTCTTTCCAGCAGATTTGATGTACAGGTCTCTCCAGGCCGAGATTCAAGGCTGCAATGAGCAGGATGTGGATGGAAAGCAAGATCAACCCTCCCCTTTAAGAACTGGCCCGCGCCATTGTGTGTGTGTTCCATTGCTGACTGACATCACATGAGCTTCGCCTGCGCTCTGAGGTAGCGCCTCGCTCCTCGGCCTTTGCGCCTTAAGACAGGTGTGAAGCGCCTGATTTAGCACTCCAATCACCTGCAGGGGCGATAAAAGTCAAGTTTGCAGTCGGAGGCGATAATTAGCGCCAGGCGCTAATCTTTGCGCCCGGCCGATAATTGCGCCCCAAATGGGGCGAGACTGAATTTCTCCCCCTTTGTGTCTTAATGCGAGGAGCATTAGTAATAAGGTGGATGAATTAGCTACGCAAATAGATGTAAACGGATATGATATAATTGGGATTACGGAGACATGGCTCCAGGGTGACCAAGGCTGGCAATTCAACATCCAGGGGTATTCAATATTCAGGAAGGACAGACAAAAAGGAAAAGGAGGTGGGGTAGCATCGCTGGTTAAAGAGGAGATTAACACAATAGTAAGGAAGGATATTAGCTCTGATGATGTGGAATCTGTATGGGTAGAGCTGAGAAATACCAAGGGGCAGAAAATGTTAGTGGGAGTTGTATACAGACCTCCAAACAGTAATGCTGAGGTTGGGGATGGCATTAAATGGGAAATTAGAGACGCGTGCAATAAGGGCACAGCAGTTATCATGGGTGACTTTAATCTACATATAGATTGGGCTAACCAAATTAGTAACAATACTGTGGAGGAGGAATTCCTAGAGTGTATACGGGATGGTTTCCTGGACCACTATGTCGAGGAACCAACTAGAGATCAGGCCATCTTAAACTGGGTATTATGTAATGAGAAAGGATTAATTAGCAATCTTGTTGTGCAAGGCCCCTTGGGGAGGAGCGATCATAATATGATAGAATTCTTCATTAAGATGGAGAGTGAAGTAGTTGACTCAGAGACTAGGGTCCTGAATTTAAATAAAGGAAACTACGATGGTATGAGGCGCGAGTTGGCTAGGGTGGATTGGGGAGCGTTACTTAAAGGGTTGACGGTGGATAGGCAGTGGCAAACATTTAAAGATCGCATGGATGAACTACAGAATTTGTTCATCCCTGTTTGGCATAAAAATAAAACGAAAAAGGTGACTCAACCGTGGCTAACAAGGGAAATTAGGGATAGCATAAGATCCAAGGAGTGGACATATAAATTGGCCAGAAAAAGCAGCAAACCTGAGGATTGGGAGCAGTTTAGGATTCAGCAAAGGAGGACAAAGGGATTAATTAAGAGGGGGAAAATAGAATATGAGAGTAAGCTTTCAGGGAACATAAAAACTGACTGTAAAAGCTTCTATAGATATGTGAAGAGAAAAAGATTGGTGAAGTCAAGCGTAGGTCCCTTGCAGTCAGAATCAGGGGAATTTATAATGGGGAACAAAGAAATGGCTGACGAATTTAATACATACTTTGGTTCTGTCTTCACAAAGGAGGACACAAAGAAACTCCCAGAGATGTCGGGGAACATAGGGTCTAATGAGAGGGAGGAATTGAATGAAATCAGTATTTGTAGGGAAATGGTGTTAGGGAAATTGACGGGATTGAAGGCCGATAAATCCCCAGGGCCTGATAGTCTACATCCTAGGGTACTTAAGGAAGTGGCCCTAGAAATAGTAGATGCATTGCTGGTCATCTTTCAAAATTCTATAGACTCTGGAACAGTTCCCATTGATTGGAGGGTAGCTAATGTAACCCCACTATTTAAAAAAGGTGGTAGAGAAAAAACGGGGAATTATAGACCAGTAAGCCTGACATCGGTAGTGGGCAAAATGCTAGAGTCCATTATAAAAGATGCAATAGCAGAGCACTTGGAAAACAGTGACAGGATCGGACAAAGTCAACATGGATTTACAAAAGGGAAATCATGCCTGACTAATCTACTGGAATTTTTTGAGGATGTAACTGGTAGAATAGATAAGGGAGGAACAGTGGATGTGGTGTATTTGGACTTTCAGAAGGCTTTCGATAAGGTCCCGCATAAGAGATTAGCGTGCAAAGTTAAAGCACATGGGATTGGGGGTAAGGTACTGACTTGGATAGAGAACTGGTTGGCAGACAGGAAGCAAAGAGTTGGAATAAACGGGTCTTTTTCCGAGTGGCAGGCAGTGACTAGTGGGGTACCACAGGGATCGGTGCTAGGACCCCAGCTATTCACAATATATATTAATGATCTAGACGAGGGAACTAGATGTAATATCTCTAAGTTTGCAGACGACACAAAGCTGGGTGGGCGTGTGTGCCGTGAGGAGGATGCAGAGAAACTCCAGTATGATTTGGACAGGTTGAGTGATTAGGCAGATGCATGGCAGATGCAGTATAATGTGGATAAATGTGAGGTTATCCACTTTGGTGGCAAAAACAGGAAGACAGATTATTATCTGAACGGCAATAGATTGGGAAAAGGGGAAGTGCAACGAGATCTGGGAGTCCTTGTGCACCAGTCGCTGAAGGTAAGCATGCAGGTACAGCAGGCGGTTAAGAAGGCAAATGGTATGTTGGTCTTCATAGCGAGAGGATTCGAGTACAGGAGCAAGGATGTCTTGCTGCAGTTGTACAAGGCCTTGGTGAGACCACACCTTGAGTATTGTGTGCAGTTTTGGTCGCCTTATCTGAGGAAGGATGTTCTTGCCATGGAGGGAGTGCAGTGAAGATTTACCAGACTGATACCTGGGATGGCAGGAATGACGTATGAAGAGCGATTGGGTCGATTAGGCTTATATTCGCTAGAGTTTAGAAGAATGAGAGGGGATCTCATTGAAACTTATAAAATTCTAACAGGACTAGACAGACTAGATGCAGGAAGGATGTTCCCGATGACGGGGGAGTCCAGAACCAGAGGTCACAGTCTAAGGATAAGGGGTAAGCCATTTAGGACTGAGATGTGGAGAAATTTCTTCACCCAGAGAGTGGTGAACCTGTGGAATTCTTTACCACAGAAGGCAGTTGAGGCCAATTCATTAAATATATTCAAGAAGGAGATAGATATATTTCTTAAGGCTAAAGGGATCAAGGGATATGGGGAGAAAGCAGGGACAGAGTGCTGAATTTGGATGATCAGCCATGATCTCATTAAATGGCGGAGCAGGCTCGAGGGGCCGAATGGCCTACTCCTGCTCCTATCTTCTATGCTTCTATGCTTGGACGCCGCCTCCTCAGAGACCCACATCTGCTAAACCTTCAACACCAGTGACTCAGATGCTTGATTCTGTACATTCCAGAAGGTCCATGCTCCCCGTCACCTCCTGAGGATCAGTGCCTTCCAAAGTATTACTCCCTACTAATTGTACAATGCAATGCTGTAGAGCTGTCAAAGGCTTTTCTGTGGATGGACCATCACCTGGTCCAACTCTTTGCCCCCTTGTTCAGTTCAAGTTTGGTTTTCAACCATGAGAGCACTATGGATTAATGAGAGGCTGATGTATCACTTAGCCTCACATTTGACTCTTCCCTTTATTTCATTGATATTTTTAACAGAACACAGTTGAAAGCATCCACTCTACATGCAATCCCTGTGAAGCTTCGCCAGGTCTACTGCTCCTCAGGGTGGCCATATTGGAACGGAAGGGTTTTCAATAATACTGTCTACAACTTGGGCAATTTGTGGAATTTTTCTGTGTACCCGCCCAAAAAAGGAAGACTTGCTTTTATATAGCGCCGTTCATGACCACCGGACGTCCCAAAGCACTTTACAGCCAATGAAGTACTTTTTGAAATATAGTCACTGTTGTAATGTAGGAAACGCGGCAGTCAATTTGCGCATAGCAAGCTCCCACAAACAGCAATGTGATAATGACCAGATAATCTGTTTTAGTGATGTTGATTGAGTGATAAATATTGGCCAGGACACCAGGGATAACTCCCCTGCTCTTCTTCAAAATAGTGCTGTGGGATCCTTTACATCCACCTGAGAGAGCAGACGGGGCCTCAGTTTAACATCTCATCCGAAAGACGGCACCTCTGACAGTGCAGCACTCCCTCAGCACTGCACTGGAGCGTCAGCCTAGATTTTGGTGCTCAAGTCTCTGGAGTGGGACTTGAACCCACAACCTTCCAAGTTAGAGGCGAGGGTGCTACCCACTGAGCCACGGCTGGGACTTTTAACCCAAGCCGGGTTACTACATTCCCTCCCCCCACTGCATATCATCTTTCACCCTCCCCACCCTACTTAGCACTTGGGCCACTCCAATCGATCAGCTCGGGTTTAGCTTTGGAATCACATGACCTTTAAAACAATCGTTATACTCAGAGGCTTGTGCCTGGGATTCAGATTGGTGCAGAAGTCTGCAAAGCTCACAGCATTCCTGCTTAATTTTAACGGGCTCTGTCTGAAGCCTTCCTTGTCCTGTTTGTACGACTCCAACTGCTTCAGGCTATTTCAGTAATCTTAGCGCTTTATTTCCCCGGACAAAAATCCTTTGCCTACGCCAACACAACAGGAATCCTTGTTTGTTATGTCAGTGGAGAGTTAAGGTGATGTTTAGTCTTTGATTATCACTCTTGAGTGCTTTGCCTGGGTGGGAAGTTTTTGTGCTGCATCTCCCGGGCGATGGGCCTGTGCCAGCAGCATAGCCAGCCTCTCTGCTTCCTCCTTCCTTTTTGGCTGAAGCATAGTTCATAGCGTGCGCCCGCATTACTGCCCTAAGAGTCTTCCTACAAGGATGATTCAGAGGCCTCCAATTGACGAGTTTTCTGTCTTTCCTTATTCCCCAGCTTTTGTAAGAAGTTGGGTGGGGGGGTGGGGACAATCAAACAACAATTTGAAGATTGTTCTTTGAAAAGGAATGAAATTTGAAGGAGATTGAAACACAATCCAAATTCACTATTCAGGCAATATCTGGAAAAGAAATAAAGACTTGCATTTATATGTAATGGGATGTGACTTTCGTCAGAAGAAATGTACAAGGTGAAATCTTTTGTACTAAAATTACTGGGGGGGAGGGAATGTCAGATCCGTTTAAAGTGGCTGCTGCTGCAGTTTGTGAAGGTTTTGATAACGCTGCCCTTTTAGAGGGAGTGTCGAACGACAGATGTCAACACTCCAATTTGGGGTTAAAGTATGGGTAACTGGCATTGTCCCAGGTCTGATTCATCACTCAGAAAGAAAGAAAAAGAAGACTTGCATTTCTATCGCACCTTTCACGACCTCAGGATGTCCCAAAGCACTTTACAGCCAATGAAGTACTTTTTGAAGTGTAGTCACTGTTGTGATGCAGGAAACGCGGCAGCCAATTTGCGCACAGCAAGCTCCCACAAACAACAATGCGATAACGACCAGATAATCTGTTTTTAGTGATGTATCCAATGATGGCCGAACTGCAGTGACACTCAAAAGCCATCAGTTCCTGGTTACATATTATTATTGGGTACGGGGATGGTGTGCTTTAGTACTAGACCAGCGACCCACTGGTTGTGTGTTCGAATCTCACCAGCAGCAAGTTGTGAAACCGAAGTCAATAAGTCTGTTGTAAAAGGCCAACTGGTTCACGAATGTCCTCCAAGGAATGGAACCTGCCACCCCTACCTGGTCTGGTCTACACATGACTCCTGTCCACACCATATGATTGGCTCTTAATATCAGCACTCAGGAGAGATAATGAGTGCAGCTTTGCCAGCACCACCTACACCCGGAGAACAAACACTTTCTTTATAAGAAATCATGCCATGAAGAATAATAGGTGTGATCTGTTTTGTGTGGTGGTACAACTTCCATTTATCCCAAATACCAAAAGCTCACCTCGGACCCCACAGTGTCCTTACACTTCCCTTGAGGACCTAATCTACTGTAAGATTAAAATTCCTGTCTGGAATCAATGGAATTTTGGGGAGCTCTCCAACTTTGGAGGAGCCCACCTCCAGGAATTGTGACTGACCAGCAGTAGGGGCATATACATTAACCAGGATAACTCTGCACGTGTCAAACGAACCCATCAACCTGTCCTTCACGTGGTGTTCACCCCACCCATTTGCTCGAATTAAAAGAAAGACATTGCATTTGTCCTATCCACGACTTCCTAATCTGTGCATACTCGTCATCTAACTGGGTGTCCTGAAAAAACGTTAGCCCATTCGTTGCTCGATTTAAATACTACCAAATATTAGGATTTTGGATACCCTTCACAGTCAAGATCAGATTAATATGGGTGTTGCTGATCCTTGGGTTTAGACGGTTGAGGGGTGATCTAATCAACAACAACAACAACTTGTATTTATCTAGCGCCTTTAATGTAGTAAAACGTCCCAAGGCGCTTCATAAGAGTGTTATAAGACAAAAAAATTGACCCCGAGCCACATAAGAAATTAGGGCAGACGACCAAAGCTTGGTCAAAGAGGTAGGTTTTAAGGCGTGTCTTAAAAGAGGAAAGAGAGGTCGAGAGGCAGAGAGGTTTAGGGAGGGAATTCCAGAGCTTAGGGCCTAGACAGCTGAAGGCACGGCCACCAATGGTTGAGTGATTGTAATCAGCGATGCTCAAGAGGGCAGAATTTGAGGAGCGCAGATATCTCAGGGGGGGTTGTGGGGCTGGAAGAGGTTACAGAGATAGGGAGGGGCGAGGCCATGGAGGGATTTGAAAACAAGGATGAGAATTTTGAAATCAAGGCGTTGCTTAACCAGGAGCTCAATATAAGTCAACAAGCACAGGGGTGATGGGTGAACGGGACTTGGTGCGAGTTAGGACACGGGCAGCCGAGTTTTGGATGACCTCAAGTTTACCTAGGGTAGAACGTGGGAGGCCAGCCGGGAGTGCGTTGGAATAATCGAGTCTAGAGGTAACAAAGGCATGGATGAGGGTTTCAGCAGCAGATGAGCTGAGGCAAGGGCAGAGACAGACGATGTAACAGAGGTGGAAGTAGGTGGTCTTAGTTATGTCACGGATATGTGGCCAGAAGCTCATTTCAGGGTCAAATATCACACCAAGGTTGCGAACAGTGTGTTTCAGCCTCAGACAGATGTGAGGGAGAGGGATGGAGTCGGTGGCTAGGGAACGGAGTTTGTGGCAGGGCCCGAAAACAATGGCTTCGGTCTTCCCAATATTTAATTGGAGAAAATTTCTGCTCATCCAGTACTGGGTGTCGGACAAGCAATCTGCCAATTTAGAGACCGTGGAGGGGTCGAGAGAAGTGGTGGTGAGGTGGAGCTGGGTGTCGTCAGCGTACATGTGGAAACCGATGCCGTGTTTTCAGATGATCAAGGTATTTAAAATAATTAATGGATTTGATAGGGTAGATACAGATAGATTATTTCCTCTGCTGGGGGAATCTAGAACAAGAGGATATAATCTTAAAATTTAGAGCTAGGCCATTTAGGAATGAAATCAAGAGGCACTTTTTCACACCAAGGTTAGTGGAAATCTGGAATTCACTCCCCCAAAAGGCTGTGGATGCTTGGGGACAATTGAAATTTTCAAGACTGAGAGCGATAGATTTTTGCTAGCTAAGGTTATCAAGAGATATGGAGCAAAGGTGGGTAAATGGATTTGAGGCAGTTGTGCCCTCTTGTTCTTGATTCCTCCACCAGAGGAAACAGTTTCTCTGGGCTGGATATTGCCAGCCTTGGGGAGGCGGGTTTGGAGGCGGGATTGCCGGGAAAATGGCAGAATCTGGGGGCGGGTGCCCAACCCGCCTCCGTGTCATCTTGCCAGGAGGCGGGTAAGGGTCCCGCGCCGGGTCCCGTCTCCTTGGAGGCGGGAAGGGATTACAGCCACTTAACTGCCTGTTAACAGGTAGTTAACAGGCAGATAAGAGGATTATCCCCGTTTTGCCCACACAAGTGCGGACTTCCTGTAGGCTCCGAAACCCGCCAGGGTCACCGAGGCGAGCAGTGGGTCTGCGGGGGTCGGAGGGGTGCAAAAGTGCGCTGTGAAGGTAAGTGATGGGTGCAAGTGTGGAGAGGTGAGTATCTGAGGTAAGTGGAAAGTGATAGAAAAAGTTTACTTACCTTTGTTTCTTCCTGCAGGCTTCAGTCGGTGGGTATGCGGAGAGTCTCGCACCTCCGCGGTAGAGATGACAGATGGCTGCTGCATTCTCCATGCAACAACTATCTAATTTCTGCAAAAGAAAGAGGTTTGATGAGGTCTTGAATTCAAGAACTCATCAAACTACAGAGAATGTCAGTGTTTGACAGCTTCACAGAGCTGTCAAACGATGACAATTCATCTGTCAAAAATTTTTGACAGATAAAATGTCATATGTTGGCGTTCTCTGTAACCGGCTTTCCCTTACTTGACCTGCTAAGCCCGCTGGGCAGGCTTAACAAGGTCAATCAAGGGAAAATAGCGTGGGTTGGCCAGAAGTTGATGGAGGCGGGACTGAAACCCGACAAGTGGGAGTCCCGCCTCCAAAAGCTCCCCATTGGCAAAATCCAGCCCTCTGTATCTACCCTACAAAATCCTTTTATTCATTGAAATGCTTGATTAGATCACCCCTCAATCTTCTAAACTCAAGGTATGCAACCTAAGTTTATGCAACCTGTCCTCATAATTTTACCCTTTAAGCCCTAAGTATCATTCTGGTCAATCTGCGATGTACCCCTTCCAAGTTCAATACATCTTTCCTGAGGTGCGGTGCCCAACACTGAACCCAGTACTCCAGATGGGGACTGACCAAGGCACTGTACAACTGAAGCACCACTTCCTAACTTTTGAATTCCAATCTCCTTGAGATAAAGGCCAACATTCTATTAGCCTTTTTGTACCTGTGCACTAGCTTTTAGTGATTTGTGCACCTGCACACCCAAATCCCTTTGCTCCTCCGCAGGCCCGAGTTTCTCACCATTAAGAAATCTGATTTGTCTTTCTCAGATCCAAAGTGGATGACCTCACACTACAACACCTTGAACTCCCATCTGCCAGTTTTGCCCATTCACTTAGACTGTCTATGTCCCTTCCTGCTCCCATCCACGCTACTTAATGTGCCTCCTAATTTAGTGTCAACTGCAATCTTGAATATACAACTCTCTATTCCTTCATCCAAGTCATTAATGAATATGGCAAAAAGCTGAGGCCCCAGTACAGATCAGCGGGGAACACCACTTGTCACATCCTACCAATGCCGTGGCTCAGTAGCACTCTCATCTCTGAGTCAGAAGGTTGTGGGTTCAAGTCCCACTCCAGAGACTTGAGCACCAAAATCTAGGTTGACACTCCAGTGCAGTAATGAGGGAGTGCTGCACTGTCAGAAGTGCCGTCTTTCGGATGAGATGTTAAACCGAGGCCCCGTCTGCTCTCTCAGGTGGACATGAAAGATCGAAGAAGAGCAGGGGAGTTACCCCCGGTGTCCTGGCCAATATTTATCCCTCAATCAACATCACTAAAACAGATTATCTGGTCACTATCACATTGCTGTTTGTGGGAGCTTGCTGTGCGCAAATTAGCTGCCGTGTTTCCTACATCACAACAGTGTCTACACTTCAAAAAGTACTTCATTGGATGTAAAGCGCTTTGGGACGACTGATGATCGTGAAAGGCGCTATAGAAATGCAAGTCTTTCTTTCAATAGAGAATGAACCTTTATCTCTACTCTCTTTGTCCTTACATTGTCCTTTCACATTTGAGATGGTTGTGAATCCTATCGCCCTTGGATGATAGAGCTAATTGCAACACGCCAGCTATTGAGGGAGTGCTGCACTGTTGGGGGTGCCGCCTTTCGGATAAGAAGTTAAACCGAGGCCCCGTCTGCTCTCTCAGGTGGATCAAAAAGATCCCATGGCATGATTCAAAGAAAAGCAGGGCATTCTCCCTGGTGTCCTGGCCAATATTTATTCCTCAACCCACACCTCAAAACAGATTATCTGATCATTTATCTCATTGCTGTTTGTGGGAGCTTGCTGTGCTCAAATTGGCTGCCCCATTTCCTACATTACAGCAGTGACTACACTTCAAAAAGTACTTGATCGGCTGTAAAGCGCCATGGGACGTCCTGAGGTTGTGAAAAGCGTTATATAAGCAGATGTTTTTTCTTTTTCTTTCTGAATCATGAATCAGACCTGGAGCAATGCCAGTTACCCATACTTCAACCCCAAATTGGAGTGTTGACATCCCTTTCATTCACATGTCCTTTCAGTGCCAGTCAGATGCTTGTGGTCATTTGAAACTACTTCTAAAAGGGCAGCACGATCGAAACCTCCATAAACAGCAGCAGCAGCCACTCCGAAACAGATCTGACTTTCCACAACAACCCCCCCCCCCCCCGCCAGTAATTTTAGTGCCAAAGCTTTCACCTTGTACATTTTCTTCTGACGAAAATCTACCCTGTCAAGCCCCCTCAGAATCTTATACGTTTCAATAAGATCACCTCTCATTCTTCTAAACTCTAATGAGTATAGGTCCAACCTGCTCAACCTTTCTTCATAAGGCAACCCTTTTATCTCAGGAATCAACCTAGTGAACCTTCTCTGAACTTCCTCCAGTGCAAGTATATCCTTCCTTAAATAAGGAGACCAAAACTGCACGCAGTACTCCAGATGTGGTCTCACCAGCGCCCTGTACAGTTGTAGCAAGACTTCCCTACTTTTATACTCCATCCCCCTTGCAATAAGGGCCAACATTCCATTTGCCTTCCTAATTACTTGCTGTACCTGCATGCTAACTTTTTGTGTTTCATGTACGAGGACACCCAGATCCCTCTGTACCGCAGCATTCTGTAGTCTTTCTCCATTTAAATAATAATTTGCTTTTTTATTCTTCCTACCAAAGTGGATAACCTCACATTTTCCCACATTATACTCCATCTGCCAAATTTTTGCCCACTCACTTAACCTATCTGTATCCCTTTGCGGACTCTTTGTGTCCTCCTCACAACTTGCTTTCCCACCTATCTTTGTATCATCAGCAAATTTGGCTACAGTACACTCGGTCCCTTCATCCAAGCCATTAATATAGATTGTAAAGAGTTGAGGCCCCAGCACTGATCCCGGTGGCACCCCACTAGTTACAGTTTACCAACATGAAAATGACCCATTTATCCTGACTCTCTGTTTTCTGTTAGTTAGCCAATCCTCTATCCATGCTAATATATTACCCCCAACCCCATGAGCTCTTATCTTGTGCAGTAACCTTTTATGTGGCACCTTATCGAATGCCTTCTGGAAATCCAAATACACTACATCTACTGGTTCCCCTTTATCCACCCTGCTCGTTACATCCTCAAAGAACTCTAGTAAATTTGTCAAACATGATTTCCCTTTCATAAAACCATGTTGACTCTGTTTGATTGTATTATGATTTTCTAAATGTCCTGCTTTTACTTCCTTAATAATGGATTCCAGCATTTTCCCAATGACAGATGTTAGGCTAAGTGGCCTATAGTTTCCTGTGTTCTGTCTCCCTCCTTTCTTGAATGGGGCGTTACATTTGCGGTTTTCCAATCCGCTGGGACCTCTCCAGAATCCAGGGAATTTTGGTAGATTACAACCAACGCATCCACTATCTCTGCAGCCACTTCTTTTAAGACCTTAGGATGTAGGCCATCAGGTCCAGGGGACTTGTCAACCTTTAGTCCCATTAGTTTGCCTAGTACTTTTTCTCTAGTGATAGTGATTGTTTTAAATAGCAAAGATGCATGTAAGGGGAAGTCAGATAAGCGCATGAGGGAGAAAGGAATAGAAGGTTATGCTGATAGAGTGAGATGACGAGGGGTGGGAGGAGGCTCATGTGGAGTATAAACACCGGCATGGACCAGTTGGGCTGAATGGACAGTTTCTATGTAATTCTATGTAAAAACCCTCAGATGTAAATAATTTCAACAAACAGTGAGCCGAGCCAAACAAGACTTCATTTAGTTAAAATTGGATCCCAGACAGTTGTTTTTTCTTGATGGATGAGTAAACAATTACTTCGCCTTAAAAATGCAGGTTAGCTGCTGGCATCCTTGAAGCTGTACGTCAGCATGAACCAGCACCTTCAGGAGGAGGAAGAGAGAAAACTGGGAAAAGAAATGCGGAGCGATCATTACTAACCAAGGCTTTTGCCCTCAGGGAGCTCTAACATAGAAAGAAAGACTTTAATTTATAGAACGTATCATGACTCTAAGCACTCTAAAATGTCCCACTCCAGAGACTTGAGCACAAAAATCGAGACTGACACTTCAGTGCAGTACTGAGGGAGTGCAGCACTGTCGGAGGTGCCGTCTTTTGGATGAGACATCAAACCAAGGCCCTGCCTGCTCTCTCAAGTGGACGCAAAAGATCCCACAGCAATATTTCGAAGAAGAGCAGGGGAGTTATCCCCGGCGTCCTGGCCAGCATTTATCCCTCAATCGACATCACTAAAAAAAAACATTATCTGGTCATTATCACATTGCTGTTTGTGAGATTTTGCTGTGCACAAATTGGCTGCCGCGTTTCCTACATTACAACAGTGACTATACTCCAAAAAGTACTTCATTGGCTGTAAAGTGCTTTGGGACGGCCTAAGGCTGTGAAAGGTGCTATATAAATTCAAGTCTTTCTTTCTTTTCACTTTACATACAACAAATTACTTTGAAGTACAGTGACTGTTGTTATGCGGACAAATGTGGCAGACATTTTGTACACAGCAAGATCCCATTAACGGCAATGAGACGAATGACCGGTTAATCTGTTTTTTTGGTGGTCTTGGTTGAGCGAAGAACATTGGCCAGAGCTCCAGATAAACTCCCTTCTCATCGTCCAATAGTGGCGTGGCATCTTTAAAATCCAGCTGAACAGCGTGACAAGAATTCAGATTAAACATGCTAAGCTAGAGGGGCAGCCCCTCCGAAAATGCAGCTCTTCCTCGGTACTGTACGAGCGTCTGCTTTTGAGACATAAGCTGATAAAGGACTTCATAAATGCAAGTATTTAGTATTAAATATGGTTAGAAACATAGAAAAATAGGAGCAGGAGTAGGCCATTCGGCCCTTTGAGCCTGCTCCGCCATGCAATATGATCATGGCTGATCCTCTATCTCAATACCATATTCCCGCTCTCGCCCCATACCAATTGATGCCTTTTGTGTCTAGAAATCTATCTATCTCCTTCTTAAATATATTCAGTGACTTGGCCTCCACAGCCTTCTGTGGTAGAGAATTCCACAGGTTCACCACCATCTGAGTGAAGAAATTTCTCCTCATCTCAGTCCTAAATGTCCTACCCCGTATCCTGAGACTGTGACCCCTCGTTCTAGAACCCCCAGCCAGGGGAAACATCCTCCCTGCATCCAGTCTGTCTCGCCCTGTCAGAATTTTATACGTTTCAATGAGATCTTCTAAACTTTAGTGCATACAGGCCTAGTTGACCCAATCTCTCCTCATATGACAGTCCTGCCATCCCAGGAATCAGTCTGGTGAACCTTCGCTGCACTCCCTCTATAGCAAGTATATCCTTTCTTAGTTAAGGAGACCAAAACTGCACACAGTACTCCAGGTGTGGTCTCACCAAGGCCCTGTATAACTGTAGTAAGACATCCTTGCTCCTGTACTCAAATCCTCTTGCAATGAAGGCCAACATACCATTTGCCTTCCTGCATCTTTGCTTTCAGTGACTGGTGTACCCAGGTCCCTTTGTACATCAACATTTCCCAATCTAGCACCATTTAAATTTTTTGTGAGTGGCAAATTGTTCAATAAATGGAACCGTACAGAGGACAGGACTTTTCATCTGTTACTTCATTATGACAAACATAAAATAGTGCAAGCTGAGGTTATTGCTGCTCAGAGCATCTAGTGTTTCCTTTCTTGACTAGTAATTTGTGGGATTAAATTGCTTCTTGTTTCTGAAGATTGCTGTCAAATGGGACAGTTGCTCACCTGCTAAACCTTCTGCAAACTAAGCAAGTTGAGGTTTGTTCATGCTGGAGCACTTTCCATTTTAGGAGCACCAGTTTCACATCTGGTACAGGTGTTAAGTTCTATGATCCAACAATGACTGCAGCAGTGTGACACTGCTCATTCCAACAATGCCTTTTTTTCCCTCAGGATGTGTGGGCATCACTGGCAAGGCCAGCATTTATTGCCCATCCCTAGTTGCCCCTTGAGAAGGTGGTGATGAGCCGCCTTGTGGAATTGTATCATAGTGGTTTGTTGCAACTGAGTGGCTTGTCTGGCCATTTCAGAGGGCAGTTAAGAGTCAACCACATTGCTGAGGGTCTGTGGAGTCACGATGGTAGATTTCCTTTCCTCAAGGACATAGTCACCATTACTGATACTTTTTATTCCAGATTTATTTAATTAACTGAATTTAAATTCCCCAGCTGCCGTGGTGGGATTTGAACTCACGTCTCTGGATCATTAGTCCAGGCCTCTGGATTACTAGCCCAGTAACATAACCACTATGCTATTGTACCCCTGTAGCAGTGTTACACTTTTCCCAATCCAACAATGGACTGTACCAGTGTGATACTTTCTCATTTCCAACAATGTGAGGTTGACAATTTAAGGGTAAATTTTCATCTCTAGCTCTCTCATCACAAAGTTTTATCTGCTGGGGATGTGTATCGGGATTTCAGGTGCGTGCGTGCCCGATTCCCAACATGCACTCCTGGCTCATGAAGCTCTGTATCATGAGAACTAAAACCAAAAATTTAACCTGTAGAGCTAAGTATTATCAAATTCCCTGGACCCGTGCCTATTAGGCACTGGGTAGAGACTTCTCAACAGAGTCGGCTTTCAATCAATTACTCTGGTTTGAATTTGAACCCAGGTCAGAAAGGTAAAAGGCAAGGGTCTAAATCACTACATCGCCCAATCCTCTTGAAAGTTAGGAAGAACTTGCACTTTTAGAGCAGCTTTTCACCTCCTCAGCAGCTCTGAGGTGCACCGCTATCTGGCGGCCAATTTATACACAAACCCCCAATGAAGTAAATTACCAGTTAAATTGTTGGTCAGGGCACCAGGCGAGCTCCCCCTCTCTTTCACATCCACAAGAACAGGGAGATCAGGCCTTGGTTTAAAGTATCATCTCAAAGGCCTCCTAATAATGCAGCATTCCCAATATCAGCCGAGATTGTGTGCTCAGATTCTCAAGTGGGAACTCAGAGACAAGAGTGCAACCAACTGAGCCAAACTGACAGTCCTACGATAGTCGTGTGTCTTCATACTGTTATCCACTTGATTTGGGGGTGGGGTGGGGGGAACTTCTTAATACATAATATTGTGTCAATATTTGACAGCTTTCTATTTGTAACTACCTTGACCTCTCCTGAAGTCATAAAAAGCAACTTCAATTAAGACTTGTTTCCAACAGAGTTTCTGACATATTAACATGAAGAGAACTTTGATCCCCACTGAAGTCATTTATTTACAGCTTCTGGTTTTATTGCTTTGTTTTTTTCACTTTGAAGCAAAGGAATTTTTCAATTATGTAGCAAAGTGTACTTTTTTTTTGGAAGGAGGAATGAATTTTGAGCACATTAAGCGCTGAGGAATGGAACATTTCAGCATTAAGCATTACTGGATCAGGCCTAGATGCAATAGTACAAGTTACATGCATAGCAATACTTCCTTAAAGCTGTGCTTTTAGTCAAGGGCGGCATTAGCATTGCCAGGCACCCCGTCTCTGGTGTCCCTACATTTTACTGGACAAATTTATCACCGGATCTGCTGGCGGACACCCTAACCGGCTCGGGGCCTGTGCAATTGCTGGGGTTGCCCCTGGCCTTCGCCCCGACCTTAGAATAGCCTGCCCCATTGCACCATCGTGACATTGCCATTGCACACCCACTGTCCCACTCTGTGGTGTCAGCCTTGGCTTAGTGGGTAGCACTCTCACCTCTGATGGTCATGAAGGATGTGGGTTCATAGTCCCACTCCATGAGACTTGAGCACAAAAATCTAGTCTGATACTCCAGTGCAGTGCTGAGGGAGTGCTGCGCTGTCTTTCGGATGAGACGTTAAACTGAAGCCCCCTCTGCTCTCTCCAGTGCATGTAAAAGATTTCACAGCACTACTTTGATCAAAAGCAGGGGAATTCTCCCTGGTGTCCTGGCCAATATTTATCCCTCAACCAACACCTAAAAACATTATCATTATCACATTGCTGTTTGTGGGAGCTTGCTGTGCGCAAATTTGCTGCTGCATTTTCCACATTACAACAGTGACTACACTTCAAAAAGTACTTGATTCGCTGTAAAGTGCTTTGGGACGTCCTGAGATCGTGGAAACACTATATAAGAGTGGCTCGGTAGCACCACTACTGACCGAGCTGGCCGAGTCCTGAAGGATATAGCTGCCAGTCTGGGCCTGCGGCAGGTGGTGAGAGAACCAACACGAGGGAAAAACCTACTTGACCTCGTCCTCACCAATCTACCTGTTGCAGATGCATCTGTCCATGACAGTATTGGTAGCAGTGACCACCGCACAGTCATTGTGGAGACGAAGTCCCGTCCTCACACTGAGGACACCCTCCATCGCTTTGTGTGGCACTACCACCGTGCTAAATGGGATAGATTCAGAACAGATCTAGCAGCTCAAAACTGGGCATCCATGAGGTGCTGTGGGCCATCAGCAGCAGCTGAATTGTATTCCACCACAATCTGTAACCTCTTGGCCCGGCATATCCCTCACTCTACCATTACCATCAAGTTAGGGGACCAACCCTGGCTCAATAAGGAGTATAGAAGAGCATGCCAGGAGCAGCACCAGGCGTACCTAAAAATGAGGTGCCAACCTGGGGAAGCTGCAACACAGGACTACATGCATGCTAAAAAGCGGAAGCAGCATGCTATAGACAGGGCTAAGCGATCCCACAACCAACGGATCAGATCAAAGCTCTGCAGTCCTGCCACATCTAGTAATGAATGGTGGTGGACCACTAAACAACTAATGGAAGGAGGAGGCTCCATGAATATCCCTATCCTCAATGATGGTGGAGCCCAGCACTTGAGTGAAAAAGACAAGGCTGAAGCATTTGCAACCATCGTCAGCCAGAAGTGCCGAGTGGATGATCCATATCGGCTTCCTCCTGAGGTCCCCTCCATCACAGAAGCCAGTCTTCAGCCAATTCGATTCACTCCATGTGATATCATGAAACAGCTGAGCGCACTGGATACAGCAAAGGCTATGGGTCCCCGACAACATCACAGCTGTCGTGCTGAAGACTTGTGCTCCAGAACTAGCCGCGCCTCTAGCCAAGCTGTTCCAGTACAGCTACAACACTGGCATCTATCCGACAATTTGGAAAACTGCCCAGGTAAATCCTGTCCACAAAAAGCAGGACAAATCCAATCAGGCCAATTACCGCCCCATCAGTCTACTCTCAATCATCAGCAAAGTGATGGAAGGTGTCATCGACAATGCTATCAAGCGGCACTTACTCACCAATAACCTGCTCACTGATGCCCAGTTTGGGTTCCGCCAAGACAATTCGGCTCCCGACCTCATTACAGCCTTGATCCAAACATGGACAAAGGAGCTGAATTCCAGAGGTGAGGTGAGAGTGACTGCCCTTGACATCAAGGCAGCATTTGACCGAGTGTGGCATCAAGGAGCCCTAGTAAAACTGAAGTCAATGGGAATCGGGGGGAAAACTCTCCACTGGCTGGAGTCATACCAAGCACAAAGCTAGATGGTTGTGGTGGTTGAAGGTCAATCATCACAGCCCCAGGATATCGCTGCAGGAGTTCCTCAGGGCAGTGTCCTAGGCCCAACCACCTTCAGCTGCTTCATCAATGACCTTCCCTCCAACATAAGGTCAGAAATGGGGATGTTCGCTGATGACTGCACAGTGTTCAGTGCCATTCACAACTCCTCAGCTAATGAAGCAGTCCATGCCCGCATGCAACAAGACCTGGACGACGTTCAGGCTTGGGCTGATAAGTGGCAGGTAACATTCACGCCATAGAAGTGCCAGGCAATGACTATCTCCAACAAGCGAGAGTCTAGCCACCGCTCCTTAACATTAAATGGCATTACCATCGCCAAATCTCCCACCATCAACATCCTGGGGGTCATCATTGACCAGAAACTTAACTGGACCAGCCACATAAATATTGTGGCAACAAGAGCAGGTCAGAGGCTAGGTATTCTGCGGTGAGTGTCTCACCTCCTGACTCCCCAAAGCCTTTCCACCATCTACAAGGCACAAGTCAGGAGTGTGATGGAATACCCTCCACTTGCCTGGATGAGTGCAACTCCAACAACACTCAAGAAGCTCGACACCATCCAGGACAAAGCAGCCCGCTTGATTGGCACCCCATCCACCACAATAAACATTCACTCCCTCCACCACTGGAGTACCGTGGCTGCAGTGTGTACCATCTGCAAGATGCATTGCAGCAACTCGCCAAGTCTTCTTCGGCAGCACCTCCCAAACCCGCGACCTCTTCCACCTAGAAGGACAAGGGCAGCAGGTGCATGGGAACACCACCACCTCCATGTTCCCCTCCAAGTCACACGCCATCCTGACTTGGAAATATATCGCTGTTCCTTCATCGTCGCTGGGTCAAAATCCTGGAACTCCCTCCCTAACAGCACTGTGGGAGTACCTTGACCACACGGACTGCAGCGGTTCAAGAAGGCGGCTCACCACCACCTTCTCGAGGGCAATTAGGGATGTGCAATAAATGCTGGCCTTTCCAGTGACATCCACATACCAGAAACGAATAAAAGAAAAATATAAATGCAAGTCTTCCTTTTTATTTGCAACGCCACTTTGAACCTTATTTTTTTTTAGATCTAATAATCTAATGACACATTAACAAGAACTGATTGTTATTGTGCAGTCTGGCAAAAGAACTGTTGCTGAAGACCTAAGTACTGAAACTGTGACCCTCACTGAGGTCATTCTGACCCATCTGCAGTTGCAATTACGTTTCATCACAAACCAAAATACTACACAGACTGTTACACCACTGTAATAGGTAGCACAATTAATATTCAAAAAACCTGGGCGGCAGCGCGAAACGGGTGATAGCGAATCGTCCGCCTGTTTTACAACCCGCCCGATTTTCTCTTCTATTGAAGCTTTACTTAGTGTCTTCATTACTGTAACATGGTGGTGGTCTGATACTGCAATTCTTGCCAGGGAAGTAGCTGGATTTGGAAGCTGTGTATTGCATTGTTAGTATTGTAGCTGCCTCCATCACTGTCCTGTTGTTGGTTACACATTTAATTGTGTTTCAAGAGGTCCTGCCAGGAAGGGTCTCAGGTGGCAGGGCTAAAGGAATATTGGCCTCTGCCTCACTATCTGTCTCCTCTTGGACCTGTGCCTACACAGTACAAGCCTTGTAAAACTATGTGCGATAAAGTTATCCTGCCGTTACCTTCATTTTCCCTAAAGTTTGTTCAGGGTACAGGTGCCGTACCTGGGGCTCACAATATGGTATCCCAACAACCACAACCACTTTCATTTATACAGCGCCTTTAACGTAGTAAAACATCCCAAGGCGCTTCACAGGAGTGTTGTACATCAAAATTTGATGCCGAGACACATAAGGAGATATTAGGACAGATGAACAAACTCTTGGTCAAAGAGGCAGGTTTTAAGGAGCG
The DNA here is from genome assembly GCA_030390025.1 of Squalus acanthias. NCBI lineage: Eukaryota > Metazoa > Chordata > Chondrichthyes > Squaliformes > Squalidae > Squalus > Squalus acanthias. The sequence continues at coordinate 59,162,334 of CM059444.1, forward strand.
TCTTAAAGGAGGAGAGAGAGGCGGAGAGGTTTTGGGGAGGGAATTCCAGAGCTTAGGGCCGAGGCAGCTGAAGGCACGGCCGCCAATGGTGGAGCGATTTAAATCAGGGATGCTGAAGTGGCCAGAATTTGAGGAGCGCAGATATCTTGGGGTGGCGGGGGGGTTGTGGGGTTGGATGAGATTGCAGAGATAGGGAGGGGGGCGAGGCCAGGGAGGGATTTGAAAACAAGAATGAGAATTTTAAAATCGAGTCGTTGCTTAACCGGGAGCCAATGTAGGTCAGCGAGCACAGGGGGCGATGGGTGAACGGGACTTGGTGCACCACAATTGATCTCAGATGGAATGAGGAGAGAGACGCAGAAGCAAAGGATCAGCAGGAAATGAAAACTTAAAGCCTCGATGGCCACATCAGCCCTCCTGCTTCGCCCCCCCGCCCCTGCGTCCGCCCCCCCTCGACAGAGCGGCAAATTTCCACTCCGAATTTCCGGTGCCCAGCTGAAGCAAATGCCCCAGTCGCACTGTAAATGGTGTGGGTGCAAAGGACTTTATCACCAAGATTTGGGATGAGGTTGTCACTGGAGCAGGCTGACGGGTCCCGCCCTTCTGCTGTTGCATCTGCCAAAACCGGAAATTCTGGTCTGTGGTGTTTAGATGATCCAGGATTGAGGTTTAAGGGAAGCAGCAGTTCCAGAATATTAAAGAAAGAACTTGCATTCCCATAGCGCCTTTACGATGTCCCAAAGCGCTGTACAGCCAATGAAGTACTTTTGAACGGGAATGGTAGCATAGTGGTTATGTTACTGCGCTAGTAATCCAGAGGCCTGGACTAATGATCCGGGGACATGAGTTCAAATCCCACCACAGCAGCTGGGGAATTTAAATTCAGTTAATTAAATAAATCTGGAATAAAAAGCTAGTATCAGTAATCGTGACCATAAAACTACCAGATTGTTGTAAAAACCCATCTGGTTCACTAATGTTTTAGGATATCTGCTGTCCTTACCCAGTCTGTCCTTACCCAGTCTGGCCTCTATGTGACTCCAGACCCACAGCAATGTGGTTGACTCTTAACTGCCCTCTGAAATGGCCTAGCAAGCCACTTGTCGTAAGAATGAGCCTTACGCGTGGTGAACTTAAAGTAAGCTTTAATCAACTAAAAAGGTGCTACATACAAAAGAGGTCTTACTCTATGCCTCTCCAGGATCCAACTGATCAGCCCAGTATTTATCCTGGACTAATCACAGGAAGTGATGCAATAAAGTTCGAGTCACAGGAAGCTGTATTGTGTTACCACACCACTCAGTTGTAACAAACCGCTACAACCATCAGCACAAGGACTACAGTGGTTTAAGAAGGCGGCTCACCATCACCTACTCAAGGGCAATTCGGGATGGGCAATAAATGCTAGCCTTGCCAGTGACGCCCACATCGCTGGAACGAATATAAAAAAAAGTGCACTCACTGTTGTAATGTCGGAAACGCAGCAGCCAATTTGCGTACAGCAAGCTCCCACAAACAGCAGCGTGATAATGACTAAATAATCTGTTTAAGTGATGTGGATTGAGGGATAAATATTGGCCAGGACTCCAGGCATAACTCCCCTGCTCTTCTTCGAAATAGTGTCATGGGATCTTTTACGTCCACCTGAGAGAGCAGTCGGGGCCTCGGTTTAACGTCTTACCCAAAAGACGGCACCTCCGACAGTGCAGCACTCCCTCAGCACTGCACTGGATTGTCAGCCTAGACTTTTGTGCCTTAGTCTCTGGAGTGGGACTTGAATCCAACAACCATCTGGCCCAAAGGCAAGGGTGCTGCCCACTGAGTCACAGCTGACACTTTATTAGGCTTGTGGTCGTGGGAAAGAGTGAGATTAGTGCAGTGAGTTTTAATTTCAACAAAGTGAAGATACTTATTCTTTTAACCCAAACAACAACCTCAAAAATCAGTAACTGGAAAGTAAATCAGCCACTCCGCTTAAAGTCCGGTGAGACTTATTGTGGAAATTAGCTGATTTGGAGAAGCTAATTCTGTGTCCAGCTCTAGGCACCAGGCATTCGGAAGGACGTGAAGGCTTTTGGAGAGGGTGCAGAAGAGATTTACTAAAATGGTTCCAGGGATGAGGGATTACAGTTACGTGGATAGACTGGAGAAGCTGGGGTTGTTCTCCTTGGAGCAGAGGAGATTGTTTAAAATCATGAAGGTTTCGATAGAGTAAATAAAGGGAAACTGTTTCCATTGGCTGAAGGGTCGATGACGAGAGGACACAGATTTAAGGTGATTGGCAAAAGAACCAGAGGCGACATGAGGAAAAACTTTTTTACGCAACGAGTGGTTAGGATTTGGAAGGCACTGCCTGAAAGGGCGGTGGATACAGATTCAATAGTAGCCTTCAAAAGGGCATTGGATAAATACTTGAAGGAGAAAAAATTGCAGGGATATGGGGAAAGAGCGGGGGAGTGGGACTAACTGGATTGCTCTTCGAAAGAGCCGGCGCAGACTCGCTGGGCCCAATGGCTTCCTTCTATGCTGTACTATTCTATGATTCTATGATTCTATAATGATGGAAATCACAGGCAGGTTCTCCCTATTCTGCAGGGAACCCGACTGAAAATGGGTACCGTGTGTGCCTTTTACAGAGCCATTTTAATGAAAAAAACTATGTTGGGCGTGCAGGTTGTGGAGGTTGGATCTTCTTTGTCTGTCTGCTTTTCGCACACCCAGCACAATTTCTACTTGTTATTTCTAGTTAGGCATATAAGCAAAGAATGAACTTTACCTATGGAACAACTCGGTAGGCCTGTTTGCACATTCTCAATTCTCATCGCTCCACCACTGGTGGCCGTGCCTTCAGCTGCTTAGGCCCGAAGCTCTGGAATTCCCTCCCTGAACCTCACCGCCTCTCCCTCCTTTAAGACGCTCCGTAAAACACTCTGACCAAGCTTTTAATCACCTGTCCTAATATCCCCTTAAGTGGCTCGGTGTCAAATTTTGTCTGATAACGCTCCTGTGAAGCGCTTTGGGATATTTAACTATGTTAAAGGCACCATATAAATGCAAGTTGTTGTTGTTGTTGTTATCTAACGATTCCAGAATATTCTTAAAACAATGTTACCAACATGCTAGACAATACAGGAACAGTATGCCTTCTGCCCTGCAAAAAAGCAATATGCCGGTTTTTGCACACTTAATGATTCTGATCGGTGACGTGCCCAGCATTTTCCCTGCACACTAGTTTCGATTGGCTTGTGGTTTCGTCCCTGGTTTTATTTTACCTTATTGTATTTTAATTTGTTGCATAATCTTGTTTGCTTTGTGATTTTTGCAGAAATTATATAAAAGAAAAGAAAGATTTGTATTTATAGTTACCTTTCACGACCATCGGATGTCCCAAAGCACTTTACAGCCAATGAAGTACTTTTTTTGGAGTGTAGTCACTGTTGTAATGTAGGAAACGCGGCAGCCAATTTGCGCACAGCAAGCTCCCACAAACAGCCATGTGATAATGAGCAGATAATGGTTTTTTTTCAGTGATGTTGATTGAGGGATAAATATTGGCCAGGACACCGGGGAGAACTCCCCCTGCTCTTCTTCGAAATAGTGCCATGGGATCTTTTACGTCCACCTGAGAGGGCAGATGGGGCCTCAGTTTAAAGTCTCATCTGAAAGACGGCACCTCCGACAGTGCAGCACTCCCTCAGCACTGCACTGGAGTGTCAGCCTAGATTTTTGTGCTCAACTCTCTGGAGTGTGACTTGAAACAACAACCTTCTGACTCGGAGGTGAGGGTGCTACCAACTGAGCCACGGCCGACACAATATAGTAAATTATGACCAAAAAAATTGTCACAGAGTAATTGCTCACATATTGTAAGATGGGTACTCACCCAAAAATAATGAAACATGACAGAAAGTTCAAATCCATGTTCTTGTTAAATTTGCATGTATCTCAAATTGCTTCTACTGACAGATCTTGGTGTGTGATTTAGGATTTATCTACAAATGTAACAACAGCCCTTTCCAAAGCCCCAGAGCCATGAAATTCAAACAGGGCCAATCAGCAAATAAGAAATGTAAGTACAAATAGAAAGTGATTTGATTGGGCCTTGTGACTGGATTGTCAGGGCTCGCTGTCCACATATGGCCCATGAGTCATAAGAACATAAGAAGTAGGCCAGACGGTCCCTCGAGCCTGCTCCGCCATTCAATAAGATCATGGCTGATCATCGACCTCAACTCCACTTTCCCGCCCGATCTCCATATCCCTTGATTCCCCTAGAGTCCAAAAATCTATCCATCTCAGCCTTGAATATACTCAACGACTAAGCATTCACAGCCCTCTGGGGCAGAGAATTCCAAAGATTCACAACCCTCTGAGTGAAGAAATTCCTCCTCATCTCAGTCTTAAATGACCTACCCCTTATCCTGAGACTATGCCGCCTAGTTCTAGACACTCCAGCCAGGGGAAACAACCTCTCAGCATCTACCCTGTCAATCCCCTTCAGAATCTTGTATGTTTCAATGAGATCACCTCTCATTCTTCTAAACTCCAGAGAGTATAGACCCATTCTACACAATCTCTCATCATAGGACAGCCCTCTCATCCCAGGAATCAATCTAGTGAACCTTCGTTGCACCGCCTCCAAGGCAAGTATATCCTTCCTTAGATAAGGCGACCAAAACTGTGCACCGTACTCCAGGTGTGGTCTCACCAAGGCCCTGTACAATTGTAGCAAGACTTCCTTACTCTTATACTCCAACCCCCTTGCAATAAAGGCCAAAGTATGGACGCCTGGCACTGATCTCTATTAAACAATGACAATAACAACTTATACAGTGCCTTTAATGTAGAAAAATGTGCAAAGTCGTTTCACGCAGGTGTAAAGAAAGAGTGGAGGTGCACTGGTCAGAGAGGCATGGTTATATCCAGGTGTCAGTGCTGTGCCATGCTGCCTTGGCATTGCTTTTTGTAGATTTATTCTTTCTGTTCGTGAGTCTTCTGATCTGTGTTCTGATTTATCAGTCCCTTTTTGAAATTGAAAAGCTTTGGCAGAGGGCCAAGCCCAATAGTGCAGGACACCCTCAAGGTTCCAAAGAGTAAGAGAGAAGTGGAGGTATAGCAGGAAGTATAAAAATGAGACAGAAGGGGAAAGCGAGAAAGAGCAGAAAAGCAGTCGAGCAACCACCAAGAACACGAGAACGCCCGTGCTAATTTTAACAATGCCCATAGATGCTTTCACGTACCTGTGTCTGTTCTGGGAAGTAATGCTAAAACAACAATAACAACTTGTATTTCTATAGCGCCTTTAACGCAGTAAAATGTCCCAAGGTGCTTCACAGGAATGTTATCAGACAAAATTTGACACCGAGCCGCATAAGGAGTAATCAGGACAAAAAGCTTGATAAAAGAGATAGGTTTTAAGGAGCGTCCTGAATAAGTTGAGAGAGGTAGAGAGCTCCTGCGCAGCCCGCTCACTGGCTTTACAATAGGAAAAAATGCACATGAGCAGTATTTTGAATGGGCCGCATAGCCCCTTAAAGGGGCCATGCACCCCAAGAAAAATTACAGGGTACATTGGTAGAGAGGCGGTGAGGTTTAGGGAGGGAATTCCAGAGCTTAGGGCCCAGACAGCTGAAGGCATGGCTGCCAATGGTGGAGTGATTAAAATCGGGGATGCTCAAGAGGCCAGAATTGGAGGAGTGTCATTCACCATGAAGAGCTGGGGCAGAAGTGGAACCAGTAAATCCAGCAGCAGCTCGTAAGAGCCATGTGACATTCACCCATCCACCGCCACCCCACCGACCCTCGCCACAACTTTTTCAATTTCCCTTTTCCTCTTCCAATCAGCAGCTGTGATTTTTTAAGTGTCAGCTGTGGCTCAGTTGGTAGCACCCTCGCTTCTGAGTCAGAAGATTGTGCATTCATGGTCCCACTCCAGAAACGTGAGCATAAAAATCTAAGCTGACACAGTGCAGTACTGTGCTGCACTCTTGGAGGTGCCGTCTTTCGGATGAGGTGGACGTAAAAGATCCCATGGCACTATTCGAAGAAGAGCAGGGGAGTTCTCCCCGGTGTCCTGGGCCAATATTTATCCCTCAATCAATATCACTAAAACAGATTATCCGCTCATTATCACATTGCTGTTTGTGGGAGCTTGCTGTGCGCAAATTGGCTGCTGCGTTTCCTACATTACAACAGTGACTACACTTCAAAAAGTACTTCATTGGCTGTAAAGCCCTTTGGGAGGTACGGTGGTCGCGAAAGGCGCTATATAAATGCAAGTTTTTCTTTCTTTTCACTCTGTAAACCAGCTTTGAGACATGTTTCCAGACATGAAGAAAATTATAGAAATGAGAGTTGTTGTTGACAAAATCACCACAAGAGGGTAAGGAGGGTAGATTTTATTGGTAACTAAGGCACCAGTGAGAGAGCTGCACAGTCGGCCTTTAGCTCCAGTTTTTAAACATAAAAATGCTTAAATGAGGTGGCAATGGTTTTACTTGAGGTGATCTGAGAAGATCTCTTGGTAACCACAGTAAGGTTCAAAACAGGAATCACACTACAGTCAGTGAAGTAAATGCATAGAAATGTTCCCTGTATTTTATGGGAGTTTCAGACACGTCAAGTCTCCCTCATTTTGAGACTCATTTTGGTTAAAGAATTCAATATGTTCCAAGGTACATCACTCTGAAAATAAACACCGCACTTGCTCCTTAAAGACTTGTCTCTTCATAAATGGGCACAAACATCACTTTATAGTGATTTGGGAACACATCGCAAGTATGATTCAGTAGTGTCACTCGTACTTAACAGGTGCTACACTTGCTAAAACATGTGCAAAGAAAAAACACAGAGCTCCCGCACTTCCCGTCACCAGTCTTCTTGTTATATTTAGGTGTGTGTCTGGGGGAAGCTTGTATGACTTCATCATGATGCTCGCTGAGTAATCACTAAGAATACAGCTTCAGCCCACCTTTGCAACTTACACCATTAATTGTTCATGATTTAGTACTGTGTTATTTAAATATGTATACTTTTTAAATATATATATATATATATAATTTTTTTCCCAATTTACTCTTCTCTCCCGAAGGCATTGGCTGATGCTGGGGCACAGCGCCCATGGGCACCAGCAACCCTCAGTAACTCACACAAAATGGCCATTCCTCATTCATGTGCCCAGGCAGTGAGTGTTGGCAGGCTATTTGGTTCTGGAGGGCATCACGGCCAAGCCCACACTCTGTCCACACTCGAAGTCCACAAGTACACATTTTCCAGCTGGGGTGGCTGGACAGTGAACAGAAACAAGGGCCCTGGCTAATTTTAACATCTCCTAGCCCAGGGCTAGCTGAGATCAATTGCAGCACCCAAACTGCTGCTTGGCTGAGGTCACTTAACTCAGCACAGACTGGGATTCAAACCTTGCACGTTCTGGCTTGTATGACTTTGTGGTATAGTAGGCAATAGTATTATGATGCAAGCACAAATGAAATATAATTTTATAATATTTTACATTTCATTTTCAATTGGATTTCTTCACAATACGCAGATATCATCAATTATATTTTGGGGGAATTAGAAGTATGGCACCCCACAATCTTTCTTCAGTTCCCATGTGTGTCAAGGGCTGTGCGCAGCTGTGGCTCAGTGGGTAGCACCCTCACCTCTGAGTCAGAAGGTTGTGGGTTCAAGTCACACTCCAGGGATGTGAGCGCAAGAATCTAGGCTGACACTCCACTTAAGTACTGAGGGAGTGCTGCACTGTCAGAGGTGCTGTCTTTTGGATGAGATGTTAAACCGAGGCCCCATCTGCTCTCTCAGGTAGATGTGAAAGATCCTATAGCACTATTTCGAAGAAAAGCAGGGGAGTTATCCCTGGTGTCCTGGCCAATATTTATCCCTCAACCAGCATAATAAAAACAGATTATCACATTGCTGTTTGTTGGAGCTTGCTGTGCGCAAATTGGCTGCTGTGTTTTCTACATTACAACAGTGACTACACTACAAAAGGTACTTTGTTGGCTGTGAAGTGCTTTGGGACATCCGGTGGTTGTGAAAGGTGCTATATAAATGCAAGTCTTTCTTTCTTTGTGCAAAATGTTGACTTGTCTTTGTCTTTTGCATGCTGACTGACCCGACCTATTTCCAACATTTGCTTTTGATATTTCCAGCCTCTGCAGATTTTGTTTTTAATATATATTCTTTGTCAAGTAGATTTGCTTATGATAGGTCACTCTTGAGAAGAGCCTGTCCAGTCTTGGCATTTTTGCTTTGATGGTTCAAAAGAATCATTGCATTGAAATATAGCTTTAAACACCACCCTTGCAATATTTGAAAAAAAGCAAAAAATTGCATAAAAGTAGCATTTTTTTTGATGTTGCTGTTGCAGGAATTCCCTTTATTCTCCTGTGCAAGGGATTCCCCCCCTTGTTTTTTACAATAGCAGTCCCCATGGCAACAGTGGAGGCTAAGCCTGGGGTTGCGTCCATGACGTCAATGCGGGAGGCGCGGTTCTGATTGGCCGGCGGCGGGAGGGGCGAGTGGGGGGGGGCTAGCTGTCAATCAGCCAGTAGAGGAGGGGGGACGGAGCTGGGATCAACCTAACCTGCTGGGGGGGGGAGTGGGCGGGGCGAGAAGGTTCCCCGCCCCCCCCCACGCGCGGCTCTACGCACCGATTGGCCGGACGCCCTCGGCCGCCCCCGCGCCCATTGGTCCGTCGCCACGCCAATCAACCAATCAACCACTTCCTGCCAACAAGTTTGATTGGGCGGCGTGACAGAGCGGAGCGCGAGAGCCCGAACGAACGCACGGCCGAGGCGAGAGGCAGAAAATAAAAAAAAAATATTATATATAAAATCTACATTTTTAAGCGTAAATCAAAAGTTTGTGAATGAAACAAAACCCCGGTAAACGGTTTAATCGCATTTTCGGGCGGTAAATGCGGAGTAATCGGTGACTAATCGGGAAGGTATCGGTTTGGTATCGGGGATTTTCTTTTGCCCGTTAATCGGACGGCGGTGTCGGTGACTGCGCGGCGGGAGTGAGGAGGCGGAGGGGGGGAGGGGGGTCACCGACTAATCGCTTTAATCGGCCAATAATCGGTAATTATTATTATCAGGGAGGTTTTTTTTATTTTATTTTTTTGTGTGTGGGGAGAGAGAGAGAGAGAGAGAGAATGAATATCGAGATCCCGCCCGGGCTGACGGACCTGCTGCAGGGTTACACAGTGGAGGTGCTGCGGCACCGGCCTCCCGATCTGGTGGAGTTCGCCATCCAGTACTTCACCCAGCTGAAGGAGAAGGAGGAGCGGTCCGAGAGCCAGAGGGGCAGCGATGGAGATGCCATGCAGACCGAGTCCAACGGCGACGAGGACGATTCTGAGTCGGATTCCGAGTCGGATTTTGAAGGTAAGCGAGAAAATAGCAAGCCAGAGAGTGAGAGAGACACACACACACACACACACACTCTCTCACACAAAAGCAAGATCACAGGGAGCAAGAAGAGGAGGAGGAACAGTCCAGAGAGGGTGGACATCTGCTCCTAATGAGAAAAGGGTTTGGGAAGAAGGAGCTCAGAGGGCAATTAGAAAGATAAGAGAGAAAAGGAGAGGTGGGTATCCAGAGAGGAAGAGCAAATGCATCAGATGGTAAGGGAAGAATAGATGGACCACTGAAGGGAGGAGGGGGGGGGGGAAGGAATTGGGAAAGATTAGACAAGTGCTCAAAGGGGTACATAAAGAGGGAAGGAGTTACAGATGGATGGCATGAGTGGGTAGGGGATGAGAGATGGAGGATGAAACAAGGAGGTAGAAGGAAGGCGAAGGGATGGGTGCCACCAGAGGGAGAGATGAGAGTTATCAGTGTCTGAAGAGATTGAGTACATTTGGAAGTTAGAGGACATGTGGACACAAGCCACACAGAGTAAATGGAGCAAAGAGAAAGATGAAATGGCAATGTATAAGAGAGAAAGGACAAAGAAAGAAGTTAAGAGGAAAGAGATAGCTACAGGTGGTCAGTCATGTTTGGTAAAGAATAGATGAAGACATTTTTAAGACCTGTAGAGGAAGTGAAAATTAGAGACTCCAAAGCCTGTGGCTGGATGGAAATTAGTTTGGTTTGGTTTGTCATTTTAGAAGTGGGATTATATTTTGGGATGAAGCACTTGATGATTATCTTTGTGTTGTTGTGCAGGCTGATATGCATTGCAATTCCGTGGCAAGGAATTCTTCATTCTGTTGAATGATCTTTTCTAGCAGAAAATGAAATTATTAATACAGCTGCAATTCATTTCTCTCTCTAATTAAATCAATTTCGAGCACTACATTATTATATTAAAGTTAATGTAAAGTTCTCGTAAGGATATATTGTACCGTTTAAAGCGCAAGTGTCTTTGTTCTGAGAGGGTTGGACCCGCCACAAGTCATTTTGTCACGCGGTCATCATGTGCAAGTAGAACAACTTGCTGAGTTGCGTCATTGCATTAAATGTTTGGCACATCTTTGCCAGTTTTTGAAAAAGACTGAACATCTTTAAGGCTACGTAGTCTCTAATAATATATCATTTTTAACTCGCAAGGCGGCTATCCCAGTGAGATTGGACTTCCCATTAACCACTTGTCGAATCAGAGTAGTGTCTTTGTATATGTCTACATTAAAATCCATCTGCCGTACTTTAGACCTTTCATATAGTTGGTTTGGAGATCTTTTTAAAGCTCTGTATCCTTTGTTTTAAATTGTTTTGTTACAGAAAGAAAAAAATGAGAACATTCAAATATTGGTTTAGTTAGTTTAATGTTCTCTGATCACTAGGGGCACCATTTTAAATTGTTTTTAATTTAATTTTTTCCCACCATTGTCCAAACTTACCATAGTTCATCCATGTAGGTGAAATATTACACCTAATATGGATCACTTGTGCCAAGATCAATATAGATAGATGGATGTACAGATACTGCAGTCAAATATAATTTGGAGACTGTATTAGATCTTTGGTTTTTCAGAACTCAAGCAAGTGTTAACTAGCAGGTTGGAATTGCATTGAGAATTTTAACATGGAAGAACAATTATTGCTTGCCAAGCAACTAGTGATTGCCAGACTAATATTGCTTAACATTTTAAGATGATTAGCTGTCCAGACAAGTCTTTTGTACATAACACAGTACTATCATACCCTGGATAAATTCAAATGGCAAATCTTATCTATACTTGTTACCAAATACTAGCACAAGCAGATTAATTTTAATGAGTTATATTAAGAACATAAGAAATAGGAGCAGGAGTAGGCCAATCGGCCCTTCGAGCCTGCTCCGCCATTCAATAAGATCATGGCTGATCTGATCCTCACCTCAAATCTAAAGAACACAAGAAGTAGGAGCAGGACCCGGCCACTCAGCCCCTGGGCCCGCTACGCCACCCACAGGGCCTCGACCGATCCGAACTCAGCCTCATGTCCAATTTCCTGCCCGCTCCCCGTAACCCCTAATTCCCTTTACTTCTAGGAAACTGTCTATTTCTGTTTTAAATTTATTTAATGATGTAGCTTCCACAGCTTCCTGGGGCAGCAAATTCCACAGACCTACTACCCTCTGAGTGAAGAAGTTTCTCCTCATCTCAGTTTTGAAAGAGCAGCCCCTTATTCTAAGATTATGCCCCCTAGTTCTAGTTTCACCCATCCTTGGGAACATCCTTACCGCATCCACCCGATCAAGCCCCTTCACAATCTTATATGTTTCAATAAGATCGCCTCTCATTCTTCTGAACTCCAATGAGTAGAGTCCCAATCTACTCAACCTCTCCTCGTATGTCCACCCCCTCATCCCGGGGATTAACCGAGTGAACCTTCTTTGTACTGCCTCGAGAGCAAGTATGTCTTTTCTTAAATATTGTATGGTGTGTGCTTGAAAAGAAAATTCTAGTTCAATTAATAGAAACAGGCAATTTTTTTGTAGTTTTGTTGCTCATATGCTCACTCTCCATTTTGAGTACCAAGTCTTGATCACTTCTGTTGGGTAGCGAATGAATTAGATGCTGAGTAAAGCTTTCTTGACTCTAGTCCAATAATGTCGCTGAGCCCTAACCTGAGGGAAACTGAGCCGCAGTACCAATGTGACATTCACTGTTTCAAATGCCACCCAATCTTTTGGTTTCTGAGTGAGGTTGCCTAATTAGTTTCAGATTATACCGAGTTTTGTACTAAAGGCCGACAACCACTGAGAACTGAACTGCCCAAACTTATTTGGCCCTTGTGATCTCCTGGACTGGTTTTGATCGCCTGAGGGGATTGGAGAGGAATTTTTCAGGGTATTTTTTCCCTTATTGGCCCTGGGTTTTTTCTCTTTTTTTGCCTCTCCCAGGCATAGCTAATGGGGGCGGATAGAGGAGTGAGGGAGTGTTTAGTCGTGATGCTCTGGCCATCATGGTATGGGGCAGGCTTGATGGGCCAGTTGGTCTCTTCGCGCCTGTCAATTTCAAATGTTCGTATTTCACCCTTAGAGTAGAGACTTTTCTCCCACCTGGGTTGGATTCAAAGCCACCTTCCAGCGGTGAAAGGGAGATGTGATGATTCACATTATCCTCCAAACCAATGCTTGTTCTTTACTTTGTACCCTTGACTATTAGTGCTATAATGCTCAACGGCATATTCCCAAATCAAAATGTTCAAAGATTAGCAACGCTTGGAAGGATTTTTTCAGTAAGTCTTTGAAGGTTTATTGCTGTATTACATTTCTCCTCCCCCATCAACAATGTACAACAGTACTGTGCACCGTTGTGAATAGTATGTTTGAAGCAAATTTCTCTGTGACGGCTTAATTCGGCGTTTAAAATTATTGTTGTTAAATCTTGTGTGTCTCTGGCACTTCTTTTGTAGTAGCTGCCTTCTGCCGTTGCAGTCACCTGTTAATTTTTAAATATCTCCGCTCTGCAAGTCAGCTTTAATTTTGCTACCATTTTGGTTTGATGGGCAACGCTCCAGGATAGAAGCCAGTCTCCGTAGAGTCGGTTCGCTCCACTGTTCAGTACGGAGACCCAAAGTGCAAATATATAGGGTTGACTCTTTGTGTTTACTTTATAGGCACCCAATGGCCTATTGAAAGACCCACATTTTTTGTGGATCTACAATGCTTTCTGTTGGTTGAATTTCATAGTCTTTACACTATGGAGTGCTGCCAGCTGCACTGCTGTAGTGTAAAAGCACCCTAATATAATTTTGTTAGTGGGAACTGAGCTATGCTTGATGCGTTAGTGCCCTGCTTACCAGCTTGTAATAAAGTAGACTTGGGAATAGCTTGAACTTTTCAGTTAAGCTTTTAATCCTTTTTGACCTGTTTTATAGTATTGTTAACTTCCATTTTACCTCCTTTGGCACAAGCTTATTTTCTTCAGTTTTGTTTGCAAAAGCTCATTTAATTGTTGATTAATTTCTCAGTCCCAGAGTAAATCTTCAATATTGTTACTGGGATTTCAGCAAAGTATAATGGTGAGCGTGTGAAATTTTTGTACTATGCCCACTTAAACTGTGGAACAACACCCAGGAGTACAATTTACAGATATTGTCCTTCCAATCTTGGGGTCGTCTCTGCAGATTTTGAGCTGTAAGGCAAAGTCTATTAGTGCACAACAGTTGTACAGTTCAAGCAGTCACAATATGAACATTTCAAATGCCTACCATTACACTTAATGGAGATCCTAGTGGGGGCAAATAAACATTTTTACAGTGCGGCTACAAGACTATTAAAAAGTCAGAATTATACCTCAGTGAAGTAACAACGTTGGAGTATCGTACAGGATAAATATTGACGTCATTTTTTTCCTATAGTGTACTGGTACCAACAGGCTAAATAAGTCTGGTGGTAGCACTGAAATACATGCAAGATATTCCTCGTGTCTTTTACCAACTGTATCCTTGTATTGCCTGAAAATAAATTAATTACCGATGTCTTGCACAAAAACATCTATTGTGTTGCACTGGTGGTGGTATATTCCTGTGGTTAATGATCAATTGCTTCATTTGCTCCAAATCAAGTAGAGGAATAATTAAATATATAAAAAAAAACTAATGAGTGGCATGGATCATAGATATGCAGGGAGTGTGATGTTGTTGAGCAGGCAACTGTGCAAGCGACAAAGCTGTGGGTCCACAATAAAGCCAAAAAATCCGTTCGTACCGAATATTCTGTTTTGCAAAGCTGAAGTTTGTGTGTTTTGTATTTACACAACACTGATGGACCTTCTGAAGCTGTGAAATGGTGCTGTAGGATGGATGTCTTTTGCCTGAGGCAGGGCAGATTTGAAACATAAATTTACATTTGGACAAGGAATTTGTTTTTAGATATTATTGCCTGTTCCCACCCTCAACTTGGAAGGTGAGGCATTCTAGGCTATGATTGTGACTGCCACTTGTGATGTCTTGTGATGGGACATATGGTGGGGTGGCATTGCTAACTTCCCCCTGTTCTGAGGTGCAACGTTTTACTTCCACAAAGTGCTTGATCTGTTTGCTGAGCAGAGTGCAAATGCTATATGCCTTGCCAATGGAGATTCAGCGCTCTGTCGTGTTCTAGAAATATTAAGAAACTAGTTTGAATGCAGAAGTCTATATTTTCAAAGTAAATTCATAGATTAACATGTTTGCTTGGACAGATCAATGACTGACCACCTCATAAGTATAATTGCGTTCTTTGGATATCCAGTATTGTAAATACTCTGAGCATTGTGATAAAGGTGATACAAAGAGGACTGAGATATGCAATGTGTGCAAATGTAATATTGACTTTGGTAGAAGTTAGTTTTCTGAAGTATACCCAGAAATTGCTTTGTAAATACTTCTTCAAATTGTACCCAGTTGTTGATTTGTACCCTTTTTTAGATGTTTTCTTTTTTTTAAAAACACTTAGAAACATTTACAGCATCTTTGGTTGCCTCTTATTTGTTGTCGACAAGCATTCCTCAACAACATCATCTGTAACCACAGGGTCAACTTCCACAGATAGACAACACAATCTCTCTTTCACCACTATTGACTCCAGGGCTGCTGCTGTCATACCAAACTGCCTAGCTGAGCTCAATTGCTGGTTGAGTTCAAATTTTCTACTTCTCAACATTGAGGCTGAAACTAATTTATTGGGCTGTTGCTGGCAACTATGTGTCCCGAGGTCCAATTGCGTCAGACTCCCTTGACGCTCACTCAATCTGAGCCTGGTGCTGTGCCTTCTCGGTGTCCTGCACAATCCTAAAATGAACTTTAAACCACTCCTCTGGTCCATTGCCAAGACCGATTTTGTTTCACCTCTGGAACATTGCTCATTTGCACCCCGCTACCTCATCTGCAACCATTGCTGCAATCATTGGCCGTGTTGTCTTCACCTCGTGATTAATTTGCTAAATAATACCCTCACTGACATCCCTACCTCTGCCATTTGTAAAACTAATCCAGAGGCCTGAGTCCTTGAGTTCAATCCCATGCAGCAAACACCCTGACTCTCACCAAGCTCCAGGTTCCTTGTATCCCAGCAAATCTGTTTCAAGACCCCATCTTCAAACCGCTCCACACCCTTGTGCTAACTAATCTGGGAAATCTTCTCCAGCCCCGTGACTGTTCCTTTGATTTTAGATTGCTGCTCATTCTCTGCTCCACCATTGGAGACTGATAATTCAGCACTTACACTCTGGAATTCTCTTCCACAATTACTTTGCCATACCACTTCGCTTCGCCAACTTTTTAAAAAAAGTCTCCTAAAAACTTATCTCTTTGACTGCGCATTTGGTCTCTTTTTCCTCCTCTTGGCCCCCAGTTCCTTCTCTCTTCTTGGTGCCCAGCTCTTCCCCTTGTAATGTGTCCTGAGACATTTGTTTACATGAGCACTATATACATGTAAGTTGTTGCTTGTTGTATCTAATGTGAGTTTACAACTGAAGCATCAATGGAGTTGTGTTCAGATTAAGCTATTTTAGTCTATTCGGTTCGGTGCTGGGCTCTTCATTCTTATGTCATTTTAACAGTGGAAGATCATTCTTTATATACCCTGCTGTGAATTGTGTGATTATATTCTGTAGTTTTGTCATTTGTCTGGACTATTATGTTAATGCAACTTCTGAATTGCTATTAGCTGTCTGTATTTGTCTTTGCCTGTTGATACAAAAAATAGTACCAGAAGATTCTAAGTGAGAGTCTATTGGTATGGGTGAAAGTGGATTTAAGACCTTTCTTTTATCTCCTTGTCCAGATGTCTAGTAACTGCTCAAAATTAACTTTAGTGGTTTATGCTGTCATCCAAAACCCTTGAATAAATTACTCCTTTGTTAATTTTGTGTGTGTGTGTGTTTATCACCAGCAAGTGCAATTACAATGGAGCTTCAAAAATTAGCATCTTTCTGTTCTTGCTCTCAGCTCAGGCCCACTACAGTTCTCTGACTCTACCATCTCTTGCACTTTACACCCCTGTTCTTTATTGCTACCTCATGCGTTTTATCTACTCGCACGCTTCCTAACTTCCTGTTCTCACTATTTTTGGCCACTCCTTAATATAAATACTCAAACTGTTTTTGTAAACATTATAGAATGGAAATCCTAAATGTAAACTGTTGCCTGCAACAATGTACTTGCATGTTCTGCCCACTATGTAGTGCAGTGGAGCAGCTTTTTGAAGACTGTCTCCCAACTCCAGCTCATAGAACCATAGAATCATACAGCACAGAAGGAGGCCATTCCGCCCATTGTGCCTGTGCCGGCTCTTTGAAAGAGCTATCTAATTAGCCCCACTCACCTGCTCCTTCCCCATATTCCTGCTAAATTTTCCTTTTCAAGTATATATCCAAATCCCTTTTGAAAGTTACGATTGAATCTGCTTCCACCACCCTTTCAGGCAGTACATTCCAGATCATCATAACTCGCTGCGTAAAACAAATTCTCCTCATCTCCGCTCTGGCTCTTTTGCCAATTATCTTAAATCTGTGTCCTCTGGTTATCGACCCTCCTGGCAGTGGAAACAGTTTCTCCCCATCTACTCTATCAAAACCTCTCAATTTTGAACACCTCTATTCAATCTCCCTATAACCTTCTCTGCTGTAAGGAGAACAATCCCAGTTTCTCTAGTCTCTCCACGTAACTAACTCCCGCATACCTGGTATAATTCTAGTAAATCTCCTCTGCACTCTCTCCATCGTGTTTATTTAAAAAAGACTTGAATTCATGAATTGCGCTTCACTGTGGGCAGTTTACGAGATAATTTATAAATTAATTGCTTTGTGATTTCTTAAGTACGTGACATGCATTTATAAATTAACATGAATTATTGTAAGGTACAAATGCATATTTTGTAAAATACAAAAAACCGAAGGAAATATCTATCCTAAGAAATGTTTGAAAATATAGTTGCAGCGCTTTATTTGAATGTAATTTAATGTAATAAATGGCAAACAGGAATTTCATTGAAATGAAAGAGGGAGGGAGAAAATTAATAGCCACCTTTTTATACATTGCTCTTGGGATTGTTGTCCATCTAGATATTAGTAAAAGTTTTGCATGACACAAAGCCACGTAAATACTGTGGCGACGAGCAGGTCAGAGGCAAGGTATTCTGCGGCGAGTGTCTCACCTTCTGACTCCCCAAAGCCTTTCCACCATCTACAAGGTACAAGTAAGGAGTGTGATGGAATACTCTCCACTTGCCTGGATGAGTGCAGCTCCAACAATACTCTAGAAGCTCGACACCATCCAGGACAAAGCAGCTTGCTTGATTGGCACCCCATCCACCACCTTAAATATTCACTCCCTCCACCACCGGCGTACCGTGGCTGCAGTGTGTACCATCTACAAGATGCACTGCAGCAACTCGCCAAGGCTTCTTCGGCAGCACCTCCCAAACCCGTGACCTCTACCATCGAGAAGGACAAGGGCAGCAGGCGCATGGGAGCACCACCACCTCCAAGTTTCCCTCCAAGTCGCACACCATCCTGACTTGGAAGTATATCTCCGTTCCTTCATCGTCGCTGGGTCAAAATCCTGGAACTCCCTCCCTAAGTCTAAATCGTTAATCTAAATTGTTAACAGCAGTGGTTCCAGCACTGATCCTTGTGGAACACCACTACCCACCTTCTGCCACTATGAATATCGACCCTTTACTCTCACTCTCTGCTTTATGTCTTGAAGCCAGCCAGCAATCCATTCTGCTACTTGTCTCCTGACTCTGCATTCTCTGACCTTATTCATCAGTCTATTATGGGGTACCTTATCGAAGGCCTTTTGAAAATCCAGATAAATTACATCTACTGCATTACCATTGTCTACTCTCTCTGTTACCTCTTCAAAAAATTCAATGAGGTTGGTCAAGCAAGACTTGTCCTTTTGAAATCCATGTTGACGATTCATTATTATATTTTTGGTTTCTGGATGTTCTATTTTCTCCTTTAGTAGGAATTCCATTATTTTTCCTACCACCGATGTTAAGCTGACTGGTCTACAATTCCCTGGACATGTTCTATCCCCCTTCTTCAATATCGGTATTACGTAAATCAACTGTGGTGTTGTACAAAGTAGAGATCAATTGTGTTCAGTTCAGTTGAAGTGGGGCTAGAGGGTGTGGTTTAATTGGACCAGGGTGTACAGATATAATTCAGTCTGCATTTTAAAGTCATGCATTTTGTCTCTATGCTTACATAATACTTTGATTTTGTATTATTTACAGTTAAATGGCAAAACTTGTGGCAATTTGTGAGCAAAGATGTGGATCTGGATGAAGCAGGAGTTTCTCTGCAGTATCGGCTGAGAATTTGGGAGATACAAAACTGAGGTGCTAGCGACTACACGTTCACTGGCAGGAGGGCAATTGTAGCGTGACGAGTTTGCATAGGCAGTTTTCATTATAAATATGGACATAGGAATTTATAATGGAGAAAAATTGACAGCAGTAAGTAAGGTTTTGCAGACAGAAGGTGTGCATAGATACAAGACTTCTCATAGACTAGCAATGTAAAATGCGATGTAAATATTTATAGTGGGAATTCCTATGTTAACAGTAACCTGTCACCATGCAGTTGCGAACTTCCCACCACTGGTGGCGCTGTTGTGCGAGTTGCCCAGTTTTGTCGTCCTGCCATTTTATTTAAGGCCGTGTTTAATTTTGCTTTCTTTAGCTCCTTGACCTGCTTTCCTGAGCTTGAGGCCACAATTTCTCTTTCTCAGTCAGAGGGCTCCCTTGCTGCTTCCTGCTCCCCCTCAGCCTGCGTTTTAATTTCTCCTTCCGAGGCTTCCCGACCCAAAATTTTAATTTTGCTTCTCCCTACGCTTTGTTCCTGCTACTGATCTGAAAGCTTGCTGCTCCCCACTTCTTTTCTCCTCTTTTATTTCCTCTGCAATCTCTTAAATTTATTGCTCCTTTTCTTGTTTGCTGCCCAATGTATTAATTTTAGACACCACTCTCCATCCTCGTCTGCCTGCTCTGGTGCCTGTCACTTGCTTTAGGCTCAATTTTTGTTCTGTGATTGGTTTTTACAATACATTTTCCTATTTTTGATCAAATTTTAAAATAGTTTTCCCCCCTCTTTAAAGTTGATACATCGGATATACAGCACAGAAACAGGCCATTCGGCTCAACCACTCGAGCCTCCTCCCGTCTTTGCTCATCTAACTATCAGCATAACCCTCTATTCCCTTTTCCCTCATATGCTTTTCTAGCCTCCCTTTAAATGCATCTATACTATTCGCTTCAACCACTCCCTATGGTAGCGAGTTCCACATTCTCACCACATTTGTTTGGTTAGAATGGGCTTGATAACTGTTGTGAGCCAGCTTTTCCCATATAATAACACATCTTGTGTTACACAGTGTAATGTTCCTATTGTTACACAGCAGTGTATGTTCCTATGCAATGTGAGGAATGTCACAGTAGATCTAAATCATGTGACTGCCTACACTTCCTGTCCACGTTATCGTTGCTTCTTGTGTTATGATTTTCGAGTAATGCTTTTATGTCAACACCTTGTGTCAAAATATAGAATGGAACAACAGCATGTCATCATTTCATTGTCACACTGTTGACGAAAGAAAGAACTTGCATTTTTATTGCGCCTTTCACAACCTCAGGACATCCCAAAGGGCTTTACAGCCAGTGACGTACTTTTGAAGTGTAGTCACTGTTAATGTAGGCAACGCGGAAGCCATTTTGCGCACAGCAAGCTCCCACAAACAGCAATGAACCAATTGATTAACTCAAAATACTTTCTTCTGGAAAAGTTTCAATCTGCCATTTTTCCCCTCAAAAATTTCTATTGTCCAAAATAAGGTTTTCAGCCAGATAATAAATTCACAAACATAACATTTCACAATAATATGATTACATTTACCCATTGAATTTCTCTATCTCTTTTAATAGCTTCTTTAAAGTTTTTAACTTCAAGATATCAGCCTGTCTCAAAGGCTTTTGGGCTTTGACTGGAAATTGTTATATCCGTGAGCAGTTGGATTGAGCTTCCAACCATGTCTGTTCATTCTGAGTGTGTGCCGTTTACAGAATTTCCCAGTATGCCATCATCTTGGCAGGAGTTGATATACAAAGCTGTGCCTCTGTTACTGTAAGGCTTGGAGAGTTTCTTCACTTTTTCCAAAAGACCAGTTTATTTCAATTATGTTGCTAATAAATTTATTGCTTGCAGGTAACAACTGTGTTTAAAGTAGATGTGGTTTCTTTGCTGACCATTAGTGAAGAGACAGAAAAGATTGTTCATTGAAATTGTTTTGTTTTTAGTTAAATGGTGAAAAGGATCTGTTTGTTTTCCAAATTGATTTTGACCCAGCTGGAAGTTGTTTCAATTATTAATTGGTCCTGATTGACTGTTGTCCATATCAATCATGGCAAGCTGCTGTGTGAAATATTTTTGAAAAAGAAGAAAAACACCAATTGACCTGCAGCCTGTTGTATTGTTCCCTGGTCACGGGAAGTCTGGCAGCACTGGGATCAGGTTTTAGTGTTCAGCAGCAGTTTCATAGGTGGAAAAGCTGAGAAATTGCTGCACAACTTAGAAAATGTAAGTAGCAATTTGCCGTACTTGTTAAAAGCCCCAGCATGCTACAGACAGGGCTAAACGATCCCACAATCAACGGATCAGATCAAAGCTCTGCAGTCCTGCCACATCCAGTCGTGAATGGTGGTGGACCATTAAACAACTAACGGGGGGAGGAGGAGGCGGCTCGAAGAAGATCCCCATCCTCAATGATGGTGGAGCCCAGCACGTGAGTGCAAAAGACAAGGCTGAAGCATTTGCAACCATCTTCGGCCAAAAGTGCCAAGTGGATGATCCATATCTGCCTCCTCCTGAGATCCCCACCATCACAGAAGCCAGTCTTCAGCCAATTCGATTCACTCCATGTGATATCAAGAAACGGCTGAGCTCACTGGATACAGCTAAGGCTATGGGCCCAGATAACATCCCGGCTGTCGTGCTGAAGACTTGTGCTCCACAACTAGCCGTGCCTCTAGCCAAGCTGTTCCAGTACAGCTACAACACTGGCATCCATCCGACAATGTGGAAAACTGCCCAGGTAAGTCCTGTCCACAAAAAGCAGGACAAATCCAATTGGCCAATTACCGCCCCCATCAGTCTACTCTGAATCATCAGCAAAGTGGTGGAAGGTGTCGTCGACAGTGCTATCAAGCGGCACTTGCTCACTGATGCCCAGTTTGGATTTCGCCATGACAACACAGCTCCCGACCTCATTACAGCCTTGGTCCAAACATGGACAAAGGAGCTGAATTCCAGAGGTGAGGTGAGAGTGACTGCTCTTGACATCAAGGCAGCATTTGACCAAGTGTGGCATCAAGGAGCCCTTTGTAAAACTGAAGTCAATGGGAATTGGAGGGCAAACTCTCCACTGGCTGGAGTCACAGCTAGCACAAAGGCAGATGGTTGTGGTGGTTGAAGGTCAATCATCACAGCCCCAGGACATCGCTGCAGGAATTCCTCAGGGCAGTGTCCTAGGCCCAACCGTCTTCAGCTGCTTCATCAACGACCTTCCCGCCATCATAAGGTCAGAAATGGGGATGTTCGTTGGTGACTGCTACAGTGTTTAGTGCCATTCACAACTCCTCAGATAATGAAGCAGTCTATGCCCACATGCAACAAGACCTGGACGACATTCAGGCTTGGGCTGATAAGTGGCAGGTAACATTCGGACCACACAAGTGCCAGGCAATGACTATCTCCAACAACCGAGAGTCTAACCACCGCCCCTTGACGTTCAACAGCATTACCATCGCCGAATCCCCCACCATCTTGAGCACATAAAGCTCGGCTGCCACTCCAGTGCAGTGCTGAGGGAGTGCTGCACTGTTGGAGGTGCTGTCTTTCGGTTGAGACGTTAAACCAAGGGCCCGTCTGCTCTCTCAGGTGGACATAAAAGATCCCATGGCACTATTTCGAAGAAGAACAGGGGAGTTATTCCCAGTGTCCTGGCCAATGCTTATCCCTCAATCAACATAACAAAAGCAGATTATCTGGTCATCATCACATTGCTGTTTGTGGGACCTTGCTGTGTGCAAATTGGCTGCCGCGTTTCCCACATTACAACAGTGACTTCACTTCAAAAAGTACTTCATTGGCTGTAAAACGCTTTGAGACGTCCGGTGGTCGTGAAAGGCGCTATATAAATGCAAGTCTGTCTTCCTTTCATCAACATCCTGGGGGGTCACCATTGAGCAGAAACTTAACTGGACCAGCCACATAAATACTGTGGTAACAAGAGCAGTTCAGAGGTTGGGTATTCTGCCGCAAATGTCTCACCTCCTGACTCCCCAAAGCCTTTCCACCATCTTCAAAGCACAAGTAAGGAGTGTGATGGAATACTCTCCACTTGCCTGGATGAGTGCAGCTCCAACAACACTGAAGAAGCTCGACACCATTTAGGACAAAGCAACCCGCTTGATTGGCACCCCATCGACCACCTTAAACATTTACTCTCTCCACCAACGGCGTACCATGGCTGCAGTGCGTGCCATCGACAAGATGCACTGCAGCAACTCGCCAAGGCTTCTTCGGCAGCACCTCCCAAACCCGCGACCTCTTCCACCTAGAAGGACAAGGGCAGCAGGTGCATGGGAACACCACCACCTCCAAGTTCCCCTCCAAGTCACACACCATCCTGACTTGGAAGGATATCGGCGTTCCTACATCGTCGCTGGGTCAAAATCCTGGAACTCCCTCCCTAACAGCACTGTGGGAGTACCCTCACCACACGGACTGCAGCGGTTCAAGAAGCTGTCTCACTGCCACCTTCTCAAGGGCAACTAGGGATGGGCAATAAATACTGGCCTTGCCAGCGAGGCCCACATGCCAAGAACGAATAATAAAAAAAAAAGAGACATGAATACATTTTGAAAATTATTTAGTGAAGGATATTCATCTCTTCCGGTCAGGAATAGTCAGTATAAATGCTATATAATGTTTGTTTTAAATTATTTATATTCTACCTGTTAGTTATTAGTTCCCCTTGAAGATATCAGATGGCAAGATAAATGCGGAAGAGGTGATTGTATTATCTTGGATCATCCATCCATAGGATCCTACAGTACCTTTATCACAGCAATCAATTGTTTGTTAAATGGTTCCAGGGTTTTCGCCGAGCTTATTCTGGCCTGAAGTCAATTTCTTGTGTTGACACTTGTTTATATGAAGAAAAACTTGAACTTGTGCTCCCTTGTTCTACTGTCAGTTTAATTTGAAATAGTATTCCAGTTTGCCTTTTCTGTACCTTTTTATTATAATCTTATTTCTCTCTTTCTTAAAGCTAACTCTCCGTCACCTATTTTCACGGCTATACAGCTCAAGTTTGTCTACTGTTTCCTATTGACTCAGTCCACTGATACGAGGGATCAGTCTGGTGTCTCTTCTCTGTCTCCGGGACTTCAGTATCTTGCTGTGACTTCACTGACCACAAGTGGACACCATACTTAAGGTGTACTTTACAGCCTTCTGGATTCAACATTGAGTTCAACAATTTCAGACCATAACCTCTGCCCCTATCATTTTTTTTCCCTCTCTCACATGGCAGCTGTCGATCATTCTGCCAGTGCCATTTACACTTCATCTAGAGTCATCATCCATTTTGTCTCTTCATCTCTCCTGCCTTCCATCCTATCACAGACCTTCCCTTTTGTTCTTTCCTCCCCTCCCCCTTTTCTCTGCCCCTGCACTTGCCTAAAAACCTGTTCCATCTCCAGCTTTTTCCATTTCCGACAAAGGGTCATTGACCTGAAACGTTAACTCTGTTTCTCTCTCCACAGATACTGCCTGACCTGTTGAGTATTTCCAGCATTTTCTGTTTTTATTTAATACTTAAGCTGTGGTCTGACTAGGATCTTGTACAGTTTTGGAGTATTTCCTTTGTTGGTGGCTGATCTGGAGTGAAATGACTTGTTGAGTCGACCAAAGCCTCTAGATCTCTTTGAACTCTATTCTTGCCTATTTCAGCCTCATTTGTGGAGATTTTATGTTGCCTGTTTTTCTTCCTGTGTCTAATGTTTTCCTCTTGCCCATTTAAATTTTATTTGCTGCTGTTCTGCCCTTCAGATATTTTGTGTAAATTACGTTTTAATTCCTGAGCTGTCACCACGGAGTCATCTGCTTCTCCTAGTTTGTTATTAAAATGCTCCGTGGACTGAGCCATCACTTCCAACTCTAAGTTCCTCATGGTCTTATCGAACCCATGGGTCTTTATTGCATAGTCAAGAACCGCATGGATTTATATAGCGCCTTTAACGTAATAAAACCTCCCAAGGTGCTTCACAAGACTGTGACCAACATAAATTGACACCGAGCCAAAGAAGGAGACATTTGGACAGGTGACCAAATGCTTGGTCAAAGAGGTAGGTGTTAAGGGAGGAGAGCTGGAAAAGTGAAGAGGTTTGGGGAGTGATTTCCAGAGCCTGGGGCCTAGATGACTGAAGGCACGGCCGCCAGTGGTGGGGCGAAGGAAGTGGGGGTGGTGCACAAGAGGCCAGAATTCTCGGAGGGTTGTAGGGCTGGAGGAGGGCGAGGCCATGGAGGGATTTGAACGTGAGGATGAAAATTTTAAAATTGAGGCGTTGGTGGACCAGTTGAACAGTATTCTGGTCTGCAGCGCCTGGTCTGCACTCAAGGCCTCCATAATCAGCACCTGTGAAGAGACGCTCGGTCACTCGACCAGGAAACACCAAGACTGGTTCGACGAGAATGACCAGGAGATCCAGGAGCTAATAAGCCGCAAGCGCAAGGCATTCCTGATCTGGAAACAGCAACACAACTCGAGAGCAAGAAAGCCGCTCTACAGACGCCTGAAAGCCGAGGTCCAACAAAAAACTCACGACCTAAAGAACAGATGGTGGGTGGAGAACGCGCAGGAGATCCAGCAGCTAGCCGACGACCGCGACGTGCGTGGATTCTTTAGCGCAGTCAAGACCATCTACAGCCCAAGCACCCAAGACCCTACCCCACTGCGGGCCAAGAACGGAGAGGTACTCATCAAGGACAGAGAGGCAGTCAGTGCCCGCTGGAAGGAGCACTTCGAAGATCTCCTTAACCGAGACTCTGTCTTCGACGCGAGTGTCCTCAACTCCATCCCGCAGCATGCTACCCGCCACCATCTCAGCACAACGCTAGCCCGGCATGAGGTTGAAAAGGCCATCCGACAACTGAAGAACAACAAGGCCTCAGGAGCAGATGGAATCCCCGCCGAGGCACTAAAGCATGGCGGAGAAGCACTACTGGCACGAATTCATGAACTAATTTCTCTTATCTGGAAGGAGGAGAGCATGCCAGGGGGATCTCAGAGACGCCGTAATTGTGACCATCTTCAAGAAAGGTGACAAGTCCGATTGCGGTAATTACAGAGGAGTTTCCCTGCTGTCTGCCACAGGGAAAGTCCTCGCAAGAATCCTCCTCAATCGCCTTCTCCCAGTGGCCGAAGAGCTCCTCCCAGAGTCGTAATGCGGATTCCGCCCACTAAGGGGCACAATGGACATGATCTTCCCTACATTTTTCTTGTAATTGACGTGTGGTGAACAGCACCAACCGCTGTACATGGCCGTCTTTGATCTCAAAGGCCTTTGACACTGTCAACCGTGAGGGATTATGGAGTGTCCTCAAATTCGGCTGCCCTCAAAAGTTTGTCACCATCCTCCGCCTGCTTCACGACGACATGCAAGCCGTGATCCTGACCAACGGTTCCACCACAGACCCAATTCACGTACGAACCGGGGTCAAGCAAGGCTGTGTCATCGCACCAACGCTCTTCTCTATCTTCCTTGCTGCAATCCTCCATCTCACCCTCAGTAAGCTGCCCGCTGGAGTGGAGCTAATTTACAGAGCAAACGGGAAACTGTTCAACCTCCGTCGCCTCCAGTCCAGATCCAAGTTCGTTCCATCCTCTGTCATCGAATTACAGTATGCAGACGACGCTTGCGTCTGCGCTCACTCGGAGGTCGAACTCCAAACCATCGTCGACACCTTCACCGAAGCGTACGAGAGCATGGGCCTTACACTAAACATCCGTAAGACAAAGGTCCTCTACCAACCTGCCCCCCGCCACACAGTATTGCCCCCCGATTATCAAAATCCACGACAAGGCCTTGGACAACGTGGACCACTTTCCATACCTCGGGAGGAGCCTACTGTCAACAAGGGCAGCCGTCGATGACTAAGTCCAACACCGCCTTCAGTGTGCCAGTGCAGCCTTCGGTCGCCTGAGGAAGAGAGTGTTTGAAGACCAGGACCTCAAACCCGGCACTAAGCTCATGGGCTACAGAGCAGCAGTGATACCCGCTCTGCTGTATGCCTCAGAGACATGGGCCATGTACAGCAGGCACCTCAAAGCACTGGAGAGGTACCACCAACGCTGCCTCCGCAAGATCCTGAAAATCTATTGGCAGGATAGGCGCACCAACGTCCGTGTTCTCACTCAGGCCAGCATCGAAGCTTTGACCACGCTCGATGAGCTCCGATGGACGGGTCACATTGTCCGCATGTCCGATACGAGACTCCCGAAACAAGCGCTCTACTCGGAGCTCCGGCACGGCAAGAGAGCCCCAGGTGGGCAGAGGAAACGCTTCAAGGACACCCTCAAAGCCTCCTTGGAAAAAGTGTAACATCCCCACCGACACCTGGGAATCCCTGGCCCAAGACCGCACAAAGTGGAGGAGAAGCATCCGGGAAGGCGCCAAACACCTCGAGTCTCTTCGCCGGGAGCAAGCGGAAGCCGAACGCAAGCAGCGGACGGAGCGCACGTCAACCCAAGCACCCCACCCACCCGCCCCTTCAACCACCGTCTGCCCCACCTGTGACCGAGGCTGTAGGTCCCGCATTGGACTCATCAGTCACCTGAGAACTCATTTTTAATGTGGAAGCAAGTCATCCTTGGTTCTGAGGGACTGCCTAAGAAGAAGGGAGATTAAGTTATTTTGATCAAGGTGGGAACCAGACTGGCACCCTCAAAGTGGATTAATAACTGATTTCATTTAGTTTCTGAAATGAGGATTGGATGGTGAATTTTGAAAAGAAAAAGATTAAGTTATTGTCCTAATGCCTCCATATCTGTGAAAGACTGGGACATGACTGAGTTCTGACCGACAGTGCTGCAGGCAGGACTGTGAAATCTGGTTCTACAAATTTAATTGAACAGTGGAGGCTGAAAATGATTTTCTGCCACATTCTTCAGAAGTTTTGCTGCTATGTTTTAGTCATAGTAAATGCAAAAACCAATATGATGTACAAGTAGTGGAAGAAAACACAATGATTAGCCAACCATCAGTGATAGTCAGTGAGTGAGTTCAGTAAGAAGTTGAAGCTTTTTGGAAAAAAAAATGCAGACGTGTGCACTAAATATGTTAATTTATATTTAATAATTTACATATGACATAAGCAATCGGAGCGGGAGTAGGCCATTCGGCCCTTCGAAACTGCTCCGCCATTCAATGAGATCATGGCTGATCTTCTGCCTCAACTCCATTCACCGGCCCTATCGCCATATCCCTTGATGCCTTTACTAATCAGAAATCTATCGACTTCTGTTTTGAATATACCCAATGACTGAGCCTCCACAGCCCTCTGGGGTAGAGAATTCCAAAGATTCACCACCCTCTGTGTGAAGAAATTTCTTCTCATCTCGGTCCTGAATGGCCTACCCTTTATCCTGAGGCTGTGGCCCCTGGTTCTAGACTCCCCAGCCAAGGGAAACATTCTCCCAGCATCCACCCGATCAAGCCCTGTAATAATTTTGTATGCTTCAATGAGATCCCCTCTCATTCTTCTGAATTCAAGAGAATACAGGCCTAGTTTACTCAATCTCTTCTCATACGACAGTCCCGCCATCCCAGGAATCAATCTCGTGAACCTTCGTTGCACTCCCTCTGTGGCAAGTATATCCTTCCTTCGGTAAGGAGACCAAAATTGTACACAGTACTCCAGGTGTGGTCTCACCAAGGCTCGAAATAATTGGGAGTAAGACTTCTTTACTCCTGTACTCAAATCCTCTTGTAATGAAGGTCAGCATACCATTTGCCTTCCTAATGGCTTGCTGCACCTGCACATTCACTTTCAGTGACTCATGTACAAGGACACCCAGGTCCCTTTGAGCGTCTGCATTCCCCAATCTTTCATCATTTAGGAAATGCTCTGCCTTTCTGTTTTTTTCTACCAAAGTGGATAACTTCACATTTATCCACATTATATTCCATCTGCCATGTTCTCGCCCACTCACTGAGCCTGTTGAGATCCCCTTGAAGCCTCTTCACATCCTCTTCGCAACTGACACTGCCACCTAGCTTTGTGTCATCAGCAAATTTGGAAATGTTACATTTAGTCCCCTCATCCAAATCATTGATATAGATTGTGAATAGCTGGGGCCCAAGCACCGATCCTTGCGGTACCCCACTAGTCACAGCTTGCCATCCTGAAAAAGACCCGTTTATCCCTACTGTTTGTTTTCTATCTCTTAACCAATTCTCTCTCCGTGCTAGTATATTTCCCCCAATTCCATGTGCCCTAATTTTGTTCACCAACCTCTTTTGTGTGGGACCTTATCGACGGCCTTCTGAAAATCCAAATACACCACATCTACCGGTTCCCCTTTGTCTACTCCACTAGTTACATCCTCAAAGAACTCCAATAGGTTTGTCAAACAGGATTTCCCTTTCATAAATCCATGTTGACTCTGCCCAATCTTACTATTAGTTTCTAAGTGCCCAGTTATTGCACCCTTTATAATAGATTCCAGCATTTTCCCAACTTCTGATGTGAGGCTAACAGGTCTGTAGTTCCCCGTTTTCTCTCTCCCTCCTTTTTTAAATAACTGAGAAGTCGCACAACACCAGGTTATAGTCCAACAGTTTTATTTGAAATTACGAGCTTTCGGAGCTCTGCTCCTTCCTGAAGAAGGAGCAGAGCTCCGAAAGCTCGTAATTTCAAATAAAACTGTTGGACTTTAACCTGGTGTTGTGCGACTTCTCATTTTTGTCCACCCCAGTCCAACACCGGCATCTCCGCGTCTTAAATAACTGTGAAGCTTGATTTTAATATCTTGAGTATAATTTACTAATTGTGGTTGAATATGCAGTGACAGTAGAATTTTCTGGCAATGCAATGAGGGTGATTATTCAGACTTGCACTGATTTATATCCTAGCATTTTTGCAGTTTGCTTCTTTAAAGAAAAATGTTGCGATTGTAGTCTAGCGACAAGAGCTGAAGTAGGTGTTTGCTGTTGAGACATTAGAAGAATAATAAATATCTGAACCACGGCTGATCCCATAGGGTACAACATTGCATAATTAATTTTGAACTGTTAGTCTAAATGTTTATTCATCAGAAATTGCTTATGACTTCTTGTATAATCTTAAGCAAAGGACTGGGTTGAATTGCATGCCATTTATTTTTATTAATATATAAAGTACTTAAATGTTTAATTCCTCAACTTGAGGCTGTCATTTCTCATGAGGTTATTGAAGTAGTATCTCTACCATAACAATAAAAAGCATGCTAAGTACAGGAAACTCTTTATTAACCGGCACCGACGGGACCGGCGTGGTGCCGGTTGATCGAAAGTTTCGGATAACTGAGAGTTATATCTACCGAGGCTATTTTTAACAAAGAAAAATAAAAAAATCAAGAAATGTGCAGTATACAGTATTTGGGTACTCACCTACAGAATGTTGTGTTAAATGGATGGTGGAAGATGCTTGATTAAGTACAGTACTGCCAGTTGAGGGTAATCCATAACTCTTTAATTACTTAACAGTAAAACAAAACTTATAAACGACTGTATACAGTACTGTAGTTGACTACACTTATTCCGAGTCATCTGGTTCATCAGAAATATCCGTGCCAGCTGGGTCATCAGGACCATGCAGTTCTACAGATGCCACAGATTCTTCAGGCACTTCCGCTGCTGCGACTCTCTTAGAAGCTTTCTTAAACATGTTGCGGATGTCGGTTTGCTTAGTGGACTCTTGCCTTTTCTGTAGAAAGGTGGAATGCAGAATATGGAGTTGCATAACTTCTTGGGCAGAGTAGCAAGTCTGCCTTTCAGCAAATTTGAGGATTGAAGAAAATCCTTCTGCAGCTTTAGCCCAAGAAATCTTCTCCTCTTCAGAAATATCATCCTCTTCACTTTCCATCTCACTTTCCTTTTCTTTCTTTGGATTCAAAACATTCTCAATTATTTCATCATCACTTAGCATATGCACAACACCAACTTCTCTATCTGCAGCAACCCACTGCTCGATATCACTTTCACTGAGGTGATGTAGAGGGTTTGCTGGGCCTGCATTTTTCACCATGCCAGCCATTTCCATTATTGTACTCTTCTTGGGACGAACATTGAACCCATGAAATTCCTCCTCTGAAGAAGAACCTTCAGCAAACATTACAGAAGGCCACAATTTGCGCCAGGCTTGCCTCAGAGTGTGACCTTTCACAAAGTTCCAGGAACATGCAACATTATAGATGGCATCTTTAATATTGTATTCCTTCTGAAATTCTTGAATATTGTCATCTTGGCTTATCAGTTTACGTAGGAAGTCTTTCTTGTAATGACACTTCAGATTTTGGATAACGCCCTGGTCCATGGGTTGGATGAGAAGTTACATTTGGTGGCAAATAAATGGTGAAAATATTTCCCGAAACCAACTCGGATTCATGCGGATGGGCTCTACAATTATCAAGCAATAAAATGCATTTGCTATCTTCAGGTTTCCCTATTTAACGGAAATGTTCCCTCACAGATAGAACAAAAATATGATGGAACCAATCGGAGAAGATTTCCTCATCCATCCAAGCATTTTTTGAGCTTTGTACTCAACAGGTAAGTGCCTCACATTTTTAAATGCACGGGGATTTTTATACTTCCCGATAACAAGAAGTTTAACCCGGTGTGATCCAGCGGCGTTCGCACATGTTAGTACGGTTACACGATCTTTATTTTTCTTGTAACCTGAAGCATTAGCCTCACTAGCCCCAGCAAGCGTTGATTCTGGCAAAAACCGCCAAAACAAGCCAGTTTCATCGGCATTGTATAACTGAGCTGGCGACAAATCATGTTGCTGCACAATCCGATTGAAATAATCGCAGTATTCTTCTGCGGCGTCGTGATCAGCTGATTTCTTCTCCCCGGAAACATCGAGTCGTCGTATCCCGTGCCGTAACTTGAAGCACGTTAGCCATCCCTCTGAGAAAGCACACTTGTCAGTGAGCTCCATCCTTTCGTAGAAATCCTTCGCTTTCTCGATTAGCATGGGTCCGGAAATTGGAACACTCTCTGAACGCTTAAGAGAAAACCATTCATAAAGCACGGTATCCAGCTCTTCAAGCTTAGGCTTACGAAACGTACGCCGTTTCTCTACACTCTTAGATGTCTCCGAGCTTGAATAAAACTTGAGCAGCTTATCCTTCTGCGATTTGATGTCGTAGATTGTTGACGAACCGATTTTGAATTCATTCATAATGTTGATACGCTTCTCTCCCCTTTCTAGTCGTTGGCATATCTCGATTTTCTGTTTTAAAGTTAAGACCACTCTCTTCCTTTTGCTTGGACCAGCTTTTGGGAATTCCATAATGCAAGATGGAGGAGATAATTGCCGATGAAGATGGAAAGACACACAGAACAATGGTGGCTAGGAAGAGACTACCAGCAGCGTGGCAGACACACAGTAAAATGGTGTATCAGAAGAGACTACAGTACCAGCAGCGTGGGAGACACACAGTAAAATGGTGGATCAGAAGAGACTACCAGCAGCGTGGGAGACACACAGCAAAATGGCCGATCAGAAGAGACTCCCGGCAGCGCGGGAGAATCCGACTCCTGCTACTGCAGTGTTCGGACTTCCGACAGTGCCAGGAGGCCGAGTAGTGGCACTTTTGAAAACTACCCCATCTGACTAAATCGGCGTTTGCGGGCTCGGACTCGGACTCGGCAACATTGCCGGTTATTTGAGAGGAGTTTTCGGAGGATGATTTTTGCCGGTTAAGCGAGAATTCCGGATATTTAGGTGCCGGTTAAACAAGAGTTTCCTGTAATTCCATTGTCTGCCAGTGAGTATATAATTATATATAAGAACATAAGAAATAGGAGCAGGAGTAGGCCATTTGGCCCTTCGAGCCTGCTCCGCCATTCAGTAAGATCATGGCTGATGATCTACCTCATCTCCACTTTCCTGAACTATCCCCATATCCCTTGATTCCCTTAATATTCAAAAATCTATCAATCTCTGTCTTGAATATACTCAACGACTGAGCCTCCACAGCCCTCGGGGTTAGAGAATTCCAAAGATTCACCACTCTCTGAGTGAAGGAATTTCTCCTCATCTCAGTCCTAAATGGCCGACCGCTTATTCTGAGACTGTGACCCCTGGTTCTAGACTCCCCAGCCAGGGGAAACATCCTCCCTGCATCTACCCTGTCAAGCCCTGTAAGAATTTTGTATGTTTCAGTGAGATCACCTCTCATTCTTCTAAACTCTAGTGAATATATAGACCTAGTCTACTCCATCTCTCCTCATAGGACAATCCCCCCATCCCAGGAACCAGTCTGGTGAACCTTTGTTGCACTCCCTCTATAGCAAGTATATCCTTCCTTAGATAAGGAGACCAAAACTGTACACCATACTCCAGGTGTGGTCTCCCCAGGGCCCTGTATAATTGTAGTAAGATGTCATTGCTCTTATCCTCAAATCCTCTTGTAATAAAAGCCAACATACCATTTGCTTTCCTAATTGCCTGCTGTACCTGCATATTAACTTTCAGTGATTTGGTTACAAGGATACCCAGGTCCCTCTGAACATATGTGGAATGTAAGGTTATTTAAATATGTTCAGATTTTTAAAAAGTTATCTTCACTTCTGCACCGTGCAGGCCTTGCTGCCAGTGCGTGAGATTAAGCTGCGATTCGTGCACCTCTTCAGTCTTGAAATTTTGGAATGTTGAGGGACATTTTCAGAAAGGAACTAGATTCAGGTAGCGTGTCAATCTTGCTCATTGGAGCATAATTGTGTGGAGCCATGGAAGTTGTAGCTCCAATGGTATTGAGTTTTTAATTTCAATTCGGTTGTGTTGGTGTAGTGCTGAGTAGCGGTTAGGCAATGCCGCATGTGGAAAGCAAAAGCATAGGTGCCTCCACTCGGTAAAGAGCAGTGGCAGCGGCGGAGGAGCAGACCATCTACACTGCTCTGTTTTGGGTGAGGAGGGAGGGAGATATAAATAAGACTT
The DNA here is from genome assembly GCA_030390025.1 of Squalus acanthias. Lineage (NCBI taxonomy): Eukaryota > Metazoa > Chordata > Chondrichthyes > Squaliformes > Squalidae > Squalus > Squalus acanthias. The sequence goes on from CM059444.1 coordinate 59,196,046, forward strand.
GCATCTATATAGTGCTTTTCACGATCTCAGTATGTCCCAAAGTGCTTCACAGCCTATGAAGTACTTTTGAAGTGTAGTCACTGTTGTAATGTAAGAAATGCGGCAGTCAAAATGCGCACAGCAAGCTCCCACAAACAGCAATGTGATAATGACTAGATCATCTGGGAAGAAACCTGCAATAAGAAGAATAACTTTTACGAAAAGCGCAACTGGACCAGACTCTGGAATTTCTGCCAACCATTGGCTGTTTTGTGTAAAATATGAAGGAAATGAATGTTTTGTAATTTCTATTGATCAATCTTCACGTATGGTATTTCACATCAAGAAATAATATTTTTCAAAACTTGCACAATTGTGTGCTATTATTACAAAAGCTGATGACCAAACATTGCAGTTCATGTGCAAGGTCACTTTGCTGTTCCTTCCTTCAACATTTTGTTTTTCAGCAACTTCTATACTAGTATCTCAGTCTTCAGGCTTTAATGATGTGGGTGACTCGTATCAGCAACTCTGAGGAATCTGACCAAAAAAGAATCCAAGATTCCATTGTTCTCGCAGATTTTGAAGTCCTGTTTGTGATAATAGAGGCTTGATCTTGTGTATGTTTGCAAGATTCCATCTCAAACTCAAGCAGATTGAACAGAAACTTTATCTTTAAAAAAAAACCTTATTATCACATCCAGCGTGACCTTTGGCGCCTTTTTATTTTTACAACTACTTGCATTTATAAAGCACCTTTAGTCTTGTTACTTTTTTTGGGAGGGAAAAATATAAGAAAAAGTTGACATTAGTAAAAGCTATTGTACATATTTGGGAGGTTCTGAAATGTTTGCCCGACTGAGCTGAGAGGGATATGGAGGCCAACACTTCCCTCGCCTGAAATCAGCCAAGTGTTTTTTTTAGCCAAATGTATTGCTTTTATGAAAGCTGATTTTAATCATGCCAGACTTTGGTAGGAAGAATAGAAGAACAGAATTTTTAAATGGTGAGAAACTATTAAATGTTGGTGTTCAGAGAGATTTAGGTGTCCTTGTACAGGAAACAGAGTTAGCATGCAGATACAGCAAGCAATTAGGAAGGCAAATGGCATGTTGGCCTTTATTGCAAGGGGGTTGGACTACAAGAGTAAGGAAGTCTTATTACAATTGTATAGGGCTTTGATGAGACCACACCTGGAGTACTGTGCACAGTTTTAGTCTCCTTATCTGATGAAGGACATACTTGCCTTGGAGGGGGTGCAACGAAGGTTCACTAGATTTATCCCTGGGATGAGAGGGTTGACCTATGAGGAGAGATTGAATAAATTGAGCCTATATTCTCTGGAGTTTAGAAGAATGAGAGGTGATCTCATTGAAATATACAAGATTCTGAGGGGGATTGACAGGGTAGATGCTGAGAGGTTGTTTCCCCTGGCTGGAGAGTCTAGAACTAGGGGGCATAGTCTCAGGCTAAGGGGTCGGCCATTTAGGATTGCGATGAGGAGGAATTTCTTTACTCAGAGGGTTGTGAATCTTTGGAATTCTCTGCCTCAGAAGGCTGTGAATGCTGAGTCTGAGTATATTCAAGACTGAGATAGATCGATTTTTGGACTCTAGGGGAATCGAGGGATATGGCGATCGGGCGGGAAAGTGGAGTTGAGGTCGAAGATCAGCCATGATCTTATTGAATGGTGGAGCAGGCTCGAGGGGCCGTCTGGCCTATTTCTGCTCCTGATTCTTTCTTTCTTTTGTTTAGACTGGTATCTTGATGCATTTCTCAACTTCTGGTCCTGTCTCAACCTTCATTCTGTCACCATTGTTTTTTTCTAAAGGTGGCTACCTCTAAAGTTAGCACATCTTTTAACTAGATATTAAAAACAAAATTAAATGGAGATAAAATCTAAACATTTTGACACCTAAATATGATTTACAAACAACTACTGTGTTTGTATGATTTTTTTGGATGCAATTCCTTGTCTCATCGGAAAGTAATCTGTCAATTTTAATTTTTCTCGCTTACAGACTCCATAAATATACTGAATTTAGCATCGTAAGGTACAGATAATTAAATTACTATTCTGTAAATCCTTAAGGCATTATTTTAATACAGAGTTTGGCTGTATTTCTGTATAGAATGTGGATCATGAGGGTTCTATGATCTTATAGATTGTCTTGATCTCAACAGAGACCAAGTATATTTTTAAAAGGAGTGTAACTGCTGACTTACTCCACCAGTTGCTACTTTTAGTGCTCCTTCAATTCTGGTCTCTTACGCATCCCCGATTTTAGTTGCTCCACCATTGGCGGCTGTGCTTTGAGCTGCCTTGGCCCCAAGCTCTGGAATTCTCTCCCGAAACCTCTCTGCCTCTCTACCTCTCTCTCCTCCTTTAAAATGCTCCTTAAAACCTACCTCTTTGACCAAGCTTTTGGTCACCTGTCTTGATAGCTCATTATGTTGCTCGACGTCAACATTTTAGTAACGCTCCTGTTGAGTGCCTTGGGATGTTTTGCTACGTTAAAGATGCTATGTCACTGCAAGTTGTCACTGTTATCCATGTGATTGTTTGCTGGTGCGATTTCAGACTTGTACCAATTAGGTCTCAGATATTTGAATGTTGCTAACTGCCGCTCTTGCTGTATGATTATAGTTCACTGTGTGTACCAGTACTGGGTATGGTAGTGTAATGGTTATGTTCTTGGACAATTAATTCAGAGGCCTAGACTAGTAATCCACAGAATGCAAGTTCAAATCCTGCTATGGAAGTTTGAGAATGAGTTCAGTTTATAAAAAAAAAAATAAAATAAAAAAATGTGGAAATAAAAAGTTGTGGGATTGTGATTAAAAACCCAACTGGTTCAGTACTGTCCTTTAGGGAAGGAAATGGGCCGTCCTTACCCGGTCTGACCTATAAAGAGAGAGAAAGAAAGACTTGCTTTTATATTGCACCTTTTACGACCATCGGACGTCCCAAAGCGCTTTACAGTAAATGAAGTACTTTTTTTGAAGTGTAGTCGCTGTTGTAATGTCGGAAACGCAGCAGCCAATTTGCGCACACCAAGCTCCCACAAACAGCAATCTGATAATGACCAGATAATCTGTTTTTTAGTGATGTTTGATTGAGGGATAAATATTGGCCAGGACACCGGGGATAACTCCTGCTCTTCTTCGAAACAGCGCCATGGGATCTTTTACATCCACCTGAAAGAGTAGACAGGGCCTCGGTTTAATGTCTCATCTGAAAGATGGATATATAATTCTAGTCCCACACCAGTGTGGTTGACTTTTAACTGCCCTCTGCAGTGGTCCAGCAAGCCACACCGTTGTATCAAAGTGCTACTGCAACAGGTCAAGATGACGGTGTACCACCACCTCCTCAGCGCAACTAGGCATGGGCAACAAATGTCGGCTTTGCCAGCGATGCCCACGTCCTAAGAATTTTTTTTTTGTAAAGCAGCCCAATATCTTATTCAACCAACCAAACACCAACAAGTTAGCACTCACTATCCTGACTTGGACATATATCGCCGTTCCTTCACAGCCACTGGGTTAAAATCCTGGAACTCCCTTCCTAACCATTGTGGGAGTACCTTCATCGCAGCGGTTTAAGGAGAGGGCCGATCATCACCATCTTGCAGAGAATTGAGGATTGTCAATAAATGCTGGCCCTGCTCGCGTCACCCATATCCTGAGAATGTATTCAAAAAAAAAACACCATCCTCAAGGAACGTGATGCCCTCATTTCATTCCTGTTTTGTCCTGGGATTTGAGCCTGTATCAGAACAAACCTCGACATTCGTGTGGTGAAGATTGCAAGGACTGAGCACAAATATTCTAAGCCACACTACTGTACCTAAGCAACCTAGCCAACGCACATCTTTGAAAATAGAGGATTTGGGCAACAGTTGGGGTACAATCTCAACTGCTACGAAACAGAAGGCAGTGGTCCTCTTGCTGGATTTCCCTGTGTATATAATGGAGACAATGTTCCCTGTAATTTTTTGGGGAGCATGCGCGGTTTTTCTATTTAAAAGCCGGCTGCGTGGGACCTTTAGAGCGCGACAAGACCGCGCAGCTTACAGGGAACATTGAATGAAGACCTACTCTTTTCCATTGTCAGGAACTGTACCCAAGCACACAAGGTGCACCAAAACCGCCACCCCTGTACAAAAGGCACTTCCCAGCCCCCACAAACCGCTCACTCATCAACCAAGTAGAATCAGCTACCTCTATCACTTGTATGAATATCCACTGCATGTCCTTTACCTATTTCAGATGCTACAAGCTATGGTCCAAGTCTAAGATCTACAGTCATATTTCCAAGTTCTTCTGAACAGTCAAGAGACTAAATATGTTTCCAGTGCCTTCAGCTCCCAAAACTAGAAATGGCGTTCGGCCTCCGAACCTTCGGGCACTGCTCATGGAAAGCTACATTTCCAAAGGGATCTGGCCTGTTCCTCCCAGCAAAAAGCATGGCTGGGGCTGTCTACTAACACACTCCTGCACCACCATCTACCTTTCACAGGCACTCAAACAAGACCAGAAGCACCCCATTGTCTTGCTAAACCTCTCGGTCTGAAGGGAGGCCTGCACCTCCTGGAAAATCCTTGCAAATCTATCAGCCCTCTCCCTAATCTTGAGCAATGAGGAATTCCCAGAAGTAATCCCTTTTTAAGAAGATTCCGAGTCTAGCATACTTGTGTCGCCAGGCCAAGCCAATTCACTTATGAGGGACAAATGCCCTTCATCCGTTGAAGTACTGAATTTCACCTTTGCTTGCACACTACCTCAAAGAACCCCTGGAACGCTTCCTCCACTTCCAAATTGCTGGGAATACTGCTGATGCAACTCCACCTTGTTCCCCACACTGATCTCTATGACAAAAAAAAGCACAGAAAATCAGAAGCATGCCTCCGCACCAACTGGATGTTGGAAGCGCTGCAATGAGCAGGACATCATTTTATATATTCTAGCTAAGCCATGAATTTAGCCATTCTGGATGGCAGTTCAGGAGACGACAACGACTTTCTTGCACTTTCAGAGCACACCCCCCAATTCTAGCTGTGCTTACAAACTGGAGAGTAAGGGCCCTTCCAAACAGACAGGTTAGAACCGCTCTCGTGACGAGCTGCAAATAGAATGTTTCCAAATTGAAGTGAGTTTTCAACCTTCACCTGCAACTAAACAGATACCAAGCAGCCTGGAGCCTGTTTCGGAAGCTCATTTGGTGCAAACAAGAACAAATTGCTTCAACCCTTAAACCTGCATTGCTCTCGGTAAAAACACAACCAGATCAAAAAACCTTAATGTGTCACTGAACTCCTTGCATAGCTATTGTGGACCCAAAATTCATGAAAGTTTACGACAAAAAAAATTACCTAATACGATCACAGCTTTAAGTTGGGCTGGCAATAACTCCAGCAGCTTCAAATGTTTGTTTGAAAAATAGTCAGACTTGTTGAGCAAGTTGTTTTCACCAGAGAACTCAACTAAGTGATAAATATTGATGTGATGTAAAGATCAGATCAGTGGCACATTTCATACACTAACTTGTATGATAACCATTCCTTCAGGCAGAATTAGCGGAGGATGTCCAAAACCACAAATTGGATTCATCTTTCACCTGTACCCTCTGCTTAACTTCATTTCACATTAGCTGATGCTGAAATCTAACTCTGGTTCTGGGCCTTTTGCCATTTCAGCGCTATTAGTTATGCAAAGTTCAAGATAACAGTTAATTCCACAACAAAAGCGCACTCTAATGTTACCGTGTTCATTTTTCCTGAGAGAAACAGCGTGTATTTCTTCACTAGGAAAGTTTCTCAATTACATCAAATTGAGCTACTGTAAGGATTGCCAAAATGCTTCAGACTGTTTCATTTAATAGTTGCAATAGCTAAAATAATCTAAGGTGGGCAAAGAACAGTATATAATGGAACTAATCAGGATCTTAACCTTCCTCAGTATTTCGAAAAAACTAAAAAATGCATATTTTTGTCATTTTTACGTAAGAAAATACGAGCTACCAGATGATCTGTCGGTGCCAATTTAATTTAAATTGCCTTTCGCAGTTGTGTCTTTGCTGGTCTGAGACTAATTATTTCTGTCTCCCTTGGTCTTTACTTGTCTTCCACTCTGTCTTTATATCCCTTTTACACACATTCATATTGTCAAAACTGTCAAATCTAATTCCCTTTCAATTGATTTGCAAAGCAACTGTACCAAAAACGCTTGGATAAGTGCGTATATGTCAACCACTTGCTGTGGACTCATCAACAAGAGAGTTTAAAAAAAAAATTCAATCTTGGGATATGGGTGTCGCTGGCAAGGTCAGCATTTTATTGCCCATCTCTAGTTGCCCTTGAGAAGGTGGTGCTGGACCACCTTCTATAACTGAGTGGCTTTCTAGGTCACTTCAGAGGACAATTAAGACCCAACCATGTCAGTATGGTGCTGGATTCACATAGAAGACAAAGACATAGAAGATAGGAGCAGGAGTAGGCCATTCGGCCCCTTGAGCCTGCTCTGCCATTCGATGAGATCATGGCTGATCATCCAAACTCCGTACCCTGTACCTGCCTTCTCCCCATATCCCTTGATACCTTTAGCTTTAAGAAATATATCTAACTCATTCTTGAATATATTTAATGACTTGGCCTCAACTACCTTCTGTGGTAGAGAATTCCACAGGTTCACCACTCTCCGGGTGAAGAAATTCTTCCTCATTTCTGTCCTAAATGGCTTACCCCTTATCCTTAGATTATGACCCCTGGTTCTGGACTCTCTGACCATCGGGAACATTAGGTAAGGATGGTAGGTTTCATAGTTATAGTCATAGAGTCACAACGGCACAGAAGGAGGCCATTCAGCCCATCGAGTCCGCGCCGGCTCTCTGTAGAGCAATCCAGTCAGTCCCACTCCTACTCTATCCCCGTAGCCCTGCAAGTTTATTTCCCTCAAGTGCCTATCTAGTCTCCCCTTGAAAACATTGAGTGTCTCCGCTTCCACCACTTCCGTCGGCAGCGAGTTCCAGGTCTCCCCACTTGCTGCGTAAAAAAGTTTGTCCTCACGTTCCCTCCCTGTATCTCTTGCCCAAAACCTTAAATGTGTGTCCCCTAGTCCTTGTACCATCAACTAGTGGGAACAGCCTTTCCCCGTCTAGCCTATCCAAACGTGTCATAATCTTGTACACCTCTATCAAATCACCCTCAACCTCCTTTGCTCTAATGAAAACAAATCCAGCTTCTCCAACCTGTCCTTGTAGCTAAGATCCCCCATTCCCAGAACCATTCTGGTAAATCTCCTCTGCACCCTCTCGAGGGCCTTCACATCCTTCCTAAAGTGTGGTGACCAGAACTGGACGCAATACTCCAGTTGTGGCCTAACCAGCGCTTTATAAAGGTTCAGCATAACTTCTCTACTTTTGTACTCAATGGGGGAAAAATTAAGTTGGTTGCGCCTCCCGTTAGCGCCTTAAGAGGGCGCTAATGGGGCGCAAAGCAACTAGCGCCCGGGCGCGGCGATGTCTGTGCTGCTCGCGAAATTACGCGCTAAACACTACCGCCACGATCTCCTGCGCTGGCAGATCGTGTCGTCAGTCGAGTGTGCAACGCCCCGGTAGCGTCCCGGAGCGGATATTGAGTGGCGCCGCCTGCCGCTAGGAACGACAGGTTGAGGGGAGCGTTTTGCAGTCAGGGAGGGACTATTTAAAGGCGAACGCTTCCTGCCTTTTTTTGTTGCTGACATTTTTGAACCACACAGTCAGAGAGAGAGAGACTTCTGGAGAGATTCAACGCTGTGTGAAGGAGTTTTGGGTACTGAGCAGCACTTTGCAGGGTCATTTTGATTTGCCCTTGTATCGATTTAGAAGAGACTGTGGGGGTTGCACTCTTAGCTCTTTCCCTGGTACTCTCATTGTTCTTTCCAGCAGATTTGATGTACTGGTCTCTCCAGGCCGAGATTCAGGGCTGCAATGAGCAGGATGTGGATGGAAAGCAAGATCAACCCACCCCTTTAAGAACTGGCCGGCGCCACTGTGTCTGTGTTCCATTGCTGACTGACATCCCATGAGCTTCGCCAGCGCTCTGAGTTAGCGCCTCGCTCCTCGGCCTTTGCGCCTTAAGACAGATGTGTAGCGCCTGATTTAGCGCTCCAATCACCTCCAGGGGCGATAAAAGTCAAGTTTGCAGTCGGAGGCGATAATTAACGCCAGGCGCTAATCTTTGCGCCCGGCCGATAATTGCGCCCCAAACGTGGCGAAACTGAATTTTTCCCCCAATACCTCTATTTATGAAGCCCAAGATCCCATATGCTTTGCTAACCACTCACTCAATATGTCCCGCCAACTTCAGGGACCTATGCACATTAACTCCCAGGTCCTTCTGTCCCTGCACACTCTTTAAAACTGTGCCATTAAGTGTATATTGCCTCTCCCTGTTCCTTCTGCCAAAATGCATCACCTCACACTTCTCTATATTAAATTCCATCTGCCCATTCTGTTAGCCTTTCTATGTCCTGTTGCAGTCGATTGGTATCATCCTCACGGTTTGCCACACCCCCAAGTTTGGTGTCATCGGCAAATTTAGAAATTCTACTCTCTTCCAATATCCAGGTCAATTCAAAAAAAGCAGTGGCCTTAGCACTGACCCTTGGGGAACACCACTGTCTACCATCCTCCAGTCTGAAAAACAGCCATTTACCACAACTCGCTGTTTTCTGTCCTTAAGCCAATTCCTTATCCAAGCTGCCACTGACCCACCTATTCCATGAGCCTCAATGTTGTTAACCAGCCTTCTATGTGATACTTTGTCAAATGCCTTCCTAAAATCCATGTAGACAACATCCATTGTATTCCCTTCATCAATCCTCACTGTTACTTCATCAAAAAATTAAATTAGATTAGTCAAACACGATCTGCCTTTTACAAATCCGTGTTGGCTCTCAATTAACTTAAAACTCTCCAAGTGCCTGTTTAATTTTTTCCTTGATTATCTAAAACTTTACCCACCACTGATGTTAAACTGACCGGCCTGCAGTTATTAAGATTGTCCTTGCACCCGTTCTTGAACAATGGTGTCACATTTACCACTTTCCAATCCTCCGGCACCTCCCCCGCATCTAGGGAAGATTGGAAAGTTATGGCAAGCCCTTCCGCTATCTCCTCCCCCAATTCCATTAGCAACCTGGGATGCAAGCCATCTGGACCAGGCGACTTATCCACTCTAAGCATACTCAGCCTTTCTAGTACATCCTGTCTATCCATTTTCACCCCTTCCATTGTTTCTACCTTTTCCACTTCTACTGATATTTTGTCAGCATCCACCTCCTTAGTAAACACCAATACAAAGTTCTCATCGAGTATTCTAGCCTTGTCCTGTGCCTCTAAGCATATATAAACCTTTGTCCCTAATAGGCCCCACCCTGCTGCTTACTGTTTACATGCCGGTGGAAGATTTTTGGGTTCCCTTTTATGTTAACTGCCATTCTACTCTCATATTCTCTCTTTGCCAATCTTATTTTCATCTTCACTTCCCCTCTCAACTTATTGTATTTGGTCTGGTTCTCCCTTGAAGAATTCACCTGACATGCATCATACACCCTCTTTTGTTTCCTCATCTTCTCTATCTCCCTCGTCATCCAAGGAGCCCTTGCTTTGGTTCCCTTACCCTTCCCTCTTGTTGGAATGTACCTAGCTTGTACTTGGAACATCTCCTCCTTAAAGATCAGTCTTTGGTTCCATTTTACCCTGGCTGGATCCTTTCGCATCCCATTGAAGTTAGCCCTATTCCAGTTTAGAAGTTCCACTCTAGATTGTTCCTTGCTCCTCTCCATTGCTAATCTAAATCTTATAATACGATGATCACTCGTACCCAAGTGTTCTCCCACAGACACTTGGTCGACCTGGCCCACCTCATTCCCCAGCACCAGATCCAGCAATGCCTCCTTCCTAGTTGGGCCAAGAACATATTGGTCAAGGAAATTCTCCTGAACACATTTCAGAAATTCCTCCCCCTTCTTTCCCTTCACCCTAGCATTATCCCAATCGATATTTGGGTAATTAAAGTCCCCCAATATCACCACTCTATAGCTCTTGCATATCTCTGCGATTTCCCTGCAGATTTGCTCCTCTACTTCCCTCTCACTATTTGGAGGTCTGTAGAATACCCCCACTAGCGTGATCATACCCTTTTTGCTCCTCAACTCTAACCAAATGGATTCTGTCCTTGTTCCCTCAAGAACATCCTCCATTCCAACACTACAATGTCTTCCTTAATCAACACTAGTGAGAAGTCGCACAACACCAGGTTATAGTCCAACAGCTTTATTTGAAATCACAAGCTTTCGGAGCGGCTGCTCCTTCGTCAGGTGAAGTGAAGAAATACAAATGGGCACAGCATAAATAGACAGAGAACAAAGCCTGTGCAGAGAACAATGCCAGACGACTACAGTCAATCTTTCTAACTGCCCTTTTTCACACCTCGGCAGAGAGACAATCACGGCAATCAAATCCAGCCAGGTCAGTGAGGAAGACATTACATCAAAGACGATAGCAAAATACAACAACAAAGACAATGAGGTGGGGTCACAGGGGGTCTAATGTGTCAGATGCTGCAGTCTGTATGGAAAACCAAAAACTTTAAACTTTTTACTTTTTTTTTACTGGAAATCACATCTGTGAACAAGCCAACGACGACTCAAGTCTGGAGGACTCTACTTCAGGTGGGGATACATGTAGCATCACATGAACCCAAGATCCCGGTTGAGGCCGTCCTCATGGGTGTGTAACTTGGCTATCAGTTTCTGCTCGATGATTTAGCGTTGTCGTGTGTCTCGAAGGCCGCCTTGGAGAACGCTTACCCGAAGATCCGAGGCTGAATGTCCTTGACTGCTGAAGTGTTCCCCGACTGTGACTCGGCCAACGTTGTCTACCTCCTACGTTGCAGGAAAGGATGCCCCGGAGCATGGTACATCGGCGAGACCATGCAGACACTGCGACAACGTATGAACGGACACTGCGCAACAATCGCCAGGCAGGAGTGTTACCTCCCAGTCGGGGAACGCTTCAGTCAAGGACATTCAGCCTCGGATCTGCGGGTTAGCATTCTCCAAGGCGGCCTTCGAGACACACGACAACGCAAAATCATCGAGCAGAAACCGATAGCCAAGTTCCGCACCCATGAGGACGGCCTCAACCGGGATCTTGGGTTCATGTCACGCTACATGTATCCCCACCTGACGTAGAGTCATCCAGACTCGAGTCGTCGTTGGCTTGTTCACAAATGTAATTTCCAGTAAAAAAAAAAGTAAAAAGTTTAAAGTTTTTGGTTTTCCATACAGACTGCAGCATCTGACACATTAGACCCCTTGTGACCCCACCTCATTGTCTTTGTTGTATTTTGCTATCGTCTTTGATGTAATGTCTTCCTCACTGACCTGGTTGGATTTGATTGCCGTGATTGTCTCTCTGCCGAGGTGTGATAAAGGGCAGTTAGAAAGATTGACTGTAGTCGTCTGGCATTGTTCTCTGCACAGGCATTGTTCTCTGTCTATTTATGCTGTGCCCATTTGTATTTCTTCACTTCACCTGACGAAGGAGCAGCGCTCCGAAAGCTTGTGATTTCAAATAAAGCTGTTGGGCTATAACCTGGTGTTGTGTGACTTCTCACTTTTGTCCACCCCAGTCCAACACCGGCATCTCCGCATCTTAATCAACACTGCCACCCCACCTCCCTTTTTTCCTTGCCTATCTTTTCTGAACACTTTGTACCCTTGAATATTAAGTGTCCAGATCTCACCGTTTTTAAGCCACGTTTCCGTTATTGCCACATCATATTGCCACACGGCTAATTGTGCTTGTAGCTCACCAACCTTATTCATCACACTTTGTGCGTTTACGTACATGCATTCTGAACCCATTTTTGAATTTTTCGTAGTCTTTCTTAGTTTGCTCCTATCTAATATGATACTACTTTCTTCTCCTAGTACTATCCAACACACTCGCTCTTTTATGCACCTTATTCCTCTTTTCTCCTCCTATATGCTGGTGCCCATCCCCCTGCCAAGCTAGTTTAAACCCTCTCCAACAGCACTCGCAAATCTCCCTGCGAGAATATTGGTCCCCGCTCTGTTGAGGTGTAACCTGTCTGGCTTGTACAGGTCCCACTTTCCCCAGAAACGGTCCCCATGCCTCAGGAATCTAAAACTCTCCCTCCTGCACCATCTCTCCAGCCACTCATTCATCTGTTCTATCCTCCTATTCCTGTACTCACTAACACGTGGCACTGGGAGTAATCCGGAGATTACTACCTTTTGAGGTCCTGCTTTTTAATCTCTTTCCTAGCTCCCTATAGTCTGCCTAATGGACACTAGTGAACCAGTTATGTTTTTACGACAATGCAACAGCCTCATGGCCACTTGTTACTGCTACCAGCTTTTTATTGGAAAATGTTTTCAAAACAAATTGTGTTCTCAAACTGCCATAGCGGGATATTAACTCGCGTTTTCTGGATTATTAGTCCTGGTGTCTAAGATTATTAGTCTGGTAACATAACTACTACACTACCATACCCCAAGCAGCAGAATCCAACTGGTTGCATGGTTTCTTGTGAACTGGCAGCTCCGGATTAGCTCCCAGGCTGGTTTGAAATCTGGGCTTCCATTTTAAAGGATTGGATTGTTGTGGGTGCTAAGGGTCCTTCTTGTCCTCAGCGACATCACTGGCCAGTGTGCCAACAAAGTACTCACACGCTAGTTTTCTGGATTAAGATGTCTCAACATTTTCAAAAAAAGTCAACATATATGTTGTAAATGTATGTTTTAAAATAGTCAGTGGAGTAGGTACTTTGAACTAAAAGTACTTCTTTTCCTTCAACCCCTGACACAATCAAGATTTTCCCTGCTTTTAGAAATTATAGTGAACAATGGAATATTCAAGCAGAGCAATTTGGTTTCACAGTAAAATAATTATATTGCTCTTAATATCTTTGGGTTCTTTTAAAAACAAAGTCTGTAACTGAACTTGATTAAGGTGGTCATGTACTCCCTTTTTAAATGTTTTCTGACTGCTTAAGGGAAATAAAGGGCAGGTAATTCCAGATGTTTATCAGGATGAGAATGAGCATTTAACATCTGTTTGAAACATTGCCATTGATTTCTACGATGTAATTGAATTTGGAGGCGAGGATTGCCGAAGATCAGCTTTCTACGTTTCTAATGTTTACAGATTAGATTTTAAGCCATTTGAAGTGACTTCTCAAAATGAGGGGATAAAACTGTAAATGCTGGAAATCTGCAAGAAAATAGAAGATGCTAAAAATACTTGGGTCAGTCAGTATCTGTCAAAGGCAAGTTATCCTAACAGAATCCTTCAGAACTGAAAGATGAACAAGCATGTTAGTCGAATTGGGAATAAAAGGAGATGTGGGGGGAGACAACAAATATTCCAGTCACAGAAGGGATGTTAATGGGTTGAATGACCTGTAACCTACTTAAAACAAAAGCAGGTCATTGTTAGATGGTATGAAAGATCATCTCAGTAAGGGAGTGAAAAGACATTTTAAAAAAAAAAAGCATAAGTATGTGCCAAAGGCTAAGATGTGGAAAGCTCCAAGTAAGGAAAAAGGTCAGTTGAGCCTCCTTATCTATGGCAGCTCTATATTTTTAATCTCAATTCACTGCCTTATATCTTTTACCCTTCAAAACCCTTACTTCTGATACCCTTACAAGGTAAATATCTATCCCGGTTGAAAACCTCAGTTAGTCTATATGGCTTTCTAGGGCAGTGCTTTCCACAGGCTCATAACCCTTCTGTGAAGATTTCCTTGGTTGCCTTTTAACTAGCTCAGCTTGAATTGTAAAATGATGGCCCCTTGTTCTGGATTCCCTAGCTTACTAAAGTGGCGAGCTGATCCTTATCTGCCTTGTCAATTCCTTCATCATCTTCAACACTTCAATCAGATTATTCTTAACCACCTCATCTTCTCGGAATATAAACCAAATTTATCCAGTCTCTTATCGTAACTCAGTCTCTTCATCCTGGGGAATTGTTGCTGGACTTTTGCCAAATGCATCCTTTCTCCGGTCAAGTTTATGCTTCCTAAGTATGGGTGACCAAAACTGAAAACAATATTCTTTACGAGATTTGGCCAGCATTCTGTATGATTGTGGTAAAATGTCCTTTCATATTCTAAACCTTTTGTGATGAAGCCCAGCATCCCATTTAGTTTTTTGTGCTTGAGTTAGCTTTTAATGCCTAATGTACCTGGACCCCTACATCCCTTTGTTTGTTTATTCCCCTCCCCAGAACATTCCCATTAGACTATACTCCTATTTGGCAGTCTTGCATCTAAAGTGTACTACCTCACACTTTGTTTAAACTGTACCATTGTTCCCTGCATGTGTTTAAAATATCTATGACCATTTGCAATGTTCTGCTGTGTTCGCAATTCACCATACCTCCTGTGATAAAACAAAAGCATTTTTGACCAACTTTTAGCATAAAAAGCTGCTTTTAGTTTGTCATGATACCATAAAGCCCCACTTGTAGAAATTATGTACCAGCTCAACTTGATGCACTTTGCAACAAATAGTTGGTTGTCTGAGGAAGGGGCCAAGCCATTGAATTGAAAAACAAATAGGTTTTGGGATTTGTCCAAATATGTGTTTGTTTGATATTTAAAAAAATTTAGCAGACAGTTATGTAATCAGAATTTGATCAGAATCACTCTTTAAAGGTATTATTACCCTGTCTTTGTTTTAAATTATTTTGTTTCTAGAGCTTTAAAAGAGAGCTAGTCAGGCCAGAAAGCTTCTGCAGACAGTACGAAAAGGAAAGGAGTGCTACATAAGAATATTACTTGTATCATACTTTAGGACAGTATTGCAAACTATTTTCCACTGTATATAATTAAGCTTAATTGCTAGTGTAGAAATATATTTTGGGTTACTGCTACTATCAGCTTGTTGTGTTGCTGTTTCTACATTCAAGGTGCTCCCTTCCTACCAGAGTACTGTTTCTGGATCGTTACTCAGAACTAGATCATGTACTGTCTGCTTCCTAGTTGGGTTGAAAACATGCTGCTTCAAGAAAGTATTGCATATATTCCCATTCTTTCTTGTGCTGCTATTTATTTCCAAGTCTACATGCAAATTAAAATCTTCCTGTATAATTACATTTTTCTTCTTGCAGACGTCCTTGATATGCACATACACGTGTCTCTCTGTGAGTTGTCACATTCAGAAGATCTATAAAATACTCCCACTAGCATTTTATATTATTTACATAATTGTTAGCTCTACCCAAAGTGATTCCTCCTGCTCAGTATTTATTAAATCCCTCCTTTCTATCGCCATGACACTGTCTTTTATGAGTACTGCCGATTCCCTCCTCACCTACTCCCCTGATCCTTTCTAATAATCCTAAGCCCTAGGCTATTTCGCTCCCAGTCTGCACCTAGTTCTCCAATTGCTGCCACATAATATTCCTCCAGCTAATTTTGTGCTTAGTTTTTCTGTTTTATTTGTAATGCTTCTAGCATTGGCATAAAGACAACTTGCTTGGCTGACTTCTTTTCTCTTAATTGTTCCTACCTATTGTTTGCCTTGCTCTGTTAATTTATTAACTTGCTTAACTTATGTCAAACTTTGCACCTGTGTTACCTCAACTCTTTTTTTTTTCTCTTGCCCATCTTGTATGGTATTTAAAAAAAAAAAAATCTGTTTATTCCTCATTGCTTTCTAGTTTAAACCTCCCCACGTTACCCCTTTCATAAGGATATTGGTTCCAGTTTGGTTCAAGTGAAACTCCTCTCTCCAGTGCTGCTTCCACCTGACCCAGAACTAGTCTGAACACTTTAGGAATCTAAAACCTCCTTTCTTCACCATCTCTGAAGCACTGAAGTATCTACCTCACCCTAACTGGCTTAGCCTGTGGTCCTGAAATTGCTCTTTAATTTAGCATCTCACTCTTTAAGCACCCTTTCCAAGACCTCGTTCCTATGTCATTGGCTTCCGTGAAGATTGACTGCTGGCTGTTCTGTCTCCATTTCACCTATTCTGTTATGTCCCTTATCCTGGCACCTGGAAGGCAATACATCATTTGGCATTCTCTCTTGGTTGAAAAACAGAATTGTTGTCTATTCCTCTATTAATAGTCCCCACAACAATCAATAGCCTGCTTTTATGAGTTCTTTTATGTCTTTCCCTCCCCCATAGATAACCATTTGGTCCTGTGGTATTGCTAGTCGTTACCCTTCCCTGTTTCACTGGCCATGTCTACATCAGAGACATCCAACACTGTATTCCTGTTGGATAATTCCAGACAACAACAACTTGTATTTATATAGCGCCTTTAACATAGTAAAACGTCCCAAGGCGCTGCACAGGAGTATTTTAAGACAAAAAATTTGACACCGATCCACATAAGGATAAATTAGGGCAGGTGACCAAAAGCTTGGTCAAAGAGGTAGATTTAAGAACATAAGAACTTAAGAAATAAGAGCAGGAGTAGGCCATACGGCCCCTTGAGCCTGCTCCGCCATTCAATGAGATCATGGCTGATCGTCGACCTCAACTCCACTTTCCCTGCCTGATCTCCATATCCCTTGATTCCCTTAGAGTCCAAAAATCTATCTATCTCAGCCTTTAATATACTCAAAGACTCTGGAATTCTCTGCCCCAGAGGGCTGTGAATGCTAAGATTCACAACCCTCTGAGTGAAGAAATTCCTCCTCATCTCAGTCTTAAATGGCCTACTCCTTATCCTGAGACTATGCCCCCTAGTTCTAGACACTCCTGCCAGGGGAAACAACCTCTCAGCATCTACCCTGTCAATCCCCTTCAGAATCTTGTATGTTTCAATGAGATCACCTCTCATTCTTCTAAACTCCAGAGAGTATAGGCCCATTCTACACAATCTCTCATCATACGACAGCCCTCTCATTTAGTGAACCTTTGTTGCACTGCCTCCAAGGCAAGTATATCCTTCCTTAGATAAGGAGACTAAAACTGTGCACATGTGTGGTCTCACCAAGGCCCTGTACAATTGCAGCAGGACTTCCTTACTCTTACACTCCAACCCCCTTGCAATAAAGGCCAACATGCCATTTGCCTTCCTTATTGCTTGCTGTACCTGCATGCTAGCTTTCTGTGTTTCTTGCACGAGGACGCCCAAATCTCTCTGAACACCAACATTTGAAAGTTTCTCACCATTTAAAAAATATTCAGTTTTTCTATTCTTCCTACCAAGCGAATAACCTCACATTTCCCGACATTATACTCCATCTGCCACCTTCCTGCCCACTCACTTAGTCTATCTATATCACTTTGCAGACTCTGTGTCTTAAAAGAAGAGCGTCTTAAAGGAGGAGAGAGAGGTAGCGAGGCGGAGAGGTTTCGGCAAGGAATTCCAGAGCTTGGGGCCTAGGCAACAGAAGGCATGGCCACCAATGATTGAGCGATTATAATCAGGGATGCTCAAGAGGGCAGAATTAGAGGAGCACAGATATCTCTCGGGTTGGGGGCGGGGTGTGTGGAGGGGTTGTGGGGCTGAAGGAGATTAGAGATAGGGAGGGACGAGGCCATGGAGGGATTTGAAAACAAGGATGAGAATTTTGAAATCGAGGTGTTGCTTAACTGGGAGCCAATGTAGGTCAGCGAGCACAGGGGCGATGGGCAAACGGGACTTGGTGCGAGTTAGGACACGGGCAGCCGAGTTTTGGATGACCTCAAATTTACGTAGGGTAGAATGTGGGAGGCCAGCCAGGAGTGCGTTGGAATAGTCAAGTCTAGAGGAAACAAAGGTATGGATGAGGGAGGGTTTCAGCAGCGGATGAGCGGGGGCAAGGGCGGAGACGGGCGATGTTACGAAGGTGGAAATAGGCGGTCTTAGTTATGCCACGGCTATGTGGTCGGAAACTCATTTCAGAGTCAAATATGACTCACGGTATCCCTGTACTTACTCTTGCTGTCTCCTATGCCTCCTTGATTGATCACCTACTGAACCTGGTTTGCTTCACCCGTTCTGGAATGTACATTTCAGAAACCCTTCCCACTCATTTATGTTGGAGTGCCTCTAATTGCCTTTCAGCTCAAGTACGGCGACCTAGAGATAGTTCTTGCTTTTACGGGCCTCTTTAGCCTCCAGGAACTCCTCCACTGTGCAAGTTTCGCATAATATTAATCTTGCATGTGCTTCAGTTATTCACTAATCGACAATTAACTTGTGCCTGATCTAGCCTTTTGGACCAGTTAGGTTGTCCCTCTCTACTGATGTCTTGCGCAGGTCAAACTCCTTCTTTAAGTCAGTCTTGCGGTTGTTCTTCCCGCAGCTTGAGTGACACTCCCGCTTATACTATACAATTAAACCCTGCCAGCCAGGCACTCGGTGCCAGTTCCAGCATTTACCAGTTTAAAACAATTGCCAGTTTCTGCTAAACGCTTTCAGTTTTTCAACATCATAAGAACCAACGTTTTAACCAATACTCACTATGGAATTCTTACTCTGACTAAACTCGCTTTGTTGCTCTCGTATACATAGTTTTAATACATGGATAGGTGTGTTTGGCAGCCAGTATGACAGATTATTTCTGGAATTGGTGCATTCTGAAGCTCACCCTTATAGATTTCCTTTGTGTATGAACTAAAAGAAACTGAAATTTGGGATTTGACTAATTTCTTCTTGCAATGCCATTTTATATCACAGTTGGTAGTTCAGTCTGAGGTCCTTTGATGGCTTACAGGTGCACTGCTCCGTGTGGTAGTGAGGCCTCTAGACTGGAAAGGTTCCAGGCCTGACACCTGGTTTGTGCTGAGCTGGCTGAGCTCCAGTGAGGCCAAGGTGGAATGCATTGTGATTGACCACATGACCCTTGAGCTAGGAGTGCGAAAAAATCAGCTCCTGAACAATATCCACTGAGCAGTACTGCGACGTGTGCACATGTGGATGTCATGAGAGCTCAGCTGTGAGGCCTGCCATCATTCAATAGCTTGTTGGCACTCGCTGTCAAGCCTTGCACATGAAGAGTGGCTAATTTGGTAGGGTACCGGAGGGTTGCATGCAACCAAAGCACTATACATAACAAAAACAGATTATCCGGTCATTATCACATTGCAGTTTGTGGGAGCTTGCTGCGTGCAAATTGGCTGCCGCGTTTCCTACATGACAACAGTGACTACACTTCAAAAGTACTTAATTGGTTGTGAAGTGCTTTGGGACATCCAGTTGTCGTGCAAGTCTTTTTCTTTTTACGCCAGTGTGTCAGTGCCAATAGAACAGGGGAAGAAGTGCTTTTTTTTTTAGGGATCATAATACTTTGAGATAAAAAATACAGGTCCATTTGATTAAGTCTTAATTTCTTGTTTGAGTTGAAAAAGCCAAATTTAAGACTTGATCAGTTTATAAGTTTTTTTTTTCCCAAAGCAGGAATTAAACTTAGATTTTGTGCTTTGTGCTTTGGGTTCCTACCGGACGGTCGGTGGCATCAGAACAAAGTCCAGGTGTTACTGATAACAATCCTTCTAAGAATAAGTTGCATGTCTTTTAAGGCTGTTCGTATTTGGATAGCAGTTTTTTTTTTGCATGTGGACATCAGGTCATATCTCTGTTAATTTATGGATTGCCATGAAATGTAATTCTAGATTTCAAATATTAATGGAGAGGAGAAAAATCCAAAATGGCCCAAAGTGATTTCTTTATAAGCAACGTAAACAGGTGCTGGATAAGTGCTTCAAAGGTGAATAAACAAATTTTATCTTGGAGCTTTTTTGCAATAAAAAGAAAAAGACGAAAACAAATAGGAATGTGCAGATTTCTTGTGTGTGTAATTCTGCTTGCGTAAAGTTTTTTGGAGGCAAAGTCTGTGGATTGAGATAAATTATTGTTGAATTTGTAATTTTTTGATGTGGGTTGCATTTAAATTTTCAGTACACATTTACCATACTTGATTTGTGCTGTCTGTTCAGCAGAACCGCATGCTCAAAATTGGGTGATTTCTGAAGGATGATATAGCATCTTTTTTTTTCAAAATAACTACGTGTATTTGTCCTTGTGGTGCTAATCCAACACAAGGAATACTTGGTGCTAATCCAACACAAAGTAGCCCAGCCAATGTGGAAAATTAGCTCTTTTTACATTATATCAAAGTTATAAATTTGATATTGTGATTTTGTTGATCTCAGCCGGAGTCTAGTGAAAGATCTGTAGTATACAAGTGACGGTGCCATTCTTTGCTGGAACCTTGCTTGCTGCCATTGTGATAACTAGGGGGCTTGTTTAAGTGGGGGCTCAACAATTTCCCAAAGACTATAATTGTACTTGTAGTAAATGGAAGAGCACAGAAGGAGTATAAGTTAGTAAAGGTGAAGAAATAGAAAGTTGTGCACCCAGAAAAAGGTAATGAAGGAAATAAGCCAAGAATACTCCGTGAAAGCTAGAAATGCTTTTTGGTGAACTGTGAAAGCTGCTTTGGAGGAGAAACATCATATAGATGTGAAAAGGACAGTTTTAGAATCCAGCAATGTGATCTTTTTGGTCACCTGTCCAAATATCTCCTTTTGTAGCTTGGTGTCAATATTGTGTCTGATTACGCTCCTGTGAAGCACCTTAGGACGCTTTACTACGTTAAAGGTGCTATATAAATGCAATTTGTTTATGCTGTGTTTATGCCCAGCTTGAAACCCCAGTTCTAACCCACTGCAACCTCCGTATGTGATGCATTATAGAACTATACCATGTTTGCATAACTTCTTTCTTTTTGTCAAAAATAAGTACTTGTGTTATTTAGAAAATAATATATCTGTGACTCCTTCACTGGTATAGTTGGACGTTGTTTATCCAAACAGTTGGGGAAACATCCCAGATACATAAATATTCAGAAACTGATGGGTTCATATGTAAATACACTACCTAGTATTTGGCACAGCAACTCACTTATGGTGCACACGGAACGCTGGGAGATCGAGCTGTTTGGTTAAATGGTCAGGTAAATAACTTCTGACTTATTAGAAAAGCTCAGTTATGGATTTAGGGCTCCTAGAAGTTGCTTGTGTTTTGAAATGCTAAAGTCATTGAAGAAGTTGTCGAGGGGAGGTTGCTGGTAGAGAGATGGTGACAGCGGCATGCTTCTTTGACCTGCCCCCTTGGTTCTTAAATTGCGCATCTGTATTGGATTTTTACAGTTTTCCAAGTATTTTAGTTAATTGTCTTTTACAACCCAACGTTATCAGAATTTGTGTTTCCGAAGTGTCCTTGGATTAAAAAGCCCCTAAATTTAAGGAAATTACTTCCATTGATTAGGCTGAACTTATTCCACATCTGCTTATACTATCTTCTCGTTATGGTCAGATTGACAGCAAATCGTGGCATACAACATTTGGTTACTTCAATGAATGAATGTTTTACTTGGGGGGCCATTATAATGGAACTTGCTTTGATATGGCGCCTCAGCACGTCACTCTGTGTCCGAAAGCACTTCACAGACAAGTTACATTTGAAATGCAGTCATTCTTGTTCTATAGGCACATACAGCAGCTATTTTGTGCACAGCAAAGTCCTACAAACAGCAATGAGATAAATGGCCAGTTGATTTGATCTTGCTGGTGTTGGTTGAGGGAGAAATATTGGCCAGGGTACTTGGGAAAACTCCCTGCTTTTGAAAGTGTTTTGGGGTCTCTTGCATCCAGGTGGATGTTTGTTTGAACATTTCATCTAGAGGGCAGCATCTCTGACAATGCAGTCAGTCTGAAGTATTAGTCCGCTATGTGATAAAATCCTAGAGTAGGGCTTGAACCCACAATTTTCTGACCTGAGGGAAAAGTACTTCCAACCAAGCAAAGACACTTCAGTCATTTTTGCATGAGTACTAAGAAAATTATTATTCTTTCCTGTTCTCCAAAATTGTATTGTTTTCAAAAAAGTTACAATGTGTATGTACAATATAGGCACGAAGCATTCATCCCTTTTACCTCTCCTTCCTCCCTCAAATTAATAGATTAAAAAAAAATTGAAGATCCACAGTGGTCACTCAGTATCATTTTCTGGCTGTCAACTTCTGTGTAATTTACTGAAGAGACTCGTGTTGGCACTTAAAAAATAATAATACTGGGTTTGCAACTAGCAACATGAATATTGTGTTCAGTGCAAAATGCCTTGCCTGCCCACTCACTTTCATTACTCAATGAGATGTGTTTATAAAAAATAATTGGATATAAGATGTAATTTAATCATCGCACATTATGTTCCTATATCCATCCCTGTCAAAGAAAACAGAAAATTATTTTTATGAAAACAAAACAATCAAAAATAAAATGTCTCCTTTCTATCCATGTGAAGGTGTTTCATTGTTCTTTGTGTCTACCCTGCAAAGGCAAGACTTTTGGGTATTGTCTACTTCTGCATTTCAGTTTGAGAAATGTTGCGGACCTGTTGACTGCACAGCTCTGATAGTAGATGGTCAGTACGAAAAGTGAGATGCTGGTCTAATTGTAGCTGTAGCCTCTAACTGTCCGGTGTCTCACGTGCGGCCCTTGAGTTTTGATAGTCTGGCCCTTGGTGCCCGGACAACTCATGCCTCTTTGTACTTATAATTCTTCAGTGTGGTTGTGCCCTTTTTAAAAAAATAAATAAATTCTGTGATCTGGAGATATAGAAAAGGCTGTTATTAAGCACTGTTGTCTCTGGATAAATCTTGATTAGAAAACCAAGATCTAGTACTATCAGTAACTTGGGATCAGTGTTCCCTTTAATTTTTTTCGATCGCATGGTCCCTTTAACAGGCTGCGCGGCTAATTCACATTTCTGCGCATGTGCTGTTTTTCCTATTGTAAAGCTGGCAAGTGGCCTGCATAGGACCTCCAGAACGCTGCGCAGCTTAATGGGAACATTGCTTGAGATGCATGCAAATTAATGGGAACCTGGATTGAAACGTGTTTCCCCCCCCCAAGGTTCCATGGAATCTATGTGGTCCACAGGTGAAACTACCAGAGTTCTCGCGGTTGTTATTTTTCTGAGTGTGGTCAAGGATAATCTCAAACATATTTGAGGCAAACTGTGCTTCACATGAAATAATTGCAGTTTCCAGTCAGTGACGACTTCATTATTGTTCCTCCAGTTGTGGTTTACACACCAACATTAAATCTTTACAGTACTACTGGTAAATGTTTTACTTCCTAGTTTATTTCTTGCAACGGTTATTTTTTGGGTTTTTATTAAGCAGCGAATAAAAGCAAATTTAACATGAAGCAAAGTCAATTTTTTTTGGTTCCTGTTGTAAAAGTTTAACTTCAGCATTACAGAAGGGCGTAGAATTCACTTGTTTGCACAAATGAGTTGACATGATCTTTTATGCAATTGTGAAATATTGAAAGCCTTTTGTACAGTTGGATATTTTAATCCTGTCTGACGTAGGAAGCTAAATCTCTCTGTTGATCATGTTCTTTTTTGGATTTGGGCCATAGGTGTTCAAAATGTTAGAGCAAGTATTCAGTGAAAATTGAGGATTGTTTTATTTCAAGACCATCTGATGAGCATTGTTTTACAAGAACGTAATATGGAAGAACATCCATTTTAGGACATTGTAGATATTTCAAAGATGAAATCACCAAGACTCCTTTTTATAATCATGGAATGGTTACAGCACAAAAGGAGGCCATTCGGCCCGTCGAGCCCATGCCGGCTCTTTGCAAGAGCACTTCAGCAAGTCCCACTCCCCCGCCGTTTCCCTGTAGCCCTGCAAAACATTTTCTTCCCAGTACTTATCTAATTTCCTTTTGAAAGCCATGATTGAGTCTGCCTCCACCACCCTTTCAGGCAGTGCATTCCAGACCCTAACCACTCGCTGCGTAAAAAAGTTTTCCCTCATGTCACCTTTGGTTCTTTTGCCAATCAGCTTGAATCTGTGTCCTCTGGTTCTCGACCCTTCCGCCAATGGGAACAGTTTCTCTCTATCTACGCTGTCTAGGCCCCTCATGATTTTGAACACCTCTATCAAATCTTCTCTCAACCTTCTCTGCTCTTCAGGAGAACAGCCCCAGCTTCTCTTAGTCTACCCACGTAACTGAAGTCCCTCATCCCTGGAATCATTCTCGTAAATCTTTTCTGCACCCTCTCTAAGGCCTTCACATCCTTCCTAAGGTGCGGTGCCCAGAATTGGACACAATACTCCAGTTGAAGCCGAACCAGTATTTTATAAAGGTTCATCATAACCTCCTTGCCTTTGTACTCTATGCCTCTATTTATAAAGTGGAGATGCCGGCGTTGGACTGGGGTGGACAAAAATGAAAAGTCGCACAACACCAGGTTATAGTCCAACAGATTTATTTAAAATTACAAGCTTTCGGAGCTATCGCCCCTTCTTCAGGTAAAGTTACAATGAGTGAATCTACAAAAGTTCACAGAATATAAACACAGAAAATGCGGAGATACAATCTTTCCTTACATCAAAGACACACCAAGAGCACAGCCAAGACAATGAGATGTGTCCCAGGGGGTCCAACGTGTCAAATCCTGCTGTCTGCTGCAGATCTCTCTCCATATCCCTTCCTCTCTCACTGTCTTTTTTGGGGTATGTTTTTTTTGTTTTTTTTTGTTTGTTTTTTAAAAACTGGAAAGACAGACAACGATGTCAAGTCACGTTCTGTAGCGTGACATGAACCCGATATCCCTATTGAGGCCGTCCTCATGAGTGCGGAACTTGGCTATCCCCACGCCTCCACTACTCACCTTCAAGCAGCCACCTAACCTCAAAAGTACCATCGTTCGCAGCAAATTACCCAGCTGTCAGGAGAACAGCGACCACGACACCACACAACCCTGCCACGGCAACCTCTGCAAGACATGCCAGATCATGAACACAGATACTGTCATCACACGTGAGGACACTACCCACCAGGTACATGGTACATACTCATGTGACTCGGCCAATGTTGTCTACCTGATACGTTGCAGGAAAGGATGCCCCAGAGCATGGTACATCGGCGAGACCATGCAGACTGAGACAACGTATGAACGGACACTGCGCAACAATCGCCAGGCAGGATGGTTGCCTCCCAGTCGGGGAACACTTTAGCAGTCAAGGGCATTCAGCCTCGGATCTGCGGGTTAGCGTTCTCCAAGGCGGCCTTCGAGACACACGACAACGCAAAATCATCGAGCAGAAACTGATAGCCAAGTTCCGCACTCATGAGGACGGCCTCAATAGGGATATCTGGTTCATGTCACGCTACAGAACGTGACTTGACATCGTTGTCTGTCTTTCCAGTTTTAAAAAAACAAACAAAAAACCAAACAAAAAAACAAACACAAAAAACAAACCCCAAAAAAGACGGAGAGAGAGAGGAAGGGATATGGAGAGAGATCTGCTGCAGACAGCAGGATTTGACACGTTGGACCCCCTGGGACGCATCTCATTGTCTTGGCTGTGCTCTTGGTGTGTCTTTGATGTAAGGAAAGATTGTATCTCTGCAGTATCTGTGTTTATATTCTGTGAACTTTTGTAGATTCACTCATTGTAACTTTACCTGAAGAAGGGGCGATAGCTCCGAAAGCTTGTAATTTTAAATAAATCTGTTGGACTATAACCTGGTGGTGTGCGACTTCTCATTTCTATTTATGAAGCCCAGGATCCCATATGCGCTTTTAATCGCTTTCTCAACCTGCCCTGTCACCTTCAATGATTTGTGCACATAGACCCCCAGGTCTCTCTGTTCATGCACCCTTTTGGATTGTACCCATTAGTTTATATTGCCTATCCTCGTTCTTTCTACCAAAATGTATCACTTCGCACTTTTCTGCGTTAAGTTTCATCTGCCACGTGTCTGCCCATTCCACCAACCTGTCGATGTCCTCTTGAAGTCTATCACTCTCCTCCTCACTGTTCACTATACTTCCAAGTTTTGTCATCTCCAAATTTTGAAATTGTGCCCTGTACACCCACGTCCAAGTCATTAATATATATCAAGAAAAGCAGTGGTCGTAGTACCGACCCCTGGGGAACACCACTGTACGCCTTCCTCCAGTCTGAAAAACAACCGTTCATCCCTACTCTCTTTCCTGCCAATTTCGTATCCATGCTGCCACTGTCCCATGGGCTTCAACTTTGCTGGCAAGCCTATTATGTGGTACTTTACCAAACGCCTTTTGGAAATCCGTATACACCACACCCAGTGCATTGCCCTCATCTACCCTCTCTTACCTCATCAGAAAACTCAATCAAGTTAGTTAAACACGATTTGCCTTTAACAAATCCGTGCTGGCTTTTCTTAATTCTAGCACAAAGGAAGATGGTTGTGGTGATTGAAGGTCAATCACCACAGCCCCAGGACATCGCTGCAGGAGTTCCTCAGGGCAGTGTCCTAGGCCCAACCATCTTCAGCTGCTTCATCAATGACCTTCCCTCCAACATCAGGTCAGAAATGGGGATGTTCGCTAATGACTGCAGTGTTCAGCGGCATTCACAACTCCTCAGATAATGAAGCAGTCCATGCCCACATGCAATAAGACCTGGACGACGTTCAGGCTTGGGCTGATAAGTGGCAGGTAACATTCGCGCCACAGAAGTGCTAGGCAATGACTATCTCCAACAAGCAAGAGTCTAACCACCTCCCCTTGATGTTCAACGGCATTACCATTGCCGAATCCTCTACCATCAACATCCTGGGGGTCACCACTGACCAGAAACTTAACTGGACCAGCCACATAAATACTGTGGCAACAAGAGCAGGTCAGAGGCTAGGTATTCTGCGGCGAGTGTCTCACCTCCTGACTCCCCAAAGCCTTTCCACCATCTACAACGCACAAGTAAGGAGTGTGATGGAATACTCTCTACTTGCCTGGATGAGTGCAGCTCAACAACACTCAAGAAGCTCGACACCATCCAGGACAAAGCAGCCTGCTTGATTGGCACCCCATCCACCTCCTTAAACATTCACTCCCTCCACCACCGGCGTACTGTGACTGCAATGTGTACCCTGTACAAGATGCACTGCAGCAACTCGCCAAGACTTCTTCGGCAGCACCTCCCAAACCCATGACCTCTTCCACCTAGAGGGACAAGGGCAGCAGGCGTGTGGGAACACCGCCACCTCCAAGTTCCCCTCCAAGCCACAAACCATCCTGACTTAGAAGTATATCGCCGATCCTTCATCGTCGCTGGGTCAAAATCCTGGAACTCCCTCCCTAACAGCACTGTGGGAGTACCTTCACCACACCGACTGCAGTGGTTCAAGAAGGCGGCTCACCACCACCTTCTCGAGGGCAACTAGGGATGGGCAATAAATGCTGGCTTTGCCAGCGACGCCCAGATCCCATGAACGAATATATATAAAAAAAAAAATTAATCCACACTTGTCCAAGTGACAATTTTGTCCCTGGTTATCGTTTCTAAAAGCTTCCCCACTACTGAGATTAATCTGACTGGCCTGTAGTTGCTGGGTTTAATCTTTACACCCTTTTTTGAACAAGGGTGTAACATTTGCAATTCTCCAGTCCTCTGGCACCACCCCTGTATCTAAGGAGGATTGCAAGATTATGGCCAGTACCTCTGTGATTTCCTCCTTAACCTTCCTCGGCATCCTAAGATGCATCCCATCCGGACAGTTGTCATTAAGATTATCATCTTTCTCTTTACCATTTTACCATTAAAAGTAAAGTATTCATAATGCTAAATTTTGACAATTTAAGGAAGTAACTGGGAGAAGGAGTTGCGCATGACAGGAAACTGGAGCTACATACAATATTGAAATGACAAGATCAAGGAGGCACCCCAATTTAAAGAAGTGTAATGTATAGGGAAGTAGCTTCAGTTATGTTTTTGTCCTTCATGCCTCCTATCTAGATTTTTGCCTTTTAGCTTGAATCCTCACTTAAGCTGCCTCCATAAAGACATTTCTGGTAGGTTGGAAGTCTGTGATGAGATCAGCAGGCCGACAGAAATTTGTCCTTTCCATCAGCGGTTGTCGGTCGAGTTCCTTTTCATTTACTAACCAAGTACCACTTGAGCCCACAGCAGAAATGGGTTAGGGAATGAATGGCAGCTCCATATTGCCATCAAGTAGTAAAACAAAATAGCAGGAAGTATTTTCACGCTGCAAATGCTTGCGATAAAGTGAACCATCGAAAATGTTGGGGGTAGGAGTGTCTGAATGTTCCACTGAGAACGATAAAAGCTAGATAGCTTGCTCTATTTTGAACAGGGCCAATAGAGTGACTGAAGACTTGTGCTCCAGAACTAACCGTGCCTCCAGCCAAGCTCCTCCAGTACAGCGACAACAGTGGCATCTATCAGACAATGTGGGAAACTGGCCAGATATGTCCTGCCCACAAAAAAACGGACAAATCCAATCCGGCCAATTACCACCCTATCTGTCTACTCTCAATCATCAGCAAAGTGATGGAAGGTGTTGTCGACAATGCTATCCAGCGGCACTTACTCGGCTCCAGACCTCATTACAGCCTTCGTCCAAACATGGACAAAAGAGCTGAATTCCAGAGGTGAGGTGAGTGACTGCCCTTGACATCAAGGCAGCATTTGACCGAGTGTGGTATCAAGGAGCCCTAGTAAGATTGAAGTCGATGGGAATTGGAGAAAACTCTCCACTGGCTGGAGTAGCACAAAGGAAGATGGTTGTAGTTATTGGAGGCCAATCGTCTCAGCCCCAGGACATCGCTGCAGGGGTTCCTCAGGGCAGTGTCCTCGGCCCAACCATCTTCAGCTGCTTCATCAATGACCTTCCCTCCATCATAAGGTCAGAAGTGGGGATGTTCGCTGATGATTGCACAGTGTTCAGTGCCATTCACAACTCCTCAGATAATGAAGCAGTCCATGCCTGCATGTAGCAAGACCTGGGCGACATTCAGGCTTGGGCTGATGGGTGGCAGGTAACATTCGCGCCACACAAGTGCCAGGCAATGACTATCTCCAACAAGCGAGAGTCTAACCACCGCCCCTTGACATTCAACGGCATTACCATCGCCAAATCACCCACCATCAACATCCTGGGGTGGGGGTCACCTTTGACCAGAAACTTAACTGGACCAGCCTACATAAATACTGTGGCTACAAGAGCAGGTCTGAGGCTGGGTATTCTGCGGCGAGTGTCTCACCTCCTGACTCCCCAAAGCCTTTCCACCATCTAAAAGGCACAAGTAAGGAGTGTGATGGAATACTCTCCACTTGCCTGGATGCGTGCAGCTCCAACAACACTCAGGAAGCTTGACACCATCCAGGACAAAGCAGCTCGCTTGATTGGCAACCCATCCTCCACCTTAAACATTCACTCCCTCCACCATCAGAGTACTTTGGCTGCAGTGTGTACCATCTACAAGATGCACTGCAGCAACCCGCCAAGGCTGTGTCGACCGCACCTCCCAAACCCGCGACCTCTACCATTTAGAAGGACAAGGGCAGCAGGCGCATGGGAACACCATCACTTCCAAGTTCCCCTCCAAGTTGCACACCATCCTGACGAGGAAATATATCGCTGTTCCTTCATCGTTGCTGGGTCAAAATCCTGGAACTCCCTCCCTAACAGCACTGTGGGAGTACCTTCAAGCAGGACTGCAGCAGTTCAAGGCGACGGCTCACCACCACCTTCTGAAGGGCAGTTCGGGATGGGCAATAAATGCTGCCCTTGCCAGCGACGCCCACATCCCAGGAACAAATAAAAAGAAAACATTGGGGGTTGTCCAACGACGCCAGACAAAATACACACTACAAGTGCCCTCCAGGACAGCATTGATACAAATAGAAAAAAATGACCTAGTCAAACTAAAATTGAGATTTTAAATCAGGATGCAGTTTCCATGATTAATGATTCAAACTGCATCACAGAAGGCAGACTGATGGGCACTACGTGATCTCGTTCTAGGCCCAATCACAACTGCTTTTGGTCCATCGTAAACTGACTATTGTACCAGAAGCAGCTGCGATATGTCCACTTCTAGAAATTAGAGGGGATTCAAACATTCTGTGGTAAGATCGTCCCATAATGCACCTCCTGTGGCTATGCGAGCCTGCATCGGTGGCTATCGTGCTTGACCAGCCAGAGAGGATATCCTGGAGGGGTCAAGGACAGAATCTCTTTGGTTAGACTTAAGAAATAATACAAGTGCCATTATACTACAAGGTGTATTCTATAGACCACCAAATAGTAGGAAAGATATAGAGGAGCAAATTTGTAGGGAAATTACAGGGAGGTGCAAGAACTATCGAGTAGTGATAATGGGGGGACTTCAATTATCCTAATATAGACTGGGATAGTAATAGTGTAAAGGGCAGAGAGGGGGAAGAATTTCTGAAGTGTGTTCAGGAGAACTTTCTTGATCACGTTTCCGGCCCAACGAGGAAGGAGGCATTGCTGGATCTGGTTCTGGGGAATGAGGTGGGTCAAGTGGAGTAAGTGTCAGTAGGGGAACAGTGATCATAGTATCATAAGGTTTAGATTAGCTATGGAAAAGGACAGGGCGCAATCTAGAGTAAAAATACTTAATTGGAGGGTTGAGAACACATCTGGCCCGGGTAAGTTGGAATCAAAGATTGGCAGGCAAAACTGTAATCGAACAATGTGCTTGCGTAAAAGAGGAGATGGCTCGGGTACAGTCGAGGTACATTCTCACGAGGGGGAAAGGTAGGGCAACTAAAGCCAGAGCTCCCTGGATGATGGAAGAGATAGAGAGTAAGATGAAGCAGAAAAAGAGCACGTATGACAGATGTCAGGTTGAGAATACAAGTGAGAATCAGGCTGAATATAGAAAGTTCAAAGGGGAAGTGAAAAAGAAAATAAAAGGGGCAAAGAGAGAGTATTAGAATAGATTGGCAGCTAACATAAAAGTGAATTCAAAAATCTTCTGTAGGCATATAAATAGTAAACAGGTAGTAAGAGGAGGGGTGGGCCCATTGGGTCCAAAAAAGAGACCTACGCATGGAGGCAGAGGACATGGCTGAGGTACTAAATGAGTATTTTGTACCTGTCTTCACCAAGGAAGAAGATGCTGCCGAAGCCATAGTGAAAGAGGAGGTAGTTGAGCTACTGGATGAGATAAAAACTGATAAAGAGGAGGTACCAGAAAGGCTGTCTGTTCTTAAAGTTGATAAGTCACCAGGACCGGATGGGATGCAACCTTGGATGCTGAGGAACGTTAAGGAGGAAATCGCGGAGGTACTGGCCATAATCTTCCAATCCTCCTTGGATACGGGGGTTGTGCCAGAGGACTGGTGAATTGCAAATGTTACACCCTTGTTCAAAAAAGGGTGCAAGGATAAACCCAGCAACTACAGGCCAGTCAGTTTAACCTCGGTAATGGGGAAGCTTTTGGAAACGATAATCAGGGACAAAGTTAATATTGATTTGGACAAGTGTGGATTAATTAAGGAAAGCCAGCATGGATTTGTTAAAGGAAAATAGTGTTTAACTAACTTGATCGAGTTTTCTGATGAGGTAACAGGGAGGGTTGATGAGGGCAATGCGGTTGATGTGGTGTACATGGATTTCCAAAAGGCGTTTGATTAAGTGCCACATAATAGGCTTGCCAGCAAAGTTGAAGCCCATGGAATAAAAGGGACAGTGGCAGCTTAGATACGAAATTGGCTAAGTGACAGGAAACAGAGAGTAGTGGTGAACGGTTGTTTTTCAGACTGGAGGAAGGTATACCGTGGTGTTCCAGGGATGAGGGACTTCAGTTATGTGGATAGACTGGAGAAGCTGGGGTTGTTCTCCTTAGGGCAGAGAAGTTGAGAGGAGATTTGGTAGAGGTGTTCAAAATCATGAGGGGTCTAGACAGAGTAGATAGAGAGAAACTGTTCCCATTGGCGGAAGGGTCGAAAACCAGAGGACACAGATTTAAGGTGATTGGACAAAGAACCAAAGGTGACATGAGGAAAAAGTTTTTTACGCAGCGAGTGGTTAGGATCTGAAATGCACTGCCTGAAAGGGTGGTGGAAGCAGATTCAATTGTGGCTTTCAAAAGGGAATTGGATAAGTACCTGAAGGAAAAAGAATTTGCAGGGCTACGGGGAAAGGGTGGGGGAGTGGGACTAGCTGAAGTGCTCTTGCAGAGAGCTGGCACGGGCTTGACGGGCCGAATGACCTCCTTCTGTCCTATAACCATTCTATTATTCCTCCTCGTGCACCTCTCCCCCGATAACCTCAGCGCACCTCCCTGCTTTGGGAACCTGTTGTCTCAAGGTATGCGAGTTGAGTACATGACCGGCATTTACAAATGCCATGTTAATAGTTTAACCACACTGAATTGCCAGTAAATTGTGCAGCTTTAGAATTGGTTTTTGCAGGGAGGGAGAAACTAGGTGGAATACTCTACTCTTTTCTGCAAATGGTGCCTCTTGATCTTTTAAGACTCTACCTTTAGAAGCTCAGTTTAACGTCTCACCCAAAAGACAACACTTATGATAATACAACATCCTATTAGTACTGCATTGAGGTGTTGGTGTAGATTGTGTGCTCAAGTCCATAGTAGGTCTTGAACCCACAATTTCATGACTTCAGGAAAGTTCCACCAACTGAGCCAAACTGACAACTGTGATTAAGATCTGTCAATTATTGAAGATTTGGAGTTGGTCTATAAGTGGGACATGACCGTACCATAACTTAAGATGCTTGGTGATTCAATATTTTTCATCACTTTTAATGCAAGGGGGAAGAAAAACAAGGTACATGAAAGTCAAGTTGGATTTATAAATCACTGTGGGGGAAAGATTTATTTTATAGGGTGGCGTCCGGGGTATTCCCCGGAAAATGTAGATTTTTGACACTATTTGGTGCCTTTTATGTCATTTTTGGAATCTACTATAATTCTCTCTTTCAAGCCAAAAATAATTTAGTGCAGAGGGGTTGCAGGTGTTTTAAATGTGATATGGATTCAACTGAACAACTTAAAAGAAACCACTTGATGTCTTTATTAAAGTGAGGAACAGAGGAATGTCATACAAATGGGGAAAGTGTTCATCTGTTTTCGCTGCCACCAGCGATTTCTAGCATCACGTCTTAATTTAACCCTACAGAAACAGTTTATTTTCTTGTAATGTAATCTTTTTTTTAAAAAAAGCTCAAGTGCATGAAAATGTGCTTTGTAGGAACAGGCATGGGGTGTTGAATTTTCTGCTGTCAAGATTATTTATGTCACTTCTCACATCTCCCTACGAATGCTCACTGCTGTAATATGTGCAGGCTGCCTCCTGGCTACCGCACGGTAACAAAAGGACCTCCACTGTGAGCACAGAAACAAACTAAAAACAGCATTTAAAGTTAGAAAACGTAACCAGGCGCTACCACTCGCCCACAAACTGGTCAGCTGTCCGCATCACACACTACAGTGGTATATTGTTGTAAAATCTTAAATTAAGTAAAACTTATCAGCCGAGTCCCACTCCCTATTTTATGCCCACGCCCTGGCAATTCTGCAAGTGCAGTGGAGGGAATGGACAAATAAAACCAGTTAGTTCACTCACATAAGGGAATATCTTACTTAATCGAGAGGGAAAAACAAATGGTTGCAACTGGTCTTGAAGAAAATAAACCTTCACAGAAGGCAACAACTGAACTTGCCCCAGAAAGTTCTTTGAGAAAAACAAAAAAAAAGTACATTTTTGCAGCTTGGTTTTAGATGCAACTTCTTTGGGGTCAAATACAATATAAAACACATCTATAATCTCTAGTATCAAACCGCAATAAAAGTTTTCTGCTTCAAGTATGTGAACAACGAACTCAAAGAAAGTCAGGTCTGGTTCTGATGGGCTCATGTTCCACCATTTTACTAAGCTAATTGGTTCTGAGGGGCTCCATTTCTGTGCTCTAATGGTTCTGACAGCTCCCAGTTCCATCTTCCATCTGGTCTGGTTGATGTCGATCGCCTTCAGTTCCAGTGAAAACTGCGTATTCTTGTGAAACAGTAACAAGCTAACACAGATTGAAATGGTGAAAGCAAGTTGGGTGGGCAGAGCAATTTACTTTGATACTGACCGTTAATTGTACTGGATTTAAGATCATTAAATGCTAGGTGCCGCAAGTAGAAAGGTTTTAATGTCCCACTGCTGACATTCTTGCCCATGATCACGTGTAAAATCTCTCAAGTAAGTTCTGGTTTTGCTAATATTAACAACATCCCTGTGTTGATGGTAGGATAATCAGAATTGCAAATATCTGTAACCTTTCTAAATACCCGGTGCTGCTTTTGAGAGCTGCATGAAAAGTACATTATAGTGAGTACATTAAGTGATGCCTGAGTCGCAAACTGTGCCTGCTACAGCCACGTTTATGGCCCAAGCCGGGTTTCAGTGGTGTTGCTTCTGCCCAGCTTCAATCATTTAAGTTTTTGAATCATGTTGACGGTTAGGGTTATTTTTCTTCACTGATTTTTATTTCCCTCCCTTTTTCAAATTGTTATAATTGTAATTTTAAAACATTACTTCCATGCCTGCTCACAATCCTATTGTGGGGTAGGAAGAGGGGCGGAATACATTGTATTTTTTTTGTAAAAATTGAGCTGCTGTATCAAAAGTCCATCTCCTCTGATTCTGTAAGAAAGTGGGGAGGAAAAAAGTGAAAAATTAGAAACTGATGCAATTCATCAGAGATTGAGGAAATATATTGCTTTGCAACCAGTTCTGTTTCAGTGTTCATTGCTTGGCCTGGATTGCAATAACTCAATGTTTTAGAAATAACTACTGTACAAAAATCCAACAGAGTGGTGAAAGCAGATTTACCTTTATCATTTGTTACCCGGACAAAAATATTTTTAAGTTCATTTGACTAAATCTATTCTTGGATATTTTATGACTTTTTCTTTATTTTTTTTACCTGTTTGTTATGGGAGAACCAATTTTGAAAATTTCACCAATCTGGCTTGTGCATTGGAAAAAAGTTTCTAGACCCAGCTCAATTTTGTCTCTTCTCAGATACACTGACATACATTTAGGGCAGGTCTGCTTGTTGCTTTAAGTCACAGCTGAGACACATCATCTGATTTCTGCACCTTGAATCTTTTCTTTGCTAGATTTTATTGAATAATATAGACTCGTCCAGAGAGAGGTGATGATAAATCAGGACGACTTCCAGCTTGTAACATCTCCTTGGCTGGCAGAGGGCGAGTTTGTTTTGATGCCTGTTGTGTTGGAACATAGGCCAAAGAAGAATACTGCAGCTATCATTTAAGGAAGAAATGAAAGACTTGCATTTATATAGTGCCTTACATGGCCACCGGATGTCCCAAAGCGCTTTACAACCAATGAAGTACTTTTTGAAGTATAGTCGCTGTTGTAATGTAGGAAATGCAGCAGCCAATTTGCGCACAGCAAGCTCCCACAAACAGCAATGTGATAATGACCAGATAATCTGTTTTTGTGATGTTGATTGAGGGATAAATATTGGCCAGGACACTGGGAAGAGCTCCCCTGCTCCTCTTCGAAATAGTGCCAGAGGATCTTTTAAGTCCACTTGAGAGAGCAGACGCCGGGGGCCTCTGTTTAACGTATCATTAGAAAGACGGCACCTCTGACAGTGTTGCACTCCCTCAGTACTGCACTGGAGTGTCAGTGTAGATTTTTATACGATATTTACAGCTATATAACTAATCAAACATCGTGTCCAAGTTTCTCCAATTATTTTGTACAATTTCCAGTGGCTGAGCATTTTTGTATTTATCTTTCCAGAAAATAATGTTGGCAAGATTTGCAGTTCAGTTGTGAAACGTCTTTAAGTTGTGACAAAATACCTTTGCCAGATTAGCAAACGACAATATATTTCACTGTAGTAAACCTAGTACTTCATATTTGCTGGTTGGTTAACGAGTGCAATCCTTGATGGTTCTTAGATAATTAGTTACGTTTAGGTAAAAACTATTTTTGTTCACACTCTCGTAATGAACAGTTGTAACTAGTAAATTTTAATACTGCTTTTCTATTAGTAGGGCAGTACAGTCAGTGTAATTACTCTCGAGTAAATTGCAATTGCAAAGAAATACTAATTCTGTAGTTTTTGCTGAAGCTGTCTTCTGAACAGTGAAAACATGCTAAATTTGGAACAAGCAATGATAGAGATGTTCATTGATGAACTACTTGGTTTAATTGTGCATTTTTGGCGTAGAAACTGATATTAAATCTTCAGCTAATCTTCATCCTTAAGTCTGTGGGTTGAAATAAGTAGTTTCCAGGATAAATTCTACTGCTTTTGAAATTTATGTCCTTGATAATTCAAGTCTCTCGAGGTATTCTGTTAACTGAGTTGCAGTGAACCCAGTTCCCAGTGGTGTGGGCTACAAAGCTGTTTATAATTTGGCATAATGACACTAAAATAACAATCTCATTTAGATGCCACATGATAGCAATTGCAGAAAATAGAAGTGGGAAATGTCAAACGGGAACAGGAAGGGGTACTCTTGCAGAGCTGTGTTAAGGGAGCTTTATCTGTGCCGTGACTGCTTGGTGGTAAAATTTGTGCAGAAATTGGTAAAGGTGTTTCATTTTTTATCTTGAGCACAAAAAACAGAACTGGAACTGCCAGAAGAATTTTAAGAATTGACTCTTTTGTGAATGGAGCATGTTGGACTGCATTGTTTGACCTTGCAGGCCAGTGTGATGATAAAATGGATTTGTTTATACTGTTGATACCTGCATAAGAAGAGATAAATGACTAGTGTTTGTGATTTCTGAAGCATTCTTGCCCAATAACGTATGATGACCAGATCTGAAGTACTGCCAAATTCAGCACATAAGTCGAACCTTTTTGCAGGTTTTTCTGACCTTCAAAGTATAGGTGTGATTTGTGTGAGCAATTTTGTTCTCTTGGGGAAAATAGGTGTAAATTTGACACCAGCCTGGAGACCAAGACAATGGATTTAAGGGTAAGTATTTTCTCAACTTAATTGAGAGAACTTTCTGGATCACTTGGCAGTTGCCTAGAAACAGTCTGAAGCTTTAGAGCTAGTAAGGGATTGACAGAATCCCTCCAGCCAAGTTGTTCCAGTACAGCTACAACACTGGCATCTACCCGACAATGTGGAAAATTGCCCAGGTATGTCCTGTCCACAAAAAGCAGGACAAATCCAATCCGGCCAATTATCGTCCCATCAGTCTACTCTCAATGATCAGCAGAATGATGGAAGGTGTCACCAATAACATGCTCATCGATGCTCAGTTTGGGTTCCGCCAGGACCACTTGGCCCAGACCTCATTACAGCCTTGGTCCAAAAATGGACAAAAGAGCTGAATTCCAGAGGTGAGGTGAGAGCGCCTGCCCTAGACAGCATTTGACCGAGTATGGTATCCAGGAGCCCTATTAAAATTGAAATCAGTGGGAATCGGGAAAAACTATCCACTGGTTGTTGGAGGCCAATCAGCCCCAGGACATCGCTGCAGGAGTTCCTCAGGGCAGAGTTCGAGGCCCAACCATCTTCAGCCGCATCATCAATGACCTTCCCTCAATCATAGGATCAGAAGTGGGGATGATTGCACAGTGTTCAGTTCTATTCGCAACTCCTCAGATAATGAAGCAGTCTGTGCCAGCATGCAGCAAGACCTGGACAACATTCAGGCTTGGGCTGATAAGTGGCAAATAACATTCGCGCCACACAAATGTCAGGCAATGACCATCTCCAACAAGAGAAAGTCTAACCACCTTCCCTTGACATTCAGTGACATTGCCATTGTAAAATCCCCCACCATTAACATCCTAGGGGTCACCACTGACCAGAAACTTAACTGGACCAGCCACATAAATACTGTGGTGACAAGAGCAGGTCAGAGGCTGGGTATTCTGCAGCAAGTAACTCGCCTCCTGACTCCCCAAAGCCTTTCCTCCATCTACAAGGCACAAGTCAGGAGTGTGATGGAATACTCTCCACTTGCCTGGATGAGTGCAGCTCCAACAACACTCAAGAAGCTTGACACCATCCAGGACAAAGCAGCTCGCTTGATTGGCACCCCCTCCACCACCTTAAACATTCACTTCCTCCTCCACCACCGCCACACCGTGGCTGCAGTGTTCCATCTACAAGATGCACTGCAGCAACTCGCCAAGGCTTATTCGACAGCATCTCCCAAACCCGCGACCTCTACCACCTAGAAGGACAAGGGCAGCAGGCGCATGGGAACACCACCACCTGCAAGTTCCTCTCCAAGTCACACACCATCCTGACTTGGAAATATATCGCCGTTCCTTCATCGTCGCTGGGTCAAAATCCTGGAACTCCCTCCCTAACAGCAATTTGGGAGTACCTTCACCACACGGACTGCAGCGGTTCAAGAAGGTAGCTCACGCCACCTTCTCTAGGAGAAATTAGAGGATGGGCAATAAGTGCCAGCGACGCCCACATCTTATGAATTAATTTAAAAAATGATTGTATTTCACTTTGGGCTGGCTAGCTAGACTTGAGCTGTCCCTGGAATACTTCTATCATGAATGTGCATATTTTCCAAAGTTATGAGTTGAAGCAAATGCAAATTTATGTTATTGAACAATGGCAGGGACATAATCTGCTTTGTTTTTAGCACCTGTTTTTGAGATTGTTGTCTCTCATCCAAAACCTCTTGACATGTGAACTGCTCAGTGTTCTCTGATTAAAAAAAAATCAGGCACTCGGAACACCTGTTGAATTTACTGGAAACACAATTTTGCGGGATGCATGTGGTCCAGACAGCCACCTGCAAGTTGTGTACAATGATGGGTTATGTAAATCTCATTGCTCAGTTTAAGTTTTAAGAAAGACAGATTTGCATTTATAGAGCGCCTTTCATGACTGTAGGACGTCCCAAAGCGCTTTACAGCCACTGAAGTCCTTTTTTAAAGTGTAGTCACTCTTGTAATGTTGGAAACGTGGCAGCCAATTTGCGCACAGCAAGCTCCCACAAACAGCCACCTGATAATGACCAGATAGTCTTTATTAGTGATGTTGCTTGAGGGGAACATATTGGCCAGGACACCAGGGAGAACTCCCCTGCTCCTCTTTGAATAGTGCCGTGGGATCTTTTACGTCCACCCGAGAGAGCAGATGGGGCCTTGGGTGGACGTAAAAGACGGCACCTCCAATAGTCCAGCGCTTCCTCAGCACTGCACTGGGAGTGTCAGCCTAGATTATGTGCTCAAGTCTCAGGAGTGGGATTTGAACCCACGACTGACTCCGAGGTGAGGGTGCTACCCACTGAGCCACAACTGAGACAGCCTACTTATCTTCTCACTTAACTAAAAATGAACCCCATTTATAGCAGTTTCTGTGGATGTGGGGTTTCTATTTTGCGGGGAGTATACACTACCACCGTCCTGACACAGGAATAAGTTTATTTTAATCATTTTTGATGTTTTTGTGTGCTATAGTTTTGTAATATGTTTCCTAGTGTTTTTAGAGATTTTTGAAATACAATATATTTTGAGTTTTCAATACTGTTTGATTCAGAAGTTACCAAAACCAACACCTTTACCTATTTTTAGTATTTGTGCCTTGCTTCAGGTTATTGGATCTGTGAGATTCATCTTTGCTTTCCTGTCAATGACATCTTACGGTTTTGAAATCTGCATTCAATGTCATGGGTCTTACAAAGTATATGAATGCACAGGGCACCTGTGTACTTGTTTAATCATTGAACAAATTTCAAATGATATCCAGCTCATTCAAAGCTCAGCAAAAGGGCTTGTTGCAATGATTTGATTTGTTGGAGACCTCTTGCTGGTATACAGGTCCAAATTTGATTTGTCTAACCACAAGGAAGTGTTGACTTCTGTTTCTTCCAAGAAGCTCACCTACAGCTCCAGGACTGAGAGTGAATCTGAATCTGGTTTAGATGGGGTGTTTTCATGAGTGATGTATGAAAACCTCAAGCAATATTTGATAGCAGAAATGATGAGGGTGATTAAATTAACTGTGCATACCCAATTCCTTTGCTGTTGGGACCCTCTGCACCAATAAAATAGGGTGGATTGCACAACACCACCAGCATACTACCAAACCACTTGTGCAATATAAAGGGGGCATAGGAGTAATTGTCAAAACAAGACAACTGTTTCCTATAGGAATTATACCTTGGTCAAACTCCTCACCTAAACCGAGATTAGAAAATTAGATAGTAAACCTTTTGATGTATTTGCTTAAAGCTACAGTTGATGTTCATGGTAGGTTGGTGTTGAATTTGTCAGGAAATTAGTTAATATTTGACTGAAATATTGAAAACTGTTCAATCGGTAGATTAAGTCCATGGTCTTTTTTGCATCCAGATACTCTGCTGGATCGGTGATGGTAAATGTTATTACTGCAGAAATAGTACGAAGTTAATTTTTAAATTTATTTTAGCCTGAACATTATTCTCAAGGTGGCCCTTTCTGATCACTGGGATAGAGAAAGTGCCATTAGAGATACTCAACACTGATTCCAGAAAAGAAGTCTGTTTCTTACAAACTTGATTGAGCTCTTTTGAAGACGTTACTAGATTAGTGGATGAGGGTAATCTGGTTGACATTGTCTGGACTTGTAGAAAGCCTCATACGAGGTTACTTCACATGATAGAATCTTGTACTATCAGTGGGATTGTGATGCACTAGATTAGGAATTGGCTCCAATCCCGCTGCCACAAAGTTGGAAGAGCCTGAGTTGAGGTTCCAACTGCATATCTGTGCCATCACTAAGACTGCCTATTTCCACCTCTGGAATATCGCCCAACTCGGTCCTGGCCTCAGCTCATCTGATGCTGAAACCCTCCTCTATGCCTTTGTTACCTCTAGATTTGACTATTCCATCGCACTCCTGGCCGGCCTCCCACTTTCTACACTCCGTAAACTTGAGGTCATCCAAAACTCTGCTGCCCATGTCCTAACTCACACAAAGTCCCGTTCACCCATCACCCCTGTGCTCGCTGACCTACATTAGCTTCCAGTTAAGCAACGCCTCGATTTGAAAATTCTCATCCTTGTTTTCAGATCCATCCATGGCCTCGCCCCTCCCTATCTCTGTAATCTCCTCCAGCCCCACAACCCTCAGAGATATGTGTTCCTCTTGAGCAGCGCCGATTTTAATCACTCTACCATTGGCGGCTGTG
Source organism: Squalus acanthias (assembly GCA_030390025.1). Classification (NCBI taxonomy): domain Eukaryota; kingdom Metazoa; phylum Chordata; class Chondrichthyes; order Squaliformes; family Squalidae; genus Squalus; species Squalus acanthias. Next base: position 59,237,046 of record CM059444.1, read on the forward strand.
CCTTCAGCTGCCAAGGCTCTAAGCTCTGGAATGCCCTCCCTAAACCTCTCCGCCTTTCTACCTCTCTGTCCTACTTTAAGATGCTCCTTAAAATCTCTTTGACCAAACTTTTATTCATCTGCCCTAATATCTCCTTATGTGCCTCAGTGTCAAATTTTGTTTTATAACACTCCTGTGAAGTACCTTGGGACGTTTACTACGTTAAAGGCGCTATATAAATACAAGTTGTTGTTGTTGTGTTCTCTAGGGATCGGTCTTGGGCCCACTACTGTTCACTTTTTTTATTAAGAACATGCACACATGGTGTTTGTGGTATGGTCAGCAGGTTTGCAATTGATACTGAAATTTTTGCAAGGGTTAAGACAGTAGAGGAGTACAATCTAATGTGAAGAGATTTAGATGTGCTAGGGAAATGGGCTAAACAATGGCAAATCGCATTTAACCTAGATAAATGCAGTGTCATGTATGTAAGTAGAACCAACACTTAGCATTTACAGGTAACAATACTGAAAGCAGTTGAGAGAGAAAAAGATCTAGGCGTTATTGTGGACAGGATTGCTCAAGCTTCACGACCAATGGAGAGAAGCTGTAAATAAAGCAAACTGGGTATTGGGTTGTATTAGTGGAGCCTTTCAGTATAAATCAAAGGACACCATTCTGTCATTATACAGGTCGTTGGTTAGATCACATCTGGAGGACTGCACACAGTTTTGGCCCCCTCACATGGTTGGTGATACAGTGGCCTTGGAAAAGGTTCAGAGGAGAGCTAGCTTAAGGAACCTTTGTTACGCAGGCTTAAAGAGCTGGGTCTATTTACTCTAGAGCAATGTAGATTTAGTGTCGACCTGATAGAGGTATATAAACTAATGCAAGGCTGGGCAGCGTGCCTATTGATTGATTGATTATTTCTATCCATGTTTGATAGATTGGGGAAAGAAAGACTTGCATTTATATAGCGCCTTTCATGTCCACGGGACATATCAAAGCGCTTTACAGCCAATGTAGTACTTTTGGAGTGCAGTCACTGATGTAATTTGGGAAACGTGGCAGCCAATTTGCGCACAGCAAGCTCCCACAAACAGCAATGTGATAATGACAAGATAATCTGTTTTTGTTATGTTGATTGAGGAATAAATATTGGCCAGGACACCGTGGATAACTCCCCTGCTCTTCTTCGAAATAGTGCCATGGGATCTTTTAGGTCCACCTGAGAGAGCAGATGGGGCTTCGGTTTAATGTCTTATCCGAAACTCCGACAGTGCAGCACTCCCTCAGCACTGCACTGGAGTGTCAGCCTAGCTTTATGTGCTCAATTCCCTGGAGTGGGATTTGAACCCATAAACTTTCTGACTCGGAGGCGAGGGTGCTACCCACTGAGCCACAGCTGACTCAGGACCCAGGGGACTTGCGTTTAAACTGCGCAAAAGTAGGAATAGGCTAGATGTTAGGCAGTTCTTTTCAGAGTGCATAGTCAGCTTCTGGAATGTGTTGCCGTCTGGTGTGGAGTTTGCTGACTCTCTGCGCGCATTCAAGAGGGAGCTGGGCTGGTTCTTGGCTGGGGCAGAGATCACATCATATGGAAGGAAAGTGAATTAACAACAGTTTTCGCACGTCAATGTGATCGCCTGAGGGGCTCGGTGAGGACATTTCCAGAATATTTTTTCCCTTATTGGCTGTGGGTTTTTCTCTTTTTTGCCTCTCCCAGGAGAGCACATGGCTGCAGTAAAGTGGGGGGTAGGAAGTGTTTAGACATGATGCTCCGGTCATCATGATGGACCAACTGGTCGTCTCCTGTTTGGTTTTTGTATGAACATACAAAAATGACATTCTGAGCTCCACTTTTAAGTGATTTGGCTTTGTATTTTTAACTGTATTTAGATTCTCTTGGTCTTCATAACCTGGCCATATATTTTGGATATGGGTAAATGACTGATGGGGTGGGAGAGAAGCCTAAACCCTCAAACATCAGTTCCACCATTGGCCCAACTTGTTTTTTAGTTTGCAGCTTTCATCACTTATTGACAATAAACAGACCTGAACTATTTAATGTTCCATTAGAGTGGATCCTGGATTCCTGCCACTATGGATGAAATCCTCACTAAGCTGACCTTCCCAGTGGTTCGACTTGTTAGATAACTGGGTAGATGTAAGGAAGAGAGGCTGGAGCTTATCATCAATGCTCTATTTTTTTTAAGCCAATTGTAAGCCAGAGTCTGGGGAATGCCATTGTGATGGTGCATTATGACAGTATTGGTATCTTGAATGGTATCTAACAGCAGTGGTGATGGCTGACAATGCCAGTCAGTGGTTGGATTTATTACATAACTGGGTAGATTTAATTCCTGGGGAGGAAGTGGCTGGAGCTTATCAATGCTCCATTTTTTAAGCTAATTGTAAACCAGAGGCTGGGGAATGCCATTGTGATGGTGCATTATCACTGTATTGGTATCTTAAATGGTATCTAATAGCACTTACACATCCTAGAACCACTGCAAGAAACAGTTCTGTAGGGTTTCATCAGGATCTCAACACTGCAGAGTCTAATCTGTTTGTGATTTCCAGCTTTCTCAGACTGCCGCATCTTCTCCAATGGACGATGAAGGTACATATAGGCCAGCAGGTGCAAACCAACATTGCTGAGCTGTTTGATAGACTGGCCACTGGTGGCCTGAAAACATGGTGCAATGTTGATATTCCTGTCGGGGTTTTCTCTGTCTTCAGAGATGTCCGTGTTGGGAAATAACCTCTCCTGGTGGGTCTCTAGTTAGCTCTCCAGTGAAATCAACATTGGGCTTGTTTAATTTACTGTGCTGCAGCTCAAGTTCTGACTGCTTTTGCGCTGGCAGTGACGCAAAGTAAGAGCACAATAAATTATATCTGTTGCTTGGTATTTTTTTTCCTTCTCGTGGAATGACCTGATTTACCTTTTACAATCTCAGTGCAGTTTTGTTGAAGTTGTTGGGTCAGAGGTCTGACACTATAACTACAGCTGACCCCACTGGGAGTCTCATTGGAAGTCTGCATGCTAGCAGGGCATTGCTTAACACGCCTTTCCATTGGTAATCCTCATAAAGGCAGTAAACCAGGGCCACTCAAAACAATATATAATACGCTGCTAACGAACATCAGTGGAGTTGAGGTTGTTGCAAATAACTAATCCCAAAATTAATTGGCACAGGGAAAAGGAATGGAGTGTGGGGCAGGCTTGATAGATCAGCTGGCCTAGAATGAGAGGTGATCCAATTGAAACATAAAAAATTCTGAGGGGGATTGACAGGTTAGAGGCTGAGAGGTTGTTTCCCCTGGCTGGAGAGTCTAGACCTAGGGTGCATAGTCTCAGGATAAGGGGTCGGCCATTTAAGACTGAGATAAGGGGGAATTTCTTCAGAGGGTTGTGAATCTTGGAATTCTCTACCCCAGAGGGCTGTGGATGCTGAGTCGTTGAGTATATTCAAGGCTGAGATAGATTTTTGGACTCTAGGGGAATCGAGGAATATGGAGATAGGGCGGGAAAGTGGAGTTGATGTAGTAGATCAGCCATGATCTTATTGAATACGGAGCAGGCTCGCGGGGCCGCATGGCCTACTGCTCCTAATTCTTATGTTCCTGCCCGTCATTTTCAAATGTTCGTAAAGCGTACGGTATATGCGTATACCTCGAGCTTAATGATAGAATGGGTTTGTGCAGGGTATAATTTTAAAATTTGCAGATGACTCGAAACTCGGAAATGTAGTCAACACTGTGGAGGATAGTAACAGACTTCAGGAGGACATCGACAGATTGGTGAAATGGGCAGACATATGGCAGATGAAATTTAGCGCAGAGAAGTGTGAAGTGATGCACTTTGGTAGGAAGATTGAGGAAAGGCAATATAAACTAAATGGTACAATTTTAAAGGGGCTGCAAGAACAGAGACACCTGGGGGTGTATGCACATAAATCTTTGAAGGTGGCAGGACAAATTAAAAAGGCTGTTTTTTAAAGCATATGGGATCCTTGGCTTTATTAATAGAGGCATGGAATACAAAAGCAAGGAAGTTATGTGATTTGAGAATTTTGATCACTTGGTGAGGGAAGACAGTAAAAGGTAATATCACACTCGTTAATGTACAGGAATGAATTTGGCACCATAACTATAAAGATAAGTGTTATCGCAGTATTGTATTTGTTAAACCTTTTTAAGCACTTTTATGGTGGCACTTGTTTATGTGCCAGCCATGACTCAGTTGGTAGCACCCTCGCCTCTGAGTCAGAAGATTGTGGATTCAAGTGAGCACAAAAATCTAGGCTGACACTCCAGTATAGTACTAAGCTACTGCTGCACTGTCAGAGGTGCCGTCTTTTGGATGAGAGGCCCTGTCTGCTCTCTTTCAGGTGGACATAAAAGATCCCAAGGTACTATTTCGAAGAAGAGCCGGGGAGTTATCCCCGGTGTCCTGGCCAATGTTTATCCCTCAATCAACATCGCTAAAACAGATTATCAGGTCATTACCACATTGCTGTTGTGGGAGCTTGCTGTGCGCAAATTGGCTGCTGCGTTTCCTACATCATGACAGTGACTACTCTTGGAAAAAAAAAGTACTTTATTGGTTATAAAACGCTTTGGGACGTCTGGTGGTCGTGAAAGGTGCTATATAAATGCAAGTCATTATTTCTTTCTTTCAGATGACCAATTCCCAGGTATATACTGCAAAATCTTTTCTCTCTTCTTGACAGCAAAATTGTGGGTCTACAATTCTGCTGGCGGGATAAGCAAGCCGACTTAATAGTGTAAATGTGGTGAGTGAGTGCACGGACATTGGCCTCCAGCGATCCAAATTGAACAGGTATGATCCTGTAATTGTATTTGCCCATGTGTTGAATGCCTTAAAGATTCTTTCTTCCCAGCTATAGAACAGAATGGTATGATGAAGTTTAAAAGTTTGTTTAGTCTCAAATCCAGTAGAACTTCTAATAGAATAGTACAAGAACTGTTCACTGATCTATCAGTACTGGTCAAGTATAATTCTTGATGGGTGTAATGGATTAAAAATCAGGCAATTTCACCTCCAGGGTTCTTTTTGGAATCTAACCTGAACTGAGGGGATCAAAATATCCTCTCTTTAATGAGGCAAATTGAGTGAAATGAGTTTGGCATTTCTCATAAGGTATAACATTGCCACAGAACTTTTGACATTGAACATACACGTATAAGTAGATCGCATTCTGTTTTTGGAGCAGTTTGCAGCTTTGATTGTTCAATGTCAGAATGCAGCAATTAAGCACTTAAATGCATGCTGTTCTGTTCTAGAGCTGGATAAGGAATCTTGAAGGCATTCAACACACAGGCAAGTACCACTGTCTACAATTATGAGATCATACTGTGGTAATGATTATGCGACATCAATTATGATGGGAGAAAAACTTAGTGAATTTGATTGTGGGCGATCTAAGCACCTGAAGGTTGACCGTATTACCTGGACAGCTTGTGGTTCAGTGATGAGCTTGTTATCTCATCAATACAGATGGATGGAAGTAGGACTGGCTGGTTAAAGATGACCAGATCCCAATTTAAAAAAAATAGAATGGGCAAAAAAAAAATAATGGAAAAGTGGAGTTAAGGAAATTACACGTAAAAAATATAGAAGGAAGTCTGGTTTTGTTCACCTACCAACATGTAAAATTGTTTCCATGTGCATTTTTGTAATTGGCACCATTTTAGAAAACTCAACTTCTGACCATTTAAACTTATTTTAGCAGAGGATTAAAAAATCTAAGTACATTTTGCAGTGTAAAAAATTGCTGTCCTACATCATACTTGAGAGAAGATACTTTTTCTCTTGAGCTGATTAGCCTTGATATTTAATGGAAATTTTTATGGGTCTAGGACATGGTATCTTTTGCTCTGCCCATCAAATTTAAATAGATACACAGCTGTTTGAGGGCTATGCTCCACTGACAGATTGTGTCTGTTTGTCGGCCGCATGTTTTTAAAATCAACTTTGACAAATCTGGTCTGCAAAACCTGGTATATTTATCTGAGGACATACTGTAATTCAGTTTGTTTTGGCTGGAGTAAAACTAGAAAAACTCCATGTTACACATATTACCAGACTTGGAGAATTCAGCCAGACCGTAGAAAGGGCATCACTTTCATGGAGTTTCGGTCATGAAGCGCATTGTTAGCTAATCTAATAGTGACTACACTTTAAATTCTTATAAGAAGTGGCTGCAGAGATAGTGGATGCTTTGGTTGTAATCTACCAAAATTCCCTGGATTCTGGAGAGGTCCCAGTGGATTGGAAAACCGCAAATGTAACTCCTCCTATTCAAGAAAGGAGGGAGACAGAAAACCGGAAACTATAGGCCAGTTAGCCTAACATCTGTCACTGGGAAAATGCTGGAATCCATTATTAAGGAAGTAGTAGCAGGACATTTAGAAAATCATAACACAATCAAGCAGAGTCAACATGGTTTTATGAAAGGGAAATCGTGTTTGACAAATTTACTAGAGTTCTTTGAGGATGTAACGAGTAAGGTGGATAAAGGGGAACCAGTAGATGTAGTGTATTTGAATTTCCAGAAGGCATTCGATAAGGTGCCACATAAGGTACTGCACAAGATAAGAGCTCACGGGGTTGGGGGTAATATATTAACATGGATAGAGGATTAGCTAACTAACAGAAAACAGAGAGTCTGAATAAATGGGTCATTTTCAGGTTGGCAAACTGTAACTAGTGGGGTGCCACCGGGATCAGTGCTGGGGCCTCAACTATTTACAATCTATATTAATGACTTGGATGATGATACAAAGATAGGTGGGAAAGCAAGTTGTGAGGACAACAAAGTCTGCAAAGGGATATAGCTAGGTTAAGTGAGTGGGCAAGATATTGGCAGATGGAGTATAATGTGGGAAAGTGTGAGGTTATCCACTTTGGTAGGAAGAATAAAAAAGCAAATTATTATTTAAATGGAGAGAGACTACAAAATGCTGCGGTACAGAGGGATCTGGGGGTCCTCGTACATGAAACACAAAAAGTTAGCATGCAGGTACAGCAAGTAATTAGGAAGGCAAATGGAATGTTGGCCCTTATTGCAAGGGGGATGGAGTATAAAAGTAGGGAAGTCTTGCTACAACTGTACAGGTGCAGATGAGACCACATCTGGAGTACTGCGTGCAGTTTTGGTCTCCTTATTTAAGGAGGGATATACTTGCATTGGAGGCAGTTCAGAGAAGGTTCACTAGGTTGATTCCTGAGATGAAGGGGTTGTCTTATGAAGCAAGGTTGAGCAGGTTGGGCCTATACTCATTGGAGTTTAGAAGAATGAGTGGTGATCTTATTGAAACATATAAGATTCTGAGGGGGCTTGACCAGGTTGATGCAGGGAGGATGTTTCCCCTCGTGGGGGAATCTAGAACTAGGGGGCATAGTTTCAGAATAAGGGGTCATAGAGTCATAACGGCACAGAAGGAGGCCATTCGGCCCATCGAGTCCGTGCCGGCTCTCTGTAGAGCAATCCAGTCAGTCCCATTCCCCCGCTCTATCCCCGTAGCCCTGCAAGTTTATTTCCCTCAAGTGCCTATCCAGTCTCCCCTTGAAAACATTGAGTGTCTCCGCTTCCACCATTTCCGTCGGCAGTGAATTCCAGGTCATCACCACTCGTTGTGTAAAGTTTTTTCTCACACCCCCCCCCCCCCCCCCTCCCCCCTGTATCTCTTGCCCAAAACCTTAAATCTGTGTTCCCTAGTCCTTGTACCATCAACTAGTGGGAACAGCCTTTCCCTGCCTAGCCTATCCAAACCTGTCATAATCTTGTACACCCCTATCAAATCACCCCTCAACCTCCTTTGCCTATTGGCATTAAATGGTTGCCCATTTAAAACGGAGATGAGGAGGAATTTCTTCTGAGGGTCATGAATCTTTGGAATTCTCTACCCCAGAGAGCTGTGGAGGCGGAGTCATTGAATATATTCAAGGCGGAGATGGACAGATATTTGAGCTACACGGGAGTCCAGGGTTATGGGGAGCGGGCGGGAAAGTGGAGTTGAGGCCAAGATCAGATCAGCCATGATCTTATTGAATGGCGGAGCAGGCTCGAGGGGCCAAATGGCCTACTCCAGCTCCTATTTCTTCTGTTCTTTTAACAGTAATTCTTTGGTTATTGAGTAAAAGCCCAGAATCAGAGGAATAGAGTGTTCAGAAAGGATATAGTGGAGGAGATAGGGTGGAAGAGAGGCTGCAGAGGGATTTAAAAATTGCCATTTTAAATTTCTTGTGTTGAGGACGCAGAACCAATGTAGAACAACAGGGAAATGGGTGATGGACAAGAGGAACAGGCTGTATTTGGCAGAGTATTGGATAAGTTAGAGTTCATGGGCGATGGAGGAAGGGGGTAAGAAGGGAGAGCGTTGGAGTAATCTAGTCTAAAGGCGAGCAATGCATGTATGAGGGTTTCAGCTTTGAAGGGGCTGATGTAGAGGCGAGGGAAGGCATTGCCACAGAGGTGAAAGTAAGCAGGCCTTGTGATGGAAAGGATATGGGATATGAAACCAATCAAAGAGGACACCCAGGTGACAAACCATCTGGTTGAACCTGATGCAGTGCCCATGAGGGAGTTGAAATTGGTCCCAAGGAGTGCAGTTTGTGGTGGAAAGATGTTCCCATGTTATTGCTACTGAAAAGGTAGGTCCAGGACTCTTGCAATTTCTACCTGTGTTCCTTTGCAATACTACTAAGGGTGCAGTTACACTAAAGGCTTAATGTTGGTGCAAATTGTTTCTGCTTGCTACCAATGCTAAGTTTGTAGAGTGCAAATCTAGAGTAGAAGCCCAGCCTGACACCACCCTGCTTATGTCTGGTGTTGGGTTGGATTTAGGTTGTTACTACACTATAACTGTAATGTTGGTGCAAAGCAGACATAGTTTGCACTGGTGCTACATTTGTGCTGTAAATGGACCCCAAGAGGTCCCTGAGAATGGGTTGGCTTGACTTGCTGTCCATTGTTTGTGCTTCCTTTTGCATGCAGTGCCCATTTGACAGTCTGACTGAAGTGAGAAAATGGCTCTGTGGGTACTGGCAGGCATGAAACTGAGTACTCTGGTGTTACCACAAAGGCAGGGACTTGATGCACACTGTTTATTACATTCTCAAGTGTACAGTTTGAAGAAATATGAGAATTTCACTAATAGAATGATTGTTGTGTTAGGTAATATTAAAAGTATTTGACATCTTGATCCTGGTATTTGTGAAGTAATCAGACTATTTAGAAGGTAATGCAATCAGGGCATGGCTTGGATTGGTGTTTTTTAAAAATTGTGTAGCTTGGAACATTTGAGGGCAAGTATGTTGGCTTTTGCAGATTTATTAAAGTATAAGTATTTTGTAGAAACAGTTCCAGGTTCTACCTTTTAGAGCCTTTCACCCCCTAAACCTAAGGATTGAAAGTGTTGTCAATAGAATTTCTGCCAAGTGTAATGGTGAGGGTGTGAAATTTACATACTGTGTTCATCTGAGCTTTGGAAAGATACCTCGGAGCACAGTTCTAGAATTTATATTTACAAAGAGCATCTTGAACTGTTGAGGGATCAGTCATAGTCCTCTCCTCACCTTGCACCCATCTGCACCAGCTTTTATCAAGGCTTGCTGGATAGTCTGGATTCCTGGCCAATTTTATCCTTCTTAACCCATGGGTGCTGAGGCCAGTTTCAGTGCCCCGCTGGTGCTCCTGGATGAGATCAGCTATTTCAGCACAGATCTAGAATTGAACTGGATCTGGACTTTGACTTGGTTTCTCTGGTCTGTAGGTTTTATCTAATTACTGGATAAACTTGATGAGCCGTCAGGGTACTAACAGCCTTTTAAACTACTTGCATGAAAATGCAGTTATCGAGCTGACTGGGCTCCTATTTGTACTAATTGCAAGAATTTTTTTAAATATCTAACTCGTGCTATTTCAGGTGACCTAATGTAGACTTTTTGTTAGGTTACCTAATAATAGGCGTGATCTCGCACAATTCACAAAAATGGGAATGTTACCAAATGTGGACTTAAGAAAACCGAGAATATGTTTTCATGATGGAAACCTCAGATTTATCAGAAGTATGATAGATTTCTAGGCAGAAGTGAAGGACTTAAATATGCAGTTGGGAAAAAGTGCTTAATTTAAAATGTTTAATTTTAAATTGAGTGGAAATGTAACTAATAAGTAGCTAGTGCCACAATTTTCCTGTCTGAAGCTTGATTTAAAAAAAAATTTTGTCCCTCCAATTTTACCCCCTCTTAAAAATGCTGTCTTATGCTGGAGTAGTTTATTTAGTATGGGCAGCTCTTTGGTACCTTTTTGAAGAGGTCTTTTGTCATATGTGAGCCTAGTTAGTGACTGTTGGCAGGCTATTAAACAGCGGTGGACCCAATTCGTGCATACTTCATTGTTGAAAAGTAGGAACTTAGGCTGATTTTTAACCACCCCGCCCCACTCTCTCCGATCCTGAGGCCAGTTGCAGCATAGATTTCGGATTGAAACCTGGGAACTTGAGTGCTCGATAGATATTAAAGCTTGTCAGTTTTATTTTTTCTTGCCAATTTTCTCCCTTGCCCCTCTCCTGCAGGCATTCAGTGCATGCTGGGGCTGAGCTCCAAGGTGATGCGTGCCTTTCCTGAATGGTCACTATTTCCATGTGAGCATTGACCGCACTATAGAAGGCATCACAACCAAGCCCGAAATTCTTCCTCACCTGCTGTCCACAAAATAAGTTTGAAATGCAAGATGGTTGAATACTTTTGGAAGCAAATGATAAAAGTTTGTGGTTTTAAGTATAAGAACTGTAGTAGTAAGAATTGTAGATACAAGCAGTAGTAAAATTCATGATGGTACATTGTTGGAAACCGCAGGATTCAGAATCTAGCTTCTTTGATCAGCAGGAGCACTCTGGAATTCAGGTCTGCTGTTTGGTTCAGTGGCAGTAGTTTTTTTTCCCGCAGGTGATCTGTGTGTGTTTCTTTTAAGGGAGTTGTCTTGCACTGCCCTATATTTATTTATACGGTAGTGGGAATTGTGAAACTAACAGTAGAAACCCCCTTGTGACCTGAACTGGATATCCCTGTTTCTTCAGTCTCTCCAAAGGTGGACCGAGTTAACACAAGATGAGGTGAAGTTTGGTTTGAATTGTTAAGCTGCTTTTATTCCCATGTAAGGTGAAACTTGCAGAGCAGCAGGTATGATCAGAGTTGCTTTGTTCAATTGGTGCAACTTATATTGGTATGGCATAAAGTAAAGAAACTGCAACACAACATCCACTTCAGTGAAATATTTTACCTAACTTGAACAGATTAATACTTCTGCATCCTTCCTGTCCTACAGCCCCAAACACAACCTCACTCCCTGCTGTCTCATGCCTTTTTTAACCTTCTAGCAGCAACTTCACTGATTTCTGGTGTCTGTTGTGACTTTTTTAAAAGCGCCTCTCATTGTGTCAAAAGCTCGTCCCTCTCAGATCAACTGAGATCGAAGGGTTTTCCAACACAATGGTGAGCGGTGTCTTCCGAATGACCAGACAAACCAAACAAATCACTCATTTTTTAGCCTCTGGGAGAAGCAACTTCTGTTTAGCATATTCACCACCTTTTTGTCAGATGACTTTTTTCTCCTGAAAATATATATTGCTTTTTAAAAACCGAGCAGTTTATCCAAATTCTTTCTGTGGAAAAATGGTCAAAGAAATCCAGAAATGTGACACAGGATTATTTTCAAAATTGGTCTTTGAATATTTCTTTCATATTTCTTTCCAAATATATTTCTGAAGTGTTGCTTCCTCAGTTTATTGTGCATTTACTTTTCAAGGTTTGTTTTGGGTCAGTACAAAAATGAATTCCAAATGTATAGAGCACCTGATTTAGGGCAAATATGATTCCAGATAACATTTTCTGTAGGAATTTCTTCCAAAGTGGTACTGACTGATTTAAGCTTTGGTTTATGCAGTACAAATCGGAAATGCCCAATTTTCAGGATTCAGTGCTGTGTATTTAGAAGAAAGTACCATAGGCAGCATCACTATACGATAAAGTGTTTGGAAAATTGTGAAGCAAGGTTACTTTGCCTTGTGTTGGAGTGACTTTTAATGAGTATGTTAAAATCAGAATGTAGTTGTTTCCAAATGAACTTTAGCTGTTATAAACATTTCATGATTTACCAAGAAAAATTATGTAATGGTCATATTTCAATATCTCTTTTATTGTTTACATCAAAAGAGACTTTATAGATATCATAGTATAAAACGGCATCATCTATAAGTTGAGGTTTATTCAAAGGTCATAGCTGCAGGCAAAGCACGGTCAATGTAAACCTTTTGACCCCTTGTTTCTAACTCGTACATGTGAACAGTAATCCTGCATTGAAGTGTTTGTCCATAGCTGCCAGGGGACATTTTGCAAGCCGAAAGGTGCTGTTCTGAGACCAGTTGGAGACCACATTCCTGATGGGACATCGTGGTGAGATGCATTTTTGTAGAATATCAGCCTGCCAGTAGCTATAGAATAACCATTCAGTGCATGAGTTTGAGCTTATGTGAGGCATAATGGAGCAGGCAACGTTTAACTACTCTGGTGGATTACAAAGTATTGTGGGTTTCGACTAAGCTTTCCACTATATTTTTCCATTCATGCACAAAAAGCCAGTTCTTGAACAGCAATGACTTAGCAATATCCAATCCTAAATCTCTCTCTTCCTCCACCCTACTGTAATCATAAAAAACAATTTTAAAAAGGGCTTCCTGTCATTCACTGTGCATTTGTCTTAAAATAGGCACTAGCATAATGGAGAATAACTCACTGTGACAGCACCATGTGCAGTTTAGCTAATTAATTAAGCAAGAGCTTGTTCCGCTGGAGTTTGTGAATTACTGATCTTTCACGTTCACAATGTATTCCTACAGTTAGGGTAAGTTATCATCTCTTTTGAATCCTGCTAAATTAAAATGAGCAAACTGTGTATGTCAACGTTTTGGAAATGAATTAGTTTGTTTATAGCTTACTGCAGACACAAGTTTTTAAAAATCTGTGTTGTATCGATAATGCAGTGAAACGTTTGTGTTGAGCAAAGTTTGAAAAGTTGGTCTTAACGGGATTTGAGTTAGAAAATGCTGAGGCCTGAGGTGTTCAGTGACGAGGACTCATCCTGATAAAACATTAACATTACAGCTTGTTGGATATTCAAAAACAGTCAGAATGATGACTGTTCAAACCTTGGATGACATGAATAATGTTTTACATTATTCTTGACTATTCAAGGGTATAGTGGTTTTCTGTTTTCGCAGATGTTACGTAAAAGAAATTAATATGCAGCAGAGGTAGATGAAACAAAGTTTATAATTAATACTAAGAGTTTAGAGGAACTTCAAGATGTTGTGGTACGTTATACACCCCAGTGGTGATTTTCACGTTATCTTAACATCTCATTACAAATTGCAGTTGTATCTTTATATTGCTTTTTAAGATGAGCAGATTATTTTCATATAGTATTTGGTTTATGGATGTGCACAAGATTTTTCTGAGATTTGTTGGGCGCAAAGAAATGTCAAATCTTTTCAGAGAACTGTGGAGTCAATCATTTACTTGCATTTCTGTGCTGCTACTGCTACCAAGGATAAATGGTATTTATCCCAGAGTGCTGAGAGACACCAGGAAGATCTGTGACCTATTGATTGTTATTTGGAAGGGTTGGGGGGGAAAGTCAAGGGACATTGGGGAGGTACCACGAGATTGGAAATAGGCTAATGTGGTGCCCACATTCAAAAGGGTAATAAAACGGACGCTAGCAACTACAGACCCATTAGTCCCACTTCCATGCTATATAAAGTAATGGAGTCGATTATCAGGAGTAAATTTGTACAAATCTGTACAGCAATAATCTAGTTAATAGCAGTCAGTAGGCCAAGGTAGGCCGAAGTATACAGTATAGTCCAGCAGAGCAGCTCTGCTCTGATGGCAGACAAGTCCAGGAAATTAAATTTGAGTAGAGTTCCAGCCATTTAAAAAGAACACAGTAGAAATACAGAAGAAGCTGGGTTGGGGGAGGGGAGCAATGTGCTCTACACGTGATCTTTAAAGATGTAGCTTGAACTTGTAGATTGTGCTAAAATTTCCCCATTGGGGGCAGGGGACATTGAGCAGTGGAGGAGTTTGGGGGGAGGTGGGGAAAGGGCAATGGATGACCATAGATAGAGTTACAAAGGAGAAGAATTCAATCGGGAGCTGCCAGTCTGGGAGCCATCTTTACCAAGTGGAGACAAACCGGACGGCGAACATGATCTCTCTGGATGGATGAAGTGAGACTGCATGGAGTTTGCAACACGGGAACATGCTGTTTGGTTCAACTAGTCTGTGTTGGTGTTTATTCTTCACACGAGCAGTAGTCCTAATCCCTTGTCTCTGCCCTGTTCCCGTATTCCTTATTCTCCATATACCATGCATGAGCTTTTAGGCTCTTTGCTTATTTAGAACAGATGTTCATGTTCCATCATTTTCACTTTCCTGTACATTTACATAGTGCCTTTTGTCCTATTGTCCCGTTCTGAATTTACACTCCTTCAAAAGCTGTCTGGTACAGTTGACATGAGGGCTGTGCTGGGTGGGCCCGAGAAGTCTGTATTGCTATAGAGAATAGTCACTCAGTTTTTTATTCGTTCCTGGGATGTGGGCTTCGCTGGTAAGGCCAGCATTTATTGTCCATCCCTAATTGCCTTTGAGAAGGTGCTGGTGAGCTTCCGCCTTGAACCACTGCAGTCCGCGTGTTGAAGGTACTCCCACAGTGCTGCTGGGGAGCGAGTTCCAGAATTTTGACCCAGCGACGATGAAGGAACGGCGATATATTTCCAAGTCAGGATGGTGTGTGACTTGGAGGGGAGCTTGGAGGTGATGGTGTTCCCATGTGCCTGCTGCCCTTGGTGGTAGAAGTCGCAGGTTTGGGAGGTGCTGTCGACACAGCCTTGGTGAGTTGCTGCAGTGCATCTTGTAGATGGTACACACTGCAGCCACGGTGCGCCGGTGGTGGAGGGAGTGAATGTTTAAGGTGGTGGATAGGTGCCAATCAAGCGGGCTGCTTTGTCCTGGATGGTGTCGAGCTTCTTCAGTATTGTTGGAGCTGTACTCATCCAGTCAAGTGGAGAGTTTTCCATCACACTCCTGACCTGTGTCTTTATAGATGGTCAAATGTGAGAAGTCGCACAACACCAGGTTATAGTCCAACAGCTTTATTTGAAATCACAAGCTTTCGGAGCGCTGCTCCTTCGTCAGGTGAAGGAGCAGCGCTCCGCAAGCTTGTGATTTCAAATAAAGCTGTTGGACTATAACCTGGTGTTGTGCGACTTCTCACTTTTGTCCACCCAGGTCCAACACCGGCATCTTCACATCATTTATCGATGGTGGAAAGGCTTTGGGGAGTCCGGAGGTGAGTCACTCGCCGCAGAATACCCAGCCTCTGACCTGCTCTTGATAGTCACAGTATTTATGTGGCTGGTCCAGTTAAGTTTCTGGTCAATGGTTACCCCCCAGGATGTTGATGTGGGGTTTCAGCGCCAATTTGAAGTGCAGGATTTCTTTTGTGGTCATCAGGGCATATTTCAGAAAGCCAAGGTGAGCAAAATGGCTGCAAAATTAACAATTCTGGTCATCTGTGATAATAACAAACGTCCCATAACTGGAGCATTGTGGTACAGGATACTTGAGATTTCCAAACCAGCGGACATGATTCAACGTTGTAACTTGGGTGTTGGAGACCCCACCACAATGCACTGCCATTGTGTCATCGCTCATCACAGTGACAGAAGTTGGGTTGCCTTGGGATTCTATTAATAGGTGGACTTTGTTGCATTTACCAAACCTTAAACAGTATCTCGTTGCTGATAAAGCCAAGACTAAATTTTTACTTGCATTGCTTCATAAGCTTCCCTTTTCCTTCTCTACCCTCTCACCCCAAACCTGCCAAAACAAGTGCAAGATAATCTGTGGACAAAGGAAAAGTTCAAAATTGTAATGCTAGTCGTCATTCAGGCATCGAGTCTGTAGATTCTCTCTCAAAATGAAATCCATTGAATGTTTCTTGTGCCCGCCCTGCCGTCCAAGTTATTTTGGTGCCATGAGTTGTGTTGATGGTTCAATGTGATCTTTTAAAGGAACTTTTGCATTTCAGGAGTACCAGCATTGCAGAATCATTAAAATATGGGTTGATGAGTCTGCTGTCAGGCTCTGCTTCCCTGTTGTTATGTTGGGGGAGCTGGTAGCCACGTTTTCATTGTAGGCAATTGGGTTTCAATATTACTTATTGGAGCGCAGCACTGCAGTAAAAGCAGGCACACAACCTGTTTTTGTAATGATGCGGAGATGCCGGTTATCGTCCAACAGGTTATCGTCCAGGTTATCGTCCAACAGTTTTATTTGAAATTATGAGCTTTCGGAGCTCTGCTCCTTCTTCAGGTACAGTGAGGGAATACAAATCGATTACACAGTATATATAGACAGAGAACAATGTGTCTGCAGAGATACAATCCGTCAGGGAGGCATTACATCAAAGACACATCAGAGTGCAGCTAAGACAATGAGGTGGGTCACAGGGGGTCCCACGTGTCAAATGCTGCAGTCTGCAGTTAAGCTTTTAACTTTTTTTTAAAAACTGGGAAACCAGACAACGATGTCGAGTCACGTTCTGTAGCGTGACATGAACCCGAGATCCCGGTTGAGGCCGTCCTCATGGGTGCAGAACTTGGCTATCAGTTTCTGCTCGATGATTTTGCGTTGTCGTGTGTCTCGAAGGCCGCCTTGGAGAACGCTAACCTGCAGATCCGAGGCTGAACGTCCTTGACTGCTGAAGTGTTCCCCGACTGGGAGGTAACAATCCTGCCTGGCGATTGTTGCGCGGTGTCCGTTCATACGTTGTCTCAGTGTCTGCATGGTCTCGGCACGGACACCGCGCAACAATCGCCAGGCAGGATTGTTACCTCCCAGTCGGGGAACACTTCAGCAGTCAAGGACATTCAGCCTCGGATCTGCGGGTTAGCGTTCTCCAAGGCGGCCTTCGAGACACACGACAACGCAAAATCATCGAGCAGAAACTGATAGCCAAGTTCCGCACCCATGAGGACGGCCTCAACCGGGATCTCTGGTTCATGTCACGCTACAGAACGTGACTCGACATCGTTGTCTGGTTTTCCAGTTTTAAAAAAAAAAAGTTAAAAGCTTAACTGCAGACTGCAGCATTTGACACGTGGGACCCCCTGTGACCCACCTCATTGTCTTAGCTGTACTCTGATGTGTCTTTGATGTAATGCCTCCCTGACGGATTGTATCTCTGCAGACACATTGTTCTCTGTCTATATATACTGTGTAATCGATTTGTATTCCCTCACTGTACCTGAAGAAGGAGCAGAGCTCTGAAAGCTCGTAATTTCAAATAAAACTGTTGGACGATAACCTGGTGTTGTGCGACTTCTCATTTTTGTTTTTGTAATAGCAAGGTAGCAGCTCACCAGGCTATTTTCTCAAGATGGGAACAATATTTTAGTTAGTATCAAAGTGCCTTTAGATGATCTAGTGAGAGTATCTTTACAGGAGTATGATTTTCTGCATCTGCTTCCATGTTGAAGTAACAGCAGTTAATGGTGGCATCAAGGAAATAGTAATGGTGATTGGCTTGCCTCGCCTCGGGAACAGAATTAATACAAATGTCATTTTAGTAGAAAGCAGTAGGGTCAAATAGGATGGTCAAGATGGGAGTAGATGTGTGATAATTTGTCAGAAGCTGCTACAATCTAGCTGATTAGGATCAATATTTTTGCTTCTCTACTGAATTCTGACTGTGATCTGACATCAGTGAAAATAAACTGATCACCATTCACCATTTTTCTCTCTTTAAATTTGATGTGCCCAGTTTTATATCTGTAGCTGAATGTTTCTATGTTCTATTTTTGCTAAACAACCAATTCTTTCAAAGTTATATAACGAATGAAAGGGGAATTCAGTGCAAATTGAAGAATTGTGTTGATGCATGACCAGAAATTGAAAACACTGATTGACTCTTGCAAGGTATAAAATTTGAATGAAAGCTCGACCTTTTACAAACTTTTTAAAATAAAGGAACTAATTAACATCTGTCAGCATTTAATAAGTTTATGAAGGTTACCCTTTTATAATGGAATACATCTGTAAATTTGCAACAAAAAAAATTACCATACTTTTTGTCTCTGTGGACATGAGGCCCAGATATGGTTGAAGAAGTGACATTTTATTTGTGATGGGCTGCCTTTTCTATGGAGAGGAGCCGCATTCATTAAGCAATTGTCGATCGTTGTTAACATTTGGATTGGCATCTCATAACAGAGGTTCCCAAACTTGACTTATTGCATACCCGCTTCCAGATCCACCCGCGCACCCCTACCAGGAAAATGGTTTGATATTTTAACTCCTTTAATGCCCAAACATTGGTACACCTTGAGGTAAATTAACTACTTTACATAACAAATTCCCACAGAGTTTTAAAGCTTCGTCTGAGTAGCCTATTCTAAAAATGCAAGCAATACATATATAAAATAATTAATAATAAAATCCACCGTTAGACAATTTCTCCCGTGTACCCCCTCCCCCCCCCACAGTTGTCTCGCGTACCCCCTACGCCTACCACAGGTTGCAAACCCCTGCCATAATAGATGTTGCTTAGCAGAGGGCAGTTACTTGTGCTTGATTCTCGCTTTTTATGTATTGAGTGGGATCCAGCTGTGTTTGAGACAAGGTGAGCGACAGTTTTTGGTATGATTGGACGTTAAGAGATTTGATTGGCACTGAGACTACAACTTAGTTTAGGAATTTCCACCTAATCTTCAAGTGTTGAGTGTACTTTGTTTGACATGCCTTCAGGTGCTAAAACAGATACCATCTGAAGTGAACTTTATAATGCTGTTAACGGGAAGGGTTGATAAAGGCTGGAATTGCGATGAGAAAGAAAAACCTATACTAAATGGATTATGATGTGGAGATGCCGGCGTTGGACTGGGGTGGACAAAAATGAGAAGTCGCACAACACCAGGTTATAGTCCAACAGATTTATTTAACTTTACAAGCTTTCGGAACAGTTCGCTCCTTCGTCAGGTAAGTTAGCAGTGAGAGAATCTCCCAGAATTCACAATTTAAACACGGACAAAATATATTCAAATCTTTCCTACATCAAAGAGCACAGCCAAGACAATGAGATGTGTCCCAGGGGGTCCAACGTGTCAAACCACCTGCTGGCTGCATATCCTGTCAATCTGTGTAGGTTCTTGTGTTAGTCTTTTTTAAAAAAAAACACCTGGGAAGACCGGCCATGATGTCAAGTCACGTTCTGTATCGTGACATGAACCCGATATCGCGATTGAGGCCATCCTCATGAGTGCGGAACTTGGCTATCAGTTTCTGCTCTATGATTTTGCGCTGTCGTGTATCTCGAAGGCCGCCTTGGAGAACGCTTACCCGCATATCCGAGGCTGAATGCCCCTGGCTGCTGAAGTGTTCCCCGACTGGGAGGCAACCCTCCTGCCTGGCGATTGTTGCGCGGTGTCCGTTCATACGTTGTCTCAGTGTCTGCATGGTCTCGCCGATGTACCATGCTCTGGAGCATCCTTTACTGCAACGTATCAGGTAGACAACGTTGGCCGAGTCACATGCTTTAATTCAACACAGTGCTTTAATTCAACATTTACCTTCAGGAGAGTTTTCTTATATTCATTCTCGGGATGTGGGTGTTGCTGGCAACGCCGGCATTTATTGTCCATCCTTAGTTTTTTTAATTTCAAAAATGTTCTTTATAAAATTTGCAAAGGTATGTACAGTACAATCCAAATGTCACAATTCAAATAGTACAATATGGATCCTACAGGATGAATA
The DNA here is from genome assembly GCA_030390025.1 of Squalus acanthias. Taxonomy (NCBI): domain Eukaryota; kingdom Metazoa; phylum Chordata; class Chondrichthyes; order Squaliformes; family Squalidae; genus Squalus; species Squalus acanthias. Next base: position 59,256,931 of record CM059444.1, read on the forward strand.
CAGTCCATGGCACTCCAGGGTGCCTTATTCCACATTCAGTACAGATTACATTTACATTACAGTAAACATTTTTCTTATACATTCAGCCTGAGGCGGTTTACACGGGTTCCAGCCCCTCAGTGTACAATGGTGGGCGGGCCCTAAACTGTGGCCTTTTCCCCATTGAACCTTTGTGGCGGCTGAGCCAAACTTCATTGTATCTCTCGGCACGTAGTACTGGACCTTGGAAAGTACCAGTCTGCAACACTCGGTCGTGGACACCTCCTTGCTTATCCTTGGTTGCACTGATACAACTGTGTGGCTTGCCAGGCCACTTCAGAGGACAGTTAAGAATCGACCATGTTGGTGTGGGACTGGAGTCACATATAGGCCAGACTGAGTAAGGACAGAAGGTTTCCTTCCCTAAAGGACATTGTTGTGAACAATCCAACAGCTTGATGGTCACTTTTACAGATTGTTTTAAAACTGAGTTCAAATTCTCAAACTGCCATGGTGGGATTTGAACTCGTGTTCTCTGGATTATTAGTCCAATAACATAACCACTACACGATTGTATCCGTATTCCAAACAAGTGTTCTGTTCCCCAGTAGTGACAGCATTCACCTTGATGAACACAAAAATTTACGCAAGGGGAGGGGGAAACCAGCTTTGTGAATGTCAGTAGTAAATCAAGGGCATTGACTATTTCTGTAGGTTGTGAACTAACTGCCAATATCTGATTTGTGTTGGTGTGTATTTACTGGAGCTGTAGTTGTGTTTTTTAAAAAGAAATTTATGGACCACTTGGAACAGGATGAGAGGATGAGGAGGTGGTTTCCCAGATAACATTAAATGTTGTTGGAAGGGATTCCGTTCATGCACAGCTTTTGCGTCTCGAGATGATTCCTGGATATTTGTAGAGAGAGTATTCCACTTTAAATTTCATTTAATGCAAGTGGGGACTGCCTGGAGACCCGCATCAGGGTCCCCCGTCCACCCCGCCCCCCCTCCCCTTTCACGCTACCTGTGGCGAAAGCAAACTGTTGCCACAGGTGATGTTGGATGCCATGAACTGCCTTTTTCCCTAACTCTCCGCATACTTGTATATAGAATCATATCATAGAATCGTACAGCACCGAAGGAGGCCATACGGCCCATCGAGTGCGCCGGCTCTTTCGAAGAGCAATCCAGTTAGTCCCACTCACCGGCTCTCTCCCCGAATCCCTGCAGTTCTTTCTCATTCAAGTATTTATCCATTTCCCTTTTGAAGGCTACTATTGAATCTGCCTCCACCACCCTATCGGGCAGTGCCTTCCAAATCCTAACCACTCGTTGCGTAAAAACGTTCTTCCTCATGTCAGTATGTGGACTAAAGACTGGCAGATTGAATTCAATGTCAGTAAGTGTGCAGCAACAAAATAAACACACCAGTAATTCTATTCTGAATGGGAGTAGGCTTGGTGCTGTGGAAGAACAGGTGGATATGGGGGTTACAGGTTCACAGGGCATTAAAGGCCATGAGGTTTTATTAGGGGTTTAGAGTTTAAAGGCGCAGTGTTGGCCTCCACACGTTAGGAAGGATATTGAGAGTTCAGAGAGGGTACAACACAGATTTGCTGGGATGCTAGCTGGTAGGAATTACAAATATGAAGAAAGGTTTGTAAAATTGGGCTTCTGGTGACAGGTCATCGAACTGAAAGTTTTAACCTACCTTCCTCTTTCCTAACCTCCTTTTAGTGTTTCCAGCATTTCCTGTTTTAATCTCCTATTTCCAGCGGTATATTGGCTGCTTGAAAAATTGGAGCTTTTTCCATTCGAACAGCCCAGGTTATGGAGCCAATATGATGGGGCTCGAGTAATCAGTTCCAGAAAATTTAATTTTCTGGATCATTCTGTTCTAATACTCAAGTCCTGGCTATTCACAAAAGTAAATGGGTATGTATCTGCTTACACAGTATAGTAATGACGATTGGCTCTTTTAATAGGGCAGGTGGGTGACCTGCAGCTTGAGGTTTGATTGATAGCTGATGAATCCCGTGGGATGCTCTTTGTTATTTGTTGCTTTTCATGTTTCTCTCAGCAGCATTATTATGCTGTGCCTGTTGTTAGGGAAGATGTCTGAAGCTTTGTTTGACTTTACGAATACAGCAAGAAGCCAAATGTAATCCAAAATTCAATTTTGTAACTAGGTAGTTAAAAAAAAAAGTGAACTATTACATACTAGCCCTGCATTGAGATTTTTGTGGCTCGCTTTCTATGGTGCTTTCCACGCTGACATATACAGAATCAGAGTGCATGTAAAAATACATTTGTCCTCTTAAATATATGTTTATAATATTTAATTACTAATAGGAAAATAACAATGCGCACTGTGTGTTTTACCCAGTCATAATCCCACAAGTAGATATTTGTAGAGGATAAATATTGGGTTGTCTTCTCCTCCACTCCTCCTCGCACATCCATAAGACACTGAGCGAGCATGTGCAGATTTTCTTCCAGCATGAAAGGGACAACAGAATTTGAAAATTAGCCAATCAATGTATTGATGCTTTTGAATGCTGGGTTTCAGTACGAGTATATTGACACTGACGTCAAATGATCACTTTAATTTAGTGATGCCTAAATGTGGTTTCACTGTATGCCTTTGGAGTTGAGGAAGTAAGGATGGGCTAGTTGGCTTTGACTTTACATACCAAGGTCTCGAATACTTTACTTTAAAATCTTAAATGTAGTAAAGCAAGCATGTGGTAAAACAAATAGCAGCCATTGTTCGTGTGTTACCTTTTCATCCATCTGCTTTACCACCCAGCTCCTGACGTGTATTATTGTAAGACTCTTGCATATTGAGTTGCTGCAGAAATGCTAAGTTGGGTTACAGAGAATTAATTTTGTTTCCTTTTTTTTTACAGAACCAGTTATTAACAGATTAAACAGAAGGGTTTCAGGTAAGCCTTTTCCTATACTTATTTTAATCTTTCCACACCAGATTGGATTTGTATTACAAAAGTTTTAGATTAAGCCCAATTTCTCTAATTTAGGTTTTAATTTATTATTGGTGCTTTCCACGCTGGCATATACTGCCAGCCCTTACCTGGCTGAATTAATACCGTAGAATGACCCATTTGGACACCGATATTAGCAGCATTGTGATAAGGACAGGAGCGGTTGGAGTAGAGCAAAGGGAACATTTAATAGTTAGGCTGCAGCAGATGTGAAGCCTTTATCTCTGAAGCTGCTGTGGCCTTCCATGTTTATAAGAGAAAGATTATGTTCTGGGCTGTAGTTTGATTTACTAATTTGTCCTTTTTGTAGTACAGTTGTTGAATTTTATCTGCATTTTTGAAGGTCCTGATGTACTGATATTTATTTTAATCCTGAGTGATATTTATTTTAATCCTGAGTTAATTCCTATATGTGTTCATCAGTGAGAGAGATATTAAAGTTGTTTGTTTTTGTGTAGATTTAGGTGTCTTTGCAGCAAATTTCTTTATCAAATTTGCTGAAAATTAGAATGCAATAAAACAGAAAATGCTCAAAGCACAGCAGGTCAGTCAGCAATTGGAAGAGAAAGATGGGTCAGTTTTGATTTAAAAATTATATCAATGTTGATCTGTATACTCTATTTTTTAAGGTACTGACTGACTTGTTTATTTCCAGAATTGTATGTTTTTGGATTTGAAGTGTTTTTTATATCTCGGAATGAGACTAAATCTCTAATTTTGAGTGTAAGAGGTTATCCCTTTGGTCAACAACAGGAATTTAGAAAATAAATAAATGATGTACTCAGTTAATGTAAAATAAACATGCACTACTGAAATATATTAGCATTGCATTTCTCTTTTCGGATCCCTCCATGGCCTTGCCACTCCCCATCTTTGTAACCTTTGACAGCCCTATAAGCCTTCGAGATCTCTGCGCTCCTCCAATTCTGGCCTCTTGTGCATCCCCCATTTTAATCACTCCACCATTGGTGGCCGTGCCTTCAGCTGCCTGGGCCCTAAGCTCCGGAATTTCCTCCATAAACCTCTCTACCTCTCCCTCCTTTAAGATGCTCCTTAAAACCTGCCTCTTTCTCCAAGCTTTTGGTCATTTGTCCTGATATCTCTCTCTCTGGCTCGGTGTCAAAAATGTTTTTATTGGTATCGCTCTCGTTAAGTGCCTTGGGACTTAAATGCGCTGTATAAATGTAAGTTGTTATTGTTCAGGACTGCCACATACAGTCTGCATAGAGTGTGCAGCTGTCGTGGATGGGTTTGGTCTTGAACATATAGAATTAGCCCAATGTTGATTGATTATTTGAAGGACTGCTGGTTTACATTTCAGTACAAATTTGCAGCTTTGTAGTATAGGCCCCCACCCATGTGGTACTGGGCAGATTGCCAAAACTTATTTCACAGAAGCGCCAGAGAGAGTCTTCTCTCTGGTGAAAAAGGTATTCCTTCTTCGGAACCAAAGAAATTAAAACAAATAATCGCCTCAAAGGGAGAAAAAAAATCAGTAAAAAAATAGCATGAAAATGTTACGGTTAATAAGTCAGTTACATTTAGCCTTTCCCGTGTCAATGCTAGTAAGGCACCACATGCGCCCTCATGAATTTGGCTGTAACAACTGATGAAAATGGCTATGTGTAGTGACCTTGTACTGAAGAAAATTGTCAGTACGTTATTGTTTATGTTACCCATCCTACAGCCTGATTTAAATCTTGGTAAGTAGTGGTTGCCTCAAATTGAAGAGAAAACCCTTTGTTCTTCCTCTTCCTGAGCCCCTACCTCGCAATTATATTTTGGGAGCCTGAAAGCTAAAGTTCTGCTCCAGATTAGTTGATTCTGCCTTGAGAAATTGATTCTGGTTGAACATGCAGTACTAATAGAAGGGATCAGAAGTCAGGATACCTGGAACATAGTACAATTGAGGATCATGACAAAATATCATTATAATTAGCTAAAGTAGGCTTAATCCCAGCAGTCCCCCGTGATTGCTGATGTCCAAGGAATGCAGCATTCGTTTATCATTTGTAAACTGAGGTGGTTCAGTAGGTTATCCTACCGTTGTTACCTCTAGGACCTCAGTTTGAAAATAGCCAACACCAATGGAACAAAAGCCTGTGTCTCTCTGGAATTGATGTGAAATAAGTTTTAACAGTCTACCCAGTGCTACATGGGTGGGGGCCCACCTTACAAAGCTGCTAATTTGGACTGAATCGTTGACAACCCTACTCAACGCGAAAGTAAGGATAACTGGGTTAATAGGAGGTTCTCTTTTTGAAGGTGAGTTCAAAGCACATTGTCCGTGCAAAGCCATGGGAACTTTGTAAATATTTGGTTATGCCTCTGGGAGTGTTTGCTGCTAATACTGGATGCCCATTCCCCAGAACTGACATGCATTCCCTTAATCACAGATCAATATCAACCTAATTCAGCCCAGCATTTATTGCCCATCCCCAGTTGCCTTTGAGAAGGTAGTGGTGGATCTTCTTGAACCGCTGCAGTCGTGTGCTGAAGGTGCTCCCACAGTGCTGTTAGGTATGGAGTTCCAGGGTTTTGACCCAGAGATGATGAAGGAACAGCAATATATGTCCAAATCCCTGACAGAGCAACACTGTATACCTAACATAAATAATTAGGTATATAGTGTTGTTTGTTCTGGGGTCAAGCGAGGAACCCGTGTAAATTCAACAGGTAAAACTGGCAGTAGTTTGTACTTGGAGACAAGCAAGCAGTTTCCATTTTACTTTGGCAACACATCTTAATAGTTAGGAGCCATGTATCTAGCTCTTCATGTTGCATGTGCAGTTGTTGAAATATGTAATTTCATTCTTCAATTATACCACACAAAGAAAGTTCAGCCTATTTATATCGGATTAAGGTATTGCCAATACAGACAGTGCCAAAGCACAAATATAGCCATGTTGACTATCTAAATACTTTGTGATGGAACAGATAGATGATTCCTTGTAATGGGCACTTCATTGCAGATGTTTTTTGAAATTATTTGACATGAGTTTGAGAATGCTCAATAAGCCAACTGCAAAGTACATAGCTTGTACCATAGTTGGTTTTAACCAGGTTTCAAAGCTACAGCTGGTGATTTACACTTGTTATTTTTGCCTTTATCTCAGATTGTTCTAAATCTGTTATTTTAATGAGCCACTCTGACAACCAGTCCTATTTTTCTTCACCCCACATGCACGCACACACACACACACCTGTGACATTGTACCTGGGGAGTCCGGACCAAGCGCAGTCTTCAGATGAAGTGAGTTTAGAGGGCAGGGGGGATAATTGGTCCAGGGCGTGCAGATATAAGTCAGTCCCCATTTAAAATGTTTACATTCTATCCTTATTTTGTACAATACTTTGATTTTATATTATTTATCACTAAATAGCAAAACCTATGGCAATTTGGGAAACGGAGTTGGTTGGGAGAATGGCAGTTGCTATGCAGACCAGGCTGAGGAGCTGAGATGCAAAACTAAAGTGCTCTAGTGCCACTACTGCAGGAGGGTGGGATTATAGGGTGACAAGTTTAGATATGCAGTTTCTATTATAAATATCGACAAAGGAATTTAGAATGTTAACGTTGGCAGTGTTACAAAATTTTACAACTGCAAGTAAGGTTTTGTAGACAAGAAGTGCTGCAGACATGAGAGTTTTAATATGTTATAGATTATAGGATTTTTGCATTTATGAAATACAACAATTTACAATGCTATGCTTATATTTTTCCCTTATTCTAAGTTTTGCAAAGATTGCTGAATCGGACCAAATGCAATGTGTGCGCGCAAATGTAAACCCTTTAAATCGGGGCTGCCAACTTTGAACGCTAATACCTTCAAAAATAAATTTGCTAGATTGAAATTTCTTCGTTGGGGTGAATTTTAGATTATAAGCATGGTTATAAACATACTTATTTAGACTGTTAGCAAAAATGAAAGCGCATGGAAATTGGAGGCAACCTATTGACCTGGGTAGGCAATTGGTTTGGAAGTAGGAGACAAAGAGTAGGGATAATGAGGTAAGTACTTCAATTGGCAGGATCTGTACTGGGGCCTCAGTTTTTCAGTTAGTGCAGATGGGAGCAGAAAGTTGCCAAGGGACATTAATAGATTAAGTGAGTGGGCAAAACTATGGCAGATGGAGTTCAATGTGGGGAAGTGTGAGGTCATCCTCTTTGGACCAAGAAAGATAGAGCAGAGTATTTTCTAAATGGTAAGAAGCTAATAACTGGAGGAAGCTAGAACTGTGATCTCATTGAAGAGGGCTTGATAGGGAAAGATGCTGAGAGGCTGTTTCCCCTGGCTGGAGAGTCGAGAACTTGGGGTCATAGTCTCAGGATAAGGTGTCAGCCATTTAGGACTGAGGAGAAATGTTTTCACTGAGGGTTGTGAATCTTTGGAATTCTCTACCCTAGAGGGCTGTGGATGCTCAGTCGTTGAGTGGCGGAGCAGGTGCAAGGGGCCTTATGGCCTACTCCTGCTCCTATTTCTTATGTTCTTAAGAACAGAGATTTAGGGATCCATGTACAGAAATCACTAAGCTATTGGACAGTACAAAAAATAATGAATAAGGCTAATGGAATGTTGGCCTTTATCTCAAGCAGGTGGAATACAAAGAGGTGGAACTTATGCTACAGTTGTATAAAGCTCTGGTTAGACCACATCTGAAGTACTGTGTTCAGTTCTGGGCACAGCACCTCAGGAAGGATATTTTGGCCTTGGACTATTTCCTTTGGTGGGGAACTCCAGAACAAGGGGGCATAACCTTAAAATTGGAGTTAGGCCATTTCGGGGTGATGTCAGGAAGCACTTCTTCACACGGAGGATAGTGGAAATCTGGAACCCTCTCCCCAAAAAAGCTATTGAGGTTATGTCAATTGAAAATTTTGAAACTGAGATTGATAGATTTTTGTTCGGTAAGGGTATTAAGGGGTATGGAGCAAAGGCAGGTCAATGGAATTGTGGTACAGATCAGCCATGATCAGAAACATCCCAAGAGATCTTAACCCCATCACCAGTCTCGCTACACAACTACAGTATTTCTGTGTGCTATTTTATGTAAATTTTAAGGCAATTAATTTTTCATTTATACAAATGTTTTTCAAATTTTAACTGAGGCACCAGCTGGTGTATGTATGGATCCCAGATACGCAGGAACATATGAAAATAAAGGTGAGAAAAGCTCATCAAGCCTGTCCCAATCAGACAATGGTGCAATCACGTGCATTAGTCACCTGTTAGCTAATCATTCCCTAAGTGGTAAGGCAACCAAACTGAATTAGGCAAAATCCCTATATTCCTAGGAGAGGGGTAAGAGTCTGTGGATAATTCAGGAAAAGCACTAGGAAATTCTTCTTCGGCTCCATATGCAAACAAGCTCCAGGGCTCGAGTTTAACAAACTTCTAATCCATGTACCTGAAATAGAGGACAGCCACATCGACTGTCTCAGCTAGTCGATGCAGAGTTGTTAACAGCAATAGAGTACCAGGCACAGCATCTCACAGAACTTTCCAAGCAGGAGCGATGGGCTCGGAGCTTCACTGATAGAGGTGAACCGTGTCCGTTTATGATACCGAAGCTGTGACTTCCTGATACTTTTCACTTGGCAGTTGTGCACATCCTGAAGGTTAACAATTGCTCTTCTGGCAGCAATTTTACTGGATTTAACATGGTCTGAAACTAATGCGATGTTATTAAACACACTCTGAATTAAATTGAACAGAAACTAGGGGCTGGATTTTCTCAATGGAGACATGCTGGAGGCGGGACTTCTGGTTTCCGGGTTTCTGTCCCGCCCCCAGCGAGGTCTGACCAACCCACGCTATTTTCCCTTGATTGGCCTTGTTAAGCCCGCCCTTACCGGCCAATTAAGGGAAAGCCGGTGACCAATGACGTCAGCGTATGACGCTTCATCTGTCGAAGATTTTTTGACAGATGAATTGTCAGCATTTGACAGCTTTGAGAAGCTGTCAAACACTGACAATCTCTGTTCTAAGGTGAGTCCTTGCACAGAAGGCTCACCAAGACCTCTCCTCAGCAGAAAGCAGATGGCTGCTGCATCTGAGAATGCAGCAGCCATTCTGTCATCTCTGCCGTTGAGATGAGGCACCTCCGGATCCTCAAAGGTTGAAGCCTGCACAGAAAAGCAAAGGTAAGGAAACTTTTTCCAACACTTTACACTCACCTCTCATACTTACCTGTCCACACTTGCACCCATCACTCACCTCTGCAGCTGACATTTCAACCCCTCTCACCCCCGCAGACCCACTGCTCGCCTCGCTGACCCTGGCGAGGTTTGCAGCCGTCGGGAAGCCCACAATTGCAGGTGTAAAATGGGGAAAAGCCTCAAAACTGCCTGTTAACAGGCAGTTAATTGGCTCTAATCCCTTTCCCGCCTCGAGGAGACGGGTCCCTGTGCGACTCGGGGACCCGCCTCCTGGGAAGATGGCACGGCGGTGGGTTGGGAGCGGGGTCAGTACCCGCTCCCAGTTTTTGTCATTTTCCTGGCTGTCCCGCCTCCCCAGGGCTGGGAAAATTCCCCCCCAGGTAGCTTACTGACTAGAGCATTAAATATATTTACAACTAAATAGAAAAATTCAGCAAACATGAAAAGTGCAATACATATAAATGTACATACAGTCGTCTTTGCCTGATAGAACTTTGTCCAGTGTGACAGTATTACAACATTATATGTACTATAATAGGGGACCTTTCTTTATAAACATTTGCTAACACTTTCAGACTGTTTTGAAGATATTTACAGTCTCGAGGCAAAGAAAAAAAAATTGTTTAATTCCTGTAATTTCTTTTTTACAAAATCAGTTATTTTGGACGGTTCTATCTTTGAAATTGAATCTTGAGCGATTGCTTCTTCAATTTTTGGCACACAGGCCAACATTTCTGAGTCAAACCAAGTCGCTAGAGGAGCATCGCATATAATATCGAATGCCAAGAGAGCATCTTGAGACGGTGTTGGAGTCGGAGGATCAGGAGCAAAGCCATCTTCTTTAACTCTAGCTATCCTCACTAATTTCCTGGCTCGGGTTGACTCAAAGCTGTGTGAGGTTTTCAATGATTGGAGCCATCAATTGCAATATAATCAGAAGGGATCGGTCCTGCTTGCTGACGCCTCTCCCAAACACTCTGCTGCTCAGGGTTGGCTTCAACTTCTTCGAGTTCCACCAAATTCTCCTTTCCTTTACTGACCGTACGCACATAGCAAATGCAGTTTGAAATGTTGCTCTGAGTCGGAAGATCCCAACTTCTAGCAATAAAATTCATGGCATTCAGCAAACTGATGGAGAATTTAGACTTGTCTTCGTAAGCAGCTAGTTTTTGTTCTAGCCAGAAATATCCGATCGTGACCCTTGAAAAGCTTAATGACTCCAGCATCTCCCGGCTGAAGCTTAGAAGTGGAAGACTAACAAATTCCACGTACGTTAGGCCAGAAATTTCAGGGTGTGCAGGGCATTTATCCATAATGATGAACACACTTCTACCCTGAGCTCCACAGTTTCTGTCCAGGGATCAGGTGCACCCTTCAAAATCATAGAAGCCATCCAAGATCACCGAAGTGTTTCTCAAACGCCTTGGCTGCTGATTTTTACCGATGAATAAAAACAGAAGTTTCTCGGATCCGTCCATATTGGCGTCCAGAAGAAGAGGCACGTGCATCTTTGATTTGTTTCCCACCAGTGCACTTCCTGTTGAGAGGTGTGAGTCTCCCCTGACAGACCTTCTAGAAAAGTCCCAATTCATCAAAGTTGAACACATCACAAGGCTCGCACTTCTGAAGTAATGCAGGCAGAATTGATGAAAGACATTCATTTGTGATTTCAGGGGTCACTAGGCTTTTCTGACCATTTCCTTATGAGTTACGACATGAACTTTTTTCATCTCTTGATCCATCTCAAGTTAACTTTTTAGAGAGATTGATAAATCTGATTACTGCTGAAATTTTGATGGCTTGTCCAATAAAATTGGTTCTGAAATTTTTTTTAATCACTCGCTGACTTGAACCATTCAAGTTCTGCTCCAACATCATTGAGTTTAGAAGTGCACAACTATTTTATTTAATTTCTGACTCACTTCATCATAGAAACACCATTTGTCGGTTTTGCTGATGGCTCTGTGAGTGACTCCATGTTCTTTTGCGAATTCAGGATGTGATTTTGACTTTTTGCCCAGAGCAATGTACATGTGGCTCAAATTGAGATCTGTTTGCTTTCTTACATTATTTGATTCTATTTTCACAAAAATATTAGCTGCTGTGAGCACTAAAATACTGTACTTTAACAGCCTCGCCTAAATAACAGCCCCATCCTTGTAAGAAATCAGAGCAATTATGAGCAAACGGACTCAGTCAGGTAAATCCGTGGTTGTTAAATTTTGAAAATGCAATGAAAATCTGGGAGAATTGGAATACATTATAACATTATTCAATGTTTTGTTTATCACGACTGCAAATTTGCATAATATTAGACGAATTATAACATTTTACAACTGTAACAATACGCAAACTGAATTCTGTACAAAACATGTCGAGCATGACTGGGGCCAGCCGCCATATGCAGATTATAACAATGGGCGATTTAACATTATGCGAGCCTGACTGTAGAAGGAAAGTATGATGGGTCAGTTACCCTTTGTAAACACATTTGGCTAGATTAAAAAAAAAGTTTGATCAATACTGAACAGTTGTTTCTGAATGGCAAATTGTTAGTTTCATCTTATTTTGGGGACTTAGATTTCATATCGCAATGTGTCCCTCTGGCTGGAGCGTACACCTGTCGCACTGTAACGCAGGTGTCCTAAGGCGAGCTCAGGGAGGATAGAAATCTCCCGTGGAGCAGAAGGGCTTTTGTTTGTGTACTAGATTTTCAGAAAGAATCAGTAGTGAACCTGGCGTACGCATGCTTTTAACGTATTAGGTGTGAAGGCATCAGTTCTGGAAAATCTCAAACATTGTCTCTCTCGGGTCAAATAAAATAAAGTCGCATACCATTACTATAAGAGATGGCCCGTAGATGATTTCTTGAGCAAATGAACACTGTTCCCTACTTGTATTAAATGAAAATACAGATAGCACTTCCTACAGAATGAACATATTTTTGTCTACCGAGATGCACTCAATTCATGTTCCCACTTCACAGAAAACTCCTGCTATTCATAATGATGCAGTCATCTGCCATTTAATTCGAGGAACCGATCTGGCTTGTGATCATGATACAGAAGCTGATCTCCAAGCAAAAATGAAATTAGCAAGCATTGTTAGCGGATAGAAGCTTATTGTCCTGTCATGGCGATCAAAGGAGCCATTTGTGTTCTTTCGCTGCGTGAATTCAGTCCTCAAGAATATGAATCCAGAGAGGCTGACATTTAATAATGTAGAGAAGGTGGAATTCTACCATCAAATTTTGGGAATGGATGGGAGCGACTCTTGGAGCGGAGGACTGAGATGAAGTGAACTTCTGCTTCGAGGGTGGAAGAGAGATTGAGAGAGAGAAATGTTCCTTCTGCATTCTTGTTCTGGGTACAGCACTCTCCTGGTGTTAAGGAACATAGACAACAATATAGTGACGGATGGGAGGGAACACTTTACTTATCTGGCGATGGAGCAGAGCACTTTTGTTTGACTCTCAGTTTTCTCCAACTTATCGTTGGCAAGGCCAAGTCATAGCTTTGGGATACCGCCATAAACTCTGATCCCTTGTCACTGAGTGCATCCTTCTCCCTGGTCACTCATTCAGACTGAACCAAACCATGTGAAACACTGGAGTCCTGTTTGAGCTGACCTTTAAACCCATATCCTGTCCATCACCAAAACTGCCCATTTCCATGCGTGCAAAATTGCCCGGCTCCATCTTAACCTCAACCCCATCACTGCTGAAACCATTATTGATGCCTGTGTGACCTCTAGCCTCTTATTCCAGTGCCCTCCTTTTTGGCCTCCTACCTTCCACCTCCACAAACTCTAACTTGTCCAAAATGCAGCCCCTGTATCCTCACTAAGTCTCTGCTCACCCATCGTCGCTGACCTACACTAGCTCCCTATCACCCACAATATTAAATTTGAACTCCTCGCCCTGATGTTTAAATCCCTCTATCGCTGACTGTCAATTGTGCACGTGAAAGCTGACCCCCTGAATGTGGGCCTTGTCACTGAAGAATTTTGTGTTAATCAGATAGAGGAGAGGGCTAAGGATAGATCCTTGGGTAACTCTAAATCATTGCATTCCATTGCCACAATGCAGCACAGTTTAAAATGCCACCGTCATTGGGTACATTCTTGTGCCACATGATTTACTGGGAGATTTGCAAAGCCATTTAAAAAGAGTATTTGGTTCAGAAGTTTCCATACACGGTACATTGTATAAATTACCATCTGTATTGGATGTTCCATTGCTGAATTTTCAAACCCAATCTGCCAATCATTGCCAACAAACAACAATAATTTGCATTTTTTGTAGTGCTTTTAACGTAGAAAAATGTCCCATGATGCTTTAGAGATGCAAGGGGTAAATATGGACTTCAAGCCAAAGGAGGAGTAACCAAAAGCTTGGTTAAAGAGGTTGTTTTTGAAGTGGGGCTTAAAGGAGGAGAGGGTGATGAAGGAGTTCAAGGTGGGATTTCCAGAGCGTGAATCCTTGGTGGCTGAAGGCTTGGTCCTCAATGCTGGGGCAGCAAGGTCAGAGGAATGGAGAGTTTGAGGGGGTAGTTGTGCTGGAGTAGGTCATATGGGGAGGGGTGAAGCAAGGGCGTGATTGAGAATTTTAAATTTGAGCTGTTGGAGGTCTGGGGAGCCAGTGTAGGTCAGTGAGGACAGGTAATGGGTGAGCCGAACTTGCTGCAGGATTGGATACGGGCAGCTGAGTTTTGGGTGAGCTGAAGTGTATGGAGGCCGGTCAGGAGGGCATTAGAATAACCAAATTTGGAGGTGATCAAGACATAGTTGAGCATTTTGGTGGCAGATGGACTGAAATAGGGTCAGAGGTGGGTGGTGGTGGAGGTGGAAGTAGATAGGAGTGGATTTGAGCTTAGAAGCTCAGCCTAGGATTGAATAGGATGCTGAGGTTGAAAACAGTCTGGTTCAGCCTGTCAGTGGATGGAGTCGGTGGGGAGCCTATAGAGTTTCTGGCAGGGGTTAAATATAATGAATTCGGTCCTACCAAATTTTAGCTGGAGGAATTTCAGCTTCACCAAGACTAGATGTCAGACAGTCTGACGGCAGGATTTTGACCCAGTGACTATGAAGGGGAATGGCGATATATTTCCAAGTCGAGATGGTGTGTGACTTGGAAGGGAACTTGGAGGTGATGGTGTTCCCATGCACCTGCTGCCCTGGTCCTTCTATGTGATAGAGGTCACAGGTTTGGGAGTTGAAGAAGCCTTGGTGAGTTGCTGCAGTGCATCTTATAGATGGTACACACTGCAAACATGGTGCGGTGGTGATGGAGGGAGTGAATGTTTAAGGTGGTGGATGGGGTGCCGATCAAGCGGGCTGCTTTGTCCTGGATGGTGTCGAGCTTCTTGAGTGTTGTTTGAGCTGCACTCATCCAGTCAAACGGAGAGTATTTCATCACACTCCTGACCTGTGCTTTGTAGATGGTGGAAAGGCTTTGGGGAGTCCGGAGGTGAGTCACTCGCCGCAGAAAACCCAGTCTCTGACCTGCTCTTGATAGTCACAGTGTCTATGTGGCTGGTCCAGTTAAGTTTCTGGTCAATGGTGACCCCACAGGATGTTGATGGTGGGGGATTCAGCACCAATTTGAAGTGCAGGATTTCTTTTGTGGTCATCAGGGCATATTTCAGAAGGCCAAGGTGAGCAAAATGGCTGCAAAAATAACAATTCTGGTCATCTGTGATAATAACAAACGTCCTATATCTGGAGCATTGTGGTGCAGGATACTTGGGATTCCTAAACCAGCAGACATGATTCAACGTTGTAACTTGGGTGTTGGAGACCCCGCCACAACGCACTGCCATTGTGTCATCGCTCATCCAATGACAGAATCCCAAGGCAACCCAACTTCTATTAAAAGGTGGACTTTGTTGCATTTACCAAACCGTAAACAGTATCGTGATGCTGGGAACGGTAGCATAGTGGTTATGTTACTGGGCTAGTAATCCAGAAGCCTGGACGAATGATCCGGAGAAGTGAGTTCAAATCCCACCACGGCAGCTGGGGAATTTAAATTCAGTTAATTAAATAAATCTGGAATAAAAAGCTAGTATCAGTAATGGTGACCATGAAACTATCGGATTGTCATAAAAACCCATCTGGTTCACTAATGTCCTTTAGGGAAGGAAATCTGCCATCCTTGCCTGCTCTGGCGTATGTGACTCCAGACCCTCAGCAATGTGGTTGACTCTTAACTGTCCTAGCAAGCCACTCAGTTGTAAAAAAAACTGCTATGAAAAACAATAAGAATATAACTGGACGGACCACCCGGCATCGATTTCGGCACCGGCTAAGGACACCCAGCTCAGTCGACCCTGCAAAGTCCTCCTCACCAACATCTGGGGACTTGTGCCAAACTAGTCAAGCAACAGCCTGACATGATCCTACTCATAGAATCATATCTTTCAGCCAATGTCCCAAACTCCTCCATCAGAGAATTATTTCACCTGTGCTAGTGCTGACTGCAGAGTGAAATAGTTTTTGTTGAAGCTCAACTGATGATCTGTGGTTAAACAACTTCTAATGGTCAATGGTTCAAATTAAAAAGCTGCTTTTTAAAATAAAGTTACAAGTCTTCTCTCTTTCATCCCTGTCCTCCTCCATGAGAAGATCTGTATTGCCACCTGAGCCTGAGTCCTGCTATACTGGAAGAAGTTACCAGTTGGTACACTCTGCTCATAAACTAAACTTGCACTCTGCTCATTGGCACAAGAAATGCACAAGATATTTTAACTGGCATGAATGTAGTGTGTGTTTGTTACATCGCAGGTTAATTCTAATTACACAATATTACAACAAGGAAACAGGCTTTCTGTGTTGGTGTTCATTCTTCACATGAGCAGGAGTTCTAATCTCATATGCTTGCTCTGTTCACTTTTTTAATTCCTTTTCATAACATAAGAAATAGGAGCAGGAGTCGGCCATTCGGCCCTTTGAGCCTGCTCTGCCATTCAACAAGATCATGGCTGATCTTCTACCTCAGCTCCACTTTCCTGCCCGATCCCCATTGAAGGTGCTTTTCCTTCAACCACCTGTCGTAACTTATTCTTAAATGTTGACTTAAGTCTCTGCTCCAATCACCAACCCTGGTAGTGCTTTCCAAGGCGCCTCAACCTTCTGTTCACTGTCCTAAGTCTCTTGCCTTAAATCTTGCATCTATGTTCTAGTTGTATTTATGTACTGATGCTACAGAGATAATAGCTTTTGTATTGTGGATGCCAAGTCCACTGTGAACTGCTATTCTGACTCATTTGGACAATAATTTCCATCAGTATTGAGCTTTAGATTCCCTCTTTTTGGGGTGAATTCAACATTAGGTGGCGGAAGTGAAAAGCAGGCATCGATATGCAATGCATTATTTGCTGTCTAGATACAATGTTTTTATGTTGATAGAATTTGTCCTCAGAGTGGCGACCAATAATCAAAGTATTTTTTAAAAATGTGATTAGAGTTTCTCGCCTTGTACACATTTAGAACAGGCAAATGGTTCCATTGTTGCTGAAGGAATAAGTGACTTCTTGAAAAAGAAGCAGAATTTGGCTATTTGATATTTTGCTTCAACAAGCATATGCAAACATAAAGAGCGGTATTCTGAAACACCTGCTGAAAAATCCTCCGTTTCTCAGCGGCTGATCCCTCTGATTCATTGAAGGTGCGGCTTAGCAATATGCAGTTTAAACTAAAAAAATGTCTGTTACAAGTGCTTTACAGTTGGTATCTCCAGTATCAAAGCCTAAAAAGAGCAAGTATAACATATGCCATTATCATCCAATATCACTTGAGTGTTAAGGTAACAGAATCCATTAACAACTATATTTGACAGAAGCATTTATTTCATAGCCTTCAGTTAAACAATTCAGGATGTGGATTTTGTGAAGTCGCGGCACAGCTTGCTTACTTAGCATGCGTTGCCTAGCATATATATGGGAAATTTTGTCATCAGCACAAAGTCAGATTAGTAGCTATTAGTGGGGCTTTAGATTAGTTTGGACATCGAGGTTTGAAGGTATTTTTGGCCAGTTGCAGAAGTGGTTTAACTTAAATCCGTCAAATTGTTCCATTTAAGTCCGAATAAAGGGTTCAACATCTACAGCAAATAAAATCGATAGTGTTCTTCAAGTAAGTGTCCTGGGCTCGATCATCCCCATGGTATACTTAAATAACATCTGTAAAGTGAACCATTTTTTGCAAACTGGTGATCAACCTACGTACTGCTGTACAATCGTGCTCAGAAGACCGATTTTGAAACAAGATCTTGAAGCCATCTGTTGAAGCAAGGGGTGGGAAGTTGTATTTGGGCCTACAAAGAACAAGTTTATTGACTATGGGGCTCAACACCTCATCACTGACCCAACAGCAGAGGTCCCTGGCTTCGACCTCCCTCGAAGACAGTGGGCAGTGTCGTAAGAATGAGCCTTACGCGTGGTGAACTTAAAGTAAGCTTTAATCAACTAAAAAGGTGCTACATACAAAAGAGGTCTTACTCTATGCCTCTCCAGGATCCAACTGATCAGCCCAGTATTTATCCTGGACTAATCACAGGAAGTGATGTAATAAAGTTTGAGTCACAGGAAGCTGTATTGTGTTACCACAGGCAGCGCTCAACCCAATCCGCACAGGGCACGGACGATGCGGCCACCTGCTCCACAAGTGGAAGATATGGGACGACCCGAAGTGCAACTGTGACCGTGAGTCCCAGACTATGGAACACATCACATCAACCTGCCCACTAAGATCTGTTGTGGGAGGCACCTCATTTCTCCACTCGGCATCTCAGGAGGCCATCGAATGGATAGTCATCCCATTATAAGCTTTTCCCGTCATACGAAACAACAACACTGCATCATATTTGATGGTGAGATTGTACAGGAAGGCGATGAGCTGCAACTGCTGGTGTAGACTTTTACATTACAAAGTATTACGTAGTTTTTATAGCACAGACAGGCCATTCGGCCCAACAGGTCCATACCGGTGTTTATGCTCCACACGAGCCTCCTCCCACCCCTTTTCATCTAACCCCATCAACACATCTCAATAAACTAACCAAAAGGTCATCTTTAAGTAAATACTGTTGTTAAAACAGTCTCAATTCCACATTACAGGAAAGATGTGATTGTACTAGAGAGGGTACAGAGGAGATTTACGAGGATGTTGCCAGGACTGCAGAATTTTAGTTATGAGGAATGATCGGATAGGCTGGGGTTATTTTTTTTGGAACAGAGGAGGCTGAGGGGAGACTTAATTGAGGTGCCTAGATAGAGTGGACAGGAAGGAGCTATTTCCCTTAGCAGAGAGGTCAATAACTGGGGGCATAGATTTAAAGTAATTGGTAAGAAGGATTAAAGGGGAGTTGAGAACTTTTTTCACCCAGAGGGTGTTGGGGGTCTGGAGCTCACTGCTTGAAAGGATGGTAGAGGCAGAAACCCCCCCCCCCAGACATTTAAAAAGTACTTGGATATGCACCTGAAGTGCCGTAACCTACAGGGCTACGGACCAAGAGCTGGAAAGTGGGATTAGGCTGGATAGCTCTTTTTCAGCTGGCACAGACATGATGGGCCGAATGGCCTCCTCCTGTGCTGTAAGTTTCTATGATTTGAGCCAAGTCGCCATAAGAGCTGGCCTGTGTCTGTCAATTTTTCTTGTGGTTTGCACTTGAAATAAAAAAAAACTTTTTACTGCGGTATTTACTTAATGAAGACCTTTTGGTTAGTTTATTGAGGTCTTGTGAAACAGCGATTGCATCCTATTGTCTCTGTTGGTGGGCAGTCCAACACTTGATAATATCTAGGTTTATGGTAAGTGCTTGGGAAATAAATCCTTGGAATGGCAGACCACATCTGCCTGGGTTTTTAACATTGTTTTGCACAGATTTATGTTCAACACATTTGAACCAGTAGTTTCTTCTGATTTTTAATGTTTAAGGCTTAATCCACTTGCATTTGTTTTGGCTCAAAAGGTAATGTGCTTAATGTTCCTGTGGGAAAGCAATCTTATTTAGTTTGGCATGTAGTCATCAGACCACTTCTAAAACCCATTGCTAAAATGAGTGTCCTCGCTGGATGTGGAAACTTTGTCTGCCACAGCACAGTTTCCCCTTGAAAGGGAGATTCACTTTGACATTCACCAAGTCGACAGAACCAAGGACATCTGCTAGTCCAGGGAATTGATCACAAAACTTGAGGTAAACCCACTACAAAACAGTGTCTTGCTAAATGGAATGCAGAATGTATCCCATTACAGTATTTGGTTCCTTAATTATTAAGAAATCACAAAGAAAAGTTAAATATTCTGGAACTTGTTCTGGGTCCACAATGTGGGCTAATTTATAGTGAGTTTCTCTTACAAAAAAGTTATATGGTGCAAGGCTTAAAAAAAAAAATTAAGGGAAACGCATAGTTGGTCAGTCGGCATCTGAGTAAGGCGGCTTAAAATTGAGTGCTACCCTTCATACCCAGACTGTCGATCTATCTTTTTCTTTCAGATTTCTTGACCCACTGCATTTCCTTTTTTTTTAATTCTGTGTGGAGTAAGTTGTCTATTTTCTCACAGCATTATTGCTATGATTTGACAGCTCAAGGAAAACACTGTCTGGCACTCCTGCTACTCTGTGCATTATATTTGAAAGTTGGAAACAATCTTATCTCTGTTTTTGTGTACTATTTTGATGTAATTCATTTGTCAGTGGAGGTTGAACAAATGAACAACAATGCCAGTTGTGTATCATTGATACGATCTTTCTTTGAATGGATTTCATTCTCTACACATCTACCCTTTGACTCTGTTTATGATCGTGTTTCAACTGTTTTTTATTGTCTCAGCTTATTGATGTCACATATATTGGGGGGGGGGGGGGGGGGGCGGGAAAGCTATCCTTCTAAAACAAGTACCTGTACTGAGTATGCATCAAAAATTAAGGAAGGAGTGATCACACAATTTTGACAGGTCCTCTTGTGCCAGATTCTTAGAGGCAGTGTCCTTGTTTCCTTCCCCCATGCCGAATTCGAAGTCTTTTTTTTAATGCAGATTAAACTGCACTTGAAGTCAATACATGTAGTTGCTAGTCTAAAGATCATTAACCTGCTGTGTGGTGTTGGCAATATATCGCTATGACTGCAAATGTCTTTGTGTTCATATCAGGCATTCATTGTGGGCTATTTCAATTATCTCAGCAGCTGTATTAAAACCTATGCTTCATAACTGTAATTTGAAGTATTTAATGTAGATGAACACTGTTAATACATTAAATCATCTGTTTAACTGGAATTCCCTTGCAAAGGCCCTCCTCGATGAGTGCAGTTAGTGGAATAAAACCAACTCCGTGTAACAGTTTCAAAATGTTATTTTTTGCAATGTTTGTGAGTACGGAGATCTTCATTGCGAATTTGGATTTGACATAACTGGAATATTTTTGTCCATTGTTTATGGGTCCTCTCTCTACTGCAATTCTTAACATAAAAACAAATGCTTTTAAGAAAGTTACCATACTCGATGGCTTCTGCAGCTGTACATTCCAAAATCGCCTTAGATTGCGGACATACAAAATTGACAGGCAGGAAAAGACCAGCTGGGTCCATCAAGCCTGCCCCACACCATGATTGCCAGATTCTTTTGACTCGGCCTCGGGTATATCAGAAAGAAGCCAGAGCTGTCTTATTTTAGAAACGTATCCTATTGATAATCACACGCTAATTGTTTCCAGCACTTGTATCACCGAGATATTAAGCCGCAACATAATTTATTCAGCAAACACAGCACTCATCCGACACCATAGGTGGCCATCAGCATGTCTTTTTTTTATGCGTCCCTGGCAAGGCCAGCATTTATTGCCCATCCCTAATTGCCCCTGAGAAGGTGGTGGTGAGCCGCCATCTTGAACCGCTGCAGTCCGTGTCATGAAGGTACTCCGACAGTGTTGTTAGGGAGTGAGTGCCAGGATTTTGACCCAGCGACAATGAAGGAACGCCGATATATTTCCAAGTCAGGATGGTGTGCGACTTGGAGGGGAACTTGGAGGTGATGGTGTTCCCATGCGCCTGCTGCCCTTGTCCTTCTAGATGGTAGAGGTCGTGGGTTTGGGAGGTGCTATCGAAGAAACCTTGGCGAATTGTTGCAGTGCATCTTGTAGATGGTACACACTGCAGCCACGGTGCGCCGGTGGTGGAGGGAGTGAGTGTTTAAGGTGGTGGATGGGGTGCCAATCAAGCGGGCTGCTTTGTCCTGGATGGTGTCGAGTTTCTTGAATAGTGTTGCAGCTGCACTCATCCAGGCAAGTGGAGAGTATTCCATCACACTCCTGACTTGTGCCTTGTAGATGGTGGAACAGCTTTGGGGAGTCAGGAGGTGAGACACTCGCCACAGAATACCTAGCCTCTGACCTGTTCTTATGTATGTGTTATGGAGCTCACTGTTCATTGGTCAAGCAAGTTGTCTCAGTCTTGCAGTTTGCCTTCGCGACTGTATTTCTAAGCATTTTAGGGATGTAGGGTGTAGTCACTTGTGTTATGCTAGTTCGTTACACTTTTGTCATTATAAATGTGGAGGCAAAATAGGACTTGTAGTTCTGTTTACACAGTTCTGAGTGAGGTTGTTAATCCCTTTCTGCTGAGAAATGATTTCTCTAGTTTATTTGAAAGATCTGCAAATAAAGCCAATCAATCATAGGAAGTCCGACTGGTTTGTTTGTTGAAAATTCTTGAGTGAATTAGTTCACAGCTGTTGTGTTAATTGTACTGACTTCAGCAGCCCACTGTTGCTGCTCGCTGTTGTAAGTGACATTACACATGAACAAAGTTGCTTGGTACTGTTGGTCTGCTATGAAAGTGACTGATATTAATTGTCTTGGAAGTGATGTGGTCACGCAGTGGAAATCCTACACATAAGCCAGAGACTATAAATGGACCTGTTGCTATCCCAGATTACTTTGCACATGAGGTCACGGTCCTGTTCAGAGGAGGCAAGGTCTTGCTTAGGAGAGCTGGCTTTTGTTTTGGGTGTTTTACAATATTCCTGAAGTGTGTTGCATCAGTACCTGTTTATTGGCATGATTTTTCTTTAGGTTAATATTGGCCCAGAAATTGATCTCGCTCTGTTCCCGCGGGGGTAAGGAGCAGGTGCGATCTCTCACTCCGCGTTGGCTTTTTCAGATCCAGCTCGCACGAACTTGATGATCTAGACATCAGCTGGGCAGTGCTTGCGTATCCCACCGGCGTAGTGAATTCGTGCGAGCTGTGGGATCACGTGACTCAGTTAGAGCCAATGGCAGCACACCATCTTCCATTCATAAGTTTGACATACGTGCTGTGAAAGCTATGAATCTTACACACCCCCAAAATAACAGCTAAACCTCAATTAAATTAAAAAAAAACCATCACATTAATAAAATAAGTATAGTTAAATAAATTAACCATTTTAAATAAAAAATTAAATTTTTGAAAAAATTTAAAATCTTTTAAAAAGTTATAAAAATAAACTTACCTGTCTTTAAAGTCTCTAAAAAAGATATACCTGTTAAAAAAAATTCAAAATAATACTTAATTCACTACTTACCTTGTTAAAAGTGGGTCTTGCTCCTTTTTTCGTTTCTAAAATCTTCTGTCCTTACCTGCGCGTCCAAAGCACTAAGTGCACAGCGTGCGCGCAGCCTGTAGCGCGCACGCGGTGCACCGAGGAACCGCCCCCTTTTCCAAAGACCAAGTGCCGGTTTTCAGCGCATGCGCAGTGCATGCAGAAAACCGGCAATTGGAGAGAGAATACGCGAGAGTACGCAGTGCGTACTCTCGCGCAGCGGGATCAATTTTTGGCCCATTGTGTTCATTTGAAGCAAAAGAGGTTTATGATGGGAATCAAACACCTTGTGCTTCAGTTATCTTTGGGGAGCAGGGAGGGGTCACCTTTTCAGCACCAGCAGGTAAGATAGAGCTTGGTCATCTGCAGAGTCAAGCTTGCTTAAGCACAACCTTCGAAGAGTATCCTACTGCAGCAATGTGAACTTGTTCACTTCTC
Organism: Squalus acanthias; assembly: GCA_030390025.1. Classification (NCBI taxonomy): domain Eukaryota; kingdom Metazoa; phylum Chordata; class Chondrichthyes; order Squaliformes; family Squalidae; genus Squalus; species Squalus acanthias. The sequence continues at coordinate 59,280,088 of CM059444.1, forward strand.
ACCAGCCATTCTATCCCCTCTTAGTGGGACTGCTGTATTAGGGAAGTTTGTGTTAACGGATTCGTTCCCACCAAGAACTGGATTTAGTTTATGTAATCTAATTTCATATTGCACCTTAACAGCCACCAGAGAGAAATAACTTTCTTTTGTTTGAGCTTGATTGGATACCAGGTTCCAGAACTGAAGGACTGTGAATTTAAGACCCATAGTACCATTCGATTTCCCATAATCAGGTTGCTGAAAGGAATTCATTTCTTTTGTACAATTTTTAATGTACTTTGTGGTAATCTGCTACTATCAAATTATCCTTATCCAAATTCGACTTCCGCCCGATTTGGACGTGAAGTTGGCGGAACAGCCATGCCACCTGCTCAAAGCTGCCAGATTGCTTCTATCCCACGTTTTTTTGCCTAATCACCCATCACACTCGATAGGCTATTTTTGCTTATCATTGGGGCTTTTATTGCTGGTTTCATTTGGGAAGAAGAGGAGTAGAAGCTTCACCAACGAGCACTAGCAGATGGTTGGGTGGGGGGTGGCGGGAGGCTGCTTGTTGGCTGCCATACCCAGCACACCACAAGAGTCACTTTCTTGGATCTTTGTGAGGAGCAGTACAGGAGGACGCTGTTCTTCTCCAAGCAGGCTGTTGCAGACCTCTGTAGTCTCCTGCAACAGGACCTGCTGCCTACTGGTCCAGAGGGGCATGTTTTGCCAGTGGCTCTCAAAGTCACCGCAGCCCTTAACTTCTTCACCACTGGCTCCTTACAGTCTACTACAGGGGACATCCGCTGCATATCAGAGTCTACAGTTCACAGCTGAAATTAAGCAGGTCGCCATCGCACTGTTGGCCGGGGCTGAGCATTAGATCTCCTTCCCCATTGACCTCCTTCCTTATTGACCTCAGCAATCGATAAGAGAGAGCTCAGGGATTTGCAGGAGTGGCTGGCTTCCCTCATGTGCAGGGCGTCATTGACATGCACACATGTTGCTATCATGACACCAGAACACGAGTCAGCAGCATTTGTCAATGGAAAAGATTACTACTGCGTCAATGTCCAGCTAGTAGCCAATCACAGCAACACCACCATGTCGGTTTGTGCAACGTAATGAGGGAGCTGCCACGTTAGATTTATCCTGAGACTGTCTCATCGACATACCGCCCCCCCCCACCCCAACCCCCAGTAATCGACGCTGTGAGGAACATGACAGGATGGCTGCTGCGGGACCAGGGATAACGCCTACAGACGCGGCAAATGACACTCTTGTGCATAATTTCTCCCTGACCCATCCATCCGTCACATCTCCAATATTCAATCTTGGTTGATTGCTTTCCACCAATGACATTTTCTTGGTCTCAGCCGCATGAGGGTCATTTAATTCCTGGAAGTTTTGGATTTTCTCTGGCCTGTCATACTAAACCTTATCAGCCGTGGCTCAGTGTGTAGCATCCTCGCCTCTGAGTCAGAAGGTTCTGGGTTCAAGTCCCACTCCAGAGACTTGAGCGCAAAAATCTAGGCTGACACGCCAGTGCAGTGCTGAGGGAGTGCTGCACTGTCAGAGGTGCCGTCTTTCAGATGAGAAGTTAAAGCGAGGCCCGTCTGCGCTCTCAGGTGGACATAAAAGATCCCGCGGCACTATTTTGAAGACGAGCAGGGGAGTTATCCCCAGTGTCCTGGGCCAATATTTATCCCTCAATCAACATAACAAAAACAGATGATCTGGCCATTATCACATTGCTGTTTGTGGGAGCTTGCTGTGTGCAAATTGGCTGCCACGTTTCCTACATTACAACAGTGACTACACTTCAAAAAAAAAAAGTACTTCATTGGCTGTAAAGCGCTTTGGGACGTCCGGTGGTTGTGAAAGGCGCTATAGAAATGCAAGTCCGTTCTGTCTGTCTGTCTTAATTTTTCTAAGTTTGGTGATTAAATAGCATAAGAAATACTGAGTATACTAAATGCTTTTTTGCTTAGACATAGGAGGTTACAGTTCAAAATAAAGTCAAACCAATGATATTCTGCACGAGTGAGACTAGATAATTATGAATAAATCTAAAAGCTATACTGTAATGTTGAGAAATAATTCTGCCACCCCTTATGTGTACTTAAATTCAGTTCTCGTTACAGTCTGGTGTAAATAGATTTCAAGAGAAAGGATATTTTATATTTTGTTCAGGAAATAGTGTCTTGATTGCAGTAAATGCATGTTATTTGTGAGTAGATATTGCTACAGGGGACTTAACATCTAGACATCTGCAAAATCCCAAGATTGTACAATATTTCAGAATTACCTGAGAAAACACTTTCTATGCTGCGGATTTTACTTGCCCTATGGTAGATCGAGCAAAATGATCGTGTGCACTCAAGGCTTCTGCAAAGTCTACAACAATGTGCCCAAAGGCATGAAATTGAGCAGCTATATTTATAATGCCAAACTGTGGTTGCTTCCTACATTCATTTGATGTTATGTGGGTTCAATAGTGATTTGTGAATGTAATAAATGGTTTTAAGAATCTGCAACGGATTTTAAAAGAATATGAAGTGTTAGATTATGCGGGAACTGTCTGAAGCTTCTTGGTCAAATCTCCTTGTATGAAGTTCAGTGAATTGACTACATTAGTTGCCATCATCAACTGGGGAGCAAAAAAAATGAATTGAGAAATATTAAGTCTCTTGCAAGTGCTCACAAAGGCTAAAATCAATTAGCTAAGTTTTGGTGAATGCTGACCAATAAAGTTAATTGTAAGAGAATGAAGCTTTAAGGAGACTTTGAGATGAAATATAGAATAGCTTTGATGTGTTTTGGCAAGTACATTCTGCAAGAATGTTCAAGTGCATTCTCGGGTGAATCACAAGTTCAAAACCAGCTGAAAATAAAGTTAGCCAATGCAACCATTGGCCTTGTGTGTGATGTAGCTATGAGTTGGTTCCGTTCGACATTTCAGTTCCAGCTTTGTCTTTAAGTGGAATTTGTCCAAGACTTTTGAGCATAGAATCAGCAGTAGAGTTCTGTCAGTAAACATATAAACATACGAACAATGACGGACAGGTAAAGACCCTCTGGTCCATCCAGCCTCTCCCACACAATTATGGTACCTTGTGTATCACAATATATACACTCCCCACCCCACCCGAAACCATGTGATGTCCTAGGAGAGGCGAAAAACCAGATTAAAAAAAAAGCCCAGGCCAATTTGGGGGGGGGAAAATCTGGGAAATTCTTCTCTGACCCATCTAGGCGATCGAAACTAGTCCAGGAGATCACACTGGCCCTGAATTCCCTGCAGTACTTGACTTCTGTAAGAGGTGATCCCTGCCCCAACCAGAAACAGGTCCAGCTCTCCCTACTGTTACAGCTGCTGCTGTTACAAGGAGAGGTTGTCTTTGTGTGTATGATAATACTGTACAAGTTGTTAAAAGCAAATCTCCTTGCAACACTAAACAAAAAGAGGTGGACATATGGTAACATTGTCTAAGATTGCTGGTTGTTTGGCTATTTTAAGATTGTTTGAAGTTTTTAAGATCCGTAATTAGATGCATTGAAAAAATTATGGTCTTGGATGAGTAATATTTCATTCAAAAGAGCAGGATAGAGAGAATCCATATAGCACCCACTTTGGATGTCTTGGATGTGGCTTTATGCACTTTTCCAGATTTGCAGTTATAATTTGTGAGATGTGTCTGGGGAAATTTATATCACTTCAGTACAGATACAGTAGATTAAAACTGTCGACCATATTGCTTGATCATGAAAAGCTGGAAAATCTTTTCATTTTAAAAAAAAAAGCTGGTCGAATATTGTGTTTGTTTACTCGTCTGCCAAAATCTTCATTGGAGCTGGTCAAGCTTTTGTTGATTCCTTGGGTCAGGTTCTAGACAACAGTTTGAGTGAGTGGTACAAGCACAGGTTGTACCTCGGGGAGTCAGGGTTATTTGTAATGCATGTTATCTTGAAAGTATTGAATTTTACCGTCAAGCCATTATATTCTTTGAGCTATAACGTGTGTTTATTATGCCTTTATGTTTTTTTATACGCCTGCAGTGATTTGCAAGAAGTGCACGATGAAAGCAAATAATTGAATCTCCGTGCTTTAAAGCCAAAAAACAGTTGATGGATTATGGGAAGCCTAGTGCCACAGTTACCTAATATCACTAGATGGTAGTGCTGGTGGTTTAGGTTTTTAAAGACAGCACAGAACGTGCATTGATCAGAAGCTTCCTCATTTAGGGCTTTGTATTTTCACTGACCTCTGAGGGTGTTGTATTTGATCATAGCAATAAGATCTTGCATCAGGGAAAAAAAAGAATGACCTGTGTTTATATAGCGTCTTTCACAACCCCAGGACCTCCCAAAGCGCTTTATAACCAATAAAGTACTTTTTGAAGTATAGTCACTGTTGTAGGAAACGCGGTAGCAAATTTAAGCACAGCAAGCTCCCACAAACAGCAATGTGATAATGACCAGATAACCTGTTTTTTTTTGTTTTATTGATTGAGGGATAAATATTGGCCAAGACACCGGGGATAACTCCCCTGCTCCTCTACGAAATAGTACCATGGGATCTTTTACGTCCACCTGAGAGAGCAGACGGGGCATCGGTTTAACTTCTCATCTGAAAGACGGCACCTCCGACAGTGCAGCACTTTACTGGAGTGTCAGCCTAGATTTTTGTGCTCAAATCTTGGGAGTGGGACTTGAACCCACAATCTTCTGACTCCGAGGCGAGAGTGCTATCCACTGAGAAAAATAACGCTACTCAATTATGATGGATATGAAGAAGCTAAATAACTTGTTAAAACAACTTGCTCAAATAAAATCTCCAACAAGAGCAGCCTAGAATACAGTGAGCACAGTTTATTATTGACAATTCAGTTTTGACAGCTCAGAATATACAGACACTCAATGAATTTAAATTAGGGCTGTAACAATTCCTGAACACCTCAAGAGTCATTTGTTCTCCTGTACTACAAAATTATATCCCCTTTTTCAGTTTTACTTCTGGTTGCTCTGAGCTTGAGTTCTAAATCCTGAAAATCTTTGTGCCTCGCTGCTTTGATCTCCGTGCCTTTTGTGAATTAAATTTTAAAATTAAGGGGAGGTTTTGTTATAAATCTTGTTTTAACTGAACCTCATTGTTGTTTCTTTTTAATATTAAAGATATACCAAAACTTCTTGGGCAATCTCTTGCCCCTTTCTGCAGTTGCTGGTTTGTGGATTCCCACTTCCTACTCTTAACCCAGTCCTTCCCTCTCGGCTCAATCCTAGATTAGCACTCAGTGTTACTGGGAAATACATAATACCCTTAGCTACACTGTAGATTAAAAAATAAGCAAACTTCGTTCTTCGTGAAATAGATATGTGATTTTTTTTTTGAGCAGTAATCTTATTGAGGAATTTAGGTCTTATTATCAGCAATGAGACTGAAGCTTGACAGTTAAAGCAGGATTCAAAATCTTTTGTGTGAAACTTCAAAAAAATGCATACACTGAAGTTTGTGGGTTGGGTTTATTCTGTTTTGCGTCAGTTGGTTTTGTTTCTGCTCCAGGCTGTCATGGTAACTGGTGCACTTGGTTTAGTTGATGTATAATGATCATCATTACGCGTCGGTGATGGATTAACAATTGTGACATAATCACTACAAGTGGATGGTGATCAACACATTTCAAGAAAGATGATGTATCTTGCCCCTCTAACTAAATTGCAGTTCCAAATTAGAATATGTCACATAGAAAGGGATATCTGGAATAAGTAATTAAAAGGTTTTTAAATGATGTAGCTCGGTGATTTTTGATAGAGCTACTCGATAAATGGACTGTGTTTTGGCTCAACTTCTCCTACATCTATACGATAGCAAAATACTGCGGATGCTGGAAAATTGAAACAACAACAGAAAACGCTGGAAACACTCAGCAGGCCAGGCAACATCCGTGGAGAGAGAAACAGAGTTAACGTTTCAGGTCGAAGACCTTTTGTCAGAACTCCAACATCTTCCTGGCCTCGACCAGCTTACGTAAATCTTTGACCTTGTTTACAAATACGTTTGTCTTGCCCCATACTCCCTGTGCAGCTTCCTCAAGGCCTGCATGCCAGTGCACACTTTCCGCTCTTCTGACTTACCTCTTCAGCCCCGTCTGCTCACTCTTCATTGGTGGCGCCTTCATCGCTCTATCTTCTGGAACTCTCACTCTGAACTCCTCTACTTTGCAACCTTCAAAAAACGCCTCTTTGACAGTGCCTTTGGTTACCTCCCTATAATTGTACCACTGTCTGTTTTCACCTGAAGCGCCTTAAGATTTTCACTGTGTTAAAGGCATTACATAACTGCAAGTTGTCGAGAAATCATCAGCAAAGCAATTCAGTGGTATTAATTCACAAAAATCCTCCTTAGGTAGTCCCTCGGAACTGAGGATGACTTGCTTCCACACTAAAAATGTGTTCTCAGGTGACTGATGAGTCCAATGCGGGACCTACAGTCTCTGTCACAGGTGGGGCAGACGGTGGTTGAAGGGGCGGGTGGGTGGGGTGCTTGGGTTGACGTGCGCTCCTTCTGCTGTTTGCGCTTGGCTTCCGCTTGCTCCCGGCGAAGAGACTTGAGGTGTTTGGCGCCTTCCCGGATGCTTCTCCTCCACATTGTGCGGTCTTGGGCCAGGGACTCCCAGGTGTTGGTGGGGATATTGCACTTTTTCAACGAGGCTTTGAGGGTGTTCTTGGCAAACAAAATCCTATGGTGGAATTCATGGTCTAATGTGATTTGTTCATGTAAATAATATGAAGTTGTGCATCAATTCAGGGCTCCTCAGCTCCTTGAAATGAAGCAACCTAGTTTATTATATTCCAACTGATTATACGTTCAGATTTTATTGTGAAGCTTCTTTGAAGATGTTTATTTTGCTATTATTTAATACTTTATGCTTCAAATTAGTGTACATTTTTTTTTCATTAGCTTTTGCCATTTAAATATGTAAAAAATAAGTTTTATAGGGCAAGGAATCCAAGCACGAGTGAGATGTTCTAAAGAATAGTTGTAAGTCCACTTCCTCTCTTCCCTTGAGCTCATATTTGAAAACTTTAAAGCAGCAGTCTTTCACATATTCTGAGTGTGTGACAATTCAATGCTTTCACAGATCTAACATTCTGCTTTCGAATACTTGAGTTCATTGTGTGTTATGAGTCTTGAATGAAACCGTTACCCAGAAAGTAAGTGGTGTTGACGTGGTTCAGTTGGTCAGGAGCCTCCCTAGTGTCAGCAGTCCTGCAAACTAAACACACATTTTACATATCCTCGTCATGATTTTCCTTTTGCCAATTTTACGTAATTCAGAATTTTCTTTTCCAAATTTGATTAGTTCCACTCCCCCTGCTCTTTCCCTATAGCCCTGCAATTTTTTTCACTTCAAGTATTTATCCAATTCCCTTTTGGATGTTATTATTGAATCTGCTTCCACCACCCTTTCAGGCAGTGCATTCCAGATCACAATAACTCACTGCATTATCGACCCTCCTGCCACTTTCTCTCTCTCTACTCTTTCAAAACGCCTCATAATTTTGAAAACCTCGATTTAAATCTCCCCATAACTTTCTCTGCTCCCAAGGAGAACAATCCCAGCTTCTGTAGTCTCGCCACATAACTGAAGTCCCTTATCCCTGGTACCATTCTCGTAAATCTCCTCTGCACCCTCTCCAAGTCCTTTACGTCCTTCCTAAAGTGGAGTGTCCAGAATTGGACACAGTACTCCAGCTGAAGCATAACCAGTGATTTATAACGGTTTGCCATAAGTTCCTTGCTTTTGTACTCAATGTCTCTAAAGCCAAGGACCCCATGTGTTTTTTTTTTAACAGATTTATTGACTTGTCCTGCCACCTTCAAAGATTTGTGTATGTGATAAAGCTGCCCCACAACTCCGCAGTATATGTATTTTTTAAAACCCATTCTAGGCATGATTCCAACAAAGTAACTTCATCTCGGGATTCAGTTGATATAAACTGCTTGAGCTTCATTCTTGTGGTTCATGATGCCATCAGAATCCCTTAATAAGATTAGTGCAATCTGTGCTGCATATCCTAAATGAAATTTCAGTAAAATACTGCTCTTATGAATGCACAACAGCCATTTTGTACATATCCATATCAAGGGAACTTCAGCTATGAGTTACAAAAAGAAAATACTGCAGATGCTGGAAATCTGAAATAAAAACAGAAAATGCTGGAAATACTCAGCAGCCCAGGCAGCATCTGTGGAGAGAGAAACAGAGTTAACGTTTCAGGTCGATGACTTTTCGTCAGAACCGTAAACATTAACTCTGTTTCTCTCTTCACAGATGCTGCCTGACTTGCTGAGTATTTCCAGCATTTTCTATTCAGCTATGAGTTTGTGGCCGTGTGCAGCCTGAACTGTTTCCCCCGGCAGAATGTGGTTCAGCAGCAAGAAATAATAGCCTCACTTCTACATTGGTTGCTTCATGGCTTGGATACTGAGTCAAGAAAAGCGATGTTAGCAGGGTTTAAATTTCAAATAATGCAGTTTTTTAATTGGTGGAGGGGAGGGAAGGAGGGGCCCCTCTGAAGAATTGCAGTGAGGGTCCATCATTATACTTGTTTAATAATAGTAAAAATGTGTGCCACTCCTGATACCAGTTTCAATCCTTTAAATTAATCATAAAAGCAAAGATATTATCTGTTACTTTGCCTTGTTCCTCAAATATTCTGTTTGATTCATTGTTGATTTAACTGCACAACTCGGGTACAGTATTAAGCCAGTAGCTGCTTTTTAATAATTTGGAGTAATTTCATTGTCTCCATAGCAACTAGCAAGGCTTTACTGAAACCGATTATGCAGTGGATGTAGAGAGAGAAATACTGCAGGGTAGTGATACAAGTGGATTGCTACCATGATTCAGCACAATCTGTGCTGTAATGGCTTTTGTGGTTGGCATGCGACTTAGTACAAAGAAAGATTGGGGGGTGAAAGATTTGGCATTGCTGGCCTGCATAGGTGTTCCCCTGATATTTGGGGAAACTCTCAGTATCCAAGCGAATTGCTCCTGAACCATCTTGGGCAATGACGTTGATCTTCTCAAGTGTGAAATACATGTCTTGTTTGATGAGGCGCAGAGCACCTGTTTGGTACTGTTTGTAATCTGCTAATCAAAGAGACCATAAAACTGACCCTTAATCAATTATTTAACATCCTTTTGGGAGTACATTACATCCTGAACATCTGTCCAAGCTGCTCAGCTGCTTTTTCTTCCCATTCATTAAGAACTGAAGAGCGAAAACATCATTACCTTCTCCTTTGTGGTCCAGCTTTGTTTTAAGCAGTATTTCAATATGCTCCAATTAATCTAGGTAGATGAGATTGGAAAGCATGAGCATGTTTCAAATGCCGTCCTTTATATCTTGCTAAAAACCACTTAGTGGTTTGACGTCATACTGACCTGGGCAAATGGCCAAGGTTTGTTATTGACAGGATAATGAACTAAGTGCAAATAAAAATGTGTCTCTGCACTGAACTCTTGGCTGCAGTGGGGTGTTATCAGCCCTCCTTGCCTTTATTAGGTGAGTTGAAGCTGGACTTAAACACACAGTTCTACTGATTGTGCTAGTTGTAGAGGTTGAGGGTGTGTGTTTTTATTACATAAGGGACAGGTAATGAAGAAAAGTCTTGAGCCCTTGTTAAGGTTTCAACAACCATCTGTGATTGACATGAGCAGAGTAACAGAGTTGTGTTCTGCATTAAACAAGGTTTGCAGAATGAAAAAACCCATGCCCAAGTATCACGAAATGTGGATTGCTCGCATTAGAAGAGAAGGCAGCACTGTTTATTCGACAGGCCAAATATATTTGATGTAGAAGTAGTAGTTATTCTGTTATTTAGATGTAGCACAATCCGAGAATTGGGTATTTGTCTAGCACTGTTGTGTAACTCCTTTGATTCAGAGTTGTGTTGGAACCGCACAGCCAGAAATGTGACTTACTGTTGTGTGGGTGTGAATTGAGATCGAAACTTGCATATATATTACATAAATTGTTAAATGAAGCTGTTGTATTATAAACGTTTATCTTAAATGTTGTCTGACCATACAATTTCAGTGGAATTAAGTGGATTAAAAACAGAACTTGCTTCAGTTCTCGCCAAATGCGAGGATTTAATCACATGGAGAGATCCAAAACATGAGGCTTGCATTATAGACATCACAACTGAATTATAGTGGGTAATTAATTATGGATTTTTCTTATTACATATCTGTTGTATTGCATCAGTACATACAATAATACTTGATTGTTCCATTTAATTTTAAAATATTTCAGTATTTTAGCCTGTTTAAAAACTCTTGGCTATATTCAGATTAGATTCTGCTAATCTGTAGTGTTGTCATTGTGTGAGATGATATTTAACCTATGAAAAAGATTACAGCAAAACGGGTCATTGTTGATCCTTGGGGCTGGGCAACTCTTAAGAACAGATTGTCCAAAAACGTATGTCTTCCAGATTGTAGAGGTCAAGGTCCATTTATGACAATTGTTAAACAGTTAAGAGAAAACGATGCTCTTAGCTACCCAAAATTGTGTCATCACTCATTTAACAAAGATTTGCAAGCAAAACTGGATACAACTGGAACACTTTTAACCCTTCCTCGGACCACAACTGAAGTATTGAATAAAATGTCTACTGAGCATGTATTTTCCTATAGTTGCAATGACATTGTCTCTCCTTGTTGTAATGGTATAGTATTTGCTGACTAGCTGAAATGGCAAAAACAACATAATGCTGTAGTATAGAAATAATCTCAGGTGCTCAAAAATATTTTATGGATTTTGTCAATGCCCTAAATAGCTAGAAAGATGACACTACATCTTTAAGGACCCAGTATGTAAAAAGAAAAAGATTAGTGAAGACAAATGTAGGTCCCTTACAGTCAGAAACGGGAGAATTTATAATGGGGAACAAGGAAATGGCAGAGCAATTAAACAAATACTTTGGTTCTATCTTCACGGAAGAGAACACAAATAACTTCCCAGAAATGCTAAGGAATCAAGGGTCTAGTGAGAAGGAGGAATTAAAGGAAATTAGTATTAGTAAAAAAATAGTGCTGGAGAAATTAATGGGACTGAAAGCTGATAAATCCCCAAGACCTGATAATCTGCATCCCAGAGTACTAAAAGAGGTAGCCATGGAAATAGTGGATGAATTGGTTGTCGTCTTCCAAAATTCTATAGATTATGGAACAGTTCCTGCAGATTGGAGGGTGGCAAATGTAACCCCACTATTTAAAAAAGGAGGGAGAGAGAAAACAGGGAGCCTAATATCAGTAGTAGGGAAAATGCTAGAGTCTATTATAAAGGATGTGATAACAGGATACTTAGAAAATATCAACAGGATTCGACAAAGTCAGCGTGGATTTATGAAAGGGAAATCGTGTTTGACAAACCTACTGGAGTTTTTTGAGGATGTAACTTGTAGAATAGATAAGGGAGAAGCAGTGGATGTGGTGTATTTGGATTTTCAGAAGGCCTTTGATAAAGTCCCACATAAGAGGTTAGTATGCAAAATTAAAGCACATGGGATTGGGGGTAATATACTAGCATGGATTGAAAATTGGTTAACAGACAGGAAACAGAGAGTAGGAATAAATGGGCCTTTTTCGGGGTGGCAGGCAGTGACTAGTGGGGTGCCGCAGGGATCAGTGCTTGGGCCCCAGCTATTCACAATATATATCAAAGATTTGGATGAGGGAACCAAATGTAATATTTCCAAGTTTGCTGACGACACGAAACTAGGTGGGGTTGTGAGGAGGATGCAAAGAGGCTTCAAGGCGATTTAGACAAGTTGAGTGAATGGGCAAATATATGGCAGATGCAGTATAACGTGGATAAATGTGAAGTTATCCACTTCGGTAGGAAAAACAGAAAGGCAGAGTATTATTTAAATGGTGATAGATTGGGAAATGTTGATGTACAGAGGGACCTGGGTGTCCTTGTACACCAGTCACTGAAAGCAAACATGCAGGTGCAGCAAGCAGTTAGGAAGGCAAATGGTGTGTTGGCCTTCATTGCAAGAGGATTTGAGTACAGGAGCAAGGATGTCTTACTACAGTTATACAGGGCCTTGGTGAGACCACACCTGGAGTAGTGTGTGCAGTTTTGGTCTCCTTACCTAAGAAAGGATATACTTGCCATAGAGGGAATGCAGCGAAAGTTAACCAGACTGATTCCAGGGATGGCAGGACTGTCATATGAGACGAGATTGAGTCGACTAGGCCTGTATTCACTAGAGTTTATAAGAATGAGAGGGGATCTCATTGAAAAGTATAAAATTCTGACAGGGCTAGACAGACTGGATGCAGGGAGGATGTTTTCCCCTGGCTGGGGGTCTAGAACGAGGGGTCACGAGGTAGGATATTTAGGACTGAGATGAGGAGAAATGTCTTCACTCAGAGGGTGGTGAACCTGTGGAATTCTCTACCACAGAAGGCTGTGGAGGCCAAGTCACTGAATATATTTAAGGAGGAGATAGATAGATTTCTAGACACAAAAGGCATCAAGGTTGTATGGGGAGAGCGGGAATGTGATGGGGAGAGAGCGGGAATATGATATTGAGAGAGGATCAGCCATGATATTGAATGGCAAGCAGGCTCGAAGGGCCGAATGGCCGACTTCTGCTCCTATTTTTCTATGTTTCTATGTCCCACTGGGATTATTGTCACATTCTTGACCGCCAAACAGCACATTGTTCCCAGTATGTATACTCCATATGGACAATCCCAAATGGGGCAATATATTTTCTCTTAAGTAAAGTATGACATACTGTACAGAGACGTCATAAAATATATACACATATTCTCAGAGACGAGACAAAGAAAGCTAAGAGGAAATCTAAAAGATGTTCAAAATTAAGAGAGGTTTTAATGAAGTAAATTGGGAAAAATTATTTCCATTCGTCTGTAACTAAAAAGCATAAATTTAAGATAATCACCAAGAATGAAAGGAGAGGTTAGGCGTTTTAAGGGTGGTTAGGACATGGAATACCCGATTACAAACAGTGATGGAAACAGAATGCATAATGGCTTTTAAAATGTAACTGGATAAATATTTGAATAAGAAAAAATTAAAAGGGAATGGAGAATGGGCAGAGGAATGGGACTAAATGGATAGCTTTTTCAGAGAGCTGCCACAGACATGATGGGATGAACGACCTCGTTCTGTGCTGTAAAATTCTGTGATTCCAAGTCAAAAAGGTACTGACTTTTTGGGGTAAATATCCTATTCCAGTTTCTTAAAATTCTCTTCTAGTGAACTTACTAGGTTTGTCTGTTTATAGTCTAAATAGACAAGATTGAAAATCTCAAACTTTCATCAATAGAACAGCTTAAGTGTGGAGAATGCACTGGGTCATGCCTTTTTTTTCTATACACCATTATGTGATGTTATATTCACCAGTACAGCCATCCATCAGCTTCCTGTTTTAAACACCATAAAAGGTCACCAAAAAAGCTCATAAAATTACCAGGGTCAGCACTTGCTAAATTTCAAGTGTGTTCCTCACACAATGTATTTAAAAACTATCTTCAAAAATATCCAATGTTGAATTTAATAAATCTGAATTTCTAATATATTTTTGTCGTGACTGTATTTTGCCATTTGGGAAATGATCCATGAGTTACCAATGAAGGTAACAAGAATTATTATTAGAATTAGAGTGCAGTAGTATAGTGGTTATGATACTGGATGAGCCACCCAAAGGTTCAAATCCCATCAAGGCAAGTTGTGAAATTAAATTTACCAGAGTAGAAAAACTGGCCATCAGATCTACCGGATTGTGGTTAAAAACCAAAATGGTTCACTAAGCTACTCAACTTTAAAGGGAAGCTAGATAATTACACGAGGGAGAAAGCAATAGAAGGATATGCTGTTAGGGTGAGGTGGGAGGAGGCTCAGGTGGAGCATAAACGCCGGCATAGACCAGTTGGGCCGAATGGCCTGTTTTGGTGCTGAAATTTCTTTGTAACTTAAAACAAAAGCAAGGAAGAGGATGCTGCCATAGACATAGTGAAGGAGGAGGTAGTGGAGACACTTGATAGTATAAAAATTTGATAGAGGTATTAGAAAGGCTGGCTGTATTAAAGTAGATAAATCACCAGGAGTGGATGGGATGCATCCTCGGATGCTGAGGGAATTGAGGGCGGAAATCGCGGAGGTATTGGCTTTAATATTCCAATCCTCCATAGATACGGGGGTCGTGCCAGAGGACTGGAGAATTGCAAATGTTACACCCTTGTTCAAAAAAGGGTATGAAGATAAACCCAGCAACTGCAGGCCAGTCAGTTTAATCTCTGTAGTGGGGAAGCTTTTAGAAACAGTAATCAGGGACAAAATTAACAGTCACTTGGATAGGTGTGGATTAATTAAGGAAAGCCAGCACGGATTTGTGAAAGGCAAATAGTGTTTAACCAACTTGATTTGAGTTTTTTGATGAGGGTAATGCGGTTGACGTGTATATGGATTTCCAAAAGGCGTTCAATAAAGTGCCACATAATAGGCTCGCCAGCAAAGTTGAAGCTCATGGAATAAAAGGGACAGTGGCAGCATGGATACGAAATTGACTACGTGATAGGAAACAGAGAGTAATGGTGAATGGTTGTTTTTCGGACTGGAGGAACGTATACAGTGGTGTTTCCCGGGGTCGGTTCTAGGACCACTGTTTTTCTTGATATATATTAATGACTTGGACGTGGGTGTACAGGGCACAATTTCAAAATTTGCAGATGACACAAAACTTGGAAGTATAGTGAACAGTGAGGAGGAGAGTGGTAGACTTCAGGAAGACAAGACCGGCTGGTGAAATGGGCAGACACGTGGCAGATGAAATTTAACACTGAAAAGTCTGCAGTGATGCATCTTGGTAGCAAGAATGAGGAGAGGCAATATAAACTAAATGGTACAATCCTAAAGGGGGTGCAAGAACAGAGAGACCTGGGGTATTTGTGCACAAATCGTTGAAGGTGGCAGGGCAGGTTGAGAAAGCAGTTAAAAAAGCATACAGGAACTTGGACTTCATGAATAGAGATATAGAGTACAAAAGTGTGAAAATTATGATGAACCTATTTAAAACACTGATTCGGCCCCAACTGGAGTACTGTGTCCAATTCTGGGCACCGCACTTTAGGAAGGATGTGAAGGCCTTCGGGAAGGTGCAGAAAAGATTTACGAGAATGATTCCAGGAATGAGAGACTTCAGTTACGTTGATAGACTGGAGAAGCTGGGGTTGTTCTCCTTGGAGCAGAGAAGATTGAGAGGAGATTTGATAGAGGTGTTCAAAATCATGAGGGGTCTAGACAGAGTAGATAGAGAGAAACTGTTCCCATTGGCAGAAGGGTCGAGAACCAGAGGACACAGATATAAGGTAATTGGCAAAAGAACCAAAGGCAGCGTAAGAAAAAACATTTTTAACGCAGCGAGTGATTAAGATCTGGGATGCACTGCCTGAAAGGGTGGTGGAGGCAGACTCGATCTTATTTTTCAAAAGGGAGTTGGATAAGTATCTGAAGGAAAAAAAATTGCAGGGCTACAGGGAAAGGGCGGGGGGAGTGGGACTAGCTGAGAGTCGGCATGGGCTTGACGGGCCGAATGGCCGCCTTCCGTGCTGTAACCATTCTGTGATTCTTTGGCCCAGAAATTGCAGTGTGAGGGTTCGTGCGAGGGTAAGCCCTTCCCGCGATGTCTCACTGCGCGTTGGCTTTTTCAGTCCCAGCTCGCTGGAACTTCATGTTCCAGCCATCAGCTGCGAGTGCATCGTGATCCCACAGTGCGGAGTTAGTTCGAGTGCACTGTGGGATCACGTGACTGAGTTACAGCCAATGGCAGCACACCAAGCTCTCATTCATAGAATTCACAGCGGCCATTGAACTGCTGTGAAAACTAGGAATACAACAAGCCCCCAAAAGAAGAGCTAAACCTCCATTAAATTAAAAAAAAAACCCCATCACATAATTAAAATAAGTGTAATTAAATAAATTAACCTTTTTAAACAAAAAAATAAATTTTTGAAAAAATTTTAAATCTTTTAAAATGTTATAAAAATAAACTTACCTGTCTTTAAAGTCGCTACTAAAGATTTACCTGTAAAAAAAAATTCTAAATACTACTTAATTATGTACTTACCTGGTTAAAAGTGTCTCCTGCGCTTCCTTTTTTCTTTTCCAGATTCTTCAATACTTACCTGCGTGCGCAAGCGATGAAGTGCACTGCGTGCGCGCAGCCTGTAGCGCGCACGCGGTGCACTGAGGACCCGCCCCCTTTTCGAAAGATCAATTGCCGGTTTTCAGTGCATGCGCAGTGCATGCTGAAAACCGGCAATTGAAGTCTGGCTGCGTGAGTGTACACTGTGCGTACTCTCGCGCAGCCGGATCAATTTCTGTTGTTTCTAGCTATTGAAGGCCCAGCACCACTCAAGGCTCTCAGACATGGGCAATAAATGCAGCCTCCCAAATCTCAAGAACAAAAAAGAAATAAAGTTAAGAAAATGGCCCAAAAATTAGTCCCGCGACGCGAGAGTACGCACTGTCCGCGTATTCTGTCTCCAATTGCCGGTTTTCTGCATGCGCTGAAAACCGGCACTTGGTTTTTGGAAAAGTGGGCGGGTCCTCGGTGCACCGCGTGCGCGCTACAGGCTGCGCGCACGCTGTGCACTTAGTGCTTTGGACGCGCAGGTAAGGACGGAAGATTTTAGAAATGAAAAAAGGAGGAGTAAGACCCACTTTTAACAAGGTAAGTAGTGAATTAAGTATTATTTTGAATTTTTTTTAACAAGTATATCTTTTTTAGAGACTTTAAAGACAGGTAAGTTTATTTTTATAACTTTTTAAAAGATTTTAAATTTTTTCAAAACTTTAATTTTTTATTTAAAATGGTTAATTTATTTAACTATACTTATTTTATTAATGTGATTGTTTTTTTTAAATTTAATTGAGGTTTAGCTGTTATTTTGGGGGTGTGTAAGATTCATAGCTTTCACAGCACGTATGTCAAACTTATGAATGGAAGATGGTGTGCTGCCATTGGCTCTAACTGAGTCACGTGATCCCACAGCTCGCACGAATTCACTACGCCGGTGGGATACGCAAGCACTGCCCAGCTGATGTCTGGAACATCAAGTTCGTGCGAGCTGGATCTGAAAAAGCCAACGCGGAGTGAGAGATCGCGGGGAAGCCTTACCCCCGCGTCAACACTCAGTCTTTAATTTCTGGGCCAATATGTATTGCTAGATATACAGTGTTCCTACAAGATGTTAGTTAATTAACAGGTTGGGCTTTTGATCTATATTACCTCTAAGAGATTGCGGGAAAAAATAATAAGATTGTACATCTGAGAATTGTGACAAGTCTTTTCTTTTAAGCTGCTGAATAATGTTACCGAGGGGCAGCATTTAAAAAGACCTGCTGCAGTTTCTTGTTCTTATGTTCTTAATTATTTCTAGAGCAAAAACAAAAGCAGTGATTTTGGACCTTTTAAATTGTGTGGTTTCATTCATCCTCCATCACCTTTCCCTGCTATGATCCACCTCTTTGGAACCTTCCCTCTTGTAGTTCCAGTCTTCCCTGTCCCACATAGTAGTCAGCAAATTACTTGCAGTGGCGTTTGCTCTTGCAGCTGCACAGTTACCTACACCCTGTCCCAACATTCCGTCCTTGCCTGCTCCCCATTCCTCATTTGCCCCTTGGTAACATTATTCAGCAGCTTAAAAAAAAGACGACTTTTCACAACCTCAGGAATTTCCATCGCGCTTTACAACCAATTAAGTACTTTAGAAATGTAGTCACTGTTGTAATGTCGGCAACGCGACAACTGATTTACGCACAAGGTCTGACGAGCAGTGCTGAGATAATGGCCAGATCATCTGTTTTAGTGATGTAGGTTGAGGGATAAATATTAGCCAGGACACCAGGGAGAACTCCCTTGCTCCTATTTGAAATTGTGTCATGGGATCTTTTACGTCCACCTGAGAGGGCAGATGGGGCCTTGGTTTAATGCCTTATCAGAAAGAGGGCACCTCAGACAGTGCAACGCTCCCTGAGTACTGCACTGGAGTGTCAGGTTGGGTTAAGTGCTCTAGTCTCTGGATTGGGACTTCAACTGACAGACTCCTGACTCCGAGGCGAGAGTGCTACCACTCAGCCAAGGCTGTGCACTGGACACTTGGCGTTACCTCGACTCCACAGTTGTGCTGTCCAACAACCTCTCTGAGATCAAGTTGTGGATGAACAAGAACTTCCTGCAGCTAAACATTGGCAGGATTGAAATCATCTTCTTTGGTTCTCAGTACTCTCTTATCCCTGATTCCACCCTTTTCTCTGGCTACTCATGCTCAGTCTGACAGTGTGCAAACCTTAGTGTTCTGCTCAATCCTGAGCTGAGCTTCAAACTCCATTACCAAAATCTTCTATTTTCACTGCCAAAATA
Organism: Squalus acanthias; assembly: GCA_030390025.1. Lineage (NCBI taxonomy): Eukaryota > Metazoa > Chordata > Chondrichthyes > Squaliformes > Squalidae > Squalus > Squalus acanthias. Next base: position 59,298,545 of record CM059444.1, read on the forward strand.
TCACTCCTATCCGTGCCTACATTACCTACCTCCGCTGAAACCCGTAGCCAGGCCTTTGTTGATACTATGCTTAATCTTTTTAATATCCTTCTAGCTGGCCTGCCAAACTCTACCCTACACAATCTCCAAGTCATCCACATCCGTTCCTGTGAAAATTTTATGCACACTTAGCTTGACAGCAGAATTATAACCCATTTTTCTGTGGGTCAATGATTCAGATATTGGAATAAATAATGTAAACGCTGGAAGCTGGCACATGAAAGCCGTCCCCATGATCAGAGCTAAACAAGTGGTAATATAAAAACAGTTTTATAATTCACATTGATGTCAGCCTTTGCGTAAGTCGACATTGATGTCCCTATTTAAGATGCTAAATAAGCGAATCCAGCGTCAATCGAGGAATGCATCACCCTTTTCCATGAGTTGGCTTTGTTGCGTTGAGTGGTGTGAGTTGCATTTGCGAGAAGAAACCCTAAGCATGCTTGATCAGCAGTCGGTACATAAAATTTCTGTAATGAGTTGTTGCAAGTCATGCTTGATCTTGGGTTTCACACCTGGCTAGACATATAGTAATAGTGCATCCTGTTTGGGACAGGAAATAAGTGCCTTTGAAGCAAATCTATGCTGTCTCCCTACACTTTTTGCAAATCATCACCCTTGAGGCCCAATTGGTTCTAGGCCTGGGTACTTAGTTGGTGTGTAATGTGCTGAAATCCATCAGATTGTGCAACCTCAAGATTCTGGCCATATCTGGATTTGACCGGTAATTTTAATAGGCGTAGCCATTTCTTCCTCCTCCTTCTGCGGAAGAGAGAATTTCCTGGATTGCACAGGAATCTTAACTATTGAGACTTCATTTGCTAAAGACAAATTTTAGGGTGGAATTAGATGCTGGTGTTCAGTATGCTATAAGTTCACATTGCCTCATTCTTTGAGGTGGAGGTACCAGTGCGAGACAAGCAAACAGACTAATTGAATTAAAGTCTCTTTTCTCTCTGCCTTTTTAAGTGTACAATGCAAAATAAGTTTGGTCACTGCCAATCCTATTGGGCGCAAGCCCACAGCACAAAATTGTCGTAATTCGCACAAATATTGAAAGGCCATAAAGTCAGCTGGTGTAGAATGTGCAAGTGTCATATGGATGCAGCATAAGGTCGTTACTGGGGAAGAACCGAGGGAATTTTACTCTACATCTATCTGAACTGGGACAGCTAGATAATACAGGCTGTTGAATGTGTAGTCAATTCAGGGCCTGTTGCCTTGACCACAAATATTAATAGAAAATAATTTTTAAAAAGGAATTTTACATTTAAATTGGATCTTATAATATTTTTGCAGTGATGTAACAAAGAAACGCACAGAAATTGAAAATGTAATTGAATAACTATTTTCCATATTCAACAAAAACTTGTATTTATATAGCGCCTTTAACATAGTAAAACATCCGAAGGCGCTTCACAGGAGTACTAAAAGACAAAAAGTTGGACACCGAGCCACATAAGGAGAAATTAGAGCAGGTGACCTAAAGCTTGGTCAAAGAGGTAGGTTTTAAGAAGCATCTGAAAGGAGGAGAGAGAGGTAGAGAGGTTTAGGCAGGGAATTCCAGAGCTTAGGGCCTAGGCAACAGATGGCATGGATGAGCTGAGGCAAGGGCGGAGACAGGCGATGTTACGGAGGTGGAAATAGGCGGTCTTAGTTATGCTGCGGATATGCGGTCGGAAGCTCATTTCAGGGTCAAATATGACGCCAAGGTTGCGAACAGTGTAGTTCAGCCTCACACAGATGTTCGGGAGAGGGATGGAGTCAGTGGCTAGGGAACGGAGTTTGTGGCAGGGACTGAAAACAATGGCTTCAGTCTTTCCAATATTTAATTGGAGAAAATTTCTGCTCATCCAGAACTGGATGTTGGACAAGCAGTCTAACAATTTTGCTAACCTTTCATTTTACTGTGGGAAATTTTAATACGTGGAAAATATATTTTAAATTTCTGTTCCCTCTTCAATTTTATTTGAGAGGTCGCACAACACCAGGTTATAGTCCAACAGTTTTATTTTAACTCACAAGCTTTCGGAGTTACAACTCCTTCGTCAGGGCGAAGGAGTTGTAACTCCGAAAGCTTGTGAGTTAAAATAAAACTGTTGGACTATAACCTGGTGTTGTGCGACCTCTCAATTTTGTCCACCCCAGTCCAACACCGGCATCTCCGCATCAAGACAATTTTATTTGGAGGAAACCTTGCAGTTATCTTTCAGTAATGACTCTGAACATCTCTCATCTGTAGTTATGCCACTGTAGACGGGCTTGTACTTGTACTTGTGCTGTACTTTGAAAGTTGGAACGAGCGAAAGGCTGCTTGGGAGAGCCATTGCATTTCATACACCACAACAATCCACGAGGGGATGCCATTCAAAACCATAGCTGATTGGAAATTCAAGGCAGGGAGAGCCCATGAATAATTTTCTGGGGCTGCTGTTAATAAGCATGCTGTTTGAGGGTCCTTTGATGGCTCAGTGAGTTTCAGAGGACTGCTGAGCTAAACAGACCAAGAAAGATCCAGATTTGATTATTAGTATGTACTGAGTTATCCAAGTGCTACGATTAGCCTCAGCACCCTTGAGTTAGGGAGAGGAAAATTAGCCCGGATTCTTGCTCGATCAGTACGCAGTGACTCTTGCTGGCTGTAGTGAATCAATGAGTAGAGCCGACATGTTCCAATGTTTGTTATTAATTCCATCCCCCTACATTTGAATTGTGCAAAGTTCTTGTGAAAGTCAAGTATGTGAGAGGACTTCACGCCCAGGAGGAACCAAGAAGGAGATCAGAAAACCATTGGTTATAGAATATAGAAGATGCAATGGATTGAAGGAATGGATTATCCAATTTAATAAATAGTTTCTTCATAAGATAACCATAGTTTCTTGCATTACAACAAAAACAATAACTTGCATTTATATATCACCTTTAACTTATTAAAATGTCCCAAGGCACTTCACAAGAATGTTATCAAACAAGATTTGACACCGAGCCACACAAGGGGATAATAAGGCAGATGACACAACACTGACCACACTTCAAAAGCACTTAATTTGCTGTAAAGCACTTTAGGAGGTCGTGAAAGGTGCTATATAAATGCAAGGTATTTCTTTCTTTTAGTCATCTTTGACAAGTGGAGTTATCCAACAACAGAGTCACAGTGACCTTCAAAAACAATTCATTACTTGGGTATGGAACAGAAGTGGAATCAGCTAGGCTGTGCCTTGAGATAACTTGTTGATTTTCTGCAACATAGAAACATAGAAAAATAGGAGCAGGAGTAGGCCATTCAGCCCTTCGAGCCTGCTCTGCCATTCAATATGATCATGGCTGATCCTCTATCTCAATACCATATTCCTGCTCTCTCCCCATACCCCTTGATGCCTTTTGTGTCTAGAAATCTATCTATCTCCTTCTTAAATATATTCAGTGACTTGGCCTCCACAGTCTTCTGTGGTAGAGAATTCCACAGGTTCACCACCCTCTGAGTGAAGAAATTTCTCCTCATCTCAGTCCTAAATGTCCTACCTCGTGACCCCTCGTTCTAGACCCCCCAGCCAGGGGAAACCTCCTCCCTGCATCCAGTCTGTCTAGCCCTGTCAGAATTTTATACGTTTCAATGAGATCCCCTCTCATTCTTATAAACTCTAGTGAATACAGGCCGAGTTGACCCAATCTCTCATACGACAGTCCTGCCATCCCAGGAATCAGACTGGTGAAGCTTCGCTGCACTCCCTCTATAGCAAGTATATCCTTTCTTAGGTAAGGAGACCAAAACTGCACACACTGCTCCAGATGTGGTCTCACCAGGCCCTGTATAACTGTAGTAAGACATCCTTGCTACTGTACTCAAAGCCTCTTGCAATGAAGGCCAACACACCATTTGCCTTCCTAACTGCTTGCTGCACCTGCATGTTTGCTTTCAGTGACTGATGTACAAGGACAGCCAGGTCCCTCTGTACATCAACATTTCCCAATCTATCACCACTTAAATAATACTCTGCCTTTCTGTTTTTCCAACCGAAGTAGATAACTTCACATTTATCCACGTTATACTGCATCTGCCATGTTTTGCCCACTCACTCAACTTGTCTAAATCGCCTTGAAACCTACTTGCATCCTTCTCACAACTCACAATCCCACCTAGTTTCGTGTTGTCAGCAAACTTGGAAATATTACATTTGGTTCCCTCATCCAAGTGCGGTACCCCACTGGTCACCGCCTGCCAACCCGAAAAAGACCCATTTCTTCCTACTCTCTGTTTCCTGTCTGTTAACCAATTTTCAATCCATGCCAGTATATTACCCCCAATCCCATGTGCTTTAATTTTGCACACTAACCTCTTATAGGGACTTTATCAAAGGCCTTTTGAAAATCCAAATACACCACATCCACTGGTTCTCCCTTATCTATTCTACCAGTTACATCCTCAAAAAACTCCAGTAGGTTTGTCAAACATGATTTCCCTTTCATAAATCCATGTTGACTTTGTCTAATCCTGTTGATATTTTCTAAGTGTCCTATTATCACTTCCTTTATAATAGACTCTAGCATTTTCCTTATTACTGATGCTAGGCTAACCAGTCTGTAGTTCCCTGTTTTCTCTCTCCCTCCTTTTTTAAATAGTGGGGTTACATTTGCCACCCTCCAATCTGCAGGAACTGTTCCATAATCTATAGAATTTTGGAAGATGACAACCAATTCATCCACTATTTCCATGGCTACCTCTTTTAGTACTCTGGGATGCAGATTATCAGGCCCTGGGGATTTATTGGCTTTCAGTCCCATTAATTTCTCCAGCACTATTGTTTTACTAATACTAATTTCCTTTAATTCCTCCTTCTCACTAGACCCTTGGTTCCCTAGCATTTCTGGGAAGTTATTTGTGTCCTCTTCCGTGAAGACAGAACCAAAGTATTTGTTTAATTGCTCTGCCATTTCCTTGTTCCCCATTATAAATTCTCCCGTTTCTGACTGTAAGGGACCTACATTTGTCTTCACTACTCTTTTTTTCTTTTTACATACTTGTAGAAGCTTTTACAGTCCGCTTTTATGTTCCTTGCAAGTTTACTCTCATACTCTATTTTTCCCCTCTTAATCAATCTCTTGGTCCTTTTGGTTGAACTCTAAACTGCTCCCAATCCTCAGGCTTGCTACTTTTTCTGGCAACTTTATATGACTCCTCTTTGGGTCTAATACTATTCTTAATTTCTTTTGTTAGCCATGGTTGGGCCGCTTTTCCTTTTGTGTTTTTGCACCAGAAAGGAACGTATAACTGTTACAATTCATGCATTCGTTCCTTAAATGTTAGCCATTGCCTATCCATACCTTTTAATGAAGCTCCCCAATCTATCATTGCCAACTCGCTCCTCATACCTTCGTGGTTTCCTTTGTTTAGATTTAGGACCCTAGTTTCGGATTGGACTTCTTCACTTTCCATCTTAATGAAGAATTCTCTCATGTTATGGTCACTCTTCCCTAAAGGACCCCGCACAACAAGATTATTAATTAACCCCTTCTCATTGCACAATACTCAATCTGGGGTAGCCTGTTCCCTAGTTGACTCCTCAACGTTCTGGTCTAAAAAACCATCTCCTACACACTCCAGGAATTCATCCTCCCCAGTATTATTGCTAATTTGGTTTGGCCAGTCTATATGTAGATTAAAGTCACCCATGATTACTGTAGTACCCTTGTTACATGCATCTCTAATTTCCTGTTTGATGCCATCCCCTACATTACCACGACTGTTTGGAGGCCTATAGACAACTCCCACCAATGTTTTCTGCCGCTTGGTGCTTCTTAGCTCCACCCAGACTGATTCTACATCTTGATTTTCTGAGCCAATATCCTTTCTCACTATTGCTCTGATTTCATCCTTTACTAACAAGAGGTCCTCTACGTTCTTTCAGTTTTCTGACACCCACAGCAATATATAGGATTCGGGTGGAAGAAACCACAGTTACCATTGGCTAAGAAAATCCTGCTTCTCTGACATTCTAGTCTTAACATCAATTACCCCCATCAAATTACACCCGGCAGGCCAGATATGGTGGAGCAATTTGTAAAATTCTTAGTTGATAGCATGGCTTCTCAGGTGACCAGCTTGACCAGAGGTTTGTAACTTGTCTGTTGAAATCACTCAAAATTGGAAAAGCCTCATACTTTAAGGTTCACACACTGCCAAATCAAAGATGTTCACCTGCTGTGACGTGACATTCCAATTATCTCCGTGTCGAGCCGCTGTGTGGCTTACTACTTGTTGGCAGAAAGTCGATGCCAATCACTGTACAAAGTCCAAATTCAAGAAAAGTACCTAAAAGGTTGAGGCATTTGTTCATCGTATAACTGCTGTTTAGGTTTTAGATTTGATTCTGAAACAGCCGATGTCCCTATGTGACTAACCTTCTTTCAAAACTATTTGCCGTCTCTGTTTCAGTAAGAGGCTTAGTTTTTGGTCGATGCACCGTATTTTGTTTTGCATCAGATAAATCGCTTAGTAGACGGCACCTGTCATTTTTACTGAAGTTTTGAGTTTTTCATATCTCAGGCTATGATGACAGTGAAGTTTTACCTGCCACCTCGTGTCTCTTCCATTTAAAGGTATTGCTGTATTTTTGTATAGAATTACATCGAATGTATAGCACAGAAACTCCACACGAGGCTCCTCCTATGTCTAACCCTATCAGCATAACCTTCTACTCCTTTCTCCCTCGTGTTTATCTAGCATCCAATGTTTCCTTTAAGCTGCGTGGCCGTGCAGCGCTCCAGGGGTCTCGCACAGCCGGCTTGCCGGCTTTTAAATAGAAAAACCGCGCGTATGCAGTATTTTGAATAGGTCGCGCAGCCCATTAAAGGGGCCATGCGGCCCCACCAAAAAATTACAGGGGACATTGCTAGCATCCCCTTAAATGCCTCGCATATTTACTGTACAGTGCTTTAGCTTGTACCTGGAAAAAAGTAGGAAAACTCAGAAAAACAAACAACTGTTGCCTGTGGGAACAAAATCTGAATTAAGCCCATCACCAAGCAGAGAACAGCTACTTGCACGATAGAATTTATTTTCTATTATTCCCTAGCCCTACGGTAGTCAATTGTGAAGAATAAAAGCCATTCCACTTATGCTGTGACTGCTGGTAGACTAGCATAAAGTTTTCTCCTGTTACTTGTAAGCCTGCTGCTTGTAACAGCTTACCTGTGTTCAAGTATTTTGGCTCCTTGATGCTGCCAGCAGATGTGAGCTTGCGCTCGCTCTAACGTTCTCTCCATTTTCTCTCTCGGCGAACGCTATCTGTGTGTGCTCGCTCTCAATTGTGCGTTCTTGAGCGATTGATCTCTTTCTCTCCCGTATGCACGCTATTTCTGCCGCAAGCTCTTGTGTTTATATTTTTTGTGTTACATTGTCATGGGAGCCTTTGCTGCCAGAGAAATGGGGTTATAGTTCAGATCAAGGCCTTACAAACAATGGAGCAGGGAATATAATTTAACTAAAGTGGCATCTTAAGGTAGACAATGGAAAATCTTCATTACATATCAAGGTTAATTTTTTTCTGAAGAATGGGTAAACTCAAATCTATGGTTGATGATCTAGCAGTACTTCAATGAACTCGTCATCTGGGAATGAAGATATGCTTCACATGCCATGAGCAGGTGGACAATCCCTTTGTAAATGAGAGTAATATGCCCTACTGTTAGTGATAATGTATGTGCTATAAATAAATTGGCTAATTTAATTCTCCGCACCCACCCACCCAGCATACACTTTTCTGCCCACTATGCAGTTTCCTGCGTCATCCACCTTTGCGACTTTGAGTGAGGCTGCCAACTGAGAGGAATTTGTGCTGAACTTGCGGGGCAATGTGCTTTTGGATTCAAGTCCACTGGAAACTGGACAGAGACTGTCAGCAAACTCATTTCATTTTAGACCCTATAAAGAAGATTCTTTCATCCCACCAGTCCGAGTTGGATTGGAGTCCCCCCCATCCTGGAAGTAGAAAGGACAAGTGACTTAACCCACTGTAACTCAATTACTCCCAAAATATTGAATCCTTCACATCAAAAATATTGAAAGTAATATTTGTGAGGTATATTTTTTCCTTTTTGCTACTACCTTCATATGAAACTTAAAATGAGCCTTTCAATGACCTTGACCAGCTCTGAAATTTATTTCTAATGCAAAAGCAAAACACTGCGGATGCTGGAAATTGGAAATAAAAACAGAAAATGCTGGAAATACTCAGCAGGCCAGGCAGCATCTGTGGAGAGAGAAACAGAGTTAACGTTTCAGGTCGATGACCCTTCGTCAGGCCTGACCCATTAATGATGCTTTTAAATAATAACCCTCACTATTGTAAAAACGAAGGAAGGGGGTGGACGAGAGTAGCTGAACAAAGGAAATAAATCTTAATGTTAGGTGCTGTTAATGTTAACCGAAGCAGCTTCGTTTGTATTTTGCATTTTTTTCCTTGCGTTTTTGCCTCTATTCTAGTTTAATGAAAAGAAATGTTTTAACCCTGGGACTGTTGCAATTAAAGTGTATGCTTGCAAGTTACATTTTTGTTGATTCCTATTATGTTTTTTCATTCCCTTACAGTTTGTGCAGAAGCATTCAACCCAGATGATGACGACGAAGATACAGAACCCAGGGTAAGAACTTCAGTTGGGACAGCTTAGATATGGAATCTGTAAATCGCAATAACTTTAAACTCCGTTAATAATTTTTTTCCACTCGGTTCCTCATCTGCACTGTGGCATTTGCAGAAAAGGGAGTGAAATTTAAATGAAAGAATCATGCTTGGGTAGTCCCTGGTACCCTTCTACTGGTGTGGTCTGGGTCTAGGCCATGTCCTCTTGGCTGCAGGCCAGATAGATAAAGAAATGTGCAAGAGGAGCAAACTTGCTCAAACACCCCCGCTAAACAATAAAGCAAGAATCGGTTTGCTTAGCAACCAAAAAATGTTTTCAGAGTCTTATGACTTTGCATGTAATCTTGATTTGCTACATTAGAAACGGTAGAGGATTGCTGCTTTAAAAAAACGCTTTTGAATGGGAAATTGATGCATCACTGTTGCGATTAAGAGGAGATTCTTTGAGTTCAAAATTTTGACAGGCTCAGTATGTCCTGGCAGAATCACCGAAATTGCTAGCATGTAATTTTAATGAGCCAGGACAATAGCATGCGGGTTTTTAATGAACTACTCTAGTCAAGTCATTCTCTAAGTGCGGTAGGTGTGATTGATTTTTTTTTGCTGGGGGTGAGTCGGGCAGACACAGTACTAAAGCAATTTTGAAACTATTAATTAATGCAGCATAATTTTTATATAATATTTTGACACATTACAATATAGGTTTCATTACAGAAATTGAGCTGTTGACCTATTTGAGATTTCTAAATGCATCATTTAATCATTTTGGAAGCCTAAAATACCCCAAGTGCAAGAAGTTTAAAAACATATTGAAGAATTGGCAGGAAAATATCTAGCAGGGCTTTAATTTTACTATTGTGTTTTCTGTTTTACTTTCATATTTTCTGTTCAGTACTAAATGTTGTATCTATGTTGGAAAAATGTCATCTGAGCCTTTGTGTGTTCTGTATGTTTTGTTTATTAAAGCATTGATTGAGTGTAAATTGGGCACTAGAGATTAATGTTTCCAGTTAGCTCCCACCCATTGTTTTAGTCTAAAGAATTATTGTTGCTTTAGGGATAAAGGGATTGGGAATGTAATTGATTAGTGGAAACACTGGTGAGCCAATGCCAATTAGCTGTTTTGCCGAGCAGACTTCCTGCAATGATTGTGCAGCTCCACTCCTTCTGCCTCTTCTGTGAAAGCTTCTGTCTTGTTCTTGTGAAATTGATTTTCTACCAACGAGTTGGACGCAGGAGATGTATGTGATATCACACAGGGTCAGGTCAGCACTGAGCTGTGTGAATTATTGTTAGCTAAGCTTAAATTTAAAGGGTTGTTTACAGTCTCATCCCTAAACTCATAAGGACTGTCAAAGAAGTCTTTTGTAGAGACACTCTGGCCGCGATTTTACCGGCGCTCATAGGGCGGGTTTGGAGGCGGGTCGGGAGTTAAAATCCAAATGATTGATGGCGGGTTGCGAACCTGCTGCCGTCCTGCCTCCACGCAACTTTACAAAGTGTCGGGTCTGCGAGTCCCGATCAGACCCGACACCAAACGGCGGGAGAGGCACTTAAGGCAGTTAACAGCTTGCTAACTGCCTAGATAATTCCATTTTTACAGGCTCTTCCCATTTTACTACATTTTCAGCGTGTTGACCGTTGTGCGACAAACACGCCAGCTGTTTGTGTCGGGTTCAGCAACTCGCTGAATTGTTGACAGCTGCTCCTGCAGCATAAAAGCTGACCTGTAACATGGCTGACTGTCAGATGGCAGAACTTTTTGTTTTGAGGTTTTGTTACACATTTTGCAGATCTATTGAGCTTGTAAGTGTTTAAGCTGAGATCTATATGTACTGTGACCTCCTTGGAAAGCCCTCTGCCCAATTGACTGAGCGCTTATAACATCTATTTGTCAACTGAGATATATACCAGCGGAATGGGAACCATTTATACCCTCTCATCCTGGTCCTCCGAATCAGAGGAAGAGCAGCCGTGGCAATAGCAGCACCAACAACAGGAGCGCCAACCTTCTCCTCAGCCACCTGATGCTGCAGAGGGCGTCAGCGCAGGGCAGCAGGCTGCCACAGGAGATACCCCCAACATAGGGTTTACAGGCTGAGGAGGAGCTTCCTTGCCATGAGTGAGCAGCAGTGCCAAAGGAGGCCGAGACATCTGCGAGAGATAGTCGCTGACATCTGCACAATGCTGCACCAACACCTGGAGCCCAGAGGAGCAGATGGACGCTCCTTACCAGTGGCTGTCAAAGTCACCACCGCACTCAACTTCTTTGCTTCGGGGTCCTTCCAGGGATCAGCAGTAGACATCAGCGGCATCTCCCAGTCGGCCGCACACACTTGCGTCACGCAGGTTACCGATGCCCTCTTTGCAAAGTCGCACAATTACATCCACTTCTCCACGGATGAAGCAAGTGTAACTGCTCGTGCAGTTGGCTTTGCAAATATGGCAGGCTTCCCAAGGGTGCAGGGCGTTGTAGACTGCACACATGTGGCCATTAGAGCACCCCATCACAACCCAGCTGTATTTGTCAACCGCAAGGGCTTCCACTCCCTTAACGTCCAGCTGCTGTGTAACTACAGGAAGAACATTATGCATGTTGGCGCCAAGTTCCCTGGCCGTTGCCATGAGTCATTCATCCTGCAGCAGTCTACTGTGCCTCAGCTCTTCAATCCGCCAACCCAACTTTCCGGATGGCTACTTGGAGACAAGGGCTACCCCATGAAAAAGTGGCTAATGACACCGATGAGGAGGCCATCAAACGAAGCTGAGGAGCGGTACAATGTGAGCCACATTTCCACCAGAAGCATCATAGAGCAAACCATCGGCTTGCTCAAAATGCGATTCAGATGCCTCGACAGATCTGGTGGAGCTCTACAGTACGCACCAGCCAGGGTCTCCAGAATCATCGTGGTCTGCTGTGCCCTGCACAACATCGCACAGCAGCGTGGCTTAGCACTGCCTGAGGAACAAGTGGCTCAGCACACAGCCTCCTCGGAAGAGGAGGTGGAGGAGGAGGCGGCAGCAGTTGAGGGACACCTTGCGGAAGCGGATGTGCCAATTCCACCAGCACGCGACCACATTGCTGGCCGTGAGGCAAGGGATACACTAATCAATACCAGATTTGCATAACTTTTCCATGTGCCAGCCACACGTGGTTGATGCGTAATGAATGTCTGGCCGACCTTAACACACCATACAGCATCTGTACAATAAACTGTGGTTTCCTATCACTCTCACCACCATCATTACAGATGAAATGCGCCCTGACCCCGCGCTGTGCAACTTCCATTTCTGAGCTCACATTGGCCAACCTTTGAATCTTTGTCATCGCATTTCTTTAATACATTTAAAATCACGATGACAAATGTTACTTTGTATGAGATCAAAACACCCAAGTGACTACCTTTGTGACTATTTGTGTGTTAACTTTCTCTTACGCATGCTTCTATGTGGTGCTTCCCCTGTGGCTTCAGCAGATGTAGAGGCACCTTGCTCACTTCTATGCTGTGCCTGCTTAGACGCCTTTGGCAGGCGTCCTCTGGGTTTGGGAGCCTGGGAGGGCTCGGCAACAGTCTGCTCCTCCTGCAGCTGTGCAGGGGCTGAGACGGCCATCTCAGTTGGCTGAGGAATTTGGGGCTCTGACCAAGGGCTCCGCAGTGGCATGGGAGTGTGAGCGCTTGGAGAGGAGCCCACACTTCCTTGTTGTGGACCACCAACATCTCTGTCATGGGTCACCCGCACTTCACTGCTAGCAAGTGGCCGGAGAGCATCTTGCTGCACATCAGTGGGGACATGAGGACCTGTCTCTGTACTGACCGTCCTTGTAACGGGGACGTCCATGTACCTCTGGTTCCTCTCCTCAATAGATGCCCATTTATCCTCCACAGCAGACCATCTATTTAGAAGAGTCACCATGTTCATTTGAGTCTGGCGATTTATGTCCTCCATGGAGGTTGCCATCCTTTCCATGGCGGGACCTACATTCGCCATTGCGTGCACCACGGCATTGCTCATGTTTGAAATGGACTCCTCCGTTCTCTGCACACTCGCAGTTACCGTGAATGCAAACCCTGTCAGAGACTCCTGCACTTGTTCCTGAAGTTCCGGCACCGCTCTCTTTCTGGATGGCCCCAGAGGCGCAACGTCTACATTCAGCTGAGGAGAGCTAGTCCTGTGGCCTCTGACGAGGGGTCTCCACTGCTGTCGCTGTCTCCACCATCTGCTGATGCTCACTTGTGAGCTGTGATACACCAAGTGACAACACTATGGCCCAGAAATTGATCTCGCTCTGTTCCCGCGGGGGTAAGCCTTCCCCGCGATGTCTCACCTCGCTTGTGCTTTTTCAGATCCAGCTCGCACGAACTTGATGTTCCAGACATCAGCTGTGCTGGGCTTGCGTATCCCACCGGCATAGTGAATTCGTGCGAGCTGTGGGATCACGTGACTCAGTTAGAGCCAATGGCAGCACACCATCTTCCATTCATAAGTTTCACAGACCTGCTGTGAAATCTATGAATCTTACACCCCCCCCCCCCCAAAATAACAGCTAAACCTCAATTAAATTAAAAAAAACCATCACATTAATAAAATAAGTATAGTTAATTAAATTAACCATTTTAAATAAAAAATTAAATTTTTGAAAAAATTTAAAATCTTTTAAAAAGTTATAAAAATAAACTTACCTGTCTTTAAAGTCTCTAAAAAAGATATACCTGTAAAAAAAAAAATTCAAAAAAATACTTAATTCACTACTTACCTTCTAAAAAGCGGGTCTTACTCCTTTTTACATTTCCAAAATCTTCCCTACTTACCTGCGCGTCCAAAGCATGAAGTGCACAGCGTGCGCGCAGCCTGTAGCGCGCACGCGATGCACCCAGGACCCGCCCCCTTTTCAGAAGAGCAATTGCCGGTTTTCAGCGCATGCGCAGGGCATGCAGAAAACCGGCAATTGGAGTGGGAATACGCGAGAGTACACAGTGCGTTCTCTCGCGTCCCGGGATCAATTTTCGGCCCTATATGTCGCGAATGACCCACCGAGGTGTGTGTATCTGCGCTGATTTCTGGTGACACTGCTCCCTCAGAGGCTGCAGGTTCCTCTGAGGAGTCGTCCGGCTCTTCCTCCTGGACAGTGAGGGGGGGTGCTCGCGATGGTCCTGTGGGCGAGTAAAGGCATGAGTTAGACATGTGATATTTAGGTAGCAGACACATCCTATTGTGCAGATGATCAGAAGTCAATCTCTATGAACATCAGATGCCATCTCAGTGACTCATGAAATCTAAATGAGGGTTGCAAATCTATTGTGTCACCAGCTTGCTCTACTGCGCCCGTCTCTCCGTCCTCCAGTTCCAGCTCCTTTGCACCTCTGACGATGTCGAGAGCAGCCTCCTCAGCGTTTGTTAAATGCACCATCGAAGGTGGGCCTCCTCCTGACCTGTCCCCCTCCCTCTTATTTGTGGGCTCTCTTTTCCTGCAATGAGGGACACAAGTGGAGTTTCAGCGAGATTGATGGAGTGAGTGTAAAGACTCCATAACATGGATGCTAAGAGGGAAACAAAGATTGAGTGAGGTGCCAATACCAAGGTGCCTCCCTGTGCGTTGTTAGTTGTTGTCATTGCATAACCGTGAGAGCGAGTGTGAGGGGTGCATAGTAGGAAGGTGAAGTGATTCTGTACATAGAGAGAGGGATAGTTAAGGGTAAGTCGGGATGTGGAGGAGTAGGTTGACAATGCGGAGTGCTGGTGATGAGAAGAGTTGGGAAGCAGATTGAAGGTGAGTGTGATGTTATACTCACTTTTGCTGTGCATAGCAGATCATTGAACCTTTTTCGGCACTGCAACCAGGTGCGTGAACACAACAACCTAGCACTTACCTCCTCAGCAATTTGCAGCCAGGCTGCCTTTGTGTGCTGAGGAAGCTTCCTCCGGCCATTGGGAGGGAACAGAACCTCCCTGCCCCCTCTTACTCCCTCCACAAGAGCATGGAGGGAGTCGTCATCAAATCGAGGAGCAGCCTTTGCTCTTGCAACAGTTATCTTCCAAAGACCAGTTATCAGGACCACCAGAAAGGAAATGAAATGCAAAGGCTAACATGGGCCCTTTAAAAGCACCTGAATGGAAGAAGTCAGCAGAGGTGAGCAGCACACCCACACCCACTGATTGGGCCGGGTAGCGCGCATGGCGGGCTTAATAAGCCCAGTTAAATTAAAATCGTTATTTCGGAGCAGCTGAAACTGGCAGCGGGACCGGAACCCAATGACCAGCCAACCCGATTCCAACCCAACTCTACTGGGAAAATCGCGGCTTCTGACTTCAATCGCAGTTCAGCTAGCACCAAGTGCAGAAAAAATATAAAATCTCAATAGCAAGTTAACGTTTAGACTTGTTTAACAAAAGTTTGGTCAGATAACCTTTTACCCATGCGTGCTCACATGTAAAAATTCAGAAACCTAAAGTCTAAGTACTATATTGCCTCTGGTTTACTGTACAACTAAACTAGCAGCTTGGGCATTCTAATATAATTTATACTTTCTAGTGCCTTTCACATAGCAAAAGGTGCTTTACAGGACGGAAAGAGAAAAGTGGATTGTGCAGTGAAGTGACTGCCATCAAAAATATCTGAATATAAAATGGAATTTGAGGACTATTTAGTACTCCATAAAGGAGAACAGTGATAAATATCATTGAGAACACACTGGGGGAAATATTTGGTTGGTTAGCGCCTCCAGGGGGCACTAGCAACTTAGCGCCTGAGCGCGCCGATTTTAGCACCGCTCGCAAAATTGACCTGTCGTTTTGCGGTGGCACTAAACACTACCGCCACGATCTCCTGTGCCCACAGATCGTGACGTCATGCAAGCGTGTAGCGCCCCGGACCGGAAATTGATTCTCGCACCCCTGCCTTAGCGCCTGCCGCTAGGAACGCAGGTAGAGGGGGACGTTTTGAAGTCGGGAAGATCCTGGGAGAGCGCTATTTAATGGCGTGTGCTTCCTGCTTTTTCTTGTCGGCAAAGTTTTTGGCATACGCAGGTTGAGAGGGAGAGAGATGTCTGGAGAGATTTAACGCTGTCCTAAGGAGTTTTGGTCCTGAGCATCACTTTTCAGGTTCCTATTTATCTGAGCTTCATATTTACCACGTTTAGAAGATTTTAAATGGGGGCTGCACTAACTCGGGGTGTCGTCCTTCACCTTCAGGGGAGAGCGAGAGAGAGACAGAGAGCGAGAGAGAGACCTCTGCACAGGAGATCTTACCCTCCCAGGGTATTCAGGGATCAATTCTCCTATCGTCATTTGTCTGAGGAGCAGTGTTTCAGAAAGCTGCGCTTCAGCAAGGAGGTGGTCACTGAGCTCTGCCACCTCCTACAACCAGATCTGCAGCCTCAGCCCAGGACGTCTCTGTCGGTGGCAGTGAAGGTGACGCTGAATTTCAATGCCAGCGGCTCCTTCCAGGCTTCAACTGGGGACATAGCAAATATCTCCCAGTTCGCTGTCCATTGGTGCATCCGGGAGGTCACAAATGCTCTGTACAAAAGGTGAAGGCAGTACATCTCTTTTCCCATGACCCGGGACAAACAGCGTGAACGCGCATGTGGCTTCGCTAGGATAGTAGGCTCCCCCATGGTTCAGGGCGCCACTGACTGCGTGGCATTGCGGGCATCTCATGAAAATGCAGAGGTGTTCCGAAACCGCAAGGGCTTCCACTCTCTGAATGTCCAGTTGGTGTGCGACCACAGACAGCACATCCTCGCCGTCAATGCCCGCTATCCTGGCAGCAGCCACGATGCTTTCATCCTGTGCCAGACTGGTGTCCCAGACCTCTTCCAACCACCGCGTCAACCTCATGGCTGGCTCCTCGGGGACAAGGGTTATCCACTCTGCACCTGGCTGATGACACCGCTCCATAACCCCAATACTCCTACTGAGCTCAAATACAATGAGAGCCATAGCGCCACCAGGAACCTCATAGAGCAGATGATCGGCGTCTTGAAACAACAGTTCCGGTGTCTTGACCACTCTGGAGGAACCCTGCAGTACTCTCCTGAGTGAGTCTCGCTTTTCATTGTTGTGTGCTACATGCTTCACAACCTCGCAATTATGAGGACCCAGCCATTGCCACCAGGGATTGGTGCACTACCTCGGGAGGAGGGAGAGGAGGAGTCTGAGGAGGATCAGCAGCACCAACGTGGGAGGGAGGTGCACAATGTTGCCTCTGCAAGGGCCATCCGTGAGCGCCTGATAAGACACCGCTTCTAATGAATGACAGAGAAGATGGCTTCTTGAATGAAGAAGCACATCATCGCAAGCATCCCTATTGCCGGGCAAAGCTCCAATGAGTCAAATCAGCAAAGTTGTAAAGTTCCAATAACATTTTTTAATTTATATTACAAACTGTGTCTTAGTTTATGAATTGTTGTGTTTGTTTCTAACAAAACTTGTTCTTACCACATCGAGATAAGCGTCAAAACAGTAAACAAATATATTAAGATGAACATCAAACTTTCCCACAAACATTCACCCCATTTATTACATTTTTACTTTTTGGCCTTCGAGGGTGATCACCATCCCCTGCGCACTTCCCCCCCCTTCCCACCCTACTGCTCCTCCGTAATGTGGCTGCAGCAAGGCTGGTGGAAGGCTGCTGAATGTTGGATCCAGAGACTGCAGATGGCCTTGAAGGATGCCCTCGATCAGCTTCGGGCCTGGAGGGCCCGGCTGCAGACTGCACCAACTCTGCATGGGCGGCAGCAGTCTGGGCTGGCTGTGTTACAGGCCGTGGCAAGTGCAATGGGGAAGTGGCAGTGGTGGGAGCAGGAATGCCGTTATCCTGAGATAGGACAGCACCTTCCTGCTCGACTGAGACACTGCCACTCCCACGGGGCAGTACCTCAGCATCCGGAGGAATCTGCTCGAGCACAGATTGATGGCCTGCTGCGGTACCGTGAGATCCCCGGTGGACTGTGGGTGACCCAGCGAGGATGGCAGCAGTCAGCACTTGCGTGACATCAATCTGAGACTGCATGACAGCAGTCTGAGACTGGATGGCACCAGCCAATGACTCGATTGCAGCACTAAGCCGTTGCATTTCATCGGCCTGTGCTGCAACAGATCCTGCCACCTCGTCCATTACACGCGGCATGGGCTCTGGTTCCCCACGGTCTCCCTGCAATTCAACCATCCTCGGCAAGGATGGGTTCAGGGCTTTGCGCACAGATGACAGCTGTGCTGGCAGCGGACTCTTCCACGCTGCTAACCAGTGCATCCATGCTGTCAGGTACCCTTGCCATTGCACCCATGAGCTCTGTATGCATGCTCATCGCCTGCGTATTCATGGCCGCTATGTCGAGGTCCTCATCCGAGTCCTGTGCTAGCAGAACTCGTGCGTGTACTCACCATCCGGGGAGATGGCCCCCGAGCTTCCCTTCCCCCATGGCGTTGCTGCAGCCCGCTGGGTCCCGGAGCTTCACCCACATCAGATGCTAACCCCCTGCTACCCTCCTGGGAACGCGTGGCCCCAGTGTTGGAAGTGTCACCCTCGGGAGACGCAGGCGGTGAGGCTCCGGCTTCCTCTTGCTCCTCCTCTGGCGCGTCGCTGCCACTGGCAGGCTGAGGGACAGGCTGGTCAGATGGTGGTTCACTATCTGAAAGCAGAAAGGTACAAGAGTGGCTTTAGCGTGAGGGCAGGAAGGGAGCAAGGACCGGAGACAGTTAATTAGATTGTGTAAAAGGCTGATGTTGTGAGGGGGAAGTGGTATGAGAGAGGAAAGAAAGCTGATGAACATACCACTGCTGTCCCCAAGGGGGTCGATCTCTCCAACGGCCATGACGCCTACTACCTGGCTCGCAATGAGTCTGTGGACGCTCTCCTCCAATTCAGTGAGGGGGTGTAGCTCCGCCTGTCCTCCTCCCGTCCGCTGGGGGTCTCGTCGGTTATGTGAAAGCTTGGCCTGCAAGAAAAAGGACAGCGAGTGAGCGAGTGTGCAGCCATGTGTTTGGCAGATGTGCCTACCATAGTTGAATAGCCGTTAATGTCTGCAAGGTGTTAGATGTGCATGTGAGTTTTATGAGAGGTGTTGGGCATTTGGGTATTTACACTGTCTGGGCACAGTGAAGTTGAGATGGTGGGATGTAGAGGTATTGAAAAGCAGATACTCACCCTGACCACCCGAGTGAGGTCATTGAACTTTTTACCATACTATGTATGTGTCCTCTGCACCAGGCTCCGCGATGACGCATGTTGGGCTACCTCCCTCCAGACTCTTCTAAACTCGTGGGGCAATGGCCTCCTGCCACTCTGGAAAGAGCACTGTCCGTCGCCGTTCAACTGCGCCAACCATAGCCACCAATGCCGAGCTCTCTCCCTGGGCCTCTGAGTATCCATCACTAGTTTCAGCTGAGTCGGTGTTTGCAAGCCGAGGTTCAAAGCTGCAATGAGCAGGGTGTGGCTGGGCAGCAAGATGGACCCTCCCCTTTAAGAACTGGATGGTGCCAGTCTGTCTGAGTTCCAGGATAATTGACATCCTGAGCTTCAGTAGCGTTCTGAGGTAGCGCCTCGCTCCCCGACGTTGGCACCTTAAGCGAGGTGTGTATCGCTTGATTTAGCGCTCAAATCACCTCCAGGGGCGATGGAGACGAATTTTGCGGTCGGCGGCGATAATTAGTGCCGGGCGTTAAACTTTGCGCCCGGCCGATATTAGCGCCCCAAAATGGGCGATACCCAATTTCCCCCCCATTATATACCTGAACATTGCAGTGAGGGCAAAGTGTACATTCAGAATAGAAGTGGGTTTAAACCTGAAAGCTTCAGGCTCAAAATTAAAAAAAAAAAAATGAATATCTGAAATAAAAAGAGCAAATACCGGCAATACTGTACATTGCAGGTCAGTCAACCTGCTAACCTTTCAGGTAGAGACCAATCATCCGAACTCGTGTATTTCCGGCTTTTAATTTAGCCTCCGGCTAGAATCAGCTCACAATGTCAAGACATAGTTTAATTTCTCGATCTTTTCTCAGTCTCTAGTAGTGAATTTTTTTTTAAAGTATTTATCATTTTTTCATATAATGGTAACAAGTTTAAAAAAAAAAATAGCCTGTCTGTTGTGTCCAAACTGAAAAGGTACCAATATAGTACCACTCTACCTACCTGAATTCTGACTGGAATTCACTGTATACCATTAATCATTCCACTAAAAGAAAGATCTTCTGTTTCAGTCAGGTTCCTGCTTAGATTTATTACAGGAATGGGAATCATACATCCTGAAATTTTTATGGCTGCTGTCGAAAAGAATACTTAATTCTGTCCACGGCACCATTTTCTGGTCCGTAGGGCTCTAATGGGCACTGCCACCTGACACCATTAATAGGCTACATATCAACTAAGGTCCAAAAGCTTACCCCGTTAACAAGTCAACTGGCACCTTGATTGGGATGCCAAGCAAACATATTGTGTTCAGTTGAATAACAAACCCAAATATGTCTTTAATCCACTTCTGTATCTCCCTGTTCGCAGCATCAAACTGAAAAATCGCACAGGAAATCAGCCACCTTAACTCTGCTCTTCACATTACACATTAACTCTTGCTCTTCATATAGACTATGCTGCGATCTTGTGAACATGCCCATAACAAACTTTTTTTTAAAAAAGAAACTATTTTTGATTGAAGATGCTGAGTGAAATGAAGCATTTACACGTATTAATAACTTACACTTCAGGTCGAGAGGAAACGGAGGAGAAAAACAAATCAGAGGGAGGAGGAGAATTTGGTCTCATTCCCCACCTTGACAGTCATGGATACAGCACTGTGATCCTTCTTCAGTGCTCTCCAGTGAGAGAAAAGCAAGGGAATGCCATTGGTAGATAAGACTATTCTACTGTGACAATAGACCTCGAACTTGACCCGAAGTGAGAGTTGTTAATCCATGTAAGCCATGTAAATGCTTCATTTCACTCAGCATCTTCAATAACAAATAGCTTTTTTTTAATGTTTAAGGGCATGTTCACAAGATCACAGCTCAGTCAATATGATGCATTGATCACTTTGTGTGAAGAATTTTCAGACATCAGTCCATAATTTACTTTATACTTGCTTGAATCCATGTCTCTTCACCCTACTCTCGCAAGTAATATTCTGGATTCTTCCATTCTTTTAACTGTCTACAATACCTCTGAGATCTTCTTTCCAGGCTGAAAAGTTCAAGTTCCTCCTGTCTTTCCTCACAGACTTTTGTCACTAGGCATTGAGTCTTGAGGCTCTTCTCCGTACTGTCTCTAGCACTTGAATGTCTCCCTTGCATCTCTGCCACTGGGACTAGACAGTAGTACTGAAGATGTGGTCTGGCCAGAGCCCTATACAGTTTGGACCCGATTTCGTCTGACTTGCATTCTGCTGTTTTCTCTTAGCTTTGTTTCTGCTGCTGTGCTTTGGTTGGACATGTTGAGTGTTGAGACAGGGAAGGTATCTAGGTCTCTGTTGGCGTCACCCTTAGTTATTTCAACACCATTCATGGAGCATGTGTTGTCACTTCTCTGTGCACTAGTTCCACTTTTCAGCATTCAGTTTCATCTGCCATTGCTCTGCCCCCTTGCATATTTTGTTTAACTCATTTGCAAGTTTTGAGCTGTCTCTTCCAGTTCCACTGTCCTTGCTAGTTTGACATATTTTGCAAATTTGCCTACTTTGTATTGTGTTTCTGAATCCAAATCAGAAATGTAAATTAGAAGTGTAGTAGGTCCCAACATTTAGTCCTGGAACACCCTACTCACTGCTTTCCCCTGACAAAACTCCTGTAACGAGTGCCTGTTGTTTCTTATCCTTTAGCCAACTTCTATTCACTCCCATGAATTACCCTGAATCACTACAACTTTGAGTTTAATTAACAGCCTTTCGTATGGAACTTGGTCAAATGCCTTTTGAAAGTTTAGGGACTCCATGTCAGGCTTTCCACAGTCCACTTGGGATGTTACTTCCTTGGAAAAATTGAGACGGTTGGTCATGCAAGATCTTCCCCTTCTGTGTCTGTTCACTGCTGTTTATGAAGTTACTGTTGTTTAGATTATCAGTTTATTCCTGATAATCAGTTCCCTTATTTTACTAGAAGTAAATATTTTACCTGAGTCTGTTTAGTTCCCTTTTTGAATATGGGCACCTCCCCAGTGTCCAGTTCCTCCCTCGTAATAAATGTCAGGACCTCACAAATCTCTTTCCTGGTCTCTGTTGGCACTCTGAGATAAATACCATTTAACCCTTATGATTTATTAGTTTTAGCATCTGAAGAACTTCTTCTATATCATTTATATCAAAGTCATTGATTTTGCTTGGGTTATCTCTGGGAAGGGCATGTTGTCAACGTTCCCGCTAAGCTGCGCTTCCCACTAAGTCTGGAGGTCTGCGCAGGCCGCTCACTACTTTTTGTATGTAAGAAACCGCGCCTGCGCGGAAATTTGAATGGGCCGCGCAGCCAATTAAAGTGATCGTGCATGAAAAAAAATTAGAGGGAACATTACATGTTTTCACATCTTCCCTTGTGACTACTTGGAGGAAGTAATCAGAATATTTATTATCTTGTGTTTGCTTCCTCTCCCAATTCAAGCCTGTTTATATCTTTTAGGATTTTAACCTCCTTTCTGCCCTCTTACTGTTGTAGTATTGATGATTTTTTTTTTTTTACTATTGTGTTTCACCTCCACTGCTGTGATTTATTTGTAGGTTATCTGCCCCTTTGAAAACATCATCTTGTATATCTAAATAAATGGAAAAACTAGATACTGAGCTTATTCATACCACTTTCTGGGTTTTTTTGTATCTGTGTTTCCAGTATGTACAGGTTGAGCGTCCTGAATCCGGCAACCTCTGCACCGAGGCCGAGCCGGTTTTTCGTGTTTTTCTGGACTTTGGAACGTGTTTCTGATGTCCGAAGTCCGGAAATATCGCAACCTGGGCTCGGCGTTTCCGGACTTCGGACATCAGAAACCCGTTCCGAGTCCGGAAATGCCTGGGCCGCTCCGCGTAGCGCTGGCGCGTTTCTCCGCCCCTCCCCTTCTGTTAAAGGGGAGGGACGCTGCGAGCTCTGCAGAGCATCCGATGGCCCACACTAGGCCACCAGGGCGGCGTGGTGCCGTGGCCGCAGCCTGGCGGAAACACATAGTGGAGCTGTGCAGATTAAGGAGGATAAAACATTGCACTAAAGTTTTATTGCATCGCTCGCATTTTTCATAGGATTTTTCAAAAAAAGACAACAAAAGTTAATGGCTTTTTGAAGTACAGGTTGAGCGTCCAAAATTCGGAGTTCCGGATTCCGGAACATTTTACGGATTCCGGACGACCCTGCCACCAATCGTCCCGGATTCGGGAACATTCCGGATTCCGGAACTCTGGATTTTGGATGCTCAACCTGTATTTCCATATAACTTGGGGTGTCTTTACTGCTTTGTTCCAGAGGTTGGAGCCCTAAATCCAGATTTAGACCTTGACTTTAGCGTCTAAATAAAGCATAAACCCTGAAGTTATAGGGTAAAGTAATCCGTTAGTTAAGTGCTTTGGGACATCCTGAGGATGTACGGTGCTGCAGAAATGCAGATTCCATCGTTCTCTTTTTCTTTCTTTATTTATGCACCCTTATTTGCATTTATTACTTTCCGAAAAATTATTGCTCCTTTTGTTTCAGGTTGTTTACCCAAAGACAGATGATCAGCGAGCTAGATTACAGCAAGCCTGTAAGGATATCGTTTTGTTCAAAAGTCTTGACCAGGTAAGTTAATAATTTATCATGGCTTACCTTGGGTTTTTTGCGCTGGCCTGAGCTGTGAGTAAATCTCAGCGGTTTATCCCTATATAATTTTGAGGGTATTTGAGATATTTTTAAGTGTTGCACTTGGGATGTGCTGATTGCACAACAGACTGGCTGAGACACTTGAGCTTGAATCGAGACTTAGCATCTGAAGCATCCCCCGCCATCTCCGCCCCCCCCCCCCCCCCCCCCCAGATGGAAATATGTCAAACTTGACTATGTTGGGTGTACTTTGAGGCACTTCAACAATGAGAGAAGGGGAAATTGGTAGTGTTCCACTTTGGGTTGCACTTCTCTAGTCTCACAGCGCTAGCTACTTGGTGGCATTCATTAACGGTATGAAAATGTACAAAGTCATATGCTCATCCTCTCAGCTGGAGCTTGGAGTATGTGGAAGAGAAAATTGTGTATTTCACACTTACATTTTTGATTGGTGAAGCTATACATGATCTAAAACAGAGCTACTGCAAGGGAAGAAAAGCGTTTACTAGATCCAGTAATACAAAATGAACTGAGCAGATAACCATATACATAAATGATTTGGAGGCATGGTGTTGAAATTTGCATATGATACTAAATTGGGGGGTATAGCTAATAATGTGGAGGACAGCATTAAAATACAGAAGACATAAACAGGTTGCAGAGTAGACGGATAACTGGCAAATTAAATTCAATATAGCGAAGTGTGAGGTAGTTCATTTGGGTAGGGAGAATGAGGAGGCCACTTATTCCATGGAAGATAAGAAATGAGATAGAGGAACAAAGAGATCTGAGTACACAGATAAATAAATAGCTAAAAGTAGCAACGCAAGTTGATAAGGCCATAAACAGTGCATACAAAATACTGGGGTTCATTTCCAGAGGAATAGAATACAAAAGCAGGGATGTAATGTTACATTTATATAGAACCTTGGTTAGATCACACTTGGAGTATTGTGTGCAGTTCTGGTCTCCATATGACAAAAAGGGGAGGAAAGAACAAAAGGGAAGGTCTATCATAGGGTGGAAAGCAGGAGAGATTAAGTGACAAAAGGGATGATGGTGCAAGGCAAAAGGAGATGGTAATGGGACAAGTAAAGATGCCAAAATGACTTTTGTGATTTGGGTACTTGAGTAAGAACAGAAAATACTATATCTGGGATAGGAAAAGGAGGCACTGCATCAGGGCCTGTGTTTCTTTCCTATCCCTCCCCTGCCATAGTCATTTATTTATATTGTATTGTAACTTCAAGTCTCTTATCTTCACATTTATTCCTATTGAATTTGTCTACTTCTCACGATGATGGCTAACCACCATACCAGTATGCTTGAATGAAACCACGGGAGGTGTGTGTGGGAGGGGTGCAAGTGTGCACGGGAGGATTTTATCTGGTTCAGTTGGTGGCGGTGAGTTTTCTTTGGTTGCTGCTGTAACTGCCCTCATAAAATCACATCGTTATGACATGGGATGATTTTATCAGGAGGGAGGAAGCTTCTGGAAGTAATTCTGTTCCATAAATGGGGGCAGGATGTCACAATCATATAAAAAGTGCCAAAAAACAAGACCAGCTTTCATTTTTGTGACTGAAAAGAAATAAATCTGCAGACATTATGTGTTGTGTTTAGTTGGGAAAATGAGATTCCCCACTGCATTTAAAACTGACACACTACTAGATGTCATCTTTTTGACCATTCAGCAGACATGGTTTGATATTTTGGTTATGGATGAAGATGATCTGTTTCAGACTTGGTTTATGTGCAACTTCTAGTTTGTGTTTGGGTTTGTCGGAAAGTGCTAGCATTACATTGTAGTTTCCAGAAGAGAAGCAGTATCGAGTAATTACTAACACAAGGCGTAATCTTACGTATGCAATTTGTGTGATTATGAAGTTGGATTTCTGACTGATTAATAATAATTATCTTTTGGAATATCGATCCAGGGTTGTAAAGTACATTACCACCAAGATTATAATGACAAAGATTTTTTAATAGTGAATTACAGAATCTTTGCAGAGAAGCATATAAAACATTTAAGTCAATTGTCTGTTTTAGAGATAATTAGTTGTGTCCATGCACGTTGATATAATTTATTCATCTTGGGTTATTAGTGTAGTTTAGATAAATGTTTTCATATACTGACATTGATATTGTAAATACCTTTTTACAGTTTCAACTGCAGGACTTGATTGTAAGTGTGCTGTTTTAAGGCAGTGAAAACGCCAAGCTGCTAAAAATCTGAAGAAAGCAAAATAATTTTATTTATATAATTTCTGTCTTGCTCTTTGTCCCTTATTCCTTACCCCTTGAAAGCATTGATGCTTTGGTGGCCCATTGTTGAACAAGTACCCTCTGGTACCTAATCAAAATGGTCAATTCTTTCCTTATGCACCTTCCGTAAACTTGAGCTCATCCAAAACTCTGCTGCCCGTATCCTAAGTCACACCAAGTCCCGTTCACCCGTCACCCCTGTGCTCGCTGACCTACATTGGCTCCTGGTCCAGCAATGCCTCGATTAAAACGTTTTCATCCTAGTTTTCAAATGGTCTCCACAGTCCCTATCTCTGTCACTTCCTCCAGCCCTACAACCTTCCGAGATCACTGCGCTCCTCCAGTTTTGGCCACTTGGCAGCCCCGATTTTAATTGCTCCGCCATTGGCGACTGTGCCTTCAGCTGCCTGGACCCTAAGCTCTGGAATTCCCTCCCTAAACATCTCCGCAACGGCGGGCAAGCTATTAAATCTATGAAAGGCATCACTGCTGAGTTTAGTTCTGTCACACGCATACATCGTTTCCAGGGATTTCTGGATAGCGATTGGGAGTGGGTACCCAGCTGATATTTTTTTCTCTCGTTCCCAATCCAGAATTTCTGAGGCAAATTGCAGCACCCTCTTAGCTGCTGTGACTGAGATTGGGTAACTCAACAAATAGTGGGAATTGAAACTTGGACCTACCTGGTCCGTATGGCTCGGCTACTTGCCTCTAAACTAGCTCAGCCACTGGGGATCGGATGTTATATTTTTTTTAAACTGTAATTGGAGTGCACAATTTGTTTTTATCTTTTTTACACTTTGCTAAGTGAGAATGCTGTGTTTAATTGTGTAGAATCCTATGCCCACTCGTTTTTTTATTCGTTCACGGAATGTGGGCATCACTGACAGCGCCAGCATTTATTGCCCATCCCTAATTGCCCTTGAGAAGGTGGTGGTGAGCCGCCGCCTTGAACCACTGCAGTCCGTGTGGTGAAAGTACTCCCACAGTGCTGTTAGGGATGAGTTCCAGGATTTTGACCCATCGACTATGCAGGAACGGCGATATATTTCCAAGTCAGGATGGTGTGTGACTTGGAGGGGAACTTGCAGGTGATGGTGTTCCCATGTGCCTGCTGCTCTTGTCCTTCTAGGTGGTAGAGGTCGCGGGTTTGGGAGGTGCTGTTGAAGAAGCCTTGGCAAGTTGCTGCAGTGCATCTTGTAGATGGTGCATACTGCAGCCACGGTACGCTGGTGGTGGATGGGGTGAATGTTTAAGGTGGTGGATGAGGTGCCAATCAAGCGGGCTGCTTTGTCCTGGATGGTGTTGAGCTTCTTGAGTGTTGTTGGAGCTGCACTCATCCAGGCAAGTGGAGAGTATTCCATCACATTCCTGACTTACGCCTTGTAGATGGTGGAAAGGCTTTAGGGAGTCAGGAGGTGAGACGCTCGCTGCAGAATACCTAGCCTCTGACCTGCTCTTGTAGCCACAGTATTTATGTGGCTGGTCCAGTTAAGTTTTTGGTCAACTAATATAGTATGCATTCTCCTTACAGCAGTTAAATTTTGTGAACCAATTAACTGACAGCAGATTTTGTGGAATATAAGACTGGATGGTTTAGCTTTGCATATTCAGCAAAACTTGAAAATTTTCGGTTGAGTTTTTTTGCATCTGCAAGCAGGCTCTATTAAGCTAGGCTAAGTTGTTGCAAGGCGTGTACGTTAAGTGGATTAATACAGTTTTTATTTCAAGGTGTTCAGTAATTTACCCAAGGTCACATTACTGGCGAATTTATTTTGTCAATGAGTGACTTGCTGGAAACAATGGGAGCATTATGTTCATTAACGTCGCTGACTCTTTCAGTGGACTCCTTAAACAATATACACTCCCATTGTTTTCACTGAGATATAACAGGAGGATGTCCTGATTCAGTGTCGCTTTACACACGTTTTAAAGATTTGTACTAGAGATTGGAGTATGCAAAAATCCCTTTCTGATAAAAGTTTCAAAAAACATTTGGGCTGCAATTTTAAGAAAAAATATGAAACAGTTCTTTGAAATTTAGTGCAGAAAACTAGCAAAAAGTAAAACTTTGTGCCTTGTGCTGACTTTGTAGCAGGAAAGACCTACTGATCCCTAATTCACCTAAACCTTTTTTTGTGCTGTTTACGTCAGCAAAAATGTTGGCGTGACTGTGCTATGTGGAATTTATCGAAACCTATTCAGAATAAGATTCCTACTCCTGATTTGTCAGGATCTTGGTTTGTGTATTTGAACTGGAAATAAAAGTGATAGTATTTGCAGAAAACGTTTGTTGCAATTTTATGAACACACCTATTGATAGCTACAAATCTATATGGTGTCTGGCATTATAGAACTGAGATTTAAGGCCATTTATTGTTTCTCATGCTTTACAAGAGGGCTGAGGGGTTTCGTGGGGCTGAATGTGATACGGCAGCATTGGAGGATGTTGTTTGCATTTAGAGTAGATTTTTAAAAAAGTTTATTTTTGGCTCTGAATAGATTGATATAATTGATCCTTCAGCGACCTAGAAAGACGTGTATTCTTCAAGCCCCTTATCGCACCATTGAATTATGAAAACAGTGACTAAACATCTCAATAGCAATGAGATAATTGACCAGTTCTGGTGCATCAATTGAGGGAGTATTGTTAGCTAGAACACTGGGAGATACCCGTTCTTCTTCGAATAATGCCAGGATATTTAACATCCACCTAATTGGGCAGGTGGCTCATTCAAAAGACGGTTCATCTGACAATGCAGCACTTTGTGTGAGATCTGAACCCATAATCTTCTGACCCAGAGAGTGCTTGTTTGCCTACCCATTTAGCCCGAGTGGTTCCCAGCTCTGGCCTGAGTGCATTCACCTGCTTGCTCACTTATTGAGCCCAGGTGCTCCCAGGCCCATCTGTTCTGAGGATCCACCCTGAGTACTTCTCACCCTGTCCTAATAGGCCACTTGTTTCCCAACCTGCCTGCTTCCCTGCCCTCTCCATGTGCTTCCTGGCTTATCTTATCATTTATCTTCCCAACCTGCTTGTCTGAAATGCATTGTCTCACTCAACAGCCAGAGTATTCCCGGTCTGCTGAGAGGTGAAAGAGGAGAGCAAATATAACAACGACTTTTATTTATATATCGGTGCTAACATATAAAGTGTCCCAAGGTACTTAATGGAGTATTCGTAAGAGGAGTGGAATGCTGAGCCAGAGAAGGGCGATTGAAGGCTTGGATGAAAAGGCAGGCTTTGAGAAGATTTTAAAAGGATGAGCGAGAAGTAGAGAGAGTGTAGGGGTTAGGGAGAGTGTTCCGGAGAGCCGTGCTTGGGTAGTTGAAAGAGAGGATGTTCACTAGGCCAGTGTCCAAAAACCAAAGAGTGTAGGAGGGGAAGAAAGTCTGGAAGATGTTATAGGCGTAGGGTGGAAAAAGGCTACGGAAGGATTTGGAGATGAGGAGGAGGATTTTAAAATACATGTTTGGGGTCAGGGAGCCAGTGTAGGTCCATGAACAAGGGAGTAATGAGCAAGCCGAGCTTAGTGTAGGACAGATTATGGGCAACTGCATTTTGGACAAGGTGGAATAATGAAACATGGACAGTTAGCAAGGAGAGCAATAGAATAACTGAGGACGAGGTGACAAAAACATGAATAAGGGTTTCAGTGGTGATGGGGCTGAAGTGGTGATGGAGACAGGCATGCTCAGGTTCAAACAGAATGCAAAGGCTTTGCATAATCTGTTTCACCCTGGCTGAGGAGGGTGGAATCAGTGTCTGGAGCAATGTTTATGCCAGGCACCAAGAATAATGGATGTCTTTGGTCTTCTGATGTTTACCTAAAGGAAGCTGTGACTTATCTATGGCCTGCTATCAGACACTCAAACGATCTGGTCCTCGCCAGTGCACCAACCCCAGAACCCAGGCCACAACCTATTGAGTGTTCTAAGGTTCCAGCGATCCCACATCCCATCCTCCAATATAACTTTCAGGCAGATGAGCCCTCGGTTTAACGTCTCATCCGAAAGACAGCACCTCCGACAGTAATGCTCAAGTGTCATCTTAGATTATGTGCTCAATTGAGTGGGTCTCAGGAGTGAGTGCTACCACTGAGCAAAGGTTAACAGAAGACACAATTAGAGCATGAGATGACAATAATGAGAAAGAGTTGGACAAAGTGACAGAGATACCCCAGTAAGAAGGGTGTGACAGCCATGCAGAGCGAGAAAAAAGTGGAAGACATAAAGCATGCTACAAAGGTTTGAAATGAGAAAGAAGCAGAGAGGCAGTTATAGGAAGAGGTAACATTTTTCAGAGCAATGCCATGGAAGATGAACTATATTATAATACATTGTGTGTTACATGGTATAATGTGACTGTCATTATAAAATGGCTTGTTTCCAATTTTTCCATGAGCAACTCAGTGGGAGATCTAAATATTCTCTTGTTTTCTCTTTCTCTCTCTGCCTGTCTGTCTCTCAATCTCTAAAGACTTAAATGATGGGATAGAAAGCACATACCCAAGTTTGCCGATGACATAAGGATAGGCGGCATCGTAAGCAGTGTAGATGGAAGCATAAAATTACAAGAGATATTAATGGATTAAGCGAATGGGCAAAACTGTGGCAAATGGATTTCAGTGTAGGCAAATGTGAGGTTGTCCACTTTGGACATAAAAAGGATAAAACAGAGTACTTTCTAAATGGTGACAAACTAGAAACCGTGGTGATCCAAAGAGACTTGCGGCGGGGGGGCCCATGTACATAGATCATTAAAATGTCATGAACGGGTACAGAATATAATCAAAAAAGGCTAATGGAATGCTGTTTTTATATCTAGAGGACTAAAATACAAGAGGGTAGAAGCTATACTACAGCTATACAAAGTTCTGGTTAGACCACACCTGGAGTACTGTGAGCAGTTCTGGGCACCACACCTGAGGAAGGATATATTGGCCTTGGAGGGAGTGCAGCGTAGGTTTATCAGAATGATGCCTGGACTCCAGGGGTTAAATTACAAGGAGAGATTACACTAACTAGTGTTGTATTCCCTGGAATTTAGAAGGTTAAGGGATGATTTGATCGAATTTTTCAAGATATTACGGGGAACTGATAGGGTAGATAGAGAGAAACTAGTTTCACTGGTTGGGGAGTCGAGGACTAGGGGGCATAGCCTAAAAATTAGAGCCAGGCCTTTCAGGAGTGAAGTTAGGAAACACTTCTACACACAAAGGGTAGTAGAAGTTTGGAACTCTCTTCTGCAAACGGCAATTGATGTTAGATCAATTGTTAATTTTAAATCTGAGATTGATAGATTTTTGTTAACCAAAGGTATTAAAGGATATGGGGCAAAGGTGGGAATATGGAGTTCGGTCACAGATCAGCCATGATCTCATTGAATGGCGGAATAGGCTCGAGGGGCTAAATGGCCTATTTCTGTTCCTATGTTCCTATATAACAAGTCTGTGCATCTATGTTGCATTCCACAGAGGCACAATCTTTAGCATCCGAAATAAAATCCAGTTCTGAGAGATTTTTATGATACAGAATCAGTCATTTACAAACGGGTATACTTAACCTCTGAGCTCAAGAATTCACAAATAGCTATATTTACCTGGACTTGCCTATTTAGACTGCTTTCCCACAGTGAGTACTTGAGAAAGTGCCCTTCAGTGGGACAGGCCAGTTTAGACACAGTTCCTTCTTTGCAGCTAAACATCACAATCGTGCTCTAAGCCACAGATTACCCGTCGGCATCCTAAGGAGATTTGCTAAAAGAAGCGCAGGCTAATTTCAGGCCTGATTAAGGTCACCTGGTTATTTTGTTGAGAAGCTGTGATAAATTTAGGGTGTAATGTCATTGCACCAAATGGTCAGTGTAGTGCTCAAGTAACTTCCCAATGGCCTTTTGTAATGCACATCTTTTCACTGGCCTCAATTGGCTGCATTGTCATCACATCACGCTAAACCAGAATAATTAAAGATGAGAGGCCAATAATCTTATTTTAATCCTCCTTAATTAAATTGGCTTCTGTAGCAGTTATCTCTTTGGGTACTGTACTAATGCTTCAGGGCAAAGTTAAACATAGGTCCAGCAGTTATATCTTGTATAGTGCTTGCTATAACTTACATTAAGGGCAATCTTCATGCACAAGGAAAGTTGCAATACTGCAGTCTGAACTCTGGCATGATGAGTCAACTTGCTGAATATGACAAAAAAGTTAATTGACCGCATTAACTAATTTGCAGGGCGTCTACTCTACATGTTTTGGTTTTAGGTTGAGATCACTGTACAGTGCTAAATTGCCATAATCTGATAATCTTCATTTACTTGTGACAGTTTGAGCAAAACCTCAAACCAATAAAATTCCTTTTGTGTTCATTGCAAATGCTTCTGAATTCTTTCTGCTGCCTCAGTCTTTAGGCAGATTATTTTACATCTGATTAGAAAGTCACGGAGCTGAATGTTTGCACCTACTTGATTAAAAATGCTTCATGGATAGCTGTCTTTTGCAGTAGAGCTCCGAAGGTTAAGGGGTGACTTGATAGAGGGCTTCAAGATTTTGAAGGGTTATGATGAAGTCAGTAGTGATGAATTATTTCCACTGGTTGGTAAGAGGGCACAATTTTAAGATGAAAAAGAATTGCAGTGTATATTAGGTTTCTTTACACAGAGTGTGGAATTCTCTGCCACAAACTGTTGTTGATGTAGCGCCCTTTAATTCCTTTAAAAAGGAATTGATAGTTCCTTGAAAAAGAGTATTAAAGGTTATGGGGAATGAACAGGAGCATGGGACTGGACTTGGTGGTTCATATGGAGAAAAACATCAACGTTAACTTATACTGCGGATGCTGGAAATCCGAAATAATAACAGAAAACACTGGAAAAACTCAGCAGGCCAGGCAGCATCCGTGGAGAGAGAAACAGAGTTAACGTTTCAGGTCGAAGACCTTTCATCAGAACTGGAAAAAAGCAGGAGAGCAGAACTTCTTCAAGGTGGGCATTCCTAGAAGAGAGGTGGCAGTGAACCAAACACTAATACAACAGCAAAATACTGCGGATGTTGATGGGTGACCTGTTTCTGTGCTCTAACATATGATTGTCAGGTTTTTAGAAACTATTTCACTAGCGAGAGATGAGGGGATGGCCTGAAGTCTGCAGTAGTTGTGAGGTGTTTGGAAGATTTGCTATCACATGGCCTAAGCAAATTTTGTTTCTATTAAGAAAGCTAAGTGAAGCACCAAAGTCCATGGTGCAGGTTGAAAAGAGTGGAAGCAATGGTGAGAGATCCTGAATAATTATTATATTTTACATAATCTGCACCTGCTGCTCCTGGCCCACAAGGACTTCTGACAAAAGTAATTTTTAAAAACTTACCATGGCCTATTCTGGCCGATTGCACCTCCCGCCATGGTTTGGTTGTCAAATTGCACGCAGTGTGGGACTCGCTCTAACTGGATGTTACGATCATGTCACGGCACTGATAATGTCATCGGGCTGTCCATAGTGAGACCCGCCAACTTGGAAAGTCAGCTAAGATAAAATGGTGCCAGGCGGGAACGCAACGACCTCAGCCGGTGTGGACTCGGCCTAACCTTAACCCCTCCCAATTACCATTCTCGCTGGGCGAGGTGGGTTAAAATCAAGGCCATACATAGGCTCTCGGATGCTGTATTCCTGAGATTGAACTAAACAAACGCCAACATGATAACACTTTGTTGGGGTTCTGTGAACTACTCCAAATGCAAGCATGTAAACATCGTTTTCACTCTGCTACTTGCAGTTTCTGTGTATGTTTGCACAGAAGTCTATCATCACCATAGAAATGTAAAACTCGATTGTTGATTACCATGTCAGCTGTCCACAGATCAATGCAACAGTGCAGTCCAACACTTGGAAACGTGATTGTGGAGACACTGAGGGATGATGCCTCAATGTTGGTTTTCGCTGTGTGGAGGAGGGGAATAGTGTATTGTTACATAGGATATACAGCACAGAAACCAGCCATTTGGCCCAACCAGTCCATGCCGGCGTTTATGCCCCATTTGAGCCTCCTCCCATCTTTCCCCATCTAACTCTATCAGCATAGCCCTCTATTCCCTTCTCCCTCATATACTTGTCCAGCCTCCCCTTAAATGCATCTATACTTTTCGCTTCAACCACTCCCTGTTACGCCTGTATTGAAATTAAATTTATGCATTGAGTAGATTGACACCGGGGGGGTGCATGTGCTAATCTGAACTCAAGAGAAAAGGCCGGAAAATCAGCGTTGGTCAGAACTTGAAGGAAAAAAAATTGTTTTAATGAAAACTGCTGATGCTTTGCATTTCTTCCAGGAATATTTGAGAATCAAGTGTAAATTTTAATGTCAGCAAAGCCGGAGTTTCAATTGGTTTGTACAACGGAGAGTAACGGGAGAGAAAAAAGGTTAATTTCATCTGGAGTCACACACTATAAGATCATCCTTTAACTTCTTGTCGCTGTGCATGTGCCAATATTCCCATTAACCGAGTAATAAATTTCCCTGGTAATTTTCATAAAATGTGTGTGTAATTATTACAGGAATTGAAATGCTGAATATTGCAAAGTTGAATTAAGCAAATAACTAAACCACAAGGCCTCCTCCGTGCTGAACTCCCTTCTCACTAACTTCCTGTTTCACATTGGGTCTCAATCTCCCTTCAGCCTAACCTTCATTGGCTTCCTGTCTCCCTAATACATCATATTCAAAATCCTCATCCTCAGTGGGTAGCACTCTCACCTCTGAGCCAGAAGGTTATAGGTTCGAGTCCCACTCCAGAGACTTGAGCACAAAAATCTAGGCTGACCCTCCAGTGCAGTGCTGAGGGAGATCTGCACTGTCTGATGTGCCGTCTTTCGGATGAGACGTTAAACCGAGGCCCTATCTGCCCTCAGGTGGATGTATAAGATCCCATGGCACTATTTCGAAGAAGAGCAGGGGAGTTATCCCCAGTGTCCTGGCCAATATTTATCCCTCAATCAATATCACAAAAAAAAAACAGATTATCTGTCATTATCACATTACTGTTTGTGGGAGCTTGCTGTGCACAATTGGTTGCCGCGTTTCCTACATCACAACAGTGACTACACTTCAAACGTAAATTGGCTCTAAACGCTTTGGGACGTCCTGAGGTCGTGAAAGGTGCTATATAAATCCAAGGCCCGTAATTTCCGATAGGCTTCCTGCGTGCGGGTGCCTCCTATCGGAAAAAAATCTACGCACTTACCTGAGGGTTCCCGAGGTCTGGACACTTCGGATGCTGGGCCTCCAAAGTTGAAATGCGCAGGGCCCACGTATCCCAGGGGCACATGCAGTTCGCAAGCGTCCCTGGGATCACGTGGGCCAGCCCAGCCAATAGGAGAAGGGAATCTCCCTTCATACTTTTGACAGATAGACATGTCAAAAGTATGAATGGAGATCACCCCAAAAAGACACTAAAACATTAAATAATTTTTTTTTTAAAAACATCACATTTTAAAAATGAGTTAAAATTGCATTAAATTAAATACTTTAAACAAAAATTTAATTTTTTGAAAAAAATAATTAAAGTTTTTATGAGGCTAAAAATAAACTTTTTTTAAAAAGTATTTTTAAATTATAAATGAGTGGGGAAAAAATTTATTATTTTTACTTTTTTCAACTCTTATGCTGGTAAAAGCAGGCCTTACACCTGCTATTACCAGGCGTAAGATTTTTAAGGGATTTCAGCGGGCGGAGATTCTGCAGAAAGCGGAACTCTCCCCCCGCAGAGGCCCTTCTCCAGGGCAGGCGTCCGATCGGTCGAGCATTCTTGACAGATCGGAAATGCCGGTTTTCAGCGCCATGCGTTTCGCATGCCTGAAACCAGCATTTCCGATGTCCCTACGGGTGTGTACACAGCTCGCACACACCCATAGGCATCGGAAAATAAGGGCAATGCCTTTTCTTCTTCTCCCCTCCTTTTTTAAAAAAAAAACCTCCATCTTTTTGGTGATGTTTTTCAGTCATTTTGCCGAATTCCCTCACGACTGCCTGTTCGTTTTTCCTTTATAAAGCCCGTTGGGATGCTTCCCACGTTAACGATCCTGTATAAATGTAGGTCATCGCTCACAGTATCATCTGAATAAAATCGGGGCTTTGTTCCATTATTTTTGTAGTTGAAATATTACAGCCATCCGCACAGGGTGAAGTTGCTTAGCTATTGGGAATTGGAAATTTACCGAGAGACAAATGAGAAATCTGTTTTTAACTTGATTTGACAGTTCTGTTAGAGTTCTTGTGACTCTGAAACGCACATTTAGTAACTGTCAGAAATCTTACACAATTGACCTTTGGTATTAAGTGTTTTGTTTTCAGTTATGAGTTCACCTTGTTCTATTTGGAAAAACGGATCATTACCGAGTGCTCTTGATATCTCTTGGGACGGCGTTCCGGTCTTTGAAGGAGCACTGGGATTTATTCAGTCGATGATGGATTAATTTGTCATTGTTTAAATTCAAATATCTTAAGTGATATTTTGAGATCAAGAACATAACTGTTCAGGAGATCATGGGTGTCAGCCAGCTGCTGTCACTCTGGCAAGTTGTGCAAGTGTTAACACTGGGCCATGAGACCTTTCCAAAATCACCTAGATTCTTAAATGTTCTCAAGTATTTGAAGAATTTCCCTGGTTCTTTGCCTCTTTTTTTTTCCTCTTGCCGAGGTCAGATGAATGTTACACAGGTGCATGCATAGCTGAGATATTGATGGCATTCTCTGACTGTTTGCTGCATTGATGTTCAGTTTTTTTCATTGTTTTGGGAGAAGGAGTTGTATTATTATTTTATGTATTATTATCCATTAGCCATTGCTTCTTCTCTGTTTATAAGGGAGCTAAGAATTTTTTTTTATTTCAGTGTATATGGGGATGGGGAGCAGAGTATATGTGGATACCCCTACAACCTCATCTCAGGTTTCAAATTTCAACTGCTGCTTTCCTGTGGCCAAAGACGTAAGGGTACTTTTCAGAATGAGGTCTCATTTAGGGAAGATCATCTGACCAAAATGACAGTACCAAAGTATGAATTTCCAACACCTGACGGATGGCAGTAAATCCTGAATATTATGGAGGTTGAACTTGTTTCAAAATTGAGCAAGACTATTTCTACAGTAGATAATCCATTTACCTTTATATAGCTATTAATCCATGCAGTCATTCATGGAGACCATACTCTGTGGTATTAAGTCTTAGCAGTCTGGAAAATGGCTTTGTTTGATCTCTACTGCTTTCTCTTACCCTACCTTGTGGTTAAGTGGTTGGAGAAAACTCATTTTTGATTAATTCCAAATTGCTTAAAAAAAACTTCCTTACACACTTAGTGGCCCGGAATTTGCGGTCAGCAGCGAAGTGAAGGCGTTCGCTGCTAGCCCCGAAGTACGCTTCGATCCCTGTGTCGAGAACTTCGGGTTTTCCCACCTTCAGTTCAAATCAATGAACTGTAGTGGGGATTCCCTAGCGCGAGCTGCTGTGACGGCAGCAGGCTGTCTAAGCAGCCAATCAAAAGGCAGAATTCTCACAGACAGCGAACCAGGAAGTGAGTAAGCTCTTAAAATTCTAACTTTTGAAAAATGAGAGTGCAAAAGAAAGATTAGGGCTCTCAAATGGGGAAAAGGCAAACCTGAAATAAAGATCGACAAACTTAAAAAAAAAAATTAAAAATATTTTTTTGAAAAGTTTCTTAATTTTAATTTTTATTAAAATGGACAAATTTCACACTGCACCAAATTAAAATTAGTTTTCCAGGCCCTTAACATTTGTTTAGCAGTAATAACAATGTCAAAACCCCAGTTACACCTAATCCCTTTGGGTCTAACTTTTAGTGGGGAATTTAACAGCGTACCTTCTGTGGAAGAGCCAAAATTTTCGTCAGTTTCTCTGATTACACTGATTGTCGGCTCTGTGGGGAGTAGGGGCACAGCACAGCCTGTGTCAGAGCCGTCAATGACAGACCGCAACTTCAGGATTTCCGCATGCGCCTGTGCATGCACCAAATCCCGACGTTGTGGTCAGTTTCTAAGGCGGAATGGCGGCAAATGCTGCCTGTTCGCCGTCATCCCGGCCGCAAATTCCGGGCCATAATGTTTCGACATTTCTATCTCTCCACGCCCCCCACCCCCGCCAAGAAAAAGTCATTGTTTTTGTATTTCCCTGTTCCACAACATTGTGCAAAGGTAGAAAGCAAGCACGCAACCTCCTCCAATGCTGCTGTACAACCACTCTATAGGGCAGGGGTGCACGTGCTAATGGTACAAGTTGTGGGTCAGAAATTGAGGGTGTTTGCTCCTTCCTCAACACACATCCCACAGGCACTGTTTCGTTGGAGGCTGCGAGATGAAAGAAAGAACTTTCATTTCTGTAGCACCTTTCACATGTTCACAATGTCCAAAGGCACTTCTCAGCCAACAAATTGCTTTTGAAATGTAGTCACTGTTGTTATGTAGGCAAACACGTTGGTCGTTTTTGCACAACAAGGTCCTCCAAGCAGCAGCGAGATAAATGCAAAATTAATCTGTTTTGGTAGTATTGGTTGAGGCATACATGTTGGCTAGGACACACAGAATTTCCCTGCTCTTCTTTGAATAGTTCCATCGGATCCTTTAGATCCACCTGAGCTCGCAGACGGGGTCTCGGTTTCTTGACATCCAAAAGATCCATCAAAGCAGCGCTCCCTCAGTCAGCCCAGATCATGTGCTGAAGTCTCTGGAGTGGGTCTTGCTGCCGCAACCTTCTGAATTGGACGCAATCCTTTAAATGATGCAGGTGGCTTAGTATGTTATCTAACAATGAATTTAAGAAATAGGTCAAACAAAAGTGAAATACTGTGGATGCTGGAAATCTGAAATAAAAACGATATGAAAATGGAATGATAGCTGCCTTGGACTTCTAAGATACCAGCGAGGTCCTGTAGTTTCCAATAAAGAAAAACTTAAGTCCACATCACCTGCTAAGCTAGCTTGAGTGAATCAGCAGCAACGTGGTATTTCTCAAATCTATCAAACAGTGTCCAATGCATGGTGTTTAGCAGGTGAGATTGTTGTATTGCTTTGCTTTTTAGTAATATATATTTTATTTGATCCTTTTTAACTCCTGTGGTTAAAGAGACACAACCTGTTCTCCTTGGAGCGAGAAGGCTAAGAGCAGATTTCATAGAGGTGTTTAAAATCCTGAAGGATTTAGATAGAGTAAATAAAGATAAACTGTTTCCAATGGCTGAAGGGCCGATAATGAGAGGGCACAGATTTAAGGTGATTGGCAAAAGAACCAGAGGCGACATGAGGAAGAACTTTTCTACGCAGCGGGTAAATGTACTACCTAATAGGATGGTGGATACAGATTCAATAGTATTCTTCAAAAGGGAATTGGATAAATACTTGAAGGAGAAAAAATTGGAGCAATTATGGGGAAAGAGCCGGGGAGTGGGACTAACTGGATTGCTCTTCGAAAGAGCCGGCGCAGACTCGATGGGCCGAATGGCCTCCTTCTGTGCTGTAGTATTCTATGATTCTACGTGATGTAAGAGAAATGTGTGAGCATGTTCTGGAAACGGTATTTAATGATTCAGAGGTGTCAGAAATGCAAGTTTTCTGCGTATGAGGTGGGGAGTTGAAGTCATATCAATCTAAAAAGCAATTGAGTAGTCCACCTTTGCAGTGCTTGATTTAGGCTTCTTGGTCAGAGTTTTACAAAGTGAGATGTGGTCCATGTGCTACTCCGCAAAGTGACAGGGACATAGTTTCTCAACAATTTCCCGTGTGATGAATTTGTGAACTCAACTGGGATATCCAGCAGCTGTTAAATTGAAGCCAAGTGTTTTCCAGGGGAGTGGAAAAGTCTTGCAGGCCTTCTAGTTGTCCATACAGGGACACATTGATGAAGGACTGGTGACCGGCTGCACGCTCAGCCTATAGTGGGCGGGAGTAAGTAGCGGTGGAAGAAAACCGAAAGACACTAATGGTGTCCATAGGATTCTTGCTTGAAAGTTTATGTTCTTGGAAAATGTAGAAATTCCCTTTGGTTATCAGAACATGCAGAGGTGCATGTACTCCAACTGGTGCAGTGTTTAGCTTGAACAATGTGAAGCGCATTATGTTAGCAACATTTTAATTGGTTTTTTTTCTTGGAGCTGAGAAGGTTAAGGGGAGATTTATTAGAGGTGTTCAAAATCATGATGGATTTTGATGAAGTAAATGAGGAGAAACTGTTTCCAGTGGCAGAAGGGTCGGTAACCAGAGGACACAGATTTAAGGTAATTGGCAAAAGAAGCAGAGGGGAGTTGAGATTTTTTTTTTACACTGTGACTTGTTATGATCTGGATTGCACTGCCTAAAAGGGTGATGGAAGCAGATTCAATAGTAACTTTCAAGTAAATACTTAAAGGGGAAAATTTGCAGGGCTATGGGGGGGGGCGCGGTGGGACTAATTAAACAGCTCTCTCAAAGAGCCAGCACAGGCACGATGGGCCGAATGGCTTCCTTCTGTGCTGTATGATTCTATGATTTTTTTTTCTCCCTATTAGGAATTGTCATTTAATCATAGTTCATAAGTCAAAAATGTCAAATATTTAAGTATCAATTAGTAATTACTAAAATAAGGCAAAGGATTTTAATTTCAGTGAATCCCCACCTGAGACACTATTAACAGAAGCTAGTGTAATTAACACGTCTGACTTCACTGCTTTTTTAAAAATTGAATTTTGTGCTCAGGGATGCTGTTGAAAAGTCTAAAGTTATG
This sequence comes from Squalus acanthias, assembly GCA_030390025.1. Taxonomy (NCBI): domain Eukaryota; kingdom Metazoa; phylum Chordata; class Chondrichthyes; order Squaliformes; family Squalidae; genus Squalus; species Squalus acanthias. Next base: position 59,339,011 of record CM059444.1, read on the forward strand.
AAGCTTGCAGCCAAATCTAGAAAAAATAGAGAATTGGTTTTTGCTTTCTTGTGAGCTGACAAATCTTGTTGCTTTAAATACCAGACCTGTATGAGGAAATAAATATACAAAGAAAGACTTGGAAAATTGGGGCTGAATTTGTTAGAACAATGCAGATTACGGGCCGATATGTTAGAAGTGCTTAAAATTATGAAATGATGGGCCAAGGTAGATAGAAGTACACTGTTTCCAGTATTTGAGGGGGTCACAGATACGAGACTAAATGTAAGAAATTTAGAACAGAGAGCAAGAGAAACTTCTTTACACGGAGTATTTTCAGGCTGTGGAATTTGCTTCCAGGGTTAGTGGTTGAGGCTGAAGCTATGTCAATAATCACGATTAGATTGGATAGGTGGATGAAGGAAAAGGTATGAAGGAATATGTAACTTCTGTGTATTTGTATTTCTAATTCATGCCACCACGTGGTTTACAAGTATCTATTTTAATTGTAGTATTTGTGATGTAAATAAGAATGTATCAGGTGCACAAGTACAAACTCCTGTTTCATCTGATTTTGTTTTCATTCTATGGCAAGGTTGCACTGTGCCGGATTAGTCAGATTGGATGAATTTTTTGGTGTTGGTTAAAATTAGACCTATCTCAGTGGTGAGTTTTGCTTGTATGTTGATTCTGTTGGGAGAGTACCCTTGGGAACGGGAGGGGGGAAAGACTTGGGGTCTTATGTGGCCTGCTGTCTATTTTATCCCCTCTCCATCGGAAAAATTGTTTGGCTTAACTAGGTCAATTTTGAATCTGAAGGTTCATTACAGTGAAATGGTCTGCTCATTTGTAGAGTAGACCAGAGCCTAATACTGTTGGCCGCATTAGTTAACCAATGCTTAATACATTCGTATGGCATTCCTTTCTCCACTGTTTTAATGGAGATGTTAACCCAGTTAAAATAATTGAGTTAATGTACATCATACAAACTTATCTTAACCATACTGGCTGGGGGTCGTAAATAGTATAACAGCAGCTTGCATTTATGCAGTGCTTTTAATAAAGGAAAAACATCCTAAGAAAGGATCCCAAATGAATATCATCCCCCTTCTATCCTCTCCCATATTATTCCCTGGGCGAGAAGCCAGAAATGTGGTTGTCTCGTGGACTCTGCAAGTAAATCGATGCAATAAGAAAGCTGGTGCTTGGGTTAACCCACTCTTCATTTCTTCCACAATTTGGAGGGGGGCGGGGGGGGGGCTGCTGATGCCGGCGCTTCTGTTAATTGTGTACCTTGAGTGATATAGTGGATTGGTCCTCTTGCATACAAAGGCAGCATGTTGTTTTTACCTATAAGTTTTCATGTGACTTCCTGACTGAGCTGTTGGGGAGGGGCCAAGCAGAGGATATGAGCTTCCCCACATGTTGGGGGAAAAATGGAGGTTGAGTCACCCTGGGCAGCTTGCACTGATTCCATAGTGACCAGCATGAAGAATGTTGGCTTACAAAGGCCTGGGAATGCTGTACGGTAGAGCGAGATTTTCTTTTTAAAAGGGAGAAAATTAGGATGCAAGCTCTGTAGCATTCTTTTTGTGTTTTCGCCAAGATATACTGCTTCTCCAAAATTGGAGCCTCCATGTGCCTGTGTCTGGTAGAGGAATGCAGATTTTAATCTGTGATTGGAGTGGCCTGGCACACCAGTGACAGGTTAATGGAAGGATTTAATTTTCCATTTCAGTGTTATATGAGGTGTTTTATGAGACTGTAGAAGTTGGTTTAGTTTTCATGAGACTGTAGTTTTCATGAGACTGTAGAAGTTGGTTTAGTCTGCGTGGATTGATGCCGATATGAAACTGTCGGTGGTAAACAGCAACCACTGTTTATTGGTCTCATGGCTAGAACTTTCGACTTAGTCTTTAAATTAGCATTCTTGCTTTGTATATACTTTTGTCCGCAGCATTTTTTGTTTTTTATTGAAAACCAATGGCCCTTTGAGAACTTTGACCTTAAGATGGAGAAGAACAAAACTTCCTGCAAATTCAATGCTGGTTTGGCAAAAAACTTATGTTGGTAAGGCTGAACAAATGCCCCCAAATTTCCACAGATTCACACCAAGTTCAGTGGCATGGCTGACTTTTCACACACAAAATTAAAGCAGATGCAAAGAATCCAAATGTTACTCAAATGTGCCGTACCACTTTGCCTGCTTTGTGAGTGCAACTACAAACCAGGGAAGGAGAAAAATAAGATAAAAACAGAGAGGAAAGCAAAGCGAGTGATCTATGAAGCATGAGCTAAACAGGAAATTGAATAAGAACAGATCAGAAGGAAAAGGAATGAACCAGTAAAATTGTCAGATGGGTAGAGGTAGGTTTGAGATGTATGTATGTAAATTAGAAAGTATATTCTAAATAAACTCTGAGTGAGAGGCACAAATTGCTATGAGGGGTGGGTCTGACATAAAAGCTTGAAGAGACATGGCTTGGGCTAATGCAGAACTGGGAGCTAAACATTCCTAATTACAAAATATTCTGGGAGGAAAGAATTGGGGGAAAAAAAGGGAGGATGGGTGGCAGTATCAAAGTTAATTAAAGGAAGAAGAGAAAATATGGATGAAGAACAAAAAATAATTGGAAAAGCTGAAGGTATGTGATGAGCAGGCAACATGAAGAAAAATATTTAAGGATTTTATAAACATGCAAAAGAATGGTTAAAGGAAGGGTAGAGCCAATTGAGAGAAAAAAAGGACATTTTGTGGAGGATTACTTGTGGAGTGGTAGAGATATAAAACGTACACCCAACTGTGTCCAGCCTTTAGCCCTCCATTCACCGCGATACTTTTTGCAGCTATTGATCTACTCAATCACTCCCTCACCTCCGCCTTTGATTCCCTTTTACCCCGTTAAAAACCCTTAACTTTCTCCCACATTGGTCGTTCACTCTGGTATGGCTCCCATCTTCTCACACTCAAGTCCAAGGGGCACAGACTTCAATGTATCTGGCGCATAACTGGTTAAGCCACCAAATGCCAGATCTGGCTGGACCACATCAAGCACTATTGGGCCAATGTTCCCTTCAATTTTTTTTGGGTGCGTGGCCCCTTTAATGGGTTGCGTGGCCCATTCAAAATACCGCGCATGCGCAGTTTTTCCTATTTCCCAAATAAGTGCCCATCCTTCCTGCAACTCCATGTTTGAATCTCTCTGATCAGATTTCCAACCCTACCACAACACTGAAATGGCCCGAATCAAAGTCACGCATGACTCTCCTTGTCCATCTCGAGTTCTCTGCAACCTTTGACACGGTTGACCATACCAACCTCCTCCAACGCCACTCCTCCATTGTCCAACTGAGTGTGACTACCCTCGCTTGGTTCCACTCTTAACTATCTAATTGTAGCCAAAACATCTCCAGCAATGGCTTCTCTTCCCACCCCACACCGTTACCTTTGGAGTCCCCCAAGGACTTATAATTGGCTCCTTCTTCATCCTCATCTACATACTGCCCCTCGGCAGCATCATCTAAAAACATGGAGTCAGGTTCCACATGTACGCTGATAACACCCAGCTCTACCTCTCCACTACCTCTCTTGACCCTCCACGGCCTCTGTGTTGCCAGCCTACTTGTTTCTCCAGCTCTAGGTTCTTTTATATCCCACACTTTTTGTCCCACCATTGGTGGATGGGCCTTCAGCCAATCTAAGCCCTAAGCTCTGAATCTCTCTCTCCTCTATCCACTTTCCTGTCCTGTCCCCCTTAAAACCTACTGTTTGACCAAGCGTTAAATCCACCCCTATTATTATCACTTCTTTGGCTTGTTGTTAATTTCCATCTGACTACACCTCTGTGAAGACTCTTGGGATGCTTTTCTATGTTGAAGGTGCTATATAAATGCAAGTTGTTTTCACAGAAGATGGTGACAGTGAGAATGAAAGGGTACAAGAGGATGGGATGGAGCAATTAGATAGGTTAACTGTGGGTAAGGAAGGAGTACCTGGAAAAAGTGGTGTATTTGGATTTTCAGAAGGCTTTCGATAAGGTGCTACGCAAGAGGTTATTAAACAAAATTAGGACTCATGGGATTGGAGGTAGTATACTAGCATGGATTGAGGATTGGTTAACGGACAGAAAACAGAGAGTAGGGATAAATGGGTCATTTTCGGGTTGGCAGGCTGTAACTAGTGAGGTACAGCAAGGATCCGTGCTTGGGCCTCAGCTATTCACAATCTACATCAATGATTCGGATGAGGGGACCAAGTGTAATATATCCAAGTTTGCCGATGACACAAAGCTAGGTGGGAATGTAAGTTGTGAGGAGGTTGCAAAGAGGCTTCAAGGGGATATAGACAGGCTAAGTGAGTGGGCAAGAACACGGCAAATGGAATATAATGTGGAGAAATGTGAAGTTATCCACTTTGGTAGGAAAAATAGAAAAGCTGAGTTTTTTAAATGATGAGAGATTGGGAAATGTTGGTGTTCAGCAGGACCTGGGTGTCCTTGTACACGAATCACTGAAAGTTAACATGCAGATACAGCAAGCAATTAGGAAAGCAAATGGTATGTTGGCCTTTATTACAAGAGGGAGTGCAACGAAGGTTCACCAGGCTGATTTCTGGGATGGGAGGATTGTGCTATGAGGCGAGATTGAGTAGACTAGGCCTATATTTTCTCGAGTTTAGAAGAATGAGAGGTGATCTTATTGAAACATACAAAATTCTTACAGGGCTATGCAGGGAGGATGTTTCCCCTGGCTGGGGGGTCTAGAACTAGGGGTCACAGTCTCAGAATAAGGGGTCGGCCATTTAGGACTGAGATGAGGAGAAATGTCTTCACTCAGAGGGTGGTGAATCTTTGGAATTCTCTACCCCAGAGGGCTGTGGAGGCTCGGTCTTGAATATACTCAACGACTGAGATCGATAGATTTTTGGATATTAAGGGAATGAAGGGATATGGGGATAGTGCAGGAAAGTGGAGTTGCAATAGAAGATCAGCCATGATCTTATTGAATGGCAGAGCAGGCTTGAAGGGCCAAATGGCCGACTCCTGCTCCTATTTTTTTATGTTCTTATGAACTCAAAGTGGACAAGCTGCTGGGCCATGATGGCATGCATCTTGGAATGCCAAGAGGAATCAGAGAGGAAAAGCAGAGACTCTGACCGCAGCCTTTCAAACATCCTTGCATGTAGAAGTTGTGTCAGAGGATTGGAAGGTTGCCATTGTAACACCTCTGTTCAAGAAGAGTCAAAGGAATATTCCAGATAACTATGGATCTTTCATCTTAAGCTTCTAGTGGTCATAAAATGGGATAAGTTTAAAAAAAATAAATGTGTTATTTAAGGACAGCCCATGCATATTTATAAAAGGCATATTGTATCTGACATTTAATAGATTTCTTTGAAGAAATAACAGATTGTATTGATCAAAGGAATTACGGTGGATGCTGTGTATATGGATTTTAAGGCATTTGACAAGGTGCCATGTAGGAGGCTTATTGATATAATTGAGATGCATTATCAAGGGAATTAGTCAGCATGAATATGAAGGTGGATAATGGATGCTTTTTACACTTGAGCAATGGAAGCAGTGTTGTCCTCCGGGGGTCAGTTTTAGGACCTCTTTATAAAAAAAAAAATATGGCGGAAAAATTCAGTATCGCCCCATTTGGGGCGCAATTATCGGCTGGGCGCAAAGATTAGCACCTGGCACTAATTATCGCCTCCGACTGCAAACTTGGCTTTTATCGCCCCTGGAGGTGATTGGAGTGCTAAATCAGGCGCTTCACACCTGTCTTAAGGCATAAAGGCCGAGGAGCGAGGCGCTACCTCAGAGCACTGGCGAAGCTCATGTGATGTCAGTCAGCAATGGAACAGAGACACACTGGCGCTAGCCAGTTCTTAGAGGGGAGGGTTGATCTTGCTCTCCATCACATCCTGCTCATTGCAGCATTGAATCTCGGCCTGGAGAGACCTGTACATCAAATTTGCTGGAAAGAACAATGGAGAGAACCAGGGAAAGAGCTCATAGTGCAGTCCCCACAGTCTTTTCTAAATAGATGCAAGGAAGGGCAAATCAAAATGAGCCTGCGAAGTGTTGCTCAGTACCCAAAACTCCTTCACACAGCGTTGAATCTCTCCAGAAGTTTCTCTCTCTCTCTCTCTCTCTCTCTCTCTCTCTCTCTCTCTCTCAGAATGCGTGGTGCAAAAATTTCACCAACAAAAAAAGGCAGGAAGCGTTCGCCTTTAAATAGCACTCCCCCAGTCCCTTCCTGACTGCAAAACGCTCCCCTCAACCTGTCGTTGCTAGCGGCAGGCGGTAAGGCAGGGGGCGCCACTCAATATCCGCTACCGGGGCGTTGCGCACTCGACTGACGTCATGATCTGCCGGCGCAGGAGATCGTGGCGGTAGTGTTTAGCGCCGCCGCAAAATGTCTAGTTAATTTCGCGAGCGGCGCAAACATTGCCGCGCCCGGGCGCGAGTTGCTTTGCGCCCCATTAGCGCCCTCTTAAGGCGCTAACGGGAGGCGCAACCAACTGAATTTTTCCCCCTATGTGTATAATGATCTGGACTTGCATATAATTATTACAATATCAAAATTTGCAGTTGCAGAGATAATTGGTTAACTCTGAAGAGGATTATTTTGGGAGAAACAGATGTGGAAGAATAGTTTTTTGAAGAAGTGGATAAATACTTGAAAAAGAAAAATTTGAGAGGCTATGGGAAAGGGCAGCAGAATGGGACTGAATGGATAGCTCTTTGAGAGCTGGTGGAGGGGAGATGGAAGGAAACGGCAAGTTAGATGAGTGACCAGTTAATCTGTTGTTTACTGTGGTGTTGGCTGAGAGAGGAGTGTTGGTCACAGCAATGATGGAACTCCCTGCTGTTCTTTGAAAATGGCTTCTTCAACAATACAGCCCTCCCTCAGCACTGCATTGAAGCGCCACCTTAGATTAGTGCTCCACTGCTGCAGTGGGGCTTAACCCCACAATCTCTGTTGGAGGCAAGTGCTACCAATTGTAGCCACCTTTAACTGTTGTAGTTCGGTGTGAGGTAATTCTGTTTCTCAACAGTTACTTAGGATATACGGCACAGAAACAGGCCATTCGGCCCAACCACTCCATGCCAGCGTTTATGCTTCATACGAGCCTCCTCCCGTCTTTCCTCATCTGAATTTATCAGCATAACCCTCTGTTCCCTTTTCCCTCATGTGCTTGTCTAGCCTCCCCTTAAATGCATCTGCACTATTCGCTTCAAAAAACCACCCTGTGGCAGCGAGGTCCACATTCTCACCACCCTTTGGGTAAAGAGGTTTCTTCTGAATTCCCTATTGGATTTCTTGGTGACTATCTTATATTGATGGCCTCTAGTTATGCTCTCCCCCACAAGTTCTGCCATGTATTTCCTTAGAGTTGCCTTTCTATTAGAGGTGAGATTTTTAATTAATTTCTGAAGCTCTATGAAGTTAATTGCAGGAGTGATCTTGCTCATGCTAAATACTTCTGTACTTTTCTGCACAATTGTTATTTTTTTACTCCTTTTTGCAGGCTTCCCCATGATTCATTCTCCAGCTGACAGCAGCCTATGGTGTGCAAAGGCCATGCAAGTTAAATTACCTGTACTTTTTATTCACAGGCTGAAAAGGGTTATAAATTAGTACCGATTGATACTTGCTTAGACAGGTTGTTCATGACCATTATGAGAGAATTTCAGCGTCCGCCTATATTCTACCACTCAATGGTACATTCGTACACCAAGGTACTCACCTATCCCAGCATAATTACTGAAGTGGAATATTTAGTCCATTGCAATAAGAAGCACCTGCCCAGCAGCTGCATTTCTGTCTAAATTAAACTCGTACTCGTACTGTAGTATGCTTTATTTTCCCCCTCCACTGATGGCTTCTGCTGAAAAGGACAAACGGTGCCAAATTTGCAGTGGGTTTTGTGGCCTATTAACATTCATGATGATATAAGTAATTATGTTCGAACACCGTAAAAGTTCTGCAGACTTGATCTTGAGTGCTGATGTAACCTGACATCCACCACAGGCGGAAATAATTTCTCTACGGAAACTGTCATCTTCGATTTGGTTAGCTGAAATGCAGAGAATGCACATTGTTTGTCAGTTTTTCCAGTGCAAAATAGATCCCAATTGAAAAATGAAAATTCTTACCTACTTTTTAGGTCTGTTACAAATTTGCCGTTATCAGTGATGCAGAAAATTCATATAAGGAAACTGCTCTTTTGGTCAAGCAATGTTTTAAATGGTGAGAGATTGGGAAATGTTGGTGTTCAGAGCGACCTGGGTGTCCTTGTACACGAATCACTGAAAGTTAACATGCAGATACAGCAAGCAATTAGGAAAGCAAATGGTATGTTGGCCTTTATTACAAGAGGATTTGAGTGTAAGAGTAAAGACGTCTTACTGCAATTATATAGGGCCCTGGTGAGATCACACCTGGAGTATTGTGTACAGTTTTGGTCTCCTTACCTAAGGAAGGATATATTTGCCATAGAGGGAGTGCAACGAAGGTTCACTAGACTGATTCCTGGGAAGGGGGGATTGTCCTATGAGGAGAGGTTGAGTAGACTAGGCCTCTATTCTCTAGAGTTTAGAAGAATGAGAGGTGATCTCATTGAAACATACAAAATTCTTACAGGGCTTGACAGGGTAGATGCAGGGAGGATGTTTCCCCTGGCTGAGGAGTCTAGAACCAGGGGTCACAATCTCAGAATAAGGGGTCGGCCATTTAGGACTGAGATGAGGAGAAATTTCTTCACTCAGAGGGTGGTGAATCTTTGGAATTCTCTACCGCAGAGAGCTGTGGAGGCTCAGTGATTGAGTATATTCAAGACAGAGATCGATAAATTTTTGGATATTAAGGGAATGAAGGGATGTGGGGATAGTTCAGGAAAGTAGAGATGAGGTAGAAGATCCGCCATGATCTTATTGAATGGCGGAGCAGGCTCGAAGACCAAATGGCCGACTCCTGCTCCTATTTTTTATGTTCTTATGTACCCTTTCTGGTGTGTCTGTCTGTCTCTTGTCTGTCTGCAAGCCAGTAACAGTTTTTTGGCTGTTGCTATGCACACCAGAGACATTTTTCTTAATTGTGTTTGACAATTTTCTGTTCTAATTCTTTAATGTTCAGTTCATAATAGAAAAGGAGCAGTTATTGTTACTTTTAAACGTGAAACTTTCCTGAAATAAAGCTTTGGGAGATCAATGTCCAGTTTGTTTCCGAGAAAAAAAACTCTCAATTCCTTCTACATGAAGTCAGAGAAACCTGCTGTTAAGTGCTGGGAAATTCTGCCATTTGCTTGTGGCCATAATGCACAGGTGTGGTTGGTTAACTCCCTTCAACTGGGCTGATGGTTGCAACTGGATATTTTGTTCCTGACTTCTGAGCCAGGTTAAGGTCTTGAAGTAAAAGCATGAAGATACTGAAAGACGCAAGATATTTGGTAAATGTCCCCATGCTATTGTAAAGTTGTGACGTTTTCACCTCATTTTGAGCATTGAAAATGTCAGTTGTTGAGAAAAAGACAAGTTTGATATTTTTTTCCCCCAAAGATGTGATTTGGTTTATCATCTTTCTTGGTAATTCGCCTGACTGGCAATTCAGGATTGGCGGTTTTCATTAACCCTTAGTAGTATCTCTTGGCAGTATTCTGGCTGCTTTCCGTGCTTTGGATTTACTTCTTCAGTTTTAATTGCCGCTGCTCTCTATTTTGAGCTAATCAACAAAGTGTGACAGGAAGTAAGTGACACAGGGAGATCGAGCTATGCAAGACCTAATAAATGGATGGAATGTGCATGAAGATCTGTGCTGATTGAATTTTCAAAGTTTGTTACAATCATAATGCAATGTAACCCTACACACATTTGCTTTAAAATAATTGTTGTTTTGAATACCTCTTCAAGTTTGAATGGTGTTTAATAATGGAACATTACACCAATGCACTAAATGATCTTTGCCACCAGAAGGTTTGAGTATTGGTGCAATATTGGGTAAAAATCCATAATCTCTTTCATCCTACCAAACTCTGCCACTTTATCATGGTGCCTAAACTACATTTGTTATGGTTTATTTTCACTTATAGATGAAAGAGGATAGACAAAATGGGGGCATTTCAAAAAGGAGAGAAGGGGAATACAAGCTTTTTTTAAAAAAAAAAATTGTACCAACTGATGGTGCCCCATTATTTTTAACAGGAACAAATATATGAAATCCTTGATGCAATGTTCGAGAGGAAAGTTCAGCCTTCAGAGCATGTCATTGACCAAAATGATGATGGAGACAATTTCTATGTAATTGAACGGTAAGGAATTTAAACCCTGTAATGGTGCAGGGTTTCTGTTTTATACTTAGTATTTTATAGTATCCTTGTGTAAATGAAGAAACCCTTTTGATGACTGATGTTGGATGGATTTCACCAGATTGTTATAACTGAAGGCTGATGTACATATAAAACAATGAGATCCTTGTTAATGCATTGTTTAAAAAAAAGATTGCTTTCCAGGTTAGTAAAATTTAGTTAATGGTTAACTTTGAAGTCTCTAACTACTGACCTTTCATTTTTAACCAGTTAACATTACAGCTTGTTTTTTTGAGAAGAAAAAATGGTCTTTATTGACATGGGTGTTTTTTTAACCTCATTGTCTTTGGTCCTGAAGAATAAGTATTGTATCTGTCCTTGAGCACTCTGAATGCTTGCTTCAGCACTGCACTGCAAGTTTAACGTTATTCTACAAAATCGCAGTAACATGACTGGATGTTTATTTAAAAAAAACACAAGTGTCTTCATAAAAAAGGATCACTTACGTGTTGCTGCCTTTGATTGGTATGTTGCCTGTGTCGAGGAAAACTGGATATAAGGCAGCTGTGAACTCCTGGAGCCATTTACACTGTATACCGGCAAATTTAACGATGCTGCAATATAGGCAACAAAGCCACATTTCTCCTAGTTTGTTCAGTGATTACATATAAATAGGAGTGTTGGCCATGGCATCTGGGAGAGAGCAAGTCGAAACACATTGTCCCTTTAAGAATTTTGCCCCATGCACATCCATCTCAATCAGGTCCTCTCCTTCCATTCTGTTGTCTCTGAGACCTTGTTATGGACTCTACTGTAGTTTTTCTGCTGTTGATATTTGCAACTGACTAGCTTTATTGCTGTAATAGTAGAGTTAGTTTCAGATTCATATTTCAGTGTCTCTTTACTTGTGCTCAAAACTCTTAAGATCTATCTGGTCCAAGGAACCAGGAGCACCTCTTTCTCAGGCTTAAAATATAATATATTTGATTTGGTAGATGGGGCACCATATTGCATTGCAAAACTTGTTAGACCTGTAGGTAAAGCTGCAAGTTTAAGCTATGTGACAGTCGAACAGCTGTGAGGTGGCGTAACAAGAGAGCCTGTAGGTGGGGCTGTGAGCTAACGTTACGTGACAGCCTGACTCCTTATTGTTGCTTGTATAGAAATTAAGAAATCTATCTCTCTAGTTCACATCTAATCATAGCCTGCATAGAAAGGGCAAATTCAGGGCTTCCTGAAAATCCATAAAATTGCACTTCCTTTAAAGCAATTAAAAACTGGGCCATTTCATAATTAGCCCCTTAATAAACTTCCAGAAACTTGGGGCTAGTGTGACCTGCCTCCAGCTGAATTATTTTTGTTGTCCCACCATTGATGGTATTTCTTGATTTTCTCCCCCCGAGGCACAATGTGCAATCGCTTCCCCAACACTGATTCCACCCCTTCTTGTATTGCTTCCAGCACACTCCTTCTCCACTCCCTCTCTCTCCCCCCCCAAAAGCTGATTTGGTTTTCTTGCTTTCCTCTTCTTCCTCCTTAGCTGTAGTTTTAATGCTGCTCCTCTCTCCCGAGGAGTTGGTTTTCCTACTCTCTCCTCTTTACTCCCTGCAGTGTGTTTATTCCCTTCTCCCCCCCCCCGCCCCCCCAGACCTGTGGAGGGAGCCCTCCTGAGGTACTTCCTGCTCTGAGATATTGTTTACATCCTGGTCCACTTATTCCCCATCCCAGCCTTTTCACCCTGCCTGACCTGAAGATTGCATTTGGTTGTTACTCACTGTTTGACATGCCATGGGAGCCTGACTCGCAGTATATATTTTTTAAAATGAGGAATAGGTTACAAAGCAACAAGGCATACTGCATTGAAGTCACAATAATGTTCTATACCAAGTGCTTAGTTTATGAATTTCCACTTAACACACAAGATGTAATCCTCTCTTGAAAAACAGTTGTACATTTTTTTTAACTTATAATGCATATTGCATGAAGAAGACTTACTGAGTAACATTGTAGGATTGGAAGAAGATGCTTTGGTGGCAGAGAAGTTAAGAAAGCTGTAATGTTGAGAGTTGTAACGTTGTTCAGTTCATCAGTTAGACCCACCACTATTTAAACACAGTTGAAAAGGAAATGCATATGTCTATATGAAATGACTCATTCAAAAGTGATAAGTTTTATTTCACAATTCAGCGCCATAACATAAACTGCTGTGCATTTATCATTTATTCAGCACACCTTTTAATTTTTGTCTGTCACTTGCTGTTGCCTTACAATAAATTTGAATGCTCAGCCAACTTGAGGGAAATATTTTTCTGAGGTTAACACACATGATATGATAGCTAATTGTAAGATCTACGTAGTGCTGATTTAAATGTCTTTAATAACGGCCCGGAATTTACGGTCAGCGGCGAAGCAAAGGTGCTCGCCGCTGGCCCCGAAGAAAGCTGCCCGCAGAGATCTCGCGATCTCTGGCGAGAAGTTTGCCTTTTCCAACACGTAAGTGACTTCAGTGCAGTATAGTGGGGATTTCCTAGCGCGAACTGCTGTGACATTAACAAGCTGTCTAAGCAGCCAATCACATTGCAGAATTCTAACAGACAGGGAAGCAGGTAATGAGAACCTGCTTTAGAGAGCAAAGTAACGATTGGGGCTCTAACATGGGGATAAGGTAGAAGCTGAAATATCATGAACAAACATTAAAAAAAAATTGAAGTTTCTTAAAAATAATATTTTTTATCATCATGGAGAAATTTGACACTCCACAAAATTAAAATTAGTTTTTCAGGGCCATAAAGTTTGTTTAGCAAGTCAATACGCTGTTAAAACCCCAGTTACACCTAATCCAACAAGGCCTAACTTTTAATGGGGTATTTAACAGCGATATTACCACGGAAAAGCCCAAGATTCTGTCAGTTTCCCTGATTGCCGGCTATGGGGCGGGCGTTGTGTGTGGCCACAGCGCAGCCAATGTCGGTGCATTATATGACTGATCACAACTTCTAGATTTCCATGTTTAGATGCGCATGCGCTACATCCCGATGTTTCAATGGGGTAATAACGGCGAGCGCTATTAGTTCGCCGTTATTACCCACCGCAAATTCCAGCCCAACGTTTCAATAGGCTACTTTTTTTTTTGCTGGTTTTTGCGACTGAGGATAAAATTCTTATGACAATCTTGCATGCAGAACTGCACTAAACCAAATCAATCAGAAGTTACGCACTTCACAAAAAGTGAGCGACAGTTATCTTAAAAATCCCAACAGACAAGAAGCACTGACTTATAGAAAGAAGGACTTGCATTTCTATAGTGTCTTATCATAGATCTCAGAAACTTCTCAAAGTACTTCACATACATTGGATTATTCTGAAGTGCAATAATTGTTTTTTGGCTAACGGTGCAGACATCTTGCAAACAGCAAGACCCCCTCCAGCGCAGAAATCGTATGAATGATCAGATTAGCCGGTTTCTTTTTGGTGATAATGTTGGATGGGCCCCTGGAAAATGCTCTGCTTTTACAGATATTGCTGTGGGTAAAAGCACAGGCAGATGGGATTTTAGTTTTACGTGCAATCCAAAAAGATTGGCTGCTCCAACAATGCCGCACACACTCAGCACTGTGCGAAGTGTCAGCTTGGGTTATTAGCTTATTTAATTCTTCTTTTATAGTAGAGAGCTGTTTCCAAAAACCGCTCTCAATTTTTCAGGTTTGCCTTCCTGATGAAATTGTTCCGTCAAGACGCTTTTCCTAACGAGCCGAAACAATCATGGGCAGTGTCAGTCTGGCCGCCTCCTGCATTCTTCTATTTCAACTGAAGTGCTTTTTTTCCCCCCAGGTAGAAACACTGGTTATTGGTTCTGTGGCTCATGCATCCCTCAATAAAATGGTTAAAGTGTAAATAGAAACTGAGAGGTTATAACTTTTAGGGAAGACTGAACAGGCTGGGGCTCTTTTCTCTAGAAAAGAGATGGCTGAGGGGTGACCTGATAGAGGTCTTTAAAATTACAAAGGGGTTTGATAGGGTAGACATAGATAAGATGTTTCCACTTGTGGGGGAGACCAGAATAGGGGCCATAAATTAAGATAGTCACTAATAAATCCAGTAAGGAATTCAGGAGAAACCTTCTTTACCCAGAGAGTGGTTACTTGCTACCACAGGGAGCAGTTGAGGTGAATAGCATCGATGCATTTAAGGGGAAGCTAGATAAGTACATGAGGGAGAAAGGAATAGAAGGTTATGCTGATGTGGTCAGATGAAGTAGGGAGGGAGGAGGCTCGTGTGGAGCATAAACACCAGCATGGACCAGTTGGGCTGAATGGCCTGTTTCTGTGCTGTAAATGCAATGTAAAAATAAAGCGGGGGAAAAATTGAGTCGCACCCGCTTTGGGGCGCTAACTTCACCGGGGTGCTACTTTTAGCACCCCGAAAAAATTAGCACCACCCACGGCTGAAATTCATTGGTAGCGCCCCAAGAGGGAAGCAGGGTGCTACTGGAAGTGCCCCGCCTCCCTCTTGGGGCGCTGCAAGTGAATATCACGGCGTTAAGTGCCGCAGCACCACGCCCTGTGGCACGTCACGCCGCGGTACTGCAGGCCTTCCTCCCCCTCTTAAAGGATGGGGCCTAGTGCAGCGTGACCCGGGGCCCAGCTGGGCCACCAGGGATCGGAGTGCCGGCTAAAGAGCTCGGCACTCAAGAGAAGTGCCGGGCTCCCGGAGCGCAGCCGGCACTCCGCGGGGCGGGGGGGGGGGCTTCAGAGGTGGCAGACGGCCAGCAACAAAAATGGCCGCCCGGCACCTTCCCTTTAATTAGCGCCGCCCCGGCCGCAGGTAGGCCCCCGACCCCATCAGACATAGCGTCCGGCGGTAAGTCAGGGGGTGCTACCGATGATCGCGGCTGGGGCGCTGCGCACGGCGATGATGTCATCGCCAATGGCGTAGCGCGGCGGGGCGCTAACGTTTACCGCCGCTGCTAAACTCCCGCTAAATTTCGCGGGAGGCACTGGCGGCGCCGAGCTCGGGCGCTAGTTGCTTTGCGCCCCGTTAGCGCCCTCTTCGGGCGCAAACTGGAGGTGCAAAGCAACCGAATTTTTAGGCCAGTGTATCTAACCATCAACTACTATACATACAACATGCTGACACATTTGCAGTTTTAAAAAAAAACTTATCAAAATATTTTTAAATAGGCTAGTTTTATACTATTTTATACAAGACCCAGTAAGACCTTCAAAATTATTTACATTTCTGTACGGACAAGAAATTGCAGGGTGTGGGGGGTGGTGGCGGGGGTGGTTGCTTCAAGCACTTGGGGCTAGTGGGCACATTATATTTTACTGGGAAAATGAATTACTTCTACAGTACAAGACTTCCAGAAATCCCTTTCCATTTTAAAAAATGTTACTAGTAGCAAATGGGAATCAAATCCTGTGTTGATTATGCAATTGTTTTCGACTATATAATCAAAGAATCATGCAGCACAGAAGGAGGCCATTCGGCCCATTGTGCCTGTGCCAGCTGTTTGGTAGATCTATCCGATTAGTCCCACTCCCTCGCTCTTTCCCCTATAGCCCTGCAGATTTTTTCCCTGCAAGTATTTATCCAATTCCCTTTTGAAAGTTACTGTTGAATCTGCTTGCACCAACCTTTCGGGCAGTGCGTTCCAGATCACAACTTAGTGTTGGGTCTGTAGTTGTATTTCAAATGCAAATCTCTAAACAGGATGTAGCTGCATCTGTTTCACTGACAGTAAATTGGCTAAGAACATAAACTGTATCGCTGATGATGTATTTTATGAATTGATTTTTAAAATCTCATTATATAATTTATTCATTCACGGGATGTGGGCGTGGCCGGCAAGGCCAGCATTTATTGCCCATCCTTAATTGCCCTCGAGAAGGTGGCGGTGAGCCGTCTTCTTGAATACAACTGAGTGGATTCAGAGGGCAGGTAAGAGTCAACCGCATTGCTGTGGGTCTGGAGTCACATATAGGCCAGACCGGGTAAGGACGGCAGATTTCCTTCCCTGAAGGACGTTCGTGAGCCAGTTGGGTTTTTACAACAATCCGGTAGTTTCATGGTCACCATTACTGATGCTAGTTTTTTATTCCAGATTTATTTAATTCATTGAATTCAAATTCCCCAGCTGCCAGTGGTGGGATTTGAACTCGTGTCTCCGGATCGTTAGTCCAGGCCTCTGGATTACTAGTCCAGTAACAGATGTTACCGTACCTCAAAAAAAAAACGCTCCTTGTGTTACTCCCTGGCTGAGCAAGTGTCACGAGGAAAGGTTAACGCTACTCGCCCAGTTTCCATTTGCAAAATATAAACAGTGAGAATATTCCGAGCTGTAACATTTTTGAAATATGTGGCTGATTACACACCGTACACTTTTTACATGGAGTTGAATGTAGGCGTATATCGCCGTTCCTTCATCGTCGCTGGGTCAAAATCCTGGAACTCCCTCCCGAAAAGCACTGTGGGAGCACCTTCACCGCACGGACTGCAGCGGTTCAAGAAGGCGGCTTTCCACCACCTTCTCAAGGGCAATTAGGGATGGGCAATAAATGCCGGCCTTTCCAGCGACGCCCACATCCCATAAATGAATTTTTTTTAAGTATGTATCTGGAAGCAGATTCAACAGTAACTTTCAAAAGGGAATTGGATAAATACTTAAAGGGGAAAATTTGTAGGGCTATGGGGAAAGGGCAGGGGAGCGGGACTAATTGGATAGCTCTTTCAAGGAGCTGGCACAGGCATGATGGGCTGAACGGCCTCCTGTGCTGTATCATGATACGATTACAAGTTGAGAGAAAATCAATTTGAAGCCAATTGAGAAGAATTGTATCCCTATTCTTCAGCAAGGGTGAAACCTCTCATCACTATAACCTATCGAGCTGTTTCACTTTTGCTAATAAGTTTCACCTTCAGTGCTGCAGAACTGATGCCCACTTGAAGTGGAGTGGGAGTAGGACAGATAATGTATTCTGCCACTGTCAAAGTACATCGGGTCATGTGCAATTTGAAAATAGTGTGTCAGGTCTGATTTAATGAGGCTGATGACAAGTACATGCTGAGCTATAAACATTTGCCAAGAGTGCGGGTGTTTTGAATTATGATTTTGAAACTTCAAGAGATCTTAAATTCATCAAAACCATAAGAATGTGTTGGACTAATGCCATGATCCATGCCCTCAAGTTTTATACTCTACAGTGTATTAGTATATCCAGCATTTAATACCGAACCTGGGAATCTTTTAATTATCAACGTACATTGTTTATGTTCTTCCTCTGGAAGTGATTTCTCTAAAGGGGATCAAATAACCAATGTTTCGCTGGGAAGTGCACTGTAAATTCTTAGGATTTTCTATTCTGCGTTATTGATGGTTGAGTCATCTTGGATCGATCTTCATTTTTCCACGAAGGCATCAAGTTCTTCATAGCCACTCTTTTGTCAAGCGCCTACAGTATACCCTACATATTGCATCAGTAACATTTATAAGAAAAATCCATTTGATGTGGGCAGGTACCTTTTTGAGAAGCAATTCAATTTTTTTTTTTTTAAAGCATTTCTTCAGTATTAGAAGTTCAGTTTCTTAACCATTCACAATCATTCAAAATTGCTTCAGACTTTTTTTCTTATCGAAGACACTCCTGGGAGGTTTGTTTTAAGCGTATTCCGTTCCTACAAAGTAAAACTGGTGAGCTGTTTAGTACAGTCTGTGGAAGGAAGCTGGCGACAATTTTAAAATGGAGCTCTGCCCTTCTGGGAATATTATAAATGTATAGGTGTGTTGTAGAAATAGTCACCCCCTTGCTTTATTTGGTTAAATCCTGATTCAAACTATTCAACCATTTCCTTGATTTCTGTCGTTGCATTGAGATTTTTTCTGTATGGAGCTGACACTGATTCAATGAGTTAATGGATTTGGCCATTTCCCAGTAAATTGAAAACACAGCCATCGTGTAGATGAGTGGTGTAAAGCAGCCATTTGTCTTGCACTGTCATTTTCATTGGGAGTGTTCTTTTTATGGTTAGACTAAGCAGCAGTTCCTGGAAGAGTTTAAGCTACTGGAAGATACTGGCTGTGCTTGGAAGTACTTTCTGCCTGTCTGGATTTATGCTTTTAAGAATCTAAGAGTAATGGCCCGGAATTTTCGGTGGGTGATATCAGTGAACTAACAACGTTTGCTGTTATTACCCCTTTGAAACTGACCGCAACTTCAGGATTTAGCACATGCACATCCGAACACGGAAATCCTGAAGTTGCGGTCAGTCATTCAGTGCTCTGACACTGGCTGCGCTGTGGTTTCTCCCCATCCCCCCGTGAAACTGAAGAAAAGGTGTGATTTTCCGTGGTAATATCTCTGTTAAATACCCCATTAAAAGTTAGACCTTGTTAGATTAGGTGTAACTGGGGTTTTAACAGTGTATTGACTGCTAAATAAATGTTATGGCCCTGAAAAACTCATTTTAATTTTGTGGAGTGTCAATTTTTAAGAAACTTCTAAAATATATATATATTTTTTAAAGTTTGTTCATCTTTATTTTATGTTTACCTTTTCCCCATGTGAGAGCCGCAATCTTTTGAAATCGAGGCATGGCTTAACCGGGAGCCAATGTCAGTCAGCGAACACGGATGATGGATGAACGGGACTTGGTATGAGTTAGTAAACGAGCAGCAGAGTTTTGGATGACAAGTTTAGGGAGGGTAGAGCGTGGGAGGTCGGCCAGGAGCGCGTTGGAATAGTCAAGTCTAGAGTTAACGAACGCATGGGTGAGGGTTTCAGCAGCATATGAGCTGAGTCAGGGGCGGAGTGGGGCGATGTCCCGGAGGTGGAAATAGGCGGTCTTGGTGATGGCACGGATATGGGTAAAATATGACATCAAGGTTGCGAACAGTCTGGTTCAGCCTCAGACAGTTGCAGTGAGAGGGATGGAGTCGGTGGCTAGGGAGCGGAGTTTGTGGCGGGGACCGAAGACAATGGCTTCAGTCTTCCCAATATTTAGTTGGAGGAAATTTCTGCTCATCCAGTACTGGCTTTCGGA
Source organism: Squalus acanthias (assembly GCA_030390025.1). Taxonomy (NCBI): domain Eukaryota; kingdom Metazoa; phylum Chordata; class Chondrichthyes; order Squaliformes; family Squalidae; genus Squalus; species Squalus acanthias. Next base: position 59,358,344 of record CM059444.1, read on the forward strand.
CAAGCATTAGATAGGGTACAGAGGTGATTTACGAGGATGTTGCCAGGACTGGGGAATTTTAGCTATGAGAAAAGGTTGGATAGGCTGGAGTTGTTTTCTTTGGAACAGAGGAGGCTGAGGGGAGATTTAATTGAGGTGTATAAAATTATGAGGGGCCTAGATAGAGTGGATAGAAAGGACCTATTTCCCTTAGCAGGGAGATCAGGGGGCATAGATTTAAAGTCATTGGTTGAAGGATTAGATTGGAGTTGAGAACATTTTTCACCAAGAGGGTGGTGAGGGTCTGGAACTCATAGCCTGAAAGGGTGGTAGAGGCAGAAACTCTCATCGCATTTACTTGGATATGCACTTGAAGTGCTGCAACCTCCAGGGCTATGGACCCAGAGCTGGAAAGTAGAATTAGGCTGGATACCAATGTTCCCTCTAATTTTGTTTGTACTGAGCGGGACACAAACTCCTTTGAGCGTGACTTTTTCGTCTGTGAGCAAATTTTACAACCACTACTGTTACAACAACAACTTTTACAACAACCACTTAAAAGCATATATGCAGTAATGCCATATTGCCACCTCACCGTCTCAAATCATGAGACAAGGTTCTATACAAGTTTAACATAACTCCTCTGCTTTTGAAATGAACCCCATGTTTTATTTGCATTTTTATGGCTTTTTTAAACTGCGTTACTACTTTCAATGATTTGTGAATCTATACCCCTAGATCCCTTTGCCCCTCTACCCCATTTCGACTCTTATTTTCCAAGGATTAGGTAGCCTCCTTATTCGTCTTACCAAAATGCACCACCTCACACTTATCTATATTGAAATTCATTTGTCATTTACATGCCCATTCTGCAAGTTTGTTTGTTGTAGAATTAATTAAAAGCTTTTAGTTCATCATGTACAAACTCTAATTAATAAAAAATACTTGGTCAGAACTGACTGGGATATAAAAGAACTGCATAATAATGCATTAACACTTCAGAAACGTCACTCAGTTACACAGTTATGTATCAACAAACAATCCACAAGCCCAAGGTGAGCTGAAAGAGGCATATCTATTCGTGCAATTAGTATTAATTTTAAAGTTTTAAGTATTAGCCCATCCCTCATGTCACTATAGCAATGGCTGCACAAGCAGCAGGAGCAACGGCTTTCCTATGGCGCTGACGTGCTGTACGTCCACATAAGAATATTAATCACAATGCAACCAGACAACCAGCAAATATAAATGTAGTTCTTTAGTTCACAGTATTAAAAAGAATTGAACAAAAACAGGTATCCATATTTTCAACTTCAATCACTTCCATTAATAAACATTCTTCTTGAACCAGCACACCCCCCATGTAACATGTCAGAAATGCAGCACTTAGTCACAAGTGCCGAAAAACACATACACAATTTGCGTCACTGAATTAAAAACAAAAAGCAGGAAAAGCTATGATTTAACAGAAATCACTATTTATCTTTCTTCCTGGAGAACCAATCAGACTGACTTTGAAATGTTTACTAATATGGTGACGTAAAGACGTTAATTTACGAATTTTGCTTCTAATGCGTTTTTCTCAAACATTCTCCACAATATTAATCCCTGTTCTTATCACGAAAAGTGTTGAATTATTTTAGCTACTTCGCAATTAAATAACGGGAAACAAACTTCATTGTACTCTCAATTTTTAATCTCCTATTTCAAACATTTATACCAAATCGAAATTGTACATTATCAGTTTAATCGAAGTGTTTTCTGTGTCTTTCTCAATAAACAAATAGTAGTTTCTTCTAAAATAGCTTCTTGTAATTTTTATACATCATTACGTAACTCTTGTTTCTTTTAACACTCCACTAAATGTTTAAGAGGAAATCTATATTGACATTATTCCTGGGACTTGTTCGGACTACAGAACGACAGACAAAATAAAATAGTTTGTTGTTTTCCCCTTTTTTTGGTTCTCTTCCTAAATGTCTTAATGATTTTTTTTAAGTCAAGAAAAAGTCATATGTAATTCCGACAAATCCTCCCTGCCCTCCCCCTCCTCAACAGCATGGTTGCATGTCTTTGTAAAGCTACTCACTTCAGTCGATTGTTCAAAATCAAATAGTTAGAAATTTCAATTTTAAAACGTTTTAAGCAATTCAGAGCCTCTTTAAAAGCGTTTGGACTTCAAGACCTGGTTGAAACTTGTTTAGATGAGGGGGAAATTGATTTTGCTTGTTTCTTCCAAAATCATATTCGAAACTTAGGGGGGAAAAGTGTTTTTATCACTCATTTTTTGTGAAAACTTCATTAAAAATCTTTAAATTCTTTCAAGTCTCATTGCAGCTTTGACAGAAGAAGTTGATCCAAGTTTTTCTTTCCCTCTTCAATGCTGTTGTTAAACATGCAACAAAAAATAATAAAATAAACTCTAATTCCAAATGGAGCTCAAATAAGAAAGTGAGGTTATCTATCCCCAGCCTTGGCGATGAGTTGGGATCAGTTTTGGAGAAGTTGTTTCCTCTTTTTCTGCTGCCATTCCCTCCATCTCTCACAGACTCTGAGGTGCAAATGGAGGCACAAACTTTTTCCCCTCTCTCATAACATGATTTAAATAACCCTGATAAACTCTTTCAAAAAGGGTACAACACCTGGCAAAATTTAACTGGAACTTAGCGTGGGACATTCAACATCACTTTCCCGTATTTTTTTCCGGCTTTAAACAATTTTCCAAATTTTTAAAACAATTTTCACCGCAGGCCTAAAACTTGTTTGTTTTAGCCTCCTTCCAGTGGCCATTGTACGTGTGCTGTGCCTCCATCTGTGTTGTTCCAAAGTGTGGCTGCTGCTCAGTCCCCAGGAACGAGCTACATGTGCTTGGAGAGGACCCTCGCCTATCTCTCTCTCGCCCTCTTTCGCTGTCTCTCCCTGCCCCTCTCGTTCTGTTTCTCTCTCTGTCCCAGTCTCTCTCTCTCCCTCTGTCCCAGTCTCTCTCTCTCCATCTCCCTCTGTCCCAGTCTCTCTCTCTCCATCGCCCTCTGTCCCAGTCTCTCTCTCCATCGCCCTCTGTCCCAGTCTCTCTCTCCATCGCCCTCTGTCCCAGTCTCTCTCTCTCCATCGCCCTCTGTCCCAGTCTCTCTCTCTCTCTCTATCACCCTCTGTCCCAGTCTCTCTCTCCATCGCCCTCTGTCCCAGTCTCTCTCTCCATCGCCCTCTGTCCCAGTCTCTCTCTCTCTCCATCACCCTCTGTCCCAGTCTCTCTCTCTCTCCATCGCCCTCTGTCCCAGTCTCTCCATCTCTCTCTCTCCTCACCCCCCCCCAAGGGTGTCTCAGGATCTTTCTCCACCGCAGTGTCTCTCTCTGTGTCTCTCCCTTCGATCCTCGCTTCCCCCCGGTCTCGGTCTCGGTCTCTCTCTCTCTCTCTCTCTCTCTCTCTCTCTCTCTCTCTCTCTCTCTCCTTGCTCTTCAACCCTCCCCCCACCCCAACAGATTCAGTCACCTTGTTGCAAAGTGTGGCCTGTACTGTTGGCCGCAAAGGAGGGGTACTGAGCATCTGCGCCTTCGGCAAAACCGCACATACACAGAAGGGGATCGGGTGTGCATTCGTAGCTCCGCGATCCCGCGCATGTGCGGCTACGGCAAAACCTCGCGTGCGCAGATGGACGCAAAGTCGTTGCTGCGGCAGTTCATTTCAACTGCACGACAGCTCGACAATTAGTGCGTGGGTGCGCAGCTGTGCACCTTAAAGGGAACGGTGCTGGATAGCTCTTTTTCGGCTGGCACAGTCACGATGGGCCGAATGGTGGCCTCCTCTACCAAAAATTTCTGCGATTCTACAAGCAGTCTGACAATTTTGAGACAGTGGAGGGATGGAGAGGTGGTGGTGAGGTAGAGCTGGTTGTCGTCAGCGTACATGTAGAAGCTGACGATGTGTTATTGGATGATGTCACTGAGGGGCAGCATGTAGATAAGAAATATCAGTGTGCTTCATTTGTAGATTCCACACTCTAATAAAAACTTATTGAAGCCAAAGATACGAAACTATAGCTTTGATATCCAGAATTATTTTTGCTGTCAGGTAGGCAGATGAAGATAAACGTAAGGTTATGCATATTGGAATAGTACAAGTAAAATGTATTCACAATGACAGGATGTCCATTAGTAAACCTGAAACGATTTGGGTGAGATTATTAACCATCCATTGAAAGTGGCTGGTCGGTGTGAAGCTGTTGTCCATAATGCACCAGGATACACCTTTAGGGCATTTGATTGTAAATAGAAACAAATAATTCACATGTTAGATCAGTGGTGAGTTTTGGGTATCCTATCCTCAAAAGGACATTGCTTTATTGAAGAAAATTCACCATCCTGACTTGGAAATATATCGCCGTTCCTTCATCGTCACTGGATGTAAATCCTGGAACTCCCTCCCTAACAGCACTGTGGGAGCAGCTTCACCACACGGACTGCAGTGGTTCAAGAAGGCAGCTCACCACCACCTTCTCGAGGGCAATTAGGGATGGGCAATAAATGCTGGCCTTGCCAGCGACGCCCACATCCCAGGAACGAATAAAAATAAAAAATTATTCTGTGAACTGGGGCTTTAAATGAAGAAGATCTGAGCTTGCTTTCAGTAAAGGAGATTGAGAGCAAAAGATCTATTTTTTAACAGGCTGAAAGGAATGGATAATGTGGATGCAAGCCAGTTATTTAATTTCAAATCTATTGTACAACTAGAGGTCATGTGATTGAAAACTAATGACCCTCACACAAGACGAAGATGAGAAGGAATGGTTGTCCTGCAGAGTGCTGGACATATGCAATAGACTCCCAGCTGAAACAGCTAATACTGTGTTGGCTGAAACCTTCAGCTTGATTAATATCTGGTTAGGATTAGAATCGAAGGTTAAAAGAATTAATATAGATAGTGATGATCAAGTGCAGTGTGGAACATGAATGTTCCCGAGCTGCTGAGACCTTGAAGGTGTCAAGCCAAGGAGGACGATCGATAAAGAACGTGTAATGTCAAATGGAACAGTTAGATAGGTTATGGAGCAATCTGATGTATTTAACAATACAATAAAAGATAATTTGGAGTGCTCAAGATTACAAGACAGTAATCTTATCTTGCATTCAGTTAACTTATCTTGAGTTAGCTGTCATGGCTTGATGTCATCTAAAGTTTTTCACTGGGTTATTGCTTGTAAGCATGTACTGTACAAGCGTTTTCCACTTAGCAATGAGATAAAAGTGATGGTATAATTCAACAGTCAGGTCCTAATCTGATTCTGACGGATCGGGATACGAGACCCTCTCATTTTGGGCTTTACACCATGTGGAGTGCAACTCCGTTGTGGTTTCAAACCAGATTTAAGAAGTGTTTGGTAGGGTGGGCGGAGTCTATTCAACCTCCTTGGGTACTTTACAAAATTAAGCAGATTTTGTGTGTGATGTTTTCGAAAAGGTGGATGCGACCGTATCAATAAAATGCAAAATTTAACAGCCAGGGAGTGGAGGCCCTGTGCATGCATTTAAACAAACCAGTACGGAGCTCTCTTCTGGCTGTGGGAGTTTGATTTCCGTTATAAATAAGGTCCTGCTGGCTACCAATAATTTTTGTAGCTATGTCAATCTCACACTGGCATCATAGTTTAACCGTAACCTTTGATTAAATCCTTTAGACCTATCGCAAAATGCATCTTATTTTCCTGTAAAACCCTTATTCTAGGATTATCTTAATTTAAGCAGGTTAAAACAAAACAAGTCACATTATTTGAAGTAGAATGTCAAAATATCTCCGTTACGGTGACTATAGAGGACTGACTGTCGATACTAACAAGATAGAAAATTGCATTGAGAAACTCAGTATTGAATTAAATAAGACTGCTTATAATGTGCAATTAAAAAGTTGAATATATTGTAATACTATGTTTAGGTTCAAATATCATTTGATAAACTGTTCCTACTTTGCTTGCATTTGACTTCATGGACTTTTTAATGTATTCAGTATTTAATAAAATAATCCACACCTTTAAAGCACTATACTTCAAATCATAATGGGATGACTGGATAACTCTTGCTGTTCACATATAGACTGATCAGCATCCCATGCACAGGTCCAGTTGAACCTTCACTGATAGTTCTGGACTACAATAAAAGTTGGTGCTTACCCTTCTTCTTAGGCAGTCCTTCGGAACTGAGGATGACTTGCTTCCACATTAAAAATGAGTTCTCAGATGACTGATGAGTCCAATGCGGGACCTACAGTCTCTGTCACAGGTAGGGCAGACGGTGGTTGATGGGGCGAGTGGGTGGGGTGCTTGGGTTGACGTGCGCTCCTTGCGCTTGGCTTCCGGCGAAGAGACTCGAGGTGTTTGGCGCCTTCCCGGATGCTTCTCCTCCACTTTGTGCGGTCTTGGGCCAGGGATTCCCAGGTGTCGGGGATGTTGCACCTTTTCAATGAGGTTTTGAGGGTGCCCTTGAAGCGTTTCCTCTGCCCACCTGGGGCGCTCTTGCCATGTCTGAGCTCCGAGTAGAGCGCTAGTTTTGGGAGTCTCGTGTCGGGCATGCGGACGATGTGGCCCGTCCATCGGAGCTGATCGAGCGTGGTCAGAGCTTTGATACTGGGGATGTTGGCCTGAGTGAGAACACTGACGTTGGTGCGCCTATCCTGCCAATGGATTTGCAGGATCTTGCGGAGGCAGCGTTGGTGGTACCTCTCCAGTGCTTGGAGGTGCCTCGGGAGCCTACTGTCAACAAGGGCAGACGTCGATGATGAAGTCCAACACCGCCTTCAGTGTGCCAGTGCAGCCTTTGGTTGCCTGAGGAAGAGAGTGTTTGAAGACTAGGAGCTCAAACCCGGCACCAAGCTCATGGTCTACAGAGTAGTAGTGATACCCGCCCTCCTGTATGCCTCAGAGACATGGTGCTTACCTCCAGTGTGATAGCTGCGGTTAACTTGAGTCTGCGGTGCTGTCAGTTTACTGCAGTGGTTCAAGAAAGTGGCCCATTTCAACCTCAAAGCAACTAGCGATGGGCAATAAATGTGGCCTTGCCAGTGTTGCCCACATCCTGAAAACAAGTAACAAAAGTAGTCATTTATTTTATATTTAGGATGCAGCTGATAGCAAGGGCACAGTTGTCCTGCCATCATCTGCACCTCTCCAATATAAAAGCCATTTGGGAGCCACGATGCTCTCCATTTTAATAATTTGAATGTTATTAAAAGATGTTCCTTCTCTAACCATAGTCCTTTTATTCGAAGTTTGGAAGAAAAAAACATTCTAAGCAACAATCGATTCATTAGTGGTTAGGATTTTGAAATGCAATGTCATTTCAGGTCAAAGAAAAAAGTCCCTGTCTGACAGATAAAATGCCTGGTGGCGAAAGGTCATGCCGATCATTTTAGCCATCATTTGAACTGTGAACTTGAATAGTGAAGTCAGCAGTAAATCATTGCTGGGGGTAATACTTGCACCAAATATTCTTTGTTCCCAGCAATTTCTCCGACATGAAGCTCCCATTTCCTGCAAGGTCCTAATAAAATCATGTAGCCCACTCTTATTTGGTGTACTTGCTCAGAGTAGAGAAAAATGCACAATGACCAGTTCGGGATTAAACAGCATCACCTGACTTAAATGCTTTTGTAGTCTTGTGCGATTCCTGATTGACCACTTTAGTCACTGAGCAAAGCTTCTTGGAGCAAACATACTAGCACACCAAGGTGCCAGAACTACTGCTGGCACCAGAGCAACACAAATTCTGTGCCCACCCTTCACGGAAATCCTCAACTCTTGACAGCTCTATGCGATTGGAATGTAGGATGGCACAATTGGAAATACTAACGTGTTTAGCTGTTCCACTAGCACTGGATGCGAACCCTAGGTTTATCCGACAAGCTCAAACTGGACAGGGAGATGAATCATTGCTGAAGTTTTCAAATTTGCTTTGTTGATGAAAATTAATTGAAAACATCAATAACTAATGCCTGTATGTTATGTGACAGTTTTTTTTTAAACTTAGTTTCCTGTTTACATTTGAGAAATTTCTGGACAGCCCATTGCAACTGAAAAAGTGTGTGTGTGTGTGTGTGTGTGTGTGTGTGTGACTTATAGGGAACATTGGTAGTAACTCTTGTCTAATCTACAAAAACAACACTTAAAAAAAAAAACGTCAATGCTCTGCCTTCGAATACCCTAACTCTCCTAACAACTGAATTTTGCACTCCAGTGATGATTTTATCTCTACTACCTGGTCTGGAAGATCATTACAAAAATTTTTCCAAACTGACACTCAGGTAATTGTGAAATAAAAACAGAAAATGCTGGAGATACTCAGCAGGTCAGGCAGCATCTGTGAAGAGAGAAACAGAGTTAACGGTTCTTTTGTCAGAACTGGAAAAAAAGCAGGAAATGGAACAGATTTTTAAGCAAGAGTAAGGGCTGGGAAAGGGGGGAGGGGATGAAAGAACAAAAGGGAAGGTCTGTGATAGGATAGAAGGCAGGAGAGGTTAAGAGACATTCAAGGCAAAAGGAGATGGTAATGGGACAGGTTAAGAAACAAAAGATGGCTCAAGATGAAGTGTAAATTGCGCTGGCAGAATGAAAGACAGCTGCCATATGGGAGAGAAGAAAAGAAAACACAAACAAAAAGTGTGGATAAAAAATATATATATGATAGGGGCCGAGGTTATGATCTGAAATTGTTGAACTCTGTGTTGAGTCCAGAAGGCTGTAAAGTGTCTAATCGAAAGGGTGGATCAGTAAATTTGCTGATGACACCAAGATTGGTGGAGCAGTGGATGAGGTGGAGGGCTGTTGTCGGCTGCAAAGAGACATTGATAGGATGCAGAGCTGGGCCGAAAAATGGCAGATGGAATTTAACCCTGATAAGTGCGAGGTGATTCATTTTGGTAGGGCAAATTTGAATAAGGATTACAGGGTCAACGGCAGGGTTCTGAGGAACGTGGAGGAGCAGAGGGATCTGGGGGTTCATATTCACAGATCTCTGAAGGTTGCCACTCAAGTGGATAGAGCAGTAAAGAAGGCCTATGGTGTGTTGCCGTTTATTAACAGAGGGTTTGAGTTTAAGAACCGTGAGGTTATGCTGCAACTGTACAGGACCTTGGTGAGACCACATTTGGAATATTGTGTGCAGTTCTGGTCACCTCACTATAGGAAGGACGTGGAAGCATTGGAAAGAGTGCAAAGGAGATTTACCAGGATGCTGCCTGGTTTGCGGGGGAGGTCTTATGAGGAAAGATTGAGGGAGTTGGGGCTTTTCTCTTTAGAGCGGAGGAGGATGAGAGGCGACTTAATAGAGGTTTATAAGATGATGAGGGGGATAGATAGAGTGGATGTTCAGAGACTATTTCCTCGGGTAGAGGCAGCTGTTACAAGGGGGCATAACTATAAGGTGCATGGGGGGAGATATAGAAGGGACGTCCGAGGTAGATTCTTTACTCAGAGAGTGGTTGGGGTGTGGAATGGACTGCCTGCTGTGATAGTGGAGTCGGACACTTTAGGAACTTTCAAGCGGTTATTGGATAAGCACATGGAGCACACCAGAGTGATAGGGAGTGTGATAGCTTGATCTTGGTCTCGGACAATACTCGGCACAACATCGAGGGCCGAAGGGCCTGTACTGTGCTGTACTGTTCTATGTTTCTATGAGGTGCTGTTCCTCGAGCTTATGCTGAACTTCAGTGGAACAATGCAAGAGGCCGAGGACGGTGAGGTCTGAGTGGAGTGGAGAATTAAAGTGACAGGCGACCGGAAGCTCGGGGGTCCCCCTTACGGACTGAACGGAGGTGTTCCGCAAAGCGGTCACCCAATCTGCGTTTGGTCTCCCCAATGTAGAGGAGGCCACATCGTGAGCAGCGAATACAGTATACTAAATTGCAAGAAGTACAAGTAAATCGCTGTTTCACCTGGAAGGGGTGTTTGGGGCCCTGGACAGTGGGAAGGGGGGTGGTATAAGGGCAGGTGTTGCATCTCCTGCACTTGCACGGGAAAGTGCCGGGCGAAGGGGAAGGGGTGTTGGGGGTGATGGAGGAGTGGACCAGGGTGTCGCGGAGGGAGCGGTCCCTTCGGAATGCTGAAAGGGGAGGTGAAGGGAAGATGTGTTTGGTGGTGGGATCACACTGGAGGTGGCGGAAATGGGGGAGGATGATCCATTGAATGTGGAGGCTGGTGGGGTGAAAGGTGAGGACAAGGGGAACTCTATCGTGGTTCCGGGAGGGAGGGGCAGGGGTGAGGGCAGAAGTCATAGAGTTATACAGCACAGAAAGAGGCCCTTCGGCTCATCGTGTCCGCGCCGGCCATCAAGCCCTGTCTATTCTAATCCCATTTTCCAGCACTTGGTCCGTAGCCTTGTATGCTATGGCGTTTCAAGTGCTCATCTAAATGCTTCTTGACTGTTGCGAGGGTTCCTGCCTCTACCACCCTTTCAGGCAGTGAGTTCCAGATTCCAACCACCCTCTGGGTGAAAAAGTTTTTCCTCAAATCCCCTCTAAACCTCCTGCCCCTTACCTTGAAACTATGCCCCCTGGTTACTGACCCCTCTACTAAGGGGAAAAGTTCCTTTCTATCTACCCTATCTATGCCCCTCATAATTTTGTACACCTCAATCAGGTCCCTCCTCAGCCTTCTCTGCTCTAAGGAAAACAACCCCAGCCTGTCCAGTCTCTCTTCATAGCTGAAGCACTGCAGCCCAGGTAACATCCTGGTGAATCTCCTCTGCACCCTCTTCAATGCAATCACATCCCTCCTATAGTGTGGCGACCAGAACAGCACACAGCATTCCAGCTGTGGCCTAATTAGCGTTTTGTACAGCTCCATCATAACCTCCCTGCTCTTGCCTTCATTAGCCGAGGCATAGAATATAAGTATCCCATATGCCTTTTTAACCACCTTATCTACCTGTCCTGCTGCCTTCAGGGATCTATGTACATGCACACCAAGGTCCCTCTGATCCTCTGTCCTTCCTAGGATCCTACCATTCATTGTGTATTCCCTTGCCTTATTAGTCCTCCCAAAATGCATCACCTCACACTTTTCAGGGTTAAATTCTATTTGCCACTGTTCTGCCCATCTAACCATCCGGTCTATATCGTCCTGTAGCCTGAGGCTTCCCTCCTCGCTATTTACCACTCCACCAATTTTCGTGTCATCTGCGAACTTACTGATCATACCTCCTACATTCATATCTAAATCATTAATGTACACTACAAACAGCAAACGACCCAGCACCGATCCCTGCGGTACACCACTGGACACAGGCTTCCAGACACAAAAACAACCTTCGACCATCACCCTCTGCCTCCTGCCACTAAGCCAATTTTGGATCCAATGTGCCAAATTGCCCTGGATCCCATGGGCTCTTACCTTCTTGACCAGTCTCCCATGTGGGACTTTGTCAAAAGCCCTAATGAAGTCCATGTAGACCACATCAACTGCACTACCCTCATCCACACACCTACACCCCCTCTCAAAATTCAATCAAATTGGTCAGACATGATCTCCCCCTGACAAAGCCATGCTGACTATCCCTGATTAATCCCTGCCTCTCCAAGTGGAGACTAATTCTGTCCCTCAGAATTTTTTCCAATAATTTCCCTACCACTGATGCTAGGCTCACTGGCCTGTAATTCCCTGGTTTATCCCTACTACCCTTCTTGAACAATGGTACTACGTTAGCTGTCCTCCAGTCCTCTGGCACCTCCCCTGTGGCCAGAGAGGATCTGAAAATTTGTGTCAGAACCCCTGCAATCTCCTCCCTTGCCTCACACAGCAGCCTGGGATACATCCCGTCAGGGCCTGGGGATTTATCCACTTTTAGGTGCGGGAGATAGAACGGACACGGTCAAGGGCTGTGTCGACCACAGTAGAGGGGAATCCTCGGTTGAGGAAAAAGGAAGACACGTCGGAAGCACTGGTATGGAAGGTGGCACCGTCAGAGCAGATGCGGCGGAGACGGAGAAACTGGGAGAATGGAATAGAGTCAAGTAATTGTGTCTGATTGTCTTTACCATTTGGAACAATTTGCTTGGGCTAGTATTCGTAAGTTCCATTGCCTTGTGTGATAGTGAAATGCTTCTACTTTAGTTGGGAAGGCAACTGTGAACTACAAATGAGTACTTCACCCTTTGAAATATGCTGTTATTGTTTACTGTATGGCGTTTCAGTTAAAATAACCCATTGCAGAATTAACCATACTTAAAATGGATGTACAGCTGTGTTCCAACGAGACCATTAGAATCAACCTTGTTTATTTTTTGTTCTATTTGTGGATGCTTTTAGAACCTGCTTTAATGGTATTTATTCACATTTGATGTTTACTCCTGAGCCTGCATGGCCAGGTAAATATAATTCGAGTACTGTAAATGATTGTGTCTTTCCCCCCGCTTTCGATTTTTTCTCATTGTCTTTCTCTTGAAAGACTGATTTTATACTAGGCAGGAGGGTCCCAAACTTTTTTTGTTGCGTCCCCTTTTGGAAATTCACACCCCATGCACTCCACCAACCGCCCCCCCCCCCACCTCGGCTTTTTAAGGAACAGTGTGGGTGAAATCAGTCTTCGCCAGTAGCACAAAACTGGACACAGTCTCAGGATAAGGGGGCGATCATTTAGGACTGAGATAAGGAGATATCTTCACTCAGAGGGTTGTGAATCTTTGGAATTCTCTACCCCAGAGGGCTGTGGATGCTGAATCGTTGAGTATATTCAGGACAGAGATCGATAGAGTTTTGGCTACTGAGGAAAGCAAGGGATATGGGGATAGTGCGGGAAAGTGGAGTTGAGGTCGAAGATCAGCCGTGATCTTATTGAATGGCGGCGCAGGCTCGAGGGGCCGAATGATCTGTTCCTGCTCCTTTTTTATTAGGTTGTAATGTTAGTCAATCATCAGCCCGTTTTACAACGCGCACAGTTTTCTTTTCCTTTTGAGGTCAACGGCCTCCCGGCTCGGTATGAGGCCGTTTAGCACTACTGCTTAGACTAATTTCAGCACCCGTCCCTGTATTTTTGCATAGAACAAGAGGATTTTATTTTCTCAGCTAAAATAATATATTGCTCAAGATAGAAAGCAACATAAGGTAGCACAGTACCAGTCCGATACAAATGAATAAACTTGAACATAAAAGAACACTTGATGACTCATCCTTATCTCAGTAAGTAGGATGAGCCTGTTTGCTAGCTCACAAGTTGTGGAATCTCTGTTTGATTTCAGTGCGTTTCAGCCGCAAATCAGTCTCTACATTCAAGCTGCTTCTGTATTTGTTTTTGGTTCCAGTAAGTGAAGAAAATCCCATTTCAGACAGATACATTGAGGCAAAGTGGGCGAGTATTTCAACGGCTGTTGGAGACTCTTTTTCAATTGAGAGCCAGAACTGATCAAGGGGCATGACTTAAAAACAAAGTCACCAGCACCATCTTTTAGACTCGCGGCAATCTCGGCCTTTGCAATGAAGTCCTCTGAAAACGGATTTCGAACCCAGGCGAAATCCTACAATTCATTTGCTCCTCTTGCAGGAAAATATTTGCTGAATTTAGGAACATGGGAAGGAAAGTTTTGTGCAAAGCTGAGACACATGCTCCAGAATTACATTTTATACTTCTAGGACTGATATTCTGCAGTCCAGAATAACAGAAGACAATGTTGAAGATGTAGTTACATTGTCTTGTAGCGTATAGCTACTCCATAGCAAAAAGTTTTTTTTTGGAAAGGTTCAACTTTATTGTGCAGGATGAAAATGATGCTGTTCTTACCTTGCAAAGAAAGGTTAAGTTCATTGAGTCTGTCAAATATGTTGGCCAAATCGCCCAGTAAAACACGGAAGCGCGAGTGGACGGAATGATGGTGCAGTGGTGATTCAGAGTCGATCAAAAACATGTGGCAGAACATGAGTTCACGGATACTTGCCAAAACTTTTCCAAGAGACATCCGTTGAACTTCTTGGATTAACGTCATCTGTACTTTCAGTTGAAAGAGCTTCAGTTTGAAAAAACTCTTGTGGTTTATCTTTGAGGGCAGGTTGTTTGGTCTCCGAAGTGGCGTTTTAGTTGGCTTGGTTTCATGCTATCCGGAGCAAGATCTTCAGCACAAACACCACATTACGGCTGACGGGTTTCATCAAAACCAGGAAATTTGAATCCCAAGTGGTATTTTTCTTTTGCCTGGCTCTACTTGTTTCTTCCACGGGATCAACATCCTTGACTTTGTGCTTCAATAAACCAAACCTTTCCTTCACAGTTATTGAACACCAAACGTCGCAGTCATGTCTGTTATATAGCACGCGGTGGCTAGGGGGCGCTGGGGTTCTTGGAACACTAATCTGAAATCGGTAGCAATATCAATTCAGTCGAGGATCGTCTGGGCTGGTAGCAAACTTATAATATTGTGCAAAGATGCTGCTTACCTGGTGGGTGGGTGCCTGCAGCTGCCACCAATGCAGCCTCACCCTACCTTCCCACTTTACCAGGTAGACTGGCAATCAGAAATCTGATCATCTTTAAATTTTAGAGAAACTAAGCAAATTTAAGTTTAAATTCAAAGCAAAAAAGTATACACCGATTCAGCCCTGCATAGGTCGATTGCGGCCCAGCGCAGAATGTTTGAATTCCCGCTGATTTCTAAAAGTTGGACCAATCGGAAGTGTTTTTGGTGCATAGTAACCGATTGTCGCAGTTGAGATCGAGAGTTGGTCTGGCTATCTTTTTGGAAAGTCAGCTATCCAATTGTGGATCATTGCCCCAGTTCTGCTAATGAAGGTTTTAACCCCACAGAAGAAATGGCCTTCATATTTGGAGTGTGTTAGTTTGCAGCATTTTGCTCTTTGGAATGATCCTATACAAAAAAAAAAATAAAGAACTGCACTTGTATAGTTCCTGGTCATGTCCCAAAGTGCTTCACAGCCAATTAATTAATTACTTTTAAGTGTAATCAGTGTTGTTATGCAGGTAAATACAGCAGCCACTTTGCACACTGTAAGATCCCACAAACAGCAATGACATAAATGTTTTTGGTAGTGTTTGAGGGATAAATGTTGGCCAGGGCACCAAGTGAGCTCCTCAAATAGTATCCGGGGATCTTTTACGTCCACCTGAACAGACAGACTTGGTTTAATGTCTCATCCAAAAGACTATATGGCTGACCATGCAGCACTCTCTCAGTATTGTACTAAACTCAGGTCCTGGAGTGGGGCTTGAACCCATGATCTTGTGACTCAGAGGTAAGAATGCTACCACAGAGGCCATGCTGACACGGAATCTAACTGACTGTAATTGTGTTACAGTCTAATGGTGTTTGCAGGCTGTAAATTTCTGGCAATCAACTGCAACATTAATACTCAAATATTTTGGTTACTTGATCGCTGTTGGTCTTTCACTGAAGGTATCATCACTCATCAGCTGCACTGAGTGCCTAACCATCGATGACATAACATCTGTGACATCTGGTGCTGTCAAAATAGTAGAGTGCAACCCCTTGAAAACTGCTTCCACAGTACAAAAGTTATAAAAATAGGGAATGCATAAGTGTGGCTACAAGGCAGTATTTGGGATTGAGATGATGGCTATGAACCACTTGAGTTTTGCACTTTAAGATTTGACATTATTTGAGCCCTTTGGTAAGATCCCCACCGACACTTGGGAATCCCTGGCCCAAGACCGCATAAAGTGGAGGAGAAGCATCTGGGAAGGCGCCTCGAGTCTCTTTGCCGGGACCATTTGCCACTGTTCTGCCCATCTAACCATCCCGTCTATATCGTCCTGTAGCCTGAGGCTTCCCTCCTCGCTATTTACCACTCCACCAATTTTCGTGTCATCTGCAACTTACATAGAAACATAGAAGATAGGAGCAGGAGTAGGCCATTCGGCCCCTCGAGCCTGCTCCGCCATTCAATGCGATCATGGCTGATCATCCAAATTCAGTACCCTGTCCCTGCTTTCTCCCCATATCCCTTGATAAAATAAAGATCTGTCGATCTCAGCCTTTAAACGACTCAGCATCCACAGCCCTAGTGAACCAGATGGGTTTTTACGACAATCCGATAGTTTCATGCTCACCATTGCTGATGCTAGCTTCTAATTCCAGATTTATTTAATTAACTGAATTTAAATTCCCCAGCTGCCCTGGTGGGATTTGAACTCGTGTCTCTGAATCATTAGTCAGGGCTCCCTGAATCACTAGTCCAGTAACATAACCACTATGCTACCGTACCCCATCCTACTGATCATACCTCCTACATTCATATCTAAATCATTAATGTACACTACAAACAGCAAGGGACCCAGCACTGATCCCTGTGGTACACCACTGGACAAAGGCTTCCAGTCACAAAAACAACCTTCGACCATTACCCTCTGCCTCCTGCCACTAAGCCAATTTTGGATCCAATGTGCCAAATTGCCCTGGATCCCATGGGCGCTTACTTTCTTGATCAGTCTCCCATGTGGGACTTTGTCAAAAGCCCTACTGAAGTCCATGTAGACTACATCAACTGCACTACCCTCATCCACACACCTAGTTACCCCCTCTCAAAATTACATCAAATTGGTTAGGCATGATCTCCCCCTGACAAAGCCATGCTGACTATCCTTGATTAATCCTTGCCTCTCCAAGTGGAGACTAATTCTGTCCCTCAGAATTTTTTCCAATAATTTCCCTACCACTGATGTTAGGCTCACTGGCCTGTAATTCCCTGGTTTATCCCTACTACCCTTCTTGAATAATGGTACTACGTTAGCTGTCCTCCAGTCCTCTGGCACCTCCCCTGTGGCCAGAGAGGATCTGAAAATTTGTGTCAGAGCCCCTGCAATCTCCTCCCTTGCCTCACACAGCAGCCTGGGATACATCTCGTCTGGGCCTGGGGATTTATCCACTTTTAAGCCTGCTAAAACCGCTATGTTCAAGTATATCAATCCCCCTGCCTGATTTCAATGCCTACATGGTCCTTCTCCATAGTGAACACAGATGCAAAATATTCATTTAAAACCTCACCCACATCTTCCGGCTCTACACACAGATTGCCACTTTGGCCCCTAATGGGCCCTATTCTTTCCCTGGTTATCCTCTTGCCCGTAATATACTTATAAAACACCTTGGGATTTTCCTTTATTTTGCCCGCCAGTGTTATTTCATGCCCCCTCTTCGCTCTCCTAATTTCTTTTTTAAGTACCTTCCTGCACTTTCTATACTCCTCTAGGGCTTCCACTGTTTTTAGTCCTTTGTATCTGCCAAAATCCTCCATTTTTTTTCCTAATCCATTCTTGTATATCCCTTGACATCCAGGGTTCCCTGGGCTTGTTGATCCCACCCTTGACCTTTACGGGAACATGTTGGCGTTGTACTTTCTCTATTTCCTTTCTGAAAGACTCCCACTGCTCTGATGTGGATTTTCCTACAAGTAGCTGATCCCAGTCCACTTTGGCCAGATCATGCCTTATCATATTAAAATCGGCCTTCCCTCAATTTAGAACCTTTATTTCCGGTCCATCTTTGTCCTATTCCATGACTACCTTAAATCTCACCGAATTATGGTCACTGTCACCAAAATGCTCTCCTACTGACACTTCTACCAGTTGCCCGGCTACATTCCCTAGAATTAGGTCCAGTACCGCCCCCTCTCTTGTAGGACTTTCTACATGCTGGCTCAAAAATCTCTCCTGGATGCACTTTAAGAATTCCGCACCCTCTAAGCCTTTTACACTCTGACTATCCCGGTTAATATTGGGGAAGTTGAAATCCCCTACTATTATTACCCTATTATTTCTACACTTCTCTGAGATTTCCCTACATATCTGTTCCTCTATCTCCCCCTGACTGTTTGGGGGCCTATAGTACACTCCAGCAAAGTGCTTGCCCCCTTTTTGTTTTTAAGTTCTACCCATATGGCCTCATTAGAGGAACCTGCTAAGATATCCTCCTTACAGCAATAATTGACTCCTTGATTAATATTGCGACACCCCCTCCTCTTTTACACCCCCCTCTGTCTCGCCTGAAGATTCTATACCCCGGAATATTGAGCTGCCAGTCCTGCCCCTCCCTCAACCATGTCTCTGTGATAGCAACAATATCATACTCTCATGTGTTCATCAACACCTTCAATTCATCTGCCTTACTCGCAAGACTCCTTGCATTAAAATAAATGCCATCCAGCCTTGCCATACTCCCTTGTGCCGTTACATATTTGCTCTGCCTTCCAGGCTGACTTGTTTTTTCCTCTATATTTGGCTGTGCATCACCCCCTACTATAGCTCCACTCCGTATCCCACCCCCCTGCCAAGTTAGTTTCAACCCCCCCCCCCCCCCACCAACAGTAGTAGCAAACCTCCCCGCAAGGATGTTGGTCCTGTTCCGGTTTAGGTGCAACCCATCCGACTTGTACAGGTCCCACCTTCCCCAGAAGCAGACCCAGTGATCCAGGAAACTAAAGCCCTCCCTCCTGCACCAACTCTTTAGCCACACATTCATCTGCTCTATCCTCCTATTCCTATACTCACTAGCACGTGGCACCAGGAGTAATCCAGAGATTACAACCTTTGAGGTCCTGCTTTTTAATCTGCTACCTAGCTCCCTAAATTCTTGTTACAGGACCTCATCCCTCTTTAAATTTAAAACAGAAATAGATAGTTTCCTAGAGGTAAAGGGAATTAGGGGTTACGGTGAGCGGGCAGGAAATTGGACATGAGGCTGAGTTTGGATCGGTCGAGGCCCTGTGGGTGGCGGAGCGGGCCCAGGGGCTGAGTGGCCGGGTCCTGCTCCTACTTCTTGTGTTCTTTAGATTTGAGGTTAGGATCAGATCAGCCATGATCTTATTGAATGGCGGAGCAGGCTC
Organism: Squalus acanthias; assembly: GCA_030390025.1. NCBI lineage: Eukaryota > Metazoa > Chordata > Chondrichthyes > Squaliformes > Squalidae > Squalus > Squalus acanthias. The sequence continues at coordinate 59,377,150 of CM059444.1, forward strand.
GAGGGGCCGATTGGCCTACTCCTGCTCCTATTTCTTATGTTCTTATGTTTCTACCCATGTCGTTGGTACCAATGTGAACCACGACCTCTGACTGTTCGCCCTCCCTCTTCAGAATGCCCTGCAGCCGTTCAGTGACATCCTTGACCCTGGCACCAGGGAGGCAACATACCATCCTGGAGTCACGTCTGCAGCCACAGAAACGTCTATCTGTTCCCCTTACAATAGAATCCCCTATCATTATTACTCTCCCACTCTTTTTTCCTCCCCTCCTGTGCAGCTGAGCCACTCGTAGTGCTACGGACTTGGCTCTTGCTGCATTCCCCTGAGAAACCATCTCCCCCATCAGTATCCAAAACGGAAAATCTGCTGGAGAGGTAGATGGACCCAGGGGACTCCTGCACTACATTCCTAGTTCTTTTACTCTGTCTGGCGGTCACCCATTTCCTGTCTGCCTGTGCACTCTTTACCTGCGGTGTGACCACCTCGTTAAACGTGCTATCCACGAAGATCTCAGCTTCGCGGATGCTCCACAGTGACTCCAGCCGCAGCTCTAGCTCCGAAAAGCGAATTTCGAGTAGCTGCAGCTGAAGACACTTTCTGCACATGTGTTCGCCCTGGACACCGAAAGTGTCCCTGACTTCCCACATAGCACAGGAGGAGCACTCCATGCTGCCGAGATGCCCTGCCATGTCCTACCCTTAATTTACTCCCTTTACTTCCAAGAATATTAAATACACTAGGGACCTTGCTTCTCTTTAAACACTACTTTAAACTAGAGACCTTACTTTTTACTTTAACTACTGGATTGTAGAAATACTCACCAGGTCCTACTTACCAATCGGCTCCTTCCCTGGTTATGACGTCACTTTAGCGTTTTCGCAGTTGTTGTTGTTTGACTGCTCTCGGACTCTTTCCTTGGTGTAAAGTAAGAACCAATTCCCAACTCACAGCACTTTGTTTAAACAGCACTTTTATTTTTCTCCAGATGCGGTTGGGGGGTGTCACAGAGCTGAACTCCCGCTGGTTTTCTGTTCCCCTCTTGTGCAGCTTTTTAGCTCCTGCTCTCCTGGAAGCTGGCAAAGATAGAAAAAGAAAGGAACGCCTCTCTCCCCGAACTCCCTCACTCACCAAACTCGCAGCTTAACACTCTGTTCTGATCTGCACTCCGTGACAAACTGCACTCTAGCCTCTGATCACTTAATTGTCATAGCTGGCTCTATCCAGTTTGCTTTGCTATTTCAACTTAAAGCATCTGATAGACCATTAGAATTGGGCTCGCTCCTGCAGTGCAATAGAGTAGTAGAAACCTGGTCGCATCCAGTCTGCTCTTGGTCTCATTTTATCCATATTTTCAAGTGTGAGTTGCTATCCAGTCCCACGTTCCCAATATCTTGGCAGTCAGTTGCAAAGCAACATTGGCAGTGGCTTTGGGAATGTGTTCCCTATTTACCTTACAAGTTAGGGGATTGATGCATAACATGAATGAAGTGTGTCTTTGAGAGATCATTTCCATCTTTAAAAAAAATCCTTTCTAACAGTAAATACAGTAAAATAAATGATGCTATGTTGAAATCAAAACTCAATACACTGTTTCCTTTTCCAAATCTTAATATAAACCTACAACAAGAAAAAAGGGCATGAATTCCCATTTGAAATCGCTATGCTTTTTCCTAACCCCCCCACCATGTGAATTGCTTGCCTCCCTCATTCTTCCATTCCTCCTACAGTCTTAAGAATTTTAACCCAAGCTTGTCCTCACCCTAATCACTACATCCTGGCTCCCTTTCCTCAGACACCATTCTTCTCCCTTTCAAAAACCTCCTCGTGCAAAAACCAATCCTCAACCCATTCATTCTCTGCAACTGCTGCCCCATCGCTGATCTCCCTCACGACACCAAGACTGCTCCAGACAAAGTCAGGAATTATATCCTCTGCGACTGTGGTGCATTTTCCATCCTTGACCTCCCATAACATTCGAGTAAACATAGAAACATAGAAACTAGGAGCAGGAGTAGGCCATTCGGCCCGTCGAGCCTGCTCCACCATTCAATACGATCATGGCTGATCATCCAAATCCAGTACCCTGTCCCTGCTTCCTCACACAGAATCCCCATCGAGCCTGCACCGACACATATCCCACCCTATCCCCGTAACCCCACGTATTTAATTCCCCCTAACATATCGCATCCTATCCCCGTAACCCCACATATTTAATCCCCCCCCCTAACACTAAGGGTCAATTTATCATAGCCAAATCAACCTAACCCGCACATTTTTGGACTGTGGGAGGAAACCGGAGCACCCGGAGGAAACCCACGCAAACACGGGGAGAATGTGCAAACTCCACACAGACAGTCACCCGAGGCCAGATTCGAACCCGGGTCGCTGGCGCTGTGAGGCACCAGTGCTAACCACTATGCCACCGAGTACACACCATCCTTCTCCAACACCTATCCTCCGTTGTCCAGCAATGACTTCTCATCCCACCTTTGAGAGGAGGTTGAGAGGAGATTTGATAGAGGTGTTCAAAATCATGAGGGGTCTAGACAGAGTAGATAGAGAGAAACTGTTCCCATTGGCGGAAGGGTCAAGAACCAGAGGACACAGATTCAAGGTGATTGGCAGAAGAATCAAAGGCGACATGAGGAAAAACTTTTTTACGCAGCGAGTGGTTAGGATCTGGAATGCACTGCCTGAAAGGGTGGTGGAGGCAGACTCAATCACAGCTTTCAAAAGGGAATTGGATAAATACCTGAAGGAAAAAAAAATTGCAGGGCTACGGGGAAAAGGCGGGGGAGTGGGACTTGCTAAAGTGCTCTTGCAGAGAGCCGGCACAAGCTCGATGGGCCGTAAGGCGGCTTCCTGTGCTGTAACCATTCTATGATTCTTTGTGCCGCCACCTCTGAATTACCCCAGTGTTCGATCTTTGACCCCCTCCTCCTCTTCAGCTACAGGCTGATACCCACTCCTTCACTTCTCTCGACCGTACGACTACAGTGCTCTCAGACTGCCTGTCTGATATCAAGTCATGGACGAGGAACAGCTTGCTCCAACTGAACATCAGGGAGACTGAAGTTTTCACCCCTTGCTGCAAACTCCATTACCTCTTCCTCTCCGGCCACTTACTTAGGCTGAACTAGACCATGGTATCTTGTTGAACTTCACACTCTGCATCCTATCCAATGTCAAGACTGCTTATTTCCACATCTGAATCATTCCCAGCTTCTAACCCTTCCACCTCTGAAGCCCTTATCCATTGCTTTTGTTACCTCTACATTTGATTTCTCTTGTATTCGCCACACTGGCCTCCCATCCTCCGTAAACTCCAAACGGTCCAAAAGACAGCTGTCTGGATCCCCATCACTGGCTGCCAACATTAAATTTAAAATCTTAATTCTTGTCTTCAGGTATCTCCATGGCCTGGCCTCACTCAAGTTTTATCTTCTCTTGCATGCTTTGGTTCTCCAACTCTGGCTTTCTGTGCACTCCCCCGCCCCCCCATCTCCGTTCATCCAAATGCTGGTGGTAGAGACTTCAGTTCCTTCAGCCCCACTCTGGATCTCTCTCTCCCTCAGCCTTCTCTTTTTTTTTCTATATCTTTTAAAAACCTTCTCAAATCCAATCTTATTGACCAAACTTTTGGTGAGCTCCCCCCCCCCCCTTCCTAGTGTCTCCCTCATGTCTCGATGTATGTTCCCTTATCTATTCCAATTTTTTCTCCCCACTCCGTAAAGTGCATTTGGATATTTTCTAGGTTAAATGTGTTACATAAGCGCAAGTTGGTGTTTTGTCTTGTATTTATTTCAGCCCCAGTGTTCCTCATCACAGTGGGTTCTGTTTTAAGTGTTTTGAGGAAAATAAAAGCCACAGCGAATCACAATAGTGGAGTTTTGATAAAAGTTTACAATTAATTCTTTGCTCAGTTGTGCAAGATTCCCCATAAGTGTTTGACTGTGAATGACACTCGTGAAGCGGGAAAAGGAGCACATTTGGTCAATTAGCCGTCACCTCATTAAAATGGCATGAGTCTGTCAAACTGGAAGTGAGGAGAACAGCTTTCCTTTTTGCCGATGCCGATGCGCACAACAGCTAATGTAAAATTCCAATTTGAGTAAAGGTGTTATCTTTTAGTTTCCAAGAGCAGTGTTAAAGACAGCTGCTCCTCATTTAATGCTGCCTTTATGCTACTAAATTGTCAGTGACGTCAAGAGCACAGTCTGTGGTGACCTTGTCGTATGAATAACTCTCCAATTTCTGAAGTTGGAGACAATGACAACCTTCTGGAATGGGGGTTTTCACTCATTTCCTCTGACCTCAGTCAGATTGTGTGAAACCTTGGCATCCTGTTTGATCCTGAGCGGAGCTTCACATCTATTCATTTACAAGTCTGCTTATTCCACCTCCACAGCATTGCCTGCCTCTGACCCGGTTTTAGCCTCTCCATTTGCTGAAACTGTTCCCCTTTTGCCTTCTGTCACCTCCAGACTCAATTTCTCTAAAGTGCACCTCACTGTCTTCCCAAAATCCGTAATCGGCACAGGAGGAGGTCAATCGGCACTTTGTGACTGTACCAGCTCTTTGAAAAGAGCTATTCAATTAGTCCCACTCCCCCTTGCTCTTTCCCGACTGATCAAAAACTCAGCCATCTGTATCCTTTCCGGCGGTGGCAAATGTCAACAGTTAGTGTCGTTGGCACGAAGTTCAGGTCTGCTATCTGCCGTGCTGGGGCCCGGTCGCAGTCGAGCTGACCGCTCCACTTGTCCATATAGGCCAGCAGTGCATTTTCTACACTGCTGGCTTGTACAGACCCTTAAGCAGTGCTGGGGAAGACCTGCAGTCACATTGCATAATTTTCTGCTGCTGTGCATGCGTAAGATTCACACCCATTGTTGCCAAATCTGTTGTGCTGTATAAAGCGGGTAGATTCGGCACCGCAGAAACCAGTATAATTACTGGACTTAAAAGCACCTCTATTAATATAAAACTGGTCTAAGTGTTAATTGCACAACAGTTCTTGCTGCCTTGGAAGTTTTATATTATATTATTCTCCCCTTTAAGTTTACCGCATCTTGCTTTACTGTAAAAAGTATGAATGGCAACCCATTTCTTGACATTGCACCCAGGGTAAATAATGTTTGTGATCAGAAACTGCTGCCTCCACAACTTTTAATGCAAAATTGCAGTTCCCAGGTAGCAAATTGCGCTACACACAGTAACTCGAGAGATGTTCAGGCTGTTTCACCGTGTCAAATCACTTGCCCCTACCTATGTCACTTTGAGCTGAAAATTAACAGGTGAGAAGAACAGTTCAGGCTTATTGACTTGCTGGCTTTTTAATGCAACTTTCTTTCCTGAAGCCACCTTTCGTCAGATGTTTGTCTTGCATATTATTTCTCACCATTCTTTCGCTAAAAGCAAACAAAGTTCTAGGCTACAGCTTTGAATCCCCGCTCAATTTATTAATTTGCATTCCAAACCGCTTTTATAGATGTCTGCTTAGATTTTACATACACTTTTCTGTATTCGGCTTGCTGGGACTTTACACTTGGATCGTTACACTTTAGGTGTGTTACATTGCTGCAGTATCATCGGACTTCACAATCATTGCACTTAAACGAGAGATTGGAAATGCATATTGCAGGCAGTAAAGGCTCTCTGTCTGCTTGCCTGGACCAGCAAGAGGGTTTCCAGCTTGACTAGGGGTTACAAATGTCAAGTCTGCACTAAATATTCTCTCTGATTCAGTGTCACCGGTTACTCCTGTAAGTAGACCCAGCATCCCCTATGATCTGTGGGGTACCTTTACCTCCCAATATCTAGTCACAAGCTGGGGGCCGTAACAATACGACCCCTCCATTATGCATGCTGGAATCCATGATCTTGTGCGTGTGTTTCTCCTATCTTCCGCAAGGGAGACTGATGAGCAGTCTGACGCGATGAGGCCAATTGTAAACCAACAAACTGGTTTATATTACACAAAATACAATACTGAACAGAATATAATTTTCATTGAAACTCAGTCTTTTTACTGTCACTCCTTGGAACATCAAAAATGCTAAATCATGCAAACTTGGTTCTTTTATATGGGCCTCGGTTCACTTTACAAGTCAGTACTCGCGGAAGTGCCTGGCACTAACTTTAGGGGGAAGAGAAGTTATTTGCCTCTCTGACTGTTTCAAATTCAAAACTACCTGCAGACTGTCTTTTCCACGGAGACATGAATAGATAAAGCTGATTTCTGACCTCCTTCCAGCTCTGTGTTGAGGATTGGCTTCTTGAGCTGCCAATCAAAAATACTATCTCAAATCAGAACCACCCCCTCCCCCCCCAACCATGGCACCTATAATGCCTGTTCAGCTAAGACCCTTGCTGTGTCCAATGAAGGGAAGCCATTGCAACATTACAAGCGCAAATGTATGAAATATAGTAACAAACCCCATTGTCTCAAACTGGTATGGTATGCGAGAACCACAGTCCAGTTAGCCATTTCATCTGGCCGCAGCTAATGGGCCTAATCAACATTCCCAGATAACTTTTGTGTTACGAGTCAACCGCTTGGGGGTTGAATTTAGTTCAAAAGCAACATCATAATATAAATTGATTCATAATTACTCCTAGTCCAAAGTCTTGAAAAATGACTAGATCTTCATTCATTGTGTTCAATTTTAAATTTAGCAAAGATTAAATAAAAGGAAAAATGAAAAGATGGCAAGAAATTAAACAAAATTGATGAAGCACAGCAGTCTGAAGTTAAGAAACGAGATGGAGATTCAGAAGAAATACATTTGTACAGCAAAGTTAATTGTCAAGGAGAATCCTAACTCAGTTAAAATTTTTCTCATGAGCAACACCCTGAAGATTAATTAATGAGGATCACTATCTGCAGTAGATTTTCTGCTCCCAATGGTGAATCTTGAAAAGATGCACAATTCTGCTCACTCTCCCTATACCCACCACCTTCAAACTTGCCACAACAAGTGTGCTGATATAAATTGAAATAAAGATTCTTTTGTTTAAAGATTATTCAGCTGGCCCTGAATGACAGTGCAGTGTTTATTTGAACTTGACTTGCTGGAGGGCTGGGGCATACTCGATTTGTGTATGGCCCTCATGAAGCATACCATTACTACATAAATCCTGAAGTCCAAGAACTGAAAAATTATGCTTTAACCCATAGACTACTGGAAATTCCACGCTCCTTGAACCAGCCAGTTTTCAAAGTTTTCAGCTCACATTCTGTGATACTGAAACAAGGCCCAACATTACTGTGATAAAAGCTAGTTCAATGCCAGGAGTAATTTTAGTACTTCAAATACTAGAGTAAGCATTTAAAAAATGAAGTTTAGGCACTCTAGCCCAATTGTCCTTCCTCCTCCCTCCCATTCTCTCCTCTTCCCTGCACCTCTTCTGTTTTGAATATGATAAATGTGTGTGTATATCAAATACATCGTAGTCTATCAATATTTTATCTTTCCGATCTCTAAAATATACACGTGCGTGTGTCTCTCTCTCTCTTAGGCAGTCCCTTGGAACCGAGGATGACTTGCTTCCACATTAAAGATGAGTTCTCAGGTGACTGATGAGTCCAATGCGGGACCTACAGTCTCTGTCACAGGTGGGGCAGACGGTGGTTGAAGGGGCGGGTGGGGTGCTTGGGTTGACGTGCGCTCCTTGCGATGCTTGCGCTTGGCTTCCGCTTGCTCCCGGCGAAGAGACTTGAGGTGTTCGGCGCCTTCCCGGATGTTCTTCTCCACTTTGTGCGGTCTTGGGCCAGGGATTCCCAGGTGTCGGTGGGGATGTTGCACTTTTTCAAGGAGGCTTTGAGGGTGTCCTTGAAGCGTTTCCTCTGCCCACTTGGGGCTCTCTTGCCGTGTCGGAGCTCCGAGTAGAGCACTTGTTTTGGGAGTCTCGTATCGGGCATGCGGACGATGTGACCCGTCCATTGGAGCTGATCGAGCGTGGTCAAAGCTTCGATGCTGGGGATGTTGGCCTGAACAAGAACACTGACGTTGGTGCGCCTATCCTGCCAATGGATTTGCAGGATCTTGTGGAGGCAGCGTTGGTGGTACCTCTCCAGTGCATTGAGGTGGCTGCTGTACATGGTCCATGTCTCTGAGGCATACAGGAGGGCGGGTATCACTGCTGCTCTGTAGACCATGACCTTGGTGCCGGGTTTGAGCTCCTGGTCTTCAAACACTCTCTTCCTCACGTGTGTGCACGCACACACGCGCACGCACACACACACACACACACACCTCTCTCTGATGAAAAGCCTGCCGACATTCACCTCAGGCATAAAGAGTGGTAACTTGGGATGAGATACTTGAGGGCAACCAGTGCCTGTGGAACTAGCCCAGAAGAGAAAGGCAGAAAATTAATGGAAAAAATGTAAAAACGTATCTAGGTATAAATACTACTTGTGCACGTTTAATCAATTTGTTTATTCTTTGATTTACGAGGTGAAATTTCATACCCCTTAGTGACATAACTGTATATTATTATGATGTACCTTTCTTCTGGAGAGCATGTTCAAAGTTGCTTCCTTCCTCAAGTTGAGTATTTCAAATGGCCATGATTCTGTGTTGCTATACATTTAGAACGGGCTCACTGAACTAGTTAGGTTTGGGTGAATAATGAGAGAGGTTAATTCTAACATTTAATCCAAACAGACTCCTTGAACAGCAAAGATGAGACGAATATTTTCAGACAGTTCTGCTTTAAGACTTGTTTTATAGGGGTACGGTAGCATAGTGGTTATGTTACTGGACTAGTTATCTGAGGCCTGGACTAATAATCCAGAGACGAGAGTTCAAATCCCACCACGGCAGCTGGGGAGTTTAAATGCAGTTAATTAAATAAATCTGGAATTAAAAAGCTAGTATCCGTAATGGTGACCATGAAACTATCGGATTGTCTTAAAAAACCCAGCTGGTTCACTAATGTCCTTTCGGGAAGGAATCCGGCCATCCTTACCCGGTCTGGCCTGTATGTGACTCCAGACCCACAGCAATGTGGTTGACTCTTAACTGCCCTCTGAAAGCCACTCAGTTGTACCAAACCGCTATGACAAAGTCAGCACTGTGGGAGTACCTTCACCACACGGACTGCAGCGGTTCAAGAACACGGCTCACCACCACCTTCTCGAGAGCAATTAGGGATGGGCAGTAAATGCTGGCCTTGCCAGTGACAGGCACATCCCAGGAACGAATAAATTAAAAAAAAAAAAAATTAGCAAAACTCTACATGACCGTAACCCCATAATTCTGTACAATTACTTTTACTTTCTTGCATTATCTTTGCCCTGCTGACTGTTGTTTTGCCTTTTTCCTCCTTCATCTGCCCATGGCTGGGGTATGGTGCCATGGCTATTGACCAATACCTCGCTCAAATCACCAAATGTATGAGCCAATACTGGATGTACAATGTTCAGCTTCTCCCCACAAGCACATGCAGTGAGGCTCCTCTGACTAACCGCATCTGAGATTCGTTAACTCAGCGCAGTGGCGATTGAATTTGGGACTTTCCTGCACTGGATGGCCCTGATCCACATCAAGACATTGAATTTACCAACTGAGCCATTGGCAGAGCCTCCTCAATAATTTAATCAGTGATTTTAGCGAACCCCAGTAAAACACATGGTCACTATCGTCATTGGTCTACCACCTGTAAAAAGTTAGCTAATGTTGCACTGTTAGTAAAAAGGGCTTCTCACAAAGTTTTGAATGTTTTGAAACTTTATTTAAGGCATGAAATATGCAAGATCTGAGTTTGCCAAAACTCTCAAACTTTTTCTCTTGAATCTCTCCTGACAGAGGTACATATGATATTTATGTAATGAAAGACGGGCAGCCTCTACTCGTTGGCAAATACGACAATCATGGCAGCTTCGGTGAGCTGGCACTGATGTACAACACTCCGAGAGCTGCTACTATTGTTGCTACCACAGAAGGAGCCCTCTGGGGGCTGGTAAGTAACGCTGTGTTATGGTCAAGGATTCAGAAAATGGCCCTCATTAGAAGTGAAAGATATATCTATTTACACGTGTGTGTGTGTATGTGTGTGTACATATATATATATTTATGAAGGTCTGCCTAGTTCAGTTATTATTGAAAGCACAATGTGTCTCTGATCCTCTGAAATTGTGCTTCTATTATTCACTTACTTTTATCAAGAATTGAATTTTGCAAATTATGATCTTTAGGGTGGTGGATACAGATTCAATAGTAGCCTTCAAAAGGGAATTGGATGGAGAAAAAATTGCAGGGACATGGGGAAAGAGCGGGGGAGTGGGACTGACTGGATTGCTGTTCGAAAGAGCCGGCGCAGACTCGATGGGCCGAATGGCCTCCATCTATGCTGTACTATTCTATGATTTAAAAGAAACCTCGTTGCTAAAGTAAATATAGAGGTACATCTCCCTGTGCATTACTCACAGCTCAAGGATGAGGCTGAGCGTATTGTGATCGATGGTGGCTCTAAAGCAGGCTAGGGTGGGGTGTTAGCAGCAGGGTATGGGTCGAGGCTCATCAGACATTCGGAGAGGTGTTTGTTGGGGGGGGGATGGGGGTGTGGTGGAGGCCTGGCTTGTAACATGAGCGAGGAGCATATTGGAACCAAAGGTGGTGACAGTGAAATAAAAAGGAAAACTGCAAATAAACAGAAATATGGAAATAAAAACACAAAATGCTGACTATACACAGCAGGGCAGTCAGTCCAAAGCAGCATAATCCATCTGGTCAGACAGCATCTGTGGATAGAGAAGCAGAGTTAACGTTTCAGATCGCTGACCTTTCGTCAGATGAAAAAACAGACTCTCTGGGCTGGATTTTGATACTGGGGCGGGTTGGGGTCATGTCATCCGCATTTCGTGTTATCCACCCACCTGAAATTGGATGTGGGAGATTGATGCAATTTTCACTTAATTGGGTAATTGAGTTCCAGCATGTGGGAACCCATGAACCAATTAGTGGTTTGAGTCTGAAAGTCGCCTCTGATGATGTCATCATTGCTGCTGCATTTCAGGTCAGAGACTGCCTGGCTTTTGCTGTGAGTGGATGGAGAGAGAGAGACGGAGAGACAATTTTTTTGCAACCAAGTCCTCCCAGGCAGTCTCTGAAGACATTCAATGCAGCAGCATCAGAGGCGACTTTCAGACCTAATACTACTACTACCTTCATCACATCTCCGTTGTAATAGTGGACCTGCAGCTGATAGTCAGCTATCCACTTGTGCTCCCGCCACGTTTCACTGGAGTGTTTCACATCAGGCGTACTTCACGTCAGAAAAGGGTTAAACTAGCTAAAACATTTCAAAATGGCATTACATAGCCAATTTAGGGCTTGTTAAGGGCTTTAATGGCCTCTCCCGCCTCTTGGAGGCGGGACGGAGTCGGGAACCCCGTGACCGATTTTGTCAAAATTGCGTGGAGTCGGGATGGGGTCGGGACCCCCGACCCCGCAACTTTAACCCCCCCCCCCCCCCACGCCTCCAAACCCGACTCCACGGGGCATTCAAAATCCAGCCCTCTTTCTTTCTCTCTCTCTCTCTCTCTCTCTCTCTCCACAGATGCTGCCTGACCTGCTGAGTATTTCCAGCATTTTCTGGTTTTATTTCAGATTTCCAGCATCCGCAGTATTTTGCTTTTATAATAACCCGTTGTCTTCTCTATCCAGATGCTGTGAATTTCCATAATTTTCTGTTCTTTTATTTCTGGTAGTGATGGGATTGGTAAGGTGGAGGGACTGGTCAGGAACGAGCTGCCAGGTCAGGTGTTTAAGGCATTGCTGAACATGCCGGGAGGTGTTTCAGAGCTAAATTAGGAGTTTGGTTTTACATCTTTGTTAGGCTGTCTGTCGAGATTGAAGCAGGGAACTGACATGGCAGCTGGACGCGAACAATTTGTTCTCCCATTCTCTCGCTTAATTGTTTTTGTGAAATATAATTAGAACCGGTCGTGGAAGAAAAATACGAAACAACATTATGATATCCATCAGATAGTAGAAACACTGAACTGATCTGAAAACTCGGACGCGAGTGTACAGACACACATACAATGGACACACAAAATGTCTTACTGGGTTATATAATAAGATTGCTCTGCTACTGCGACTGTATTCCTTGATTTTATTGCTTACCAGTTGAGTGGTTAGAGGGAAAATATTTGCAGTCAGGCTTAAAATGCTTGCAGCCATATGCAGTGTCTGTAACCAAGTGTCAGTGAAATGTAAGTATGCTCCCCATTCTGCCAACCCACAAGGTGCCATGGCTTTTGCCCGTACTCTTGTGCAACACCACAAAAAGATATATTTGCTGTAACTAACCAAGCTGCAAGTAATTGAAATGCCAGTTTTCTGGCTTCTTCCCTTTAAATTGGCTTTCGCTTTTTTTTTTTGACAAGGCAGCCATTTTAGGATATAACGCTAAAGTTGCCATATCACTTCAGAGTTGGGTTCTGACCTGATGCCAGACGGGAGCAGTTTGAAACCCCATGGAGAAAGTAGCCTCACACCGCTCGTGTTTGACAACCAGTGGAGTATAACTGCAGTGTGGTATCAAACTTGGTCTACAAATTACACAGGGAATGCTTTGGACCTCCTGGACACTTGAACAGTGCTTTTTTAAAAATGCACCAAGGCCGGACACACGCACCTACGCTCTCAATAGATTTCAATCTTAACGACTGGGAGCAGAGCCTGGACGTGCAGAGCTCTGTCTTTGTTCTGATGGTATGGATCAGGTACTGTTGGCAGTGATTGACCGCGGCAGTATAACTCTGCCCCTTCATACATTCCCAATGCTGACTGTGAAATTTAGAAAAACGTTTATGAACTAGGTAGGGCACTAATCTATGCAAACTTTTTACCTCGCATGGTACTGTTAGTGTGCTGTAGAGTCTGGATCACTAAATCTGGCTTCTTTATACAGTACTTCATTTCCCATTCAAATAAGATTGACAGCTTTGATAGAAGCTGGAAATCCACTCCTACACCGCCACCTGCTGGACCTTCAGAAGTATTGTACCAACTAATTTTGATTTGAGCTCTTCGCTAAAAGCACAGGAAGGACACCCAGAGGGTTGCTACATACCTTTTGAAATACAAATGTTTATGCCTTTTTTAATCTTATAATATTGTTCAGGCTGGGGGAAGAGATTGTGTTTCCAAGAGCCTTTCATCAGGAGATTGTTCCCACTCTCTAAACACAGACATGCGCACACGCTTCTAAACCTTTTAATATCAGAATGTAATAGAGAGAGCGAGGGATTTCATCAGACTTGGACATAAAAGCAAAATCTGACCCGTTCGCAGGTGTCTGCAAGAAGATGCGGTAGATGTATATCTAATCTGTCTAGACACACGTCACTGAATACATAGAGGAAAACTTGGCAGATGTATTGCAGTTTCGGACTTGCACAAACAATTCAAACCAGCTAGCAAATGCCCTTTATGTACTTAACAAATACCTGAAATTGTATAAAGAATATACTGGATAAATGTCTATGTGTATGTGTGTATTTGTATTTGCACATGTGATTATGTATGTGTGCGTGTATACCTGGTTAAATTACCACTCCTTTTTATCACTGAATTCAAAATTTCATAGATTTCTCTGCATTAATTCAGATCATTATGCATTTGTCACCTCCAGGCTCAGTTATTCCAGTGCTTTCATTGCTGGCTCAGAATTCCTTTTTCTGAAGCCTATCGGTGAAGCACCTGAATACAAAGTGCTTCATAACATTTTGAAAATATACAAGAAAAGTAGAATAATTAACAGGACAAGAAAGACTTGCATTTTTACAAAATCTTGCCACTTCTCTAAATCTCCAACAAAGCTCTTTGTGCAATGAATTGCTTTTGAAGTACAGTCAATTGCTTTTGAAGTACAGTCAAATGTGCAGTCAAATGGCTTTTGAATAAATGGAAGGAACTGGAAAAAAAGAGTCATAGCATCCCCTTTTACTTAACGTAGAATGAATGTAGCTGTTGGTGTACAATGTATAGCATGAATACATACCACTGAAAGGGTGCATTACAGAAAAAGGTAAATGTTTTCATGATTAGGAGTGTATGGTAGCAAAATATCACTTTTTCCACTGTGAGGCTTTGTCACTTTTTTGTTACTGTGACATTTTGTTACTTCTGAATTCAATTGTTTTACTAAAACAATTCTATCAGTCACTCACTGAAAAACCCTTGTTGTGGCCAGTTGCAGACAGCCTTGCACCTACGTACTCTCACCACATATAATTAGAATACTCTCTTCGATCTCCCATGGCATTACATGTGGGGATTGAAGACCAAGTGTAGTCTTCAGCTGAAGTAGGTTGGGGACAATTAGACCAAGATGTGCAGACATAACGTGAAGTCCCCATTTTCCAGTCATACAGTCTGCCCTTATTTTTATTATAAATTCCTTTGCCAAATTTATAATGGGAACTGCTTATTTAAGCTCGTCATGTTGTAATGGCAGCTCCTGCCACTGGTGATGCTGCAGCGCCTCCACTGGTAGGAGGGCTTAACAAAGCGTGACAAGTTTACATAGGCAGTTTCCATTATAAGTGTTAATAAAGGAAAAAGTTGACGAAGTGCACGCAGAGAGAAGATTTGTACGAAATTACTGGGCAGTGTTCTGTGGTGTTGCACATGTGGAATCGACAACAAGTATAGTCTAAAGGTGAAGCCAGGTTGGAGGGTGAGGGAGAATTGGACCAGAATTGGCCAAGCAGATACAATTTGCTCCCCATTTTAAAGTAATACATTCTGTCCTTGTTTCTATACAATACTTTGATATTATTTATAGTTAAATAAAAATACTTGTACTTGCAGCAATTTGGGAAGCCAAGAAGTAGAGTTGACGAGAGGATAGGTATTTCTCTACAGTACAGACCCAAGAGCTTGGAGATGCAAAACTGAGGTCCTGTAGTGCTGCCATTGGCTGAATGGTGTAATTACAGCATGACCAATCTCGACATAGGAATTTATAATGGAAAAAGTTGACACAAAAGTGATTTTTTTTAAATGACGACAGAAAATGAGGTTTTGTCGTGCACACAGATATAAGATCTTTAATACATTATAGTAGATCTCTCGTGGCGTTGCTAGTGGTGAGTCCAAAGATTCACTGTTTTAAAACCATAAAGGTGTTTATGCCATGTCAGAGACAAATCAAAGCCACTGGTTTACAGTGACTGAATAAGTCAAATTCCATAAAAATTTACTGGTACTTTGAAAATTGAATTTCACAACTGTGTCCATTATACTGTGAAAACTGTAAAAATAAAAGAGCCATATATATATATATAATGTGTTTTCCTTTCCTTACATGTATTTTATTTTTAATGAAAGAAACAGCTTTCATTTATATAGTGCCATTAACATCCTCAAACATACTGAAGTTCTTTATAGCTAATGAATTACATCGTTAGCTCTTTCAAAGATATATATTGATAAGACTGATATCGAATAAATTCTTGGGCACAAAAGGAATCGAGGGATATTGGGATAGGGCGGGAAAGTGGAGCTGAGGTAGAAGTTCAGCCATAAGGAAAGAAAAAAGAAATGAAGAGAGAAAGATAGAAAAAAGAGCGGAGAGAAAGAAAGAGAAGGAAGAAAAGAAACTCGTTACCACAGGGAGTGGTTGAGGCGAATAGCATAGGTGCATTTAAGGGGAAGCTAGATAAGCACATGAGGGAGAAAGGAATCGAAGAATATGTTGATAGGGTGAGGTGAAGTAGGGTGGGAGGAGGCTCCTGTGGGGCATAAACACAGGCATGGACCAGTTAGGCTGAATGGCCTGTTTCTGCGCCGTAAATTCTATGTAAAATTATTTTTCAAGTGTAGTTGCTGTTGTTTTATAAGCAAATACAGCAACCAATTTGTCCCACAAACAGCAATGAGATCAATGACTAGTTAATCTGTTTTTGGTGGTGTTGGTTGAGGGATAAACATTGACTAGGAGAACACTTCTGTTCTACTTTAATTAGTTCCAATGGATTTTATGTCCACTGGAGCAAATAAATAGGGCCTGAGTTTTAACATTTCATCCGAAAGACAGCACCTCTTGCGTGCAGGGTTAAGGTTAGACTCGAATCCATGATCTTCAGACTCCAAGGTGAGAGTGTTGCCACTGAGCCAATGCTGAACAATGCTGAGAATACACAGCAAGATTAACAACATCATCTTGTATTTATATTGTGCCCTTAATATAGAAGAACATCAGAAATGCGCTTCACAGAGGCATAGTCGGTCAATAATGAATGCTGAGTCAAAGAAGGGGATATTAGGACGGGTGACCAAAGCTTGGTCAGAGGTGGGTTTTAAAGTATCTATTAAAGGAGAGGGAGGTGAAGAAGCAAAGGGGTTCCAGAAGGGAATCCTGATGTGTGGGGTCTAGATGGCTAAAGACACGGCTGTCAATAATGTGATGAAGGGAGGGAGAATGTACAAAAGGCCAGAGTCAGAGAAACAAATAGTTTGTGTGGTTGGGTGGGGGGCGGGGTCGGTGTTGGAGGAGGTTAGAGATAAGAAGGACAATGCCATGAAGATACTTAAATGGATGAAGATTTTAAATTGGAGGTGCTGGGAGACCAGAAGCCAAAGTAGGTCTCAAAGGAAGCAAGAAGAGGGATGATAGAGGAGTGGGACCTGGTGCAGGATAGGATATGGCAGCAGGATAGGATATGGGCAGCATAGTTGTAGATGAGCTGAAGTTTGCAGAGGTTGGAGATGGGAGACTGGGCAGGAGAGCAATGGAATAGTTGAGAAAGAAAGGTTCAGTGGCATAAGAACATAGATAGGAGCAGGAATCGACCATTTGGCTCCTCAAGCCTGCTCTGCCATTTCATAAGATCATGGCTGATCTTCTACCTCATCTCCACTTTCCCACCCTATCCCCATATCCCTTGATTCCCTTAGTGCCCAAAATTCTATCTCCGTCTTGAATATACTCAATGACTGAGCATTCACAGCCCTCTGGGGTAGAGAATTCCAAAGATTCACAACCCTCTGAGTGAAGAAATTTCTCCTCATCTCGGTCCTAAATGGCCAACAGCAAATAGGCTAAGGCAGTGATGGAGGCGGGAGATATTATGAAGGTGGTCTTTGTGATATCGTATATGAGGTTGGGAGCTCAGCTCAGGGTCATATAGGGAACCTGGAAAAGGATGGAATTAGTGGCAGAAGTATAGAGTTTGTGGTGAGAGCCAAAGACGATACATTCACACTATCTAATGTTTAACTGTAGGAAATTTCTGCTCCTCCATAACTGGACAACACAGAGGCAGTGGAGGGGTCAAGAGACTTGGTGGAGAGGTGGAGCTGGGTGTCATCAGTGTACATGTTGAAGCTGACTCCATGTCTGTGGATGATTTTGCCAAGGGGAAGCATGTAGATGAGGAAGAGGTGGGGGCCAAGGACAGATACTTGGGACTCCGGAAGCAACAGTGTCGGGGTGGGAAGAGAAGCCACTACTGGAGATGTGCTGGCTACAATCAGATAGATAAAAGTGGAACCGAGCAAGGGTAATCTTAGCTGGACAATGGAGGAAAGGCTTTGGCAAAGAATGTGTCAAAGGCTGTGGAGAGTTCAAGGAGTGGTGATGCACCACAGTTGCAGTCAGAGAATGTAATTTGTGGCTTTCATCTGGGCCATTTCAGTGCTGTGGCAGTGATGGAAACCTGATTGGAGAGATTCAAACATCAAGTTGCAGGAAAGATGGACATTTGTTTTGGAGGCGACAACACGTACAAGAACTTTGGAGAGGAAAGGAAGGTTTGAGATCTGGTGGTAGTTTAGCAAGGACAGAGGTTGAGGGTATATTTTGCAGAGGGGCTGATAATAGCAGTTTTGAAAAGGAGAGGGACAGTATCAGGCGAGGGATCCATTTACAATGTCAGCTAGCATAGGGACCCGGAAGGGTAGTTGGATTAGTGGGAGTGGGTCTCATGGCCAGAAACAACCTCGGGGAGAGAATAAGGGGAGCTGTTTGAAAGACGTGGGTTCAGGGCTAGGACAAGAGGGAGCCCTAGGCTTGAAGGGGAAGGGGGAAAGCAGCAGAGGCAACTGAAGAAATGGTCTCAATCTTAGTAATACAATAGTCCACGATAACACACAAATTGGATGTAGATATCTTCTATTTAGCAGTACTTGGGAAGATGAATGGGGTTTAGCTGCACTTGACGGCGTTCCAGGGCTTTGTTAATACTGGGGAGTGGCGATAGGAGGAGGAATCCTGGAGTGTAAAGGGGAGGCAGTGTGTTGCTGGAATGTGGCAGCATGGCGGGGGGGGTGCTCCTATTGATCTAGCGTCGCTGTGGAGGGGCAACCTAAGGTTTTGTGGAACTCTGGAAGGCAAAGCTGGGGATTTAATGCTCAAAACTTTGAGGCAAAAATTGGACAGGCATGGTTAAGGGTCAGGGAAAGGGAGCTCAGCGGTGATCAAATTAAATGGCGGAACAGGCTCGAGGAGCTGAATGGCCGACTCCTGGAATCATAGAATGATGCAGCACAGAAGGAGGCCATTCAGCCCAACGTGCCTGTTCCGGCTCTTTGAAAGGGCTGTCCAATTAGCCCCATTCACTTACCCTTTCCCCATAGCCCTGCAATTCTATCCCCTACATGGTACACCCTCCTTGCATCTTCCCCTTTCTTGAGGATGTCACAGGAGAAGCTCTGAAAATCTCAATGAGCCTTGGCATTAATCCAGATGGGGAAACCAGCACCTAACTAACAGGTTTACAGAAGCAGGTTAGTGCAAGGAAAGAGGGAAATAAGGCTGTTTGAATTCTAAATGTATTCAAATAAGAATTTTACTGCAGAATTTATTTTCTAATCCCGTGACAAGTCGATTGAGATAAATGTACGGAACTATTTATTTTAAGTCACAGCAACAGTAAAGTTATTATAAGGCGATGAAAGGAAAAAGCTGCTGCAGTCCTCAGATAGTTAAACTGAACCGAAAAATAAAATTCCCTTCCTTTGCAATATTTCCTTATAAATCAAGGGAAGGGATAAGTATTTCGCTTGACAAAGGAGCAAAGTTTCACAAGTTATTTTTATGCTATCCTGGAAAGAATCCAAATTTTATTTAAAGAGACAGTAGGTCCCGAAATTCCTGAGCCTGGCCAGCTCATCAGAGGTGCAGTTGGGCGGGTGGAGGTGGAGTTTGGGACAGGACCCAGTTCCACCAGGACTCCACCCCCCCCCCCCCTTTTTGTTTACAACAGCAACAACTTGTATTTGTATAGCGCCTTTAACGTAGCCTTTGACACCGAGCCAAATAAGGAGAGACTGGGACAGAGAGGGAAGTTTTAAGGAGCATCTTAAAGGAGGAAAGAGAGGCGGAGAGGTTTAGGGAGGGAATTCCAGAGCTCAGGGCCTCGGCAGCTGAAGGCACGGCCGCCAATGGTGGAGCGATTAAAATAGGGGATGCGCAAGAGCGCAGAGATCTGAGGGTTTTTAGGGCTGGAGGAGATTCCTATGTTCCTAATTTTGGTATTTGTTTTGACGGTAGAAATTTATCAATGATCTCGGTAGAAAAGTAAGTGGAAAAGCTGACTTTTATTTTACAGGCATTTGGCGTCTGGTTCACAGTTCTGAATTTTCTGCGCTGCCCATTTAAAAGCTGCCGAAAGCTGGACAGGTGGCAACCCTAACGAGACTTAAGTTATTCGTGCCAAAAAAGAACCGGGAGAATTTTAAATAGTGATATATTTCATTGTGCAAAAATAAGGGCACCAGCCTCTAGTACGCAACCGTGCTGCTGTCTTTTCTCGTGCATGATGCGGAGATGCCGGTGTTGGACTGGGGTGGACAAAATTGAGAGGTCGCACAACACCAGGTTATAGTCCAACAGTTTTATTTGAAATCACAAGCTTTCGGAGCTTACTACTCCTTCGTCGGTGAAGTAAAAAGATACAGAATCGCCAAAGCATATATAGATAGAGAACAATGCATGTGTACCTTACAATTGCAGACAACTAAATTAAATCATCCTGACTATCTGCCGAGGTGTGATAAAGTTAATCAGGTCAGCCAGGAAGGTACCACATCAAAGACATAGCAAGATACAACTGAGACAATGAGGTGGAGTCGCAGGGGGTCTAACGTGTCAAAAGCTGCCGTCTGTATGTAAAACGATAAGCTTTAAAATTTTTACTTTTTTACTGGGAATCACATCTGTGAACAAGCCAACGACGACTCGAGTCCGGATCACGTCATGTATCGTGACATAAACCCAAGATCCCGGTTGAGACCGTCTTCATGAGTGCGGAACTTGGCTATCAGTTTCTGCTCGATGATTTTGCGTTGTCGTGTGTTCCTAAGGTTGCCTTGGAGAACGCTTACCCGCAGATCCGAGGCTGAATGTCCTTGACTGCTGAAGTGTTCCCCGACTGGGAGGTAACAATCCTGCCTGGTGATTGTTGCGCATTGCTCGTTCATACGTTGTCTCAGTGTCTGCATGGTCTCGCCGATGTACCATGCCTGGCTGACCTGATTAACTTTATCACACCTCGGCAGATAGTCAGGATGATTTAATTTAGTTGTCTGCAATTGTAAGGTACACATGCATTGTTCTTTATCTATATATGCTTTGGCGATTCTGTATCTTTTTACTTCACCCGACGAAGGAGTAGTAAGCTCCGAAAGCTTGTGATTTCAAATAAAACTGTTGGACTATAACCTGGTGTTGTGCGACCTCTCAATTTTCTCGTGCACACAGACAAAGAGGGAAAAAACACAGTTATTTGAGATGTCTGGGACCTGTAACCTGAAGTATTCATGTATTTTAAACATGTGGCGCTTTCTCTTGGTTTAGATTTCCATCAGTTCATTTCCCTGTCCTTCTTTGCAGGATCGTGTTACGTTTCGACGAATAATTGTGAAAAACAATGCAAAAAAGAGGAGGGCGTATGAAGCATTCATTGAATCAGTACCCCTGTTGAAATCCCTGGAGGTACAGTTGTTTTCCTTTCATTTTACAGAACTAAGAGCAGCAACAACACTAGCTTACATTTATATCGCGTCTTTAACTTAGTAAAACGTCCCAAGGCACTTCACAGGAGCGTTATCAGACAAAATGTGACACCGCGCCACGTAAGGTGACCAAAAGCTTGGTCAAAGAAGTAGGTTTTAAGGAGCGTCTTAAAGGAGGAGGGGTGTAGAGGCAGAGAGGTTTAGGGAAAGAATTCCAGAGCCTGGGGCCCAGGCAGCTGAAGGCACATTTGCCAATGATGGAGTGATGAAAATCGGGGATGCACAAGAGGCTAGAATTTGGAGGAGCGCAGAGGGCTGTTAACCAATGTTCCCTCTAATTTTTTTCTTGGAATAACAACAGAAAATGCTGGAAACACTCAGCAGGTCAGGCAGCATCCGTGGAGAGAGAGAAACAGAGTTAACGTTTCAGGTCTTTTTCCAGTTCTGACAAAGGGTCACAGACCTGAAACGTTAACTCTGTTTCTCTCTCCACGGATGCTGCCTGACCTGAGTGTTTCCAGCATTTTCTGCATCTAGCATCTTCAAAAGAGGAAGGGAGGAAGTTTAGGATGGGACGGCAGGGAGTGGGTTGCAACCATGAACAGAATCCACAAATAGTTGGAATCAGCAGTGCAACACTTAGTGTTCATAATGAAGTGATTATCCCAAGTAATTTGCAGAAATAATGTCGGGTAAGAAACACCTACCGTAAGACCCTATTGTTGGGCAGCTTTCTCGCTTTCAACCTGCACTACACTACTGTTAAGGGAATATATTCTGTTATAGTTCTTTGGAAGATGAGAAAGATTTATGTGAGAGCTTCCATTGCAAATGCTGCATTAGTATTTAACATTTTATTTTTCTTGTTTTCTTTCACTGAAAAGCATTGTGGATTTGGTTTTGTGCAAGGGAAGGTTTCCACTGGTTAGCAAAGACATTATTCAGATCAGAAAAAGAATACATATACATAAATTAAAACTTGGTAGTCACTATAGCATTATAGACTATTTTGTTCCCTTCGTTCCAGCCTGTACTGTACCTAACTCTGCTTACCGCAGCTGAGATGGGCAGGCAGCTAAACGTTCCCCCAAACTTTGCTTGTGTTCTGCCAGGTGGTGGACGTCAGAATGCAATATGAGGTGAAATCATCTAATCAGATAAACAAAATGGACTTTTTTTTTATATAGAGGTGGGGGTTGCGGTTTCACAGTCTTTTTGTTTTCTTAAAAAAATTCCTTATGCTCTAAACACCTCACAGTCTCTTGATGCTGCACCTGGAGGTTCAAGAGATTGACATTTCTTGGCTGGGGGGCCTATTTGACCAACCACATCTGTCGAGGATTTGCACCTTCCTTTACTGTCCAGGGAAAAAATGAGCTGCCCCAATAGCACTAGCCTGACACTCCCAGTGCAGTGCTGAGGGAGTGCTGCACTGTCGGATGTGCCGTCTTTCGGCTGAGACGTTAATCTGAGGCCCCGTCTGCCCTCTCGGGCGGACGTAAAAGATCACACAACACTATTTTGAAGAGGAGCAGGGGAGTTATCCCTGGTGTCCTGGCCAATATTTTCCCCTCAATCAACATCACGTTATAATGATGTTTGTGGGAGTTGCTGTGCGCAAAGTAGCTGCCGCATATCCTACATTACAACAGCGACTACACTTCAAAAAGTACGTCATTGGCTGTAAATCACCGGGATGTCCTGAGGTTGTGAAAGGCGCTATATAAATGCAAGTCTTTTTTTTTTACCCCCAATGCTACTCTACAGCAGCTGCTTGAAGGTGTGTGCGTGTGACCTCAGCCTTTCCCCAATTTCAATAAACCCACATTGAACAGTGCCTTACCGTACCATTTACTTTTTCTATGTTTTGGATGTCTATTAAATAATAGGGGGGGGGAAATTCGCTACCGACCATTTTGGGTCGCTAACATCGCCTGGGTGCTAAATTTAGCGCCCGGCGAAAAATAGCACTGGTGATCGGTAAATTCAGTTTTAGCGCCCCAAGAGGGAGGTGGGGAGCTAATTCAAGCGCTCCACTTTCTTCTTAGAGCGCTAAACCCGAATATCGGGGCGGTGCGTTCTGCAGCGCTGCGCACTGGGCCACGTAGCGCTGCCACATGGAAGGGCTCCTCCCCTCATTAAAGGGGAGGGCCCAGGCCCACAACTCTGCGCGGCCCTACCTGGACCACCGGGGAGCGGGGACACGAGGAGTGCCGGGCTGCCGGATCGCGGCACGGACCCCGCGTTCAAAGACGCGACGGGCCGCGACAAGTAAGTCGGCTGATTTTTTTTTTTATTCCCCACCCGCCCCCTCCCCTTTACTTATCGCCCCGCGAGCCTCCTGCCGCTCTGTTCCCGCCCCCTGAATTGGTCGCTGTCATCGCCCGGCGCAGATTCAGGGGGCGCGCGGCCAATTTTGCAGGCGGGGCGTTGCGCACGGTGATGACGTCGTCATCGCCTGTGGAGCAGGGCGCTACCGGTTACCGCCGCTGCTAAACTCCCGCTGAATTTAGCGGGAGTCATTAGCAGCGCTGCGCTCGGGCGAAAAGTCGTTTGCGCCCCGTTAGCGCCCCTCCCCCCGGGGGACACTAACGAGGCGCAAATGCACCGAATTTATAGCCCTAGGTACTTTAGACTGATATTAAAAGCTGCTTTTACTCTTGTGGTTCAAATGGTGCTAATAAAACCACCCAACCTCTGGACATAATATTTAAACCTATCTTAATTACATTGTAATAATATCCAAATGATATGTTTTCCATTTAACTGCACGTTGCCATTTACGTTGAATTTTATTAGCATTCTCGGTAATAACTATTTGTGTTTCAGCTTTCAGAAAGAATGAAGATTGTTGATGTAATAGGAGAGAGATCGTATCGTAACAATGAACTTATCATTGCACAGGTCAGTAGTTGATTCACCCAGAAACCAATCAGATTTATTACATGTTTGGGATGCGGCCTCTTTGGCTTTTTATTTTGGAACAACTTGAGTAAGTAACTTCCAAACTCCAGGTTAAATGACTTCATTTTGGTTTTTTATTTATTCTCTGCCGATTTTCTCCTTTTGGAAGGTGTTCTTGCTAGAGTACAGTACCACAGACACCAGTTGCCCTCCACTCCTGCATACAAGTAGCCATTCTTCATACGTGAGCCTAGACGGTGAGTGTGTGAGTAGGCTATTCAACCGCAGGGGACAGCACAACAACAACAACTTGTATTTATATAGCACCTTTAACGTAGTAAAACATCCCAAGGCGCGTCACAGAAGTGTCCTAAAACAAAATTTGATGCTGAGCCACATGAGATATTGGGGCAAGTGACCAAAAGCTTGGTCAAAGAGGTAGGTTTTAAGGAGAGTCTTAAAGGAGGAAAGAGAGGTAGGGAGGGAATTCCAGAGCTTAGGGCCTGGGCAGCTGAAGGCACAGCCACCAATGGTTGAGCAATTAAAATGAGGGATGCTCAAGAGGCCAGAATTAGAGGAGAGCAGATATCTCGGGGTTTGTGGGGCTGGAGGAGATTACAGAGATGGGGAGGGGCGAGGCCATGAAGGGATTTGAAAACAAGGATGAGGATTTTAAAATCGAGGCGTTGTTTAACCGGGAGCCAATCTAGGTCGGCACAGCCGATCCTGATCTAATCCTCATCTAATGACCACGCATGAACACTTCTAGTAGGGAGTCACTTGATGCTGATCGGGTGTAGCACCTCTGGCTCGTTTTCCCATCCCTTATCCGGGAGTGCTGAGATCAATTGTAGGGCCTGGCTGAGATCAGCTAACTCCGCATAGACAGCAAATCAGACCCGGAATCTTCCTGTTTCGTATGGCCCAGCTGCTCACCACCTAATAAACTGCTGAGGTACTGGGGATAAGCAACTTTCAAACTAAAGGTTCCATAACCCAGTTGTTTAATTAATATATGGGTAACACAAAGCCAATGCTGATTTTTGCATTTTATTTATTATTCATTGTCGGGATGTGGGCGTCTCTGGCAAGGCTGGCATTTATTGCCGGTTCCTGAGAAGTTAGTGATGCAACCGAGTGGCTTGCTAGGCCACATCAGAGGGCATTTGAGAGTCAACCATATTAGTGTGGGACTGGAGTCGCGTGTAGGCCAGACCGGGTAAGGACGGCATGTTTCTTTCCCTAAAGGACATTAGTGAACCAGTTAGATTAACCCTGGAGATTCTGAAATCACTGATTACTGCAGCAACTGAACTATAGGATTACATAGAAACATAGAAGATAGGAGTAGGCCATTCGGCCCCTCGAGCCTGCTCCGCCATTCAATGCGATCATGGCTGATCATCCAAATTCAGTACCCTGTCCCTGCTTTCTCCCCATATCCCTTGATCCCCTTAGCCTTAAGAAATATATCTAACTCCTTCTTGAATATATTTAATGAATTGGCCTCTACTGCCTTCTGTGGTAGAGAATTCCACAGGTTCACCACTCTCTGGGTGAAGAAATTCCTCCTCATCTCAGTCCTAAATGGCTTACCCCTTACCAGGTTCTAAAGATTGTAAATCCCAAACACAGGTGGAAAATGTTTGTTTCTGATGAGAATTCCATCTAGCCTATCTGTTGCAACCTTTCTTGTCTCTTTGATTTATCAATACCGCTACGACCAGTACTCCCCTGAACTTTTTTTGTTCTTCCTAAGTTTTAAATATGGTGTCCTAGCCCCTACCTCGCAGTCCTCGTCCCCAACTGATCAGCACGCTCCTACTCTAGTGTATTCTTTCTCATAAACTCTAAACTGTAGGATTCTTTACCTCCATCAGTGCTTCCCTTCTCCCTCAATCTTCAGATTTTGCATACCCAAACTTGGTGTTTACCTCTTACTCTTTCCAGTGTCCTGCAATATGGGCATTGATCAGTTGGCCCATGTGCACTAAGAACTCTGAGACTGTCCAAATTCACTTTACGGCCAACAGGTGGGGAAGACTTTCGTGCCATTCATCTGGGCTGGAGTTAACCTCTGGTCCCATAGGAACAGGAATAGGGCAGAATCCGACCCAGTCATGGTAGATGCTGCCACCTTCTTCATAGATGGAAGATTAAAGAATCCCCATCATGCGACTGTGGAGCTCCAAATCAGACCCTGGAGCATATCATTGGACACTGCCCTCAGAGGAAATTCTCAGGCAGCCTACAAGATATCCACGCTTTAGCCTGGATATCTGACTTGGATATTGACCTTTAATTTGCTTTGCTACTACCAGATGAAAGAAGAAGAATAGGGCATTCAGCTTCCTGAGTCTGTTCTGCTCTGTACCTCAACTCTATTTACCTGCCTTTGTTCTATAATCCATGATGCAAAAATCTTCTCAAAATCAATCTGGAAGATTTCAATTGGCGCAGCATCCACGGCCTTTTGTGGGAGCGAGTTCCAGATTTTCACTGCCCTTTGTGAAAAAAATTCTTCCTGATTTCACTTCTAGATATCCGAGCTCTAATTTTAAGATTATGCCCTCTTGTTCTGGAGGAACAGAGTATCTGAACTACTTCACTACCTAGTTCCCCTATATTTTAATCTTTATTTGTAAAATGTTAGTACAATCATCAGCAGAAAGAGAAGTTTATTCTTATGAATATCTTAGTTCTTCAAGCTACAGCAGTTAAGTGAATGCACGTTACAAGATTTGAGTAATTGTACAGTGCCACCCTTAATGCAACAAATTGCTATTCGGTTATAATTTTGAAACCTGAAAAATCTCTTCATTATTCCACAGGGAGATAAAGCAGACTGTTTCTTCATTGTAGAATCGGGTGAAGTGAAGATCATGATCAAGAGCAAGGTGAGCAATTTAATTGGCACAAGTAGAGAACAAGTGATCATATACTACAGATACAAAAGCACAATACCCAGCCGGTCAGGCAGTATCTGTGGAGAGAAACAGAGTTAATGTTTCAGGTCGATGACCTTTCATCAGAACTGGAAGAAGTTAGAGATTTAATTGTTTTTAAGCAAGTGCAGAGTCAGGGAAAATGGGTGGATGGGTGTGAGAAAGAACAAAGTAAGGTCTGCGATAGGGTGAAGGGCAGGAGTGATTAAATGACGGAAAGGATGCTGGTGCAAGGCAAAAGTGGGTGGTAATGGGGCAAGTAAAGAAACAAAAGATGGGACCAAAGAAGCTGTAAATGGTTACAGCAGAACCATTACCAGCATCTGCTGTCCAAGAAAATGGGAGTGGTGGTTATGATCTGAAATAGTTGAACTCAAATGTTGAGTCCGGAAGGCTGTAAAGTGCCTAATCGAAAGTGGAGATGCTGTTCCTCGAGCTTCATTGGAACACTATCTGAGGCTGAGGGCAGAGTGGGATGGAGAATTAAAGTGGCAAGCGACCGGAGGCTTGGTCACGCTTATGGACTGAACGGAGGTGTTCCGCAAAGCGATCACCCAATCTGCGTATGGTCTCCCCAATGTAGAGGAGACCACATCGTGAGCAGTGAATACAGTATACTAAATTAAAAGAAGTACAAGTAAATCGCTGTTTCAACTGGAAGGAATGTTTGGGGCCCTGGATGGTGGGAAGGGAGGAGATGATCAGACAGGTGTTGCATCTTCTGCGCTTGCACGGGAATGGGGAGTGGGTGTTGGGGCTGATGGAAGAGTGGACCAGGGTGTCGCGGAGGGAGTGGTCCCCTCGGACTGCTGAAAGGGGAGGGGAAGGTGTGTTTGGTGGTGGCATCACACTGGAGGTGCTGGAAATGGCGGAGGATGATCCATTGAATGTGGAGGCTGGTGGGGTGAAAGATGAGGACAAGAGGGAGGGGAAAGGGTGAGGGTAGAAGTGCGGGAATTGGGACGGACACAGTCAAGAGCCCTGTCAACCATGGTGGAAGGGAATCCTTGGTTGAAAAAAAAGGAAGACCCTATTGGAAGCACTGGTGTGGAAGCCTGCATTGTCAGAACAAATGCGACAGAGACGGAGAAACTGGGAGAATGGAATAGAGTCCTTGCAGGAAGCGGGGTGGGAGGAAGTGTAGTCAAGGTAGCTGTGCGAGTTGGTGAGTTTATAGTAGATATTGGTGGACAGCTTATTCTCAGAAATGGAGATAGAGAAGTAGAGGAAGGGAAGGATTGGAGATGGATGAGGGAGGGGTGGAAATTAGGAGCAACATTGATGAAGTTTTCCAGTTCGGAGCGAGAGCAGGATACCAATACAGTCATCAATGTACTGGAAAGAGGTGAGGAAGTGGCCTTGAGTAGGATTGGAACAAAGAATGTTCCACTTACCTCATGAAAAGGCAGGCATATAGCTCGGAGCCATACGGATTCCCATAGCAACACCTTTTATTTGGAGGAAGGGAGTGGAGTTAAAGGAGAAGCTGTTCAATGCAAGAACAAATTAAGTCAGGCGGAAGAGAGTGGTGGTGGATGGGGACTGGTTGGGCCTCTGTTCAAGGAAGGAGCGCAGAACCCGCCAACCGTTCTGGGGGTGGGGGGATGGAGGTATAGAGGGACTGGGTGTCCATGGTGAAAAGGAGACGGTTCGAGCCAGGAAACTGGAAATAGTTAATGTGGCGGAGGGTGTCGGAAGAGTCGTGGGTGTAGGTCGGAAGCGACTGGACAAGGGGTGACAAAATAGAGTTGAGATATAAGAAAATAAGTTCCGTGGGGCAGGAACAAGCTGAAACAATGGGTCTACCAGGGAAGTCCTGTTTGTGGATCTTAGGAAGGAGATAGAAGCAGGCTGTGCAGGGTTGGGGGGACTCAGGTTGGAGGCCGTGGGGGGGAATGATCTCCAGAGGAGATGAGGTCAGTGACGACCTGGGAAACGATGGCTTGATGTTCGGAAGTGGAATCATCTTCCGGGGGTGGAGGGGTAGGAGCAGGTGTCGTAGAGTTGCCAAACAACAACAGCGCCACCCTTGTCAGCAGGTTTAATGATGTCAGGGTTAGACCCGAGAGAATGGAGTGCTGCAAGTTTGGTGGGAGATAGATTAGAGTGAGTGAGGGGAATAGAGAAATTGAGACAGCCGATGTCACAATGGCAGTTCTCAATGAAAAGATCGAGAGAGGGTAAAAGGGCCAGATGGAGGCGTCCACGTGGAACGGGAATTCTGAAGACAGGAAAAATGGTCTGCTGTGCGGGGGGTGGGGGAGGTCTCCCGAGCCAAGAACTGGGCGCGAAGGCGACGGAAGAAGAGCATCATGTCGAGGTCGAAATTCATTGAGTTGGAGGCGTAAGGGGATGAAACTGAGGCCTTTGCTGCTGAGGACTGATTGTTCGGGGTCAGAGAGGGGAAGGTCAGAGGGGATAGTGAAAACACGACAAAGGTGAGATTGGAAGGAGGGATGGGGTCAGAGGAAAGTGAAGTGGAAGAAGGATCAGGAGGGGCGTTGGTGTCTAAAGAGTTGTTGCCGCTTGTGGTCCTTGACCCATGAAGGGAAGAAAAAAAGTTTTTTTGTTAAAGTGCCGGATGAAGCGAAGGATGAAATGGAACTGCGGACCAGGGCGGTTGTAAAATAGTGAGTCGGTGCTGCTGAAGAGAGGTCGAGAGTGTGCATGCTGTACACAGATCGGTTTGCTGCTCTGTCGGTATTTCTACAATTACGCTTCAACAAAAAAGTGATCTCGTAGCAACTTGGCGTTAAGCACAACTATGCTCGAATACATTCTGTGATGGATTGGTAGACCGCAGGAATGTGCTCATGATTTGCCTCGAGAGTGGTGAGATTTCCTCTGCAGTCAGTGCAACAAAATTGTAAACATATTTATTATTTTGTTACACATATTACAAAAAGGAATTCTTTCCTCATGATGAGTTGCTAAATGTGGTTATGCTGTTGGGGCACAGTGAGTTACCCATCTCTCACATGCTACCCGGCGTTATGCTTGAGCAAAAGACCCAAGTATAAGCTGCCCTCCTGATCGCCTTTACATAACAATAACTTGCATTTATATAATGCCGTTAACGTAGCAAAATGTCCCAAGGCACTTCACAGAAGCTTAAAAGAAAAATAGGCGCGGAGCGCCTTACATCGACTGGGAGGGTTGAGGCAGTGGAGGGATTTCAATATGAGGTAGAGAATTTTAAATATGAGGCATTGGGGGATCGTAAGCCAATTTTCCTTCACAGTTTGTTTTCCGTGAGGGCTTGATGTGGGATAGGAAACAGGCAACAGAGTTTTGGATGAGCTGACATTTATCGAGTGTGGGAGGCCGGCCAGCTGGGCATTGGAATAATCAATAGAATGAGCAAGGTTTTCAGCGTCTGATAGGTTGAGGTGGAGTCGGACAATGTAACAGAGGTCTTTGTGACGGATAAAATATGGGGTCGGACACTCAGCTTGGGGGGGTCAAACAGGATGCCATGGTTACCAACAGTTCGGTTCAGCCTGACACAGTGACTCAAGTGGGGGATGGAGTCGGTGATGAGGATACAGAGTTTGTAGAAGGGATCGAAGACGGCCACTCTAGCCTTTCCAGTGTTTAGTTGGAGGAAATGACGGCTCATCCAAGACTTCATGTTGGACGTGCAGTCTGACAGCACAAAGCGGGGAGAGGGTGGTGGTGAAGGGGTACAGCTGGGTATCATCAGCGTTACGTGTAGAACCAAATGAGGGCAGGACCAGCTGGACAATGGGAGAGATTGAAAGAGGATGGTGTGGTCTACCTTGTGGAACACTGCAGAAGTTAGGACCATTTCAGTGTTGTGGGAGGGGTGGAAACCTGATTGGAGGGATTAAACGCAGTTGCAGAAATGGGCGTAGATGTGAGAAGCAGCAACACCTTCGAGGTCTTTGGAGAGGAAAGGGAGATTGCAGATGAAGCAGTAATTAGCAAGGACAGAGGGATTGAAGCTGGGTTTTTTTGAGGGGTAGGATGACTGCAGCTTTGAAAGGGAGAAGGACATTCCAAGTCCTGTTGAAGCTGCCTCCTCTGCTTTAAAAAAAAATATTGGGATTAAGGGAATTACAGAAATCTGGAACAAAAATAGATCATTCTACTGGCATTTGCAGATGAACAGCATCTGAATGAGAAAGGCAGGTTAATGTTGGGGTGGGACAGCTGGTGATGGGCCACATGAGAAATGTTTACCTGACTTTGTTTTTCAGATGTTGGCCAATTCTGCTGTGCATTTGCAGCGTTTTCTGTTTCTGTTCACTGACGTCATGCTTCCTTATTCATTGTGAATGTAGCTTACTGCTTTATCACAAGAATCAGAACGAACTTTTATAATTTACCCAAAGCAAAAGCCAACTCTTTTTATTGGCCAATACATTGATGCCACTCTTGTAGTTTCCATGGACAGTTTGCAAAAACTAGGATTGTGCTTTTAGGATTTGGCTTTGGATGGTTGAACTTTGTTTTATGGTATCTGAATATTCAATTTCAACTGGAGATCTATTTGGTGAGGGTGCAGGGCTGGGAAACCATATGAATTAAAATTAGGGTGTGGGCCCTCCAAAGCTGAAGTCTTGAGTGCACGTTCCTTCAGAGAACCCTTGTGTAGTACAGTATTTCAGTGCTTTCTTCAACCTGTCTTGATTCAAACTGACTGTGTGTTTATTTCTACATTACCTAATGTACCCAATCTGCTGTCTGTTTTCCCCCCAGACACTGGCAGATCAAGAGGACAATGCAGAGGTAGAGATTGCCAGATGTGTCAAGGGGCAGTATTTTGGAGAGTTAGCACTGGTTACCAACAAGCCCAGAGCGGCTTCAGCGTATGCCGTTGGAGATGTCAAGTGCTTAGGCAAGTATTCTTTACCTTACACTGCTGTTAAGTGCAGTAGGAACAAGTTTCCCTTCAAAAAATACCTTTTATTCATTCCAATTGGTTTTTTTTTACGATGGATGTCTGTGTTTGGTGATTGGATATTTTCCGTCTTGTGCACCCAAATCTAATAATGTTGTGGACTCCCTGTCACATCTCCAAGGGGATCCACAGACACCAGTTTAAAGGTCAGTACAATAGAGATGGTGGAACATAGGTGCTACTGTAGGACCATGATTTACAATATATTCGGTTACTGGGACATGTACTGTTTACTTCACAGTATATATGATACTTGAACAAATAACCTTGGCTGATGTTTCAGTGCTGTCCTGAAGGAGTGTTTCATTTCAAGGATCTGCAGATTGCCCAGGAGAAAGATTGAGATACTGTTCCTGAAGCTTGCCTTGACCTTTTTTGCCCACTCATGCCTCCTCTGTGTTTTTGGCCTCCGACGTTGTTCTAAACAAGCTCGTATGCAAAATATTTTATAGTCGAATAAATAAGCTTGTTAAAGGTTTTAAACAATTGTTTTTTTTGTTTGCCTCCTCTTTGCAGTGATGGATATTCAAGCATTTGAAAGATTGTTAGGCCCTTGCATGGACATCATGAAGAGAAATATAGTGAATTATGAAGAACAACTTGTCTCCTTGTTTGGTACCAGTTTGGACTTGGAGAATCCTGGTATATAGGCACGTTCTTATCCAGTGCCTTCTCAGTTTGATGAAAGCAAAATATCCACACACACAAAAAAAAACTCCCCACAGAAAACGCAGTAAATGGGCAAAGCAGCATTTTCTGCCTCTTTCCATCCCGTGGGGCAACCACCATGTGATGATGAAATACATTACCGCCCAGCCAGGGATGGGAAAATGTGTGGCATATGTTCTATTTTTTTTTTGTTATCTGCCTTCTTGGGTTTAAAAGCATATTCTGTATCTTGGGTTGTTTTTTTTTTCAAAAAAAAAACCAGAAAAAAAATGTTGATTTATGAATTATCAAACTGAACCACAAAGACAAATACTAAATGTAATTTTTGATAAGATGAAATGAACAGATTCAGTGTTTCTTTGTTACTTATATAAGTAGGTGACCAGTTATTGCCAAAAAAAAACAAAAAAAAGTATGATTGTTGTAAAGCTTTGATCGCTTCTATGGTTTCACCACTGAGTGTTACTTTGAAAAGTATCTGGGTAGGTTTTAATGTTTCATATAAAGCCGGCTTCTTTAAAGCTCCCTAAATTGTGTTAAATGTAGACCACAAGAGCTGCTTCAAATCAAGGGGTTTCCAAAATGAAAAGTTGTGCATCTATAGTGGGTATTCAGCATGGTACAATTCCACAGTATGAAACAATCTAGAGGTCAGGTGACAAGTGATGGTCCTTAAGAACAAGGAATGGGGGGGGGAAGAAACATTGCCAATTTGCACAATTACAGCTGTATGGCTGGTCTCCAGTTCGTTGCTCTGTGCGGTTAACTTAACAGCATAGACATCCTGGAACAAGAGTGCCGTTCCTGTCTACATGCATCCAGTGTTTCTGTTGAAACCTGTCAACAGATGTCCTTTACTGTAACTTTTTTTCTCCTTTTGTTGTTGTTGTTGAGGTTTTGCAGTGGGCTCGGGTCGAAGTGTGCATTTTTTTTTTAACACATGAGAAATCTCAAGTGCATAGGAGCACTGGTTATCTGGTACACCTTGTGCATGTTACTTGTGGCCACCGTAGCTAGCAGTTTGAGTTATTATACAGTGTCTACAAGCAAAAGCAAGGTGAAGAATTTTGTGCTTTTGTTCCTTTGCTTCCATTTTGTTGCTTAATATTTGTCTCCTTTTTTTCCCCCATCCCTTCCCCAATGCCTCCTGCATCCGTACAATGTTCAGGTGAGGAGGGGTGAAGAGTTTTCAGCTCACCAGACAGGTGTTTAAGAATTGGCACACTTGAGTGATGGGCAAGAAGCATCTCTGCCCAGTTACTTTCCCTACCTGCTCTCGTCTCCATCTTCTCCCCCCCCCCCCCCCCCCCCCCCCAACCCAGACCAATCCTTGACCTACTTGCACCCCTTCAGGGACTTGTTGGGTAGATTAGTTGAGGTTAGTATTTGAGCTCTCGTATCCCCTAACTGAGAGAGCTCAGTTCTCGTCTAGTTATCCGAGAGCCATGGCATGATAAACTGTACTTATTAGGAAAAGTTATTGAGGATTTGATGTGTGACCAGATTCTTTGAGAGCCCTGTCCCACAATACAGATGTACCTGCAGTCATCGAATCATGAGGGTGTTGTTGGCCTTAGTCTGAGAATTTTTAAAATTAATGTGGTGTAACTAGTTACAATAAAGTGATTACAGCCACCATTTTATCCAGGACCAAATGATTTCTCCAAACTTCTCAAGTTGAGAAGTTCCTGGGTCCTAAGGTATAGAAAAATTTGATTAAGGTCACTTTTTATGTTCAGTGTATATTTCCTTCCATAAACCTGTGGTTCACCCTTCAATAAATCTAACAATATAATCATTTTGAGTTTTTCTTACTGGGCCACAGTAATGGTAGATGCAGTTGGCTACTGTCTGTGCAGAAATACTGGTAAAGATACAAGAAGCTGCTGTGAAAATTCACCAAACTTTTATTACAAAAGTTTCTTGGATGCCTAATTACTCAGCAAGTAGTTGGTTTGTCAGGACGGTCCTGGGTTTAATTCTCCCGTCTGTGTTGAATTAGTTCATCTGAGCCAGTTTGCTGTTGGGAGATCAGTAAAGGCCTCAGCACCCCTGGGTTGGGTAGAGGAGAACTGGCTATTGTTCCCACTCTTGATCACTATCCTGCTGAGAATTGGACATGGGGTGAGGGCAGGGTCATGCTTGACGGGGTCAAATATCCCGTTGGCATTCACTGCTGAGAATCGCCACAAGAGTGAGGTACAGAAGGGCAACTGGTGCCTGTGGAACCAGACCCCATCAAGGAGTCGATACCTTCAGGTGAGGCAGGGGAGAAAATTGGCAGGAGAAGATGGAAGGAAATTAAAGGTTTCTTTGACATGAGCGAGCTTGCTTCAGTAATTATTAATTTTTAGTTTTGTGCTAATTTGAGTTCTTATCATTTCACTAAGGTGTGCACCTGCTGTATTTGCTGCTAGATTTAACAATAGTGGGCTGATAATGCGGTCCTGATGGAGCAACGGCAGGACTCCAGCGCATCATACGCTGGACATGCCCGAGAGCCAAGTGCTACCCTCGGTGGATAATGCAAGGTCAGCTAACTAGTGCTGCTTTTTTTTAAAGCATGTTGTGCATGCTGCACTTGGAGATTTCTGGCATTAGCAGCTCATAAAGGGCTGCTGGTGATTTGAAGGTACCATTCTTTGTCGGGAGATGGTCAGCACCAGCATCAAAGTGGCCTTTTAAGGCCAAAGTCTGTTAGCAAGGTGGCCCTGTTGGACCACCTAGGAGGAATAAATTCCAGGTAGAGTAACAAGTGTTGAGCAACTTACAGTGCTGTTGATGCACTCCAGCTACATTGTGGGTAAGTCCCTTAAATAAAATCCAGGGCAGCAATAAGCCTTGCATATGGTGTGCATGTGTGTGTGCAGGTTGAGAATGCCAACAGCATGTGTCTGCAGCATTTTGCACTCTGACCTCAGCCCCCCGTAATACGGTGGCAGGAAGCACTGCCGTGCTTGACGTTGCATTCTCCCACTTGTCCCGTTCTGCTCGACCTTTGATGCACTGTTCTACCTGGGACCACTTCGGTTTTGGTATTGTATGGAAAATCGGGTTTCCGTCCACCATCAGTGTGTGTGCTCTTTGTGCCGAGAATTACAAGCTTTACCTTAATTCAAGCTCATTGCGCGGTTCAAGCCTGCTTTACTTTAATTTTTACAACTTATAACACAAAATTGACAGCCTGACATTCTGACCTCAAAAAGAAGAGAACAGAGAGATACTGGTTAATTTTGCTACGTGTTACATTGAAGGGGCTATAATATTAGAGTTTATTTAGATCTTAACTACATATTGAGTGACATTCCAACAGAGCTCTGAGTTAGAGGAGGAAAAGAAGGCTATTCTGACTACAGTTAGTTCACCTTTGAAAGAGAAACTGTTTGGTGACTTAGATCCTTTCCAATTTTTTTTATATATGGCTGCACAACCGTTTGGCTGCTGCCTGCCCCACTTTTTCCTGCCACCTTCTGTAGTTCTGACGCCTGAGGTATATTTTCAGAGGCACCGGAATCACTGCGGTACCTTGCCTAAGCGAGCCCGGAGAGTGAGTTCTGATGGGCTCGTGTGCTGTGGAATGCATCACAGCAGGGCCCGATCCTGTCGTTGCACAATTGTCCATACGCGCGTACTTTCTGACAGGAATTATTACTACTCAACAATGACGACAACTTGGGCGGAAACCCTGCCTACTTTTTTTTTGTTTCCACCCTCTAACCCAGTGGCACCAAGTCCAGTTGTAGCATCGCAGCGGATCTCTCCGCTGAGAACTTACGTTCACTTTATACTATAGCAGCCTCTGGTGGTGAAGCTCACTGGCTGAGAATAAATCGAAAGTACAGAACCCAGCAGGCAAATTGTACTCTGATTGATTATACCTGCAACATTGGTAAGATCCAGTGTCGCTCACACTGTACAGTTCTTTGTGTATCACATAGGGGCTTTCCTAATCGTATACCCAATGTATTTCTAATCATATTAGTGCATTGGCAGTGATGTTGAACACAGTCAGTTCGCCTCGTGGCCAAAGCCTGCAACATGGTGACAGGTGACACTGTAGAACTGAATGGGAAATGTTGACATAGTAGTTTACAGTAGTAAATGTGATTAGTTTAAGTAAGGTTTGTGGACTGGACGTCCGTTGCCCCATGCACGTATCTGCAGACCAAGGTCCCTCTGCTCCTCTACTCCATTACATTTATGAGAAGTCGCACAACACCAGGTTATAGTCCAACAGTTTTATTTGAAATCACGAGCTTTCGGAGCGCTGCTCCTTCGTCAGGTAACTGACGAAGGAGCAGCGCTCCGAAAGCTCGTGATTTCAAATAAAACTGTTGGACTATAACCTGGTGTTGTGCGACTTCTCATTTTTGTCCACCCCAGTCCATCATGGCCATTACATTTAAGCTGTATTTCCTTTTCCTATTCTTACTAACCAAAAATACGTTGCTTCATACTTTTCAAAATTCATCTTCATCTGCCACCTTCACTTCCCCATCCTGCTAGCCTATCGATGTGCTCCTACACTTTTTCAGAATGTTTGGCGTGGTTGGCAATTTGGCGTCATCAGCAAATTTCAATATTGTTCCCTCAATTGCTAAGACCAGGTCATGTAACTATATAGTAACTAAGAGCAATCCCAACATCGCTCCCTGTGGAACACCACTAATCACAACTATGCTTTCTGCCCTCATAGAGTCATAGAGTTATACAGCACAGAAAGAGGCCCATCGTGTCCGCGCCGGCCATCAAGCCCTATCTATTCTAATCCCATTTTCCAGCACTTGGTCCGTAGCCTTGTATGCTATGGCGCTTCAAGTGCTTATCTAAATGCTTCTTGAATGTTGTGAGGGTTCCTGCCTCTACCACCCTTTCAGGCAGTGAGTTCCAGATTCCAACCACCCTCTGGGTGAAAAAGTTTTTCCTCAAATCCCCTCTAAACCTCCTGCCACTTACCTTGAAACTATGCCCCCTTTCTCTGTCCATGTGGCCACATTCCACTTGATTCTATGTACCATTATCCTTGCCATAAGTCACTTATGAGCTACCTTGCTAAATGCTTTTTCGAATCCATAGTGCTCGATACACAGCATTTCCTTTATCCTCACTGTTCTTCAAAGAGTTCTATAAGATTGGTGAAGCATTGAGCTGCCTTTTAGAAATTGGTATTGACTGGCCCTGATTAACATGTTTTTCCGAGTGTTTAGTCATTTCATCCCATTTTCTAGATGTTGGCTGCCACGACATCAATAATTGCCTTGAAAGGTATCGTCAGAGAAAAGGCCCTAAAACTGAATAAACCACACCAATGAACACCAGTCTGTGGTACAAACATTTTTTTAAAATTACTAACCTGATCCGAAGCATTTAATCTTTTTACTTTGACTGTTTTAGTCCCGGGCTTTGCTGTCATGCTTTAAGGCTGCCATCTGAGTTGTCCCTCCCTCGTGAGTTTACTGTCTTGTTATCACTCTTAGGTTATCGATTATTTTTATCCAACATCATCTGGATACGTGTTAATTTGGTGGGAAGGGGGCGGGGAAAAGAGGGATTTGTGTGTTGATTGCAGCGTTTTTATATTAAAATCTCGTACTTCATGTGAAGAAGAAATAAACTGACCGTTTCATTTCACTAGTGGACTATTTGATTATTAGGGTTGACCGACTGCAGAGGACGTTTCATGTTTCGCTGTGACTGAAAACGGTAGCTCCATGTATAACCTGTGTATTACTGCTCATACTGCTGAATGGTCTACACCTTGTTACTATGTTCCAGCACTGTAACCGTATATTACAGAGCCGGAACAGGAGTGGGCCATTCAGCCCCTCGAGAGCCTGTTCCGTCATTCAATTAGGTCATGGCTGATCTGAAATACGCATCAGATCAGTCAGCCTCTGAAAGAGAAGAGGCAGGAGGTTAACACTTGGGATAGGACGCTTCATCGGAGTAGTCCTGCTGAAAGGCCTGCGCTGAATCCTGTTAACCTCCGACTTTCTGACTGCATTGTGCGTTTCGAGTATTGCTTCGAATCTTGTATTTTACTGGTTCTGCTGTTTTCAGCAGGTGATGCATTCCATGGAGAGTAAAGCCAAGCGTATACCATGCAGTGATAAGCCTACAGACCGCAGCCTTGAGCAGACTCCAAACGTCATTTGTTCCTAATATGCAGTTTAGTTTTTTTTTATTGTTTCAGCCTCTTCGGAGCTTTTCCCATTGGAGTTTGTTACTGCCACTTTATGGCTGCTGCATTTTAGAATATACCTCCGCACCATGCTGGGGAAGAGCTTTACAACATAATGATGTTAGACCAGAGTCTTAGTAGGGGTCGGCATCACAGTAAGAGAAGGTTGTTACTGAGAAATAATAACCCTCTGTTTTATAGAGGTACAACACTCCTGTATATATTATATGTATTTAAATGGCTGTTGCACAGTATTGTGCCCTGTATGGATGTAGGGGTTAATAGTTTAAAAAAAAACATGGGATGCACCATCCATGGAATGCTGCCTCTGCTGTGTTGCTTGCACAAACCTTCCTGATGGTTCAAATAAGCAGGAAGTTTTCTCGAATTTTGAACCTTGTACCACATTATTGTACTCTGTGGCATAAAAATCACCTTCACCCTTCTCCCAAAGAGGCAACAAAATGATTGCAGTTTAGAAATGTAAACTGGGGTGGCCTGGCTATTTGTAATGTTAATGTAACAAGTGGGCCACTTTTTAAAACAAAATGCAGTGGTCAATATGATTTCCGACCCTGAACATCTGACGTTCTTTTCTTTAAAATGATGGCTGCCATATCATTACCTTTTGGAAAAGGGATGTTCCGGTGTGGTGGTCAGTTGGCTACTGGTGGGGGTGGGAGGGGAGGTTAAATTCCAACCCCACCCCACCTCCCCTCAAAAAAAAAAAAAAATTCCTACTTTGCATGTTGACTTTATGCTCTGTTGTGTGTCCACTGGGATTTCAGGTATCCATGTTTATGACGTCCAGTACTTCTGCTACTGGGACCTGCAGGCCTGTGGGAAGGTGCTTGACCTTCCGCTCCAAGCATTGACCTCGCTCTAGCCAAGGAATGATTTCTGTACAGTCAAAGCAATGACCTCCTTTTCCTTCTGAAGCCCCCTCTTATCCCCCCATTTTATTATTTTTGAAAACAAAAGATTGTCCTTTACTAAGACTATTCAATTGAAAATAAAAAATGAAATTCTACAAGTGTTGTGTTCTCATTTCAGTGACTTTGTTTCGTTAAGAATAAAACTGATTTGCTTTTGTGCTTTGTGCTTGAATCGAGGCTGTTGGCACTTTAAAAAAAAAAAATGATGATCTCTGTTTTAAAATCACTTATCCTTGGCAGGTATATAATGGCAATTGTCATTGTGATGTATTGGCCCAAAGCTCGCTGGAAAAATAACGGCGTTATTAATGAGCAAATCAGCCAGCAAGTTCAGGGTTTTAAGAGATACGCCATGAGGTGCAAATCTCCAGAACTTGCAGGTCAATTTAAGAACATAAGAAA
Source organism: Squalus acanthias (assembly GCA_030390025.1). Lineage (NCBI taxonomy): Eukaryota > Metazoa > Chordata > Chondrichthyes > Squaliformes > Squalidae > Squalus > Squalus acanthias. Next base: position 59,417,085 of record CM059444.1, read on the forward strand.
TAGGAGCAGGAGTCGGCCATTTGGCCCTTCGAGCCTGCTCCGCCATTCAATGAGATCATGGCTGATCTTCTACCTCATCTCCACTTTCCTGAACTATCCCCATATCCCTTGATTCCCTTAATAATCAAAAATCTATCGATCTCTGTCTTTAATATACTCAACGACTGAGCCTCCACAGCCCTCTGGGGTAGAGAATTCCAAAGATTCACCACCCTCTGAGTGAAGAAATTTCTCCTCCTCTCGGTCCTAAATGACCGACCCCTTATTCTGAGACTGTGACCCCTGGTTCTAGACTCCTCAGCCAGGGGAAATATCCTCCCTGCATCTACCCTGTCAAACCCTGTAAGAACTTTGTATGTTTCAATGAGAGCACCTCTCATTCTTCTAAACTCTGGTGAATATAAGCCTAGTCTACTCAACCTCTCCTCATAGGACAATCCCCCCATCCCAGGAACCAGTCTGGTGAACCTTTGTTGCACTCCCTCTATGGCAAGTATATCCTTCCTTAGGTAAGGAGACCAAAACTGTACACAATACTCCAGGTGTGGTCTCACCAGGGCCCAATATAATTGCAGTAAGACTTCTTTACTCTTATACTCAAATCCTCTTGTAATAAAGGCCAACATACCACTTGCTTGCTGTACCTGCCTGTTAACTTTCAGTGATTTGTGTACAAGGACACCCAGGTCCCTCTGAACACCAACATTTCCCAATCTCTCACCATTTAAAAGATACTCTGCTTTTCTATTTTTCCTACCAAAGTGGATAACTTCACATTTCTCCACATTATATTCCATTTGCCATGTTCTTGCCCACTCACTTAGCCTGTCTATATCCCCTTGAAGCCTCCTTGCATCCTCCTCACAACTTACATTCCCACCCAGCTTTGTATCATCAGCAAACTTGGATTTGGTCCCCTCATCCAAATCATTGATGTAGATTGTGAATAGCTGAGGCCTAAGCACTGATCCTTGTGGTACCCCACTAGTTACAGCCTGCCAACCTGAAAACTCTCTGTTTTCTGTCCGTTAACCAGTCCTCAATCCATGCTAGTATATTACCCCAATCCCATGAGCCCTAATTTTGTTTAATAACCTCTTGTGTGGCACCTTATCGAATGCCTTCTGAAAATTCAAATGCACCACATCCACTGATTCCCCCTTATCTATTCTGCTAGTTACAACCTCAAAAAATTCTCAGGTTTGTCAAACGTGGATTTCCCTTTCATAAATCCATGTTGACTCTGCCCAATCCTATTATTGTTTTCTAAGTGCCCTGTTACCACGCCCTTAATAATAGATTCTAGCATTTTTCCTAGTACTGCTGTCAGGCTACAACTGGTCTGTAGTTCCCCGTTTTCTCTCTTTCCCCCCCCCCCTTAAATAGTGGGGTTACATTTGCCACCTTCCAATCTGCAGGAACTGTTCGAGAATCTATGGAATTTTAGAAAATGACAACCAATGCATCCACTATCTCTATAGCCACCTCTTTCAAAACCCTAGGATGTAGACCATCAGGTCCAGGGGATTTATCGGCTTTCAGTCCCATTAATTTCTCCAGTACTTTTTTTTTTTTTTACTAATTTCTTTCAGTTCCTCATTCTCGCTAGAGTCTTGGTTCTCCACTATTTCCGGGAAGTGTTTTGCATCTTCCGTGAAGACAGACACAAAGTATTTGTTTAATTTCTCTGCCATTTCCTTACTTCCCATTATAATTTCTCCTGTCTCAGCCTGTAAGGGACCCACATTTACTTTTGCTAATCTTTACGCTGCTGCACCATTTGCTTCGCACAACCGGCATCTCACCCTTAGCCTCGCCGTTATTTTTAAGAACTTGCTGATTTGCACATTAATACCTATGAAACTCGCTACAGAAGGGTAAGGCTGCTGATTAAAAGCGTAAGTACCCCTTTAATGACATGATGATAATTGTTAATTGAGTGCCAAGCAACCTCTCTGGTCCAGAAAGGGAACAATTTAAGCTGTTCAGCCTCATTCCTACATGTAGTCAGACTTTAAAAATGTCAGATTTAAAAAAAAGTTTTGCTTTTCCTTTTGTCTTTTTTACTCTTAATTCTGTCTTTTACTCTTAATTCTTGCTTGCTTGCTTTCTTTTCTTTCTTCCTTCCCTCCCTTCCTCTCCCCCCCCCCCCCCCCCCACCCCCCCAATTCATCCTCTGTCGTTCCTCTGTTTCTTTCTCAACCCTTAAATCCCACTGGTTAAGGAGATACACTGTTGGTCTCACCGTTCAGCAGCCCAGATGCCCCGTTGTTCTCGCTTCGCCACGCCATTATCCACTTGCAATTCTAGCAAGTTGCGCCGCAAAAAACTTGAGCTGCAGGGTGCAGGAAAAAGGGCCCTCCATCAAGATTTGGCCCATTTGTGTAGTCGCTTTGCAGACCAGTCTTGGGTTGTTAATTTTAGAAATGACAAATACTCTGGGAAGTGGGAGGGGAAGGTCCCTTGAACCAATCATCCTGAAAAAGTTTGAAGGATTAGCAAAAAAAAATGAAAGAATAATCCTTGATCTGCATCATGCTAGTGTTCCTGCTCCAATGTTAGCTGCTGAAATAGGCATTGCAAGTTGTGAGCCCCTGTGAATAGGAATACTTGTAAAATTTTGTCGTCTTCTACCTTTAAATAGCCTAAGTATTATATGTCCTTTGTACTGATACAGACATTGATGTCGCCTTTTGAACAATGAAAGAAAGACTTGCATTTCTAGCAGCTCCCTGTTTGAATCCCTCCAATTGAGTATCTGCCTCTCCCACAGCACCAAAACAGCTGTAACCCAAGTTGTGAAAGGCATTTTCTGTGACTGATCCATTATCTCTCCTCAATGACGAGCCTTTGAAATGATCAACCACATCATCCGCCTCCAAGACCTTCTCTATTCAGCTTGCCTTTACTTGGTTCCCCTCTTACTTATCCAATTGTAAGAGTCCCTCAAGGATTCATCCTTGACCAGCTCCTCTTTCCTTTTGTTTAAACGATGTAAGAATAGCAATAGACTGGCGGTTCTTTTCCTCTGGAATGTGTTGCCAGCTGGTGCGGTGGGTGCTGATTCTCCAAGAGGGAACTGGACCGGTTCCTGACTAGGGCAGAGATTGCATCATATAGAAGGAAGGTGTCTTTATAAATAACACTTGGCCCATGTGATTTCCTGGACATCTGAGAGAGGAGAGGAATTTTCTAGAGTATTTTTTCCCTTATTGGCCCTGTTTTTGTTTTGCCTCTTCCCGGAGATTACATGGCTGCGAGAGGTTGTGAAGGAATAAGCCATATAACCTTTTTAGAAAAATACACTAGCTTATGAAAGAATTCTGGCCTTATTAAAACATGACAAACTGGGTTTGGAAATTTAGAAACCTAACTATGAAATAGCTATGAAAGAATTCTGGCTATTGAAATAAGACAGTTGTTGACCCTGAATAAATAACCTTATTGAAACAGAAGATGCATGGCTCCGACAGGCTGACCTTTTGGGAACAAAACAATGGTTCACCCTGGATAAGGTGTTTTAATTTAGACTTCATAAAGATGGCACATAAGATAAGGAACATTTGCCCTCGTAAAGATGACAATATAAGGAACACCTGCCGTTCACACTTTTTATATGGTCAACCCAGAACACCTGGAGATGAGACAAGATTCTGGCTGATGTGGCAGTAAGAGTTGCAGAGGTCGGCAGAAAGATGCATAGAGATAATTAACTTGCATCAGCAGAAAACCTTAAAGGAAATACCACTGGAAAAGGGTATAAATATTGAACTCTCAAATGGGATATCAAACTCGCTTTAATCGGGCAAAGCAATTCTCGGCTACAGAGGCGGTTCTGTAGTCTCCAACTCTTTGTACCTCGGGGATCAAAGGTATTTGATATTGATGGATATCCTGTATAAGAAACCTTTAAGAACTGTAATACTGTAGCGAAGTTAAGATTTAAAAGTAAGATTCTCTGTTAAAAGATAGTATTTTTTCTCTTTTTAGAACTGTTAATATTGCGATTGACTGATTCACCAACTGTAAATTGCACGTCGGTTCTTTAATAAATCTATATATTTTTAGAATTATCTCACATCAGTCTTTCTCAAAAACTCATGAACTCAATCTCTCTACACTCTTTGGTGAAGAGTTGCAGAATTCTGAGGGAGTTTTCTGGACCCTCATAATATCCAGGATGTAACAGTCTAGCTAAACTTATTAAAAGCGCTATCTGGAGGACGGTAACATTCTCGGGTTGTTCCTTTTCCTTTAGGGAGAGATAGCCCAGACCTTTAGACCCAATTAAGCGTCTTTAGGATTCGGCTACCTCAAACTTTAGTTGAAAGTGAAGGTCTGAGAAATACGCCTGATCCAGGGTAGCCCTAAAGGGGCTAGGACTAGTAAATATCTCTTCAGGGTGGGGTTGGGCAGAATTGTTTAGTCATGATGTTCCGGCCATCAGGGTGTGGGGCAGGCTTGGTGGGCCAGCTGGTCTTTTCCTGCCCATTAATTTCGTGTCTTCAACATGTTGCCCTTTGGTGACATCATCCACAGCCACACAGTCAGTTTCCAAATGTACACTGATGCCATGCAGCTCCATCTCCCTGGACCCCTCTACCCAGCCTCTATGCTGTCTGACATGCAGTCTTGGTTCAGCCATAATTTCCTCCAGCTAAACATTGGGAAGATTATTGGCAACACCTTCACCACAAACTCCGTACAATCGCCACTGACTCCTTGGCCACTTTCTCAGGCTGAACCAAACTATTTGCAACCTTGGCGCTCCCTCTTTGATCTAAAGCTGAGCTTCCAACATCTCCATCACAAAGTCCGCCTACTTCCACCTCCATCTGGAATTTCCTCCTAAGAACCCTCTGCCTCTCCGCCACCCCTTCTCCTTTAACCCCCTCCTTACAGCCTACCTTTTTCATCAAGCATTTGGTCACCCCTCCAATCTTTCTTTCGTTGGCCCGGCATTCATTTTTTTTCCTTGCGCCTCTTTGAAGCACCTTGGGCTATTTTTCTATCTTAAAAGCTGCTACCAGGAATCTGGTAGTGTGGGACTAAAACCGGTATTCAGTGTTGAATACTCACAAGGGTGATGCCTCGGGGGAGTGCAGTCAGAAGCAAATACATGGTTCCGTGTGAGACTCGGTTGCACAGGGGGGCACAAGAAAGCGTAGAAATGCCGTTATAGGGGATTCGATAGTTGGGGATAGACAGGCATTTGTGCAACACCAGTTTAGAGTTCTGTAAAAAAAAAAAAGGACCAAGAGATTGATTAAGAAGGGAAAAATAGAGTATGAGAGTAAACTTGCAAGGAACATAAAAGTGGATTGTAAAAGCTTCTATAGGTGTGTAAAAAGAAAAAGATTAGTGAAGACAAATGTCGGTCCCTTACAGTCAGAAACGGGAGAATTTATAATGGGGAACAAGGAAATGGCAGAGCAGTTAAACAAATACTTTGGTTCTGTCTTCATGGAAGAGGGCACAAATAACTTGCCAGAAATGCTAGGGAGCCAAGGATCTAGTGAGAAGGAGGAATTAAAGGAAATGAGTATTAGTAAAAAAAATAGTGCTGGAGAAATTAATGGGACTGAAAGCCGATAAATCCCCAGGGCCTGATAATCTGCATCCCAGAGTACTGAAAGAGGTAGCCATGGAAATAGTGGATGCATTGGTTGTCATCTTCCAAAATTCTATAGATTATGGAACAGTTCTTGCAGATTGGAGGGTGGCAAATGTAACCCCACTATTTTAAAAAAAAAGGAGGGGGAGAGAAAACTGAACGACAGACTAACATCAGTAGTAGGAAAATGCTGGAGTCTATTATAAAGGATGTGATAACAGGACACTTAGAAAATATCAACGGGATTAGACAAAGTCAAAATGGATTTATGAAAGGGAAATCATGTTTGACAAACCTACTGGAGTTTTTTGAGGATGTCACTGGTAGAATTGACAAGGGAGAACCAGTGGATGTGGTGTATTTGGATTTTCAGAAGGCCTTTGATAAAGTCCCATGTAAGAGGTTAGTGTGAAAAATTAAAGCACATGGGATTGGGGGTAATATACTGGCATGGATTGAAAATTGGTTAACAGACAGGAAACAGAGAGTAGGAAGAAATGGGTCTTTTTCGGGGTGGCAGGCGGTGACTAGTGGGGTACTGCAGGGATCAGTGCTTGGGCCCCAACTATTAATATATATCAATGATTTGGATGAGGGAACCAATTGTAATATTTCCAAGTTTGCTGATGACACAAAACTAGGTGGGGTTGTGAGGAGGATGCAAAGAGGCTTCAAGGCGATTTAGACAAGTTGAGTGAGTGGGCAAATACATGGCAGATGCAGTGTAACGTGGATAAATGTGAAGTTATCCACTTCAGTAGGAAAAACAAAGGCAGAGTATTGTTTAACTGGTGATTGATTGGGAAATGTTGATGTACAAAAGGACCTGGGTGTCCTTGTACACCAGTCACTGAAAGCAAACATGCAGGTGCAGCAAGCAGTTAGGAAGGCAAATGGTATGTTGGCCTTCATTGCAAGAGGATTTGAGTACAGGAGCAAGGATGTCTTACTACAGTTATACAGGGCCTTGGTGAGACCACACCTGGAGTACTGTGTGCAGTTTTGGTCTTACCTAAGAAAGGATATACTTGCCATAGAGGGAGTGCAGCGAAGGTTCACCAGACTGATTCCTGGGATGGCAGGACTGTCGTATAAGGAGAGATTGGGTCGACTAGGCCTGTATTCACTAGAGTTTAGAAGAATGAGAGGGGATCTCGTGGAAACGTATAAAATTCTGACTGGTCTAAACAGACTCGATGCAGGGAGGATGTTTCCCCTGGCTGGGGGGTCTAGAACGAGGGGTCACAGTCTCAGGATACGGGGTAGGACATTTAGGACTGAGATGAGGAGAAATGTCTTCACTCCGAGGGTGGTGAACCTGTGGAATTCTCTACCACAGAAGGCTGTGGAGGCCAAGTCACTGAATATATTTAAGAAGGAGATAGATAGATTTCTAGGCACACAAGGCATCAAGTGGTATGGGGAGAGAGCGGGAATATGGTATTGAGATAGAGGATCAGCCATGATCATATTGAATGGCGGAGCAGGATATAAGGGCGGAATGGCCTACTCTTGCTGCTATTTTTCTATGTGAGCCCCAAATGGTGCGTTGCCTCTCTGGTGTAAGGGTAAAGGATATTGTTGAATGGGTGCAAGACATTCTGCAAGGGGAAGGGAAGCAGCCAGAAGTCATGGTCTATGTTGGAACCAATGACCTAGGTAGGAAAAGGGTTGAGGTCCTGCAGGCAGAGTTTCAGGAGCTAGGAAAAAGATTAAAGAACAGGACCTCAAAGGTGGTAATCTCTGGATTACTCCTTGTGCCACGCGCGAGCGAATACAGAAACAGGAAGATAGTGTAGGTTGGAGTATGGCTGGAGTAGTGATGCAGGAGGGAGGGCTTCAGATTCATGGGGCATTGGGACCAGTTCTGGAGCAGGAGGGACCTGTACAAGCCAGATGGGTTCCACCTGAACAGGGCTGGGACCAATGTCCTCGCGGGGAGGTTAACTCATGCTGTGGGGGAGGGGAACCAGGATGTAACAGCAGAGAGGAAAGATAAGGTGTACAGAAAACTAGGAGGGGCATGCAGCAATAGAATAAAGAATTGTGTAAAAAGAGCATGAATTAGATAGAGGAAAAAAGCCAAGCTGACTAGCATGGTGTTGGGCTGCATGTGTGTTAATGCGAGGAGTGTTACAAACGGGTTGCTGAGCTGCAGGCACAAGTTGCCACATGGGGTTATGATATAGTGGCTGTAACAGTCCCGGCTTAAACATGAGCAGGAATGAGAATTAAACGTTCCTGACTACAATATATTCATAAGGGATAGGGAGGGGGAAAAAAAGAAGAGTAGGGGGCGGTGGTGGCAGTATTGATCAAGAATAATACAGTTCTGCAGAGGGATGATATACTAGAGGGTTCAAAGACTGAATCTATTAGAGTAAAGGAACAGAAAAGGAGCTGGTAACATTGTTGGGTGTTTACTGTAGACCCCCAAATAGTGAGAAGGAGACAGAGGAGCAAATCTGTAGGCACATTTCAGAGAAATGTAAAAATAATAGAGCATTAAAAGTCAGGGACTTCAACTACCATAATATAGACTGTGGGGAAAGAAAGACTTGAAAGTCTTGCATTTATATAGCGCCACCGGACGTCTCAAAGCACTTTACAGCCAATTAAGTACTTTTGAAGTGGAGTCACTGTTGTAATGTGGGAAACGCGGCAGCCAGTTTGCCCATATGACCCGAGCTTGGGATACTGCAACTTTAGCATGTTTGTTTCTTTTTTTATACTTGTTCTTGGGATGTGGCAACACTGCAACGCAGTATTTATAACCTGAGGGCATTAAGAGTCACTCCTGTAATGTGGGACTGGAGTCAGGCATAGGCCAGACTGGATGAGGGACATGAATCAACCAGTTGGGTTTTTACAGCAATCCGGCAGCTTTCACGGTTATTTTCTGGTGTTTTGAAATGGGTTTAAAGTACTTATGAGAAAGTATTTTATTGTATTCAGTATGCTGTTGTTCCTGCTTCTGTTTAATATCATTTCTGAATAAATGGAGATTCATTTTAACCAGAGATAGATGGACTGCAATGTACATAAGAATTAGGAGCAGGAGTTAGTAGGCCATAAGACTCCTCGAGCCTGCTCCGCCATTCAATAAGATCATGGCTGAACTTCGACCTCAACTCCAGTTTCCTGCCTGATCCCCATATCCTTTGATTTCCCCGAGAGTCCAAAAATCTCTCGATCTCAGCCTTGAATATACTCAACGATTCAGCATCCACAGCCCTCTGGGGTAGGGAATTCCAAAGATTCACAACCCTCTGAGTGAAGAAATTCCTCCTCATCTCAGTCCTAAATGGCCGACCACTTATCCTGAGACTATGCCCCCTAGTTCTAGACTCTCCAGCCAGGGGAAACAACCTCTCGGCATCTACCCTGTCAATCCCTCTCAGAATCTTATATGTTTCAATGAGATCACCTCTCAGTCTTCTAAACTCCAGAGAGTATAGGCCCAATCTACTCAATCTCTCCTCATAGGGCAACCCTCTCATCCCAGGGATCAATCTCATAAGCCTTTGTTTCACTGCCTCTAAGGCAAGTATGTCCTTTCTCAGATAAGGAGACCAAAACTGTCCACAGTACTCCAGGTGTGGTCTCACTAAAGTCCTGTACAATTATAGCAAGACTTCCTTACTCTTGTACTCCAACCCTCTTGCAATAAAGGCCAACATGCCATTTGCCTTCCTAACTGCTTGCTGTTACCTGCATGCTAACTCTCTACCAGTTCTGGAGGGACCATGAGTTCTGCTGGTAACCCATATTACGTCCAGTGTACACACCAACAGTAAAAGGGGTTTGTTGTTCAACCTGAGCACGCTGCCCCTGAGCTACTTTGTGCATAAGGGTGTGCGGGGCTTGCCTACAAGTCCCAAGTATCATAACAACATGTGTAAGAGGATGGTCAACATTTCGAGCTCCTATCCATCAAAATTCTTGTCTTCCTTTGGCTCGCATCCACATATATCTTATTTCAACCAGTGCGTTCTTCTCAGCTGTTGCTTTTCTCCACCAGCACTGCGATATTTAAATGGCATCACTTCCCTCCTGACTACGCTCCAGTCTCCTGCCGCTGATTTTAAATCTCTCTCCTGTATCGGAGCTGCAGGGGCTCGTTTTCCAATTTTACATCGACAGCAGGGACCCTGAGCTAAAACTGGGAGGGAAAGCTGCCATTGAAATATCATAGTGCTGAAGGAGCGGAGGGGAGAAGCTGCTGACAGTAATGTCCTGATGTGATGCTCTCTCTGAGACTGCTGTCTTTGCCCTGCTTGGGGGGCTGGTGGCGGGGGGGGGAACCTGAGCGAGCATCGAGGCACCTGCTCCTAGCCCATAATAGAGAGATCAATGTCTTGCTTTGCGTGTGGGTGGGTGTATATGTAAAATTAACCTACATGTTTTCAGTGTCAAAGGAGGAAAATAAGATTTCCCATTTTGATTTTTCCACATTGAGCATATTTACTGATTTGTCACGTAAGGTGTGTACATTCAGCAGCGCCTCGATTTTAAAATTCTCCTCCTTGTTTTCAAATCCCTCCATGGCCTCGCCCCTCCCTATCTCTCTAATCTCCTCCAGCCTCACAACCCTCTCTCTCTTCCCCCCCCCCCCCCCCACCTGCCCAGATCTCTGCGCTCCTCTAATTCTGGCCTCTTGAGCATCCCCGATTTTAATCACTCAACCATTGGTGGCCGTGCCTTCAGCTGTCGAGGCCCTAAGCTCTAGAATTTCCTCCCTAAACCTCTCCGCCTCGCTCTCTCCTCCTTTAAGACGCTCCTTAAAACCTACCTCTTTGACCAAGCTTTTGGTCATCTGCCCTAATATCTCCTTATGTGGCTCGGTGTCAAATTGTGTTTGATAATCGCTCTTGTGAAGCACCTTGGGACATTTTACTGTGTTAAAGGTGCTATATAAATACAAGTTGTTGTTGTTCTACATAGTATTTACAGCACAGAAACAGGCCATTCGGCCCAACCGGTCTGTGCCCTTATTTATGCTCCACACGAGACTCCTCCCACTCTATTTACTGCGTCTCACCCTATCGGCATACCTTCCATTCCTTCCTTCCCTCGTGTACTTAGCCAGCTTCCCTTAAATGCACCTACACTAGTGTAGTTTGCACTTGCGCCCACAAGATGTCACTGCCTCACGCACAATGAGGTTTCATTCACACAACTCTTTCGCACCAAATCCTGTTCAACGTTGTTTTTAAAAAATGTCGTCACATTATAACCAGCACCGTTTTTTGGGTAACATTGTTCTCGTCAAGGTGAAAGTGTTGGCGCTGATGAATGGAATGCTTTCCATTTTAGGGCACCTCATGTGCGCATTGAGCACTTCCAGGTCAGTTACGGTGCAGTTAAGGTATAGAGAGTAAAGGTCCTTTTACTCTGCACCAACAGTGTACTTCAGTCCAAATACGGGAGAGGGCCCCAACTGCACCAGTATATGTGCCATCTTGTTGCCTCTGAATATGATTTTTAATCCTGAATTGCAAGCTATTTTAGTTCTAAACATTTTAACAGCAGGAATAACTCCGAGGTAACACATGGTTTTTGTAACATTCACTTTCTGTTGAACATTACTTAATTCTAATATATTTTAGTTTAGAGTATTGGTTGAGTCTTTCAGTGACATTACTGACTTGCAGTCACTTGGTTATTCACTATTTAATCTGTGGCGGTGGGATATTAAATTGAAATCCAAATGACACTGATGGAGTTAAATTACCTCTACGGTGCTTTTAAAAGTTCAAAGTGAAATAAATTCGAGCCATCTCTGTCAAGTTCATAGGGTGTTTTGACACGTTGGACCCCCTGGGACACATCTCATTGTCTTGGCTGTGCTCTTAGTGTGTCTTTGATGTAGGGAAAGATTTGAATAGATTTTCTCTGTGTTTATATTGTGAATTCTGGGAGATTCTCTCACTGCTACCCTACCTGAGGAAGGAGCGAACCGCTCCGAAAGCTTGTAAAATTAAATAAATCTGTTGGACTATAACCTGGTGTTGTGCGACTTCTCATTTAAGTTCATAGGGGGCTGTGAATTCACAGAAGTAATTATACGGTGCGATTCGCAAGTCTGTCACACTGTGTTGAAACCATCACATCACCTTCCACTCCAGCTTGTTCGATTCCAGGAAGCATTTCGACAATGAAAAGGCTTTTAAAACTCGAGCTTTTCAGGAAGAAAGACGGCGCCTTTCACGACCTCGGGATGTCCCAAAGCGCTTTACAGCCAATGAAGTACTTTTTGCAGTGCAGTCACTGTTGTAATCTAGGAAACGCGGCAGCCAATTTGCGCACAGCAAGCTCCCACAAATACCAATCTGTTAATGACCAGATAATCTGTTTTAGTGATGTTGGTTGAGGGATAAATATTGGCCAGGACACCGAGGATAACTCCTTCAAAATAGTGCTGAGGGGGCAGACGGGGCCTCGGCTTAACGTCTCATCCAAAGGACGGCACCTCCGACAGTGCAGCGCTCCCTCAGCACTGCCCTGGAGCGTCAGCCTAGATTTACAGCTTTGTGTCTCGATTTCTCACATTTTCTTTCCTATTCTGATGGTGACCTGCACTTTGGACCTCGGCCCTTTACCTGAGTTTCATAGAATCATTGAATTTTACTGAAAGAGCTCTCCAATTAGTCCCGCTCTTTCCCCATAGCACTTCATTTTTCTCACCGTCAAGTATTTATCCAATTCCCTTTTGAAACTTACTGTTGAATCTGCTTCCACCGCCCTTTCAGGCAGTGCGTTCCAGATCACAACAACTCGCTGAGTAAAAAAAATTCTCTTCATCTCCCCTCTGGCCCCTTTGCCAATTACCTTAAATCTGTGGCGTCCTCAGCCAGTGGAAACAATTTATCCTTATTTACTCGATCAAAACCCTTCATGATTTTGAACGCCTTTGTTAAATCTCCCCTTAACCTTCTGCTTTAAGGAGAACAGCCCCAGTTTCTCTAGTCTCTCCACGTAACTGGAGTCCCTCATCCCTGGTATCATTCTTGTAAATCTCCTCTGCACCCTCTCCAGGGCCTTAACATCCTTCCTGAATTGTGGTGCCCAGAATTGGACACAATACTCCAGCCGAGGCCTAACCAGTGATTTATAAAGCTTTAGCATAACTTCCTTTCTCAATTTAAAAATAATGTATTGCATTGTGTCCAATTCTGGGCACCACTAGGAAGGATGTCAAGGCCCTGGAGAAGGTGCGGAAGAGATTTACTGGAATGGTACCAGGGATGAGGGACTTCAGTTATGTGGAGAGACTAGAGGGGGTTGTTCTCCTTTAGAGCGAGAAGGTTAAGGCGATATTTAATAGCGGTTTTCAAAACTATGAAGGGTTTTGATAAAGTAGACAGCAAGAAACAGTGGCAGAAGGGTCGGTAACCAGAGGACACAGATTTAAGATAACGGGCAAAAGAATCGGGGTGGAGGGGGGAAGATGATGAGAATTTCTTTTACACAGTGTGTTGTTATGATCTGGAATGCACTGCCTGAAAGGGCAGTGGAATCAGATTTAATAGTAAGCTTCATAAGGCAATTAGATATATACGTGAAAAGGAAAGATTGCAGGGCTATGAGGAAAGAGCGGGGGAGTGGGACTAATTGGATAGCTCTTTCAAAGAGGCACGATGGGGCTAATGTCTTCCATCTGTGCTGTAAGATGCTATTATTATTGGTGCAGTCACTATGATCAGTCTACAAACCAGTTAAAATATACAAGTCATTTGCACTTGATATAAATGTGTTCTTCTCTAGCCTTAAAAGTGACAATGGCCCCTTGAGTTTTCCTCCTCCCCTTATCAGTAAACGTAAGATATCAGAATCTTTCCCATTTTAATAAACTTGCAGAATGGGCATATAATTGACAAATGAATTTCAACACAGATAAAGTGTGAGGCATTACATTTTGGTAAGAAAAATAAGGATGTCACAAATTACTTGCAAAGTAAAAATCTAAATGGGGTAGAGGAGCAAAGGGATCTGGGAGTACAAATACACAAATCACTAAAAGTAGCGACGCAGGTTAACAAGGCCACAAAAAAAAAAGCAAACCAAGCACTCGGGTTTATTTCTAGAGGGATAGAATTGGAAAAGCAGAGAAGTTATGTTAAACTTGTATAGAACTTTGCTTAGACCACACTTAGAGTACTGTGTACAGTTCTACTCTCCATATTATAAAAGGGATATAGAGGCACTGGAGAGGGTGCAAAAAAGATTTACAAGGATGATACCAGAAATGTGACGGTACACCTATCAGGAAGGATGAACAGGCTGGGTCTCTTTTCTCTTGAAAAGAGAAGGCTGAGGGGTGACCTAATAGAGGTCTTTAAAATTATGAAAGGTTTTGATAGAGTGGATACAGAGAGAATGTTTCCACTTGTGGGGGAGACTAAAACTAGAGGCCATCAATATAAGATAGTCACCAAGAAATCCAATCGGGAATTCAGAAGAAACTTCTTTACCCAGAGAGTGGTGAGACTGTGGAACTCGCTACCACAGGGTGGGTTTGAAACGATTGTATAGATGCATTTAAGGGGAGGCTGGACAAACATATGAGGGAGAAGGGAATAGAGGGTTACGCTGATAGATTTAGATGAGGAAAGATGGGAGGCGGCTCGAGTGGAGCATAAACGCCGGCATGGACTGGTTAGGGCCGAATGGCCTGTTTCTGTGCCGTATGTTCTGTGTAATCCTGTGTAATTTTGAAGAGGTGTTGACTAAATGAAGAATCTGTCATCTGTAAAATGTTCCCCTCCCGCAGACCGTGACTTGTGTTGAGGTGCGCCTCCTCCAGTGCCTTACCCAAATGGTCATTCATCGTTTATCAGCCCAATGAGTGGTGGCAAGCCATCAAACTTGATTACTAGTCCCAGAGGTGCAGAGGCCAATTTTAACAGCACCAAAGCTGCCTTAACTGGCCAGGAATGAACACCTTCTAGTGTGTATGCTTGAGTACTACACTGGACAGTGTACTTGATAGTAGTATCATACAGCACAGAAAGAGGCCATTCGCCTCATCGTGCCTGCACAGGTTCTTTGGTACAGCTATCCAATTAGTCCCACTCCCCTGCTCTTTTCTCCGTTGCCCTGTAATATTTTTCCCTTCAAGTACAAAGCTCTAGGCTGACGCTCCACTGCAGTGCTGAGGGAGTGCTGCACTGTCGGAGGTGCCGTCTTTCGGATGAGACGTGATATGTCTGCCCTCTCAGGTGGACGTAAAAGATCCCACGGCACTATTTCAAAGAAGAGCAGGGGAGTTCTCCCCGGTGTCCTGGCCAATATTTATCCCTCAATCAACATCACTATAAATAAGATTATCTGGTCATTATCTGATTGCTGTTTTTTGGGAGCTTGCTGTGCGCAAATTGGCTGCTGCGTTTCCTACATCACAACAATGACTACACTTCAAAAAAAAAGTACTTCATTGGTTGTAAATGACTTTGGGAAGTCTGCAGTTGTGAAAGGCGCTATATAAATGCAAGTCTTTATTTATCCAATTCCCTTTTGAAAGTTACGATTGAATCTGCTTCCACCGCCCTTTCAGGCAGTGCATTCCAATGCTCTGGAATTCCCTCCCTAAATCTCTTCGCCTTTCTTCCTCTCTCTCCTCCTTTTAATGAGAAGTCGCACAACACCAGGTTATAGTCCAACAGATTTATTTAATTTTACAAGCTTTCGGAGCTATCGCTCCTTCGTCAGGTAAGTTTAGCAGTGGGAGATTATTCTTCAAAATTTTCCTCTTTGACCAAGCTTTTTGTCGTCTGTCTTAATATCTCCTCATGCGGTTCAGTGTCTAATTCTGCCTGATAACGCTCCTGTGTGGCGCCATGGGACGTTTTACTATGTTAAAAG
The DNA here is from genome assembly GCA_030390025.1 of Squalus acanthias. NCBI lineage: Eukaryota > Metazoa > Chordata > Chondrichthyes > Squaliformes > Squalidae > Squalus > Squalus acanthias. The sequence continues at coordinate 59,432,563 of CM059444.1, forward strand.
CGCTATATAAATGCAAGTTGTTGTTACGCCCCTAATGTTAGTAATCACTAACAAATGAAGGTTAGATGCATTTTGAAGAGCTCTGCTTTATGTTGATAAATGGAAAAGGATTTGCCCAACCATTTTCCATGAATACTGTCCGCTTTTACAGAAGGTACAGCAATGTGCTCTTGCTATAGAGTGCGGCTGTGCGATAGCTATGCAGTGTTAATGCTTCCTGTTGGCACCATACCTAACACCTATAAACAGATGCACTTTCCTCCCCATCAATCATCAGTGGATGATCCCATCTTTCACAAACGCACTCCAGGACAGGCGCCAAACAACTACCGACATTTACAGTCCGTGATCGCATGCGAAGATCAGCCCCGTGGGTGAGGTACCAGAGGGGGACCGACCGCACATGTGACACCGCAGTCCACCATGAGACTGGTGACTCTCCAGGACCCTTCCAGTGTGGGATTCCTTGCCCCCTCGCCGCTTTCTTATTTATTGAATGATTTTTTAAAAATTACTCAACGCAGTGTTGGCATCTCACAGCTCATCTTGGATCAAAGGAAGACCATCTATCACAAACCTAGGAGCGCCAACAGCAACTGTTGTGAAGAGATTATCAATGTGTGCTACTATACCATGGTGTCTCGTTGCTTACTACTGCCAGTTATCGAGGGTAGGAAATGATTTCCCTTATTTTATTTTCTCCTCTTTCCTATTCTGAGGGCACTAACCTATACTGGATTAACACTTGCACAGATGCCAGGTTTAAGTATCAGATTCCCAAGTCTGTCGCGGGGATTGACTGAATCCCAATTTCCCATCACCAAGTTTCACCTTGGAGTCAATTTGACCCCCGTGAGGCCTTGGTTCCTACGCACAGAGCCCTTCCCCCAACCCCACTCCCCCCAGTGGAGCAGATAGTCACTCGTTGGTCATCAGACAACTGATAAATGTGGGTTCGAGTCCTCACTAAGCAGACTACATCGGGAGAGGGTCTGGGGTCATTTTAACTTTGGCCGATAGTACAAAGTGGGCGATATCGGATCTCATTGAAACATACAAAATTCTTACAGGACTTGACAGGATCGATGCAGGGAGGATGTTTCACCTGGCTGGAGAGTCTAGAACCAGGGGTCACAGTCTCAGAATAAGGGATCGGCCATTTAGGACTGAGATGAGGAGGAATTTCTTCACTCAGAGGGTGGTGAATCTTTGGAATTCTCTACCCCAGAGGGTTGTGGAGGCTCAGTCATTGGGTATATTCAAAACAGAGATCGATAGATTTTTGGATATTAAGGGAATCAAGGGATGTGGGGATAGTGCAGGAAAGTGGAGATGAGGTAGAAGATCAGCCATGATCTTATTGAATGGCGGAGCAGGCTCGAAGGGCCAAATGGCCGACTCCTGTGCTGTATCATTCTATGATTCTAAAGCTTTCTCATTTTAACTGATTGTTTTTCTTCTACAAGAATGAATCCTTTGCACTTCAGTGAACATCAACTCCAGGAACCTAATGAATCAGTGAACCAACTGGATTAAACTGGAGCAGGTGATAAATTGCACAGTCACATTTCATAAACATTATAGACCTGGTTAATGTAAACGGCAAATACCTTTCACATAACAATATATATTTTTTTTAATTTTTCACTACAGACTAAAGCCAAGTGCAGCTCAATATTTATTCAAGCTTTTTGTTTGATTATTAAAAACGCAGATTTATCGCGTGTTTAGAAAAACCTCATACATGGGAAAGGTAGGAGTTTATGCTGAGCCTCTCCTGCGATATCTTTAATCTGTCAAAACTCAAGAATTGGCCTTGATACATCAGAGAATGGAACCGCTGGAAAATCCACACGGCATTTCAACCAGCTTCTGAAATAGGAAGAGAAGATTAAAAACTGTAGCTCGGCGTCTTCAACAGAACTGGCTCTGCTGGGCTGAAAAATCTGTTTCATATATTGACCAGCATTAACGAGGATATAATGAAGTGAAAAAGGGACATTTATATAAAGCCTTTCACACTATCGGAATGTCCCAAAGTGCTTAAAGAAAGAACTTGCCTTTATATATAGCGCCTCAGGATGTCCCATGATGCTTGACAGCCAATGTAATACTTTTTGAAGTGTGGTCACTGTTACAATGTAGGAAACGCAGCAGCCAATTTAAGCAAAGCAAGATCCCACAAACCGCACTGTGATAATGACCAGATAATGTTTTTCTTTTCGTGCTGTTGATTTGAGGAGTAGATATTGGCCCCAGGACTACCCTGCTCTTCTTCAAAATAGTGCCTTGGGATCTTTTACGCATTCATTTCACGCACAGCAAATGAATCATTGGTAGCTGAGGGATGAACATTGCTCAGGGTTGCGGGAGAACTCCCCTTCTCCGCTCCAAATTAGCGCCGTGGGAGCTGTTACATCAACTTGAGCGAGCGGGTGGAGTCTTAGTTCAACGTCCCATTCGAAAGATGGCGCCTCGGGCAATGGGACCACTCCCCCAGTACTGAAATAACAACAGAAAATGCTGGAAACACTCAGCGGGTCAGGCAGCATCCGTGGAGCGAGAAACCGAGTTAGTACTGAGAGAAACACTACTGAGAGAAACACTACTGAGCTGGAGTGCCAGCCTAGGTTACGTGCTCAAGTCTCTGGCGTCAGACTTCAACCAGCGACCTTCTCGCTTCGAGGCGAGAGTCACGACTGACATTGTTTCGAGTACGATAACTCATTTCATTTCAGCAATCTTGATAATTTAACAACTGTTTAATTCAGTCAGTCCTCCACCTCGTTTCATTCAATCCCCTGACGACATCAGCTCTCTGATTGCCCAAAAGTAATCTCTCAGAACCGGAGAAGTGGTGGGGCCAGAACTCCTCGACCTTGTGATTCAGAGTGCTACCACTGAGACACAACTAACGTTGACACGTATACCTAAGAACCGGAGGCGAGGAGGAGCTGCAGGTATTGGTCAAGTGTTTGAAGCGCTCGCTTTTCTTAGATTACAGGGGCCAGACAGTATATCACAGTCTTTCTTTTTCTCTTTCTTTCTGTCTTTTAGATGAGACGTCTGCCCCCTCAGGTGGACGTAAAAGATCCCATGGCACTATTTCGAAGAAGAGCAGGGAAGTTCCCCCCGGTGTCCCGGGCCAATATTTATTCCTCAATCAACATCACTAAAGCAGATGATCTGGTCATTATCACATTGCTGTTTGTGGGAGCTTGCTGTGCGCAAATTAGCTGCTGGGTTTCCTACATTACAACAGTGACTACACTTCAAAAAGTACAACATTGGCTGTAAAGCGCTTTGGGACGTCCTGAGGTTGTGAAAAGGCGCTATAGAAATGGAAGTCCTTCCTTTTTCCTTAGCTTTTCTTTCTTTCTCCAGAGAGTGGTGAACCTGTGGAATTCTCTACCACAGAAGGCAGTTGAGGCCAATTCATTAAATATATTCAAGAAGGAGATAGGATATATTTCTTAAGGCTAAAGGGATATGGGGAGAAGGCAGGGACAGGGTTCTGAATTTGGATGATCAGCCATGATCGCATTGAATGACGGAGTAGGCTAGAGGGGCCGAATGGCCTACTCCTGCTCCTATCTTCTATGTTTAACCAGCATTTTCCTTTTCTAAAATTTAAGATACATAACAGTAAGTGGCTGAGTAGCACAGCATAGAAATTAATAATAAATAATATAAAAACAGAAAATGCTGGAAACACTCAGCCGGTCAGGCAGAATCTGTGGAGAGAGAAACAGTGTTAACAGGGGGAGATTTTAACCCTACTCGCTCAGCAGGAACCGGGCGGGTGGGGCAGTTAAAATCACCCCGGGCTCTTACCTGTCCGAAAGCCGCCATGATCGCAACATCTGCAGTTTGAATCTTCTCTCCTGAGCGGGCAGCGAGGACACACGCCCGGAGCCAACAGGGTCCTTCTTTACATATGCATGTTGCTGCCCGATGACATCATTGAGACCCGACTGTAATTTTAACTCCAGCCTGAGCGGGGAATCCACCTGGAGTTAAAATCAGGGCTGTTTTAACGTCTCAGGTCGATGACCTGTCGTCGGAACTGTCACTGACCTGCTGAGTATTTCCAGCATTTTCTGTTTTTATTTCAGATTTTCAGCATCCGCAGTATTTTGCTTTTATAGAAACTAATAACTTATCTGCTAACACTTGCTGAATTTGTCAAATTTGGTTTGTTATCAAAGGGATTCAAACCCCAGTAATCGCTTCATAACTCTAACCATTTAATTACAGGGAATGGCTCGCGTCCTGGTTTTTTTTTGGTATTTTTCTATTTTCTTGAGCGAAGGAATTATTTAAGTTTCTGTGACAACTTTCCCAAATCTTGCTGGAAAAATGACGCTGACTTCACGACGCACGGTATTATTAATGTGCAACTCGGCCGGCAAGTTCGGGCGAAGCAGAGATACGGCGGGAGTTGCGAATCGCCAGTAATTGTTAGTCGAGTTATGCTGCTCTGCCCTTGGCCTCGCACAGTCGGCGTCTCGCCCCCCACCTCCACGTTATTTATAAGAACTTACTCGATTTGCACATTAAACTCGCCGCAGACAAGTTGGAGCTGGTAATTAACAGCGTAAGTACCTTCTTAAACAATGACAATCAATCTCTCCAGTCCAGAAAGGGAACTATTTAAACTGTTGAATCTCATTCCTGCATGTAGTAAATAATTTTTAGAGATTTAAAAAAAAAAAGTTTTCTTTTTCCTTTCTGTCTCTTTTTTTTCTCTCCCTCTGAATCCAGTCTTTCGTTCCCTCTCTTTATTTCTCTTTCTGAACCTGATTTGACTCTAATTCACCCAATTTTCTTCTCTATTTTTCCTGTTTCTATCTCAATCTCATTGGCTAAGGAGATACACTGTTGGTCCCATTGTTCACCAAGGTCCCAGATGCCCTGTTGCCCTTGCCACACCATTATCAGCTCGCACTCCCAGCAACTTACAGGGCCAACAAGTTTCAAGCTGAAGGGTGGAGGAAAAAGTCTAACTAAAGCCGCGTTACCCACAAGATGCCACGCTGCAGCTTGATTTGGGCCAATATCTTTTTGCTAATACGAAGAGGTATTGTTCACGTTCCCCAAGACCTAGTCAGTAAGTGCCACTGCGTGATATGACATGCTGAACTATCCTAACTCTCTCCAAGTCCTGTTCACCCATCACCCCTGTGCTCGCTGACCTACATTGGCTCCCGGTTAAACAACGCCTCGATTTTAAAATTCTCATCCTTGTCTTCAAATTCCTCCATGACCTCGCCCCTCCCTATCTCTGTAATCTCCTCCAGCCCTACAACCCTCTGAGATATCTCCGCTCCTCCAATTCTGGCCTCTTGAACATCCCCGATTTTAATCGCTCCACCATTGGTGGCCGTGACTTCAGCTGCCGAGGCCCTAAGCTCAGGAATTTCCACCCTAAGCCTCTCCGCCTCTCCACCTCTCTCTCCTCCTTTAAGATGCTCCTTAAAACCTACCTCTTTGACCAAGCATCTGCCCTAATATCTCCTTATGTGGCTTGGTGTCAAATTTTGTTTGATAACGCTCCTGTGAAGCACATAGGGATGTTTTGCTACATTAAAGGCGCTATATAAATGCAAGTTGTTGTTCAACTGTGCAGACTAGGAGACCTGCAGCTTGACTCCTGGCGGGTACCGTGTTGGTAATCTCAGCTAGCGTCAACATTTGAGTAGTTCTATTGGCCTCGGTGCTCTTGATTGCTATCCAGTGATCTCTCCTGAAGTGTGTTTCTGGACATTGAGGACAGGTTCAGTGGCTGCTGTGTTTCCTTCCTCAATCAAATTGCCTGCTAACACTCAACTTCCAAGGCTGACATGCATAAGGCAGCGGAGGCCTGCTGATGTCCGTGGAACCATGCCCCAACTGAAGTCGGTAAGCAGAGGAGAGGGGAGGAGAAGATTTGAGGGAGAGGAGAGGGGAGGAGAAGATTTGAGGGAGAGGAGGGGGGAGGAGAAGATTTGAGGGAGAGGAGGGGAGGAGAAGATTTGAGGGAGAGAAGAGGGGAGGAGACGATTTGAGGGAGAGGAGAGGGAGGGGAGGAGATGATTTGAGGGAGAGGAGAGGGGAGGAGATGATTTGAGGGAGAGGAGGGGGGAGGAGATGATTTGAGGGAGAGGAGGGGAGGGGAGGAGACGATTTGAGGGAGAGGAGAGGGGAGGAGACGATTTGAGGGAGAGGAGAGGGGAGGAGATGATTTGAGGGAGAGGAGAGGGGAGGGGAGGAGATGATTTGAGGGAGAGGAGAGGGGAGGGGAGGAGATGATTTGAGGGAGAGGAGAGGGGAGGAGATGATTTGAGGGAGAGGAGAGGGGAGGGGAGGAGATGATTTGAGGGAGAGGAGAGGGGAGGGGAGGAGATGATTTGAGGGAGAGGAGAGGGGAGGAGATGATTTGAGGGAGAGGAGAGGGGAGGAGACGATTTGAGGGAGAGGAGGGGAGGAGACGATTTGAGGGAGAGGAGGGGAGGAGACGATTTGAGGGAGAGGAGGGGAGGAGACGATTTGAGGGAGAGGAGGGGAGGAGACGATTTGAGGGAGAGGAGAGGGGAGGAGACGATTTGAGGGAGAGGTGAGGGGAGGAGACGATTTGAGGGAGAGGAGAGGGGAGGAGACGATTTGAGGGAGAGGAGAGGGGAGGAGACGATTTGAGGGAGAGGAGAGGGGAGGAGACGATTTGAGGGAGAGGAGAGGGGAGGAGATGATTTGAGGGAGAGGAGAGGGGAGGAGATGATTTGAGGGAGAGGAGAGGGGAGGAGATGATTTGAGGGAGAGGAGAGGGGAGGAGATGATTTGAGGGAGAGGAGAGGGGAGGAGATGATTTGAGGGAGAGGAGAGGGGAGGAGATGATTTGAGGGAGAGGAGAGGGGAGGAGATGATTTGAGGGAGAGGAGAGGGGAGGAGATGATTTGAGGGAGAGGAGAGGGAGGGAGGAGATGATTTGAGGGAGAGGAGAGGGAGGGAGGAGATGATTTGAGGGAGAGGAGAGGGGAGGAGATGATTTGAGGGAGAGGAGAGGGGAGGAGACGATTTGAGGGAGAGGAGGGGAGGAGACGATTTGAGGGAGAGGAGGGGAGGAGACGATTTGAGGGAGAGGAGGGGAGGAGACGATTTGAGGGAGAGGAGGGGAGGAGACGATTTGAGGGAGAGGAGAGGGGAGGAGACGATTTGAGGGAGAGGTGAGGGGAGGAGACGATTTGAGGGAGAGGAGAGGGGAGGAGACGATTTGAGGGAGAGGAGAGGGGAGGAGACGATTTGAGGGAGAGGAGAGGGGAGGAGACGATTTGAGGGAGAAGAGAGGGGAGGAGATGATTTGAGGGAGAGGAGAGGGGAGGAGATGATTTGAGGGAGAGGAGAGGGGAGGAGATGATTTGAGGGAGAGGAGGGGAGGAGATGATTTGAGGGAGAGGAGGGGGGAGGAGATGATTTGAGGGAGAGGAGGGGGGAGGAGATGATTTGAGGGAGAGGAGAGGGGAGGAGATGATTTGAGGGAGAGGAGAGGGGAGGAGACGATTTGAGGGAGAGGAGAGGGGAGGAGACGATTTGAGGGAGAGGAGAGGGGAGGAGACGATTTGAGGGAGAGGAGAGGGGAGGAGATGATTTGAGGGAGAGGAGAGGGGAGGAGATGATTTGAGGGAGAGGAGAGGGGAGGAGATGATTTGAGGGAGAGGAGAGGGGAGGAGACGATTTGAGGGAGAGGAGAGGGGAGGAGACGATTTGAGGGAGAGGAGAGGGGAGGAGATGATTTGAGGGAGAGGAGAGGGGAGGAGATGATTTGAGGGAGAGGAGGGGAGGAGATGATTTGAGGGAGAGGAGAGGAGATGATTTGAGGGAGAGGAGGGGAGGAGACGATTTGAGGGAGAGGAGGGGAGGAGACGACTTGAGGGAGAGGAGGGGAGAAGACGACTTGGAGAGGAGTGGGGGAGACGATTTGAGGGAGGGGAGGAGACGATTTGGGGAAGGGAAGGGGAGGAGACGATTTGAGGGAGGGGAGGGAATAGAAGCATTATTTATGTCATCTCCCTTAAATGAAATGTTACAGACTTGACTTTTGCTCTACAACAGAAATACAGGCTGGGTCTCTTTTCTCTAGAAAAGAGAAGGCTGAGGGGTGAACTAATAGTGGTCTTTAAAATTATGAAAGGTTTTGATAGAGTGGATACAGAGAGAATGTTTCCCCTTGTGGGGAAGAGCATTAACTAGAGGCCATCAATATAAGATAGTCACCAAGAAACTTCTTTACCCAGAGAGTGGTGAGAATGTGGAACTCGCTACCACAGGGAGTGGTTGAAGCGAAAAGTATAGATGCATTTAAGGGGAGGCTGGCCAAGCATATGAGGGAGAAGGGAATAGAGGGTTATGCCGATAGATTTAGATGAGGAAAGACGGGAGGAGGCTCGAGTGAAGCATAAACGCCGGCATAGACTGGTTGGGCCGAATGGCCTGTTTCTGTGCCGTATATCCGATGTAATCCTGTGTAATCCTATGTTACCCTGATATCACAAGCATTTAATTCATGTAACCGAACAGATTCATTATTTCTGCTTTTTTTCAACAAAAAGAATTCTAAACTCTCAGGAATCGAGTAGTTAAGACGCTCGCTTCACAATCCTAGATCTGCAGCTTGGAGCTATGGTACGGGAGGGCTGCTGTTTGAATCCAACCGATGGCCACATGTGGTAAACCTTGCCCGATGATCAGCTGGCCCGCTGTGCTCCTTATCTCGGGTAAAGCCCTGCTGCCTCAAACCTCCTTGTCCATGGCTCATTTTTCTGTCCTTCAAACTGATGACAATGTGGAAGTACATGGCCGTGAGGAGCAAGTGATTAGCGTCAATGAACAGCAAGATAATTATTCACTGAGACGTCGAGCTGTAGGATCACTAAAGCTGTTGCCTCAATGGGAAGATAAATCCTAAATCAGAACACCAAGATCCCTTAGTGTTAGCAACTAGGAATTTACGCAATTTCATGATCAGAACTGTGTGTGTGACCCCGGGGCTCCCTGCTGCACATCAATGCAGCCCGCAAAGACAACAAGGTGTGGTAAAGGACACCATCAAGACTGGAAAGAGCAGAAAGGGAGAAATCAAGCAGTAGAATTCAGTTCATGCCAAGCTTAAATTTCCAAAGGCTTTATATCACACAATGAAGAAAAGAGCGTGAGGGAGTTTCGATCCTGTGAAAGAATGAGTTTGAGAACAACAACTACAGCCTTCATTTATATAGCATCTTTAATGTAGTAAAACATCTGGGGACTTGTGCCAAAATTGGGAGAGCTGTCCCACAGACTAGTCAAGCAACAGCCTGACATAGTCATACTCACAGAATCATACCTTTCAGCCAATGTCCCAAACTCCTCCATCACCATCCCTGGATATGTCCTGTTCCACCGGCAGGACAGACACACCAGGGGTGGCAGCACAGTGGTATACAGTCGGGAAGGAGTGGCCCTGGGAGTCCTCAACATTGACTCCGAACCCCATGAAGTCTCAAGGGCAAGGAAACCTCCTGCTGATTAACACCTACCGCCCTCCTCTCAGCTGATGAATCAGTACTCCTCCATGTTGAACACCACTGGGAAGAAGCACTGAGCGTAGCAAGGGCACAGAATGTACTCTGGGTGAGGGACTTCAATGTCAGATTTATTTAATTAGCTGAATTTAAATTCCCCAGCTGCCGTGGTGGGATTTGAACTCACGTCTTTCTGGATCATTAGTCCAGGCCTCTGGATTACTAGCCCAGTGACTACGCTACCGTCCCCAGTGAGAGAGCGAAATACAACCAATTAAAAGATGGGTGTTGCCTTCATAGGAGAAGGACGTGTTTTTCAAACCTTATTTTGTTGGAGAGTAAAACACGCAGGTGACATGCCATTTTTGTAATGAGGCTATTACATGCAAATGATGTCATGTGTTTTGAGGTAAGTTGAGTCATCGTATTGTATGACTACAAGCAAAACAAATTTTGCTCGAGTACTTTCGAGCTGCTGCCCTTTAAAGGTTAGGTTTTGTTTTTGTGTTGCCATGTAGTCCTTGGTCTTCTGTGCCCATGGGTGCTCCTCATTTCAATCTGTCGCTGGGCAGCACGCCAAGGCGGGTAGATGGAGTTAAGATACAGATCAGCCAGGATCTAATTGAATGGCAGAACCGGCTTGAGGGGGGGCTGAATGGCCTCCTCCTGTTCCTATGTTTCTAGCACCATCATGAACTCACTGAAGGTGGGATTTTGCACAGAGTGTTTGTTCCCAGTACCCAGTTTGCCTCTGCCCACCAGAAACAAAGGAAGACTGAGAGCCACAGGTAAGAACCAAGCCCTAAAATCTCCCGTCGCAACTTTGAGGATTATGTAACAATTCAGAGCCGTCTCTTCCCTCTTTTAAAGCAATGTCCAGCCATGGAAATATTAGGTTGGGTGTCCAAAAGTCTTAAACAGTTTAGTTTAGAACAGCCGTTTCCAAACTCCAGGCCCACAGAATCCAAACAGGATAAACCAGCGAATAATTAATATAAGGGCAAGTGGAACTGAGTTGCCTGGCTTGCAGGTTGCATTTGGTCCATGGGCCATAGTTTGGAAGCTCGTGTCTTGGTCAACATGGCACTCTAGCGCAACTAGTATTCAACCCAACTGTGTGGAATGGGGAGTGGTCGGAGCAGATCCTTAAATGTCTCTCCCAATTTCTTGAAGATATTGACTGCAATGGGACTGACTATCAGGCGCTGTGTATAACGGCCGATCCGGTACCGCCCATCTTGCGTCACCGCCCAAGATGGATTTCTAGGCCTGGATCTTATCACTGCAGCATAATTTCACTTTGGAGGCATTGACATTTTTTTGGCACTTCCTGTCAGAGCCCATTTTACTTGTAAAGACATCTTGGTGACTTTGGAGGATTTTATAACCATTTAACTAACAGATGTAATGTTGATAAGCCTGTTTTGTGCTGTTGTTTTGCTTTCGAACTCGATGAGGTTAGCATTGAGATCCAATCTTGGAGTTCCCCTGACGGCCTGGTTGGTAATGGGGACCACCTGGTGTAGCACTAATTCCTGCAAACCAAAAGGCCCGTGGTTCAGTTCCTTTGTCTGTGTTGAGTTAACTCACCTCCCTTGGAGCAGCAGTCAGTGTGGTTTGGCTGCTCCTGGTCTGGAGGGAGGCAACATCAACCATGATTCCCACACCTGACTACTATCCAGTGATCCCTGCTGGAGAGTGCAAGGTAGTACAGTGAGGACACACAGGGTTGACTATGCATGTTAAATTGCCTGCCAACGGTATTATAGGCTCATACATGAAGAACTATCATTCGGCGAGATAGTACAGGGCTCCTGGTACTCATGAAACCATACCGCAGTAACAATCAGTGCCCTCAGGAGAAGAGGAGAGAATATTGTGGTGGTGGGGGGGGGTGGAAATGCAATCTTGAATGTACACTGGACAAAGAGGACTGGTCAGTGATCTGCATAACATCTGAAATCAGTTTCTACCAGCAATTAATTGAGAGAGAGTCTACCAAAGAATTTCGCCGCCAAACCAACTATACTGTTCCTGACCCTTGACTGGTGGAATCAGGATGTTTCTCCAACCTGTTGCAGGGATTGTGATTGAACTGCAGAGCTCCAATACAACCTCTAGACCTGCCCCTTGCTGAATGATCCCTAAGGAGATCAAAGCTCCAATGGAGTATTAAAGAGGGCAGGACCACTGCAATCTACAATGCCAACGAAACCTGCTTCTTGTGAATGTTCACGTCTGATTCCCTTTTCTCCTGAAAGCACCCAGGGGCGGTGTTGAAATCTCTTTGAAAGTAATCAAGTAGCAGCGGATGCAGAGAACTCCATGCGTGTTGCAAGTGCTATTCCGGGAGGATGAGATCAAACGGGCTGAAGGGCCTTAATCATCCAAACCCATTTTGTGGGAAAACACTTTTTTTTTACACTGAGGAGTCACTGTCTGGTGCATATTCTAGACGTTTGACTCTGCTACAAGTGGTTTGTGTCTTTGATGAGGCAGCTTTCCGCTGATGTGCGAGTTTGAACGCGGGCCCTTGTGATGAAGGACCAGGGTTTCATGACGCAGGCTCTGCGGGTGGGTTGTAAATGTGACGGGAGCGGCAGTCTAACCGAGTTCTGTTTGATTGGGAGTTTACAGTGAAACCCACCATCTGGAAAATGTGCTGTGCAGAACATGTCAGCTCTGCACAGCACAGAGTATAATGAGTACGTACGAGTAATTACAAGGCCATGATCCCATCGAAGCTTTGATGTAGATTATATTTATATGGGAACAGTAACTGGAAATGATAGAAATCCAGTAAAATAATTGAGAGGTTGAGATAGTTTATAGACATAATAAAGAAACCTCATAAAATATACTAAGGATGTAAGGTAGAGGACCGGGAAAAGTAGACAGGGTAATTAATTCCAAGAGTAGCTGGAACCACTGTTACACCATTGAAAGCTCCTCTACTTGTTCATTCATACAGATCTTAATCTTGGCTGGGACAAACTCCAACTTGTTCAAAACCCATCCACCCAGATTAAGTCACACATTAAGCTTCATTCGCCCATCACCCCCTCCCCCCTTCCTCCCTGACCTACATTGGATTAATTTCAATGAGCATTAAGTTTAAAATCCTCATCCTTGTCTTCGATTCTCTCCGTGGCTTTACCACACTATCTCTGCAGCGTCCATCCTTGCATCCCTCCCACACCCTTCAAAGCCCCACTTCAGGCCTTTTGTCCCACCATTGGTGGCACTTCTCTTCAGTTGCCTTGGTCCTACTTTTTGGAACCCCTCTGCCTGAACCACAATTCTATCCACCTTTGAAAACCTTCTACACCCCATCTTTTTGACTGAGCTTTCATCACCTCTCTTCTAACTCTCGTACCATGGCTCACTAAAGTGTCTACTACATTATTCCTTTTATCCATTTTATACCTTTTCCTCTACATAAGGCTCCTTGGATATTTTCTGATTAAAGGCATTAAGAAAGAAAGAATATGACGCTTTTCATGACCTTAGGATGTCTCAAAGTGCTTTACAGCCAATGAAGTACTTTTGAAGTATAGAGACTGGTGTAATGTAGGAAATGTGGCAGCCAATTTGCGCACAGCAAGCTCCCACAAACAGCAATGTGATAATGACCAGATCATCTGTTTTTTTTAGTGATGTTCGTTGAGGGATAAATATTGGCCCAGGACACCGGAGATAACTCCCCTGCTCGTCTTCAAAATAGCGCCATGGGATCTTTTACATCCACCTGAGAGAGCAGACGGGACCTCGGTTTAACGCCTCATCTGAAAGACGGTACCTCCGACAGTGCAGCACTCCCTCGGTACCGCACTGGGGGGTCAGCCTAGATTATAAGCTTATAAAATTCTAACAGGACTAGACAGACTAGATGCAGGAAGGATGTTCCCGATGGCGGGGGAGTCCAGAACCAGGGGTCACAGTCTAAGGATAAGGGGTAAGCCATTTAGGACTGGGATGAGGAGGAATTTCTTCACCCAGAGAGTGGTGAACCTGTGGAATTCTCTACCACAGAAGGCAGTAGAGGCCAATTCATTAAATATATCAAGAAGGAGTTAGATATATTTCTTAAAGCTAAAGGGATCAAGGGATATGGGGAGAAAGCAGGGACAGGGTACTGAATTTGGATGATCAGCCATGATCTCATTGAATGGCAGAGCAGGCTCGAGGGGCTGAATGGCCAACTCCTGCTCCTATCTTCTATGTTTCTATGACTTGAACCCACAACCTTCTGACCCTGAGGCAAGAGTGCTATCCACTGAGCCACGGCTGACACCTTAACAGTCAAAGCAAGTTGTTGGATGTTCAAATCTGCAGCAACTTAAGTGGATTTTAGTGTCAAACTCTGGCAAAGACTTTGTTGAATTCACTGAGGATTTTGTGTTTTTCTGCTGCTTGACTCCTACAGCCCTCCGTAGCACTATTTTAAACTGTTTCACTAAGATTGAGCTGTTTCTGCTGCCTTCCCTTACCTCGACAATCCAAGACTCCCCCCCCCATGATCTCCCCTCCCCGAGAAATACAAAGTATTTACAGCACAGAAACAGGCCATTCGGCCCAACTGGTCTATGCCGGTGTTTATGCTCCACACAAGCCTCCTCCCACCCCTCTACATCTCACCCTATCAGCATATCCTTCTATTCCTTTCTCCCTCATGTACTTATCTAGCTTCCCTATCCTATCTCCGTAATCTCCTTCAGCCCCACAACCCCCCAAGATATCTTCGCTCTTCTAATTCTGCCCTCTTGAGCATCCCTGATTATAATCACTCAACTTTTGGTGGCTGTGCCTTCTGTTGCCTAGGCCCTAAGCTCTGGAATTCCCGACCTAAACCTTTCCACCTTGCTACTTCTCTTTCCTCCTTTAAGACACTGTAGAAATAAAAGGGGTCAGAGGATCTGGTAAGAGGGAGGAGCTGAGGGAAATCCTTATTAGTCGGGAAAAGGTATTGGGGAAATTGATGGGACTGAAGGCTGAAAAATCCCCGGGGCCTGATGGTCTGCATCCCAGAGTACTTAAGGAGGTGGCCTTGGAAATAGTGGATGCATTGACGATCATTTTCCAACATTCCTTAGACTCTGGATCAGTTCCGATGGAGTGGAGGGTGGCCAATGTAACCCCTCTTTTTAAAAAAGGAGGGAGGGAGAAAGCAGGGAATTATAGACCGGTCAGCCTGACATCGGTCGTGGGTAAAATGATGGAAGCAATTATTAAAGATGTCATAACAGACCATTTGGAAAGTGGCGACATGATAGGTCCAAGTCAGCATGGATTTGTGAAAGGGAAATCATGCTTGACAAATCTTCTGGAATTTTTTGAGGATGTTTCCAATAGGGTGGACAGGGGGGAACCAGTAGACGTGGTGTATTTGGACTTTCAGAAGGCCTTCGACAAGGTCCCACACAAGAGATTGGTGAGCAAAGTTAAAGCACATGGGATTGGGGGTAATGTGTTGACGTGGATTGAGAACTGGTTGGCACACAGGAAACAAAGAGTAGGAGTAAATGGGTACTTTTCAGAATGGCAGGCAGTGACCAGCGGGGTACCGCAGGGTTCGGTGCTGGGACCCCAGCTGTTTACATTATATATTAATGATTTGGACGAAGGGATTAAATGTAATATCTCCAAATTTGCGGATGACACTAAATTGGGAGGCAGTGTGAACAATGAGGGGGATGCTAGGAGGCTACAGAGTGACTTGGACAGGTTGGGTGAATGGGCAAATGTATGGCAGATGAAGTACAATGTGGATAAATGTGAGGTTATCCACTTTGGTGGTAAAAATAGAGAGGCGGACTATTACCTGAATGGTGGCAGATTAGGGAAAGGGGACGTGCAACGAGACCTGGGCGTCATGGTACATCAGTCACTGAAGGTGGGAATGCAAGTGCAGCAGGCAGTCAAGAAAGCAAACGGAATGATGGCCTTCATAGCAAGGGGATTTGAGTACAGGAGTAGGGAGGTGATGCTACAGTTGTACAGGGCCTTGGTGAGGCCACACCTGGAGTATTGTGCGCAGTTTTGGTCTCCTAACTTAAGGAAGGACATTCTTGCTATTGAGGGAGTGCAGCGAAGGTTCACTAGATTGATTCCTGGGATGGCCGGACTGACATATCAAGAAAGATTGGGTCAACTGAACTTGTATCCTCTGGAGTTCAGAAGAATGAGGGGGGATCTTATAGAGACATTTAAAATCCTGACTGGTTTAGACAAATTAGATGCGGGCAGAATGTTCCCAATGGTAGGGAAAACTAGAACCAGGGGTCACAGTCTAAGGATTAAGGGGAAGCCATTTAGGACTGAGCTGAGGAGGAACTTCTTCACCCAGAGAGTGGTGAATCTATGGAATTCTCTTCCACAGAAGGTTGTTGAGGCCAGTTCGCTAAATATATTCAAAAGGGAGTTAGATATAACACTCACAACTAAGGGGATCAAGGGGTATGGCGAGAAAGCAGGAATGGGGTACTGAGGTAGCATGTTCAGCCATGAACGCATTGAATGGCGGTGCAGGCTCGAAGGACCGAATGGTCTACTCCTGTACCTATTTTCTATGTTTCTATGTTTCTAATTCTTAATTTTTACTTTCGATATGTATTGAAATGCTTTGCCAGGCCGAAAGGTTTTTTTCAAAGGGAAATATAACGTTGTCACTGATAAGGCGACATGGGATTTGCTTTGATAGACAACAGAGATAAACAAACCCCCTTAGTTTTGCAGACATGGTGTCTCTGATGACTTTTCGGAGGTTAATGGGGAGAAGTCAAACCTCTGAAGTTATGAAATGCAGAATAGGACGTAACTCATGGACCACAACCAAGTGGTTTTCTGCCACTTTTGTAAACTTTAGGAGTGAATGAACAATTTTGGGCTGTGATAAAGACAACTAATGGATAGCGACACAGGATGAGTTAATGTGAACGTTTGACAGCTCAAACAGCTCAGACCGAACATTAAAGGAACATTTCACTTTCTCTGAATGATTGATTTACTGCAAAAGACAGGGAAAGCTGCATAAAACATGGTGGCTAAAGAATATCGGCACTGCAGTCGGAAGAAGGTGGTTTGGCCGGTCATCTCGCCTACGAGGATCAGGCTGCAGTGGGAAGGCGGGGCCTGGCCAGTCTTTTCGCTTACGAGGACCTCCAATCAACGCTGGACGGATCATCGGCAGTCAGTATGTATGATTTCTTGTAATATTATTGGTGAACTGCTCGAATAGTGGTTGGGGTTTTGAATCTGTCTTAGGAACAATAAAAGGTTAAAGGCAGAACCCGTGTGTCTGATGTAATTTCTCATAAGTCTCAAGTCCGAATTCTATAACCTGTTGCACGGGGCGAGGGGTAATTCCGCACGCCTTACAACGCTCCTTAAAACCTACCTCTTTGACCCCACCTGCCCTAATTTTTCCTTATGTGGCTCGGTGTCAAATTTTTTGTCTTAAAATACTCCTGTGCAGCGCCTTGGGATGTTTTACTACGTTAAAGGCGCTATATAAATACAAGTTGTTGTTGTTGTTCCCCTTAAATCTATCTGAAACTTTCTCTAATTTCCCTCTCCCTCATTTAAAAAAAAAGACTTGCATTTCTATAGCGCCTTTCATGACCACCAGACGTGCCAAAGCACTTTACAGCCAATGAAGTACTTTCTGAAGTGTGGTCACTGTTGTGATGTAGGAAACGCGGCAGCCAATTTGTGCACAGCAAGAGCCCACAAATAGCAGTGTAATAATGAGCAGATAATCTGTTTCAGCTATGTTAATTGAGGGATAAATATTGGCCCAGGACACGGGGATAACTCCCCTGCAAAATAGTGCCATGGGATCTTTTACGTCCACCTGAGAGAGCAAACAGGACCTTGATTTAACATCTCATCAGAAAGACGGCACCTCCGACAGCGCAGCGCTCCCTCAGTACTGCACTGGAGTGTCAGACTAGATTTTTGTGCTCAAGTCCCTGGAGTGGGACTTGAACCCACAACCTTCTGACTTTGAGGCGCGGGTGCTACCCACTGAGCCACAACTGACACACAAATCATGCCCTCTCTGAGCTCATCTTGTCCATGACACACACCCTTACTCCTTTGACCCCATTCCCACTAAGCTGCTGGCTACCCAACTTCCCTTCCTGGCCCTAATGCTAGCTGACATTGTAAATGGTTCCCTCTCCTCGGGTACTGTCCCCCTCCCTTTCAAAACTTGCTTCATCCCACTCCTTAAAAAAAAATTCCTTGACCCCTCTGTCCTTGCCCCATCTCGAACCTTCCTTTTCTCTCCAAGGTTCTTTGGCGTGTTGTCACCTCCCAAATTCTTGCCCATCTTTCCCACAACTCTATATTTGAATCTGTCCGATCAGATATCCATTCCTAGCACAGCACTGAATTGGCCATGGTCAGTAATTACATCCTCTGTGGCCCTGGTGCATTATCCTTCCCCGTCCACCTCGACTTCTCTGTAGCCTTTGACAGTTAATGACACCATCCTTCTCCAATGCCTTTCCGCCATTGTCTAGTTTGTCCTCGTTTGGTTCAACTTTTACCGATCCGATTGTAGCCACAGCATCTTCAGCCATGGCTTCTCTTCTTACTCCTGTGCCGTTACCTCTGGAGTCTCACAAGGATCCATCCTCGGCCCTGTCCTCTTTCTTATCCATACGCCATCCCTTGGCGACATCACTCGCAGACACTGGAGTCAGCTTCCACATGTATGTTGACAGCACCCAGCTCTATCTCTCCACCACCTCTCTTGACCCCTCCACTTTTTTTGTGGCTATCCGACATTCAATCATGGAGGAGCCACTATTTTCTCCAGTTAAACATTGGATAGACCTCAGCCACCGCCACAAACTCCGTTCCCTCCCCACCGATTCCATCTCCCTCCCTGGCCGTTGTGTCAGGCTGTACCAGACTGTTTGCAATCTCAGCGTCCTATTTGACCCTGAGCTGTGCTTCCAACCCCATATTATCTCTATCACTAAGGCAACCTATTTCCACCTCCATAGCATCACCTGTCTCAGCCCATCTGACACTGAAACCCTCATCCATGCCTTTGTCACCTCCAGCCTCAACTATTCCAGTCCAGAGATAACGATGCTTAAACTTTATACGAGGCTCCTGAGGCTCCATGGAATGCACCTATGTGTCCACAGTTTGGACATCTCCTGCAGTAAAGTGTCAGAATTTATTAACTGCAGTAATTGATTTAATAAATGACCACAAAAACACCAACTACAGTAATCAGCTGTCAACTACCTGGTGCAACTTCTGAACTGGGTCTGGTCTTAGCACCAAAACTAGGGTTAATGCTAACATGACCAAACCACTGCAAGTGGTAACTCGACAGTAGAATTCGGCACAATTCCTTCAATAGCTTATTTGACTCTTTAATACAATGTGCAAATCTGGAATATAGGGAGGTTGGACATCTGAAATCTTTGTAACCAACTGAACCCATTATTTACTGTTTATTTTGCAGAAAATATAAGAGATTAACTTTTTTTTTACCCATTTTAAAATCATCATCCTTGGCACCATATTCGATCAAAGTCCAGCCCCTCCTCTCGTGATGGTGGGTGGTCATTCTGACGGAGCTGGTGTTTGGAGACAAAACATCCCCTGTCACAATGTTGTTGACCTCATGGGATGCAGAGGCAAATGTTTGCTGTACTCTGTGCAGGCCGCATCGAACCTGTCATCCTCAGACAACTCTCAATTATTTTTTAACAAGTTATACTTTTCCATGCCCTTGTGTGATTAGCGATTCTTTTTTTCTACATGTGACAGTGCAGGTGACCTGTACAGACTCTGTAACTCTCATCCAGCACTCTGCTGCCCACATCCTAACCCGCACCAAGTCCCGTTCGCCCATCGCCCCTGTGCTCGCTGACCTACATTAAGCAACGCCTCTATTTTAAAATTCTCATCCTTGTTTTCAAATCCCTCCGTGGCCTCGTCCCCTCCCTATCTCTGTAACCTCCTCCAGCCCCGCAACCCCCACCCCCGAGATCTCTGCGCTCCTCCAATTCTTGCCTCTTGTGCATGCTCCGCTTCCTTTATCCCACCATCGGTGGCCGTGCCTTCAGCTGCCGAGGCCCTGAGCTCTGGAATTCCCTCCCTAAACCTCTCTGCCTCTCACTCATCCTTTAAGACGCTTCCTTAAAACCTCCCTCTTTGACCAAGGTTTTGCTCACCTTGCTTAATGTCTCCTTCTTTGGCTCGGTGTCAAATTTTTCGTCTGATTTACGCTCCTGTAAAGCGGCTTGGGACGTTTTACTACGTTAAAAGCGCTAGATAAATGCAAGTTGTTGTTTCGTTGTTTGCTCAGCTAGGTTTCTGGCATGTACAGAAACCCACCAGTATGTTTGAGACTCAAAATAAACTACTAGCGAACTTAACTCAGGTAGAGTTTGTCTTTGCCTTATATGGAGTGCACACATTCTCCCGTAGCAAGACGTCACTCTTCGCTAATATAAAGGGCGAGGCATCGGTTAATGAGATCTGAGGCTTACGAACTCCCCAGTGTATTAGTACCACTGATGTTTAACTAGCTGAAATCATTGAGCCTGCCTGTTCAGGGCAATAAAAGAAAGAAAGAACTTGCATTTATATAGCGCCTGTCACAACCTCAAGATGTTTCAAATCGCTTTACAGCCAATGAAGTACTTTTTGGAGTGTAGTCACTGTTGTAATGTTGGAAACACGGCAGCCAATTTGCACACAGCAAGCTCCCACAAACAGCAATGTGATAATGACCAGATAATCTGTTTTTGTGCTGTTGGTTGAGGGATAAATATTGGCCAGGACACCGGGGATAACTCCCCTGCTCTTCTTCGAAATAGTGCCCTGGGATCTTTTACATCCACCTGAGAGAGCAGACGGGGCCTCGGTTTAACGTATAATCTAAAAGACGGCACCTCCGACAGTGCGGCACTCCCTCAGCACTGCACTGGAGTATCAGCCTAGATTTTTGTGCTGAAGTCTCTGGAGTGGGACTTGAACCCACAACCTTCTGACTCAGAGGCGAGGGTGCTACCAACTGAGTTACGACTGACACTAGTAAACTTCCCATTGATTGGCTGGCCAGCCAGGACCACCCTACCCGTTAAGGGCAATGTTGGCGAGATGGAAGTAAGGGGTTTCAGTGAAGGATAAGATATGGGTTTTGACGGTCAGCTCAGGTTGAACGGGACGTGCCTGGCAGTGCAAGACTGGAACCAGGTCCACCCACAAAGGCAAGTACAGCCAACGGCCTTGTCCCGATCATTATCCAGTGATTCTGCTGGAAAGTACACTTGTGGGTGTTGGGTGAGGACAAGATTGGACTAGACTGATAACCCGGGCGACCTAACAGTTTGTTGACACGCAGGCTGGGAATTTCCATCTGTGATCCTGCCTGTAATCGAGCAGGATAGCAGTGGAGAACGAGGGAAAATGTGGGCTGGGAGGCTGACTACTATCTCACTGCCTAACCTGTATTTCTCTTCCCTTGCCCCTCCCCGCTGGCCTCTCCTTTCTCAGCCTCCGCATGGCACGGGGTGGGCCCCGAGTCCCCAGTGGATTTTGCTCATGTCCGCCTGCAGTACTGTAGCTGCCCCGAGCAGCATTGGGAAAGTGGGGGTTAGACCCTGGTGTCCCCATGATTTCCCTTGCAGTGGCCTCCCCTCCCTTCGTCATGGCCCCCAACACTTACCTGCTCAAGGCCCTTGGTCTCAGCAGAGCCCTTCAGTGGGACATCGGCTCCAATCTTTGGGGTCTCCTGACCCTTTAAGGTCCCCCCACTGGCTCTAACGGTGCTGCTGCGGAATCCCTTGGGATCCTCCTCTTGGCAGTGGCTCGCTGCCTCTTGGCGAAGGGAATCCATCCAGCAGCCCACCTCTGACCCCTGAGCTAGAAAGATGAAGCGGAGAATCCAAGCCTCTCTGTCCAGGCTCCTGCAGGACGCAAGAGTCACCATGGGGAGGTGTTGGACAGCTGGCAACATGAATGGGACCGTACGTCAGCACGAGTCACCCCTTCAGGGGAACAGGGGGAAAGAAAATGAAAGAGAAAATAAATTCAAACGCCACATGACTTGAAATATTTTGAAAGGCTACATTTGCTGTAAATTCAACTTCATTCTTGTGTACAAATTCAGTGCCCATAGTGGAAGAAAGAAAGAAAAAATATATAGCACCTTTCACGACCACCGGACGTCCCAAAGCGCTTTACAGCCAATGAATTTGCGCACAGCAAGGTCCCACAAACGGCAATGTGATAATGACAGCACAAGCATTGCGTTCCACAGCTCCAGTCTCTGTGGAGAGCTATTATTGCAGTGATAGGGTGTGTCCTTTTTTCCATGCCCTTGTTGCTTGTGATGTCTCACTCACTTCCCGGGTGTTTAATGTGGTCAGGGGGCCAGCGGTTTACCAGTTGTGCTTTTCCCGTTGCTTCAGATAATCACAGATATTAGCACTTCCTTATCCGATGATGACCAGCTGATGTAATTATGCAAGTCCCAATAGTCTTTATTCTCTCTTAAGCATGAGCAGTTGTTTTAAACTAGGTCTATTTGACCACATAAGACATGATGATAAAGTAGGCATCAAAAGATGTAAATTTCTAAATCCTTACACTATCGTCTTTTTTAAATTCGTTTATGGGATCAGGGCGTCGCTGGCAATGCCAGCATTTATTGCCCATCCCTAGTTGCCCTTGAGAAGGTGGTGGTGAGCCGCCTTCTTGAACCACTGCAGTCTGTGTGGTGAAGGTACTCCCACAGTGCTGTTAGGTAGGGAGTTCCAGGATTTTGACCCAGCGACGATGAAGGATCAGCGATATACTTCTAAGTCAGGATGGTGTGCGACTAGGAGGGGAACTTGCAGGTGATGGTGTTCCCATGCGCCTGCTGCCCTTGTCCTTCTAGGTGGTAGAAGTCGTGGGTTTGTGAGGTGCTGCCGAAGAAGCCTTGGCAAGTTGCTGCAGTGCATCTTGCAGATGGTACACACTGCAGCCACGGTGCGCCGGTGGTAGAGGGAGTGAATGTTTAAGGTGGTGGATGAGGTGCCAATCAAGCGGGCTGCTTTGACCTGGATGGTGTCGAGCTTCTCGAGTGTTGTTGGAGCTGCACTCATCCAGGCAAGTGGAGAGTATTCCATCACACTCCTTACTTGTGCCTTGTAGATAGTGGAAAGGCTTTGGGGAGTCAGGAGGTGAGTCACTCGCCACAGAATACCCAGCCTCTGACCTGCTCTTGTTGCCACAGTATTTATGTGCTGGTCCAGTTACGTTTCTGGTCAATGGTGACCCCCAGGATGTTGATGGTGGGGGATTCGGCGATGGTAATGCCCTTCAATGTCAAGGGGCAGTGATTAGACTCTCGCTTGTTGGAGATAATCATTGCCTGGCACTTTTGTGGTGCGAATGCTACTTGCCCCTTATCAGCCCATGCCTGAATGTCGTCCAGGTCTTGCTGCATGCGGGCATGGACAGCTTCATTGTCTGAGCAGTTGCGAATGGCACTGAACACTGTGCAGTCATCAGCGGACATCCCCATTTCTGACCTTATGATGGAGGGAAGGTCATTGATGAAGCAGCTGAAGATGGTTGGGCCTAGGGCACTGCCCTGAGGAACTCCTGCAGCGATGTCCTGGGGCTGAGGTGATTGACCTTCAACAACCACAACCATCTTCCTTTGTGCTAGGTATGACTCCAGCCAGTGGAGAGTTTTCCCCCTGATTCACATTGACTTCAGTTTTACCAGGGCTCCTTGATACCGCACTCAGTCAAATGCTGCCTTGATGTCAATGGCAGCCACTCTCACCTCACCTCTGGAATTCAGCTCCTTTGTCCATGTTTGGACCAAGGCTGTAATGAGGTCTGGAGCCGAGTGGTCCTGGCGGAACCCAAACTGGGCATCAGTGAGCAGGTTATTGGTGAGTAAGTGCCGCTTGATAGCACTGTCGACAACACCTTCCATCACTTTGCTGATGATTGAGAGTAGACTGATCGGGCGGTAATTGGCCGGGTTGGATTTGTCCTTTTTGTGGACAGGACATACCAGGGCAGTTTTCCACATTGTCGGATAGATGCCAGTGTTGTAGCTGTACTGGAACAGCTTGGCTAGAGGCGCAGCTAGTTCAGGAGCACAAGTTTTCAGCACGACAGCCGGGATGTTGTCGGGTCCCATAGCCTTTGCTGTATCCAGTGCGCTCAGCTGTTTCTTGATATCAAAGAACGAAAGAAAGACTTGCATTTATATAGCGCCTTTCATGACCACCGGACGTCTCAAAGCACTTTACAGCCAATGAAGTACTTTTTTGACGTGTAGTCACTGTTGTAATGTGGGAAATGCGGCAGCCAATTTGCGCACAGCAAGCTCCCACAAACAGCAATGTGATAATGACCAGATAATCTGTTTTTGTTGTGTTGGTTGAGGGATAAATATTGGCCAGGACACCGGGGTGAACTCCCCCTGCTCTTCTTCGAAATAGTGCCGTGGGATCTCTGACTCAGAGGCGAGTGTGCTACCCACTGAGCCACAGCTGACACATGGAGAAGACTGGCTTCTGTGATGGTGGGAACTTCAGGAGAAGGCCAATGTGGATCATCCATTTGGCACTTCTGTCTGAAGATGGTTGCAAACACTTCAGCCTTGTCTTTTGCACTCACGTGCTGGGCTCCGCCATCATTGAGGATGGGGATATTCATGGAGCCTCCTCCTCCCAGTTAGTTGTTTAATGGTCCAGCACTATTCACGACTAGATGTGGCAGGACTTTGATCTGATCCATTAGTTCTGTCTATAGCATGCTGCTTTCGCTGTTTAGCATGCATGTAGTCCTGTGTTGCAGCTTCTCACCTCATTTTTAGGTACACCTGGTGCTGCTCCTGGCATGCTCTTCTGCACTCCTTATTGAACCAGGGTTGGTCCCCTAGCTTGATGGTAATGGTAGAGTGATGGATATGCCGGGCCATGAGGTTACAGATTGTGGTAGAATACAATTCTGCTGCTGCCGCCTCATGGATACCCAGTTTTGAGCTGCTAAATCTGTTCTGAATCTATCCCATTTAGCACGGTGGTAATGCCATACAACATGATGGAGGGTGTCCTCAGTGTGAGGACGGGACTATCGTCTCCACAATGACTTTGCGGTGGTCACTGCTACCAATACTGTCATGGACAGATGCATCTGTGACAGGTAGATTGGTGAGGACGAGGTCAAGTAGGTTTTTCCCTCGTGTTGCTTCTCTCACCGCCTGCCGCAGTCCCAGTCTGGCAGTTATGTCCTTCAGGACTCGGCCAGTAGTGATGCTACTGAGCCACTCTTGGTGATGGACATGGAAGTCCCCCACCCAGAGCCCCTTCCAAGTGGTGTTCAACGTGGAGGAGTATTGATTCATCAGCTAAGGGAGGGCGGTAGGTGGTAATCAGCAGGAGGTTTCCTTGCCCATGATTGACCTGAAGCATGAGACTTCATGGGGTCCAGAGTCAATGTTGAGGACTCCCAGGGCCACTCCCTCCCAACTGTGTACCACTGTGCTGTGCCACCTCTGGTGGGCTTCTCCTGCTGGTGGGACAGGACAATCCCAGGATGGTGATGGAAGAATCTGGGACATTGGCTGAAAGGTATGATTCTGTGAGTATGACTATGTTGTTTGACTAGTCTGTGGGACAGCTGTCCCAGTTTTGGCATAAGTCCCCAGATGTTCGTGAGGAGGACTTTGCAGGGTCGACTGGACTGGATGTGTCTGTAGCCGGTGCTGGGTGGTCCATCCGGTTTTATTCTTATTATTGTTTTTCGTAGCGGTTTATTACAACTGAGTGGCTTGCTAGGCCATTTCAGAGGGCAGTTAAGAGTCAACCACATTGCTGTGGGTCTGGAGTCACATATAGGCCAGACTAGGTAAGGACGTCAAATTTCCTTCCCTAAAGGACATTGGTGAACCAGATGGGTTTTTACGATAATCCGGTAGTTTCATGGTCACCATTACTGATGCTGGCTTTTTATTCCAGATTTATTTAATTAACTGAATTTAAATTCCCCAGCTGCCGTGTTGGGATTTGAACTCATGTCCCCAGATCATTAGTCCAGGCCTCTGGATTACACCACCGTCCTCGGCCTCTTGCATTGTTCCACGGAAGCTCAGCGTAAGCTCGAGGAACAGCACCTCATCTTTCGTTTAGGCACCCTACAGCCCTCTGGACTCAACATCGAGTTCAACAATTTCTGATCATAACCTTGGCCCCTATCACACATATATATATTTTAATTTTATTTTTTCATCCACCCTTTTGTTTGACCTTTTTTTTTCCCTCCCAGAAGCTGGCAGCTGTCCTTCATTCTGCCAGCCCAGTTCACACTTCATCTAGCCTCAACCTGTCACATTAACACCTCCTCTTGCCTTGATTATCTCTTTATGTCTCTTAATCTCTCCTGCTTTCCCACCACTGACCTTCCCTTTTGTTCTTTCATCCCCTCCCCCTTTTCCCAGCATTAAACTTGCTTTAAATCTATTTCATTTCCTGCTTTTTTCCAGTTCTGACGAAAGGTCTTCGACCTGAAACGTTAACTCTGTTTCTCTCTCCACGGATGCTGCCTGGCCTGCTGAGTTTTTCCAGCGTTTTCTGTTGTTACTCTGGATTACTAGTCCAGTAACATAACCACTGGGCTACCGTACCCGTAATCTGAGCAGGAGCCAAAGCCCAATTCCCAGACACGATTCCTCAGTCACCTTTCTACCCTTAATTGTTATCAATTTCCTATCTAGGTATTGAAACATAGAAACTAGGAGCAGGAGTAGGCCATTCGGCCCGTCGAGCCTGCTCCACCATTCAATACGATCATGGCTGATCATCCAAATCCAGTACCCTGTCCCTGCTTTCTCACACAGAATCCCCATCGAGCCTGCACCGACACATATCCCACCCTATCCCCATAACCCCACATATTTAATTCCCCCTAACATATCCCTTCCTATCCTATCCCCGTAACCCCACATATTTAATCCCCCCCTAACACTAAGGGTCAATTTATCTTAGCCAAATCAACCTAACTGACTGGAGAAGTGTGACCTTGGCGAGGTAGCTCAGTTGCCATATTCAACTCTCAATCTTGCTCTGGAAATGAGCTGTCGTCAGCTAAAGTGTGTAGTGTTCAAGAATTACTTCCTACATTCCTAATAGTCCATTCAGTATGTTCTTCCTCCCCACTGTGTTGAATTCAAGCTCATCGCTTTGTCCTCTACTCTACCCCATTATTTCCCTGGACTTCAAGCTATGGATCTTAACTTCCCTCAGTTCTCCCTTCCTCTCTTAGGGTCTACAGGCTTTGCATCATCTAACCATTACCTCTTGATTTACTTCATCTTCTCTCCTAATCTTTTCAGCTTGCTATGACTTGCACTTTGGGCCTTGGCCCTTCACCAAGGTTTCTCCTTTGAAATAATTGTGTTTTACAGTGTCCATTAGATCTTAGTCCTCCCCCCCCCCCAGATAAAATATTTCCTTAGTCTATTCTTCTAGATCGTTATTTTGTTATTTGTTTGATGGATTGGAGACCCTTTTATCAGACTTCCACTGTACAATCCTTCAGCAGGTGTGCGATAGTGTCTGTTCCTTCATTTCCCTGCCCTTCTCCTCCCACTTAACTGTTGACAGCCCTGACATTTGCTCAGCGCCTTCCCAATGTGGCATGGTTGAAATCATGGACTGCCGTGTGGGCGATTGCTGGTAATTCTTCTCTTCTTCTTAGGCAGTCCCTCGGAACTGAGGATGACTTGCTTCCACACTAAAAATGAGTTCTCAGGTGACTGATGAGTCCAATGCGGGACCTACAGTCTCTGTCACAGGTGGGGCAGACGGTGGTTGAAGGGGCGGGTGGGGTGCTTGGGTTGACGTGCGCTCCTTCCGCTGCTTGCGTTCGGCTTCCGCTTGCTCCCGGCAAAGAGACTCGAGGTGTTCGGCGCCTTCCCGGATGCTTCTCCTCCACTTTGTGCGGTCTTGGGCCA
Source organism: Squalus acanthias (assembly GCA_030390025.1). Lineage (NCBI taxonomy): Eukaryota > Metazoa > Chordata > Chondrichthyes > Squaliformes > Squalidae > Squalus > Squalus acanthias. The sequence continues at coordinate 59,460,097 of CM059444.1, forward strand.
GGGATTCCCAGGTGTCGGTGGGGATGTTGCACTTTTTCAAGGAGGCTTTGAAGGTGTCCTTGAAGCGTTTCCTCTGCCCACCTGGGGCTCTCTTGCCGTGTCGGAGCTCCGAGTACAGCGCTTGTTTAGGGAGTCTCGTATTTTGTAATTAGCGCTGTGTTGAAGCCCCAATACCACCAGGCCCAACTTTAACGTAGCTCTTAATTTATATTTTATTCTCTTAATACTTTCTTTTGATGAGGTTAAAAATGGCTCTGTCGAGCTTTTTCTAAAACATTGACTGTAGCGACATCTAGAGGGTACAAAGAGCATGTCAAACTTTTTGTAAATGAGTTAACATAAAGTTTTAAAGGCAGTGTTAGCCAGAATACATAAAAAATGTCTTGCAATCCATTTTAATTCCTCTACTTTTTTTCTTCCTCTTCTCCTGAAGGAAATGGTTCATGTTTAGTTGTGGATATATGGTTGCTGGTGTCAGCCATGCCTTAGTGGGCAGCACCCTCGCCTCTGGGTCAGAAGGTCGTGGGTTCATAGTCCCACTCCAGAGACTTGAGCACAAAAATCTAGGCCGACACTCCAGTGCAGTGCTGAGGGAGTGCTGCACTGTCGGAGGTGCCGTCTTTCGGATGAGACGTTAAATCGAGATCCCGTGGGTGTAAAAGATCCCCAGACACTATTTTGAAGAAGAGCAGGGGAGTTCTCCCCGGTGTCCTGGCCAATATTTATCCCTCAATCAGCATCACTAAAACAGATGATCTGGTCATTATCACATTGCTGTTTGTGGGAGCTTGCTGTGCGCAAATTGGCTGCCGCGTTTCCTACATTACAACAGTGACCACACTTCAAAAAGTACTTCATTGGCTGTAAAGAGCAGTACTCCAGCAGGATCTGACTAAGGCTCTACACAACTGAAGCATAATTTCCTTCTCTTTGTAATCCAGCCCCCTTGCGATAAAGACCAATATTCCATTAGCCTTTTTTAATTGCTTTTTGTACCTGTCGGCTCGCTTTGAATTATTTGTCTACTTGGAATTCCAAATCTCTTCGTTCCTCTACAGTCCCTAGTTTCTCACCATTTAGAAAATATTCTAATTTATCTTTATTGGGTCCAAAGTGGATGACCTTACACTTGCCCACATTAAACTCCATCTGCCATAGTTTAGCCCATGAGCTGACTGATTTTCACCTTCCCTACCAGAGTGACACTGAGCCGATGGCCCCCCACCATCATCCCAGCCGAGATCACTTAATTCGGGATCAAACCCGGGACAGTTAAAATGGAGCGGGGGACCGACCCACTTAATCCCCCACCCCCCCAAGCCGGCAGGGTCCCCTTTAAATATGCAGATCAGGCTTCGATGACATCATGGGGGCCTGGTCTGCTATTTTAACCTGAGGCCTGAGCAGGGGAGCAATGGTGGTTTCCCTGCCACACCAGGAGCCAGGGTAAGTTTATAAAATTGTTTGCGTTTCCTTGTGTGGGCCAGGAAGAGCAGGAATGTTCCTCCAGGCCCCACAAGGGAAACCTTCGGCCTCCCCTGCCCTGGGCTTCCCCCGCCCACAAACCCCTCCTCCACCGACGGGACTTCCCCCTCGCAGCCACTCTGCCCGTGCGGATTCCCGCGGGTCCCTGGCGTCGGCCCCGGAGCCACCCGATTTTAACAGCTGGGCAGCTGCTTCCCGGTTTTGTTGGCTGGGAAGCGGCCTTGCTAATGAGGCCTGGCGGTTAAAAATCATCCGAGTCTCCCTGTGCTGCTCCTGGACCCGTGCTGACTGCTCCGACGTTCGGTGTTGTTTTCATTCGGTTTTATCTTTAAATAACTTGCTCCCTGTATTGTTTGTTTTCTGGTAAACGTTTATTCGTCGCTGGCAGCAGTCCTCTGCCTGTAGGGTAAGGCAATAAGCTGCTCCCAGACCGCAGAGCTCACAGCAGCTCCCAGCTCATTTGTGTTTACACCTCTCACCAACCGTGCAAAGCCCATTGTGACTCCTGCCCACTCTGTCTCCCTGGTGTCCTGGCCAATGTTTATCCTTCAACCAACAGCACTAAAAAAACAGATTATAAGAACATAAGAAATAAGAGCAGGAGTAGGCCTTATGGCCCCTCGAGCCTGCTCCGCCATTCAATAAGATCATGGCTGATCATCGACCTCAACTCCACTTTCCCGCCCGATCTCCATATCCCTTGATTCCCCTAGAGTCCAAAAATCTATCGATCTCAGCCTTGAATATACTCAACAAATCAGCATCCACAGCCCACTGGGGCAGAGAATTCCAAAGATTCACAACCCTCTGAGAAAAGAAATTCCTCCTCATCTCAGTCCTAAATGGGCTATCCCTTATCCTGAGACTATGCCCCCTAGTTCTAGACACTCCAGCCAGGGGATAAAACCTCTCAACATCTACCCTGTCAGTCCCCTTCAGAATCTTGTATGTTTCAATGAGATCACCTCTCATTCTTCTAAACTCCAGAGAGTATAGGCCCATTCTACACAATCTCTCATCATAGGACAGCCCTCTCATCCCAGGAATCAATCTAGTGAACCTTCGTTGCACCGCCTCCAAGGCAAGTATATCCTTCCTTAGATAAGGAGACCAAAACTGTGCACAGTAATCCAGGTGTGGTCTCACCAAGGCCCTGTACAATTGTAGTAAGACTTCCTTACACTTATACTCCAACCCCCTTGCAATAAAGGCCAACATGCCATTTGCCTTCCTTATTGCTTGCTGTACCTGCATGCTAGCTTTCTGTGTTTCTTGCACGAGGACACCCAAATCTCTCTGTACACCAACATTTGAAAGTTTCTCACCATTTAAAAAATATTCTGTTTTTCTATTCTTCCTACCAATGTGAATAATCTCACATTTCCTGACATTATACTCCATCTGCCACCTTACTGCCCATTCACTTAGTCTATCTGTATCCCTTTGCAGACTCTTTGTGTTCTCCTCACAGCTTACTGACCCACCTAGCTTTGTATCATCAGCAAACATGGATACATTACACTCGGTCCCTTCATCTAGGTCATTAATATAGATTGTAAATAGTTGAGGCCCCAACACTGATCCTTGCGGCATCCCACTAGTTACAGCCTGCCAACCTGAAAAAGATCCGTTTATCCCTACTCTCTGTTTTCTGTCCGTTAACTCATCCTCTATCCATGCTACTATATTACCCCCAACCCCATGAGCCCTAATCTTGTGTAATAACCTTTTATGTGGCACCTTATCGAATGCCTTTTGGAAATCCAAATATACTACATCCACTGGTTCCCCTTTATCTACCCTGCTAGTTACATCCTCAAAAAACTCTAATAAATTTGTCAAACATGATTTCCCTTTCATAAAACCATGTTGACTCTGCCTAATCATGTTATGATTTTCTAAGTGCCCTGATACCACTTCCTTAGCAATGGATTCCAGCATTTTCCCGATGACTGATGTCAGGCTAACTGGCCTGTAATTCCCTGTTTTTTCTCTCCCTACTTTCTTGAATAGCGGTGTTACATTTGTGACTTTCCAATCTGCTGGGACCATTCTAGAATCTAGGGAATTTTGGAAGATCAAAACCAATGCATCCACTATCTCTTCAGCCACCTCTTTTAGAACCCTAGGATGTAGGCCGTCAGGACCAGGGGATTTGTCGGCTTTTAGTCCCATTAATTTCTCTAGTACTTTTTCTCTACTTATATTAATTACGTTAAGTTCCTCACCCTCATTAGACCCTTGGTTCTCCACCATTTTTGGTATGCTTTTCGTGTCTTCTATTGTGAAGACAGATACAAAATATTTGTTTAACGTTTCTGCCATTTCCTTATTCCCCATAATAATTTCTCCTGTCTCAGCCTCTAAGGGACCAATGTTTACTTTTGCTACTCCCTTCCTTTTTACATACTTGTAGAAGCTCTTACAATCTGCTTTTATATTTCTTGCTAGTTTTCTCTCATATTCTATTTTTTCCCTTTTTATCAATTTTTTGGTCAACCTTTGCTGGTTTATGAAACTCTCCCAATCTGTAGGCTTACTATTATTCTTTGCAACATTATAAGCTTCTTCTTTCAATCTAATGCTATCCTTAACTTCTTTAGTTAGCCATGGTTGGATCACTTTTCCCGTGGAGTTTTTGTTTCTCAATGGAATGTATTTTTGTTGAGAATTATGAAATATTTCTTTAAATGCTAGCCACTGCTTATCTACTGCCATACCTTTTAATCTATTTTTCCAATCTACCTTAGCCAACTCACCCCTCATACCTATGTAATTGGCTTTATTTAAGTTTAAGACTCTAGTTTCGGACTTAGGCAAGTCACTCTCAAAATTAATGTGAAATTCTATCATATTATGATCACTCTGCCCCAGAGGATCCTTTACTATGAGATTGCTAATTAACCCTGTCTCATTACTCAATACAAGATCTAAAATAACCTGTTCCCTGGTTGGTTCCATGACATATTGTTCTAGGAAACTGTCCCGAATGCATTCCATGAACTCGTCCTCCAGACTACCTTTGCCAATTTGATTTGTCCAGTCTCTGAAGATTAAAGTCCCCAAGATTATTGCATTACCTTTGTTGCAAGCTCCTACTATGTCTTGATTAATATTCTGTCCAACGGTATAGCTACTGTTAGGGGGCCTATATACTACTCCTACCAGTGTTTTCTGCCCCTTGTTATTCCTTATCTCCACCCATACTGATTTTACTTCCTGATCTTCCGAGCCGAGATCCTTTCTCGCTACTGTCCTTATGTCATCCTTTATTATCAGGGCTACTCCCCCTCCTTTTCCATTCTGCCTGTCTTTTCGAAACATCAAGTAACCTGGAACATTTAGTTCCCAACCTTGGCCACCTTGCAACCACGTCTCTGTAATGGCTATTAGATAATCTGGTCATTTATCTCATTGCTGTTTGCAGGAGCTTGCTGTGTGCAAATTGGCTGCCGCATTTTCTACATTACAGCAGTGGCTGCACTTCAAAAGTACTTAATTGGCGCTATGGAATTCCAATCTTTCTTTCAGTAATAATGTAATGTCTCGTGTGACCTCGATTGAAGATTGTGATTTTGTGATGTCGTCATGAGGCTATATTTACGAGAGCACGTTCTGTTAGTCATGTGACCCCGTCACATGTTTCCGTGGCCGAGCACGACTCTAATATTAATCTATTTTTTGCCCTGAATAAATTGTAAGAACCTCTGGCTGCATTTCATGAAACAATATATGCATCAGCCAAAAGAATGCTTCCTTTTTTTCCCAGTGTGGTGATGTCAGCAAATACCAGGCTAAACACAAAACTATCAGTCTTATTCTTCCTAAACAAGAAGCTGTACAGTGGAGCTGCTTTGCCCACGCCTTGACCTATCCAGAGCAAGTGATCTGGTGCAGTCCAACATCCCACAACTAATTCTACACTCACTGCTTCACCATCTCCGTATTCTGGAGGCAGTGAAAGAACATTCTACACACAAGGACCTTTTGTTAGTCTGCAAACAGAGCTGACGGGATCGTAAACATTCTTACTGTTCATTGTTTTCCGTTGAGTTTGGAGATAAGGCACGTTGCTACAACAGTCTAGAGGGAGCTGTTCTCTGCATCTAACCCGTGCCGTATAAGGGTTGAATCAGTAACCTGGTGATCCCAGTGAGGGGTTGTGCTCACAGCAAACCGCAGGCACCCAGCTGTGAAATATCATCCATTAAAATTAATGTGTGCCTTTCCAACTCCTAAACCGTGCTTCCAGGGACTGCGCATTGCAGAATCACCCCTTATTTACCCTGCAACTGCCCGGGTCTGACATTGGGCATTCAAAGGTGGAAAGTGCTCAGGTTCCCAGTGCTCATACCCCTTACAACAATAACTTGCATTTATACAGCGCCTTTAACATAGTAAGATGTCCCAAGACGCTTCACAGGAGTGTTATTGAACATAATTTGACACCGAGCCACATAAGGAGATATTAGGGCAGGTGACCAAAAGCTTGGTCAACGAGGTAGGTTTTAAGGAGCGTCTTAAAGGAGGAGAGAGAGGTAGAGGGGCGGAGAGGTTTAGGGAGGGAATTCCAGAGCTTCGGGCCCAGGCAGCTGAAGGCACGGCCGCCAATGGTGGAGCGATGGAAATCGGGCATACACAAGTGGCCAGAATTGGAGGAGCAGAGAGAACCTGAAGGCTTGTAGGGCTGGAGGAGGTGACAGAGATAGGGAGGGGGGGCGAGGCCACGGAGGGATTTGAAAACATGGATGAGAAATTTAAAATCGAGGCGTTGCCGGACCGGGAACCAATGTAGGTCAGCGAGCACAGGGGTGATGGGTGACCGGGACTTGGTGCGAGTTAGGACACGGGCAGCAGAGTTTTGGATGAGTTCAGGTTTATGTAGGGTGGAAGATGGGAGGCGGGCCGGGAGCGTGTTGGAATAGTCAAGTCTAGAAGCAACAAAGGCATGGACGAGCTTTTCAACAGCAGATGAGCTGAGGCAGGGGCGGAGTCGGGCGATGTTATGGAGGGAGAAGTAGGTGATCTTGATGATGGAGCAGATGTGTGGTCGAAGGCTCAATCGGGGTCAAGTACGACACCAAGGGGGCGAACAGTCTGGTTCAGCCTCAGACAGTTGCCGTGGAGAGAATTGGAGTTGGCGGCTAGGGATCGGAGTTTGTGGCGGGGACTGCAGACCAATGTGCTCCCTCTAAGCTGCACAGCCGCGCAGCAATGAGAAAGGTCCAGCTCAGGCCACTCACCGGCTTTACCACTGTAAGTACTGCGCCCGCGCAGAAAGGGTGTGAATCCAACGTCAAATCAGGTACAGAAAGAGAAATAAAGAGAGGGAAAGAAAGATTGGATTGAGAGAGAGAGACAGGAAGAAAAAAACAATAAATTTAAAATCTGACATTTTTAAAATCTCCCTGAAAAATTCAAAACCTGAAGGAATGAGGCTCCGCATTTATAATAGTTAATTTTCGGTGCCAGAGAGGTTGATAGGCAGTCATCAACACTTATCACGTTGTTAAAAGGATACCTACGCTTGTAATTACTAGCCCTAAATATCCGCGGCGGGCTTAGTTCGTGTCTACCGCGCAAATACAGCAACTTCACGACATGTAATGCGTGTCCATGGTGAGGCGGACAGCGAGAGCTGGCGGGACCAGACCCAGAGCATCCCCACAGACGCACACTCTCTGATGGGCTCGAGTTGGGGCAGCCACAGAAAGGGGGCTGGCCCGTCGATGCCAACATGGAAAAGGAAGCGAGGCCTAGCAACAAAAGGAGCATTTGTCACAAAAATGATCAGAAGTTCGCCTGGCGAGGCCCTGGAGCCCCTGACAGCGAGTGGAGGGGAAAGGGTTAAAGCCGAGCGAATCGAACTGCTGTGTTGTGGCGCGGTGGCTGCTCCTCCAATAGCGACGCACTTTGTACTTGTGTTGCATCGCATGAGAGATGAGAAGAGGTACTTTGCCATTGTTCTTTGGTGGTTAAGGTGACCTCACTTACATCGCTGAGCACCTGAACTAATCTGTAGCTCTAATCAGAAAAGCAAATAATAGTGTATGGAACAGCATGTAAATCTGTGACCTACTTTGAGTCTCGTCGATGGTTTCACTCTTCACACAATAAACTAATTTCAGAAACAAAGTCCACAATATGTTTTCAGGGAGCGGTATTCTTCTGAATTGTTAAATTATTATAAATGTCGCTATGGTTGGGGTGGGGGGGGGAGGGGGAACGGTATGGTACTGTAGTGTAGCGGCTACCTTACTGGGCCATTAATCCAGAGGCCTAGACCAATCATTCAGAGAATAGGGGTTCAAATCCCATCTGAGATTTTGAATTGAGTTTTTTTTTTCAAATCTGCAAATTAAAAAGCTGTAAAAGGGCGACCGCTGCACCAAAGGTGGTCCATTGTGTGAAGTGTTTTGAGACATTTCTGTTTAGATGTTCAGAATCATACTTGCCAATTTTTATAACCCCTGTTCGCACAGCAACCAACTAAATTGCCCCATAATGCGTTGTGCTTTCTCTTCTGCCTGCGCACTGAAACATGTGCAGAAGAGGTGAGGCACAAGGGATTACGGGGCAACTTCAGGGCGATTTAAGATGTCGGAGGTTCAGTCGCGCTTTTGAGGCCTGGGGTGAGTAAAGCAACCAGAGGTCAACAAAATTGTACCATCTGTGCAAAGCGCAGAGGGCTGACAGATATGCAGGGCCTCGCCAGCACACTTAAAAGCTAGTGTCAGTAATGGCGACCATGAAACTACCGGATTGTCATTACAAACCCACCTGGTTCACTGATGTCCTTTAGGGAAGGAAATCTGCTGTCCTTACCCGGTCTGGCCTATATGTGACTCCAGTCCCACACCAATGTGGTTGACTCTGACCCGCCCTCTGAAATGGCCCAGCAAGCCACTCAGTTGCACCAAACCGCTACTGCAGTGGTTCAAGAAGGCAGCTCATCACCACCTTCTCGAGGGCAATTTAAGGATGGGCAATAAATGCCCGGCCTTGCCAGCGACGCCCACATCCCAGGAATGAATTTTTTTTTAAAGCTGTGGCTCAGCGGGCAGCACTCACGCCTCTGATTTGTCGTGGGTTCAAGTCCCACTCCAAGCACAAAATCCAGGCTGACACTCCAGTGCAGTGCTGGGGGAGTGCTGCACTGTCGGAGGTGCCGTCTTTTGGATGAGCCGTTAAACCGAGGCCCCGTCTGCCCTCTCAGGTGGACATAAAAGATCCTATGGCTACTATTTTGAAGAACAGCAGAGGGGAGTTATCCCCGGTGTCCTGGGCAACATTTATCCCTCAAACAACATCACTAAAACAGATGATCTGCTCATTATCACATTGCGGTTTTTGTGACCTAACTGCAAAAATTGGCTGCCGCGTTTCCTACATTACAACAGTGACGACACTTCAAAAAGTACTTCATTGGCTGTGAAGCGTCCTGAGATTGTGAAAAGTGTTATAAAAGTGCAAATTTTCCTTTTACACAGCACCAGTCAAAGTTAGCAATGGATGTGATTGACACTGTTACAGTGTAAGATGCACAAACTACAGAATTAGCATTTTTGTTCCTCCCCCTGCTCTGGCTGGCCCACAAAACTGATTTTAATTGTCCACTTGTTTACCAGAGTGATTCAAGGCTGTTCTGAGCTCCAAGGTAGGAGCTTGATTTATTTATTTTTTTCGCTGTGTAAGAATGGCTCATGTTATTATACAGCAAAAGACATTGTTCTCTCGTGATTTCACAGTCCATTTAGTGTACTTGATTATAGAGCGTGGGCCGGGAGCATTCTGTCCCTCCTGGCCAGTAGACTGCAATCAGAACCTGGGGTAACTGCTGGGCCTTCCCCCATTAGTTTCTGGGCAACCACAGCTTCTGATCTGGGCTGCGCACGCCATCCCTTCCAAGTTCATTGGATCTCATTGAAACGTATAAAATTCTGACAGGGCTAGACAGACTGGATGCAGGGAGGATGTTTCCCCCTGGCTGGGGGCGGGGGGGTCTAGAACGAGGGGTCACAGTCTCAGGGTAGGACATTTAGGACTGAGATGAGGAGAAATTTCTTCACTCAGAGGGTGGTGAACCTGTGGAATTCTCTACCACAGAAGGCTGTGGAGGCCAAGTCACTGAATATATTTAAGAAGCAGATAGATAGATTTCTAGACGCAAAAGGCATCAAGGGGTATGGGGAGAGAGCGGGAATATGGTATTGAGATAGAGGATCAGCTATGATCATATTGAATGGTGGAGCAGGCTCGAAGGGCCGAATGGCCGACTCCTGCTCCTATTTTTCTATGTTTCTATGTCCCCCTCCAAGTCGCACACCATCCCGGCTTGGACATGTGTCTCTGTTCCTTCATTTTCCGCTGAGTCAACACCCCCCCCCCGGAACTCCCAACCGAACACCATTGTGGGAGCGCCCATCAGCACACACGGACTGCAGCGGATCAAGGATAAGGCCCACCACCACCTCCTCCTCCGGGCAACCAGGAACGGGGGCAATAAATGCTGGCCGTTGCCAGCGAGACGCCCACATCCCGAGAACCAAATTGAAAAAAATAATCAAAAAGAAAATCTGTCTGAGATTCTGGGGGGATTCCATTTTGTACTCATGCTGAATTTTTCATTAAATTGTCAAGGCAGCTGTATAGTCGCGCTCCGCTCCCTCCCCACACTTCCCCCAGACTCCAGATTGTTTTTCAAAAAAAGAAAGACTTGTATTTCTACAGCGCCTTTCACGACCTCAGGATGTCCCAAAGCGCATTACAGTCAATGAAGTACTTTTTGAAGTGTAGTCACTGTTGTAATGTAGGAAACGCGGCAGCCAATTTGCGCACAGCAAGCTCCCACAAACAGCAATGTGATAATGACCAAATAATCTGTTTTAGTGATGTTGATTGAGGGATAAATATTGGCCCAGGACACCGGGAAGAACGCCCCTGCTCTTCTTCAAAATAGTGCCATGGGATCTTTTACGTCCACGTGAGAGAGCAGACGGGGCCTCGGTTTAACGTCTCATCCGAAAGACGGCACCTCCGACAGTGCAGCACTCCCTCAGCACCGCACTGGAGCGTCAGCCTAGCCTTTATGTGCTCAAGTCTCAGGAGTGGGACTTGAACCCACAACCTTCTGGGCGTGAAATTCGGCTTACCGCCCCACACAGGAAGTGGAGCGCAATCTCGGGTGGTAACCGAGGCGATGTCGGGGCGCGATCTGCTGCGTTTCAATGCCCCTCCTCCTCAGTTAAAAGGGAAGGCCGTTGTGCACTCTGCAGGGTCTCCGATGGCCCACACTAGGCCACCAGGGCGGTGTGTGGTGCCGCGGCCGCAGACCGGCACTGAGACGGTGGCCAGGACCACCACGGAGGGCCGACCTGGAGGTCGGTCTAAAAAAAAGAAAATGGCGGCACGGGTCGCGGCCGCATCTCCCCTTTAAATACCCGGGGTGGGGCACAGCCAAATTTCTGCTGTGGGGTGCTAAGGGGTCGCGGCGCACGGCTTTGACATCATTGCTGGCGGCGCAGCGGCCCGGGACGCTACTGGCGGGGGCACGGCGCTATCGGGTAGCGCCTCAGCAACGCCACGCCGAATTTTTCGGGAGGTGCCTATTTCGCCCCCCCCCCCCCCCCCCCCCCCGGGTGATAAGCACTTTGCGCCCCGTTAGCGCCCCCCGGAGGCGCTAAAGGCAGGCACAAAGGAGCTGAATTTCTAGCCCTCTGACTCAGAGCCAAGAGTGCTACCAACTGAGCCACGGCTGACACCAACATCAGGCAAAGGCCCACTTGTAAAGTTAAAGCAATGCAGTTGGTTTCTGAAAGGGAATCTCTGAGCCTGGCGTTGTCGGGAGCATCAAATCGAGCGAGTGAGTATGTCGATTCAGCAGATGCTCCTGAACTGAACCAGGGTCACGATGAGCAGAAGCCCAGGCAGAACCCAGTGTGGAAAGAACCATGAGAGAGAGGGAGAGAAAATGTGCCAAAACAAAATAGCTGGCATCAGTAAAAAGTGACCACGAAGCTGTCGGATTGACGTAAAAACCCAAACTGGGTTCACTGATGTCCTTTAGGGGAGGAAACATGCCCCCCTTACCCAGTCTGGGCCCCTATGTGACTCCAGTCCCCACACTAACATGCTTGACCTCTGAAGTGGCCTAGCAAGCCACTCTGTTGTATCAAACGTGGGAAACTAGAATTGGGCAATAAATGCCGGCCTTGCCAGCGACGCCCACATCCCAAGAATGAATCATGAGAAAAAATAGGTCAAATGGTTGAGGTTGCAGCCAGGGATGGGGGTGGGGAGATGATTGGATGCAGTGAGGCTATTCAATCACACGTACAAATTGTTCATGTTTGGAGTGGATGGTTAGCATTTTGGGGACCTTGTTTGTGGCTGAAAATCAAGACAGACAGGGCCGCTCGGCACCCATTCCTACCCAAGCCCTGTTGCTGCTGTAAGTGATTCTGGCCCAGCCTCTGTATTCAGTAGCCAGAATATACAGCATTGCTCCGGAGGGGGTGAGAGGACGGGGGGGCGGGGGTGTGGAGAGAAGCTGGGTGCGGTGCTTTGGGCTGGGGATTGGGGTAGTAACTTAAGGGGGAGGGGGGAGCATGACAACTTGAATTGACATGAGGGAAAGATGTCAGCATGAATGGGCTTGAAGAGAAAAGAGTGCTCTAGCATGAACTAGGACAGTTGGAGACTAGCTGGGATTTCCTGGTCTTTTAATACTGACAATAGCTCCTTTGATATAAAATAGGTTATCGCCGGCAGTTTTTTTTTTATTCGTTTATGGGATGTGGGCGTCGCTGGCAAGGCCAGCATTTGTTGCCCATCCCTAATTGCCCTTGAGAAGGTGGTGGTGAGCCACCTTCTTGAACCGCTGCGGTCCGTGCGGTGAAGGTGCTCCCACAGTGCTGTTAGGGAGGGAGTTCCAGGATTTTGACCCAGCGATGATGAAGGAACGGCGATATACTTCCAAGTCAGGATGGTGTGTGACTTGGAGGGGAACTTGGAGGTGGTGGTGTTCCCATGCGCCTGCTGCCCTTGTCCTTCTAGGTGGTAGAGGTCGTGGGTTTGGGAGGTGCTGCCGAAGAAGCCTTGGCGAGTTGCTGCAGTGCATCTTGTAGATGGTACACACTGCAGCCACGGTGCGCCGGTGGTGGAGGGAGTGAATGTTTAAGGTGGTGGATGGGGTGCCAATCAAGCGGGCTACTTTGTCCTAGATGGCGTCGAGCTTCTTGAGTGTTGTTGGAGCTGCACTCATCCAGGCAAGTGGCGAGTATTCCATCACACTCCTTACTTGTGCCTTGTAGATGGTGGAAAGGCTTTGGGGAGTCAGGAGGTGAGACACTCACTGCAGAATACCCAGCCTCTGACCTGCTCTTGTTGCCACAGTATTTATGTGGCTGGTCCAGTTAAGTTTCTGGTCAATGGTAACCCCCCAGGATGTTGATGGTGGGGGATTCGGCGATGGTAATACCATTGAATGTCAAGGGGAGGTGTTTAGACTCTGGCTTGTTGGAGATAGTCATTGCCTGGCACTTCTGTGGCACGAATGTTACCTGCCACTTACCAGCCCAAGCCTGAACGTCGTCCAGGTCTTGTTGCATGCGGGCATGGACTGCTTCATTATCTGAGTTAAAATAATGCCCATCAAAAAAGTCTAGGCCTGTGTCTTTGTGAACTGGGCCCGGGTGTTTGGAGGGGGAGCGAGTGATTGATGAAGTCGCTTTTTCGGAAGTTGGGTCTGATTGGTCTGTTGAAATCTCAAGCATCACCTTGTACTTTCCTTCTTTCAATTAAAAATCGATCAGTTGTGAAGTATGGGCCAATCGCCTGAGTCGCTGGTGCATTATGGGCCGGTTCAACTACTTCAGGGTGCAGCATGATGTGCCCCCCTACCCAGTCGAATAGCCTGCCAATATTCAATGTAGGGGCTCACTTTTGAAGAATGGCCATTTTAAGAAAAAAAAACATTCTTTGGGATGTGGGCAAGGCCGGCATTTATTGCCCGTCCCGAGTTGTGCTTGAGAAGATGGTGGGGCTGGTGGTGGGGCTTCTTTGGGTGAAGATGCCAGGAGTGCTGTCAAAATGCCTGAGGAACCCTCTAGGCCAACAGCTAGTTGGCACAGGAAAGGAGTGGGGAATAATAAAACGATAATGAAATGCAGTTTCAGTTCTGCATTCACAACAGGAAGCAACAAACTGCCAGTTTTGATTCCTGATTCATCATTTCTTTGAAAAGAAAACTCATAAAATGAAAAAAAAAAATGGAGAAGTCTTTCCGGTCCTTTGATTCACCCGTCCCTGGGGAGAAAGAAATGAAAGAACGCGCGTTTATGCCACGCCTTTCACGACCTCAGGATGTCCCAAAGCGCTGGACAGCCAATGAAGCACCTTTTGAAGTGTAGGCACTGTTATAATGCAACAGGAGCATTCCATGTGAATGAGACATCAGTCTTCTGCTCGGAAGTCATGACAGATGCTGTGGTTTTAGACCTCGGATTATTATGATCGGTTGAAGAGGATGTAGAGCTTAGCGAGTGCGGGCCCGGAGATCTGTGTGACTGATTCATGGTCCCGGTTTAAAAAAAAAAATTATACATTTTCGGGATGTGGGCGTCGCTGGCAAGGCCGGCATTTATTGCCCACCTCCAGCTGCCCTTGAGAAGGTGGTGCTGAGCCGCCACCATGAAGCCACGACAGTCTCTATTCTTTGTAGCGGTTTGATACAACTGAGTGGCTTGCTAGGCCGGAGGGCAGTTAAGAGTCAACCACATTAAGTACTTTTGAAGTGTGGTCACGGTTGTAACGTCGGAATTTGCGCACAGCAAGCTCCCACATAACAGTAAACGCGATAGGTGACCAGTTAACCGGTTTTATTCTTTAGTGTTGAGGATTGAAGGTGGAAAATTGATCGGCGAGCAATGTTAGTGAGCTGATTAACAGAAATGGAAACCGAGAAGGAGGGGGCTGAATGGTCTCCTGCTGTTCCTGTGTAACAGGCTCGAGGGGGCTGAATGGTCTCCTCCTGTTCCTGTGTAACATGCTCGAGGGGGCTGAATGGTCTCCTCCTGTTCCTGTGTAACAGGCTCGAGGGGCTGAATGGCCTCCTCCTGTTCCTGTGTAACATGCTCGAGGGGCTGAATGGCCTCCTCCTGTTCCTGTGTAACAGGCCCGAGGAGCTGAATGGCCTCCTCCTGTTCCAGTGTAACAGGCCCGAGGGGCTGAATGGCCTCCTCCTATTTCTGTGTAACAGGCCCGAGGGGCTGAATGGCCTCCTCCTGTTCCTGTGTAACTGGCCCGAGGGGCTGAATGGCCTCCTCCTGTTCCTGTGTAACAGGCCCGAGGAGCTGAATGGCCTCCTCCTGTTCCAGTGTAACAGGCCCGAGGGGCTGAATGGCCTCCTCCTATTTCTGTGTAACAGGCCCGAGGGGCTGAATGGCCTCCTCCTGTTCCTATGTGCCTATGAGCCCGGCCTATTTTCTTGGGTCAAGGGCATTACCATAAAGTGAGCAGGTGCCCACAGCAGTAGCAGCGCAGCCGGGGTATTCGCTAGGTTGGCTGGGGGTGGGGGGGCGCTGTTGGGTGGGGGGGTGGGGTGGGGTGGGGTGGGAGGAAATTCACAAGAGGATGTTAGCCAATTGCTCCATATGTCTCTACAAGACATAACGGCTCAGAATTCCCTCTGGGTTTCGTTGTCACTCCGGGGCTGTTATCGGAGAGGGCGGGACCTCGTGGAGGTGGAAATTGGGGCGGGACTCGTTTACGAACGATCTCTGCCCTGCTTTGGGCTCACTCAGGGTTCCCTCGCGACGCGGGGACCGGCGGTTCTCGCGTCCGTCCCCTTGCTAGCGACGTGATGGCACCCAGCAGAATTCCCGCTAGTTCTGCCTCTGTTGCTGCCCCCGCCCCCCCACCCTGCCTCCGCCCCCACTCCAGCGATCTCTACTCCAGCACAAAGAGCGCCTGCCTCGAGGGGTTGGTGCCAGGCTTCAATGGTACAGCCTCTTGTGAATTCCACCCGCAGCCCCCAACGCCGCCCCCTGCCCCCAGCCCACCGAGCGGGTACTCCGGCTGCGCTGCTACTGCCGTGGGCACCTGCTCACTTTAAGGAAATGCCCTTGACCCTAGAAATTTGGCCGGGTTCACAGGAACATAGGAGCAGGCCATTCGGCCCCTCGAACATGTTCCGCCATTCAATTCGATCATTGGTTCCGTCACCTTTAATATCCTCACCCGACATATAGGCCAGACCAGGTAAGGATGGCAGATTTCCTTCACTAAAGGGCATTATTGACATGCTTCAGCTACCTCGATGAATATCACCTGCCTGTTCAACCCCTCGCTGTGCTTTAAACCTCACATCCTATTCATCCTAAAGATCCTCACTTCCATCTTTCCAACGTTACCTCTACCTCAGCTCCTCTGCCTCTGAAACCTACATTTAATCCATTGTCTCTTCTGAACTTGACTATTCTAATGCCTTCCTTGCTGGTCTCCCATCCTCCTCCCTCCATGACCTCCAACTTGTCCAAAACTCTGCCACTTGTGTCCTTTCCTGCACTAAGTCCCATTCATCCATCACCCCTTGGCCTCGCTGACTCTCACGGGCTCCTCGTCCCCCAATGCATTAAGTTTAAAATCCTTATCCTTGCCTGTAAACCCCGTCATGGCCTTGCCAAATCCAGAGGTGAAAGCCCAATGTGTTCACCCAATGAGTCATGGGGGGTGATTTTCCTAATGGGGGCGCGTTGGAGGCGGATCTGCTGCTTGTCGGGTCGATGTCCTGCTTCCATCGAGTTGTGGCCAACCCACGCTATTTTCCCTTGATTGACCTTGTTAAGCCCGCCCAGCGGGCTGAGCAGGCCAATTAAGGGAAAGCCGGTTGCAGAGAACGTCAACGTATGACGTTTCATCTGTCAAAAATTTTTGACAGATGAATTGTCATCGTTTGATAGCTCTGTGAAGCTGTCAAACAGTGACATTCTCTGTAGTTTGATGAGGTCTTGAATTCAATGTCATCTCTCATCTGCAACACGGAGGTCCGAGACTCTCCGCATACACACCGACTGAAGCCTGCAGGAAGAAACAAAGGTTAGTGCACTTTTACTAACACTTTGCACTTACCTCAGATACTCACCTCTACACTATTGCACCCATCACTTACCTTCACAGCACACTTTTGCACCCCCCCACCCCGATCCCTGCAGACCCCTACTCACCTCACTGACCAGGCGGGTTTCGGAGCCTTCGGGAAGCCCGCACTTGTGAGGGCAAAAAGGGGGTAATCCTATTTTCTGCCTGTTAACTACCTGTTAACAGGCAGTTAATAGGCTTTCATCCCTTCCCACCTCTAAGGAGACGGGACCCGGCACGGGACGGTTACCCGCCTCCTAGAAAGAGGGCATGGAGGCGGGTTGGGGACGAGTTGGGCACCCGCCCCCAAATTCTGCCATTTTCCCGGCAGTCCCGCCTCCAAACCCGCCTCCCCAGGGCTGGCAAGATCACCCCCTTAGTGACGGAACCTTTACAAGTTCTTCCAGCCCTCTCAGGGCTCATCTTTAGGCAAAGGGACTATTGAATCCAGTAAATGGTCAGAACCAGTTGCACATAATATCCACCCTAGCCCTTTAAATATTCCTGGTTGTCAATAGGTTGCTGTTAATATCTCATCCACATCCTTCAGTTCACTGAGTTCCTGATTCCCTTTCCCGGGCTGTGATCCACGGGAAAGCCATCCAGCACCCACCCCCTCTCACCTGCTATTGGCTCATCCGCCGGACCCTCAGGACCTGCGCACACCCCCCACCCCATCGCTATTGGTGAGAGTCGCCGCCGGTCTCCGAAGGTTTGGCGGTGATTGGTGGGTCAGGGCGGGTGAGACCCCGCCTTCTCTCCCTGATTGTCAGCCGTGGCTCAGTGGGCAGCACCCTCGCCTCTGAATCAGAAGGTCGTGGGTTCAAGTCCCACTCCAGAGACTTGAGCACAAAAATTTAGGCTGACACACCAGGTGCAGTGCTAAGGGAGTGCTGCACTGTTGAAGGTGCCGTCTTTCGGTTGAGATGTTAAACCGAAGCCCCGTCTGCCCTCTTGGGTGGACGTAAAAGATCCCACGGCAGTATTTCGAAGAAGAGCAGTGGAGAGTTCTCCCCGGTGTCCTGGGCCAATACTTATCCCTCAACCAACATCACTAAAACAGATTATCTGGTCATTATCACATTGCTGTTTGTGGGAGCTTGCTGTGCGCAAATTGGCTGCCGCGTTTCCCACATTACAACAGTGACTACACTTCAAAAAGTACTTCATTGGCTGTAAAGCGCTTTGGGGCGTCCGGTGGTCGTGAAAGGCGCTATATAAATGTAAGTCTTTCTTACAAACCCAGGTTGTTAGTTGCTCTATCTAAAACTGCTAGTTGGTTAAGAGTTTCCACGTTTTCATTTTTAGCAAATAACAAACAAAAAAAAATTCGCCGCTGCTCAGTGACATTTAGCCTTTTCTGCTGTTGCAGAGCCAGCACACAGTGAACTAGCTGCTGATGTAATCTGTTTACGTTCTCCTTTGAACAGTCAGTTCCAACTTTCAACACAGTGATTGTTGACTTCCAGGATGGGGGAGAGAAAGTTCCTCTTCAAATGCTGAAACAACAAGCTGTGTTTTTTTTAAGAAAAACACTTTTCTGAATACCATAATACCTCACTGTTAACCAATCACAGTGATGAACTGCCTGTTGCCAGGCTCTGTTTGCTTTGATGACAGAGCACGTTGGTAGATTGATGACTTTCCACTCGGAACGCCAACTCTGGTTGGACGTATTCCTGGGGGTTTCATCACATGACCCCCCCCCCCCACGCTCCCCCCCCCCACGCTCCCCCCCTCTCTCCCCCCCTCTCTCCCCCCCGACTCTCCCCCCCCCACTCTCCCAACCGACGCTCCCCCCCACGCTCCCCCACCCCTCTCCCCCCCCACTCTTCCCCCCCCCCCACGCTCCCCCCCCCCACGCTCCCTCCCTCCCACTCTCCCCCCACACTCTCCCCACGCTCCCGCCCCCCCACTCTCCCAACCGACGCTCCCCCCCACGCTCCCCCCCACTCTCCCCCTCCACGCTCCCCGCCCTCTCCCCCCCACTCTCCCCCCTCTCTCCCCCCCACGCTCCCTCCCTCCCACTCTCCCCCCCGCTCCCCCCACCATGCTCCCGCCCCCCCACGCTCCCCCACGCCCTCCCCCACGCTCCCGCCATTGGTCGCCCGACACGTCCATCCTCACGGCGCCCCGCCTTCCCGCGGCCAATTGAAGATGCAAACAGACTCTTAATTACCCGATTGGATGATGTTTGGCTGTCCGTCAAACTGCCTTTTTATTCCCGTCTCCAATATTTTTATAACTAATAAATGTTCAAAGAAAATCACACACAATTTTATTTAATGTCCCCGGTGATTTTTCTCCTGGGTTTTTGCTCACCGCAGTTCACTTTAATTCCTGGAGACTCCAGGGCAATCCTGGAGGGTTGGCAACCCTACTTCCAACATGGCGGTCATGGTTGTCATTCTCTGCTTGGCCTATCAGGAAAGTCAGTAGGTGAGAGTAGGTGAGTCAACTTGAGAAGCTGTTCTGCATCTCTTACTGGCTGGCTGAAGATTTTATCATGCCCAAGTTTGGTAGGTTGGTTACTGGGTGGCTCATTGGCTGAAAACACTGGGCATTAATCTCTGGGAAGTTGGAATCAAACGCAGCTGAGATTATGCTGCTAGGCAGGGTAGAGTTGAGGATAGCTGGTCTCTAAATCTGGCAGTGATATACCTAATCATCATGCTACATGAGGAAGTAAAAAAGGAAGACTGACTTGCATTTATATAGCGCCTTTCACGACCTCAGGACATCCCAAAGCGCTTTACAGCCAATGAATTACTTTTGAAGTGTAGTCACTGTTGTAATGTAGGAAACACAGCAAGCTCCCACAAACAGCAATCTGGCAATGACCAGATAATCTGCTGTTTTTTTAGTGATGTTGATTGAGGGGTAATTATTGGCCAGGACACCGGGGATAACTCTCTTGCTCTTCTTTGAATAAGTGCCGTGGGATCTTTTATGTCCACCTGAGAGGGCAGTCGGGGCCTCGTTTTAACGTCTCATCTGAAAGACGGCACCTCTGACAGTGCAGCACTCCCTCACTCCTGCCCTGGAGTGTCAGCCTAGATACTTGTGCTCAAGTCTCTGGAGTGGAACTTTGAACCCACAACCTTCTGACTCCGAGGCGAGAGTGCCACCCACTGAGCCACGGCCGAACTCTGTAGCTATCTGTTTCAGAGGCAGCATGGACAGGAGCCTCGTGGGC
This sequence comes from Squalus acanthias, assembly GCA_030390025.1. Lineage (NCBI taxonomy): Eukaryota > Metazoa > Chordata > Chondrichthyes > Squaliformes > Squalidae > Squalus > Squalus acanthias. The sequence continues at coordinate 59,479,916 of CM059444.1, forward strand.
ACTTTCCCCACTCCAGTTCCGCAGGCCAGGAATGTGAACGGCCCGGAGAAACCCAGGCAAGTTGGAAGGGCAGAAAATAATTCGAGATAATCCCACCCTTAGAAAAACAAGCAAAAAACTATTTTGGAACTTCGAAAGAGGCTTATCTCGGACTATTCCTTTAATAGCCTGGAGATTTAGGCCGTGCTACTGTCACATCTCAAAAGAACCATGCGTAAATTCAAGCCCTTATCATGTCATAATCTCCATCGTAAATCTCTGCATTAAGCAGAACCTTGACAGAGCACCTCTAGGGGATACAAACAGATCTATTTTTGTTGCACTTTGTCCCTGTACTAGTACACCAGGTTGCTTACCAAATGTCTGACTGCCGCACTCACAAGGCACAGATAGCAAGCAAAATTTACGAGGTATTTTTGTAAACAGGCTACAGCTGGACTCTGGGGCGGAAATCTGTTGAATCAAATCGTATGTCTCGCCACAGGGCAGAGACAGTCTTTTCCTTTACGTTATTCCCAGTCTTCTCCCCTGAACTCGCTGACTCGGAATGGGCTGTGGTCCCACGGGCGCCTGCAGCCTCTTAGAACTTTGCCCAAGTGATCATCCTAGACTCAGCTATTCAAACATGAAGAGCATCTATACATGTCAGCGTAGAAAAGGAGCAACTACTCCAACTACAATAATATAAGGTATTGGTGAGACCGCACCTGGAATACTGCATACAGTTTTGGTGTCCATACTTAAGAAAAGACATACTTGCTCTCGAGGCAGTACAAAGAAGGTTCACTCGGTTAATCCCGGGGATGAGGGGGTGGACATATGAGGAGAGGTTGAGTAGATTGGGACTCTACTCATTGGAGTTCAGAAGAATGAGAGGCGATCTAATTGAAACATATCAGATTGTGAAGGGGCTTGATCGGGTGGATGCGGTAAGAATGTTCCCAAGGATGGGTGAAACTAGAACTAGGGGGCATAATCTTAGAATAAGGGGCTGCTCTTTCAAAACTGAGATGAGGAGAAACTTCTTCACTCAGAGGGTAGTAGGTCTGTGGAATTTGCTGCCCCAGGAAGCTGTGGAAGCTACATCATTAAATAGATTTAAAACGGAAATAGACAGTTTCCTAGAAGTAAAGGGAATCAGGGGTTACGGGGAGCGGGCAGGAAATTGGACATGAGGCTGAGTTCGGATCGGTCAAGGCCCTGTGGGTGGCGGAGCGGGCCCAGGGGCTGAGTGGCCGGGTCCTGCTCCTACTTCTTGTGTTCTTTAGATTTGAGGTTAGGATCAGATCAGCCATGATCTTATTGAATGGCGGAGCAGGCTCGAGGGGCCGATTGGCCTACTCCTGCTCCTATTTCTTATGTTCTTATGTTCTTACTGACCATGCCTTCAGAAAGGGACTGGAGGGTGGTAAATTTTACACTCCTGTTCAAGAAAGGGGAAGTCCAGGTGATCCAGGATTTAATAGGTTAGTTAGGGTTAGCCATAGTTCAGTGGGTAGCACTCTTGCCTCTGAGTCAGAAGGTTATGTGTTCATAAGAACATAAGAACTAGGAGCAGGAGATGGCCATTTGGCCCTTCGAGCCTGCTCCGCCATTCAACAAGATCATGGCTGATCTTCTGCCTCAACTCCACCTTCCCGCACTAGCTCCATATCCCTTAATTCCCTTCGTTTCCAAAAAGCTATTGACGTCAGCCTTGAATATACTCAACGACTGAGCATCCACAGCTCTCTGGGGTAGAGAATTCCAAAGATTCACAACCCTTTGAGTGTAGAGATTTCTCCTCATCTCCGTCCTAAATGGCCGACCCCTTATTCTGTGACTGTGACTCCATGTTCTAGATTCCCCAGTTCATGTTCCACTCCAGATACTTGAGCACAAAAATCTAGGCTGGCACTCCACTGTAGTACTGAGGGAGTGCTGCACTGTCGGAGGTGCCATCCTTCGGATGAGACGCTAAATCGAGGCCCCCGTCTGCCCTCTCAGGTGGACGTAAAAGATCCTGCGGCAGTATTTCGAAGAAGAGCAGGGGAGTTATCCCCGGTGTCCTGGCCAATATTTATCACTCAATCAACATCATTAAAAACAGATGATCTGGTCGTTATCACATTGCTGTTTGTGGGAGCTTGCTGTGCGCAAATTAGCTGCCGCATTTCCTACATTACAACAGTGACTGCACTTCATTGGCTGTAAAGAGCTTTGGGATGTCCTGAGGTCGTGAAAGGCGCTACATAAATGCAAGTCTCTCTTTTTTTTTCTTCTGAGCCTTGACCAGCAACCCAGGTGATTGGTCTTGCTAAATCTTGCGATGGGAGTCTCTCTTATAAATTTGGATAGTCTACTGGTACAGGAAGGTAAAACCCAGCAGCACAGCACCTCTTAAAGAGCCCGTCGTTCACCAAAGTGTGGACTAATTGATCACAATGGCACAGCAGAGACACGTGGGTGGCGTACGTGGTGCTCAGGAGCTGAAAGTCCTGCTCTATATGGTGGACATAAGGAGCGTGGCTCTCTTTGGAGCTGAAGGCTAGCCTCCAGTGAAAGCATTGATGCAAGTTCCGCGGCGGTGAGGTCAACAACCAAGTCAACGCAGGCACCCAGGCCCCTTGTATCTGGTTGAATTGGCTGCTGCGTCTATCAGGAGAAAGGTTAATGTGCACCTCACTTTTGCTCGCATTCTTGTGCAGCCCATCGAGCATGGGAAATCCCGCACCCGCTGGGAGGTGCTATTTCAAGCATTGTACACATTTGCACCCTTTTTCATAGCTGAACAGTGCACTTTTCTTGTAGTTGCGGTCGTTGCATAGAATTACATAGAAATTACAGCACAGAAACAGGCCATTTGGCCCAACTGGTCCGTGCCGGTGTTTATGCTCCACACGAGCCTCCTCCCACCCTACTTCATCTCAGCCTATCAGCATATCCTTCTATTCCTTTCTCCCTCATGTTGGCTGAGGAACAGCAAGAAGACGATTATGCTTCCAGCCTGACGGCACTCCTCTATTGTCTGGGGTGGGATGGTTCCCAGTGGGGTCAGGGGCCATAGATGCAGAGGTTAGCGTCAAGCGCTCCCAGGTCAGCTGTAGCACAGCCAGATGCATAGTAAAGGTCCATCTATTCCACCCCAACAATATTCTTTGGCCCAAATGTCAGAATTGTCCTCCCGCCCCCATCCCCCACTAATGTGATATTGTTTTTTGCATTTCCCACAACAGCCATTTCCTTGGGCTTGAATGAGTAACATTGCCATTTGGTCACAAATTAGAGACAGCTTTGTGCTGCAGGCCTGAGCTTACTAATGGGATTGAGACCATCCAAACTCATTCCACACAGGACCCTTACAATCGACGGGCAGAGGACACTTCCATCCCATCAGTTCCAGCTGGATTTGAGCCCAGGTGCCAGAGTTAGAAGGTCGCTGCCTAGTCCTTGAATTCCGACTGAGAGATTGAGTAGCATGGGCCTACACTCTCTGGAGTTTAGAAGAATGAGAGGAGATCTCATTGAAACATATAAGATTCTGAGGGGGATTGACAGGGCAGATGCTGAGAGGTTGTTTTCCCTGGCTGGAGAGTCTAGAACTAGGGGGCATAGTCTCAGGATAAGGGGTCGGCCATTTAGGACTGGGATGAGGAGAAATTTCTTCACTCAGACGGTGGTGAATCTTTGGAATTCTCTACCCCAGAGGGCTTTGAATGCTGAGTCGTTGAGTATGTTCAAGACTGAGATCGATAAATTTTTGGACTCCAAGGGAATCAAGGGATATGGGGATCGGGCGGGAAAGTGGAGTTGAGGTCGAAGATCAGCCATGATCTTATTGAATGGCGGAGCAGGCTCGAGGGGCCGTAGGACGAGCAGGCTCGAGGGGCCGTAGGGAGGAGCAGGCTCGAGGGGCCATAGGGCGGAGCGGGGCCGTGGGGCGGAGCAGGCTCGAGGGGCCGTAGGGCGGAGCAGGCTCGAGGGACCGTAGGGCGGAGCAGGCTTGAGGGGCCGTAGGGTGGAGCAGGCTCGAGGGGCCGTAGGGCGGAGCAGGCTCGAGGGGCCGTAGGGCGGAGCAGGCTCGAGGGGCCGTAGGGCCGACTCCTGCTCCGATTTTTCTTACGTTCTTATGACTGCGTTGTGGGAGCGGACATTTTTGTGTGGAGTTCCTCCTGCAGTGATCTTTATAAAGTTCCATTCCTGCAATGCCGTGAATAGAGAGTGTGAGACTTGACCCGCTGTTCATAAGAACATAAGAAATAGGAGCAGGAGTCGGCCAATCGGCCCTTCGAGCCTGCTCCGCCATTCAATAAGATCATGGCTGATCTGATCCTCACCTCAAATCTAAAGAACACAAGAAGTAGGAGCAGGACCCGGCCACTCAGCCCCTGGGCCCGCTACGCCACCCACAGGGCCTCGACCGATCCGAACTCAGCCTCATGTCCAATTTCCTGCCCGCTCCCCGTAACCCCTAATTCCCTTTACTTCTAGGAAACTGTCTATTTCTGTTTTAAATTTATTTAATGATGTAGCTTCCACAGCTTCCTGGGGCAGCAAATTCCACAGACCTACTACCCTCTGAGTGAAGAAGTTTCTCCTCATCTCAGTTTTGAAAGAGCAGCCCCTTATTCTAAGATTATGCCCCCTAGTTCTAGTTTCACCCATCCTTGGGAACATCCTTACCGCATCCACCCGATCAAGCCCCTTCACAATCTTATATGTTTCAATAAGATCGCCTCTCATTCTTCTGAACTCCAATGAGTAGAGTCCCAATCTACTCAACCTCTCCTCGTATGTCCACCCCCTCATCCCCGGAATTAACCGAGTGAACCTTCTTTGTACTGCCTCGAGAGCAAGTATGTCTTTTCTTAAGTATGGACACCAAAACTGTATGCAGTATTCCAGATGCGGTCTCACCAATACCTTATATAACTGCAGCAATACCTCCCTGTTTTTATAATCTATCCCCCTAGCAATAAAAGCCAACATTCCGTTGGCCTTCTTGATCACCTGCTGCACCTGCATACTAACTTTTTGATTTTCTTGCACTAGGACCCCCAGATCCCTTTGTACTGCAGTACTTTCCAGTTTCTCGCCATTAAGATAATAACTTGCTCTCTGATTTTTCCTGCCAAAGTGCATAACCTCACATTTTCCAATATTGTATTGCATCTGCCAAATCTCTGCCCACTCACCCAGCTTGTCTATATCCCCTTGTAGGTTTTTTATGTCCTCCTCACTTTCTACTTTCCCTCCCATCTTTGTATCATCTGCAAACCTGTGACAGTGTCCAGTACTAATGGAGGGTCCCACCTTGAAACGTAAAATTGTCCTTCCCTTTCAGAGCCTGATCGACCTATTGTGCACTGTCAGCACTCACTGTATCCCTTTTATCAGATGTTCACTGAAATACTTTGGTGTTGAAGTCATACTGTACGACATTTAGTAACAAATGATTCTGTACAAAATTACACGGACTGCTATTTTAACAAGGGTGTTAACCCATTAAATGGATTAATTCCTTCCTTTAAATAGTGAGCGAAGGATTTTCAGATATCTTTTTTTTGTGTTACTGAAGTGGCAGAGTGTGTTTTTGCTCCATTCCATCTGTGTGATAATTCTGCTTTGAATCTGAATTCTCTCTTGACCCCTCCATTGCCTTTGATTTATCGCATTGCTTGTCCCTCCATGGGCCTTGCCCCTCCCTATCTCTGTAACCTCCTCTGGCCCGACAATTGTCAGCTGTGGCTCAGTGGGTAGCACACTTGCCTCTGAGTCAGAAGGTTGTGGGTTCATAGTCCCACTCCAGAGACTTGAGCACATAAAGCTAAGTTGACACTCCCAGTGCAGTGCTGAGGGAGTGCTGGACTGTCGGAGGTGCTCTCTTTCAGATGAGACGTTAAACTAAGGCCCTGTCTGCTCTTTCAAAGTGGACGTGAAAGATCCCATGGGCACTATTTCGAAGAAGAGCAGGAGAGTTATCCCCGATGTCCCAGCCAATATTTATCCCTCAATCAACATAACAAAAACAGATGATCTGGTCATTATCACATTGCTGTTTGTGGGAGCTTGCTGTGCGCAAATTGGCTGCCATGTTTCCCACATTACAACAGTGACTACACTTCGAAAAGTACTTCATTGGCTATAAAGCGCTTTGAGACGTCCGGTGGTCGTGAAAGGCGCTATAGAAATCCAAGTCTGTCTTTCTTCTTTCAACCCTCCGAGATCTCTGCGCTCCTCCAACTCTGGCCTCTTGTGCATCTCTCACTTCCTTCACCCCACCATTGTCGGCCGTGTCTTCAGGCGACTAAGCCCTAAGCTCTGGAATTCCCTCCCTAAACCTCTCTGCCTCTCTCTCCTCCTTTAAGACGCTTCTTAAGACCTACTTCTTCGACCAAGCTTTTGGTCATTTGTCCTGACACCCCATTCTTTGGCTCGGTGACAATGGTTCTCTGATAACGTGCCTGGGAAGCGCCTTGGGACGTTTTCCGAGGCTAAAGGCGCTCTCTAAATGCAAGTTGTTGTTGTTGTTGGACCTGTGGCGCTCCGCCAATAACTGCGATGTTGGACAGCGTGAGTCCACACACCCGAAACGTTAACTCATCTCTGCTCCCCGCAGTTTCTGCCTGATCTGCAGAGTGTTCCTGGCATCTTCTGTTGATTTTTAAGGTGAATAATGTAACTTGCATGGGCCATCTCTTCATTAAAAACCATTTCACAGAATGTAGTTGTAGTGAAAATAACATGGGCTTGAGGAGGTTTGTCCTCCCGGGTTAAATGGGCTTCATACTGTTGTGACAATCCGAAAGAAAACAACCAGCTAATTGACTGCTATAACGAAGCCAAGTCGAGTCAGGTGACAGATGGCTTTCCTGTTCTAACAAGCCTGCCCACCCAACGCCCAAAAATAGATGGAGTCATGTGACTTACCCGAGCACTTAAAATTCTTGTTTGTCTGGCTCAAGTGATTCGCGCTTCCCTCCCCACCCCCACTCCTCTCTGCCCCTCCCCCATAAGAGCCAACCCGACCCCGCGTGAGAATGTTAGTGGAAATGCTTTCCTTTTTTTAAAAAAACCACAGGACGTACACAAGTGATCAGCTGCGATCAGTGCCAAACGCAGAACGTATGTTTTCACTTATGTGTACTTAATGAGCCGGTGAATTTGTTCCTTTTTAAATAATGATGGTTTCTTTAACTTTTTTTGGGGGGGGAGCCAAAGAACTTTGTCAGCGCACGTCACACCAAGTCATTTTGTGATTATTGTGCTCATCAAGGTGAGGGACGTCAGTCTCAGGAATGGGACGTTTCCAATTACAGGCACCCACAGTGTCAGGACCAGAGCTATTCCCGGTCAGGTGCAGGAAAGTCAGAAGCACAATGTAGCTCTCCCTACTCTACTTTAACAATGGGCGCAGCCAAGCCACTCACAGAGGAACAGCCACTTCTGCAAGGGGGTTGCCAACCCTCCAGGAATTGAAGATTGATCTCCTGGACAAATGTTGTGACCGACCAGGGAGAAAAATCATTGGGACATTCGACAAAATGGTGGTTTTATTTCATTTTCTTTGAACGCCCTTCATTTATTCGTTATAAAAACATTGGAGATGGGGGGAGGGGAGGGGGAAGGCTGTTTGACTAACAGTCAGGGTTAATCCAATTGGGTGACTAAGAGTATGCTCTCTTCCCAATTGGCTGTGGCCCCTGGAGGATGGACCAATGGCGGGAGTGCGGGGGAAGGATAGTTCGAGGTGGGAGGTCATGTGAGGAAACCTCCAGGGAGACACCCAACCAGAGTTGGCAACTCTGCTTCCACACCAGTTTTCTGCACCTTGGGATGATTTGCTATGTCAAAAGCATCATCTAAGTGCAATTTGTGGTGAATCCTTTAGAATTGTTTGTGCCTATGTCTGGATTACGGGTGAGGTGAATCCAGACATTCATTCTTTCTCAGGTCCTCAACACCGTAGGACTTTTCTCCTTCCATCTCCCGTTCCTCCTATAATTCGTGGGCTTTTAAAACCTAGGCATGGTGTTGCCTGACAACTGCTACTTGATCTACCTTGTCTCCCCCCCCGCCTCCTACTCTTTTAAACCTTGGTGGTGTCCTGTACTTTGGGCCTTGAGTATCACATTCAGTTCAGGTCATGGAACTGAGTGATCTGAACTGAGGTTGTCGTGTGAGCTTGGGTGTGATGACTGCAGCATTTAATGAGCCTTTGTGGGTTTGTAAACTCGCCCTGCACCACACCATGTGACCTTGCTCCAAGGGACTCGGGGACTTTGACAGAGTAAATAAGGAGAAACTGTTTCCACTGGACAGGAGGGTTCGGCAACCAGAGGACACAGATTTAAGGTGATAAGCAAAAGAACAGAAAGGAGAGATGAGGCAATTTTTTTTTTACACTGTGAGTTGTGATCTGGAATGCGGTGCCTGAAAGGGCGGTGGAAGCAGATTCAATAGTAACTTTCAAAAGGGAATTGGATAAATACTTGAAGGGGAAATATTTGCAGGGCTCTGGGGAAAGGGCAGGGGGGAGTGGGACTAATTGGAGAGCTCTTTCAAAGAGCCGGCACAGGCACGATGGGCCGAATGGCCTCCTTCGGAGTTGTAAGATTCTATGAAGAGTTGATTGAGAAAATGGAGACATTGCACAGAAGTAGTTCTGAGGTTCATGTTGAGGCACATTATTGGGGCAGTGCAGGGAGAGTTTTATTTTGCTTCTAACTTATTGTGTAACAATCTTTGCAGTGCTTCATCCTAACAGCAGCTGACAAAACCCAGTCCTGACATGCCTCACCTCGATGAACACAGCATTCTATAATAAGGCAATATTATTCCAGCGCAGCGCAAATGATTTTGCAATGCACCTATATGCAAATGAACAGCGTCAAGCAACAGCTTCCGCTGTTTCGCATTTGGGCAAAAGCATTTGGATGGTGATCTTAGCACAGTTCAATTTCAACGCCAACTTCTTGTCTGTTTATCTCCAGCTCAGGCAGTGAAGTAGTCCAGTCTGACGTCAACTAAGCTGTTGTGGTTAATAGTTGGTTTGCCACTGGGGGCGAGCAGATCACAGCTGCCTGATTGACTGCTCTTTGTGATTACGTATGTTTTCCACATCTCTCTGTGAACAGGCTCACTTGAAGAGCTGGTTCCTTCAAGGGTGAAGAGAGCTCATTAAATTTTGCATTCATTTTTAATGTGGTCCTAATTGGGACTATCCTTTCCTCTGGGTTTAACAAACCCCTGCAACATCATGGCATGAATTGTGCATCCATGTGTCCTTAAAATGTCACTGTGTCATGTGTGCATGTCCCCCTACCCCCATCATTGTAAAAACAATAGGTCAACCTTGCTGCTGATTTCCTTTCTTAACCACCAGGACACAGAAGGACGAGTCAGAGCTTTTTAAAAATCCGTTCATGGGATGTGGGCGTCGCTGGCAAGGCCGGCATTTACTGCACCTCCCTAACTGTCCTTGAGAAGGTGGTGGTGAGCCGCCTTCTTGAACCGCTGCAGTCCGTGTGGTGAAGGTACTCCCACAGTGCTGTTAGGGAGGGAGTTCCAGGATTTTGACCCAGCGACGATGAAGGAACGCCGATAAATTTCCAAGTCAGGATGGTGTGTGACTTGGAGGTGGTGGTGTTCCCATGCGCCTGCTGCCTTGTCCTTCTAGGAGGAAGAGGTCGCAGATTTGGGAGGTGCTGCCGAAGAAGCCTTGGCGAGTTGCTGCAGTGCATCTTTAGATGGTACACACTGCAGCCATGGTACGCCGGTGGTGGAGGGAGTGAATGTTTAAGGTGGTGGATGGGGTGCCAATCAAGCGGGTTGCTTTGTCCTGGATGGTGTCGAGCTTCTTGAATGTTGTTGGAGCCGCACTCATCCAGGCAAGTGGCGAGTATTCCATCACACTCCTACTTGTGCCTTTTAGATGATGGAAAGGCTTTGGGGAGTCAGGAGGTGAGACACTCGCCGCAGAATTCCCAGCCTCTGACCTGCTCTTATAGCCATAGTATTTACGTGGCTGGTCCAGTTAAGTTTCTGGTCGACGGTGACCCCCAGGATGTTGATGGTGGATGTTATTTGTAAAAGAGTAGGGAGTTCTCCAGTTGTCCTGGTGAACACACCTCCCTCAACCACCACCGCCAAACAAAACTGGTCATTCATCCCATTGGGATTGTGCTCTGAAAAATTGGGATGGAAAACAGCAAGACCAGCTTGGATTCCTGCTCATGATCACTCCTAAGAGAATAGGAAGAATAATAGTGGAAGCAAAATCTTGCAGTTTTCTGAGCACCACTTGGTTGGTTCATTCTGATAGAGGTCTCACGATCCAGATCCCAGAACATAAGATGTAGTTTGGGGATAAGGCTAGTGCTTTGTAGCTTTAGGTTCATAATTTCACAGTACCCATAGAGTAACAGTAAAGGACCAATATGGATTGGCAGTTGAATGTGCTCCCACGTGCTAATGCAGCAAAATTAATTCATTTCAGTGTGCCAAATTATCCTCTCCGTGTGGGGCGTGGAGGGCCATATCTGGTTTAGAACAGATTGACAGACCTCGGGATTCAGGAGCTAACAAAAATAAATTGTTTAGTTACAAAGAGCCACAAGATTGTGTTCACCGCATTTCTTTATACTTCTGTTTACAGCAAAGGTTTAACCTAATGCCCAGGTATCCCACCAATGTACTGCATTCTACAATCCATTTCTTATGTGTCAGCCATGGCTCAGTTGGTAGCACCCTCGCCTCTGAGTCAGAAGGTTGTGGGTTCATAGTCCCACTCCAGAGACTTGAGCACAAAAATCTAGGTTGACACTCCAATGCAGTAGCAAGGGAGTGCTGCACTGTCAGAGGTACTGTAACGGGACGAGATGTTAAACCGAGGCCCAGTCTGCTCTCTCTCAGATGGACGTAAAAGATCCCGTGGCACTATTTCGAAGAAGAGCAGCGGAATTATTCCCGGTGTCCTGGCTAATATTTATCCCTCAATCAACATCGCTAAAACAGATTATCACATTGCGGTTTGTGGGAGCTTGCTGTACACAAATTGGCTGCCGCGTTTCCTACATTACAACAGTGACTACACTTTATTGGCTGTAAAGAGCTGCGGGATGTCCGGTGGTCGTGAAAGGGGCGGTAGAAATAGTGTGCCAATTATGAAGGGCCATATCTGGTTTAGAACAGATGACAGACCTAGGGATTCAGGAGCTAAAATAAAATAAACTGTTTACTTACACGATTGTGTTCACTGCATTTCTTTATATACAGTAAACTCTTGTTTAAACGGCACTTAATCATCCGGAATTCTTTAATAACCGGCAAAATAGATAACCGGTAATCTTGCCGAATCCATCCAGCATTCATTTTTCCGAGTCCGAGTTTCCCGCGGTGGCCGAGTTAGTCCGTGGTTTTTATTTTTTTTGTGTTAAAAATTGCCGACCTCACTGTTATCCAGAATTTTTCATCAACCGGCACCATCCCGGTCCCGTAGGTGCCGGATACGAAAGAGTTTACCGTAATGTGTTTTCAGCAAAGGTTTAACCTAATGCCCAGGTACCCACCAGTGTATTGTATTCTACTATCCAGTTCCTTTCGAAGGTTGGTTCATATCGTTGGTGGGAACTTTGCATCTCCTGAGCAAAACGATGATGGCGTCTGAGTTCAGGGAGCTCAATGGCGAGATGCATTTCGTGTCCAAGTACTGCTGTGTACCCGACTCACAAGAGGGAGTCACCTAACCAGCTATACGCACCTTAGCAGTCCTACTAAAAACTTAACTGCACTCAAAATGATGCTCACTCTGATTGAGCACTTAGCAATTCAGTACAAAATGTCAAGATGACATTAACCTGTTATTAACCTATCCACAGTCTATGAAACTGGCCTCCCGATTAAACTAGAACGCTGAAATGAATGCGGAATTATGGTTTGCTCTCGGGATGTGGGCCAGACTGGTAAGGTCAGTATTTATTGGCCAACACCAGTTGCCCTGAGGGCTTTAAGAATCAACCACACTGAGTGGGATTGGAGTCACGTGAAGGTCAGACCGGGGAGGAGCGATGAGTTCCCTTCCTTGAAGGACTTTATTGAGCCAGTTTGGTTTTCATGATCATTTTTCTGGTGTTAACCCACAATTACCAGATATAATAAACTGAAATACACAACTTGGTGGCATTTGGACTCACAGCAGCTGGGTAGCGAATCCAATATCGGAGCGGCTTGGCTGTTGTACTAATGTTTGTCATGGTAATATGGGCTGGCTGCCCTGAACAGCCATGGCTGACTTCAAACCCACTTAGACAAACAATTGTGAGGGAGGGATTGAGAGAAATCCTGGCGGCTCGGCTTTCTACGTCAGAGGGATCAGGGAGCTTGGGAGGACCTGCCCTCCAGCAGTAGTGTGAGTGGAGTTGCATCAGAAGTGCCCAATTGACACTGGTGTCAGTGTGATTTGGTGCCATCACATCCACGCAGGCATTGCTTTTGGAAACACCCAGCAACTCAAACAAAGGCGTTCCCGGCGCTGAATCAGGTACATCGGGTGGAAGTCTCAGATACAGGTGACAGGCCTTTATCGGTCTCGTGCAACTGGTGGGTGGACTGAATGGCCAGCTGTTGCTGCTCCTCTCTCAGCTAGGGGGAGCGCTTGGAAGTCGTGCCCCTAGAGCGCAGACATGAAGAGGAGGGTTACAACTGAAAAGTGGTGAATACATCAGAAAATATACATTGCCTGCACTCAGACACGACTGTCACTTTGAATACACCTTGCAGTGTGTCATTACATATCGTCAAACAGAAAGAAAGAGCTTTCATTTCTGCAGCGCCTTTCACGACCTCAGGACGTCCCAAAGCGCTTTACAGCCAACGAAGCACTTATTGAAGTGTAGTCACTGTTGTAATGTAGGAAACACAGAAGCCAATTTGCGCACAGCAAGATCCCACAAGTGAGATAATGACCAGACCATCTGTTTTATTGATGTTGGTTTGAGCAATAACTATTGGCCCAGGACACTGGGGAGAACTCCCCCGACCTCAGAAACAGAAGGAAGGGGAGGGGGCAGGGGGTGGAAGACCTGTTTGGTCGAAAGCTAACCTAAGGTATCGCCCCTTTAACTGAAGCCTAAGGTGCCAGGTGGGTGGATGGGGTAGGGATGGCTTCTCCTGATCCATTTCTAAGCATCCCAAAGACCAAGTATGATAAATTTCAAAACACCTGCAGCACATTCCTCACAAACAGACAGGTATGGGCAGTAATTAAAATTAAGCCACCTCCATTTAAAGTCAAATGAGCTGATAAGCAATCGTGAAAGGGCTTATACATTAAACGTCATGGTTAAATGAGACATTCAACATTACAGTATTTAATGGTCCATGTTGTTTCCCTGCAGCCGTAATTAAAGGTGCTGATTAAAGGATTTATGGCCACTGTATAACTGAACATCGAGAACAAACAACTGATTAATCTCCAGCAAGGGGAAGAATGATCCGCCTGCTCATAACTCACTGCTCCTGTCCTCGCCCTGTAATTTCCCATGATATGTGAGCGCTATCAGAATGCCCACCTGCAGCACCAGCCTGTCAACAGTCTCACCCACTTTCAGATAAACAAGGGGCAGATTGATGGTCCTTAATAATTAATGATTTGCAAACTTGGCTGCTTAAATACAAATATGACCTTAATATAAGCATTACAGCAATGCTTGTTTTTTTCCTAAAGTAAGGTTGCTACAAGTCTGGATTTGGACTGTATGGAAATTTCTAAAAAAAAATAAAATGGGCATAAAAACTAGTGGGGGGTTTCTAACCCCACCGCACACCCCACACCCAATGTTCCTGCTCATTTCTTTTGGGTGCATAGCCCCTTTAAGGGGCTGTGCGGCCTATTCAAATTACTGCGTGTGCGTGATTTTTTTTCCATTATAAAGCCATTGAGCAGCCTACGTGGGACCTCCAGATTGCTGAGTAGCCACGTGGCTTAAAGGGAACATTGCCCCCCCCGCAACCACACACCCTCTTCTCTCCTCTCTCCTCCTCTCCTGAGGACACTTTCACTCCTTGCAGTTCAACAGATGCTGGACATCTTCTGGTACCTCACTCCAGTGTCCATTCTTCACGTTCGACCAAACCAGCCTTCAACCTAACAGATCTTCCACCCCCACCGCCCTCTCCCCACTTACTTCCATTTCTAAGGGTGTGGAGATATCTATTATAAAGGGTATTCGAGTTGTCAATGGATTTTTATCATGGGAGATGCAGACATCAGTATTCAGGAGATGGTCCAGTGAAGAAAGAAAGAACTTGCATTTCTATAGCGCCTTTCATGACCTCAGGACGTCGCGAAGCGCTTTACAGCCAATGAAATACTTTTGAAGCGTAGTCACTGTTGTAATATCGGAAACCCAGCAGCCAAATTGCACACAGCAAGCTCCCATCAGCAGTGTGATAATGATCAAAGAACCTGTTTTTTTTAAGTCATGTTGTGTGAGGGATAAATATTAACCAGGACAATAAGATTCTGAAGGGGGGATCGACAGGGTGGATGCTGAGAGGTTGTTTTCCCCTGGCTGGAGAGTCTAGAACTAGGGGGCACAGTCTCAGGATAAGGGGTCGGCCATTTAGGACTGAGATGAGGAGGAATTTCTTCACTCAGAGGGTTGTGAATCTTTGGAATTCTCTACCTCAGAGGGCTGTGGATGCTCAGTTGTTGAGTTTATTCAAGGGCTGAGATCGATAGATTTTTGGACTCCAGGGGAATCAAGGGATATGGAGATCTGGCGGGAAAGTGGAGTTGAGGTCGAATTGATCGTATTGAATGGCGAAGCAGGCTCGAGGGGCCGTATGGCCGACTCCTGCTTCTAATTCTTATCTTCTTTTGTTTATTTCTAGAAATTGGAGTGAGACGGCCAAATTCATTTCACTTGGTTCCTTTCTCGCAAAGAGAACAAAGAGACTTTTCTCCCATCAGTTTGCGCTGCATGTGAACCCACGCACCAACACAATACGCCACCCACTAAATATATTTACGTTTAGAAGAGGTGTTGACGGCAAGGCGCAAGTTTCCTCCGGGATAAGTTTGGACAGCTGAATGGTGCTGTGATCCGGAATGGTGCTGTGATCCGGGATGGAGCTGTTCCCAGATTACAGGAAAACATCAACAGAACTTGATTTCCTTCCAAGTTCTGCACACACAGTTACACTGGATCTGTTGTCGGGACTTAATCATCAAAAGAACTGTGGCTGACGACCGCAATTAAAAATCTGCTGTGTGATCACCGCACTGTCAGTAATTGTCATCTGAGACCTGAAGTCCGATTACTGCCTCGTGATCATTTCCTTCCCCATTGTTGTTATATCAATATTACTTGCATTTATATTTTGCCGATATAGCATTGAAATGTCACAAAAGGCTTCACACCATGAATTACTTTCAATAATGTAATGCCTGTTCTTATGAAAGAAAGACTTGCATTTATACAGCACCAGACATCCCAAAGCGCTTCACAGCCAATAAAGTATATTTTGAAGTGTCATCATAAAATCAGAGAATCATAGAATGGTTACAGCACAGAAGGAGGCCATTCGGTCCGTCGAGCCCGTGCCGGCTCTCTGCAAGAGCACTTCAGCTAGTCCCACTCCCCCGCCCTTTCCCCGTAGCCCTGCAAATTTTTTTCCATCAGGTACTTATCCGATTTGCTTTTAAAAGCCATGATTAAATCTGCCTCCACCACCCTTTCAGGCAGTGCATCCCAGATCCTAACCACTCGCTGTGTAAACAAGTTTTTCCTCATGCCGCCTTTGGTTCCTTTGCCAATCACCTTAAATCTGTGTCCTCTGGTTCTCGACCCTTCTGCCAATGGGAACAGTTTCTCTCTATCTACTCTGTCCAGACCCCTCATGATTTTGAACACCTCTATCAAATCTCCTCTCAACCTTCTCTGCTCTAAGGAGAACAACCCCAGCTTCTCCAGTCTATCCACGTAACTGAAGTCCCTCATCCCTGGAACCATTCTTGTAAATCTTTTCTGCACCCTCTCTAAGGCCTTCACATCCTTCCTAAAGTGCGGTGCCCAGAATTGGACGCAATACTCCAGTTGGGGCCGAATCAGTGTTTTAAATAGGTTCATCATAACTTCCTTACTTTTGTACTCTATACCTCTATTTATGAAGCCCAGGATCCCATATGCTTTTTTAAGCGCTTTCTCAACCTGCCCTGCCACCTTCAATGATTTGTGCACATAGACCCCCAGGTCTCTCTGTTCACGCACCCCCTTTAGAATTGTACCATTTAGTTCATATGTCCTCTCCTCATTCTTTCTACCAAAATGTATCACTTCACACTTTTCTGTGTTAAATTTCATCTGCCATGTGTCCGCCCATTCCACCAGCCTGTCTATATCTTCCTGAAGTCTATCACTCTCCTCCTCACTGTTCACTATACTTCCAAGTTTTGTGTCATCTGCAAATTTTGAAATTGTGCCCTGTACACCCAAGTCCAAGTCATTAATATATATCAAGAAAAACAGTGGTCCTAGAACCGACCCCTGAGGAACACCACGGTATACCTTCCTCCAGTCCGAAAAACAACCATTCACCACTACTTTCTGTTTCCTGTCACTTAGCCAATTTCGTATCCATGCTGCCACTGTCCCTTTTATTCCATGGGCTTCAACTTTGCTGGCAAGCCTATTATGTGGCACTTTATCAAACGCCTTTTGGAAGTCCATGTACACTACATCAACCGCATTGCCCTCATCAACCCTCTGTTACCTCATCAAAAAACTCAATCAAGTTAGTTAAACACGTTTTGCCTTTAACAAATCCGTGCTGGCTTTCCTTAATTAATCTACACTTGTCCAAGTAATTGTTTTGGTCACTAATCGGCCCCTTCCCCTCCTCTTACTACCTGTTTACTATTTATATGCCTATAGAAGACTTTTGGTCTATTCTCATACCCTCTCTTTGCCCCTCTTATTTCCGTTTTCACTTCCCCACTGAACTTACTATATTCAGTCTGGTTCTCACTTGTATTCTCAACCTGACATCTGTCATATGCCCCCTTTTTATGCTTCATCTTACTCTCTATCTCTTTTGTCATCCAGCTAGCTCTGGCTTTGGTTGCCCTACCTTTCCCCCTCATGGGAATGTACCTCGACTGTACCCGAACCATCTCCTCTTTAAAGGCAGCCCATTGTTCGATTACAGTTTTGCCTGCCAATCTTTGATTCCAATTTACCCGGGCCAGATCCGTTCTCAACCCACTGAAATTGACCCTCCTCCAATTAAGTATTTTTACTCTAGATTGCTCCCTGTCCTTTTCCATAGCTAATCTAAACCTTATGATACTATGATCACTGTTCCCCTACTGACACTTACTCCACTTGACCCACCTCATTCCCCAGAACCAGATCCAGCAATGCCTCCTTCCTCGTTGGGCCGGAAACGTGCTGATCAAGAAAGTTCTCCTGAACACACTTCAGAAATTCTTCCCCCTCTCTGCCCTTTACACTATTACGATCCCAGTCTATATTAGGATAATTGAAGTCGCCCATTATCACTACTCTATAGTTCTTGCAGCTCTCTGTAATTGCCCTGCAAATTTGCTCCTCTATAGCCTTTTCACTAGTTGGTGGTCTATAGAATACACCTAGTAGTGTAATGGCACCTCTATTGTTTCTTAACTCTAACCAAATAGATTCTGTCCTTGACCCCTCCAGGGCATCCTCTCTCTCCAGCACTGTAATATTCTCCTTAACCAATACTGCCACCCCACCTCCTTTCTTTCCTGAACACCTTACATCTAGGAATATTTAGTACCTAATCCTGCCCTTTTTTGAGCCAGGTCTCTGTTGTCACCATGGCATCATATTCCCATTTGGCTATTTGTGCCTGCAGCTCACCAACCTTATTTACCACGCTTCGTGCATTTACACACGTGCACTGTAAACCTATCTTAGACCTTCTTTTATTCTCTCTTAGTCTGACCCCACCTAATAGCGTACTGTTTCTTACTCCAGTGCTATCTGTCTCTCCCAATCCTTTGTACACCTTGTTTCTCCTTTCTACATCCTGGTGCCCATCCCCATGACCTCAGGACATCCCAAAGCACTTTACAGCCAATGAAGTACTTTTTAAAGTGTAGTCACTGTTGTAATGTAGGAAATGTGGCAGCCAATTTGCGCACAGCAAGCTCCCACAAACAGCAATGTGATAATGACCAGATAATCTGATTTTGTGATGCTGATTGAGGAATAAATATTGGCCAGGCCACCAGGGATAACTCCTCTGCTCTTCCTTGAAATAGTGTCATGGGATCTTTTAGGTCCACTTGAGAGGGCAGACGGGGCCTCGGTTTAACGTCTCATCCGAAAAACGGCAGGCTGGATTTTCCAAGCCCCGAGGAGGCGGGCATGGAGGCGGGACAGCAGGTAAAATCAGAGAAAGTGCGGGCGGATGCCCTTTTGCCAGGAGGCGGGAGGATGTGCAGCTTCGGGTCCCGTCTACTGGAGGCGGGAAAGGCATTTAATCCTTTTAACTGCCTGTTAACAGGTAGTTAACAGGCAGAAAAAAGGATTAGTCCCATTTTACCTTCACAGGTGAAGGCTGCCCGACCTCGGAGAACCCCGCTGGGTTGGAGGAGACGTGAAGGAGGTCTGCGGCGGTCAGAGGCACCTGGAAGTAAGGTGTAGAGGTGAGTGATGGGTGCAAGTGTGGAGTGGTAAGCATGTAAGGTGAGTGATAAGTTTAAAAAAGTGTGCACATACCTTGTTTTCTTTCTACAGCCTTTAGCCGCGGTGGACAGAAATTATGTCAATTTCACATAATGGCTGTTGGATCCTCCGATCCTACAGACATGTGAAATTTACAAATTTGAAAGGTTTGATGAGTCCTCACCACAAAGCCTCATCAAACTAAAGAGAATGTCAGTGTTTGACAGCTTCACAGAGCTGTCAAACGCTGTCATTTCTTCTTTTAAGAAGTCTTGACAGATAGCACGTCTGACGTTGACGTGATCTGTCAGTGACTTCCTCCCTAATTGGCCTGCTGAGCCCACAGGGCAGGCTTAACAAGCTCAATCAGGGGAAAATTCCTCTGATTGGTCAGGCGAGGATGGAGGCGGGACATTGACACGACAAGCAGCAGTCCCGCCTCCAACTCGCCTCCATTCACAAAATCCAGCCTGGCATCTCCGACAGTGTAACGCTCCCTCAGCACTGCACTGGAGTGTCAGCCTGGATTAAGTGCTCAAGCCTCTGGAGTGGGACTTGAACCCATGACCTTCTGGCTCAGAGGCTACCCACTGAACCATGGCTGAGGAGGAAGAGTCAGATTATGACCGCCTCACGTGCTGGTGCTATAAGTGCTTCTTCCACAATCAGGCGTTTAGACTGAGAGGTGGTGCTCCCAGTGAGGACAGGATGGGAAATCTTTAGCCATCCATCTAAATCAATGGACTGAAAATACTGGGCTACAGGCCTGTGATTTCCCTGACCAGCGATTGCTGTGAGCACCAATCGGGAGAATCAGCCTGATAATTTCCTCCTCTTTCCCCTGATGATACTGGCTCATTGCAATATGGTTCCATGGATACAGGAAGCCCATTGGTATCTTGTCCAGCTGGCTAATTATCATGTGTGAGTCTGGATAATGAGTATCAGCTGGCTATTCTCCTGTGAAGGGCATCACAACCAAGCTCTATCCTGTCCTTTAGGGCAACACGGTGGCATAGTGGTTAGCACTGTTGCCTCACAGCGCCAGGGACCCGGGTTTGAATCCGGCCTCGGGTGACTGTCTGTGTGGAGTTTGCACATTCTCCCCGTGTCTGCGTGGGTTTCCTCCGGGTGCTCCAGTTTCCTCCCACAGTCCAAAGATGTGCAGGTTAGGTTGATTTGGCTATGATAAATTGACCCTTAGTGTTAGGGGGATTAAATATGTGGGGTTACGGGGATAGGGTGGGATATGTGTCGGTGCAGGCTCGATGGGCTGAAATGGCCTCTATCTGCACTGTGGGGATCCTGTGACAGTCACACATCCAGCTGGGGTCACGGGGACAGCAATTAGGAACTGGATCTGAACAGATTTTTCTTTCCCTGACCCAGAGAGCTGAGACCAAGCACAATACACTAACTGACATGATAGCAAAATACTGCGGATGCTGGAAATCTGAAATAACAACAGAAAACGCTGGAAAAACTCAGCAAGCCAGGCAGCATCCGTGGAGAGAGAAAGAGAGTTAACATTTCAGGTCGATGACCTTTCGTCAGAACTGGGAAGAGCCGGAAATCAAATAGATTTAAGGCCAGGGTAAAGCTGGGAAAAGGGGGAGGGGATAAAAGAACAAAGGGGGAGATGAAGAGACATTAAGAGACATTAAGAGATATGCAAGGCTAGAGGTGGTGTTAATGTGACAGATTAAGGCTGAAAGAAGTGTGAAATCCACTGGCAGAATGAAGGACAGCTGCCAGCTTCTAGGAGGAAAAAAAAGGTGGGGGGGGCAAATAAAAGGGTGGAAAAAATAAAATATAAATGTGATTGGAGCTGAGGTTATGATCTAAAATTGTTGAACTCGATATTGAGTCCAGAGGGCTGTAGCGTGCCTAAACGAAAGATGACACTAACTGACATGCAGTGCAGAGGGAGGGCTGCATTGTCGGAGGTGCCGTGTCTTGGATGAGATGTTAAACCAAGGCCTCATCTACCTGTTAACAATGACAGTAATGATCCCACGGCAGTAGTTGAAGAAGAGCATGGGAGTTCTCCCAATTTCTTGGCCGACATTTAACCTTCAATCAACACCACCAAAAACAGATTAACTGGCCTTATATCTCATCTGCTGTTTGTGGGATCTTGCTATGTGAAAATTGGCTGTCCTTTTTGCCTGCATAACAACAGTGACTACACTTCAAATGTTAATTCATTAAAGAAAGAAAGACTTGCGTTTATATAGCGCCTTTCACGACCACCGGACGTCCCAAAGCGCTTTACAGCCAATGAAGTACTTTTTGAAGTGTAGTTACTGTTGTAATGTAGGAAACACAGCAGCCAATTTGCGCACAGCAAGCTCCCACAAACAGCAATGTGATAATGGCCAGATAATCTGTTTTTGTTGTGTTGATTGAGGGATAAATATTGACCAGGACAACTCCCCTGCTCTTGATCATGAAAGACGCTATATAAATGCCAGTTTTTTCTCTCTCTTTCTTTCCTGTCTTCCTTCCTTCCTTCCTTTCTTTCTTTCTCTCTTTCCTTCCCTCTTTCTTTCTATCTTTCTTTCTCTCTTTCTTTCTTTTTCCTTCTTTCTCTTTCTTTTTCTCTTTCCTTCTCTCTCTTTCTTTCTTTCTTTCTTCCCTTCTCTCTTTCTTTCTATCTCTTTCTTTCTCTCTTTATTTCTTTTTCTTTCTTTTTCTCTTTCCTTCTCTCTCTCTTTCTTTCTTTCTTTCTTCCCTTCTCTCTTTCTTTCTATCTCTTTCTCTTTCTTTTTTCTTTCTTTCTTCCCTTCTCTCTTTCTTTCTATCTCTTTCTTTATTTTTCTTTTTCTTTTTCTCTTTCTTTTTCTCTTTCCTTCTCTGTCTTTCTTTCTTTCTTTCTTTCTTTCTTTCTTTCTTTCTTTCTTTCTTTCTTTCTTTCTTTCTTTCTTTCTTTCTTTCTTTCTTTCTTTCATTCCGTCATTAACATTGTGTTGACTGAGATGCTTCATAGAGTGTAACTGTTGAGAGGTGAAGTCCAGGTGAAGAGTCAAATCCCTCAGGGAACGTCTCCACTAAAATGGAAAAGAATGAGGGGGAGGATGGAATTAATGTAATAGTCGTGGTTAGGTGACTCCAAATTAGGGTTTATAAAGCCTGTGGATTGCAGGATGGAGGGATGGCTGAGGAGGCAATGAGTTTCGTATGGGGTCATTTCAATGGGATTGAAAATTGGGCGAGTTGTACAATGGGTAGGTAATCTGCTCCGAGAGGTTACTGCCCAGGCAGTGAAGGTGAAAATTACTCCCAGGGTTTGAGGTGCTGGGGGAATAGGTTAGAGAAGAATGACTCTTTATTTTAACACAGGGAGGACAAAGGGAATGTAGGACAAAGTATTTGGAACATAGGAGGATTCGGGGGGGGGGGAGGGGGGAGGCGTGCGGCTAGAAATGAGAGAAGTATTGCCTATCAGATGATAAGCTTTTTCATGCATTCTATCAAGGAGTGCAAGAGGTGCTACAAAAGCCTCTCCAAATATGGGAACAAGTTCTGACGGTTTGGTCTTTAGACAGTTAAGAGCTTTTGAGGGAGGACATGCTCGTCACACTGAGTGCTGTTGATTTCATC
Organism: Squalus acanthias; assembly: GCA_030390025.1. Lineage (NCBI taxonomy): Eukaryota > Metazoa > Chordata > Chondrichthyes > Squaliformes > Squalidae > Squalus > Squalus acanthias. The sequence continues at coordinate 59,502,214 of CM059444.1, forward strand.
TGTAGAATGCTGTTGGTCAGGGTTCAAGAATCTAGCTCGATAGGTGGCGGTTTGCTTAATACCTGAAGGGTTAGAAGAAGTTACGTGGGGGAGAGCCCATTATAGTGCAAATTGTGCGTGATCGGTTGGAAGAATCAGACTTAATGGGGGCCATTTTAACTTTAGTGCCAAATTGGCAATATCGAATTGACGGTCCATTATACACCCCGCTTGATTTCGCCTTCCATTGACTTCAACGGGAAAGGAAATCAGGCGGGGTGTACAACGGGCGGTTAATTCGATAGCGCCCAGAGGTAAAATTACCCCCAATGTGTTTCTCATTCCTGTCATGCCTGTTCTCATTCCGATTCCTTGCGCAACTCCATTTTGCAGACAACTAGCACGCGACTAGTCAACAGCAAATACATCAACAAAGTCAATGAGGAATTGTCTCTCTCCTCCCTCCTCAAGAGACACACGCTTTGTTTTCTCCATCGCATTTCTTTCTCTCTAACTCACGTCCACACCCACTAGAAATTTGCAGACGTTGAACATTCCACTCATTGACCTTCACAGCATATTGGTAAGCTTAAAAAAAACAATTCCACAAGTTATTTTTACTTTCTAAGTGTTCTTCTTTTTCAGTAGCTTTAGAATGAGGGCGGAAATGTCACCCCCGGGCAATCAGATAAGATACTCTAATAAAATGCTTGATTTATAATGTGCTATTCTTGATTCAAATATGTCCAACTCAAATTTATTCATGTATTTTTGTCTGCTAGTCAGAGTGATTAAAATGTAAATTTTTTCATTCTCTTGCACATCTTCACCTCCCTTTGCCCGGGGATTCGTGGCTGTGCCTTCAGCCGCGTGGGCCCCTCCCTGAACATCTCCACTTCCCTCTCCTCCTTTAATACCCTTCTTTAAACCCAACTCTTTGACCAAGCTTTTGGTCACCCACTCCTAATATCTCCTCTAATATAAAATAAAAACAGAAAATGCTGGAAAACACTCAGCAGGTCAGGCAGCATCTGTGAAGAGAGAGAAACAGAGTTAACGTCTCAGGTCGATGACCCTTCGTCAGAACTGGAAAAAAGCAGGAAATGGAACAGATTTTTAAGCAAGTGTAGGGGCTGGGAGAGTGGGGAGGGGATGAAAGAACAAAAGGGAAGGTCTGTGATAGGATAGAAGGCAGGAGAGGTTAAGAGACATTAAGAGATATTCAAGGCAAAAGGAGATGGTAATGGGACAGGTTAAGAAACAAAGGATGGCTCTGGATGAAGTGTAAATTGCGCTGGCAGAATGAAAGACAGCTGCCATGTGGGAGAGAAGAAAAGAAAACACAAACAAAAAAAAAGTGTGGAAAAATATATATGATAGAGATATATAATATCTCCTCATATCAACAATTTCAGATCATAACCTCGGCCCCCGTCATATATATATTTTTCATCCACGCTTTTTGTTTGTGTCTTTTCTTCTCTCCCACATGGCAGCTGTCTTTCATTCTGCCAGCACAATTTACACTTCATCCAGAGCCATCCTTTGTTTCTTAACCTGTCCCATTACCACCTCCTTTTGCCTTGAATATCTCTTAACCGCTCCTGCCTTCTATCCTATCACAGACCTTCCCTTTTGTTCTTTCATCCCCTCCCCCCTTTCCCAGCCCCTACACTTGCTTAAAAATCTGTTCCATTTCCTGCTTTTTTCCAGTTCTGACGAAAGGTCATCGACCTGAAACGTTAACTCTGTTTCTCTCTTCACAGATGCTGCCTGACCTGCTGAGTATCTCCAGCATTTTCTGTTTTTATATTATATACTATATATAATATCTCCTCCTTTGGCTCAGCGTCCATTTTTTGATTATGTCTCTGTGAAGATGTTTCTTTACATCAGAGGTGCTATATAAATGCAAGTTATTGTTGTTAAACCCCTCCGCCTCTCTCTCTCTCCTCCTTTAAGACCCTCCTTAAAACCTACCGCTTTGACCAGGCTTTTAGCCGTCTGTCCTAATATCTCCTGACGTGGCTCGGTGTCAAACTCTGTCTGATAACGCTCCCGTGAAGAGCCTCGGTATGTTTTACCGCGGCACTATATAAATGCAAGTTGTTTGTTGTTTTTGGTTATGGTAGGGAAGAAGAGGAAGGGTAATAACGCTCAATTTTTGGAACCCCTTTGGGTTCATTGTAAGAAGGCTGCTCTGTTTGGGATCATTTACTTGTTGATCTGAATCAAGAGCAGCAACGGGTTCTGGTGCCATGGGACTGATTAGCTCACCACACATGATCTGTCAGTATTTTTTTTTTGTCCCTTCTGCATCACTTGCACTACTTAGTGCTCAGCAACCGTCACAGATAGAGGCAACCTCAGGAACAGGATGCAAATAGGCCTGCTTTTTAAACCAAAAAGCAAAGTTTTCAAAGGAAATGTAGGGATTTTCCCATGATGCATGGAAACTTCATTGTGCAATGCATTATAGGACACAAACACTGCATTATGGGATTCACTTGCCCTGTTGTGGTAGAGGGGAAAATGGGGGATATTAGTCCTGGTGTCATTTATTAATTCAGTGGGTAAAACAGCGATTCAATGGGTAACACAGTGATTCAATGGGTAACGCAGCGATTCAATGGGTAACGTAGCGATTCAATGGGTAACACAGCGATTCAATGGGTAACGCAGCGATTCAATGGGCAACACAGCGGTTCAATGGGTAACACAGTGATTCAATGGGTAACGCAGCGATTCAATGAGTGACGCAGCGATTCAGTGGGTAACGCAGCAATTCAATGAGTGACGCAGCGATTCAATGGGTAACACCGCGATTCAATGGGTAAAACAGCGATTCAATGGGTAACACAGTGATTCAATGGGTAACGCAGCGATTCAATGGGTAACGCAGCGATTCAATGGTTAACGTAGCGATTCAATGGGTAACGCAGCGATTCAATGGGTAACGCAGCGATTCAATGGGCAACACAGCGGTTCAATGGGTAACACAGTGATTCAATGGGTAACGCAGCGATTCAATGGGTAACTTAGCGATTCAATGGGTAACACAGAAATTCAATGGGTAACGCAGTGATTTAATGAGTGATGCAGCGATTCAATGGGTAACGCAGCAATTCAATGGGTGACGCAGCGATTCAATGAGTGACGCAGCGATTCAGTGAGTAACGCAGCAATTCAATGAGTGACGCAGCGATTCAATGGGTAACACCGCGATTCAATGGGTAACACATCGATTCAATGGGTGACGCAGCGATTCAATGAGTAACACAGCGATTCAATGAGTGACGCAGCAATTCAATGGGTAACGCAGTGATTCAATGAGTATCACAGCGATTCAATGGGTAACACAGCGATTCAATGAGTGACGCAGCAATTCAATGGGTAACGCAGCAATTCAATGAGTATCACGGCGATTCAATGGGTAACACAGCGATTCAATGAGTGACGCAGCGATTCAATGGGTAACACAGCGATTCAATGAGTGACACAGCGATTCAATGGGTAACACAGCGATTCAATGGGCAACACAGCGATTCAATGAGTGACACAGCGATTCAATGAGTGACGCAGCGATTCAATGGGTAACATAGCGATTCAATGGGTAACGCAGCAATTCAATGGGTAATGCAGTGATTCAATGGGTAATGCAGCGATTCAATGGGTAACGCAGCGATTCAATGGGTAACGCAGCAATTCAATGGGTAACGCAACGATTCAATGAGTGACACAGCGATTCAATGGGTAACACAGCGATTCAATGAGTGATGCAGCGATTCAATGAGTAACACAGCGATTCAATGGGTACAGCAGCGATTCAATGGGTAATGCAGCGATTCAGAGGGTAACGCAGCGATTCAATGAGTGACGCCGCGATTCAATGGGTAACACAACGATTCAGTGAGTGATGCAGTGATTCAATGGGTAACACAGCGATTCAATGGGTAACGCAGCGATTCCATTGGTTAATGCAGACATTCAATGGGTAACGCAGCGATTCAATGAGTAACACAGTGATTCAATGGGTTACTCAGTGATTCAATGGGTAACACAGCGATTCAATGGGTAACACAGTGATTTAATGAGTGACGCAGCGATTCAATGGGTAACGCAGCAATTCAATGGGTGACGCAGCGATTCAATGAGTGACGCAGCGATTCAGTGGGTAACGCAGCGATTCAATGGGTAACACAGTGATTCAATGGGTAACACATCGATTCAATGGGTGACGCAGCGATTCAATGAGTAACACAGCGATTCAATGAGTGACGCAGCAATTCAATGGGTAACGCAGTGATTCAATGAGTATCACAGCGATTCAATGGGTAACACAGCGATTCAATGAGTGACGCAGCAATTCAATGGGTAACGCAGCAATTCAATGAGTATCACGGCGATTCAATGGGTAACACAGCGATTCAATGAGTGACGCAGCGATTCAATGGGTAACACAGCGATTCAATGAGTGACACAGCGATTCAATGGGTAACACAGCGATTCAATGGGCAACACAGCGATTCAATGAGTGACACAGCGATTCAATGAGTGACGCAGCGATTCAATGGGTAACATAGCGATTCAATGGGTAACGCAGCAATTCAATGGGTAATGCAGTGATTCAATGGGTAATGCAGCGATTCAATGGGTAACGCAGCGATTCAATGGGTAACGCAGCAATTCAATGGGTAACGCAACGATTCAATGAGTGACACAGCGATTCAATGGGTAACACAGCGATTCAATGAGTGATGCAGCGATTCAATGAGTAACACAGCGATTCAATGGGTACAGCAGCGATTCAATGGGTAATGCAGCGATTCAGAGGGTAACGCAGCGATTCAATGAGTGACGCCGCGATTCAATGGGTAACACAACGATTCAGTGAGTGACGCAGTGATTCAATGGGTAACACAGCGATTCATTGGGTAACGCAGCGATTCAATGGTTTATGCAGACATTCAATGGGTAACGCAGTGATTCAATGAGTAACACAGTGATTCAATGGGTTACTCAGTGATTCAATGGGTAACACAGCGATTCAATGGGTAACACAGTGATTTAATGAGTGACGCAGCGCTTCAATGGGTAACGCAGCAATTCAATGGGTGACGCAGCGATTCAATGAGTGACGCAGCGATTCAGTGGGTAACGCAGCGATTCAATGGGTAACACAGTGATTCAATGGGTGACGCAGCGATTCAATGGGTAACGCAGTGATTCAATGAGTATCACAGCGATTCAATGGGTAACGCAGCGATTCAATGAGCAATGAGTATCACAGCGATTCAATGGGTAATGCAGCGATTCAATGAGTATCACAGCGATTCAATGGGTAACGCAGCGATTCAATGAGTGACGCAGCAATTCAATGAGTGACACAGCGATTCAATGGGTAACACAGCGATTCAATGGGTAACACAGCGATTCAATGAGTGACACAGCGATTCAATGAGTGACGCAGCGATTCAATGGGTAACATAGCGATTCAATGGGTAACGCAGTGATTCAATGGGTGACGCAGCGATTCAATGAGTAACACAGCGATTCAATGGGTAACACAGCGATTCAATGAGTGACGCAGCGATTCAATGGGTAACACAGCGATTCAATGAGTGACACAGCGATACAATGAGTGTCACAGCGATCAATGGGTAACACAGCGATTCAATGGGCAACACAGCGATTCAATGGGTAACACAGCGATTCAATGAGTGACGCAGCAATTCAATGAGTGACGCAGCGATTCAATGGGTAACATAGCGATTCAATGGGTAACGCAGCAATTCAATGGGTAATGCAGTGATTCAATGGGTAATGCAGCGATTCAATGGGTAACGCAGCGATTCAATGGGTAACGCAGCAATTCAATGGGTAACGCAACGATTCAATGAGTGACACAGCGATTCAATGGGTAACACAGCGATTCAATGAGTGATGCAGCGATTCAATGAGTAACACAGCGATTCAATGGGTACAGCAGTGATTCAATGGGTAATGCAGCGATTCAGAGGGTAACGCAGCGATTCAATGAGTGACGCCGCGATTCAATGGGTAACACAACGATTCAGTGAGTGACGCAGTGATTCAATGGGTAACACAGCGATTCAATGGGTAACGCAGCGATTCCATTGGTTAATGCAGACATTCAAAGGGTAACGCAGCGATTCAATGAGTAACACAGTGATTCAATGGGTTACTCAGTGATTCAATGGGTAACACAGCGATTCAATGGGTAACACAGTGATTTAATGAGTGACGCAGCGATTCAATGGGTAACGCAGCAATTCAATGGGTGACGCAGCGATTCAATGAGTGACGCAGCGATTCAGTGGGTAACGCAGCGATTCAATGGGTAACACAGTGATTCAATGGGTAACACATTGATTCAATGGGTGACGCAGCGATTCAATGAGTAACACAGCGATTCAATGAGTGACGCAGCAATTCAATGGGTAACGCAGTGATTCAATGAGTATCACAGCGATTCAATGGGTAACACAGCGATTCAATGAGTGACGCAGCAATTCAATGGGTAACGCAGCAATTCAATGAGTATCACGGCGATTCAATGGGTAACACAGCGATTCAATGAGTGACGCAGCGATTCAATGGGTAACACAGCGATTCAATGAGTGACACAGCGATTCAATGGGTAACACAGCGATTCAATGGGCAACACAGCGATTCAACGAGTGACACAGCGATTCAATGAGTGACGCAGCGATTCAATGGGTAACATAGCGATTCAATGGGTAACGCAGCAATTCAATGGGTAATGCAGTGATTCAATGGGTAATGCAGCGATTCAATGGGTAACGCAGCGATTCAATGGGTAACGCAGCAATTCAATGGGTAACGCAACGATTCAATGAGTGACACAGCGATTCAATGGGTAACACAGCGATTCAATGAGTGATGCAGCGATTCAATGAGTAACACAGCGATTCAATGGGTACAGCAGCGATTCAATGGGTAATGCAGCGATTCAGAGGGTAACGCAGCGATTCAATGAGTGACGCCGCGATTCAATGGGTAACACAACGATTCAGTGAGTGACGCAGTGATTCAATGGGTAACACAGCGATTCAATGGGTAACGCAGCGATTCAATGGTTAATGCAGACATTCAATGGGTAACGCAGTGATTCAATGAGTAACACAGTGATTCAATGGGTTACTCAGTGATTCAATGGGTAACACAGCGATTCAATGGGTAACACAGTGATTTAATGAGTGACGCAGCGATTCAATGGGTAACGCAGCAATTCAATGGGTGACGCAGCGATTCAATGAGTGACGCAGCGATTCAATGGGTAACGCAGCGATTCAATGGGTAACACAGTGATTCAATGGGTGACGCAGCGATTCAATGGGTAACGCAGTGATTCAATGAGTATCACAGCGATTCAATGGGTAACGCAGCGATTCAATGAGCAATGAGTATCACAGCGATTCAATGGGTAATGCAGCGATTCAATGAGTATCACAGCGATTCAATGGGTAACGCAGCGATTCAATGAGTGACGCAGCAATTCAATGAGTGACACAGCGATTCAATGGGTAACACAGCGATTCAATGGGTAACACAGCGATTCAATGAGTGACACAGCGATTCAATGAGTGACGCAGCGATTCAATGGGTAACATAGCGATTCAATGGGTAACGCAGTGATTCAATGGGTGACGCAGCGATTCAATGAGTAACACAGCGATTCAATGGGTAACACAGCGATTCAATGATTGACGCAGCGATTCAATGGGTAACACAGCGATTCAATGAGTGACACAGCGATTCAATGAGTGTCACAGCGATCAATGGGTAACACAGCGATTCAATGGGCAACACAGCGATTCAATGGGTAACACAGCGATTCAATGAGTGACACAGCAATTCAATGGGGAACACAGCAATTCAATGGGTAACGCAGCGATTCAAAGGGTAACACAGCGATTCAATGGGTAACACAGTGATTTAATGAGTGACGCAGCGATTCAATGGGTAACGCAGCAATTCAATGGGTGACGCAGTGATTCAATGAGTGACGCAGCGATTCAGTGGGTAACGCAGCGATTCAATGGGTAACACAGTGATTCAATGGGTGACGCAGCGATTCAATGGGTAACGCAGTGATTCAATGAGTATCACAGCGATTCAATGGGTAACGCAGCGATTCAATGAGCAATGAGTATCACAGCGATTCAATGGGTAATGCAGCGATTCAATGAGTATCACAGCGATTCAATGGGTAACGCAGCGATTCAATGAGTGACGCAGCAATTCAATGGGTAACGCAGCAATTCAATGAGTATCACAGCGATTCAATGGGTAACACAGCGATTCAATGAGTGACGCAGCGATTCAATGGGTAACACAGCGATTCAATGAGTGACACAGCGATTCAATGGGTAACACAGCGATTCAATGGGCAACACAGAGATTCAATGAGTGACACAGCGATTCAATGAGTGACGCAGCGATTCAATGGGTAACATAGCGATTCAATGGGTAACGCAGTGATTCAATGGGTGACGCAGCGATTCAATGAGTAACACAGCGATTCAATGGGTAACACAGCGATTCAATGAGTGACGCAGCGATTCAATGGGTAACACAGCGATTCAATGAGTGACACAGCGATTCAATGAGTGTCACAGCGATCAATGGGTAACACAGCGATTCAATGGGCAACACAGCGATTCAATGGGTAACACAGCGATTCAATGAGTGACACAGCAATTCAATGGGGAACACAGCAATTCAATGGGTAACGCAGCGATTCAATGGGTGACGCAGCGATTCAATGAGTAACACAGCGATTCAATGAGCGACGCTGCAATTCAATGGGTAATGCAGCGATTCAATGAGTATCACAGCGATTCAATGGGTAACACAGCGATTCAATGAGTGACGCAGCAATTCAATGGGTAACGCAGCAATTCAATGAGTATCACAGCGATTCAATGGGTAACACAGCGATTCAATGAGTGACGCAGCGATTCAATGGGTAACACAGCGATTCAATGAGTGACACAGCGATTCAATGGGTAACACAGCGATTCAATGGGCAACACAGCGATTCAATGAGTGACACAGCGATTCAATGAGTGACGCAGCGATTCAATGGGTAACATAGCGATTCAATGGGTAACGCAGCAATTCAATGGGTAATGCAGTGATTCAATGGGTAATGCAGCGATTCAATGGGTAACGCAGCGATTCAATGGGTAACGCAGCAATTCAATGGGTAATGCAGCGATTCAATGAGTGACACAGCGATTCAATGGGTAACACAGCGATTCAATGAGTGATGCAGCGATTCAATGAGTAACACAGCGATTCAATGGCTACAGCAGCGATTCAATGGGTAACGCAGCGATTCAGACGGTAACGCAGCGATTCAATGAGTGACGCCGCGATTCAATGGGTAACACAACGATTCAGTGAGTGACGCAGTGATTCAATGGGTAACACAGCGATTCAATGGGTAACGCAGCGATTCAATGGTTAATGCAGACATTCAATGGGTAACGCAGCGATTCAATGAGTAACACAGTGATTCAATGGGTTACTCAGTGATTCAATGGGTAACACAGCGATTCAATGGGTAACACAGTGATTTAATGAGTGACGCAGCGATTCAATGGGTAACGCAGCAATTCAATGGGTGACGCAGCGATTCAATGAGTGACGCAGCGATTCAGTGGGTAACGCAGCGATTCAATGGGTAACACAGTGATTCAATGGGTGACGCAGCGATTCAATGGGTAACGCAGTGATTCAATGAGTATCACAGCGATTCAATGGGTAACGCAGCGATTCAATGAGCAATGAGTATCACAGCGATTCAATGGGTAATGCAGCGATTCAATGAGTATCACAGCGATTCAATGGGTAACGCAGCGATTCAATGAGTGACGCAGCAATTCAATGGGTAACGCAGCAATTCAATGAGTATCACAGCGATTCAATGGGTAACACAGCGATTCAATGAGTGACGCAGCGATTCAATGGGTAACACAGCGATTCAATGAGTGACACAGCGATTCAATGGGTAACACAGCGATTCAATGGGCAACACAGAGATTCAATGAGTGACACAGCGATTCAATGAGTGACGCAGCGATTCAATGAGTAACACAGCGATTCAATGAGTGACGCTGCAATTCAATGGGTAATGCAGCGATTCAATGAGTATCACAGCGATTCAATGGGTAACACAGCGATTCAATGAGTGACGCAGCAATTCAATGGGTAACGCAGCAATTCAATGAGTATCACAGCGATTCAATGGGTAACACAGCGATTCAATGAGTGACGCAGCGATTCAATGGGTAACACAGCGATTCAATGAGTGACACAGCGATTCAATGGGTAACACAGCGATTCAATGGGCAACACAGCGATTCAATGAGTGACACAGCGATTCAATGAGTGACGCAGCGATTCAATGGGTAACATAGCGATTCAATGGGTAACGCAGCAATTCAATGGGTAATGCAGTGATTCAATGGGTAATGCAGCGATTCAATGGGTAACGCAGCGATTCAATGGGTAACGCAGCAATTCAATGGGTAATGCAGCGATTCAATGAGTGACACAGCGATTCAATGGGTAACACAGCGATTCAATGAGTGATGCAGCGATTCAATGAGTAACACAGCGATTCAATGGCTACAGCAGCGATTCAATGGGTAACGCAGCGATTCAGACGGTAACGCAGCGATTCAATGAGTGACGCCGCGATTCAATGGGTAACACAACGATTCAGTGAGTGACGCAGTGATTCAATGGGTAACACAGCGATTCAATGGGTAACGCAGCGATTCAATGGTTAATGCAGACATTCAATGGGTAACGCAGCGATTCAATGAGTAACACAGTGATTCAATGGGTTACTCAGTGATTCAATGGGTAACACAGCGATTCAATGGGTAACACAGTGATTTAATGAGTGACGCAGCGATTCAATGGGTAACGCAGCAATTCAATGGGTGACGCAGCGATTCAATGAGTGACGCAGCGATTCAGTGGGTAACGCAGCGATTCAATGGGTAACACAGTGATTCAATGGGTGACGCAGCGATTCAATGGGTAACGCAGTGATTCAATGAGTATCACAGCGATTCAATGGGTAACGCAGCGATTCAATGAGCAATGAGTATCACAGCGATTCAATGGGTAATGCAGCGATTCAATGAGTATCACAGCATTTAATGGGTAACGCAGCGATTCAATGAGTGACGCAGCAATTCAATGGGTAACGCAGCAATTCAATGAGTATCACAGCGATTCAATGGGTAACACAGCGATTCAATGAGTGACGCAGCGATTCAATGGGTAACACAGCGATTCAATGAGTGACACAGCGATTCAATGGGTAACACAGCGATTCAATGGGCAACACAGAGATTCAATGAGTGACACAGCGATTCAATGAGTGACGCAGCGATTCAATGGGTAACATAGCGATTCAATGGGTAACGCAGTGATTCAATGGGTGACGCAGCGATTCAATGAGTAACACAGCGATTCAATGGGTAACACAGCGATTCAATGAGTGACGCAGCGATTCAATGGGTAACACAGCGATTCAATGAGTGACACAGCGATTCAATGAGTGTCACAGCGATCAATGGGTAACACAGCGATTCAATGGGCAACACAGCGATTCAATGGGTAACACAGCGATTCAATGAGTGACACAGCGATTCAATGGGGAACACAGCAATTCAATGGGTAACGCAGCGATTCAATGAGTGACGCAGCAATTCAATGGGTAACACAGCGATTCAATGAGTGACACAGCGATTCAATGGGTAATGCAGTGATTCAATGGGTAAAGAAGCAATTCAATGGGTAACATAGCGATTCAATGAGTGACGCAGCGATTCAATGAGTGACGCAGCGATTCAATGGGTAACGCAGCGATTCAATGGGTAATGCAGCGATTCAATGGGTAATGCAGCGATTCAATGGGTGACGCAGCGATTCAATGGGTAACACAGCGTTTCAATGGGTAACACAGCGATTCAATGGGTGACGCAGCGATTTAATGGTTGACGCAGCGATTCAATGGGTAATGCAGCAATTCAATGGGTAATGCAGCGATTCAATGGGTAACGCAGCGATTCAATGGGTAACGCAGCAATTCAATGGGTAATGCAGTGATTCAATGGGTAACACAGCGATTCAATGGGTAACGCAGCGATTCAATGAGTGACACAGCGATTCAATGGGTAACACAGCGATTCAATGAGTGATGCAGCGATTCAATGAGTAACACAGAGATTCAATGGGCACAGCAGCGATTCAATGGGTAACGCAGCGATTCAATGGATACAGCAGCGATTCAATGGGTAACGCAGCGATTCAGAGGGTAACGCAGCGATTCAATGAGTGACGCCGTGATTCAATGGGTAACACAACGATTCAGTGAGTGATGCAGTGATTCAATGGGTAACACAGCGATTCAATGGGTAACGCAGCGATTCAATGGTTAATGCAGACATTCAATGGGCAACGCAGTGATTCAATGAGTAACACAGTGATTCAATGGGTTACTCAGTGATTCAATGGGTAACACAGCAATTCAATGGGTAACACAGTGATTCAATGTGTAACGCAGCGATTCAATGGGTAACACAGCGATTCAATGGGTAACGCAGCGATTAAATGGGTAACACAGCGATTCAATAGGTAACACAGTGATTCAATGGGTAACTCAGTGATTCAATGGGTAACACCGCGATTCAATAAGTGACGCAGCGAATCAATGGGTAACACAGCGATTCAATGGGTAATGCAGCGATTCAATGGGTGACGCAGCGATTCAATGAGTGACGCAGCGATTCAATGGGTGACGCAGCGATTCAATGGGTAACACAGCGATTCAATGAGTGACACAGCGATTCAATGAGTGTCGCAGCGATTCAATGGTTAACCCAGCGATTCAATGGGTAACAAAGCGATTCAATGAGTGACACAGCGATTCAATGGGTAAAACAGCGATTCAATGAGTGACGTAGCAATTCAATGGGCAATACAGCGATTCAATGGGTAACACAGCGATTCAATGAGTGACGCAGCGATTCAATGGGTAACACAGCGATTCAATGGGTAACACAGCAATTCAATGGGCAACACAGCGATTCAATGGGTAACACAGCGATTCAATGTGTGACACAGCAATTCAATGGGTAACACAGCAATTCAATGAGCGATGCAGCGATTCAATGAGTAACACAGAGATTCAATGGGTACAGCAGTGATTCAATGGGTAACGCAGCGATTGAATGGATACAGCAGCGATTCAATGGGTAACGCAGCGATTCAGAGGGTAACGCAGCGATTCAATGAGTGACGCCGTGATTCAATGGGTAACACAACGATTCAGTGAGTGACGCAGTGATTCAATGGGTAACACAGCGATTCAATGGGTAATGCAGCGATTCAATGGTTAATGCAGCCATTCAATGGGTAACGCAGTGATTCAATGAGTAACACAGTGATTCAATGGGTTACTCAGTGATTCAATGGGTAACACAGCAATTCAATGGGTAACACAGTGATTCAATGTGTAACACAGCAATTCAATGGGTAACACAGCGATTCAATGTGTAACACAGCGATTAAATGGGTAACACAGCGATTCAATGGGTAACACAGCGATTCAATGGGTAACTCAGTGATTCAATGGGTAACACAGCGATTCAATGGGTAACACAGCGATTCAATGAGTGACGCAGCGATTCAATGGGTAACACAGCGATTCAATGAGTGACACAGCGATTCAATGAGTGTCACAGCGATTCAATGGGTAACACAGCGATTCAATGGGCAACACAGCGATTCAATGGGTAACACAGCGATTCAATGAGTGACACAGCGATTCAATGGGTAACACAGCACTTCAATGGGTAACACAGTGATTCAATGAGTGACACAGCGATTCAATGGGCAACACAGCGATTCAATGGGTAACACAGCGATTCAATGAGTGACACAGCGATTCAATGAGTGACGCAGCGATTCAATGGGTAACATAGCGATTCAATGGGTAACGCAGCAATTCAATGGGTAATGCAGTGATTCAATGGGTAATGCAGCGATTCAATGGGTAACGCAGCGATTCAATGGGTAACGCAGCAATTCAATGGGTAACGCAGCGATTCAATGAGTGACACAGCAATTCAATGGATAACACAGCGATTCAATGAGTGATGCAGCGATTCAATGAGTAACACAGCGATTCAATGGGTACAGCAACGATTCAATGGGTAACGCAGCGATTCAGAGGGTAACGCAGCGATTCAATGAGTGACGCCGCGATTCAATGGGTAACACAACGATTCAGTGAGTGACGCAGTGATTCAATGGGTAACACAGCGATTCAATGGGTAACGCAGCGATTCAATGGTTAATGCAGACATTCAATGGGTAACGCAGCGATTCAATGAGTAACACAGTGATTCAATGGGTTACTCAGTGATTCAATGGGTAACACAGCGATTCAATGGGTAACACAGTGATTTAATGAGTGACGCAGCGATTCAATGGGTAACGCAGCAATTCAATGGGTGACGCAGCGATTCAATGAGTGACGCAGCGATTCAGTGGGTAACGCAGCGATTCAATGGGTAACACAGTGATTCAATGGGTGACGCAGCGATTCAATGGGTAACGCAGTGATTCAATGAGTATCACAGCGATTCAATGGGTAACGCAGCGATTCAATGAGCAATGAGTATCACAGCGATTCAATGGGTAATGCAGCGATTCAATGAGTATCACAGCGATTCAATGGGTAACGCAGCGATTCAATGAGTGACGCAGCAATTCAATGGGTAACGCAGCAATTCAATGAGTATCACAGCGATTCAATGGGTAACACAGCGATTCAATGAGTGACGCAGCGATTCAATGGGTAACACAGCGATTCAATGAGTGACACAGCGATTCAATGGGTAACACAGCGATTCAATGGGCAACACAGAGATTCAATGAGTGACACAGCGATTCAATGAGTGACGCAGCGATTCAATGAGTAACACAGCGATTCAATGAGTGACGCTGCAATTCAATGGGTAATGCAGCGATTCAATGAGTATCACAGCGATTCAATGGGTAACACAGCGATTCAATGAGTGACGCAGCAATTCAATGGGTAACGCAGCAATTCAATGAGTATCACAGCGATTCAATGGGTAACACAGCGATTCAATGAGTGACGCAGCGATTCAATGGGTAACACAGCGATTCAATGAGTGACACAGCGATTCAATGGGTAACACAGCGATTCAATGGGCAACACAGCGATTCAATGAGTGACACAGCGATTCAATGAGTGACGCAGCGATTCAATGGGTAACATAGCGATTCAATGGGTAACGCAGCAATTCAATGGGTAATGCAGTGATTCAATGGGTAATGCAGCGATTCAATGGGTAACGCAGCGATTCAATGGGTAACGCAGCAATTCAATGGGTAATGCAGCGATTCAATGAGTGACACAGCGATTCAATGGGTAACACAGCGATTCAATGAGTGATGCAGCGATTCAATGAGTAACACAGCGATTCAATGGCTACAGCAGCGATTCAATGGGTAACGCAGCGATTCAGACGGTAACGCAGCGATTCAATGAGTGACGCCGCGATTCAATGGGTAACACAACGATTCAGTGAGTGACGCAGTGATTCAATGGGTAACACAGCGATTCAATGGGTAACGCAGCGATTCAATGGTTAATGCAGACATTCAATGGGTAACGCAGCGATTCAATGAGTAACACAGTGATTCAATGGGTTACTCAGTGATTCAATGGGTAACACAGCGATTCAATGGGTAACACAGTGATTTAATGAGTGACGCAGCGATTCAATGGGTAACGCAGCAATTCAATGGGTGACGCAGCGATTCAATGAGTGACGCAGCGATTCAGTGGGTAACGCAGCGATTCAATGGGTAACACAGTGATTCAATGGGTGACGCAGCGATTCAATGGGTAACGCAGTGATTCAATGAGTATCACAGCGATTCAATGGGTAACGCAGCGATTCAATGAGCAATGAGTATCACAGCGATTCAATGGGTAATGCAGCGATTCAATGAGTATCACAGCATTTAATGGGTAACGCAGCGATTCAATGAGTGACGCAGCAATTCAATGGGTAACGCAGCAATTCAATGAGTATCACAGCGATTCAATGGGTAACACAGCGATTCAATGAGTGACGCAGCGATTCAATGGGTAACACAGCGATTCAATGAGTGACACAGCGATTCAATGGGTAACACAGCGATTCAATGGGCAACACAGAGATTCAATGAGTGACACAGCGATTCAATGAGTGACGCAGCGATTCAATGGGTAACATAGCGATTCAATGGGTAACGCAGTGATTCAATGGGTGACGCAGCGATTCAATGAGTAACACAGCGATTCAATGGGTAACACAGCGATTCAATGAGTGACGCAGCGATTCAATGGGTAACACAGCGATTCAATGAGTGACACAGCGATTCAATGAGTGTCACAGCGATCAATGGGTAACACAGCGATTCAATGGGCAACACAGCGATTCAATGGGTAACACAGCGATTCAATGAGTGACACAGCGATTCAATGGGGAACACAGCAATTCAATGGGTAACGCAGCGATTCAATGAGTGACGCAGCAATTCAATGGGTAACACAGCGATTCAATGAGTGACACAGCGATTCAATGGGTAATGCAGTGATTCAATGGGTAAAGAAGCAATTCAATGGGTAACATAGCGATTCAATGAGTGACGCAGCGATTCAATGAGTGACGCAGCGATTCAATGGGTAACGCAGCGATTCAATGGGTAATGCAGCGATTCAATGGGTAATGCAGCGATTCAATGGGTGACGCAGCGATTCAATGGGTAACACAGCGTTTCAATGGGTAACACAGCGATTCAATGGGTGACGCAGCGATTTAATGGTTGACGCAGCGATTCAATGGGTAATGCAGCAATTCAATGGGTAATGCAGCGATTCAATGGGTAACGCAGCGATTCAATGGGTAACGCAGCAATTCAATGGGTAATGCAGTGATTCAATGGGTAACACAGCGATTCAATGGGTAACGCAGCGATTCAATGAGTGACACAGCGATTCAATGGGTAACACAGCGATTCAATGAGTGATGCAGCGATTCAATGAGTAACACAGAGATTCAATGGGCACAGCAGCGATTCAATGGGTAACGCAGCGATTCAATGGATACAGCAGCGATTCAATGGGTAACGCAGCGATTCAGAGGGTAACGCAGCGATTCAATGAGTGACGCCGTGATTCAATGGGTAACACAACGATTCAGTGAGTGATGCAGTGATTCAATGGGTAACACAGCGATTCAATGGGTAACGCAGCGATTCAATGGTTAATGCAGACATTCAATGGGCAACGCAGTGATTCAATGAGTAACACAGTGATTCAATGGGTTACTCAGTGATTCAATGGGTAACACAGCAATTCAATGGGTAACACAGTGATTCAATGTGTAACGCAGCGATTCAATGGGTAACACAGCGATTCAATGGGTAACGCAGCGATTAAATGGGTAACACAGCGATTCAATAGGTAACACAGTGATTCAATGGGTAACTCAGTGATTCAATGGGTAACACCGCGATTCAATAAGTGACGCAGCGAATCAATGGGTAACACAGCGATTCAATGGGTAATGCAGCGATTCAATGGGTGACGCAGCGATTCAATGAGTGACGCAGCGATTCAATGGGTGACGCAGCGATTCAATGGGTAACACAGCGATTCAATGAGTGACACAGCGATTCAATGAGTGTCGCAGCGATTCAATGGTTAACCCAGCGATTCAATGGGTAACAAAGCGATTCAATGAGTGACACAGCGATTCAATGGGTTAAAACAGCGATTCAATGAGTGACGTAGCAATTCAATGGGCAATACAGCGATTCAATGGGTAACACAGCGATTCAATGAGTGACGCAGCGATTCAATGGGTAACACAGCGATTCAATGGGTAACACAGCAATTCAATGGGCAACACAGCGATTCAATGGGTAACACAGCGATTCAATGTGTGACACAGCAATTCAATGGGTAACACAGCAATTCAATGAGCGATGCAGCGATTCAATGAGTAACACAGAGATTCAATGGGTACAGCAGTGATTCAATGGGTAACGCAGCGATTGAATGGATACAGCAGCGATTCAATGGGTAACGCAGCGATTCAGAGGGTAACGCAGCGATTCAATGAGTGACGCCGTGATTCAATGGGTAACACAACGATTCAGTGAGTGACGCAGTGATTCAATGGGTAACACAGCGATTCAATGGGTAATGCAGCGATTCAATGGTTAATGCAGCCATTCAATGGGTAACGCAGTGATTCAATGAGTAACACAGTGATTCAATGGGTTACTCAGTGATTCAATGGGTAACACAGCAATTCAATGGGTAACACAGTGATTCAATGTGTAACACAGCAATTCAATGGGTAACACAGCGATTCAATGTGTAACACAGCGATTAAATGGGTAACACAGCGATTCAATGGGTAACACAGCGATTCAATGGGTAACTCAGTGATTCAATGGGTAACACAGCGATTCAATGGGTAACACAGCGATTCAATGAGTGACGCAGCGATTCAATGGGTAACACAGCGATTCAATGAGTGACACAGCGATTCAATGAGTGTCACAGCGATTCAATGGGTAACACAGCGATTCAATGGGCAACACAGCGATTCAATGGGTAACACAGCGATTCAATGAGTGACACAGCGATTCAATGGGTAACACAGCACTTCAATGGGTAACACAGTGATTCAATGAGTGACACAGCGATTCAATGGGTAACACAGCGATTCAATGGGTAACACAGCGATTCAATGAGTGACACAGCGATTCAATGAGTGACGCAGCGATTCAATGGGTAACATAGCGATTCAATGGGTAACGCAGCAATTCAATGGGTAATGCAGTGATTCAATGGGTAATGCAGCGATTCAATGGGTAACGCAGCGATTCAATGGGTAACGCAGCAATTCAATGGGTAACGCAGCGATTCAATGAGTGACACAGCAATTCAATGGATAACACAGCGATTCAATGAGTGATGCAGCGATTCAATGAGTAACACAGCGATTCAATGGGTACAGCAACGATTCAATGGGTAACGCAGCGATTCAGAGGGTAACGCAGCGATTCAATGAGTGACGCCGCGATTCAATGGGTAACACAACGATTCAGTGAGTGACGCAGTGATTCAATGGGTAACACAGCGATTCAATGGGTAACGCAGCGATTCAATGGTTAATGCAGACATTCAATGGGTAACGCAGCGATTCAATGAGTAACACAGTGATTCAATGGGTTACTCAGTGATTCAATGGGTAACACAGCGATTCAATGGGTAACACAGTGATTTAATGAGTGACGCAGCGATTCAATGGGTAACGCAGCAATTCAATGGGTGACGCAGCGATTCAATGAGTGACGCAGCGATTCAGTGGGTAACGCAGCGATTCAATGGGTAACACAGTGATTCAATGGGTGACGCAGCGATTCAATGGGTAACGCAGTGATTCAATGAGTATCACAGCGATTCAATGGGTAACGCAGCGATTCAATGAGCAATGAGTATCACAGCGATTCAATGGGTAATGCAGCGATTCAATGAGTATCACAGCGATTCAATGGGTAACGCAGCGATTCAATGAGTGACGCAGCAATTCAATGGGTAACGCAGCAATTCAATGAGTATCACAGCGATTCAATGGGTAACACAGCGATTCAATGAGTGACACAGCGATTCAATGGGTAACACAGCAATTCAATGAGTGATGCAGCGATTCAATGAGTAACACAGAGATTCAATGGGTACAGCAGCGATTCAATGGGTAACGCAACGATTCAATGGATACAGCAGCGATTCAATGGGTAACGCAGCGATTCAGAGGGTAACGCAGCGATTCAATGAGTGACGCCGTGATTCAATGGGTAACACAACGATTCAGTGAGTGACGCAGTGATTCAATGGGTAACACAGCGATTCAATGGGTAACGCAGCGATTCAATGGTTAATGCAGCCATTCAATGGGTAACGCAGTGATTCAATGAGTAACACAGTGATTCAATGGGTTACTCAGTGATTCAATGGGTAACACAGCAATTCAATGGTTAACACAGTGATTCAATGTGTAACACAGCAATTCAATGGGTAACACAGCGATTCAATGTGCAACACAGCGATTAAATGGGTAACACAGCGATTCAATGGGTAACACAGCGATTCAATGGGTAACTCAGTGATTCAATGGGTAATGCAGCGATTCAGTGGGTAAAGCAGCGATTCAATGGGTAACACAGCGATTCAATGAGTAACACAGCGATTCAATGGGTAATGCAGCGATTCAATGGGTAATGCAGCGATTCAATGGGTGACGCAGCGATTCAATGGGTAACACAGCGTTTCAATGGGTAACACAGCGATTCAATGGATGACTCAGCGATTCAATGGGTAACAGCGATTCAATGGGTAACACAGCGATTCAATGGGTGACGCAGCGATTCAATGGTTGACGCAGCGATTCAATGGGTAATGCAGCAATTCAATGGGTAATGCAGTGATTCAATGCGTAACGCAGCGATTCGATGGGTAACGCAGCAATTCAATGGGTAAAGCAGCGATTCAATGGGTAACACAGCGATTCAATGGGTAACACAACGATTCAATGAGTGACACAGCAATTCAATTGGTAACGCAGCGATTCAATGAGTGATGCAGCGATTCAATGAGTAACACAGCGATTCAATGGGTACAGCAGCGATTCAATGGGTAACGCAGCGATTCAATGGGTATAGCAGCAATTCAATGGGTAATGAAGCGATTCAATAGGTAACGCAGCGATTCAATGAGTGACGCCGCGATTCAATGGGTAACACAACGATTCAGTGAGTGACGCAGTGATTCAATGGGTAATGCAGCCATTCAATGGGTAATGCAGCGATTCAATGAGTAACGCAGTGATTCAATGGGTTACTCAGTGATTCAATGGGTAACACAGCGATTCAATGGGTAACACAGTGATTCAATGGGTAACACAGTGATTCAATGGGTAACACAGTGATTGAATGGGTAACGCAGCGATTCAATGGGTAACACAGCGATTCAATGGGTAACACAGCGATTCAATGGGTAACACAGCGATTCAATGGGTAACGCAGCGATTAAATGGGTAACACAGCGATTCAATAGGTAACACAGTGATTCAATGGGTAACTCAGTGATTCAATGGGTAACACTGCGATTCAATAAGTGACGCAGCGAATCAATGGGTAACACAGCGATTCAATGGGTAATGCAGCGATTCAATGGGTGACGCAGCGATTCAATGAGTGACGCTGCGATTCAATGGGTAACACAGCGATTCAATGGGTAACACAGCGATTCAATGAGTGACACAGCGATTCAATGGGTGACGCAGCGATTCAATGGGTAACACAGCGATTCAATGAGTGACACAGCGATTCAATGAGTGTCGCAGCGATTCAATGGTTAACCCAGCGATTCAATGGGTAACAAAGCGATTCAATGAGTGACACAGCGATTCAATGGGTAAAACAACGATTCAATGAGTGATGTAGCAATTCAATGGGCAACACAGCGATTCAATGGGTAACACAGCGATTCAATGAGTGACGCAGCGATTCAATGGGTAACACAGCAATTCAATGGGTAACACAGCGATTCAATGGGTAACACAGCGATTCAATGTGTGACACAGCGATTCAATGGGTAACACAGCAATTCAATGAGTGATGCAGCGATTCAATGAGTAACACAGAGATTCAATGGGTACAGCAGCGATTCAATGGGTAATGCAGCGATTCAATGGATACAGCAGCGATTCAATGGGTAATGCAGTGATTCAGAGGGTAACGCAGCGATTCAATGAGTGACGCCGTGATTCAATGGGTAACACAACGATTCAGTGAGTGACGCAGTGATTCAATGGGTAACACAGCGATTCAATGGGTAACGCAGCGATTCAATGGTTAATGCAGCCATTCAATGGGTAACGCAGTGATTCAATGAGTAACACAGTGATTCAATGGGTTACTCAGTGATTCAATGGGTAACACAGCAATTCAATGGGTAACACAGTGATTCAATGTGTAACACAGCAATTCAATGGGTAACACAGCGATTCAATGTGCAACACAGCGATTAAATGGGTAACACAGCGATTCAATGGGTAACACAGCGATTCAATGGGTAACTCAGTGATTCAATGGGTAACACAGCGATTCAATGGGTAACACAGCGATTCAATGAGTGACGCAGCGATTCAATGGGTAACACAGCGATTCAATGAGTGACACAGCGATTCAATGAGTGTCACAGCGATTCAATGGGTAACACAGCGATTCAATGGGCAACACAGCGATTCAATGGGTAACACAGCGATTCAATGAGTGACACAGCGATTCAATGGGTAACACAGCACTTCAATGGATGACACAGTGATTCAATGAGTAACACAGCGATTCAATGGGTAATGCAGCGATTCAATGGGTAATGCAGCGATTCAATGGGTGACACAGCGATTCAATGGGTAACACAGCGTTTCAATGGGTAACACAGCGATTCAATGGATGACTCAGCGATTCAATGGGTAACAGCGATTCAATGTGTAACACAGCGATTCAATGGGTGACGCAGCGATTCAATGGTTGACGCAGCGATTCAATGGGTAATGCAGCAATTCAATGGGTAATGCAGTGATTCAATGGGTAACGCAGCGATTCGATGTGTAACGCAGCAATTCAATGGGTAAAGCAGCGATTCAATGGGTAACACAGCGATTCAATGGGTAACACAACGATTCAATGAGTGACACAGCAATTCAATTGGTAACGCAGCGATTCAATGAGTGATGCAGCGATTCAATGAGTAACACAGCGATTCAATGGGTACAGCAGCGATTCAATGGGTAACGCAGCGATTCAATGGGTACAGCAGCGATTCAATGGGTAACACAACGATTCAGTGAGTGACGCAGTGATTCAATGGGTAACACAGCGATTCAATGGGTAACGCAGCGATTCAATGGGTAATGCAGCCATTCAATGGGTAATGCAGCGATTCAATGAGTAACACAGTGATTCAATGGGTTACTCAGTGATTCAATGGGTAACACAGCGATTCAATGGGTAACACAGTGATTCAATGGGTAACACAGTGATTCAATGGGTAACACAGTGATTGAATGGGTAACGCAGCGATTCAATGGGTAACACAGCGATTCAATGGGTAACACAGCGATTCAATGGGTAACACAGCGATTCAATGGGTAACGCAGCGATTAAATGGGTAACACAGCGATTCAATGGGTAACACAGTGATTCAATGGGTAACTCAGTGATTCAATGGGTAACACCGCGATTCAATGGGTAACACAGCGATTCAATGAGTGACACAGCGATTCAATGGGTAACGCAGTGATTCAATGAGTGACGCAGCGATTCAATGGGTAACACAGCGATTCAATGGGTAACGCAGCGATTCAATGGGTAACGCAGCGATTCAATGAGTGACGCAGCGATTCAATGGGTAACACAGCGATTCAATGGGTAACGCAGCGATTCAATGAGTGACGCAGCGAATTCAATGGGTAACACAGCGATTCAATGGGTAATGCAGCGATTCAATGGGT